>CM066328.1:255615781-258015781 GCA_033807585.1 Hydrophis major | reverse complement strand
AATCCTAACAATAAACTCATGCTTGAAGAAATGAAGTATTTTATCCAAAATGTTTAACTAATCCAGCATTTTCTTTACATGAATGATAGCCAATAACAAAATATAGGAAATGAACTGGCTCAGGATAAGTGGAATACTGTCTCTTGGTTCTGTCTATAATTCTGCCTGTTTGTATCACATTCCTCATAGCAATATGACTATCATATACCCCTATCGGTTTTTTTTTTCTTTCTATGAAAAAGAATTCAGCCCACTGAGTCTCATTAAGATTTAATGAGTACAGTAATTTCTTCGGTTGAATAAAGAGAGATTTATGTCTGGAATTTCATTGCTCATCTCTGAACTTTCATTTTCCTCTTTTTATTACCTCTTTGTCTTTGCCAAATATTTGTTGCATTTATGCAATGCTATATAGATTTTCATTTTGCAAATTTTCATGTCAAACATGAAGCTTCTGTTTCTATGCCTTTTGTGCAGTGGAATGATTTTCCCTTGGGGTTGGGAGCTCACAAAGCCACCATATGTAACATAAGTCAGCAAAAGAGAGAAGTTGTTCTTTTTGTTCAGTTTAGTTATTATATTAAAATGTATAAAATTATGAACCTCCCTGGGTTAAAAAAAATGAGGTTATTTGCATGTGGATGAGTTTTGTAATGTGCGCAGAAGGAGACTGTTCATGCATCAGTGGTTGTTATTATGCTGAAAATACTCCTTGTCTTTACTGCAGATAATCTTTTGTAGAGTTGAGGTGGGAAGAACCTTAGTGTAAGTATAGTGAAGAATTTATGAATCTAATTTTTCTTTGCCAGACAAGTATATCTGCAGTATTTTGAAAGCTCGCAATCTGTTTCTATTAGTTTCCTTCCTTCTTTCTTGAATCTATGGAATATTAGGTTTGACAGCTTGCCGGTGTTTACTGGTGTAAGAATAGCAATAGCAATCATCCTAATCACTATTAATAGTAGTAATAATAATGGTGGTAATAGCAATCACCACATTTATTATTTCTAGAACATTTTCAAAAACTTGATGCTGTTCAACTCAGGTCCTACCTGAGGTCTTTAAGGAAGAGCAGAAAAAAAAATAAAGAGCATCCATGCCATGTTTTTCAGAGATAACCTGGAAATTGAATCCCAGTGGAGGTATGTGCCAGTACATATTGCCTGACTGAAATTCTTATCAGCCTTAGACAGCAAGACCAGGGACAAACAATATCTGATGAATAATAGGATTTAGAGGCACTACATACAGCCCCAGGATTTAGCAATAACAATAAGACTTATATGCTGCTCCACAGTATTTTACAGTCCTCCCTAAGCGGTTTACAGAGTAAGCATATATTGCCCCCCAGAATCTGGGTCCTCATTTAACCAACCTCAGAAGGATGGAAGGTTGAGTCAACCGTGAGCTGGTCAGAATTGAACTCCTGGTAGTGAATAGTGGGTTAGCTGGCAATACTGCATTCTATTTATAACCACTGCACCACCAAGGCTCTTTGCACTTAAAATGGCTTGGAGAGAATTGGGAGGAAACACAAGTTACTTCTCTTACCTGAAAGTTTCTGCCCCATACACTCACTTTTCTCTGGATGATTCCAAGCAGTGATGGGATTCAATTTTTTTTTTTACTACCGGTTCTGTGGGCTGGCTTGGTGGGCATGGCAGGGGAAGGTTACTGCAAAATTCCATTCCCTCCCTACCCCACTAACCTGCTTCCCAGCTCCATTCTCCTGTTCAGGGCAACAAAAGAAGACCCAGCCAATCAGCTGGGACTTGGGAAGCAGAGAATAGATGGGGGCGGGGCCAGTCAGAGGTGGTATTTGCTGGTTCTCCAAACTACTCAAAATTTCTGCCAACAGTTCTCCAGAACTGGTCAAAACCTACTAAATACCACCTCTGATTCCAAGATTTGTGAGGGAAATAATCTGCAAGCAAAAGGAAGAAATAAGTTGAAGAAAAGGGGAGTGGTATATCCTTTTAGCTTTCCAAAGGCCCAGAAGACCTGGCATTTCCTCCAAGTATTGGGCTAGAATGGGAGTGGGGGTGATTAATCTATAAGGATTTTGATCTGGCACTTACCTGCAAAAATATACAGTATTTTATTTTTAACATTTTGAACCCAGTAGGAGCTGTTCTCTCCCATTTTAGGGTGAACAATATCCATTCGTATAAGTCAAATCATAAATATTAACAAATACTGATATAAGTGGAATTGAACTTGTAAGGAGTAAGAGAAAATACATTATTTTTATTTATTTATTTATTTTTATTTGTCAATTGCTTACAAGATAATAGGTATAAGTAAAAACATAGTTATGAATACATGGATACATATAAGAAAGATTTAAAAAATATATAAAAGAAAGAATAGGACGGGGATGGGAGGCACTTATGCACGTCCCCTACAAACCTCTTAGGAAAATTATGAAAAGGAAATACATTTTTTCTTTCTTTCTTTCTATAAAAATTATGGTAGAGAAAGCACTAAAGCAAACATGTTACAAAATGACAGTGTGGGTAGGGGAATGGGTGACAAGGGAAAATGAGAATATTTTAATAATACTTCATATAATAACCAAGATTAGAGGAATTGATCTAATTCCCACAGCACAGATAGACAAGCAAGAGGATTGAATGATAATGAGTTTTAGAAAACAGAATTAAAAATTACAGGAATTTGGTCTGCTTTGAGAATTTTAATTGTATCAATTTGGTGTGAGATATTGGTGGATCACGAAAAGATTTTTTGTAGCTTGTATTGCACACGTTGTACGCTATTCTTTTTTTACAAACATTCATATTGCAAATATGATTTGATTAATTTTTGGCTTAATGCTATGTATTATCAGGCACCGTGATTTCTGAACATGTCTTACTATAATCTGTGAACCTTGGGCATTGTGGCTTATTGAAAGATCATGTTTAATGCTCATCATGTCTTAACATGATAAATGAAGCCAGCAATTGAGCTGAAGCCAGATATAGTTATACTTAAGCAAATCTGCAAAAATCAGTGGAACCTGAATTAGTTTTGACTGAATCTTCTTCTAAATTTATGTGTGATTACCTGGGGCGTGGCACAAAGGCAACACAATCCAATAAGCAAGAAGAGTCCCTTTATTATCTCCAATTTTGCACCCAATGTCCAGGCTACCTTCAGCTGGAGAAAAACTCTCCCAGCTGCACTAATGAAGGGAATGAGGGCCCTTTCCTCCCCTGTAAGTCACACAACTCACTTTGCTCCCTTCTCTGTTCCTCCCTGCATGCCCTAGGATGAAGAGGGGATGGGTCTGGGTTTTCCTCTGAATTCCCTCTCCCTTGCTCTACCTCATCCCTGCTCTGCCCAACATAATTCTTTATATTTGTTATCAAATTTGGTAAGTCCTAAAAATCATTATTGGGTAGTATTATTACCATTTGTGTAATTTATTACCATCTTCACTCATTATCACATCCTAAGCGCTAAATTATTCACAATATACTCTATTTTCATGTTGGTTTATAACTACTCTTCTATTATGAATACATTCATGTTTTTAACTCGTAAACAAAAATATTATAAATGGCTAATAATAACAATAGTAGTAAAGATTCTGACAGGGGCATGACACTGTGTGTTTCTGTTTTCCAATTTATTTGTTTTCTTGCATTTGTGCCATCAATTTCATGGAGAATGCAGGCATATTTTACACAGCAAACAAAGGCAGAATAATTATTTTTTACATTGGCTATATCCAATGAAATTAATGAAACAAATTGCTATTTATGTTGAGTTCTGGTAGAACATGTATAGTATCTGCTATGATTCAGTTTCAAAGGAATGGACTAAATACAAATTGAAAAATAAGCAACCAAAATGCAGCATAGGAGATCAAGATTTGCAGCACATTCATTTCATGCATTTTGTAAAAATCTGTCTCCTGAAACTAATTTTTCTTCCAGTAGAGCATTTTCAAAGGCATTACTTCATCTGCCTCCTCTAAAGTATTGGGGGGGGGGATCCTTTATTCTATTATTTATTACTAAAGTATGGAAATATCTGCACCATAACTATAAATTTGAGATGTATAAAGCTCAGTCAAAATTATTTTGTGCTAAATGTAAAAACGAAACAGCCATCAAAATACTCAGAAGAATTTTCACAACATTATGGGTTAAAAGAAAATCTCTTTAAAAAAAAAAATAGCATTTAGATAATCAAATTCCCAGATAAAATATCTTAATATGTATTTTTTAAAATCTTGCAAATACAAGTGGATTTTAGTTTAAGTACTGCATCAACTTTTCTGTATAATTTATGTATGTGTAGTATGTGTTGTGTATGCATAAAGATTATTAAAGTGTGAGCTTGGAGTAAGTGCAGGGTTCTGGCCCTGCACTTCTGATTGGCTGTTAAGTGGCCGGACCGGATTGGCCCGTTCCGGGGAATCCGATTGGCCCTTAACAGAGAGTTCCTATTGGTTATAAGAGCTAGCGCTCCTAGCTCGTTATTGGTAAAAAGTTACAGGGTTTGCCTATATAAAGCAGGTTTAACTGCTATTAAAATGAGGAAGTCACAATGTAAATAAAGAGCTGAAGTTCACCGTTCAGAGGCTTGTCTCCATTCTTTCTCGCCCATGCTCAAAACTTAACAGTATGTGTATGTGTGTGACAGAGAGAGGGAAGGGAAAAAAAGAAAAGTTTAAATAAGTATAGAGAAAAACAATTTTTGATGAATTTCGAAAACTATTCACTGTAACAGAAGGGAGGCAGGAATACATGTGTGAAGGGTTATGACAAATGTATGTAATGCATACGGGGAAGGAAATCTTTTTAAAAACTGTCTTCATAGTAAAGTATACCTTATTGAAAACTGTAAAAGAAAATTACTAATGCATTATTAAAGGTCTTGTTCAAATGACTGTGAAATTATCAGAACAGAGGAGTTTATTGCTTGTCATTGAGAAACTGCAGTACGGTAAGAACTAGTCTTGCAATTCTCGGATTACAAATCATGAAATCCTGGACCATCTACATAAAAAAAAATGGGCATTTTTTTTTTAAGACAAACATAGATAAACACAACATAAAAACATCAAGTCATCTTCCATATATATACATACAGTGTGTCAGTTGGTTTACAAATTGTTTTGTGCTTCCACTTCGTAGTCTTCAATTACAATTACATTGTATATGTTCTCATATTGTCAATCAAATATTCCTAAATACATTAATATCATTGTTAATCAATCATTTGACTATACTATTATTCATTCAATTTTTACAAGATAATCCATATTTTAGGTAAAATTCCCAATAAAAATACCTCTGGTTTCAAGTCTATATGCTTTTTTGTCATTTTTTCCAAAAGTGTGGATTTTAGTCCAATATCTTTTGGCATCCGCACAAGTCCACCACAAATGGTAATATGAGACAGGTACCTGATGACATTTCCAACATTTTTCAGATTTGTTCTTGAACATTCTTGCTATTCTTGTTGTGGGAAAATGCCACTTGTAAAACTGCGGTATCTGCCATCCCGCATTAGATGGGCGCCTCATGAGAGGGAGCAAGGGAGAGAGAAACGACACGAGACAAGGTTTCCTCGGGATGAGCGCGCGCCAAATGCCTCGGCACTGGCTCTTTTATTATGCTTTTTCACAGGGGGGTGAAATTCTTCAAAGCCCAGGGTAAACAAGACATTCATGAATTATAATAGCTTAGGTCAGCAGGAAATACATAAGATTTATAATAGCTCAGGTTAGTAAAGACAACAGGGTATCAGAAAGCGTAATTTATAGGAATTCAGGTCAATTAAAACATCATTCTGTATTGACAGCTGTTTAAACTCCTCTTCTCTTTTGCATGCCTGGCAAAGATCACTGAAGAGATAGGAGTCTTAATGTTTACAAAAAGATACAATGCAGACAGGAGTCTGATGTTTACACAAGAAAGCTAAATCGTTTCAATGCTAGGATGGTACAGAATTGCACTGATAGTTACAACATCTCCTCTGTTTTTATTTTTTTTTTATGACGAGTCTTCTTCCTTGTCCAAGAAAACAGGAACTACTTTTCTGAAATGTTCCCCATCCCCGTCATCTAGGCAGGCGTGCGACCCGTCAGCATCAGGGTTGTCCAAGGAGCAGTAACTCAGCAATGATATTTCTTCATCCGATGTTAAAGACATAACATGAGCTTGCAATAACACATCAGCATCAGTAGTCATGGAAGATAATTGATTTTTAAAAAATTGCAATATTCTATTAAAACAACAAGGTCCTATAATACATATCAATATAATGATTATTAATGGTCCTGCCAATGCAGTTAAAAGGGTTGTAAGCCATGGTGAAATAGAAAACGAACCTTGATACCAATTAAGCGTTTTTCTAATTCATTCATAGAATCCAGCACGACCTCACTGCTATCAGCATAGAAACATCATTCTCCTTTAAACCACCCCCCCTGCTATCAGCATAAAAACAACATTCTTCTTTAAGCGCAGCACACAATCCCCCTTGTTTTAAAAATAACAGAGCTAAGCCTCTACGATTTTGCAAGCGAGGGGGTGTTCCATGGATACCTATAGGGATATAAAATCATCAGAGTTATACTCACAAGCCATACTTGAATGCAAAAATGATTTGGATTTAACAATTTCATCCCCGTGGATACATGCCATGAAACCAGTGTAACAAACTCAAACAAAATTATTGCCAGGGATAAAATACATTCCTTTCAGGCGTGATGTTGCAGTAATGTGGATTGCAGGATATCCCCCGGTTGTGTGGGGTGCGTCTGCCAAATTGAATTGAAATGGTGGGTAGAAGTCTTTTATGCAAGAGAAATTGGTTGTAGAACTTAAACGAACTTTTTGAGAGTCAGTTATAGTCCAGACAATATTATCTCTTCTATGAGGCTTCTGCAGATCGTCATGGGCAGTTCTTTGGAAGCGTTGCTTATTGACAGGATCAGAGCTCGGGTATATAAAAACATGACAAGCAGGAGAGAGGCTTATGGACAAATTAGTTGTAGAACATTTACCAGATGAGGAAGGAATACAATTAATAGAAAAAGGATAATAATTACAATAATGACAATGAAGATAAACTTGATCATTCATTAAGGACGTTAAGTGGGGTGGGGAAACCCTTGATACAATATAAGGACATTTAGATCCCCCTATGTTTAGATTAAAAAGAGGAAAAGATTTTAAGGTTCCTTTCCATAGGAAGAGTAAAGAAGAAACAAAAGAGCGAGGGGTAGAGTGTTCTTTAAAATAAAACAGAAATGACAGAGTGAAAACTTATGGATAGCATTTTCATGACATACCCACGTGGAACAAGTATAATAGCCTTCTGTTAATGAAATGATTTTAACACGAATAGTCTTTTGACAGGAAGCATAGGTTTTGTTGAAGGAAGATAGAAATTGCAAAGAAGATATAGGCAAGAATATCAGGAAAGATTTTTAAGATACAGATGTAGCAGATAAATTCCCATGATAGGGTCTTACTGCCTGACCAGTGTGAGATTGCACTCGTACGAGAGACTGACACGACACGGATCTGAGTTTTCTCTCTGGTTTTATTGCGGTTCTGCAGAAGCGGGTTCACATCCAAGGCAGCTGGATGGAACCCCGAGCACACTTTGCACAGCATACTTATACCCTAATTCCCCTGCCCCATCGTACGAGGGCTTGGTTCACAGACGTCATCAAACCTCACACCTTCCAGGGACACTTATTGCCCATCAACATTCCCCAGACCACCAACTGTTTGTTGATGGTTCCCCTATCAGTACTGGCGCTGCTTTTGAAACACACACGTATACAAAATGGTTCATATTGTTCTAATCCTTATCTTCCGGAAGGTTACAAAATACATGCTTTTGTAAGCAACTCTAAGCGTAAGCAAATTTACAGAAGCAAAAGTAGCATTACATTATTTCACTTATCACACCAGGGATTCAGAGAGTGGTTTTTTCTGGCAGTAAGATCGCAGCGTTTCCTCTCCCCCAAGCTCAGCAGGACTCTGCCAAGCAGAATAATGACAATCTGTTAGGAGGGGGAAAGGGGGGGAAAAATGACGAACAGCAGTAGAAGTAGGAGGAATTTAGATTTAAGAAAGTTTAGAGTAAAAAGACAAATGTTAAGAGAGTTTTGCAATGCTGGGAGGTTCGGGGGTTTTTCCCGCAATGAATACCAATTAAGAGCACGTTTCAGAGATAAGTGAGCTCATTACACAATAGCCTATAGCCTGTCCCCAGGCTGTTGCAGGGAATCCCAAACTTGTGGATTACATCCCATCTGTTACAGAAGTCCTGAAAAGCAGAACTTGTGTAGGCAAATCCATTGTCTTCTTTGATTTCTTTTGGACGTCCCAGCGAGGCAAAGGTACGAATTGAATAATTGTTTTACAGCTTCTCCCCTTTGAGGAGTAGCCAAAATAAATCCTGAATATGTATCTATTGAAACGTGCAAATATTTCCATGGGGCAAAAGGTGGATACTAAGTTACATCCATTTGCCAAATTTCACAAGCTTTTAATCCTCTAGGATTTTACTCCTATGGGAATGGAATGTAGCAGCTTCTGCCTGAGTTAGAGAAAATTAAAAAGTTATCATAACTTGGCAGGGGAGATTCAAACACACTCCCTGCTTCTATTTTTTGATGGACTTTTAAAGCCTCCATAATTTTCCTCCAAGTGACCAAAATGCCAATAGGTGCACGAGGAGGATTATGGAGATATTCACCAATTTTTTGCCAATTGGAAAATTTTAAGGACCCTCTCTCTGGATAATTGGGGCAGTGTTGCCACACATAAGCCAATAATGCAGCAATAGATTTCTTTTTTATGGGAGAGCCCTTTAAATTAGCAGAGTATTTAGAAGAAGCGACTAGCTCTCTCAATTCCTTCTGCTGTTGAGAAAAGCCTCCACCCATACTTACTAAAGTTGAGACCGTCTTTCAGATCCGATGAGGTGCAATTCGCTCAGGCGCCTGGCGATGCACAGCTCCGACCGAGCTGATAAGTATGGGCGCGCCGCTGAGTATCCCCCTTAGGGAATCACGTCGGGGTCACCAAAATGCGGTATCTGCCATCCCGCATTAGATGGGCGCCTCATGAGAGGGAGCAAGGGAGAGAGAAACGACACGAGACGAGGTTTCCTCGGGATGAGCGCGCGCCAAATGCCTCGGCACTGGTTCTTTTATTATGCTTTTTCACAGGGGGGTGAAATTCTTCAAAGCCCAGGGTAAACAAGACATTCATGAATTATAATAGCTTAGGTCAGCAGGAAATACATAAGATTTATAATAGCTCAGGTTAGTAAAGACAACAGGGTATCAGAAAGCATAATTTATAGGAATTCAGGTCAATTAAAACATCATTCTGTACTGACAGCTGTTTAAACTCCTCTTCTCTTTTGCATGCCTGGCAAAGATCACTGAAGAGATAGGAGTCTTAATGTTTACAAAAAGATACAATGCAGACAGGAGTCTAATGTTTACACAAGAAAGCTAAATCGTTTCAATGCTAGGATGGTACAGAATTGCACTGATAGTTACAACATAAAACACCTTATACAAATTTTCTTTATATGCTGTTGACATTGTCATTTTATAATTTTGAGACCACAATTTTTGCCATTTCTCTAGATCAATCCCATATCCAAAATTATTCCCCCAGGCAATCATAGTTTCTTTAACTTTTTCTTCTTCTAGTTTAATTTCTAATAAATATACATGCAATTTTTTAATCACCTTTTCATCAGTACTTGTCAAAATCTTATCTAAATTAGTCAATTTATCATAGAAACCTTCTGTTTTAGAATCTTTATCATACCTTGAATGTATTTGCACATATGAAAACCAATTCATCTTTATACCTTGTTCCTCTAGTTTTTGCATAGATTTAAGTTCACCCTTTTCATTCAATATTTCACCATATCTAACTGTTTGTTCCTTTTTGTATATTATAGGATAAGAAAATGCTTCAATAGTGGATAGCCAGACTAGAATTTTCAAATAACATTGGCTTTTAGTCTTCTCCCAGTTTAACCACAGAGACTCCCATATATAATGTCTTCTAAAATAACCCTGTGTTTTAGTTCCTTTATACCATAGAAAAGCATGCCACCCCAACAACAGATCATGTCCTTCTAATGTCAACAATCTAGCATTTCTTTATGTTATCCATTCCTTAACCCACATCAAATTTGTAGCTTGATAGTACAACTCCCAACTAGGCAAACCAAATCCTTCTCTTATTCTAGCATCTTGCAAAAGTTTTAATTTTATTCTCGCTTTCTTACCTTGCCATATATATTTCAACACAATTTTATTTAAATCTTCAAAATAATCTTTTCCAAGCCTAATTGGAATTGTTTGGAACAAATATAAAATTCTGGGTAATATATTCATCTTGATTGCTGATATTCTCCCTATTAATTACAATTGTAAATTTTCCCATTTCACCAAATCTAGTGCTTTCTGCTGCTTAAGTTTAATATAGTTATTCTCTTTTAGTGCACTACATCTTGCTGTCAAATATATCCCCAAGTACTTGATCTTATTTGTGACCTGGATTTTCAATACATCCGCCAGTTCTTCCTTTTGTCTTGATAATATATTCTTTGTCAAAATCTTTGTTTTGTTTTTATTTATTTTCAAACCAGCCACCTTCCCATATACCTCTATCTTTTCTATCAATTTTAATGCTGTTTCTAGTGCGTCTTCTAGGATGAAAACCAGATCTGCAAATGCTTGCAATTTAAATTCTTCCTTTTAAATTTTCATCCCTTTTATGTCCTTTTCTTCTCTAATATTTCTGTTTAGCACTTCCAGGGTTAACACAAACAACAAAGGTGACAGTGGGCACCCTTGTCTTGCTCCTTTTCTTATATCAATTAAGTCCATTAATTCTCCCTCCATCATTACCTTTGCTGTTTGCTTATGATATATAGCTTCTATTGCTTGGATGAATTTTTTTACCAGAGCCCATCTGTTCCAGCTGTAATAACATAAATCACCAATTCACATTGTCAAATGACTTCTGTGCATCTAAGATTATCAAAGCCATTTGTTTTTCAGGGTATGCCTCGTAATATTCCAAGATGTCCAAGATTACTCTCATATTGTCTTTAGTTTGTCTCTTTGGCAGAAATCCATTTTGATCAGGGTGAACAAAATTATTTAGGTATTTTTAAAGTCTTTCTTGCAATATTGAAGTAAAAATTTTCTAGTCTGTGTTTAATAGGGAAATAGGTCTATTGTTCTTGATTTGTAATAGGTCAGCCTCCTCTTTGGGGACAAGTGCAATATAAGCTTCTGACCATGATTTAAGTATCTTCTTCTTTAACATAACTTCATTGATAACTTCTAGCAATGGAAGATTCAACAACTCTTGTAGTGTTTTGTAAAATTCTGCCAGAAGTCCATCTGGGCCTGGTGCCTTTCCATTATTTTGCTTCTTAAGTGCTTCAGTTAACTCCATCACTGTTATATTGCTTTCTAACATTATTTCAATCTCTTTAGGTATCTGGGGTAGGTTAGCATTCTGTAAGAACTTTTTAACTCTTTCATCATCAATATGTGTATAGTTTCCCATAATAGTATTGTATAATTTCCTTCTTCTCTTTACTTCCATAGCAAACTTGGCCTTGATCTTCTATTAATTGCAATATTTTCCTTGATTCTTTCTCCTTTCTCAGTTTATATGCTAACCATCTACCTGGTTTATTTACATCTTCAAAATAGTTCTGTTTCGCACCTCTGATTTTCTGGGCTAATTTTTCTTTTTCTATTAATCCCATTATATATTTAATTATACCCATTTTTAACTTAATGTCCTTTTTCTGTGGCATTTTCTGTAACTCTTTTTCAAGTCCTTTATACTCATCCTCTAATGTGTTAGAGGCTAGTCCTTTTGTGGTATTTTTTTTCCTTGCATAGTCTATTATCAAGCCTCTGGCATATGCCTTCATTGTATCCCATACATTGTGCATTGATGTGTCTTCTTTTTATTTTCTTTAAAGAAAAAAGCCAGTTCTTTCTCCATTTTCTGTATGAAGTCTTTTTCTTTTAATATAATATTATTTAATGTCCATCTAGATCTTCTTCTTTATCCTTTCCATTTAATTGTCATTGGATTATGATCTGCCCAAATACTTGTTTCAATATTTACTTCTTGAATATTAGCTAACAATTCTGTTGACATCCATATCATATCTATTCTGGACCATGATAAATGTCTGTTTGAATAGGTGTATTGTTTAGTCTTAGCATTTCTTTCCATGCATCTTTTAAATTTATTTCATCTGTCATTTTAAAAAACGATTTAGGGAGGGTCTTTCTGTTTTGCTTTGCTGTTTTCTGTGTTGTATAGTCCAATATATTATCTACACTTCCATTAAAGTCTCCCATCATAACGATATTAGCATAGTCCGGTTCAATTATTTTCATATGTAATTTTCTATAAAATTCTTCTTGATTGTCATTCAGAGCATAGATTGCGATCAGGAGTGTTTTCATATTATTGTCGTTTATTTCCACCATTAATAATCTTCCATCATCATCTGTATGGATCAATTTTGCTGAGATATACATCTTTAATGTATAAAACCACTCCTCTTTTCTTGCATTGTGTCAAAGAAGTAAATATTTTCCCTAACTTTGGCTGTATCAACTTTGGCTGTATCATGTTCATGTTGCTTTTTAATATGTACTTCTTGTAGTCAGATTATATCAAGTTTTAATTTCTCTAATTTGTTGAAAGTTTTCCTTCTTTTAACAGCTGAGTTAAGTCTGTTTATGTTAATTGTAATCAGTTTTTTTCTCTTCCATGGTTATCCTTTATAGGTAGGCTTGGCAGCTCTCGTAGATCTTGGTTGATGTTGTTCCTTAATTTCTACCTTTCCACCTACTGCACCTTCTTCTTTTTTAGTCGCCATTTGGCAGTCCTCTTGGAATTCAATTAGTGACATTTCTTTTTCTGTCTCCTCCTCTTTCCCTCTAAAGCATTCAGTATAGAATAATTCAGCTTTTTCAATTGAGTCAATTCTGTGTCTCTGTTCTTGCCATGTGAACATAAAACCTTCTGGAATCAGCCACCTATAATTCACCTCTTTTTAAAGTAGAATTTTAGTCAGGGATCGGTATTCTCTTCTCATCTCTCTCACTCTTCTGGGAACTTGCCTCAGGACCACAATCTCCTTATCTTTATATTTCAATGTTTTCTCTCTTGTCACCTGCAATATTTGCGTTTTAATGGCTTTCTTTTGTAAATCTGATATGAACTTCTCTTGGTAAGCTATTTCTCATTGCATATCTTGAGAAGTCTCAAAAAACCTCATCTATTCCATCCATCACCTTCTCTTTGGTTATTTCCAGAGCTTTAGCCAAGATTTTTATCATTATCTTAGCTAAATTTTGTTCCTTTTCTTCCTCTATGTTTTGGAATCTGAGATAAAATTCTGATCTATCCATCATCCATCTCAGCATCCCATTTTTATCTTGTTCAACCACTGTTAATCTGCCATCAATATCTCCAATCTTCTTATTTCTTTGTCTTGTTCTTCAATTTTTTGGAATCTCTTATCATACTTCATCATCATTTGTTGAATATTCTCCACCTTTTCATCAGTTTTTTCTATTCTCTTTTCAGTGTTCTCTGTTCTTGCTTGTATGCTTTGAATTCCTTGCATTATCATTTGCAATGTCACCTTTTCCTGTTATTTTTCTTGTTGTAATATCGTCTGTATTGAGCATTGTCCTCCAGATGGTGAAGTGGAAGAAGTAGGAATTGAAGAACCAGCCACTGTTAGTTTTGTGCTCATTTCAGACAATTCAAGATCTTCAGGTTCTTCTAGACCTTAATCCACTTGTGAAATAACCAATTGTAATTCCAAGTAAAAATAATGGAAAAAAAAAAAGAAGCAAGATAGAAAAAAACATTTCTTCAGTTTCTTGTATACCTTAATCCAACCGATTAGTTAATTACCAGTAAAAACTCAAAAAAGGAAGAAAAAAACAGAAACAGAAAAAGGAAAAAAAATGTTAAATCCTATAGAACAATGGCTCCCAATCTTTTTTGTCCCACGGCCCGGTACCGGCATCACAAAATGATCCACGGACTGGTACCAGCATCAGCACGCACGACCAAGACTAGGCGAGCCGAGTGACCGGCCAGCCAGCCATCCCCCGCTTCTCCCTGTCACTTTCAACTCCTCCTTTGTACCTTTGTTGATGGGCTTTTCGGGCTCTTTCTTAATCTCCTCCTAACACAAGACTCCACCGCCATTGGGATAGCTCTTCGTTCGAAGCCGCCCCCCCTCAATGAAACTAAGGCACGAGGATTCAGCACGCAAATGCCACTTTCCAACTGACGACCGACAAGCTCACCCGGAAGCACTTTCTCAAGCGCCATTGAAACAAGATGGCGGCACCCACTTCTTTGCGGCCCGGTAAAAAATGCTCCATGGACCAGTACCAGTCTGGGGCCCAGTGGTTGGGGACCACTGCTATAGAAGGCAGAAAAATAAAAATTAAAAAACTAAAGAAAAAAAAAGAAGTTCTTCAGGTTCTTCAACCCCTTAATCCAATTGAAAAGTCTCAAGTATGAAAAGGTATACAAAAAAAAAGGAAGCCACAAAAAAAAAAAAAAAAAACCCAATATGGAAAGTAAATAAAAAATGCTAGAGAGGGAGAGAGAAAAAAGAAAAAAGACTACTCCCTTAAAAAAAGAAGAAGAAGAAGAAGGAAGACGTTAATACTAAGACTTTTCCTTTAAAATAAAATGCAAAAGTAAAAATTAGGCTCCAAAAGCAAAAAGAAAGACAAAAGCCACTTCCAAAAGGCCAAAGATCCAAATGACTATTACAAATAATAAGCTGATAAGGAGGGGGTGTGAGGAATAGCCCAACTTAAAAAAGAGAAAAAGAACACACTGCACCTATTTATTTATCCAAGGCTTTTGTTAAGTTTTATAGCTTTCTTCTCTAGAGTCTTATCATCTTTTTTCTATATACTTCAACATCAGACTCCAGTAACTGATAGAAACCCAGAAGAGTACCTGTAATAATACTCTCCCATGCTCTTCCCTCTATCTTATCAAACAGGCTCAAAGTCCTTGAAAAGAAGTCTGAATTCTTTCTCAACTTTGTCTGGTCAAGAAAGAAAAAAAGAGAAACAATATTTCTAAGCCTCTAGTTGGCAGTGTTACAAAGTTTCCTCTGTTTTCACTTTCTCATTTTCCAAACAAATTATTATAAAAATTAATTAAAAAGGAAAAAGGGTTTAGAAAAAAAAAAAAAAGCTAAAAGGAAATCTCTTGCCTAAAATGTTATAAAGACAAAAAGGAGAAGAGACAAAAGAAAAAAAAAATAAGGTAGAAAAAAAAGACCAGTCCAGTTCAAAGTAAAAAATCATATATGAAGAGTCCAGCAAAAAAAAAAAAATTGACTTCCCATTTTAAATTGCCGCTTAATCACTTCTGTCTGAAATTTTACAGATTCTTTCTTTTCCTTAGGGTGTCCTTTTAAATCTTAAAGTAAAGAAAAATTTCTCACCAAACCGGCACACTCTCTCTTTCTGTTCTCTTCCATTTCAGAGCTGTCCCAACTTCAGCAGCTTTAATGGCTGCCTCTTTGCCGCTGGCAAAAAGAGCTCCTCCTGGATCTACCAGGGACTTTGCGGTATCCCTGGGATCGACAGGATGCGCTCTTTACATTCACCGTCTCTTTGGGACAGTTTAGATCCATTTGTACCGTCCAGGAGCAAAGATCTCAGCAAAGATATCGGCAGCGATCTCAGACCGCCAAGATTGCATGCTGTATCATCGCGATGCCAGCTCAGCCCTCTGGGCATTTATTTTCAATGTTCTCCTATGTAAACCATTTCCAGGCTGTAGTAAAGAAATCTGTTGTGGAAGGGACTATATTAATGTTTTCTCTTTGATAAATCGGTGTATTTCATGTAGGGAGCATATTATTTCTACATTATCACATAATGTGAGCCCTAGAACTGAGCCAATATTTCTAATAAAATTGCTGCTGTAATGGTTGAACTTCCATCCCCTGTTGCTATTAAATTATTGCATTATAAGATACATATACACGAGAGGTGGTCTGTTATTCAATACATGAGAAATATTTTCTTAATACTAATAGATATCAGAAAAACTGTCTGGATCTAGGAAATAAATTATTGCTTGGGTTTATGTTTTTCTTTAGATATGTTGGACATCCATAATTCCTTTGTTGTTAGGAGCTATGGTTCTTACAGTTTATCTAGTATGCCTGAAATGCTTGAGGTTGTTGAAAGCAGCTGTAGCATTTTTTGAATATCATACTTATGAGGATGTATGTAGTCCTTTATTTCTTCTGAGCCTCTGCTAGAAGCAATCTATTTAGCATCTCTAGGAATTCTGGGTGAGAACTGAAAGAAGTTTCCATAAAAAGGCAGGTTGCAAAGCAATTTATTGTGATTCTTGCTATTTGGTTGTCTGAAACACATCTCCCTCCAAATATTTCAGAAAAATAGAAAAGAAAAGCACATGTATTCTGCTACAGTAACTACTCTTTGGGATAAAATATACCCTCCTTCCAATTTAAAATCCTCCAGAATATAGTGAAGACACTTACAGGTAAAACTCAAAAAATTAGAATATCGTGCAAAAGTTCATTTATTTCAGGAATGCAACTTAAAAGGTAAACCTAATATAGGAGATAAACTCATTACATGCAAAGCAAAATAGTTCAAGCCGCGATTTGTCATAATTGTGAGGATTATGGCTTACAGCTCATGAAAACCCCAAATCCACAATCTCAGAAAATTAGAATATTACATACAATCAATAAAACAAGGATTGTACATAGAAAAATATCGGACCTCTCAAAAGTAGAAGCATGCATATGTACCCAATACTTGGTATGGGCCCCTTTTGCAGCAATGCGGCATGGCATGGAAGCTATTAGCCTGTGGCACTGCTGAGGTGTTATGGAAGACCAGGATGCTTCAATAGTGGCCTTCAGCTATGCTGCATTGTTCGGTCTCATATCTCTCATCTTTCTCTTGGCAATGCCCCATAGGTGAGTTTGCTGGACAATCAAGCACAGTAATCCCATGGTCATTGAACCAGGTTTTGGTGCTTTTGGCAGTGTGGGCAGGTGCCATGTCCTGCTGGAAAATGAAATCAGCATCCCCATAAAGCTCGTCTGCGGAAAGAAGCAGGAGGTGCTCCAAAATCTCCTGGTAGATGGTTGCATTGACCCTGGACTTAATGAAGCACAGTGGACCAACACCAGCACATGACTGTGTGAAACTTCACACTAGACTTCAAGTATCTTGCAGTGTGTGCCTCTCCATTCTTTCTCCAGACTCTGGGTCCTTGGTTTCCAAATGAGATGCAAAAGTTGCTCTCATCAGAAAAGAGGACTTTGGACCACTGAGCAACAGACCAGTTCTATTTTTCTTCAGCCCAGATAAGATGCTTCTGACGTTGTTTGTTGTTTGGGAGCAGCTTGACAAGAGGAATACGACATTTGAAACCCATGTACAGGATCCATCTGTGTGTGGTGGCTCTTGATGCATTGACTCCAGCCTCAGTCCACTCCCTGTGAAAGTCCCCAACACTTTTGAATGGCCTTTTCCTTACAATCCTCCCCAGGCTGCAGGCATCCCTGCTGCTTGTGCACCCTTTTCTTCCACCCTTTTCCCTTCCACATAACTTTCTATTAATGTGCTTCGATACAGCACTTTGGGAACATCCAACTTCTTTTGCAATTACCTTTTGAGGCTTTTCCTCCTTATGGAGGGTGTCAGTGATGGTTTTCTGCACAACTGTCAGGTCAGCAGTCTTTCCCATGATTGTGCTTCCCACTAAACCAGACTGAGAGACCATTTTAAGGCTCAGGAACCCTTTGCAGGTGTTATGGCTTAATTAGCTGATTAGAGTGGGACACCTAGAATATTGAACCTTTTCACAATATTCTAATTTTCTGAGATTTGTGGATTTGGGGTTTTCATGAGTTGTAAGCCATAATCATCTCAATTATGACAAATCATAGCTTGAACTATCTTGCTTTGTATGTAATGAGTCTATCTCCTATATTAGGTTTATCTTTTAAGTTGCATTCCTGAAATAAATGAACTTTTGCACGATATTCTAATTTTTTCGAGTTTCACCTGTACATTTCTAAAGCCCTGCCAGTAGTAGGCAATTTGGCAAAGTGTTGAAGAGAAATGGAAAACTGTACGCTCTCCTATAAGTTAATTGTCACTATCAAAGAAAACACTTGGGAGAATTAGCTGAAGAATTATATTCAGCAAATAAATATCTCCCCTTACAGACGTTCGACTCCCTGAGATCTATTTATGCATCCCATATCCAAGGAGATTTTTTTTGTACACTTATGGTTTTTACCAAACATTTGCTTAAAATATTTATAAGGGTCCTTATAAATCGAGCAGCAAAGCAGAGAGTAGCAAGTTCAACTGCCAAATGGTTGTACAGCAGTGATCAGATTGTGGTCTTGCCTCATGCTCATTTGGAAGGATGTGTAAGCATCCCATTGGCTATAAAGGCTTACCAGCCATACACAACCTGGGAATGGGCTGATGAACAGCAATCATTTTGGCATAACTATCTATGGGGCAAAGGAGATTTCTTTTTCAAGTTTGCAGTGGTAGCCTTCAATCTTTTCTAAGAAAGACTCCAATCTTTTTGGTACAATCTAAAGAAAGGGTGATAATGCTTAGATGGCTCTGTGATGATTTAATAGCGGTCAAAAGTAGTTTGACACTGAATACTAAATATAGAGAAAGTTATGCCAGTTTAGGCATAAGGAGTCCCCCCTGTGGATTTTACTCTGCTAGTCATTGCTGTTTGTAGGGGATGGAACTTATGTCCATTTCAAGGCCATTGAGCCAGCTGTGTTCAAAGACATTTCTGTAGTCATGTAGCCAGCACGATGTCATAGAGTGCTGTTATCTTCTCACCACAATGGTACCTATTTACCAGGGCAGGAGCTTGGGCAAGGATGGGAATTCACCCTGTGGCATTTGGGTCTCAAATCAGGGTTGCAAGCACCTTAACTGCTGAGCCACCATGGCCCCAATTTAGGCATAGGATTTTTTTTTTTAAAAAAATAGGCGGCTTATTAGAATGAAAGAGACTGCTGGGTTATACAATAACGCAAGTGCATAGAAAATGGAATAAGTGAGTGCAAAAATATTTTTGCCAATTTATTCTTGAGTGCTTTCCTATTTCTTATTTCAGATAAATAATTACACCTATTCCATGGGAATGTTTCCTTGGGATTATATTTTCCAATATTCATGACGTCTATTGAATGTTTTCCTGGTTTACTTGATCAACTGTATTTTCTCAGAGTTAATTAATTCCAGAATCTCTTAAATAATGTCTCTTGTAATTCCCAGAGCATATCTGATCTTCTGCAGCTGTATAACCGTTCTGAATTAAAATCAATTCAAGAAGCCTTTAAGTGCATCCTTGCATATTTTTTTTGTAAAGTGCCACAAAAATATTTTTTTGTTTTCCTACAAAAAATAACCTTTTTCAAACTGGTCTGAAACAGAGATTTTGTATTAGAATAAGGAAGAGAAATTCTACAGCCTATACAAATACCCATGGGTCTTTTTGGACATATATTTAAATAAATTATACTTTTGAACACAGAAATGAATTGCAGCAGAGAAGTCCAAATTCTGATAAAGCTACCTTTTCATCTTTTGTGGGTGGGAGCGGTTGGGAGGGTGTTAGAAGATAGAGATCAAGTTAATTTGTACTGGAATTTACAAAGAAATTTGAATTAGTTTTGTTCAAAAGTTGAATATAAATAGATATATCACCTCTGAAACAGATGTGGTACACAGCATGTTCTGACCAGTTCTGGAGAACTGGTAGCAGAAATTTTGAGTCATTCGGAGAACCAGCAAATGCCACCTTTGACTGGAGATTTTACAGTATCCTTCCCCTGCCACGCCCACCAAGTCATGCCCATAGAACTGGTAGTAAAAATATTTGAATCCCACCACTGCTCTGAAACATTGGACACAAACAAATGTGAAAGCTTTTGTCCCTGATACTTCCAGCTCAAACACACCCCAACCAGGCACCCAGATGAAATCTAGCTTCCTAATAAATGATAGCCATCCATTGACTCGGAGCCAAACTGCACTAAAAGCCTCCAATACAGGAAACACAATGTTGCCAGCCATTCAAGACAAAAAAAAAAAAAAGCCACAAAACAGACAGAAGATATTAGAAACACCAATCAAGCAGAACACAGCAAACTCCAAGACCAATAAACACAGGCCAAGACTCCCAACAAATCAGGATGAAGAAAAAATCATTCTGGCACAACAGTAGGCTAGTCCCAAATTTAAAACAGAAACGGCTGGGAAAGTCTGACTCACAGATGAACACAATACTGATGATGGCAGATGAGATTCTGCTGAAATGTTGCTACAACTTTAAAAACACAACTGTAATGACGTGGGAAAATACCCGAACAAAGCTGAATACCATACATGTAAGTACCCATGAAAACTTAAGAATATAGATAGATAGATAGATAGATAGATAGATAGATAGATAGATAGATAGATAGATAGACAGACAGACAGACAGACAGACAGACAGACAGACATAGAGTATCTACTGTTTGACCCTCATGGTGAATAAAATCCATATTATAAGAAATATAAGATAAATACTATTTTGTGATTAATTTTATTAATATGCAAATTTCATTGTGGAAAGCTTTACAATCCATGCTTATGCGAGTGAGTGAGTATTTATGCATACATACACACACACATACACACAAGTAAGGCAACAATGAGGCCCATCTTCTTTCATTAAAGATATTCAAACTGAGCTTTGCAAAGTCACATTCTTGAAGGTTGTGACTGATGCTTAGAGGAATGCAGCTTTGAAACAATTAATGAGCTCTGTGCTGAGGATTAAACTTGGATAATAAAAAAATAATTAGGTATTTGAAGCAAATCTTAAGTGTATCAAAGCCGAGAGAAGCTCTGACATTTTACACTGCAGTTTAGAGGTAAGCAGAAAATACTGATAATCTAGATTGCAAATGATTATTTGCATAATAGTGATATAGTGCTAGTCATTTGGGAATTTCACAAATAATTCCACAGTTTATTCCCCTCTAAATATTCAATTTGTCTGAAGTCTTAACTTGTCCTTTTCCTTCTACCAGGTTTTTTTTAATTGATTGCATTATAACCATATGAAATATAAACAAACAGAGCAACAAAGATGCTGGAAACTAATCAAGGAGAGAAGCAACTAAGAACAAAGGAGAAATTTCCTGACAGTTAGAACGATTAACCAGTGGAACAGCTTGCCTCCAGAATTCATGTATGCTCCAACACTGGATTTTTTAAAGAAGAGATTGGATAACCATTTGTCTGAAATGGGATAGGGTTTCCTGCCTAGGCAGGGGATTAGACAAGAAGACCTTCCAACTTTGTTATTCTAATATATATTAGAATAACTCATTATTCTATCTAATATATCACATTATTAGAGGCTGTTTTTATGATTGCATGAAATAATATAAGGTATATGAAAATGCATACTGCACTGCTTTAAAGAGTTTTATTCTAATTTGTGAAACTCTTGTTTAAAAGGTGGAGGGGAAATATATTGTTCTAAAAAAGAATGCAGGGACGATGCTGTTTTGAATAGTTAAACCTTTAAACTATCCTTTATCTGGGAATATAACTTAAAAAAATGGGAGGGGGAGGGTCCATTTTATCCTTTTAAATAAGAGAGGAATCATAATGCTTGATAAGCATATTGTGTGCTTGTTTGCTGTCAACTACCAGAGTTGAATACACACTCATAACCATTTCCCAAAACCAAGAGCAAATTTTTAAAACCACTTCCATTTACATGCATACTGCAAACTGAGACATAACAAACTATTTAATGTTCATATATTCATCATCATGCAGTTTTTAGAAGTCTCTGTTTCAATAGGACAGTCACATTTGCTGTGTTCAAAGACTAGCAGCAGTCCTCCCTCCGGTCCGCTGCCAACGCAGGAGCGCCGATCGCTCCCATTGGTTGATGCCGTTTGACAGCCGGCTATAAAAGGGAGCTGTCAAACGGCATCAGCTGTCGCCGCCAGCTGGCTGTCAGATAGCCTCGGCAGTCGCGGCGACCCTTTATTCGGAAGAATAAAGTTGTTAGCCTTTAGCCTGGCTCTGTCTCTCTTTGTAACCGCCGCTCCACAACACTGGTGATGAGGGCGGGATACAGCTAAGACGACCAGGCAGGAAATCAAGCCAAAGTCACAACAAGAAAGAGCCGAAGCCGCTACGAGCTGATCGAGTCACCGCCACTGACGCTCTCCAAAGAGCGCGAAATTTAAAAGCCCTCTCAGCGGAGGAGCCGAACGCTGCTGACAGGCGCAGCCAGAAATGCTTTTCTAAAAGCGAAAACACTATTTTTCCTCAGCTGAGGAAACCAACGCTGCCACTCTAATGGCTTCTAATCCGACATTCCCGCACTTCCAACTGGGGGCAGAAACATGGGAATCATATATGAATAGGTTTGAATGCTTTTTAAATGCCATTGATCTAACTGAAGTCACGGATCTAAGGAAAAGCGCCTATTTTTTAAGTTTCTGTGGGGCCACAGTTTTTGACACAGCCTCTGTGCTAGTGTCCCCACGTTCTATAAAGGCTATTCCCTGGGATGAGTTGAGAGAAATCTTGTCAAATCACTACTCCCCCAGACCCTCTGAGATAGCCAGGAGACTGACTTTTAGAAGAAGAACTCAGGCTGAAGGGGAGACTATGAGTCAGTACATGGCAGCATTGAGATCTGCTGCCATGCACTGCGGTTTTAGGGACTACCTTGAGGACATGCTGCTCGATCAAATTGTGGGAGGAGTAAGGGACCTAAAGCTGCAAAGGTGGTTACTGGCTAAAAAAGACTTAACCCTAGCCTCAGCTATTGAGGAAGCTCAGGCTGCTGAATTGTCAGAATTATCAGCAGCTGAAATTCAGGGGAACACCCCTAAGCAAGGGCAGGCTACAGTCCACTATGATGAGGTCTCCCAAGAAGTGGAAAAAGAACCTCTGGAGGTAAACCACTGCATGCGTCCAAGACCCCCCCCCAGGGCCATCTAGGAAATACAACAATCAGACAGCCAAACAGCAAACCCCTTGTATAAGCTGCGGGGGCAACCACCATAGATCAACCTGCAGGTTCAGAAACGTTATCTGTCTGAACTGCCAGAAGAGAGGGCACATAGCCAGGGTTTGCCAAGCTGAGCAGGCCTCCATACAAAGACCTCAAGTTTCTGCCTCCTACCAAAGGCAAGTGGAACATTGTTACACTTGTTACCATGCAAACAACACCACCTCTAGGCCTAGCAAATTAAGCATTTCTCTTTTTATAGAAGGTAAGCCCTGCCGAATGGAAGTAGACACCGGGTCAACCCTCTCCATCATTTCGTGGGCCTCCCTGAAGAAGTTGCTGCCTTCGCTCTCAAAAAAGAAGCTGACCAACTGCCACCTGACTCTTCGGGACTACCAGGGGAAGACCATTCCAGTCCTGGGTAAGGGAAAATTCCTCATTCAATTCCAAAACTTTAGGGGTCACTTGCCACTGGTGGTTGTAGATGGTGCCCTTCCTAGCTTGCTAGGATTAGATTGGTTTCCTGCCCTAGGCCTCAATGTTACGGGAATTCACTCTGTGGAAAATTCTGATGTAGATGCCCTTTTTAGGGACTACTCTGATGTTTTCAGCAGTGAACTAGGCTGTTATTCAGGCACCCCCATATCTTTTGATGTGGGTCCACAAGCCACCCCAATTCGTTTGAAACCTCGGAGGGTACCTTTTGCCATTAGGCCTAGATGCTGAATTAGATAAACTTATCAAACAGGGCGTGCTAGAACAGGTAGACTTCGCCAAGTGGGAAACCCCCATAGTCACCCTTTCAAAAAAAGATGGCAGCGTGAGAATTTGCGCTGACTATAAGACGTCCCTCAACCGTTTCCTACAAATTAGCGCATACCCAGTACCTGTAATCCAACACCTGCTCCACTCTTTTGAGCCAGGCATAATTTTTGCAAAGTTAGACATGTCCCAGGCATACCAGCAATTTCCCGTTGATCAACACACTGCTGACCTACAAACTATAGTTACTCACAGGGGCGCATTTAGATGTAAACGTTTGCAATTTGGAGTTAGCGTAGCCCCTGGCATTTTCCAATCACTCATGGAAAGAATCCTCCAGGGCCTACCTGGGGTGGTTCCATACTTCGATGACATTTTAGTTTCTGCCACCAACAAAACAAAACTTTTACTCAGAGTGAGATCTGTCCTTGACAGGTTTAGGCAAAACGGGCTTAAATTGAAAAAAGACAAATGCACCATTGCCACCAAAGAGGTAGACTTCCTGGGTTATCGAATTGATGCATCTGGAATTCACCCCATAGAGATTAAAGTTAGGGCTATTCATGAGGCACCCACTCCCTCTAACAAAACTGAATTGCAGGCCTTTTTGGGACTCCTTAATTTTTATGCTTCCTTTTTGCCTCACAAAGCCTCTGTAGCTGAACCCCTACATAGGCTCCTAGATAAGAAAGCCCCATGGCAATGGGGACAAAGGAAAGCCCATGCCTTCCAAGCAGTGAAGTCTCTCTTAACTTCAAACTCTGTGTTAGTTCAATTTAACCCAAACCTGCCCCTAGTGTTAGCCTCTGATGCGTCACCCTTTGGTATAGGAGCTGTATTGACCCATAGGCTCTCAAATGGATCAGAGGCACCCATTGCCTATTTTTCAAGAACTTTCTCCGCTGCAGAGAGGAACTATAGTCAGATCGATAAGGAGGCCTTAGCAGCTGTAGCCGCTGTAAAAAAATTCCATGAGTTCCTTTATGGCCATAGTTTTGAACTTGTAACAGATCACAAACCTCTATTAGGACTGCTAGCTGGGGATAAGCAAACCCCACAGGTGTTATCCCCGAGAATGACCAGATGGACTCTATTTCTGCCCACCTACTCTTTTTTTTTTTTTTTTGAAACAAATTTTATTAATTTTAAAGACAAACAACACATCATTAACCATTAGGTGCATGAAACCTCTTAGCATTATAAATTTTTACAAGTCGGATAAAACATTATTTTTATACAACATAATTCTAATTTATCCCATTTCCATATAGACATATAAATATCAGCAAATTTCTCATTATTTCTCTTTACTCTTATTCAATTTCATTTCTTTTCTATATTTATCCATTTTAAAGTCATCATATTCATTTCTTTCTGACTTGTTTACAATTACATTCCTCCAAGGTTTTATTAATTCTTTTTTTTAAAAAAATTTTTTAATAATTAAGACACAATACACAAACATACAAAACACAAAACATAAACAAAACTAAAAACTTTTTTCTGAAGATTGTCTGATCCCGGGTTAAAACTCTTCACACAGACACAAATTCAAATATCATATTCACCCCATATATCCTTCCATTTCTTATTATCATTTTCTTTTTTAATATATATATATATATAAAAACCATTTTTATAAAAACAATGCACAAAGAATCAAGGCATAACAGCTTATAAATTCTTTTCTAGGAAAAAATAATAATAAAAAACCAATAGAGCATAACAATTCCAAATTATAGTATCAATACTTTATCTATTTAACTTCATATCTTATCCCTACTTCTCCTTTTCATCCAAATTATTTCTTGTTAATTAAAATTTTATTGCCTTTTATCAATATACAAAATCCAAAAAAAAAACCCATAACAAAGCCTTTATATATCCTTCCATATCTTATTACCATTTTCAATAACATTCTTTGTATGTTCTATTTCCAACTATCCATTCATCTTTTTTCTTTTACTATACTTCTCCTATACACCAATTGGAGTAACATCTATAACTCATTACCCTAACTTAAAAGTACTTCGTGTAACAATTTTTCTTGGGATTCTGTTTAAAAGATTCTAAAATTACATAATGAATTTTATACTCTAAATACACATATAAAAACACAAACTTATGTACCCTCCAGAATCCCTCTTTTATCCAAAATTAAATTCACCCATTGTCTCTAAATAAACTTTTTTTCTTTAGATCTTGCTTCCCCCCATTAAGGCTTCTCCTCCCCCCCTTTCTCTCTTGCTTATTCTTCTCCTTGCCCTTTTTACCCCTTTGTTTTTTCTCCTCTCTTTTCTTACTCCTTTTCCTTTGCTTTCTAACCTTGCCTCCACCTTTTCGCTCATTTTTCTCTTTTTTGGTTGTTTTTATAATTCTTAAAATCCCCTTTTTCTTATCCTTTTTCTCCTCCTCTCCGGAAGGGACCCATTGTTCATCAAAGATGGCTTCTTCTTCCTCTTCTTCCTTGTTTCAGTCCTTCTGCTGCGTAATCAACTTTTCATAAGTACATAACGCCATTTCTAAGAATTGAAACAAAGCGCCCAAAGTATCTTCCTTTTTATATTTTTGATATTCAGTCTTTAGTTCATCCACAAACAATGCCATTATGAAAAGAGAAACTTTTCCCAAAACAACCACAAGTATTTTTAATCAAAAACAATTAAAAAAAAATTCCAAAAGTTAATACTTTTCTTCCTTCTTCTCTTTCTCTTTCTGGGGTTAATGTTTAGTCAAAGAGGTCCAATTACCATATATCTTTCTTTGGGATTCTAGGCAATCTCCTCCTTTTTCAGCTTCTGCTCCAATTTTTTTTTTCCTCTTCCTTCCCACTTAAAATGTCAATTTTAAATAATCAGAAATCCATACCTCCAACAAGGGTTTTCCAATTTCTTAAATTTTTCAATGTCCAAAAATCCTTTTGTTCCTTAGCTTCAACTCTCAAAACAATTCACTTTCGATGTCCAATATATCCAAACATTTCTGCTGTTTCCATGGGGTGGGAGAGTGAAGAAAAAACAAAAGTTCCCTTTAACAGCTTCTCCGCCGCTTTCGCTCTTCTTAAGGATACAATGTATCCTCCAGCAATTCAAACAGCTCAGTTCCAGGCAATTTAAAGGATGTTACTTGACCTGGCTCAGACAAAACTTTCACTCTTCACATTTCCTCCAGCACAATCTTACTCGGTTGCTGGCTTCTTCGTGGCGGCCATTGCTGACCGCCGCTCCACCGCCTTGGGAAAAAGGGTTTTTTCCGGAGAAGGGGGGGGTCTGCGACACCCCCACCTCCCTGTCCGACTCCCCTCTCTCTTCAGCTGTCCCTACAGGGCAGCCATATCCCCCTGACCCATCTGGGTCGGGGGTACCTCGACGGCTAGCACAGCAGGAATCGCGAGCTGTCGCGAATTCCTGCTGCACCGAAGCCACGCGAAACCGGAAACCACTGCCCACCTACTCTTACACACTGGTACATCACCCGGGGAAGACCCTGTGCCATGCTGATGCCCTCAGCAGATGCCCCCTGCCATCACCAGTCGAGGACCCAGCTCCCATCCACGCAATCTTCGACTGCAATGAACTTAACCTACCAGTCTCAGCTGGGGATATTGCTGCACACTCCAAGAGGGACCGTGTTATTTCCCAAGTCCTGGACTGGGTAGGGAGGGGGTGGCCTGACATTCAGTTCACCCCTGAATTCATGCCATTTAAGACCCACAGGCAGGAGCTTTCTTCACTACAGGGCTGCCTGTTATGGGGGACAAGGGTGGTCATACCACCCACCTTGCAAGAACCAGTTTTAAGGGCACTGCACGAGGGTCACCCTGGTGTCGTAAGGATAAAGGCCTTGGCCCGCAGCTACGTCTGGTGGCCAGGATTAGATGCCCGGATTGCCAACTGGGATAACACGTGCCAGCCCTGCCAGGCAACAAGAGCAGCCCCACCAGCAGCTGCCCCAACCAAGTGGGAAGATTCGGGGGCCCCTTGGGCCAGGCTGCATGTAGACCTGGCTGGTCCCATACAAGGGAGGACATTCCTGGTGCTTGTAGATTCATTCTCCAAATGGACTGAAGTAGCCTTGTTACCCTCTACCACAACGCTGGCTGTCACAAGGGCCTTGACCAGACTGTTTGCTACTCATGGACTTCCTGACACATTAGTTTCAGATAATGGCCCCCAATTCAGTTCTAATGAGTTTGCCATCTTCACAGCTAATCTGGGCATCAGACACACTCTCACAGCCCCCTTTCACCCAGCAAGTAATGGAATGGCAAAAAGGGCTGTCAGATCTGCCAAGGAAGTTCTGGCCAAGCTGGGCCAGGCAGACTGGCACGCCAAACTGTCAACTTACCTCCTCACACAACATGCCACCCCGTGCCCTTCCACCAACAAGTCCCCTGCTGAACTGTTAATGGGCAGGCGCCTCAGGACCACCCTGGACAGGTTGCATCCCCACTACGCTCCCAGCACGCCACTAGCCTCTGACAGCCATGCCAGGGAATTTGCCCTGCAAGACCAGGTGTATGCCAGGAACTATGCGGGGCACCCCTTATGGCTGCCAGGGCAGATAATCTTTGTTGCAGGACCCAGATCATATAGAGTCCTTCTGGAAGATGGCCGGATTTGGAGAAGGCATGTAGACCAGCTGAGGAGGCATTGGAACAAGACTGCCACCGAAATCCCGGTCTACCCGCCGCCGGACGACCCGGTCTACTCACCGCCAGCCAACCCGCGGAAGGACCCGGTCTACCTGCCACCCGACAACGCAACCAGCTGATCGCCGCGGGAAGACTCACCCGAGCAGTCGCCAGAAAGCAGTCCAGGGATGGCCAGCGACCCTCTGCAGGTTCCAGTCACCGCCTGGGAGGAACAAGACACACCAGCTGCCGACAAGCCTTAGGAACTTCGAAGATCGGGCCGCGAGCGAAAGCGGCCATCATGGCTACAGGACTACGCATGCTCATGGCCAGGGGGAAGGAGTGCTGTGTTCAAAGACTAGCAGCAGTCCTCCCTCTGGTCCGCCGCCAACGCGGGAGCGCCGATCGCTCCCATTGGTTGATGCCGTTTGACAGCCAGCTATAAAAGGGAGCTGTCAAACGGCATCAGCTGTCGCCGCCAGCTGGCTGTCAGATAGCCTCAGCAGCCGCGGCGACCCTTTATTCGCAAGAATAAAGTTGTTAGCCTTTAGCCTGGCTCCATCTCTCTTTGTAACCGCCGCTCCACAACAACATTCATAAACACACAGAAGTAAGATACATCAGTGAATTGAAACTCATTCCCAGGAAAATGAGTTAAGGATGGAAATCTGAAATATCTCTAATTTTTTCCACTTCCAATGCTATAGATTGTGATTTTATGGATGCAACCCAGTTCTTTTCCAACATTAGAAGACCATGAACAGAAACTGAATCAATGGACCTAAAAGAAGGATCATTTGTGCATCACTCTCATCTCAAGACTTACAGCATCACCAGTAAGGAATGTCTCAGATCATAGGCCAGGTCTGGGGCCAGAGAGACTAGCACTGTAGAGATGATGTTTGAAAATGAGTTGAGGTTACTGAAGAAGAACAAAATTGATTTCATGAGATATGTTGAAAAACAATAACAACATTTAAAAGAATCAATATATCAGCTGCTCAATAATACAGGAAATACCCCCTGAAAGAAAACAAAGAAAATGCAGAATTACTCAATTCCTATTTTGCTTCAGCCTTCTCCAGTGAGGCTCATTTTTTTCATCAGGCAGCTGATAAATAAAGAAATAAATATTTAATAAATTATAAATTAATAATTTATAAAATAATAAATACAATACAGGTGAAATTTGAAAAATTAGAATATCGTGCAAAAGTTCATTTATTTCAGGAATGCAACTTAAAAGGTGAACCTAATATAGGAGATAGAATCATTACATGCAAATCAAGATAGTTCAAGCCGTGATTTGTTATAACTGAGATGATGATGGCTTACAGCTCATGAAAACCCCAAATCCACAATCTCAGAAAATTAGACTATTATGAAAAGGTTCAATATTCTAGGCTCAAAGTGTCCCACTCTCATCAGCTCATGAAGCCATAACACCTGCAAAGTGAGCCTTTAAATGGTCTCTCCTGAGCCTTTAAATGGTCTCTCAGTCTGGTTCAGTAGGAAGCACAATCATGGGAAAGACTGCTGATCTGACAGTTGTATAGAAAACTGTCATTGACACCCTCCATAAGGAGGGAAAGCCTCAAAAGGTAATTGCAAAAGAAGTTGGATGTTCCCAAAGTGCTATATCAAAGCACATTAATAGAAAGTTATGTGGAAGGGAAAAGGGTGGAAGAAAAGGGTGCACAAGCAGCAGGGACGACTGCAGCCTGGGGAGGATTGTAAGGAAAAGGCCATTCAAAAGTGTTGGGGACTGAGGCTGGAGTCAGTGCATCAGGAGCCACCACACACAGACGGATTCTGGATATGGGCTTCAAATGTTGTATTCCTCTTGTCAAGCTGCTCCTGAACAACAAACAACATCAAAAGCATCTTACCTTACCTTTTTTATTGATCGCATATTCTTTGTCAAGATCTTTGTCTTATCTTTATTTATTTTCAAATCAGCCCCCTTTCCATATGTCTCTATCTTTTCTATCAATTTTGATGCTGTTTCTAATGGGTCTTCTAGAATAAAAACCAGATCATCTGCAAATGCTTGCAACTTAAATTCTTCCTTTTTAATTTTCATTCCTTTTACATTCTTTTCATCTCTAATATTTCTATTTAGCATTTCCAAAGTTAACTCAAAAAACAGAGGTGACAATGGGCACCCTTGTCATGTTCCTTTTCTTATATCAATGGAGTCTGTCAGTTCTCCCTCTATCATTACCTTTGCCACTTGCTTATAATATATAGCTTCTATTGCTTGGACGAATTTTTTACCAAAGCCCATCTGTTCCAGCAGTTACAACATGAATCGCCAATTCACATTATCAAATGTCTTCTGTGCATCTAGAAATATCAAAGCCATTTGTTTTTCAGGATGTGCCTCATAATATTCCAAAATGTCCAAGATTACTCTCATATTGTCTTTAATTTGTCTCTTTGGCAGAAATCCATTTTGATCAGGATGAATAAAATTATTTAAGTATGTCCTTAACAATGTCCTTTTTCTGTGGCATTTTCTGTAGCTCTTTTTCAAGTCCTTTATACTCATCCTCTAATGCCTTAGAGGCCAATCTTTTCATGGTATTTCTTTTTATTGTATAGTCTATTATCAAGCCTCTGGCATATGCCTTCATTGTACCCCATACATTCTGCGTTGATGTGTCTTCTTTTTATTTTCTTTAAACAAAAAAGCCAGTTCTTTCTCCATTTTTTGTATGAAGTCTTTTTCTTTTAATATAGTATTATTTAATTTCCATCTAGATCTTCTTCTTTGTCCTTTCCATTTAATTGTCATTGGATTATGATCTGCCCAAATACTTGTTTCAATATTTATTTCTTGAATATTAGCTAACAATTCTGTTGACATCCATATCATATCATTCTGGACTAAGATAAATGTCTATTTGAGTAGAAGGTGTATTGTTTAGTTTAAGCATTTCTTTCTCTCCATATATCTTTTAAGTTTATTTCATCTACCTTGTTAAAAAAAGATTTAGGGAGAGTCTTTCTGTTTTACTTTATCATTTTCTGTGCTGTATAGTCCAGTTTGTTGTCTACAATTCCATTAAAATCTCCCACCATAACTATATTAGCATAGTCCAGTTCAATTTTTTTGTTATGTAATTTTTTATAAAATTCTTCTTGTTTATCATTCGGGGCATAGATTGCAATCAGGAGTGTTTTCATATTATTATCCATTATTTCCACCATTAGTATTCTTCTGTTGTCATCAGTATAAACTAATTTTGCTGAAATAGTCTCTTTAATATATAAAACCACTCCTCTTTTCTTGCATTGTGTCAAGGAGGTAAATATTTTCCCTAGTTTTGGCTGTATCAACAATTGTTCATATTGCTTTTTAATATGTACTTCTTGTAGGCAGATTATATCAAATTTTAATTTCTCTAATTTATGGAAAGTTTTTTCCTTATTTTAACTGCTGAATTAAGTCCATTTATATTAATTGTAATCAATTTTTTCTCTTCCATGATTATATTTTATAATTAGGATTGGCAGCTCTCATGGATCTTGGTTCACGTTGGCCTTACTGCACCTTCCTCTTTTTTAGTTGTCTTTTGGCAGTCCTCTTGTAATTCAGTTTGTGAAATTTCTTTTTCTGCCTCTTCCTCTTTCCCTCTGAAAAATTCTGTATTAAATGATTCAGCTTTCTCAATTGAATCAATTCTGTATCTCTGTTCTTGCCATGTGAACATTAAACCTTCTGGAATCAGCCATCTATAATTCACCTCTTTTTTAAGTAACAATTTGGTCAAGAATCAGTATTCTCTTCTCATCTCTCTCACTCTTCTGGGTACTTGTTTCAAAACCACAATCTCCTTATCTTTATATTTCAATGTTTTCTCTCTTGCCACTTGCAATATTTGTGTTTTAATGGCTTTCTTTGTAAATCTGATGTGAACTTCTCTTGGTAAGCTATTTCTCATTGCGTATCTTGTGAAGACTCGATAAACCTTATCTATTCCATCCATCATCTTCTCTTCCGTTATTTCCAAAGCTTCAGCCAATATTTCTATCATTAGCTCAGTTAGATTTTGTCCTTTTTCTTCCTCTATGTTTTGGAATCTGAGATAAAATTCTGATCTTTCCATCTCCCATCTCAGCATACCACTTTTATCTTGTTCAACCACAGTTAATCTGGTATCAATGTCTCCAATCTTCTTATCTCTTTGTTTATCTTCTTCAATTTTTAGTCATCTCTCATCATACTTCATCGTCATTTGTTGGATATTCTTGACTTTTTCATTGGTTTTCCCTGTTCTTTGTTCAATGTTCTCTGTTCTTTGTTCGATGTTCTCTATTCTCTTTTCAATATTCTCTGATCTTGTTTGAATGTATTGAATTTGTTGCATAATTATCTGCAGGCTCACTTTTTCTTTTTCTTGTTCTTTCTCTTGCCTTAACATTGTCTGTATTAAATGTTGTCCTCCAAATGGTGGAGAGGAGGAAGTAGAAGTTGAAGAACCAGTAGCTGTTAATTTCATACTCATTTCAAACAATTCAAAATCTTCAGGTTCTTCTAGACCTTAATCTGATTGTAAAGTAATCAATTGCTATTCCAAATAAAAATAGTAGGAAAAAAGAAACCAAATAGTAATAATAATAAAAAAAAGAAAAAAGAATTTCTTCAGGTTCTTGTATACCTTAATCCAATCAATTAATTAGATAACAATGAAAATTCAAAAATGAAGGAAAAAACAATAAACATACACAAAGGAGAAAAAGTTGTAAAATCCTAAAAAAGACAGAAAAGTGAAGAATAAAAAACTTTTAAAAAAGGAAAAATTTGTCAGGTTCTTCAACACCTTAATCCAATTAAGAGGTCTCAAATATAAAAGACTGCATAAGAAAAAAAAAAAGGGGGGGGGGGAAGTCAGGAAGATAAAAAAGGAAAGAAAGAAAAAACCAGTATTGGAGGTAGATGGAAAAACAAAAATACCAGAAAATCAAAAAGAGAACAAGAAAAAAAAAAAAGACTACTCCCTTAAAAAGAAAAGGAAGGGAATCATTAATACTAAAACTTTTCTTTTAAAATAAAAAACAAACGTAAAAAATTAACTTCCAAAGACAAGCATAAAGAAAAAAAAAAGCAAAGACAAATTCCAAAGAACTAAAAGTCCAAATAGCTATTTCAAAAACTAAACTGTTGAGGAGGGGTAGCACAGCTTAAAAAAAATCAAGAAAACACACTGCATTTTGTTTATTTATCCAAGGCTCTTGTTATAACACTCTTCTCCAGAAACGTATCACCTTTTCTTTTCTATAACCTTCAGCACCAGATTCCAGCTGTTGATAGAAACCCAGAAGAGCATCTGCAATAATACTCTTCCATGCTCTTCCCTCTATCTTATCGAATAGCAATGTCCTTGAAAAAAAGTCTCAGTTCTTTCTTTCTCAGCTTTGTTTGGTCACAAGAGAAATAAAATATTTCCATGCCTCAAGTTGGCAGTGTTACAAAGTTTCTTTGCTTTCACTTTCCCCCTCCTTTTCCAAGCAAAATTCAATAAGAATTAATAAAAAAAGAAAAAGATATTTTAAAAAAAGAAATAACTAAATGGGAGTCTCTAGCCAAATTTAGTTACAAAATCAAAAAGGAGAAAAAAAAATAGATGAAAAAGAAAAAACCAGTCCAGTTTCAAAATATAAGATCGTGTATAGAAAATCCAGCAATGAGAAAAAAAAAAAACATTACTTTGACATTCCTGTTTAAAATCGCCTCTTAATCACTTCTATCAAAACTTTTACAGATTCTTTCTTTTCCTTAGGGTGTCCTTTCAAATCTTAAAATAAAGAAAAAATTCTCACCAAACCAGCACACTCTCTCTGTTCTCTTTCCTTTCGGAGCTGTCCCAACATCAGCTGCTTTAATGGCTGCCCCTTTGCCGCTGGCAAGAAGAGCTTCTCCTGGATCTACCAGGGACTTTGCGGTAGTCCTGGGATCGACAGGATGTGCTCTTTACTTTCACCATTTCTTCGGGATGGTTTACATCCAATAGGATCGTCCAGGAGCAAAGATATCGGCAGCGATCTCAGACCACCAAGATCGCATGCCGTATCGTCACGATGCCAGCTCCCCCCCCCCAAACAATCATTTCTTGTCAGCATGGATTATTTGATATTTTGGGAAAACATTGAAGAAATCATTCTTCTGACATTGCTTGTTTGAATGCTTATAGCTTTTCTCAAATTCCTTTTACTTCATATGCCTTGCTTACAAAGAAATTGAAACCATGTCTTTTGACAGAGGAGCAGTGAATTGTGAACCATGTTTTAAGATACTCAGACCTATCAGACTTTAAGAATAATGCCCTTTCTTTACAGTGGTCAGGAAACACAATTTGTATTTCAGGGTAGCTTTCCTGGCTTTATAAACTTGCCTGTGGGTGAATCCTTATTCAGCTTCTAAAGAACTGCCATGTTTCTTAGTACAGGATTTATTCACTGTCAGTAATAAAGAAGCAACATTTTGATATCATAGAAGTGAAGTCTGAAGATCTGCAGCAAAAACATCAATCAGTGGATGAAAATTCCCAAAGAGTTCCTATCTTCAACTTAATTCAGTCAGCTTTCTAACTGGGTCAAAATGTTATCTAATACGTATAAATTGATCTGCTTCTCTCGATGTTTTGGATGAAGAGCAATTGGCATAGTGACATACAGCCAGGTTGCATGAATTGGTTGCATTAAACTCTCAGGAAATAATTTTTCTTCCTTGCTATAAACAATTTCCTTTATTTCACTAAGCTGTAATAGATACATATTTTCTTTCACCAAAGATGATAAAACATTACTGGTTTTCTGTTGGTTAAAATAATCCTTATAATGAATACAATTCCATACAATTCCATTCCATGTAATGCCATGCCATGCCATGCCATACCATACCTTACCTTACCTTACCATACAAAATTCTTTATTGGCTAAGCAAGATTGGACACACAAGGAATTTGTCTCTGGGGTATGAGCTCTCAGTGTATACACAAACAACAAAGTAAAATAATCATAAGATACCAATATTAGAAGAATAATAGTAATACACCCCTACTACATGGGTTAATATATTTAGACATAAGACAGTACTGCGGGAATTAGGTGTTCAGCAGAATAATGGCATGAGGGGGAAAAACTGTCTTTTTGCTTCAAATTGTTTTGCCATGTGCCTTATAGTGGCATCCTGAGGGAAGGAGCTGAACCAGTTTATGTCCAGGAGGTCCAGGTTGTAAGGAATCTGTAGATATGTTCTCAGCCCTCTTTTTAGATCATGCAGTATATAGGTCCTCGATGGAAGGCAGGCTGGTTGCAACTGTTTTTTTTCCTCCAGTCTTAACTATCCATTGAAGTCTGTTTGTTGCTGTACCAAAACAAGACAGTTACAGAAGAACAAATGACAGATTCAGTGATTTCTCTGTAGAATTGTATCAGCAGCTCCTTGGGTAGTCTGAGCTTTCTGAGTTGACACAGGTAGTATATTTTTTGTTGTGCCTTTTTAATGATGGCTCTTATGTATAGATGTATATAATGAATAATTGCTCACTTTTTGGTAGAGTTGCATACATTCCCTCATCATCTTATTTTTCCCATAGCAGCTAATACTAGAGTCACTGCTATGAGATAGGTGGCCATATAAATGATTGAAATAAATAAGATAAATAAAAATAAATATTAAAGACATTGGATTGTAGGAGGGTGGTTATAGAAACTGAACATTTGTAAAGCCCAGTTGTTTGTAATAAAAACTTCCATCTCTTGTTCTCTACTAAGGAACAGCAAGTGATTTTGAACTTTACATATCTATGCTTTAAAAATAATACAAGTCTTAGGAATTGATGTGAAAGAATTATTTTCTAACTTTACATTGCTTTTTTGATCCTCATTATTATACTGTTATTGGTTTTGTTTGAATCAGGAGTGGTTGCCTTCACAACTATGGGAAAAACCTGGACTTTTGTTAATTATAGTATTGATTCCGATGCAAAAAAAGTGGACAGAATAATATCTGGGACCAATTTTTTTCAGTATGTGCAAACAAAGAACGTTTCACTGAAGGAAAGTTGATGCCTGGCAATTTAATAATTGAAATATAAAACTTTCTGAACACATAGATATAAGCCTCACCCTGATATTCTCCTTAGGCTTTCCCAGAAGCAATGTTATATACAGGTAGTCCTTAATAGTTCATTTAGGGACCATTCAAAGTTACAATGGGTTTGAAAAAAGTGACTTATTACCCTTTTTCACACTTATGACCACCGCAGCATCCCCATGGTAATGTGATCAAAATTCAGACGTTTGGTAACTGATTCATATTTACGACAGTTTCATGTCCTGGGGTCATATGATCACCATTTGTAACCTTCAAAAATCAATGGGGAAGCCACATTCACTTAACAACCATGTTAGTAACTTAAAAACTGCTGTGATTCATTTAACAACTGGAGCACAAGATGTCATAAAATGGGACCCACTTAGCAAATGTCTCACTTAGCAACAGAAATTGGGGGCTCAATTGTGGTTGTAAGTTAAAAACTACTTGTATTAGGCATATTTTCCTCATTGTTTTGCCTCCAAATTTTAAATTCCTTTAATACTTTCTTACTGCATTATGATATTCCAGATTTTAAAAATATAGTTAAAAAAACAGATGAAAAGGAATTTTGATCTATAGGATTAGTGAATTGTTTGTGTTTCAAAGTATAGTAACTATTTTCAGTTTAAGGGAATCTCTCTCTGCAGTAGCATCATATCACTTTGAGTGTTAAATGACAGTTTGTGATGTGACATAAATTATACATTTACTGGATAAAGTTATAAAATAATTCCAGGAGCAGATAGTCATAAAAGATATTATGGTTTTAAATTGATTTTTATAGGAAACATTTACATTAAAAATTAAAAGAAAATATTTGTAGATTTTAACATTTAATTTATACATGTTCTGATCTCCTTGTGAAGTAGAGTATTTATAATGAACAATCACCATCTTTAAAAATGCACAATAAAAACTTTATACTAAATAAGAAAAGTATCCAAAATATAAATTAGAAAAGAATTAATAATGAATGCAACCAAAAGAGGAAATGTATATAATTAATTTCTTTAAAAAGAATAAGCACTGTTCCTCTGAAAGTTTTGTAGAAAATGGAATACCCCTGAAATGAGAAATAACCTTCAAAAGACAAAGATATTATAAAAGGAAAAAAAATGAAGAAGGGACAATGAGAAAGCAGTAAGGTTTTTTTTCCAGAGTTGTAACTTGTATATGGAACATCAAGAAATATAAATTTTCTATAGGTCAGGTTAATAATAGGGGTAGAGACATCATACTCCTTGTTCTTCCTCCTTGCCTGGAAACCTACAGACTTCTACAGTGCCCATAAAAGGCAAATTTTCAGAGCTATGCAATACTTTGGATTTCTCTAGAATTTGCTTTAGGAGGCTTAGGAGTTCAATCATAGCCTCTGTTTGCAGTTCCTGAAAGCAGCTATATATTTTTTTGATGTTTCAAGTGGCTGCCACATGGAAAAGTGGGGTTCAAGACTCAAAATGCTTAAAGCATCCATTGCTTAAAGCAGGGGTGTCAAACTCAATTTCAATGAGGGACGCATCAGGGCTATGGTTGACCTCGGGGCGCTGGGCAGACATGGCCCACTGGGTGGGCATGGCTGGCTTGATACCACTTACTGGGTGTGGCCAGCTTGACATCACTCCCCAAACTGTTGGCATGTTTTCTCTTTGCATTGGGTAGACCGAGCTGAAGCCATGTTGGCCCAATGTTTCTTCTTCACATTGGGAAAAACAGGCCAACGCGGGTAGACCTGGTCGAATTGACGCAGGCCTGCCCCTTACATTTTGCAGGATGGCCCTGCGGGCTGGATCTGACTACATCACGGGCCACATCTGGCTTGCAGGCCTTGAGTTTGACACACCTGGATTAAAGCATCTATTTCACTCCTTAAAGCCATTGTGCAGCTTTTACAATGGACACTCTGTTTTTTTTTTCTACTTTTGAAGTCTGCAGATTGACAAACTGTAAAACCAAGTGTAACCCTTAGTTTGATGGAAGATGTGCACTCCTTATCTAGGCAAACACAGAGAGCCTTTTCCTAGTTTATATTCCTCCAAGGAAAAAAATGTTTCCCCCTTTCATTGGTTATAGTCATTGTCTATAATCAGCTGTTGTCCACACTGAGAAATGATGCTACTCCTTTGAGAATATTTCATTCACATCTTCAGTGGATTTCCTACCTATTCAAATTATGTGAATCAGAAGACTTCATAGAGCTTGGGGAATTACCTTTGTTGAAATGTATTTGAACATAAATAGCTCAGGTTGGTAGTTGGTCTGAGCTCCATGGATGGCAATTTGATTGCAAACATTTTGTCACCATTTGAGGAGACATTGTCAGTATGCTTTGAATTGTGCTCATCTGTCAGTTACTTTTGTCCTCGCCCAAAAAATGCTGTAAAGCAGTGCTTCTCAAATAGTAGGGGGGTGCGAGGCTCCGTCAAGGGGGGCGCGTTTGACCTCGGAGAACATGTTTTTTTATTTTGATTTTTTTACTGTCCTAGAATAAAGTGCAATTGCACTTCCACTACATTAGGGGGCAGTGGCGCTCTCATTGGCAGAGTGTGCGCAGGGAGCATTCGCTCGGTGGTGTAGGAGTTTTGTTTGCACTGAGCATGCGGGCTTTGCACACAGCACAGAGTTTGAGTATGAGTTTGAGTATGAAGTGTAGACACGAAGTGTAGCTTACCCTCAAGTGACACCATGAAAAAATATTTAACAGGGATGAGAAGACAGGCGGAGAGAGACGGAGATAAAGAGACAAACAAAAATCTTCCGAAAGCTAATGCAGAGGTGTACTTATAACAATTTTATAGACAAATGATACTATTTATAGTCACACGGGGGCACGAGATGTTTTATTCTTACTAGGGGGTCATAACAGAAAATAATTGAGAAGCACTGCTGTAAAGAGTTGCACAGCGTATCTCCCTCTTCTCTCTTTCCTTCTTTTTATATATGGGAAATAGATAGCAAAAAAAAAAAGAAAGAAATGATTAAAGGAGGGATGTGATGAGGATTGGGAAGGAAGGAAGGAAGGAAGGAAGGAAGGAAGGAAGGAAGGAAGGAAGGAAGGAAGGAAGGAAGGAAGGAAGGAAGGAAGGAAGGAAGGAAGGAAGGAAGACCAATCCTTATTGGTGTTACAGAAAATTAACAGTTGCTTTTAAACACAACTTGGTGGTGGCTATTTCAATTGGCAGAAAAGGAATATGTCCATCTTATCAGCTCCTCCATTGATGCTAGAGCAGTAAAAATAAACTTTTCTTGTAACTCTTTCTACTTCCTATGAACTCCAAATTGAAGTTTATGTTTGAGAAATAGGTTTCCTTTTTTGGCAAGGAACAGCTTTATAAGTTGAGATCCAAAATAAGCACATAGCTGACAGTGTTTTCTTATAGTGAGGTAATAAATATGTGATCCTTATTATTAGAGGGAAATGGTTGCAATTTACTCATGACATCCTTCTTATATATTAATTAGGAAACCAAATGAGTACAACGTGATATAATATAGCCTCTTTGTATACCGCATAAGAAATCTAGAATACATTTTGGTAATAGGAAATGAAGCCAAAACTGCTTTAATAAAATGAATAGCCCCCCATTTCACATACATACATGCATTACTTACATGCACACATATTTGTACAATTTGTATAAATAAGGCAAAAATGCAAAAATGCATTTAACCTGTACAAAACACACACACACAAAAGCCAAAAGAAAACTTTTGTGCAGAATTATTTGCAATAAGTATTAGAGTATATACCTTGGGAACACTTTCCATATCAATAATTATCATCTGAAATACCACAATAGAGCTCAAGAAAGGCACTATGAAAGCTAAATAAGGCAAACAGCTTGCAAAAGTTTAGGGCTGTGGGGGTATGGCTGCTTGAATGCAACATATAAAGAAACACAAAGTCACATTATCTTGACCAGAGTTACCAGCATAGACCAGCATTTGGTATATATCTCAACGTATATATCCCAATTGTGAACTAATGTCAGCCACCAAGGGTCTATATCAGAGGTGGTATTCAACTGATTCGCATCTATTCGGGTGAACCAGTAGCAGTTATTTGGTGTGGGTCATCAAACCGGTGGCGACCCCTGGCTGGCCACTCCCCCAACCAGGTCTCCTGGTTGCTCACTTGCCTCGATCGCTCTCCTAGCTTTCTGTTCCCCACATCCTCTTTCTTCTTGGGGGGAAAGGAAGAAAGGCATGGATGCTGCAAGTATTGCTTTCCCCTTGTGAGTTAAAGTGCTGGAGTGAGAAGGAGTGCGGGCTGACAGAGGGGGTGGGGGAATCCACTCCAGTCTTGGAGAAATTAAAAGGAGCTGCTTCAAAATGCATGTCTGTTAAGCTACAAAAGTGCTCTGTGTGTGTGTGTGTGTGTGTGTGTGTGTGTGTGTGTGTATGTAAGAGAGAGCGAGAGAGAGAGAGAGAGAGGAAGAGGAAGGGAGAGAAAGAAAGAAAAAATAGGAAGAGAGAGAGATAAAACTCTGTGCTATTATTTTTAATTGTTCCATTATTTATCATGTGTTAATATTGAATACTGTCCCTACACCTAGAATGATTTTTCTGCCTTTCTTTTGCCCAGGGCTACCACATATTTGTCAGGGTTTACATGCATTCAATGTCAATAGTCCAGAGCATAAAATACACATGTGTTTAACAAGAGTTGAAAGGGACCTTGGAGGTCTTCTAGTCCAACCCCCATCTCAGGCAAGAAAACTGAGGATGCCAAACTCTGAGTAGAAATCCTGGGAAAGGTGTCAGAATAACACTTAGAAGGGATCTTGGGGTAAACCTTATACCATTTCAGAGAAATGGTTGTCCAGCCTATTGTGAATTAATAAAAGTGCTTGAATAAAGTTTGTTGAAACCTTAAAGCAAAGTGCAGGGTTCTGGCCCTGCACTTCTGATTGGCCGAGAATAGCGATATCGGATTGGTCCGTTCAGGAGAATCTGATTGACTATTAACAAGCCCTTCTCATTGGTTAAAAAGAGCTAACATTCCTGTGTTTTCATTGGCTAAATACCCAAGAGCTTGCCTATATAAGGGGGCTGTTGAGGCCGTTCAGAGAGCTGTTGCACCATGTTAAATAAAGAGTTGAAGTTCACTGTTCATCAACTCGTCTCCGCTTCTTGCGCCATGCACCGAACATAACACTGGCGATGAGGATGGGATGTGGAGACGTCAGAGCTGACTGAACACTACAGCGATAACAGAGCACAGGGCTGAAACGCACCAACGGCGGAACCATGTCCAGCAGCGTCATACCACCCGCTCCATTCGACTCGGCACAAGAAGACTGGGACTCATATATGGATCGCTCCCAGATGTTTCTGGAGACCAACAATTTGAAGGATGCCACTACCGGAAAGAAACGGGCGGTATTCCTAACTCATTGCGGGCCAACCGTATTCAAGATGGCCAAAGCATTAGCGAAACTGGCAGAAGTGAAGTCCATGGACTGGGACGTCCTCGAACCCCTGCTTAGGGCCCACTATGCACCGACCATACCAATGCTCGTGAGAAGGCATGAATTTTACCAGAGAGATCAGCGGAAGGGCGAAAGCATTGCAGATTTCATAGCGGATCTCCGGAATCTAGGAGGCCAATGCGGGTTTGCCGACCTTGAAGAAGCCCTGAGAGACAGAACAGTTCTGGGACTAGATGCACCAGGCATGCAGAGTAAGCTGATGGCGAAAGGCGACATCAGCCTTACAGATGCCATTGCTGATGCTACTGCAGCAGAAGCAACCAGGAAGTAGGCTGCTCAAATGCGCCGCACCCACGCTCCACTTCACCAACTCGCCAGTGAAGTTTCACCTCACTTAGAAGAACCGGCAATGAAAACCCACCACGAGGACCTCGAATCATCATCGGAAAGCAATGAAGAAGAGGTCAACCGGCTCCGGTCTGAACGAGACCAATGCCAGAAATCGCAGTACCAATGTGCTGGTTGTGGGGCAAACCACCCCCGATCAGACTGCAAATTCCTTGATGCGCTCTGCCATGTGTGCAGGAAAAGAGGCCACATCGGACGGGTCTGTAGAAGCAAGCAAGGACTCAGCCAAACCCTGAGGGGGGCTAACCATCGCCAATCTACAGGAAGCCATCCTGCAAAGCGAGAACCCTTGAACCACCAATGGAACAACCACTCCTACAGAAACAGACCCCTAAACCACTCAACGAAGCGAGAAGAGGCAAACTATTAACACCAAACTATTACGATTGGTCACGGCTCATCACTGGACGCCAAGAAAATCCAGGTGAAGGTGGCCATCAAAAACCAGCCTTGTATGATGGAAGTCGATTCAGGATCGTCCCTCTCGATGGTTTCCTGGAAGACCCTCAAGCAACTCATCCCTACCATCTGGCGATAAGACCTCCGATTCCAAAGAATCCTACTCAAAGATTATCAAGGAAATCGAATTCCAGTCGTTGGATCCAGCCAAGTCCGTGTCTCCTTTAAAAATCGTACTGCATCTCTACCCTTGACTGTAGTCGACAGGGATCGGCCTAGCTTGTTAGGCCTCCAATGGTTCACTCCACTTGGAATTGAAGTGGCCGGCATTCACCAAACCAACAGCGACGACTGGGAAGAGGCCATCATCCGGGAGTTCCAGGACATCTTTACAGATAAATTAGGTGAGTACAAGGGGACCCTGATATCATTTAACCTTAACCCCGAAGTAGCCCCCATCCGCCTTAAGCCTCGTCGAGTCCCATTTGCCCTTAAACCAAAGATTGACGAGCAGCTTGATAAATTAATAGCCCAGGGGGTGTTAGAACCAACCGACCATTCTCCCTGGGAAACCCCAATTGTAACACCCATCAAGCCGGATGGATCATTAAGAATTTGTGGGGACTACCGAGCCACCCTGAATCATGCCCTGTAGCAAAACGCTTATCCGGTACTGGTGGTGTAACACCTTCTCCATTCCCTGGGGGGCAGAAAAGTCTTCACTAAACTAGATTTAGCCCAGGCATACCAACAACTGCCTGTAGACAGAAAAATGGCAGAGGCTCAAACGATCATTACGCACCGAGGTGCGTTTAAATGTAACCGACTCCAATTCGGAGTAAGCGTGGCCCCGGGAATCTTTCAAAGTTTGATGGAAAGACTATTACAATGGATAAAAGGCATTGTCCCCTATTTTGATGATGTTTTAATTGCTGCTCCGACTCAAGAAATACTAAGGGAGCACCTGGGGTTGGTTCTTCAGAGATATAAAGACTCGGGTCTCAAAGTTAAGAAAAACAAGTGTCAACTATGTACTGATCGAGTAGAATTTTTAGGATATTTAATAGATAAACAGGGCATTCACCCCACCTATAATAAACTTAGGGCAATCAAAAACTCCCCAAGACCCCGAAATAAGGCGGATCTCCAAGCATTCCTAGGCCTTATCAATTTTTATAACGTCTTCCTGCCTCACAAGGCAACCATAGCTGAACCCCTACATCGTTTATTAGACAAAAAAGCAACCTGGGTTTGGGGGCACCAAGAGGAACAGGCGTTTCGACAAGTAAAAAACTTATTGACCTCCGACACTGTTTTGATGCAGTATAATGAAACTTTGCCTTTAACTGTTATTTGTGATGCATCACCCTTTGGAGTGGGTGCCATTTTCAGCCACGTTTTACCAAACGGAAGTGAAGCCCCTGTTGCCTTCTTTTCAAAAAACTGTCAAAAGCAGAATGCAATTACAGTCAAATCGATAAGGAAGCTCTTGCTATTGTATCTGCTGTTAAACGATTTCATGAATATATTAATGGGCGAGCTTTCACTACAAGAACTGACCACAAACCTTTACTGGGAATAATAGCGGGAGATAAACCAACCCCTTATATATTATCTCCCAGAATGACTCGCTGGTCAGAATTCTTGACTGCCTATAATTATAAGTTGCAACACCGCCCGGGGAAAGCCGTTCCCCAAGCTGACGCATTAAGCCGTGCACCACTTCCAGAAACCATTGACGACCCTGCTCCGACTGTCACAACACTGCAGATTGAGAAACCCCAAAAACCGCCGCTGATAGCTCGCAATATCGCGATTGAAACTAAATGCAATTCTGTTTTAGCATGTGTCCTCAGCTGGGTAGAATGTGGATGGCCATTGGACCAAATCCCTGACAATTACGCTCCCTTCAAAAATCAACAGACGGAACTGTTTTCCCAGAAGGGCTGCATCATTTGGGGCGATAGAGTCGTTGTCCCAGAGCAATTACAGCGAGCAGTACTGAGAACCTTGCACGATGGCCACCCCGGCATCGTGCTCATGAAAGCACTCGCACGAAGCTATGCCTGGTGGCTGGGCATAGACAAGCAGATTGAAGGCTGGGTAAAGACTTGTTCCAAATGCCAGGAAGTCAGCAATGCCCCACCGAAAGCAACCCCAACAGAATGGGAAACACCCAGGGGACCATGGTCCTGTATTCATCTGGACTTTGCGGGACTTACGAATGGACACACATTTTTATTAACAGTGGATGCCTACTCGAACTGGCTCGAAATCCATGAGATGAAAAATACAACAACCGAATCAGTCATCAGGAAATTGGACAGATTATTTGCAACACACAGATTACCGGACGTTCTGGTATCCGACAACAGGCCCCAGTTTACCGTGCTTTCTTTTGAACAGTACCTGGCGGACCGCGGTATTCGCCATGCGCTAACTTCACCGGTGCATCCTGCGGCTAATGGAAGGGCCGAGCGCATGGTACAATTCGTCAAAAGAACTCTACATAAAATGGACTATGGTGATATCAAAGACAAGATTAACCAGATACTTCTTTTGCAGCACATCACTCCCGCTGAGTTATTGATGGGACGGAAACTCCGCTCCCACCTGGACCAACTACACCCATCGTACAAACCTGAAAAACCACACGGATCCAGCGGGAAATACCGAAATTTCCAGGTAGGCGACTTGGTTTTTGCGAGAAACTTTTATGGCGACCCATTGTGGGTCGAGGCAACTGTAATCCAAGTAACCGGACCCAGATCGTACCAAATGAAATGTCGCGATGATAGAATATGGAAGCGCCATATTGATCAGCTGCATTCAAGGCTGCAGTCTGGGGTCTGTGATTCCAGTGATTTCCAAACTGAGGGGGGAGGAGACGCTGAGGAGGCTGAGTTTGGAACGACGGAAGGCACAAGCAGAACAAATGACCGCTCAGACTCAACATGTGAAGAAGGATCGGGGACAGGAGTTAACTTGCCTCAAAGAGATATCGAGGACATTAATGGTAACGGAAGCTTAGATACAGAATCAGAGGCACCCTGTTCACCAGATAACGTCCTACCCCAACAAGACTCTAGACAAATACCGGGAGGACAGCGTAAATCAAACAGACAATCAAAACAACCTGCCTACCTCAAAGACTATGTTACCGCACCCCTTAAATGGGGGAAGGGGTGTTGTGAATTAATAAAAGTGCTTGAATAAAGTTTGTTGAAACCTTACAGCAAAGTGCAGGGTTCTGGCCCTGCACTTCTGATTGGCCGAGAATAGCGATATTGGATTGGTCCATTCAGGAGAATCTGATTGGCTATTAACGAGCCCTTCTCATTGGTTAAAAAGAGCTAACGTTCCTGTGTTTTCATTGGCTAAATACCCAAGAGTTTGCCTATATAAGGGGGCTGTTGAGACCGTTCAGAGAGCTGTTGCACCATGTTCAATAAAGAGTTGAAGTTCACTGTTCGTCAACTCGTCTCCACTTCTTGCGCCACGCACCGAACATAACACAGCCTTTTCTTAAAACTTCCAGTGAGGGAGCACCCAGAACTTCTGGAGACAGGCAGTTCCACTGGTTAATTGTTCTCACTGTCTGGAAGTTTCTCACTGTCTGGAAGTTTCTCTCTTGTCTTAGGTTGCTTCTCTCTGTTCAGTTTCCATCCATTGCTTCTGGTTTGCATTCTGCTTCTTTGGAAAATACATTGTCCCCCTTTCTTTGTGGCAGCCCCTTAAAAGCCTGTTGCCTATCACACTCTTGAGTAAAGGATGTGAGCCATTTCCTCCTTTCAGTGGTCCATGAAAGTACATCTATAGTATGCAAATAATAAAGTCAAAAAAGGTGAAGAACATTTTTACAGAACTACAGATAAGTTGAGGCTGGGTGACAAGGAATGGCTGGGAGGGGAGGGGCCAGGTGAGGCACCCCTTGATGTGAGTGACATTGAGTTGACCACACCCATCCAGTCACATGACCACCAAGCCATGCCCGCCCAGTCACATGACCACCAAGCCATAACCACAGAATTGGGAGTAAAAAAATTTGAACCCCACACTGGTGTGAATATGTTGTAGATTTCCTTGTTCTTCCAAGAGGGGTAAGGGGTATCTTCCTTCATGACACATCTCTCAGGGTCGATTACAAGTCTCCTGGTTGACCTCACTTCTCAATGCAGAAAAGCCCCATTGATCTTGCTCCTGCATGATGATTTAATGGAAATATGAGCCACCACAAACAATGGTACCTGCATTCCCACAGGTACTAGAGATATTTTAAAGGTAGACAATTTTACCCAAATGATAATCAAAACAATTAGAAATTGCCTTTTCTAAGAAGAAAAGAAAAAAATAAAACCAGAAACATCCAAAGCATTCATTGTTACACTTATGATGCAGAGGCAGTATTCAGCAGGTTCTGACCAGTTCTGGAGAACCGGTAGTGGAAATTTTGAATAGTTCAGAGAACTGGCAAATACTAGCTCTGACTGGAGATTTTACGGTATCCTTGCCCTGCCATGCCCACCAAGCCATACCACAGAACTGTTAGTAAAAATGTTTGAATCCCACCACTGGTCTGCCTGATTTTTAAATGATCTCAATGGATGTACCTTTGGGAATAGATGGCATTTTCTTATTTTCTTATATGCTTAATGGCCTTTGTGAGGCAAAGTGTACAGGGCACCCAATTCTTCAATTAATGAAAAGTTCCTGAGACAATGATAGCCAACTTGTCCATGAGGAGAGGTATTTAGGATGGTTGTGCAATTCTTACCTGACTTGTTCAAAGAATAAGGTTGTGCAACAATAGAGCCTCATCTCTCCACATAAAGCCATCGTACTGAGAACCAATTCCACATAATGCCTAGAGCAGTGTTTCCCAACCTCAGCAACTTTAAGCTGTGTGAATTTCAACTCCTATGCTGACTGGGGAATTCTGGGAGTTGAAGTTCACATAACTTAAAAGTTGCTGACCTAGAGTGTAAGCATAAATCCTAGAGATCAGACATCCAGATTCAATCTCCCCACTCAGTCATTTCCAGAGTGTCTCAATGGATGACTGTGGAGGGCAACCTAACCAGTCTATCTCTTAAAAACTGTGACAGTAAAATGGCCGAGGATAGAATGGTGTATTCAGCCATTAGCTTCTTAGAGCAGTGGTCATCAACCAGTGCGCCAGGGACCACTGGTGGTCTGCAAGCAAATTTTGGTGATCCGTAGAGAAATGTCACCCTTAAAGCACCTCCCCCAAAGCAATTAATCCAGGCTGTGCAGGAGCAAAAGGCCGCACCATCCACATGGCCCATGGGAACACAAGGCTTGCATTGCTTGCATTGCGAACAACACGAGGTAGTGACGGGAAGGGGGAAAGGGCGCAGGGGGAACTTGCTCCACTCGTCTCACGCACCTGGCCTAGCCACCAGATTGCTTCTTTCTACTTCTTCTACTTTTGGCTGCACGCAAGGAAAGCAGCAAAAGTATTTCTTTCTCTCCCCCAAACTCCACAGGAAATTAGTCTTTGGGACCCGCAAGGCATCCTGCTCCTAGAGACTGCACCAGCACAACAAGTCTCGCAAAGACTCATTTCTAGCAGAGTTTGGGGGAGAGAAAGAAAGACTTCTGCTGCTTCTGCTGCTTTCCTTGCATGAAGCCAAAGTCTCTCCCCTCCCCCGGAGAATGGAGTTGGAGATGGTATCCTGTGATCCCAAATGAAGAATGATTGATTGGTAGGAAAACAGGTGGGGAATTTTCCTGCAGACTTTGGGGGGATTTTCCTAGGGTCTCTGGTCCGCGGGATTTAAAATTATGAGTTTGGTGATCCTTGAGGTCCAAAAGGTTGATGACCCCTGTCTTAGAGGATGGGGAAGATTGCTAGAAACTTGCACTGCAAGATTGTTCAGTCATTACAGAGTCCTGTCTGTTCTAATTCCTGTTTCTTTCTATTCAAAATGCCCATGCAAGTTGTTTCTTCTCACAGCCATTTGTCCATTCACCGTGGCAGATAAACGACCTATCCAAAGGGATATTGGGATGTTTCTTTTTTAAAAAAATATTAACCTGTTTTCAAGTTCCTTCGAGCCTCCTAGTAATCATTATGAACATTTTTAAGGAGCTGAAAAACTCAGGGGATATCTCATCAAACCTTGAAAGAAAACAGAAAGAGGATGGAGACACTGTGTATAAATACACTGTGCCTCAAACAAAGTATATAAAGCTCTTCCATGTGGGAGGGGAATCTTGGCACATTTAGCCTGAAACCTCCCCATTTCAGACCATGTGATTGCTTACTCCGGGGAGGGGCGGTGGCACAGGGTCAGGAACAGTAACACCGAAACATTAGACTACAGCTTCTATCACCCTTCATTCTGAGAAACAACAGGTGGAACCTCTTTATATTTTGAAGGTTACAGGCTCTTCATCATAGTAGTAGTTATCTATCCTTTCCACTCCATGATGGCCATTTTCTAGCATTGCCACCTGTGAACTGCGATTGCTTAAATTTCTCTTGCTCCAGAATTGCACCAGCTACAAGATTTTGCATGCGAGTCTTTCAATAAAAAGATATGTAGCTAAACAGGAAAAAAAAAATACTGAAAAAAGCAGATTTAAGCTCACACTGAGACCAACTAGACTTTGTGATAGCTCTGTTTACCATGGTAGTCATTCTGGGAATGAACCCATCATATTCTCTTCAAATTCCAAATATGCCTTTGCAAAATTTGGATATTTATCCCTGCCTTAACGGTTTCCCCAAAGTGAGCTAATCATTGCTAACCAATCATTCAGTCAATCACATAAAGGCATTATTTGAGAGAGCTGCCATCTCTAATGCTCCAAGAGGGATTAGTACAAGGCATGAATTACTAACATTAATCTTTAGCTGACACAGCCTCACTTGCTATTAACTGTTCAGCAAAAAGGAGAATATAGACAGTCATAGGTTAGTGAGCCCATTTAATATAATGCAGCTTAATATAAAGAAGAATTCTGTTCCCAAAGAGAGAAAGTTCTTATGAATCTTGAGGAATGGGATAATTCCAAACTCCATTATGAAAAGAATTGGATCAGCCTTCTTAATCTGCTATGTTGATCAGGATATAGCCAGGCAGAATCTAGTAAAGATATACATATATGCATTCACAGCTGTATTTTGACAGGAAATGCACATTTAATGTGTACTTAAGTATGAATTTCAATGCAAAAAAATAGAACAAGACAACAAGGAATTTGCAGATGAATATGAAAATGGAACAGAATTTTGACTAAAAACCCATGAGGTAACAATCACAGAGATGAAAGGGATAGATTTGTCCAGTATTGCAGAGGGCACAAAGCCTCTCATATCATGCACCTGGCACTTGGTTTGATATGTACCACAAATGCCCTTCATTTTTCTAAATAAATAAATAACATGTAAAATGGTCGATTGAAAAAAATAATCTATAGGATTGTCCCGATTACATTTTCAAGAAAAAGCATCAGTTAAAATTTGGACCATCAGTTATTTGAGTTTCATGTTAACAAGAATGTAACATTTGATATTATCAAAAGATTTTAGCACTTTTCTATTTCTCTTCAAAGAAAAGACAACACAAAAGATACACAACCAAAATTACAAATATGAAGGGTTAGTGTAAGAATTCTTCTGAATTAGACTCAGCTTCTCTATCTGAGTGCTGATTACTTTTTCTTCTTGTTAGAAACAGAAAGAAATGTGATGAAGGATTTATTTGGTCATTTTCAGATCCATTGGAAAAAAATAATGAAAAGTTGTCATAGTTTCAGCCACTGATGCATGGTGCACACTTGATATTATCAAAGGATTTTAGCACTTTGGGAGGCATAAACTCAGATCTATTTCATTTTATCAATCCAAAGAGTCTCAACTCTCTATTGGGAATCATCCAAACTGACAGGGCGATAGACTAAAGCATGGCGTTAGCTTGGAGTCACTGTTCCTTTAAACTTTATCTACAGCATTTGCCTCAAGAGGAGGCTGCCAGTCTTGAGAGATTTCTGTATTATAGGGAGAAGATAATAAAGTAGTTAGCTTGAATTCTGCACATGTAGATCTAATGTTTTTCTGCCTGATGTTCTATATGGATAGCTGGTGTCATCATTTCATGCTAATGTGCTTCTGCTCTGATTAACATAGTAATCTTGATGTAAGTAAGATTGATATAAAGTTTGTTCTGATTTTATGGAACATATTTTATCTTGCTACATTGTGCTATTTAGTGTTATAATATTATTATTTTTAAATTGCTAAGTAGCTTGAGCTATTTAAAAAAAATCAGGGGAATTTTTGACACTGATGTTTTGCTTTATGTATCCAGCCTAAAATGGACCCATTGGCTGAAGACATTTCAGTCCAACCAGCTCAGTGTTCCAGATTGGCAAGGACAAGATAAATCTAGGCTATTTTAATTGATGTGGTTTGCAAATTCTCTTTTCACTGTTATCCTCAAATGAATTGTTTATATCAGTTTGTTTCAGTTTCCCCCAATTTGATGCCCTCTAGAACTCTGAGAATTCCTAGATTTGACACATCTGGAGAGCAGGAAATTAAGGAAGGTTATCTTATAAACGATTGGACCTATACGGACTTAGAAAATAAAGGGCGATACTAAGAGGTTTTTTGCAGAAAATGCAATATCTTCATCTTACTTATAAAAACAATTGACTAAATGTATCTAGTAATTCTCCAATCTTTGTATTACATCTATAGAGTTAGTCCACACTTAGCGACCACAATTGTCACTGGTAATTCCATCATTAAGCCCGGCAGTCACTAAGTGGAAAAACACATTACTCCTCACAACATGACTTCCCATTGGTTTGTTAAGTGAATCAATGCAGTTTTTAAGCATACAACATCACGTGACATGTGATTTTACTTCTGGATTCTCCATTAACTCTACTTGTCACAAGATAGTTGTGAAGTGTGCACATGGCAAACATGTGACTATGGGACACTGCAATGATTGTAAAAATAAAGAGTGTTTTTTTTTAACACCATCAAAACTCTGAACAGTCATTAAATGAGATGATTGGTAAGCAAGGACTATCTATGTAGGAAAGTTTAAAAATCTTCTCGGGAGATTTCATCCATACAATAATAATTACGACCTACATTGTCATTTAGTTTTTCTTATCTCAGGTATTCTGATTTTGGATACCCCCCCCCCCCCATCCCTCTCTCACACACAAACACACTTATTTGTCCTGTGGGATAAAGTTTACTTGTATCACTTTATGTGTTGCCTGAAAAAATTATTTTACCTGAATTGCAAGGTTGGATACCTGAAATAATGGAGCTCCTCATACATTTAAATGAGATTGTATTACTGCCACTATCTTTTAGAAAGGCATATTTCATATAAACCAAGTCATTAGGAAGAGAAAGCAAGCATTCAGTGAAGGATGCTGAAGAAAATTAGGAACCTCTGAAGATAACCATGAATAGTGAAGGGAGAAGTTGCAGCCTAAAAATATACTGTAGAAGCCCATTCACAAAAACACTCATTGAGTGACTATTGTACATTAATAACAAGGAGACCTGGTGAAATATCTTCTAGGGCAGGGGTGTCCAACCTTGGCAACTTTAAGACTTGTGGACTTCAACTCCCAGAATTCCTCAGCCAGCTTTGGCTGGGAGTTGAAGTCCACAAGTCTTAAAGTTGCCAAGGTTGGACACCCCTGTTCTAGGGCATTTATACTTAGTAACCAATTACTAATACAATTAATTCAGCCTAAATGCAATAATTAGGATCAGCATGGCACACATTGTCATCTAATCATTACATAACATAAATCAAATGTATGTTGATTCAAACTTATGATTCAGGAAAAGAAATCAGGAACAAGCTTAGACAAATATGTGCCTGCTCAGAAATGAGCAATAATATTTTAATATTCAGAAAACAAATCTGAAGCAATCACATAGAACCGTTTATCACAGCTTAGTGGAACATGTATTCATAGTATATTCAGTAGACATTAAAACAAAACAATAAATAATGAATCCAATAAATTGGTCCAATAAATCATAATGAGGGCAACAATGTAATATTTTAAGACTTGTATTATATGCCAGAATTGGTCTAGGCCAGAAACTATGAGCTCTAATTCTGCTTTAGGCACAAAGCCAGCTGGGTAATTTGGGGCCAGTCATCATCTCTTACTCTAAGAAGGAAGGCAATGTCAACCAATTTCTCAAAAGTGTTGCTAAACTGGATGGACTCATCCACATAATTGACAGAGAACACAATAAAGACCATAAAGTAATGTTAAAAAGGAAGCACAATGAAGCTAATAGGTTGGAATGTATGGAATCTAAACAAAAAAAAAAATGGCAAGAAGGCATGTGTAATAATAATGCTAGGAATGCAAGAAATAGTGTTGAAGATTTGGCCCCAGAGTTCAATATTAAGAAAATAAAGACGAAGGACTTGGAGTGAATGTTTTCTGCAAGCAAAGGAATAAAAATGTAATTATTCTTTAAAGAAAAAAGAAGACTTTCCTATGCACAAAATCAAACTAACTGCCCAACCATTGATATTTATTTTTTCAAATATTTCTGGTTGCATGTCAACCAAAGTGAACAGTGGGAAAATACATTGTAACATATAGTTTGTCCTTCAAAATATATTTGCACAGTCTCTTTGGCCAATAAGAATGAAAAGTTTGAGAATTTCAAACTGTATTGTATTTATATAGAAAAATTGTTCCACAGAAACATAAAGAGATTATACTTGATGAGGAGAAAGAATATTATACTTGGGAATTTGGGGGAGGGGGGGAAAGAACAATAAAGGCATACAACCTGGAAAGCAAATTCAATCAGAGCCCTGAACAAAACTCAATTATAGAAAGAATCAATCAAAACCTGCTAAGCATTACTATTGCTTGATGCAGGGTTAGTAGACAATTTCAGAAGAGAAACACAACTGCTATCTTCAAAGTTGCTTACCAACAAAAGGTGCAGATAAAACCCCACATGAGTTATGACATGGGGAAAAAAATCTAATGTATCACACCTGAAGATATTTGGATGCAGAGTTTATATATAGATCCTTAAAGAAAAAATTAAATTGCAGATCCCAGCTAGGAATAATGTTCAGCTATCAACTAGCTCAAGCTAGTCCTCAACTTACAAGGTGTTCTGTCCCTAATTAGCATTCTTGAGATCCCCGCGCTTGGATTGGCCAAAGCGCGGGGCACTCTGATTGGTCAGGCAAGCCGCGCCGATTGGCTCGCTAAGAATCTCCCGCGATTGGTCCATTCGAATCGCGGGAGATTCAAAGTGGTGCCACTGGCCGCGGCCGCCACGGCTGAAAGAATAAAAGCTGCGAACCTTTTGCGAAGAGCTAGTTCGGTTCCTACTTTAATAAAAGAGTATGATTTGAAGTCACTGACTCCTGGCATCATTTCGCGGACACAACACTGGCGATGAAGGTGGGATCCAGACCCTGAACCGAACCACGTGTCCGACGGAAGCCAGACGAACCACCACGATGGCGAAAATCGCACCCCCCGCACCCTTCAACTCCGCCACCGAGGACTGGGAATCGTACTCCGACCGATTCCGCATGTTCCTCGAGTGCAGCAACCTGAAGGACGCCACCGGCCCCATGAAGCGCGCCGTTTTCCTGACCCACTGCGGGACCGAGGTATTCAAGATGGCCAAGGCGCTTGCCAAACCCGCCGATGCGACCGCGATGGACTGGGACGTTCTCGAGCCAATACTTCAGCGGCACTACGCTCCAGAGGTACCCATCCTGATCCGACGCAACGAATTTTACCGTCGGGACCAATGGTCGGGTGAAAGCTTCAGCGACTTCGTCGCCGAGCTACGGCGCCTAGGGGGGCTCTGCGAATTCGACAACCTGAACGACGCCCTGCGAGACAGAATCGTGCTCGGCTTGTGGGACCCCGTCCTCCAGAGCCGGCGGATGGCCAAGGGCAACATCAGTCTAGCAGACACCCTCACCGCAGCCGCAGCCGCCGAAGCAACCCGAACCTCTGCTGACCGCATGCGCAGACCGAACGCTGGGGACTGCAGCGGAAACAACAACCATGCGAGGTCAGCCGAGGCCCAACCCAAGACGACCACCCACCAGGGCGACTTCCACTCGGCATCGGGCACTTCCGATGACGAGGAGGACATCCATCGCCTCCAGACAGGCCGCGACCCACGGAACCGGCGGGGTCGTAAGTCGAGGACCAACTGTGCCGGTTGCAGCGGCGACCACCCCAGGTCGGAATGCCGGTTTTTTGAATCGATCTGCTGGCATTGCGACAAGAAGGGACACATCGCCCGTGTCTGCTGCCTAAAAAAGAACCGCAGCCCAGCACGATGGGACCAGAGCGACCGGAGGAGAGAGAGCACACCACCCCGGACCAGAGATCGCCCCTTGGACAACAGATGGGACTGGAACGGACGATCCCTGCGAGGCGGCGATAACCGGCGAAGAGAGTAGACCCATCAGACGGTCACCATCGGCCACGCCATAACCAATGACGCCCGGAAGGTCCACGTGGAGGTAGGCATCGAGGGCGAGCCATGCAAAATGGAGGTGGACTCCGGGTCCTACCTCTCCATGATAGCATGGCATGAAATAAAGCGCTTGGTGCCTACCATCCAAAGGAGGAACCTAGACAGCCAGAGACTCATCGTAAAGGACTACCAGGGAAACCGCATCCCGGTAGTCGGAACCAAACACTTCAACATCACATATAAAGGGCACACCGAAAGGCTTCCCCTGACAATCGTCGACCGCGACCGCCCAAGCCTACTGGGACTGCAATGGTTCGCCCCGCTCGGCATTGCAGTCACGGGAGTCGACCACGTCACCGACGACAGCTGGAAGCAACAACTGGCCCGGGAATTCCAAGAGGTCTTCGACAGAAACCTAGGCAAGTACCGAGGGCCCCTTATATCTTTCAACCTAGACCGTAACGTCCCCCCAAAACGCCTGAAACCAAGGCGGGTGCCATTCGCACTGAAACCCAAGATAGACGAGCAAATTGACAAGCTCGTCAAGCAAGGGGTCCTACAGCCCATAGACCACGCCCGGTGGGAGACCCCCATAGTCACCCCGATCAAGCCCGATGGGTCGGTGAGGATCTGTGGGGACTATAAGGCCATCCTAAATGGCGCGCTACAACAAAGCACCTACCCCGTCCCAGTAGTGCAACACCTACTGCACTCACTGGGAGGGGGCAAGGTTTTCGCCAAGCTCGACCTCGCCCAGGCATACCAACAGTTGCCAGTCGACGAGCAAATGGCAGAAGCGCAAACCATAGTCACCCACCGGGGAGCATTTAAATGCAACCGACTCCAATTCGGAGTCAGCGTGGCAATGGGAATATTCCAAAGCCTAATGGAAAGACTATTGCAAGGCATCAAGGGGGTGGTACCTTACTTCGACGACGTCCTAGTGTCGGCAACCAACCAAGCCGAACTAGAGGGTCGCCTAAGGGAGGTCCTAACCAAATTCAAAGAGACCGGGCTCAAAGTCAAGAGGGAGAAATGCCAATTATACATGGAACGGGTAGAATTCCTAGGATACCTTTTAGACCGTCACGGCATTCACCCCACAAACCAAAAAATCAAGGCCATCAAAGAAGCCCCCACACCCAAGTCGAAGACGGAACTACAGGCATTCCTGGGGCTACTTAACTTTTACAATGTGTTCCTGCCCCAAAAGGCGACAGTGGCGGAGCCCTTGCATAGGCTCCTGGACAAGGCGGCGACCTGGACTTGGGGGAAACGCGAGCAAGCCGCCTTCCAAAGAACAAAGGACCTCCTCACTTCGGACGCCGTCCTTATACAGTATAACAAGACCCTACCTCTGGCCGTCACATGCGACGCATCACCTTTCGGCGTCGGCGCTGTCCTCAGCCATACCCTCCCCGACGGAAAAGAAGCACCCATCGCGTTCTTTTCAAGGACCCTCACCAAACCGGAGTGGAACTATAACCAGCTGGACAAAGAGGCTCTGGCTATCGTTGCCACCGTAAAAAGATTCCACGAGTATCTCTACGGCCGGACATTCACCATCATAACCGACCACAAGCCATTGCTGGGAATCCTTGCAGGAAACCGGGCCACCCCGAACATTCTGTCTCCCCGAATGACAAGGTGGTCCGAGTTCCTGGCAGCCTACAACTACGGACTCATACACAAACCGGGTAAGACGATCTCCCATGCAGACGCCTTAAGCCACTCGCCGCTACCGGAACCTGACACCGACCTAGCACCCACGACAACCACCCTCAGCATAGAGACTCTACGCAACCTTCCCATAACCACATCAGATATTGCCCGAGAGACGAATAAAGACAAACGTCTGGTGCGGGTGTTGCATTGGGTAGAGAAAAGGTGGCCGGAAAGGGACAACGACCAGTCCGTCAAAACATTCCGAAACCGGCAAACGGAACTCTCATTATTAAAAGGGTGCATTCTATGGGGGGATAGGGTGGTCATTCCAGAAAAGCTACAAGGGAAGGTTCTGGAACTGCTACACGAGGGGCACCCTGGCATCGTTAGGACTAAAGCCCTGGCCAGAAGTTACGCTTGGTGGCCAGGGATGGACAAACAAATTGAGACCTGGGTATCAAGGTGTCAACGATGCCAGGAAACTAGGCCAAGCCCACCCACAGCACCTGTCCTAGAGTGGGAAACCCCAAGGGGACCTTGGTCTAGGATTCACCTAGACTTCGCCGGGCCCACAAAAGGACACACCTTCCTTATAACAGTAGACGCTTACTCCAACTGGCTGGAGGTAAGCAACATGAAGACAACAACCACGGAGGCCGTGATCAAGGAACTCTGCAAACTCTTTGCAACGCACGGCCTCCCAGACGTCGTCGTTTCCAACAACGGGCCCCAATTCACCTCGCTGGAATTCGAAAAATTCCTAGTGGAAAGGGGCATCCGCCACGCGCTGACAGCATCGGCGCACCCGGCGGCGAACGGTAGGGCGGAACAGATGGTGCAATTCACGAAGAAAACCATCCGGAAAATAGACCACGGGGAGATCCAGGAGAAAATAAACAAACTACTCTTCACCCAACACATAACCCCAAACACCACAACGAATAAGAGCCCAGCCGAACTATTAATGGGGAGGAAATTAAGGTCCCCACTCGACAGGTTACACCCCACGTATAACCCGGAGAAGCCCCCAGACTCAAACAGCAAACACCGAACTTTCGCACCAGGCGACCCCGTATACGCAAGAAACCTGACAGGAGACCCACTATGGATACCGGCCGTCATCACACAAATAACAGGCCCACACTCGTACCGGCTACAAACAGCAAACGGACAAGCGTGGAAATGCCACATTGACCAATTAAGGTCGAGGACTGCCAACCAAGAGACCACCGATGCACAAACAGGAGAAACCAACCCCCACAACACAAACCAAGGGGGGAGGGAATACCCAGGGGACCAAAACCAAAGAAGAATAAACCAGCCATACTTACCGGAAAGCAGCCATCACGACCCCTCGCCAGGAAGAGACAGCCAGGCCAGCTCGACTGACCCGGAAAGACCGAGCGGGAGCGGCAAAACCCACAGCTCAACCAACCCGGGAGGCCCAGGAGGGAGCTACGGAGAGCGGCCCGGCCCGACCGACCAGCCGGTTCCCACGACGGCATCAGGAGCAACAGAGATCCCGACCGAACCGGCCGGGATCCAACCTACGACTGAGCTGCGCAGGTCCAGTAGGCTCAGACGGAGCCCCGCCTACCTACGTGACTACGCGACGTAAGGACTGAACCAAGAGGGGAGGGGTGTTCTGTCCCTAATTAGCATTCTTGAGATCCCCACGCTTGGATTGGCCAAAGCGCGGGGCACTCTGATTGGTCAGGCGAGCCGCGCCGATTGGCTCGCTAAGAATCTCCCGCGATTGGTCCATTCGAATCGCGGGAGATTCAAAGCGGTGCCATTGGCCGCGGCCGCCGCGGCTGAAAGAATAAAAGCCACGAACCTTTTGCGAAGAGCCAGTTCGGTTCCTACGTTAATAAAAGAGCATGATTTGAAGTCACCGACTCCTGGCATCATTTCGCGGACACAACACAAACATTAATTTAGTGACCTTTCAAGATGTCTAGAAAGTGCCTTTTATGGCAATGAAAAAAGCGAGATGCCTTTTGTCACACGTACGGCTGTTGCAGCATTCCCATAGTTGCGCATTCAAAATTCAGGAGCTTATATTTATATTTATGACGGTTGCAGTGTCCCAGGATCATGTGATCATTTTGTGACCTTCTGAAAAGCAAAGTAAACAAGGAAGCCAGATTCACTTAGCAACCTTATTACTAACTTAACAACTGCAGCAATTCATTTAACAAGTGGTAAAAAGGTTATAAAATGGGATCACTGACCAACAAGTTATGGAGTAAAGAAGTTTAATAATCCCCAAAACATTCTTTACAAGCACTGAATTTAATGAATTCAAACAAGAATAAAATAATTGAAAATGAAAGATTTGAAACTGAAGAAGTAAATTGTGCTACAATATAAAATTAATATAAAAATTAATCTGAATGCAGCCAATGGAAATTCTGAACAACCAGTTCAAAATAATGAAGCAAAACCACAATTGTCTGAATATCAACAAACAGATAACTTTCTGGAATGCATGAAAGAAACTGTGAAACCAAAATAACTTTAAATTGTAAAACCTCTAAACCTAGGTGATTTTAAAATACATTGTTCAATATTTGGAAGCACAACTATCCAGATTCATAAATACTCCTGGATCAATATAGAATTATCCTTAGAGTAATATCTTCTTCAGATACCAATTTGCAAGAACTGGAAAAACTAGCTGAGAATACAAATAATACTGATAAATGAAATTGGAGATCCTCAAATGAATGAAATTTTGGAAGAGCAATATCTAATTTTATAGTCATTTGATTCATATAACAATGGTTAAAGACCTAAAACCATTGAGGAAAATAATATTTAAGATCAGCTCTCTGACAGACAAATGGGATTGTCAGAAAAAATTATTGAAGTTATGAAAAGCTCAAATTATAAAGAAATCCTTTCACCATTGAAAGAGTCAAGAAGAGAACAATTACAAGTTCTAAAAGTTACTGGTTTAATAATAAAAATATTGAAACAAATATTGATAGGTTGAAACTAATCAACTAATTTATAACGCAGTGATAACATCTGAGTTGGAATACAAAGCTGTAAAACAAAAGTAACAAAATTCATTGCCAATATGAAAATAATTGATTGAAAAGGTCAATAAATTATGACTGAATTGAAAAATAATAGGATAAAGAAAAGTTTACAAAAAGTTGTTATAAGGCAATTGAAGACAATAAGCACTAAGATGAGAAACCATGAGTCATAAATATTTCAAACAAAACATAATTATATGAAGGCAATAAAACCATTTTTACAAAAGGTTTGAGCAAAACGGCATTTGTTTTAAAAACATTGCTAAAAAAATTCCAAGATTTAGTTCTAATATTTGCACTGTTAAAGATGAAAGTTAAAAGTAGGGAATGACATTTGGAATAACCCAAAAGACTAGAACAAAGAATGAACATGAATAAAATATATTGAGACAAATTGGCTTTGACAAAATGGATTATATGTTCAAAATTTCAGAAATGATTAGGGTTGCACAATTTAAAGATAGAAATATCATAAAATGTTTGCCCATAAGGGAAAGCTATAAATATTTAAGAGTACAAGATTTAAAAAGAAAACCAATTTAGAATATTTTTAAAAATGCATAGAATTATAAATTCAAAAATAATTGGTAGAAATATAATAAATGCCATAAATACATGGGTTTGATGATACTAATGGTTGATATACTTTTGATAAACTAAACTGGACACAGCCTGAATTTGACAACTGAATAAAAAAATCCTGGAGCACCAGGAAACTGCAAGAGGATTGGAAAAGAACTGATGTAGTTCCCATCTTCAAAAAAGGGATAAAAATAGATCAAGGAACCTATAGACCTATTGGTCTGACCTCAATACCAGGGAAGATTCTGGAAAAGATAATCAAGCAACGAATCAGGGAACACCTAAAAGCAAACAGTAATAACCAAAAGCCAACATGGGTATGTCAAAAACAGATCATGCCAGACTAATTTTATTGCATTCTTTGACAAAGTGACAAAATTAGAAGATAATTTACTTGGACTTCAGTAAGACATTTCATAAAGTAGACCATAACATACTATTTGATAGAATAGAAGAAGGTGGGTTTGACAGTATCACCACCTGTTGGATTTGTAACTGGCTGACCAAACACACTCAACATGTAGTCCTCAATGGAACTGCATCTTTATGAAGGGAAGTATGCAGTGGGGTACTCCAGGGCTCTGTTTTAGGCCCAGTAGTCTTCAACATCTTCAGCAATGACTTGGACAAGGGGATAGATGGGAAACTCATTAAATTTGCAGATGACACCAAGCTGGCAGGAATAGGCAACACTCCAGAAGATAGGCTTAAGATACAGAAGGATCTTGGCAGACTTGAATATTGGGTGCTATCTAACAAAATAAAATTCAATGGTGAAAAAAATAAGGTTCTACATTTAGACAAGAAAAACAAAATGCACAGATACAGTATACATGGTACCTTGCTCAATAGTAGTAACTGTGAGAGGGATCTCGGAGTCTTAGTGGACAACCATTTAAATAAGAGCCAGCAGTGTGAAGCAGCTGCCAAAAAAGCCATCACAGTTCTAGGTTGCATAAACAGAGGGATAGAATCCATGTCACGTAAAATGTTAATAATATTTTATAATGCCTTGGTAAGGCCACACTTGGAATATTGCATCTAGTTTTGGTCACCACAATGTAAAAAAGATGTTGGGAGTCTAGAAAGAGAAGAGAACAAAGATGATTAAGAGACTGGAGGCTAAACATACAAAGAATGGTTGCTGGAATTGGGTATGTCTAGTTTAATTAAAAGAAGGACTAGGGGTGACACGATAGCAGTGTTCCAGTATCTCAGGGGCTGCCCCAAAGAAGAGGGAGTCAAGCTATTCCCCAAAGCACCTGAAGGCAGGACAAGAAGCAATGGGTGGAAACTAATCAAAGAGAGAAGCAACTTAGAACTAACAAGAAATTTCCTGACAGTTAGAACAATTAATCTTGTTCTAACTTGCCTCTGGAAGCTGTAAATGTTCCAACATTGGAAGTTTTTAAGAAGAGATTGGATAACCAATTCTCTATAGTGGTGTAGGGTATCCTGCTTAAGGAGGTGGTTGGACTAGAAGACCTCCAAGGTCCCTTTCAATTCTGTTATTCTATTTTATTCTATTCTAAAACCTAAAAACTGATGACAGTGTACCTTGCATTGCATCCACAAAATGATATTGTTCAGCTAAGTACATAAAATTGGAGACCATGGTTTCCTGCAGATAAAATAAATAGCAGAAGAAGAAAAGCATGGATTAAATGATGACATCAAGGCAAGCAAAGAGAAAACAAATAGATTGGACTTTACAAAGAAAATATCCTGAAAGTGGTAGAAGCAAGAATATAAAAGAGAATGGTTGGAAAATTGTTTAGAAAAAGTAAGCCATTACATTGGAAAAGTAAGCCATTACATTAAAAAAAAAAAAAGCCTGAAAATAAGGTGGATAGGATCAGGAAATGATAATGGTTACAAATTGGCACCATCAGGGGGGAAAAAAAGAATTATTTCTTTCAGTTTAAGAACTGGCATTTATAATCAAGGATCATATAATTAGTGGATGCAACAAAATTGCTCAAACCGTGTCATGTCAGAGTAACCAATATGATTCACTGGCATCTATGAAAAAATGATTTCTGAGTTTCTAAATGTGATAAAATCATACAACTAAATATATATTGAAATAAGTGTTGAAAATGATACCAAAATTTTATCAGACTTTTGCATGTGATTTTGATTTGCTATTTAGAAAGTCAGATATACTAATAATTGAAAAGAAAAGAGTACTTTTCCTTTACAAGTAGGGCAAAATGAAAGAAAAAGAATGGGAGAGATTACAGAACATAGAGACCTAACAATAAAAAATGGGTAGATTATGAAACAGATCTCATAAGACATTCCCAACAGTTATTGGGACTTCAGACAGAACAGAACAACAAAATTAAACCTTTTTATGGGAACTAAATATTTCAGCCAGGATTGGGATTCAAATTTCTTAACAACCGGTTCTGTGGGTGTGGTGGTCATGTGATTGGCTGGGTGTGACTTGCTGGCTGGGCGTGGTTTACTGGCCCCTCCCCTCCCAGCCATTCCTTGTCACACCCAGTCTCAACTTATCTATAGTTATATAAAAATATTCACCTTTTTCTGACTTTATTATCTACATACTAAAGATGTACTTTCATGAAAGGAAGAAATGGCTCACATGCTTTGCTCAAGAGTGTGATAGGCAACAGGCTTTTAAGGGGCTACCACAAAGAAAGGGGGACAATGTATTTTCCAAAGAAGCAGAATGCAAACCAGAAGCAATGGATGGAAACTGAACAGAGTGAAGCAACCTAAAACTAAAGAGAAACTTCCTGTGAGTGAGAACAATTAACCAGTGGAACTGCCTGTCTCCAGAAGTTCTGGGTGCTCAATCACTGGAAGTTTTAAGAAAAGGCTGGACAGCCATTTCTCTGAAATGGTATAGGGTTTCCCCCAAGGTCCCTTCTAAGTGTTATTCTGACCCCTTTCCCAGGACCTCTACTCAGAGTTTGGCATCCTTCGTTTTCCTGCCTGAGCAGAGGGTTGAACTAGAAGTCCTCCAAAGTCCCTTTCAACTCTGTTAAACACAAGTGTGTTTATGCTCTGGACTCTGGATTATAGACATTGAATGTATGTAAACCCTGACAAATATGTGGTAGCCCTCAGCAAAAGAAAGGCAATAAAATTACTCTAGGTGTAGGGACTGTGTAAAATATTAATATATGATAAATAATGAAAATTAAAAATAATAGCACAGAGTTTTCTCTCCCCTCCTTCCTTCCTTCCTTCCTTCCTTCCTTCCTTCCTTCCTTCCTTCCTTCCTTCCTTCCTTCCTTCCTTTCTTCCTTTCTTCCTTTCTTTCTTTCTTCCCTCTTCTCTTTCTTTCTCTCCCCTCTTCTTTCTTTCTTGCTCTTCCTTGCTCTTCCTTCTTTCCTTCCTTTCTTTTCTTTTTCCTCTCCCTCCCTTCCTCTCTCTCTCACACACACACTCACACACACACCTGGTCTGGGACAAACTGAATAATCCAGTGAGCTCCAGTCAGCAGCAGCTGGCAGGAAAAGGAAAAAAGTGGGGTAGAACTTTGTAACTGGGTTGTAAGTACCTTTTCAGGGGAACCCTCATAACATTAAGAAGGTCGCTAAGTAACCCATTGTAAGCTGAGGACTACCTGCACATGAATGCATGGGAAAATCCTGTTGGCAGGATACCTTCCACCTAGGAATTTCTGCTTCAGTTTAATTCCTAGGCGACACATATGGCAAATGCCTGTAAGAATGTAAACTCCAGCTATGGGTAGGGTTAGGCTGCCTTGAAATTTAAGTGAAAAAGAAACATCATGTTCAGATTTGAGGAAGCAGTTTATGGGTAAAGGGCCTCTGACTTTTCTCTATTGCCTCAGTTTATACCTTGGCCAAATGGATTGGAAATTCCATTCTGTTCCTTTTTTCAGGTGCTTGCCAAGTCAGTTTACACCAGCAATTTTGAGCAATTTAAACCAAACTTGGTACACAGATGACTTACCCTCTGGAAACAAATACTGTGGGGGGTAAGACACCCCTAACACCCCTCAGGGTGTGTGTGTGTGTGTGCCTTAAATTGGCTTCATGGCTTCTGTCATGGTAACGGTTTCACAGGGCTCTCGTGGGGGGAATAGAAGAATTGCAACGCCGCGTGACAGACAGTACAACAGTGTGAGTCCTGACTACAGGATTTTCCTGTCCAATACAGGATTGGGATAAATAAATACACAGGCCACGCCGGGTTATCAGCCAGTTTGCCATAAGACATGTGGACCAACAGAGAGACATACAGAGAGAGAGACTGTATTTCAGTTATTGACCAATAAAAGTACATTCAATAAAATGCACAAAACAAACATATCCCCTATTAGAAGCTATTTGCGGGTGAAGCTTGTGCATAACACAGCAAAATTTTGCCAGTTTTGGAGAAATAGATTTATCCTGATTGCCTGTCAATCAGATCGTGCAACAAAAAGTTATTGGAATGCTCTAGAAATTTAAATAAAAGAAGGGTAATCAAAGATCCCTGTAGAACTTGCAATATTGAAGAACATGGGCTGTGGTTTCTATGCTACTAATGGGTTTAGTTTCTATGCTACTAATGGGATTTCATATGGTGTTTTCCTATACAGTATTTCCCTTCCAAGACAGCTGTGGGAAGAATAAGTATAAAGCTCTCCTGAATTTGAGAACTTGATGTGGTATTAATGTTAGAATGATTTAAGCACTAAGATATGTTTATTTGCAATTATATTATGAAGGAAAGCAGTAATTTCTGTTTCACCTACTATATCTGAGATCCTTTGCCTTAGTATTCCTCTAGATCAGGGGTGTCAAACTTGTGACAACACAATGTCATCACAAGATATATTGCAACTTTTCCCCCCTTCACTAAAATGGGGATGGGGCATGGCCAGTGTGTGATGCATCCAGTCCGGCCTGCTCTAGATTGATCTGACTTTAAGGTTAAAATAGCATCCCTGGAGAAGCTCAGTTTCTTTTGGATCACAATTTCCCAGAGAAATTTGTAGTTGTCTGCCAATATTAGATGGTCAATCCACGAGGTTTCTGGTGTACTTTTAATCAGTAAATAAACTTATTTATCCATAGATTAGATTTGTTGTGAATGAATAATACCAATAAAGTTATCTTGAGCTTGAAGGCAAGTGCAGGGTTCTGGCCCTGCACTTCTGATTGGCTGTTAATGGCAGGATCAGATTGGTCCATTCAGGAGCATCTGATTGGCCATTAACAGGCCATTCCCATTGGTTAACGGAGCTAGCGCTCCAGGTTTGCTATTGGTTGAAGAGTTAATAAGTTGCCTATATAAGGAAGGCTATAGCAGCCCTCCAGTTTGAGCTGTCACAATATGTAAATAAAGAGTTTGAAGTTCACTGTTTCTACCAGCTCGTCTCCATCATTCGCACCCATGCTCCAGTCTTAACACTGGCGACGAGGATGGGATTGGATGACATCAGAGCCAACTAAGCACGTGGCTGAAGTGCACAACGGCGGAACCATGTCCGGCAGCGTAGTACCACCCGCTCCGTTCAATCCAGCTCAAGAGGACTGGGAGTCCTACATGGATCGTTTTCAAATGTTTTTGGAAACGAATAATCTGAAAGATGCCACACCCGGGAAGAAACGGGCGGTATTCCTAATGCACTGTGGCCCGGCGGTATTCAAAATGGCTAAGGCATTAGTGAAACTGACGGAAGCGAAGGCCATGGACTGGGACGTCCTCGAACCGCTACTAAGGGCACACTATGCACCAATCGTTCCAACTCTCGTAAGATGACACGAGTTCTATCAAAGAAACCAGCGGAAAGGAGAAAGTGTCGCTGATTTTGTTGCAGACCTCCGGAACTTGGGAGGCCTTTGCGATTTCACCGACCTAGAAGAGGCCTTGAGAGAATGAGTAGTCCTCGGGCTTGACGCTCTAAACGTACAGAGGAAAATAATGGCAAAAGGTGACATCACCCTTAAAGATGCCATAGCTGAAGCTACAGCAGCGGAGGCGACCAAGAAGTTGGCTGCCCAACTATGCCAAAATCACGCTCCAGCACACCCACCAGCCAGCGAAGTTTCACCTAACGCAGAAGGGCAGCTACAGACGGCCCACCATGAGGACCTCTCTTCATTGTCAGACAGCGACGAAGAAGAGGTCCATCGCCTGCGGTCCGATTGGGAATGATACCCGAAGTCCCAGCAACTGTGCGCTGGCTGCGGGGCCAACCATTACCGCTCTGACTGCAAATTCCGTGACGCGCTCTGCCACGAGTGCGGGAAACAAGGCCACATTGGACGGGTCTGCAGAAGCCTCCTTGGACCCAGCCAGACCTCGAAAGGAACCAATCTCCACCAATCGACATGGAATCGCCCTGTCAGGCGAGAAGCAATACCCCACTCCTACAGAAACTGACCCGTGAGTCGTCTAGCGAGACAGGAAGAGGCCCACCAAACACTCACTATTGGCCATGCCTCTTCACTAGACGCTAAGAAAATTCAGGTCAATGTGAACATTGAAAATCGGCCTTGCCAAATGGAAGTTGACTCAGGATCGTCTCTTTCAATGGTCTCATGGAAGACCCTCAAGCAACTCATCCCCACTATCCGGCACCAAGACCTTCAATTCTAACGGCTCTATTAAAGGACTACCAGGGGAACCGAATTCCAGTTGCAGGATCCAGTCGAGTCCGGGTTGCATTCAAGAACCGCATGGCGTACTTACCCCTGACGGTGATCGATAAGGACCGGCCTAGTCTGTTAGGCCTGCAATGGTTTGCACCACTCGGCATTAAAGTGGCTGGCATTAACCGAATCAGCGGCAGTGACTGGGAGGAAGACCTCACTCACGAATTCAGGGACGTCTTCGAGGAGAAGCTAGGAGAGTACAAGGGGACCCCGATATCCTTTAGCCTTAATCCAAATATAGCTCCCATCCACCTTAAGCTTCGTCGAGTTCTGTTCGCTCTAAAGCCAAAAATCGACGAGCAACTTGATAAGTTGATTGCCCAGGGAGTGTAAAAGCCAACTGACCACTCCCCATGGGAAACGCCGATTGTGACACCAATTCAGCTGGACGGCTCCATTAGAATTTGTGGGGACTACCGAGCCACCCTAAACCACGCCCTGCAACAGAACCCATATCCAGTGCCATTGGTACAACACCTCCTCCATTCCCTGGGGGGTGGAAAAGTCTTCGCTAAACTAGACTTAGCTCAGGCTTATCAGCAACTGCCGGTTGATGAAAAAACGGCACAGGCACAGACTATCGTAACACACCGAGGTGCCTTTAAGTGTACGCAGCTTCAATTCGGAGTCAGTGTAGCCCTGGGGATCTTTCAGAGCCTAATAGAGAGACTATTGCAGGGGATCAAGGGCGTTGTCCCCTATTTTGATGATGTGCTCATTGCTGCCCCCACTCCAAAAATCTTACGGGAGCGTTTAAGACTGGTATTACGAAAATTCCAGGAAGCAGGCTGGAAAGTCAAAAAAAATAAGTGCAAACTGTGTACCGATCGTGTTGAATTTTTAGGGTACTTAATTGACAGTCAGGGTATTCACCCTACTGATAACAAATTGAGAGCAATAAAAAATGCTCCCAGACCCCAGAACAAGACCGACTTCCAGGCGTTCTTAGGCCTCATCAATTTCTATAATGTATTCTTGCCGCACAAGGTGACTGTCGCTGAACCTTTACATCGTTTATTCGATAAAAAATCGATTTGGGTATGGGGTCACAAACAAGAGCAGGCGTTCCATAATGTGAAAAAACTACTGACTTCGGACGCCGTACTAATGCAGTACAATGAGACTTTGCCAATAAACATTACTTGTGATGCATCGCCTTTTGGAGTGGGCGCCATTTTGAGCCATGTATTACCTAACGGTAACAAAGCCCCTGTTGCTTACTTCTCAAAGACGCTCTCAAAAACCGAGCGAAATTACAGCCAGATCAATAAAGAAGCCCTGGCGATTGTATCAGCTGTTAAAAGATTCCATGAGTACGTGTACGGCCGGGTTTTCACCATTGTAACTGACCACAAACCATTGCTGGGGATCATCGCTGGGGACAAGCCAACTCCCTACATACTTTCTCCCAGAATGACCCGCTGGTCAGAATTCTTGGCTGCCTACAATTATCGGCTACAATATCGTCCCGGTAAAGCTATTCCCCACATCAATGCGCTGAGCCGTACACCGCTCCCTAAAACTATCAACGATCCTACACCAATGATGACAGCATTGCAGATCGAGACACTCCACACGCCGCCATTAACTGCCCGTGACATCGCGAGAGAAACAAAACGTGACCCCATCTTAGCATGAGTCCTCACATGGGTGGAACGCGGATGGCCATTGGACCAAGTACCAGACGACTTTGCACCATTCAAAAGTCCTCAAACAGAGTTGTTCTCGCAGAAGGGTTGTGTCATCTGGGGCGATAGAGTCGTTATCCCAGAACGACTCCAACAGACATTGCTAAAAACCTTGCACAATGGCCACCCTGGCATCGTGCGCATGAAGGGCCTCGCACGAAGCTATACATGGTGGCCAGGCATCGACAGATAAATCGAATTGTGGGTTAAAACTTGCAGGAGATGCCAAGAAGTAAGCAACGCTCCACCAAAGGCAACCCCAACCGAATGGGAGACGCCGCGGGGACCCTGGTCCTGCATCCATCTGGACTTTGCCAGGCCGACCAAAGGCCACACGTTTTTGCTAACCGTCAACGCCTACTCTAATTGGCTCGAGATTCACAGAATGAGCAACAAGACCACTGACGCGGTCATCAAAAGACTGGAAAGACTGTTTGCAACCCACGGATTACCAGAAGTTCTGGTATCCGACAACAGGCCCCAGTTTACCGCGTTGTCTTTTGAGCAGTACCTGGCTGACCATGGTATCCAACATGCGCTCACTTCACCTGCACATCCTGCTGCCAATGGTAGGGCTGAGCGCATGGTACAATTTGTCAAAAAGACTCTCCAAAAGATTGACTACGACAACATCGATGAGAAAATCAACCGAATCCTTTTCCTACAGCACATCACACCTCACAGCGTCACCAACAAAACTCCCGCTGAGCTGCTAATGGGACGAAAGCTCTGCTCCCACCTCGACCCAGCCTACAAACCGGAAAAACCACTCAGATCCAGCAGCCGATGCCATACCTTCCAGGTAGGCGATTTAGTATTCGCTAAAAACTTATCGGGTGATCCGCTGTGGGTAGAAGCGACCGTAATCCGTGTAACTGGCCCAAGATCGTACCCCGTTCAGTGCCCTGACAACAGACTTTGGAAGTGCCACATAGATCAACTACGATCGCGGCTACCATCGTGCACTTCCGAAGTCCCTTATGACCAAACTGAGGGGGGGGAGATACAGAGGAAAGCGAATTGCTATAAGAGGGAAACCTTTTTGAAGAAACAGATAATGAGACTGAAACGTAGGAACAGGAACCAGGGACTGGAGTGAGTTCACCCCAGGGAGTGGCCAGTGATATTGGTGACGACAGGAACGCGAACTCGGAACCAGAGGCATCCCTACTGATAAACAACGATCTACCTCAGCAGAAGTGCAACCAACCGCCAGGCACTTTGCGGAAATCGAAAAGACTAACAAAACAGCCGTCCTACCTTAAGGACTATGTTACCGCGCCCTGTGGGCAGAAGCTGGGGGAAAGGGGTGTTGTGAATGAATAATACCAATAAAGTTATATTGGTGTTAATGTTAATGGCAGGATCAGATTGGTCCATTCAGGAGCATCTGATTGGCCATTAACAGGCCATTCCCATTGGTTAATGGAGCTAGCGCTCCAGGTTTCCTATTGGTTGAAGAGTTAATAAGTTGCCTATATAAGGAAGGCTATAGCAGCCCTCCAGTTTGAGCTGTCACAATATGTAATTAAAGAGTTTGAAGTTCACTGTTTCTACCGGCTCGTCTCCATCATTCGCACCCATACTCCAGTCTTAACAAGATTCAAGTGTACTGAATCCTGTTTCCTGTTAAAGTAGAATACTACATTTGGAATACAGCTAGTAATTTGGAAGATACTTTTTAGAAGTTTTGTTTGAATCCTTTGTGCTATTATATGTTCTTAATTTAGTTCCTTATAGTAACTGTGCTCAGTTTCGCTATAAACAATATTTTATTTTATTTTATTTTATTATTTTGTTATTATTTTATTATTATTATTTTAATATTATATTTTAATATTATTATTATTTTATTTTATTTTAACATTTTTTAATATTTTATTTTATTTCCTGTCTTTATTATTATTATTTTTATACACAACTCAAGGTGGCAAACATACCTGATATTACTTCCTCCTTCTATTTCGCCATAATGATAACCCTGTAAGGGGAATTATGCTGAGAGACAATGACTGGCTCAATGCCACCCAGTTGGCTTTAATGGCTAAGGTGGGACTAGAACTCACAGTCCCCTGCTTTTTAGCCTTGGTGCCTTAACCACTAGACCACACTGGCTCTTTCTGCAGTAGTGATAAATTGTGCTCCTCTGAAAAAATAAGCTTGTAGATGCCAATGTAGATCTCTATGCACTGCAGGATACATAATCCAGATAGACATTTCTGCTTCCTGAGGCTTGATGTGTAGCATATGACAAGAGGTAACTGGATATCACAAGATCGCCAGGCAAGCACTGCAGATTTTGCTTCTGTCATGAACTCTATGGGGAATCGTTTTAAGAGCCTACTAAAGTAAATTCTTTTTATAAGGCCTGGGTGGGAAAGATATCATATGACCCTGAAAATGTCATTGATTTGTAACTCTCATGATCCCTTATCAGCTGTGCTGACTATCTCTGGTGGGAGTTGGAGCCAAAAAAAACATCTGGTAGTCCACATGTTCTCTGAGTTAAAAGAGAACATATTTTCTTTTTTTAAGGCAAAAGTCTCCAGTTTTAAAGGAATGTAAAACTGACCTTTGAAAGCAAGGGAGTTGAAATGGAAACTCAAGATTGTTGTCAGACTTTTGATGTACATAAGGTCAGGAAAAAGACACTGCAGGGATTACAGGAATGCTACTTTATTTGTTTAGGGTATTATGGCAAGATCTTGAAAGTCTGTCAAAGTTTCTTTTGCATCACCTTAGGCCAAACAGAATCACAGTGTTGTTACAGGTAGGTCTCGACTTACAACATTTCACTTAGTGACTGTTCAAAGTTACAATGGCACTGAAAAAAGTAACTTACAACCATTTTTCACATGTATAACCATTGTAGCATCCCCATGGCCACATGATTAACATTCGTATTCTTGACAACCGACTCACTTTTATGACAGTTGCAGTGTCCCAGGGTGATGTGATCACCTTTTGGGACCTTCTGACAAGCAAGGTCAATGCCAGATTCACTTAACAACTGTGGCAAGAAAGGTCGTAAAATGAGGCAAATGTCTCACATAGCAACATAAATTTTGGATTTGATTGTGGTTGTTAAGTCAAGGACCACCTGTATTTTCAGCTTGTTTCGCATTTTCCCAGGGCTGAGCTGCTGTTTCACCTCCCTTAATGGTTCCTCTGTTCTTAGGTCATCTCTCTGATCCTTTACACCAATTTAGATTAAATTATACAATTCTATTGAAATACCTAGAAGTGGAGGATGTGACCTTGTGCTGCCTGGAAACAATTTTTTCAAGATGGCTGATGAAATTCCTGGGACACCTCTGTGAAAAGGTAAGCAGAAGGCCAAGATAGAAAGTCATTCTGGGATTGAAGCAACTCAATTCCAAACCATTTTTGTCTATTTTTTTGCCCCTGATAAATTCAGCTTGAGGTAAATGAAGACTAACCAGGGGGAAATATTTCCTTGCATCAAAAACTGGGTTAACACTCCAAAGATGGAATGATTAACTGCATATAGATTATTGAATACTAGTGGATAGATGAGAGGTTTACAACCATTTTCTTCCTCTGGAAAGAAGAGATATATCTTTCACATACTGAGTAGGAAGGGAAACGATGCTATATTTAAAACAAGCTCTCTTCCTCAAATAACACAGATAACCCCATGAACTTGTATAATATGGTTTTCCTGCAAATGTTCAAGGGCCTGTGAGTTTTGCCCTCCATACTTTCATTAGTTGGTAGGAACTATTTGTATTTGAATGTGGACTGAGCAAACTGATGATTCTAATTACTATGATTTGCTTGGCTTTGGTTTAGCAACTGATATACAAGCCTAATTACTGGGGTTTGTAATCCATGAGTTTGGAAAATTCCCCCCAAAACATTGGGGGTTTAACCACTAAGTTCTCAAAGTTGATGCTCTATTGTGATTTTGAATGTGGCGAAAGGGAAAAATTATGAATTATATAAAGAATAATCGCATTAATAGCAATGGATTTTCAAAGAAGACTCAGTCATCCAGGGCAAAGGTATCTAAAAAGTTGAATCACGGCAACTGGACCAAAATTTATTAACCTGAGATGTTGCATGGATCATCCAAGCAATTTTATCAATCAAAATAAAGAAATAGTTAGGCAGAAAGTCAGAGAGTCATTGGAATGTACCAACTCTTGCCACCCCAACTTCAGGGTTTCTTCCCAAAATGTATTACAAAATTTCAAAGAAGACTCAATGAAATGTCTCAGATTAATACATTTTGGTCCAGTTGCCATGATTCAGCCTTTTAAATAACAATAGCCCTTAGACTTGTACACTATTTTATAGTGCTTTACCTTTACAGCATTCTCTGAGCTGTTTACAATGTCAGCATTTTTGTTAGGAATGTAAGTAACCTAACAGCTATTTGGGATGGAAATATATAAACCAGGATAGATATTTTAATACTGTCTCTTTAAGAGCATGCTAAAAACTGCAATTGGGTGTGGTTACTCAAACCGCCATAAGATGGAGCCAGAAACTTGAGTTGTTTAGTTTTTAGTCTTAGACTCAGAAGAGTCTCAGTGAAGTGAGTGAGTCTCTGTTTTTCATTCTGTTGGAGAGTTTTGCCGTTCTTCCTAATTGACTGATATTCCTGGATTTGATGTAAGTCTGTTACTGATCTGTTTTTGACACTGGACTTTGTTATTGCTTTATCCCTGGACTGAAAACTGACTGATTTTACCTGTGAATGACTTTGGACTGCTTGTTTGAACTTTGCTTTAACGTTTCTGAAAGTAAAAACCTACATTTACTTTTATAGTGTATCTGTGTGCTGTGTGTGTATTATTCAAACACTAGTCTCTATACGTCTCCCTGTATGCGCTCATTCTCCTAACAGGGAATTACCTCAACAATTTTGCCCCTGTTTGAAGAAATATCCATCTGGTTCAGTTCTAAGCAGTGAGAAAGACATTGGAAACATATGGAGGCTGATTGGAAAGATGGTTTAGTGGAGCAGAACCGCCAAGCACATGGTTCTGGTGCAGCTGACCACATGGACTTGAGAGAGAGAGGTATTTATACTTTCTCTTCGACCTTGCCCTTGAGCTTCCTGTTCCTGTGCAAGAAAGATTGGTAGTCATGGGGCTATGCAGAGGCCATAGCTGAGGTTGTTTGAGCTCCCAGGTTTGGTTGAAGCTTGTTGGGTGATGCAGTGTAATGAAGAGGCTTGTGTCCTGAAAGGGTGTTGGGCAATTCCTATTGTGTCTTAATGGCTTTGTCCTGCTTTGGATCTTGAGTGAGGGCTAATCCCATCACCCTAAGGCTGAAGGTCTTTTGTCTTGTAGATAGAATGGCCCAGTCCTGCTGGGGCTATTAAGAAAGGTGGGGGCTGCTCTCCAAGAGCATGTTTCTCCTTTAGGGAAATATAATACTCTGCCTTTTTTAATATTTCCCAAAATATTTCATTCTTCTAGGAGAGGGGTGGGTGCAAACTTTGTACACCCCAAAAAATTCAGGCCCTCATTTTACCCACCTCAGAAGGATGAAAGCTGAGTCAACCGTGAAGTGGTAGGGCTTGAACTGCTGTCTGTGGGCAGAGTCAGCCTGCAATGCTGCATGCTAACTACTGCCCTACCATGGCTCTAAACATTAAGGGTATTTAGTCAACTTCATAACATTTTAACTAACATGAAATGAATTACATTTATTTTCACCTTGATCAATCCGTTAAACCACAGCTTAGCAAAATTGGTTAATGCAGCAAATACATCCTAGAAACTTCCCTGGAGAGCTAATTTGGCTTCATTCCTGAACTATTTCCCTCAGCAGTAATTGTCCTGATTGCTTGCTTTCTGGAGTTCTGGAGGAAGTCAAGAGAAACTGGAATGGGAAAGCTTCCAATAAAAAGTCTGTCTCTCTTTGCTTCTATCCCAATATGTTAAGTGAGGACTTCCAGGAAAGACAGATGTTAAAGCGGCATCTGGAATGCAAAGTAGTATCATTTGTCACAGAACTGTTCTTCATCCTAGAAGTAAATGCTTTCTGATTAAAGCAACAACAGTGTTAATAAAATGCAAGGGTTTTCAGGGCATTGGCTCATGTTGATTTTCAAGCTATTCGGAGAGAGCTTGGTGGTGTTTATAGCACCACCATCTATTATAATAAACCTTTGTCCTCCCCTTCACAACCCTCTCTTGGCTTCCTGCCTTTAATCACCATAAACCACAGGAAGCATCCTAGGAAATGTATTAGCTATCATTGAGCATGACATTTGTAAATAAAATATATATTTAATGAAATGTGCCTAAGGTAACACATGTCAACTGTCTGTTGGTGGTGATTTTTTTCTCTCCCCCTCCTGTTTGTAGGAGACAGGTATTTTGTTTGTAGCTGCAACACACTGGAGCATCAGGGGAAACTGAAAAGATTGTTTGAAAGCAATGTCAAAGACCCTAGAACATTTGCAAAATGTCACGGGACAATAGACAAGTGGCAGTAGGCAACCATCTGTGACTGATCTCCCAAAAAGGAAGTAAGTTTGGATAGGTCTGACTTTGATCAGATCATGTCAAGACTAGAGTGTGCACAGGAAAATCAAAAGCATTGTGGAAGAAGGCAGAAGTGACTCATAACTGCGTTACTGGTAAGAGAACGCCTTGGATGATCCACATCTCTCTCTGTCTGTCTCTCTGTCTCTGTCTCTGTCTCTCTCTCCCTCCCTCCCCCCACAAACACAAACACAAACACAAACACAGAAATACCAGGTTTTAAGGAAAAAATATACAGTACTTACCAGTAAGTACCATCCCTTCATTCTCCACTGGGGGGAACACAAATCACTTTGACCACTAGCTGTCTGAAAATCCAGATGTTGAGAACTTTCTTGAAAGGAAGCAAAGCTTCAAGGATGGAGGACAGGTATTCCAGAGACCACAGGCAACCACAGAAAACAGGCAAAATCATTTAATATGTTCTATATTGCTCTGTACCTTATTAACTTCAGTAAGATTTGCAAATATGCATTTATCTGGAAATAAGGAGGATGAAGAATTGCTTTTGGGATAAAATGTTAGGCTTTTTAGTTTAATCATAAATGGGAAGCAGATGTTCTTATTGAAGCTAATGTTGGAGAAAGGAAATTGGATAGATTCATCTGTCCAGAGGACCTTGAATGTTTACTGTACTTTACTGCACCTGTGCATTAAAAGCAATCATATTTGTGAAGTTGAATTATCACCTTCCCCCACCTTTTCTCTCCTCTAATGCAGGTAGTCCTCGACTTATGACCACAACCCAAGCCCAACATTTCTGTTGCTAAGTGAAACATTTATCAAGTGAATTTGCCCCATTTTAAGACCTTTCTTGACAGAATTGTCAAGTGAATCACTGTTGCAGTTAAATTAGTCAAACTGTTGTTAAGTGAATCTGGCTTGCCCATTGACTTTGCTCGTCAGAAGGTCGCAAAAAGTGATCACTTGAGATGCTACAACCATCATAAATATGAGTCACCTGCCAAGTGTCTGTATTTTGACCACATGACTGTGGGGACGCTACAACAGTCGTAAGTGTGAAAACTGGTCCCAAGTTACCTTTTTTTCAGTGCGTTGTCACTTTGAAGAGCCACTAAATGAACTGTTGTATGTTGAGGGCCACCTGTAGTCTTCTCACATTTAAGAATTTCATGGTGGGCAGGCAGATACTGCAGGGCTGTGTAGATTTTCAGTTTTGTCATTCAGCATAGCGAAGCTTCAAACAGACTACGGACCCACTTCAGTGGCTTCCTGAATAAACAGGTGTGCCTTTACCGAATATCTTTTTATGACAATGAAGGGAGGGGGGATAACTCAATTTTCTATGTTGATCTGCCATCATACCTGACTAATCCTCCGCTGTATGATCTGTGTGAACTGGTTGGGATAACGTTGATTGGAACTGGCACTGCTCTACACAGACGAAGACATTTTAAGTGGCAAATGCTTAAGATTATGTTCGCAAGGCAGATGGAGGAAAATGTGATAAGTATATTGCATTAAAGAAAACCAGGGAGAAAATATTAGCTTTGGGCAGAATTCTCACAATATACTGAACCAAACAGTGTTTTGGATAGATGAAATCAAATTGGTTTATATCAGGAGTGTCAAATTCAAGGCCCGTGGGCCCTATTCGGCCTATGCAGTGCTTAGATCTGTCCCACGGGGCCACACTGGAAACAGTGAAGGACAGCCTGTAGTGCCTCTACCAGCAAAAAGGGCCGTGTGCAGCCTTCCCAAGCTCATTTTTACTGGCAGAGGGTTGCAGGAGACCGTTGCAGCTGGAAAATGGGAGCCCGTTTTCGCTGGCAGAGTGCTTGGGCCGCCACAGGCGCCCCTGATATACGTCGACATCAAGCTGACCATGCCCACTCCAGCCCTCTGAGGTCAAACACAACCTTGATGTGGCCCTCAATGAAATCAAGTTTGATACCCCTGTTTTATATTAAACCAATTGGTCAGGGTTAAAGAAACAGCAGAGAGCTAATTTGGGGTAGTGGTTAAGGCACCAGGTTAGAAACTGGAAGACTGTGGGTTCTAGAGAACCAGTTTGATTAGTGGTGAAAATGTTATCCTAGAAATCAAGGGACAGTGAGTTCTAGTCCCACTTTAGACATAAAATCAGCTGAGTGATCTTGGACTAATCACTTTCTCTCTCCTAGGAAGCAGGCAATGGCAAACCACATCCGAAAAACCTTGCCAAGAAAACTGCAGGGATTTGTCCAGGCCTCCTCTGAGAATCAAACAGGATTAAATGAAAGAAAGAAAAAAGAAAAATAGCAATTATTAATCTGTATGTACATACAATATTTTTATTAGGTGCTGGCTGCAAATAACTCCTTACATTAGGTCTGCAGGCAGAAATAAATATGGAAAATAATATTACAGGCTTTAGCACACACATTCTTCAGAGTATGTTTCAAAGGTGTTGCCCATGGAACTTCTGGCTGGAATTGTTAAAAATGTCAGTTCCCTGATGGTTCCTTGCTATGGTTGTTAAGTCTGGAGCATGGGTGTGAATAATGGAGACGAGCCAGTAGAAACAGTGAACTTCAAACTCTTTATTTACATGGTGTGACAGCTCAACCTGGAGGGCTGCAAAAGCCTTCCTTATATAGGCAACTTATTAACTATTCAACCAATAGCAATCTGGAAGCGCTAGCTCTGTTAACCAATGAGAATGGCCTGTTAATGGCCAATCAGATGCTCCTGAAAGGACCAATCCGATCTTGCCATTAACAGCCAATCAGAAGTGCAGGGCCAGAACCCTGTACTTGACTTCAAGCTCAAGATAACTTTATTTAATATTATTCATTCACAACACCCCTTTCCCCCGGCTTCTGCTTACGGGGAGTGGTCACATAGTCCTTGAGGTAGGACGGTTTTATCAGTCTTTTTGATTTTTGCAGAGTGCCTGGCAATTGGCTGCACTTTTGCTGAGGTAGATCGTTGTTTAACGACAGGGGTGCCTCTGGTTCAGAGTTCGTGTTTCTGTCGTCACCAATATCTTCGGCAACTCCCTGAGGTGAACTTACTCCCATCCCTGGATCCTGTTCCTGCATTTCAGTTCCGTTATCAATCCCTTCAAAAAGATTTTCCTCTGGTTGAAATTCGTCTTCCTCTGTATCTCCCCCCCCCTCAGTTTGGTCATAAGGGAGTTCGGAATTGCATGACAGCAGCCATGATCGTAATTGATCTATGTTTCCAAAGTCTATCGTCAGGGCACTGTACAATCTTGGGCCGGTTACACGGATCTTGGGCCGGTTACACGGATTACGGTCGCTTCTACCCACAGCGGATTGCCCGATAAGATTTTAGCAAATACTAAATCGCCTACCTGGAAGGTATGGCATCGGCCGCTGGATCCGAGTGGTTTTTCCGGTTCGTAGGCTGGGTGTAACCAGTCGAGATGGGAGCGGAGCTTTTGTCCCATTAGCAGCTCAGCGGGAGTTTTGTTGGTGACTCTGTGAGGTGTGATGTGCTGTAGGAAAAGGATTCGGTTGATTTTCTCGTCGATGTTGTCGTAGTCAATCTTTTGGAGAGTCTTTTTGACAAATTGTACCATGCACTCAACCCTACCGTTGGCCGCAGGGTGCACAGGAAAAGTGATCACATGTCGGATACCGCGGTCAGCCAGGTACTGCTCAAAGGACAGCGCGGTAAATTGGGGCCGGTTGTCGGATACCAGAACGTCTGGTAATCCGTGGGTTGCAAACAGTCTTTCCAGTCTTTTGATGACCGCTTCGGTGGTCGTGTTCCTCATTCGATGAATCTCGAGCCAATTCGAGTAGGTGTCAACGGTTAACAAGAATGTGTGGCCTTTGGTCGGCCCAGCAAAATCCAGATGGATGTGGGACCAGGGTCCCCGCGGCGTCTCCCATTCGGTTGGGCTTGCCTTTGGTGGAGCGTTGCTTACTTCTTGGCATCTCTGCCAAGTTTTGACCCACGATTCGATTTGTCGGTCTATACCTGGCCACCACGCAAAGCTACGTGCGAGGCCCTTCATGCGCACGATGCTAGGGTGGCCATCGTGCAAGGTTCTTAGCAGTGCCTGTTGGAGTCGTTCTGGGATAACGACTCTATCACCCCAGATGATACAGCCCTTTTGTGAGAACAACTCTGTTTGACGACTTTTGAATGGTTCAAAGTCGTCTGATTCTTGGTCCAACGGCCATCCACATTCCACCCATGTGAGGACTCGTGCTAAGATGGGGTCGCATTTTGTTTCTCTCACGATGTCACGGGCAGTTAATGGTGGCGTATTGAGTGTCTCGGTCTGCAATGTTGTCATCGTTGGTGCAGGATCGTTGATGGTTTCTGGGAGCGGTGCACGGCTCAACGCGTCGTCGTGGGGAATGGCTTTGCCGGGTCGATATTGTAGCTGATAATTGTAGGCAGCCAAGAATTCTGACCAGCAGGTCATCCTGGGAGAAAGTATGTGGAGTTGGCTTATCCCCAGCAATTATCCCCAGAAACGGTTTGTGGTCAGTTACTATAGTAAAAGCCCGGCCGTACATGTACTCATGGAGTCTTTTAACAGCGGATACAATTGCCAGGGCTTCTTTATCAATCTGGCTATAATTTCGGGGCTTTGTTACCATTAGGTAACACATGGCTCAAAATGGCATCCACTCCAAAAGGCGATGCATCACATGTGATATTTAACGGTAAAGTTTCATTGTACTGCATTAGTATAGCGTCAGAAGTCAGTTTTTTTACATTATGGAACGCCTGCTCTTCTCTGTGACCCCATACCCAAATTGCTTTTTTATCTAGTAGGCGATGTAAAGGTTCAGTGACAGTAGCCTTGTGCAGCAAGAATACATTATAGAAATTGATGAGGCCTAAGAAAGCCTGGAGTTCGGCCTTGTTCTGGGGTCTGGGAGTGTTTTTTATTGCTCTCAATTTGCTATCGGTAAGGTGAATACCCTGACTGTCAATTAAGTACCCTAAGAATTCAACACGATCTGTGCACAGTTTGCACTTATTTTCCCTGCTTCTTGGAATTTTTGTAAAACCAATCTTTGGAGTAGGGGCAGCAATGAGCACATCATCAAAGTAGGAGACAACGCCTTTGATCCCCTGCAATAGTCTCTCCATTAGGCTCTGAAAGATCCCCGGGGCTACACTGACTCCGAATTGGAGCTGTGTACACTGAAAGGCACCTCGGTGTGTTATGATAGTCTGTGCCTGTGCCGTTTTTTCATCAAACGGCGGTTGCTGATAAGCCTGAGCTAAGTCTAGTTTAGCGAAGACTTTTCCACCCCCCAGGGAATGGAGGAGGTGTTGCACCACCGGCACCGGATATGGATTTTGTTGCAGGGCGTGGTTTAGGGTGGCTCGATAGTCCCCACAAATTCGAATGGAGCCGTCCAGCTTAATTGGTGTCACGATTGGGGTTTCCCATGGGGAGTGGTCGGTTGGCTTTAAAACTCCCTGGGCTATCAACTTATCAAGCTGTTCATCGATTTTCAGCTTAAGTGCGAACGGAACTCGACGAGGCTTAAGGTGGATGGGAGCTATCTTTGGATTAAGGCTAAAGGATATCGGGGTCCCCTTGCACTCGCCTAGCTTTTCTGCAAAGTCGTCCCTGAATTCGTGGGCGAGTTCCTCCTCCCAGTCACTGTCGCCGATTCGGTTAATGCCTGCCACTTCAATGCTGAGTGGTGCGAACCATTGCAGGCCTAACAGGCTAGGCCAGTCCTTATCGATCACCGTCAGGGGTAAGTACGCCGTGCGGTTCTTGAACGCGACCTGGACTCGACTGGATCCTATGACTGGAATCCGGTTCCCCTGGTAGTCCTTTACCACGATCCATTGGAATTGAAAGTCTTGGCACCGGATAGTGGGGATGAGTTGCTTGAGGGTCTTCCAGGAGACCATTGAAAGAGATGATCCTAAGTCAACTTCCATTTGGCAAGGCTGATTTTCGATGTCCACTTTGACTCGAATTTTCTTGGCATCCAGTGAAGAGGCGTGGCCAATAATGAGGATTTGGTGGGCCTCTTCCCGTCTCGTTAGGCGATTCACGGGTCGGTTTCTATAGGAGTGGTTTGCTAGTTCTTGCCTTACAGGATGATTTCCTGTTGATTGGCTGAGATTGGTACCCTTCGAGGTCTGGCTGGGTCCGAGGAGACTTCTGCAGACCCATCCGATATGGCCTCGTTTCCTGCACTCATGGCAGAGCGCGTCACGGAATTTGCAATCGGAATGGTAATGGTTGGCCCCGCAGCCAGCACACGGTTGCTGGGATTTTGGGTAACGGTCCCATTCGGAGCACAGTCGATGGACCTCTTCTTCGTCGCTGTCTGACGACGAAGAGAGGTCCTCATGGTGGGCCGTCGAAAGCTGTCCTTCTGACTTAGGTGAAACTTCGCTGGCTGGTTTTTGTGCTGGAGCGCAATTCTGGCATAATTGAGCAGCCGACTTCTTGGTCGCCTCCGCTGCCGTAGCCTCAGTGATGGCATCGGCAAGGCTAATGTTGCCCTTAGCCATTATTTTGCTCTGTACGTTTAGAGCACCTAACCCGAGAACTACTCAGTCTCTCAAGGCCTCCTCTAGGTCGGGGAAATCACAAAGGCCTCCCAAGTTCTGGAGGTCTGCAACAAAATTGGCAACGCTTTCTCCTTTCCTCTGGTTTCTTTGATAGAACTCGTGTCATCTTACGAGCATTGGAACGGTCGGTGCATAGTGGGCCCTTAGTAGCGGTTCGAGGACGTCCCAGTCCATGGCCTTCACTTCAGCCGGTTTCGCTAATGCCTTAACCATTTTGAATACTGTCGGCCCGCAGTGCATTAGGAATACCACCCATTTCTTCCCGGTTGTGGCATCCTTCAGATTATTCGTTTCCAAAAACATTTGGAAACGGTCCATGTAGGACTCCCAGTCCTATTGAGCTGGGTCGAACGGAGCGGGTGGTACTACACCACTGGACATGGTTCCACCATTGTGCGCTTCAGCCACGTGCTTGGTTGCCTTCGTCGTTGTTTTAGTTGGCTCTGATATCATCCAATCCCATCCTCGTCGCCAGTGTTAAGTCTGGAGCATGGGTGTGAATAATGGAGATGAGCTGGTAGAAACAGTGAACTTCAAACTCTTTATTTACATGGTGTGACAGCTCAAACTGGAGGGCTGCTATAGCCTTCCTTTTATAGGCAACTTATTAACTATTCAACCAATAGCAATCCGGGAGCGCTAGCTCCGTTAACCAATGAGAATGGCCTGTTAATGGCCAATCAGATGCTCCTGAATGGACCAATCCGATCTTGCCATTAACAGCCAATCAGAAGTGCAGGGCCAGAACCCTGACTTGATTTCAAGCTCAAGATAACTTTATTTAATATTATTCGTTCACAACAATGGTTGCTATGCTAAAGACAAATAACCTGCTTAGCTTCATGTTTGCATTAGGGATCTACTGTTAATAATTTTTTATTGTGGAGTTCCTCACTGTTAATAACAAACAAGAACAAGCCTCTTTTGTAGCATTCTTCCATGAAAGCTAACTTTCCAGAGTAGGCAATACAGCTAATTCTCGATAGTGACCATTCACAGTTATGATGGTAATGACAAAGTAACTTTACAACCAATCCTTATGTTTAATGACCTTCACAGGTCTGTAAAGCAAAGACTCTGAGTCAGATTATAAGTAAAGTAATAGTTTCCATTAATGACTGCTTCACTTAATGACTGAATTGATGAATTAATGACTGGATGCTAAACAAAGACTACATGTAGTAAAAATTATTGATGAATTGTCTTCATGTGCACAGAAAATGGCTAACATTAGCTTTGGTAATCTCTTGGCAATTAGATTTATTTCAACTCTTCCACCCAGGTTCATAGAGTTAGAGGTCAGACCTCTATGTGAGTTTTAGTTCTGTTTTAGTCAAAAAAGCCAGTTGGGTGACTCTCTCTCAGTTCAGCCCATCTCACAGGGTTGTTGTTGTGGGGAAAATAGGAGGAGGAAGATGGGTTGAATATGTTTGCTGCCTTCAGTAAAATAAAATAGAAAATAAATAAAATCATTGGTGGAGGCTGTTGGAAATTTTTCTCCCAAAAGCCCCAGAGGGAGCTGTGGCACATAGGTTCCCCATTCCTATCATATACCTCCTAAACATAAAGCATAAGACATATCTTTCAATACAACACACTGTCAACTCTGAAGTGGCCTTACTGAAGCTATTTTGGCCGCTTCAGTGTTGCCAAACTGGAGTTGAGGTTCAGGGAGCGGGGGAATTGAGATAATGGGATTTTTGTAGCCAAAACAAAATACTTTCTCTTGGAAACCAAGGACATTCTCACACCTGGTTGGAAGGAGGCGGAGTGATGACATCCAGTTGTTGGACAGTGTTATGAACTAATAAACGCTTAATTAAAGTCTTATCAAACCTTTAAAATAGCAGGATTCTAATCCTGCACTTCTGATTGGCCGATAATAGCAATATCGGATTGGTCCGTTCAGGAGAATCTGATTGGCTGTTAACGAGTCACTCTCATTGGTTAAAGGGGTTAACACTCCACATTTCTCATTGGTTACTAGATCAGCAGCTTGTCTATAAAAAGGCTGCTACTGCCCTAGGTTTTTGCTCTGTTCAGAATGATTAATAAAGAGTTGAAGTTCACTGTTCACCGTCTCGTCTCCGTTCCTTGCACCCATGCGCAGAACTTAACACTGGCAACGAAGGTGGGATGCGGAGACATCAGAGCTGACTGAACACTACAGAGCACCGAACAGGGCATGTGGCTGAAGGCACATCGACAGCGTAAACCATGTCCGGTGGTGCCATACCACCCGCTCCATTTGACCTGGCACAAGAAGACTGGGACTCATACACGGACCAGTTCCAGATGATTCTGGAGACCAACAACTTGAAGGATGCCACTACTGGAAAAAAGCGAGCGGTATTCCTGACCCACTGTGGACCTGCCATTTTTTAGATGGCTAAGGCACTGGCGAAACCGGCTGAGGTGAAATCCATGGACTGGGATGTCCTTGAGCCCCTCCTACGGGCCCACTATGCACCTACCATACCAATGCTTGTCCGAAGACATGAATTTTACCAGAGAGACCAGCGGAAAGGAGATTTTTGCAGATTTCATCGTGGATCTCCGGAACCTGGGAGGCCTCTGCGGGTTCGCTGACCTCGAAGAAGCTCTAAGAGACCGAATAGTTCCGGGACTAGATGCACCACATGTGCAAAGTAAGCTGATGGTGAAAGGTGACATCAGCCTTGCAGATACCATCGCTGACGCCACTGCAGCAGAAGCAACCAGGAAGTCGGCTGCCCGAATGCGCTGCACTAACACCCCGCTCCGCTAACTCGCCGGCGAAACCTCACCTCGCCCAGAGGGACATACAATGGCAACCCACCATGTGGACCTCGAATCGTCATCAGAAAGTGATGAGGAAGAGGTCAACCGACTCCAGTCTGAATGAGACCAACGCCACAAGCGTAATCAGAGACTGCAGCATCAATGCGCAGGTTGTGGGGCAAACCACCCACGATCAGTCTGCAAATTCCTCGATGCGCTCTGCCATGTTTGTCGGAAAAGCGGCCACATCGGAAAGGTCTGTAGAAGCAAGCAAGGATCCAGCCCATTTCAGAGGGGGACCAACTACCGCCAAACCACAGGAAATCATCCTGTGAGTCGGGAACATTTGAACCACCAATGGAACAACCACTCCTACAGAAATAAACCACTGGCCAATTCAACAAAACAAGAAGAGGCACACCAAACCATTACAATTGGCCACGCCTCATCATTAGATGCAAAGAATATCCGAGTGAAGGTCGCCATCGAAAACCAGCCCTGCATGATGGAAGTCGATTCAGGATCGTCCCTCTCGATGATTTCCTGGAAGACCCTTAAACAATTAATCCCTACCGTCCGGCAGCAAGACCTCAGAACCCAAAGAATTATACTCAAGGATTATCAGGGAAACCGAATTCCGGTTGTTGGATCCAGCCTAGTCCAGGTCTCATTCAAAAATCATACTGCATCTTTACCATTGACCGTCGTCGACCGTGATCGGTCTAGCTTGTTAGGCCTTCAATGGTTCGCTCTACTCGGAATTGAGGTAGCCGGCATTCACCAAACCAAAAGCGACGACTGGGAAGAGGCCCTCGTCCAGGAATTCCAGGACGTCTTTGCAGACAAACTAGGCGAGTACAAGGGGACCCCGATATCATTTAACCTTAACCCTGAAGTAGCCCCCATCTGCCTTAAGCCTCGTCGGGCACCTTTTGCCCTAAAACCAAAGATTGACGAGCAGCTTGATAAATTAATAGCCCAGGGTGTTTTAGAACCAACAGATCATGCTCCTTGGGAAACCCCAATCATAACACCCATCAAACCGGATGGATCGTTAAGGATTTGTGGGGACTACCGTGCCACCCTGAATCACACCCTTCAACAGAACGCTTACCCGGTGCCGGTGGTAAAACACCTCCTCCATTCCCTGGGGGGCGGAAAAGTCTTTGCTAAATTGGATTTAGCACAGGCATACCAACAACTGCCTGTATATAAAAAAACAGCAGAGGCACAAACGATCGTGATGCACTGAGGTGCCTTTAAGTGCAACCGACTCCAATTCGGAGTTAGCATAGCGCCAGGGATTGTTCAGAGTTTGATGGAGAGACTCTTCCAGGGGATAAAAGAGGTCGTACCATGCTTTGATGATGTTTTAATTGCTGCCCCGAATAGAGAAATACTAAAGGAGTGTCTTAAACTGGTTCTCCAGAAATTTAAAGACTCCAGCCTTAAGGTTAAAAAAAATAAATGTCAACTGTGTACAGATAAAGTAGAGTTCCTGGGGTACCTAATCGATAAACAAGGCATTCACCCCACCAATAGCAAACTAAAAGCAATCAAGAATGCCCCAAGACCCAGAAATAAGACTGATCTCCAAGCTTTCCTGGGGCTCATTAATTTTTACAACATCTTCCTTCCCCACAAAGCAGCTGAGCCCCTACATAGACTTCTCGACAAAAAAGCAACCTGGGTCTGGGGGCACCGAGAGGAGCACGCGTTCCAACAAGTGAAATACTTATTAACCTCAGATGCTGTTTTAATGCAGTATAACGAGACTTTGCCTTTAACAATTACATATGACGCGTCACAGTTTGGAGTAGGAGCCATTTTGAGCCATGTGTTACCAAATGGTAGTGTGGCCCCTATTGCCTATTTTTCAAGGATCCTCTCAAAGGCTGAACGTAACTATAGTCAAATCGATAAAGAGGCTCTTGCTGTTGTATCTGCTGTGAAACGGTTTCATGAATATGTATATGGATGAGTTTTTATTATTGTTACCAACCACAAACCTTTGCTGGGAATTATAGCGGGAGACAAGCCAATCCCCTATATATTATCATCTAGAATGACTCGCTGGTCAGAGTTTTTGGCTGCGTACTGTGGTGGTCTCCCATGGAAAGAATGAGACACAGAGGCTGGTGTACTCAGGATGGGAGTCCAGAGTAAAATTCCAGCCTCCCTTTTATTGAGATTTTTGTACATAGTAAGCATTCACATTGTGGATTACAATAATTAGATATAGTACACAGAATTGTATACAGTTATCTGAGCTGCTTAATTGTTTCTGGTGTTTGCTTTTAATTTCCTTGCTTTATCTCAGTGACCTTTAGGCAGACATGTATGTATAAGGTCTTAGATTAATCATTACCCAATACTGAAGTCAAAGTTTATTCCCACATCTCCCCTGTTTTAGTTTTTTGATGATTGCAGATGCCTCGGTAGCTTGCCATCTGCAACAACAGTTGTTCTTCCGAAGGCTTCACCCGACACATTCCTAAAAGTCCAGGGAGACATTGGATACAACAGCATACACAAAGAGAAAGTATAAAAAGCAATATCACTCCAACAATTAGTTGACGAATCCATGAACCATCTGGCAACCAGGACCAAAGTGCAGACCACACGCCCAGTCCCTCATCCTCCAATTGTAATGGATTCTCACTCAGGGTTTGTTCCATATGCTATATAGCAGCTGTAATGTTTGGAGAATAATCAGAGATATACATGCAACAATGTGTATGAATCACAGTGCAAACTCCCCCTTGCGCAGCCAAAATAGTGTCCACCGCATATCTGGTTTGCAGGACAAAATCAAGGATTTTTCCTTGCTCTTCTTCAAGCAGCTTTAGCGTTTTAATGGTGTCTTTAAACATAGTAACTGTCCAATTGTTTAAACGATGCAAATCTCTACAGTTCATCATGACTCCTAAAGGAGGAATAACTCCCCTTGATATCTGTGTCCAGTAGTCATGATTCAAAACAGAGTTTACTTCTGTTGTGGAACGTGCATTGCGGATATGAGCAGTCCCCAAAGATTTTAAAATGACATGAGATGGGATTACTTTCCCAAAGGTGCAGACTCCTTTCCATCGTGCTGGCATGTGATCATAGGCCATCCGTCCACAAAGCAACCATAGATTTGCTCCCAGGAGATGACCAACCTTATTTGGTTCAGCATAGATTAATTGTGTAAAGGATTCCATTAACATAGCCAAATAAGTGGGCGGTGGTGCGTATTTCCCATTTGCACATTTGGGCAGCTGGTTTTCTATCATGATGGGACAACATGTGGCAGGGATAATTGGACACCCATTTTCATTGATCAAAGATATGATATCAAATTTAGAAATATTATGTACAAAGTAAGTGAGATTTTTAGTTTTCATGTCATCTGGATAAACCCGACTTCCATTGCTAATGACAATTGTTTTGTTGCAAAATGGATATGTTCCCAAGTAAGTCATATTCTCTACTGTCTCATTGTGGGTCCAACAGATACCATCTCTTGGATCCGGCTTCCAAGGTGTAAGGTATTTATGTTACTTGTAGTCCAACTGCTAGACCATGTCCCTGAACAACCATAGCATTGTCCCTTATATCAGTCACCTTCAGCCAGAGGTACTGCAATCATTGGAAGCCCTGATGTTTTGTGAGTTGGCATGTGCATACATACCCAACAATCAGTTTTATTATGAAGGTTTGCTAGCTTCCCCATGTCCTGGATCAACGTGTTTCTTTTCCACTCCCCCAAATCCATCCCCTTGCCCCTTTGGCTGATGATAAGGACGCACACAGCAAGCAGGAACCCAAACAACTGTCCCCTCATCTTCAACAGCAGCGTATCCTCGGCCCCAATTTATCAGCGGGACAGGTCCTCTCCATGTTGGATCTGGTAGTCTCCTATACCGAACTTTCAATCTTGGTGTACCTGCAGAAGGGGAGGAAGCAAAATGCCTATTGGCTGTTGTAGCAGCAGGAGATCCTGTCATGTTTAAAAAATTTAAAGTATATAAAGTAATATTAAGAATGTTTTGTATGTAAGGCAAGCCATATCCATCCACTTCCCCCGTTTTTGTTTTTGTGTGAAGGAGTGCTTGTTTTAGCGTCTGATGAGCTTGTTTCACAATGGCCTGACCAGTGGAATTGTAGGGAATGCCAAATTTATGTATAATTGACCATTGATGACAAAATTCCGCAAAGGCGGTGCTAATGTAAGTAGGGCCATTATCGGTTTTTATCTCCATTGGTGGCCCCACATGTGTGAAGGTACGGAGGCAATGGTTGACTACATGTTTTGTAGCCTCTCCTCGTTGAGGTGTTGCCATAATAAATCCTGAATAGGTATCAACAGTGACATGCAGATGGTGCCATGGTTTGAAGGGAGGGTGTTGTGTGACATCCATCTGCCATAGTTGACAAGCAGATGTCCCCCGAGGATTTACTCCTTGAGGAAGAGCAGTGGATTGAGCACTGCAACTAGGACATTGTTGAATAATAGCTGCAGCTTCTGCAGCAGTGAGACCAAATTGTTTACAAAGAGCTTTAGCATTTTTATGAAAATAGCTATGTGAGTCCCATGGAGTAACAGGAGAAAGCGAGAGACAGGACATGGCCGAGGCTGCTGCATCAGCCATGTCATTCCCTTCCTGCAGCTCCCCGGGAAGTGGCTGGTGGCTGCGAATTTGTGCGATATGTAGAGAATGTGTGCGAGAATGAAGACAGTTTTGCAGAGCTAGAAACAAACTCATAAGATTAGCATCAACAGATGGAGAAAGATAAGCAAATTCAATGTTAAGTATCAATTGATAAACGTAAAGAGAGTCCACAATAAGATTTAGTGGTTCTTGTGCAAATTCCTGTAAGTCCGAAATAGCAGCAGCTAATTCAGCCCTTTGTGCTGATTGCTGAGGAGGGGTAATTTTTGTTTTCCATACCCCTTCCTGTCTCCATGCACAAGCGCTGTAGGTCTTACCACCGTCCGCATAAACGGTCACTCCCCCAACTGGCTGCTTAGCAATAACTGAATTAAAATTTACAGATACGTTTCGAAGCAACTGGAAACGGAGGTCACTGGGGTTGTGGCAAGAAATCTTCCCTGGCCAATTTTCAAGAGCAATTTGCAATTCAATGGATTGACTATACCAAGTTTCCCACAGAGTGAGGGAGATAGGTAAAAATAACTGAACTAGATCTATGCCATATAAATGCATACTGTGATTTCGGCCTTTGATGATTAACTCACTATAAAGCATAGCCATAGTAGAAACTGTTTTTCTGGGAGTATTCTGCAAATGCAACCATTCAATGATATAAACCTGAGCTTCATGTAATTGAAATAAAGCTGCAGTAGGCAAGGCTGGAGTTTGTAAAATTGCCAGAGCAAACGGAGTATCAGGAATGCATCGATCAAACCAACGCTGCATTAAAGACGCATGAACATGTGTCAGTACCTTCCTTTGTTCTGCTGATAAGGTTATAGCAGAATCCGGTCTCGCAGAGCCCTTTAGGGCCAAGAACAAGGGCTGGAGTACTGCTGTAGTTAACCCCAGGTAGGGTCTAACCCAGTTAATTGTTCCTAGTATTTGTTGTAATTTTACTAGAGAAATCTTTTCCTCAATTTTGATTTCCGGAATGACCGGATGAGCATAGGTTGCAAGAACCTTATGCCCTAAGTAGGCATATGGCGTTTGACTTTGAATTTTGTCTGGGGCAATATGAAGTCCAAATTGTAATAATACCTCTTTAAGGCAAGGTAACACTGCCTTAACTGTTCCCGGTGGGCCGGGAGCTGCAATTAAAATATCATCCATGTAGTGGTAAACCTTCCACCCAGGATGAGAGGTTCTGAATGGAGCCAGAGCCATTCGAACATATGACTGGCACATCGTTGGACTGTTTAGCATTCCCTGTGGCAAAACCTTCCATTGGTAATGAAAGGTAGGTGCATTGTTATTCAACTCAGGTACGGTAAAGGTAAATAATTTCTTGTCATCTGCATGCAAAGGGATAGAAAAGAAGCAATCCCATAAATCTACTACAACTAGATCCCAATTACATGGGATCAGGTTAGGGTTAGGCATACCACATTGTAACGCTCCCATTGGTTGAAGGATGGAGTTAATGGTTCTCAGATCAGGCAAAAATCTCCATTTTCCATTTTTCTTTTTAATAACAAATACAGGAGTGTTATATGGACTAGAAGTAGGCTCAATGTGTCCTAATTGTAGCTGCTCAGCTGCCAATTGATGTAAAGCTGTAAGCTTTTCTTTTGGAAGTGGCCATTGGTCAATCCAGACTGGCTGAGAGGTTAACAATTGTAATTTTTCCATTATCCAATAACAATTTTTGTGCAAAATTGTAACAGCAAATCTCTACCCCACAAGTTTATATGTAGGGGCAACACAAGAGGTTGAATCCTTGCAGTCTCACCAGTTTCTCTTGCAAACTGCATACCACCCACTCCATGAACAGCCGGAGAGTCCTCAAGCGCCCATTCATTTGGCCATTCCTTTTGGCGTATCACAGACATCTGCTCCGGAATCTATAAGACCAGAAAATGATTTTTTTTTTAATTTCAATTGTCATTTTTGGTTGGTTTGTAGTCAATTTTTTTTGTCAGCGCTAGCAATTCTGCAGCAACTGGAGAACTGGCCATTTCAGTGGACCCAAAACCGCCAGTTTGTGGGATCCCAATTAAAGGATTTATAGGAATGTATGGAAATAATAATAATTGGGCAATAGAGTCACCGGCCATTAATGATGCAGGAGTATCAGTGTACAATTGTATCTTAATAACCCCTTTATAATCTTGATCAATAACTCCTGGAATAACAAAAAACCCTTTTTCTGATGCAGAAGACCTGGGAAGTACCAATCCCACTGTTTTTTCTGGCAGTGGCCCATGCAAATGAGTGTCCTCAATGTACACTTGATTAGGAAAGGTCACATTAATTGAGTTCAACATTTTTAAACCCAAACCTGCACTCCCAGTAATTGCAGGCAATGCTTTTGTGACAGCCTTGGGAGCAGGGATAGCTTCACGCCCCAAATTTAGTTTCCCGGATTTTGGTTCTGATTAGAGCGACATTGGTTTGCCCAATGAAATCCTTTTTTGCATTTTGGACAGACTGATTTTGGACGGACGTCCTTAATTTTGTTTTTGTTAAATGCCATTCCCCCCCCAGGGGCACAGCACTGGGCTTTAAAATGGCCAGGCTTCCCACAATTAAAACAATTCCCTGTAGGTTTCATCCCTTTTAGTAATGCCATAGCCAAAGTCTCCATGTTGTAAGCCTGAGAACCCACCACTACACATGCCTTTAACAGATCAGCCAGAGTAACCTCACCTCTAGCCACCAAGGGCTGCAAGATACACTTGCAGTCAGCGTTTGCATTTTCAACTGCCAATTTCAGCAAAAGTTCTTTTGCAGCTTCCTCATTAGAGATTTGCCTGGTAATAGCCAATTGTAGCCTTTCCACAAAATCATTATAAGACTCAGATGCTGTTTTCTTAATTTGAATAAAAGACCGTGCTGGGGTTCCCACATCCTGGATGCAGGACAACGCCCCAAGGACAGCTGCCATAACCACTGGAAATACGTGATCAGGCAAATTAGCAGCTTGATCTGCAGTGGATTCAAACAAGCCTGCCCCATAGATTTGGTCTGGTGTATACAGCCCCCCCGAATTCCTTCCCCTAGTGACAGCCTCCCTTTGGTATTCTGAGTCAAAGACCACATACTGAGTAGAGCTCAATATCATTCTCATTAAATCTTTCCAGTCACTAGGAATCATGCTTGAGGTAGCCAAACTTGTCAGGAGCCCCTTTGTAAAAGGACTTTGAATACCATAATCTTTAACTGCTTTTTTAATTTCCCTAAGAACTGCTAAAGGAATCGGAACCCATTCAGTCTGCAGATTGCCTTGAGCATCCACTTGCCTATTGACTGGAAACAAATTCATCTGGGTAATCTCATCAGACTCTAATTTCATTGAAAGCCTGATGCATCATGGCTTGAACTTTTCCCATTTTTGATTGGATTTTATCATCCACTGGAGTAGGCGTTGTTGGAAATGATAAAGCACACTCCAGTTTTGGAGAAGGCGGGTGCAATACAATTCCTTTATAAGGAAGAGGTTCTACTAAAGTTTTTAAAAGAGGTTGTTGCTGGGTCTCTAAAGCAGTCATAACAACCTGCCAATATATCAAAATTTCAGCTGTTGCCCGTGGCTCTTCATGAAGGATAGTTCCAATTCTCCTCCATGTGTCTAACTTTAAAGAGCCTTTCTCTGGATACCAGGGACATTGCTGCCAGATATCTTGCAGCAGCTCTCTCACATTATCTTTTGAAAGAACTATTTGCTCCCCTCCAGAGGGTTTAAAGATAAAGAAGTTTGTCCTGACTAACTTCAGCAGCTCACTAACATGCCGTTCCTGTGGCTGAGAGAGTTTTCCCCCCATGTTCCCTGAAAAAATCCTATTGTCCAGCAATAGTTAAGTACATACTTTACCTATTCCAGGCGAGGAAACACGGAGGTCCGGACACGTACCACCTGCAGTGGATCACGTCGGGGTCACCACTTGTGGTGGTCTCCCATGGAAAGAATGAGACACAGAGGCTGGTGTACTCGGGATGGGAGTCCAGAGTAAAATTCCAGCCTCCCTTTTATTGAGATTTTTGCACATAGTAAGCATTCACATTGTGGATTACAATAATTAGATAATGTACACAGAATTATTTACAGTTATCTGAGCTGCTTAATTGTTTCTGATGTTTGCTTTTAATTTCCTTGCTTTATCTCAGTGACCTTTAGGCAGACATGTATGTATAAGGTCTTAGACTAATCATTACCCAATACTGAAGTCAAAGTTTATTCCCACAGCGTACAATTATAGGCTGCAACACCACCCGGGGAAAGTCATTCCCCACGTTGACGCGCTGAGCTGTGCACCACTTCCGGAAACCGTCGATGACCCAGCTCCAACCCTTACGACACTCCAGATTGAAATGCTACATTCACCGCCGCTAACAGCTAGAGATATCGTGATCAAAACAAAATGCGATCCTATCTTAACGTGAGTTCTTAGCTGGGTCGAACAAGGATGGCCAGTAGAACAAACCCCTGACGACTTCACCCCCTTCAAGAACCGGCAAACAGAACTTTTTTCGCAAAAAGGCTGCATCCTATGGGGGGATAGAGTTGTCGTCCCAGAGCAGTTACAACGAACAGTATTACAAACACTGCATGAGGGTCACCCCGGCATCATGTGTATGAAAACGCTCGCACGAAGCTATGCGTGGTGGCCGGGCATCGACAAACAGATTGAAGCCTGGGTAAAGACTTGTTTAAAGTGCCAAGAAGTTAGCAATGCCCCACCTAAAGCAACTCCAACAGAATGGGAAACACCCCGGGGGCCATGATCTCGCATCCACATTGACTTTGCGGGACCTACTAAGGAACATATGTTCCTACTAATAGTGGATGCCTATTCCAACTGGCTCGAGATCCATGAAATGAAGAGTACTACAACCGAGTCCGTCATCTGGAAGTTGAACAGGCTATTCACGACGCATGGACTACCAGACGTTCTGGTCTCCGACAATGGACCCCAGTTTACCGCTCTACCCTTTGAACAATACTTAGCGGACCAGGGTATTCACCATGTGCTAACTTTGCCAGCTCACCCTGTGGCTAACGGAAGAGCTGAGCACATGGTACAATTTGTTAAAAAAAAACCTTTACAAAATGGACTATGGGGACATTGAAGATAAAATAAACAGAATACTCCTTCTCCAACACATCACTCCGCACAGCGTCACCAACAAGACTCCAGCTGAACTATTAATGGGACGCAAACTCCGTTCCCACCTCGACTGACTTCACCCGTCTTACGAGCCAGAGAAACCCTGTGGATCTAGCGGAAAATGCCACGAGTTCAAGATAGACAACTTAGTTTTCACCAGAAACCTTTCCGGCGAACCATTGTGGGTCAAGGCAACTGTAATTCAAGCCACTGGACCCAGGTCGTACCGGGTGAAAACCTGTGATGGAAAAATATGGAAACGCGATATAGATCAGCTTCGCTCAAGGCTACAACCTAGTTTCTGCGACTCCAGTAACTCCCAAACTGAGCGGGGAGGGGATGTCAAAGAAACCGAATTCGAGATGGCAGAAAGCAGGAGTGAAAGAAGTCAGCAATTGGGTGTAACGAATGAAGAAGAATCAGGGAGGGGCGTGTCCTCTCCACAGAGGAACACCTCAACAGAGGCAAGCCCGCAAAGATCAGAGGACAACAACGAGAACATTAGCGGCACCAAGTCATCCAATGAGGAACCACCGGCACCTGACTTGCCCAAAAACGTCCCGCCGAAACCGGGTTACAGACAGGAACCGGTGGGATAGCGTAAATCCAATAGACAGTCAAAACAACCTTCATACCTCAGGGATTTTGTCACCACACCCCTTAAACGGAACCCGGGGGGAAGGGGTGTTATGAACTAATAAGCGCTTAATTAAAGTTTTATCAAACCTTTAGAAATAGCAGGGTTCTAATCCTGTACTTCTGATTGGCCGATAATAGCGATATCGGATTGGTCCATTCAGGAGAATCTGATTAGCTGTTAACGAGCCACTCTCATTGGTTAAAGGTGTTAACACTCCACGTTTCTCATTGGTTACTAGATCAGCAGCTTGCCTATAAAAAGGCTGCTGCTGCCCTAGGTTTTTGCTCTGTTCAGAATGATTAATAAAGAGTTGAAGTTCACTGTTCACCGTCTCATCTCAGTTCCTTTCGCCCATGCGCAGAACTTAACAGACAACATGGCGATCAGATCATGTCACTGTTTGTTTGAGAAAGTGGAAAATCTTTTACTTTTAATATGGTGAAAACTGCAGGAGTTTTCAGAGTCGGTTTTCACCAGATATGTGGCAATATGATATTTCCAATAGAAGTAATATCTGAAGAATTCAATTGCCTCTGAATTTTGCTTGCAATGGATTTATTACTTGGAACCCTGACACACATATTATACCCAAAACCTTGGATCATCTCCACTGGTTTCTGTTTTACTGTTTGAAGCTAATGGTTGAAAGATGAAAAGAAATACATGGAATTTAAAAGAAGGACTAGAAGAAAAAGAAAAAGTGAGCCTTTTAAATAAAGCTTGACATATGTTTAGCATTCAATTGTGACACTGAGAGGTAACACAGTTACCTCTCTAAAAACTATCATCCCACCAAAGTTATAACAAAGACAGCTCAGATTGTGTGTATTAGTACTGGAAGAAGTAATCAACCTCTTAAAGCAGATCTGTTTTGTTTGTAGTACTGCTGAATCTGTCTGCCTTTTGCTTTCTGCTTTGAACTGTGAGCAATGTCTCTGTCTTGGAACATGGCTAGCACTTCAGCTGCATGATCCTAGATACTTTACAAGACAGATAATGTAACACTGGTTCTGCAGCGATGTTGTGGGAGAATATTAAGAGTTATGCTGCATCTTTCTGTTTAAGAACTCTGGGCGCTGCAGAATTGATTACTTAGAAGGTGTAATAACTTAGAGCAAGTTTGTCCAATCGATATATACTGTTGTCTTTTCTGGCCGGTTTCCTGGATAAAAGTGCAAAATTCTTCTTCTGCATGAATTCGATCATCAAACCTGATGGAAAGGGAAGAGGGTGAATTGGAGATCTCATCCATTCTGCTACCTCCAAAGTAGAGGAGATAACCTGCCGGTTGCATCTGTTATAACCACAGTGCTGTCAAAAATAAAAGAAACGAAAAGATGGAGGAATTTACTCTTAAGCAGTTGAAATGGGTAGAGTACAGCAAGGGTTAATAATAAGTGGCCTGTTAGGCAAATTTAAATTGCTGAGAGCATACCCTGATGCTCCATAGCAACAATAAACAGCTAGGTTATGCCTGGGCCTCAGATGGCTGCCATACTGCCCCAGCTACCAAAAGACAAGCTGACTGGAGTATTTTCTTCACCTTCCCTTTCTCTCCCAGGAGATATTTAACTTCCTTTGGTACTTTTTGTTTTGTTTTGGTACTTTTTGGGGGAGGGGGGTATTGTGAACACTTGGTTGTAACCCTAGCCCTCCACCCCATTTTTGCTTTAGAATAAGGCCTATGACTGGAGTTTCTTGAAAATTTAGACACCAGTCCGTGGAGTCTTCCTTCCTTCCTTCCTTCCTTCCTTCCTTCCTTCCTTCCTTCCTTCCTTCCTTCCTTCCTTCCTTCCTTCTGAAAAAATAAATATATTAAACATATCTGAAGCAAGAAATTTGGTATTGACCAAGCAAGGAATTCTCAGCCTATATGTAATATGTGACCTATCCTTGGTTTATAGAATGGGGCCTCACTCTCTTTTCTAGAAACCAAACTTCATGATCACCAGGATTTGGTTAAGCACCCAGCTTAAAATATTTCTACAATATTTATGACATTCCCAGAAGCTTAAAGCCACCTTGAAATGGATAGATCATGTGTGGTGCGGTGGCAATGACTGAGACAGACGCAGGCTAAAATGTTAACAGACTTTATTCGGAAGAATAAAGGGTCGCCGCAGCTGCCGAGGCTAACTGGCAGTCAGCTGGTGGCGACAGCTGATACTGTTTGACAGCCCCTTTTATAGCCGGCTGTCAAACGGCATCAGCCAATGGGAGCGATCGGCGCTCCCACGCGCAGGCAGCAGAACAGATAGAGAACTTTGTCAGTCAGCGGACATAGCAGATCAAAATTGTTGTTCTTTTTTTTTAAAGTTATTTGCTAGAAGTGCCCCAATACCATGAAAATTAGACCATTTTTTTTCTTGTTTAAGTCACCCCTTTTTCCTGCTCAACTGCTTCTTCAAAATTAGGACTACCAGATCAGGGTTGAAAATATTTGCGCAACCAATAGGTGACAACAAAGAAAGAAACTCTCTCTGCTGCCATCTCATTCTTATCTGCTGAAAGGAACTCCGAGGACATGGCTAGATTTGAAGTTTGCAATCCCAAACTTGGAGCGAAATCATTACAAAAAAAGGTAGTCCTCAGCTGGAAGAAAATTTTTCATTCCTGTTATAAAATATACATTTTTTTTATTTTTAAAAGCTAGGGGAAGCTTTGGAAATAGTTACACTGATGACAAAAGATTGAAGAGCTTGATAGACCCAATACTAGATCTGGGTCTTAATGGCTAAGATCTTGGTGGATAGATCTGGGCCTTAGGCTTGGATCAAGGACAGAGCTTTTATTTATTTCCCCACCTTTATTTTTCATAAATACTGCAACTTAAGGTGCCAAAGATAGCTAATCCTTTCACCTCCTCCTATTTTCCCCATAACAACAGTCCTGTGAGGTGGGTTGGGCTGAGAGAGAGAGGGATTGGCCCAAGGTCACCCAGCTGGCTTTCATACTTGAGGCAATACTAGAACTCATGGGTTATTGGACCAAACATGAACATCAGTGATAGTCATTCCCTTTTCTGAGAGAGGAGATCCAGAGTGAAACATCAGTTTACCATCACAAAGCTTTAACATTTTCTCCTATAATAACAGGATGCATGTGAGCTAATATAAATAAAGCTGCACAGAGATTACTTGCGTTGTAGGATACCTGCACCCTTTGCATTCCATGTGGCTTTTCTAACTCCAAAATATTTCATATTAGACATTTAGATTTTTGTATGCTGAAGAAATTAATGAATGGATGTTTGTACGTTCTATTCTAGCCTTTGTATTCATAGTGGAGTTTCAGAGGTGTGTGGAGAGAAGCAGTTGACCTCAGTAACACCAAGGCTGGAAGTAGATCCCATTTTTCAAGTTTTGCATGCCTTCCCTGTAAAGAATGTCTGTGCAGAGATACTTCTGGTCAGAAGTAAAAGTAAAAGAGAAGGAAATAATTGCTGGGTTTGCAAGAGAAGAGAAGGAAAAGAGAAGGAAATGATGAATTATTAGGTTGTATTGAGCTCCCTGTGAACAGGTGTGTCAGTGGAAACATTATGGAGGGGTTCTTAGGTACTTTCCATGGCTTGTGATACATATTATAGTTTAAATGATCCATCATCTGAAAATGTTCCTGGAATGTGTTATGGTAATGTGGCTTAATCTTGAGAGGCTGGGACAACAGCTTTAAAAAAGAAATTTTTGCTGGTATTGTAGGTAGTGTTGTACACCAAGCTAGGGTCTTCCACACAGGTTCAAAAAGTCAAGCCAATCATAACCTAGCTTCTTTTTGATGTGCTTTTGATTTGTTTGACCATCATCTCTGCACCCCACCCCACTCCAATACAGTTGTCTCCTTAGGCCACCACCTCAGCAACCCATAGGTGGTATTCAGCAGGTTCTGAGCAGTTCTGGAGAACCGGTAGCGGAAATTTTGAGTAGTTCAGAGAACTGGAAAATACCACCTCTGACTGGAGATTTTACAGTATCCTTCCCCTGCACGCCCACCAAGCCATGCCCACAGAACCGGTAGTAAAAAAAATTGAATCCCACCACTGCAGCAACCATAAGGCTCTTCAGCTCTTTAGCTCTTCAGCCCTTGTTTTCATAGAACTTCTGGAAGAAAATGGTGCATTAGAAGTTCTTTCACTAACACAGGGGTCTTCAAACTTGACAGTTTTAAGACTTGTGGACTTGAACTCCCAAAACTCCTCCTTCAGTCATGTTAGTTCAAGAATTCTGGGAGTTGAAGTCCACCAGTCTTAAACTTGCCAAGTTTGAAGACCCTTGCACTAACAGAATAACAAAATTGGAAGGGACCTTGGAGAACTTCTAGTTCAACCCCTTGCTCAAGCAGGAAACCCTACATCATTTCAGACAAATCATTGTCCAATCTTTTCTAGTAAGAAGCCCAATCCATTCTCTCACTTCAATGGGTGCAGATATGCTGCATAGACTTTCTGAAGATCTGGATGAACAAGAGGTTCATAATGGAATTTATTGGATCTAACCATTTAAGGATCTGTAGGGTTTTAGTTTCAGTTTGTTTTTTGCTTTTTTGCTACCAGTCATTCAGTTCCTTACAGATACAGAAAATCAGATTTGGAAGGGACCTTGTAGGTCATCTAGTCCAACCCACTGCCCAAGCAGGAGACCCTACACCATTTCTGACAAATGGCAGTCCAATCTCTTCTTGAAAGTCTCAAGTGATGGCGCTCCCACAACTTCCGAGGGCAAGCTGTTCCATTGGTTGATTGTTCTCACTGTCAGAAAGTTTCTCCTTATAAAACTGACTTTTCAAAAGCATCTGCAAATGTTGTTGTTTCTTACTTTTTAGCATAATTTGACACTGTTGTATTTATTTGTATTTGCCATTTTCTTTAGAAATGTGTGGCTACTTAACATTTGACTGTAATATCCTTTTTGATTTTGTCAGATTAGATTCAGGCAGGATATAAAAATGCCAAATATAAATATCAAACAATCAATCAATTAGCATGATGATTTCCCACTTGGCAAAGTGCAAAAGCTATCATTTTTCCTCGTGAATTGCCTGGCATTTGTGTGGAAGATGTGGCTATGTAAACAGCACTAATCCCCTGAAGGAAGATCAGGTACAGCTGTAACCTTGTCTTAAAGAAAGAACTGTTGATTTTTCTAACTCATGAATAGTTCTAAATGGTTTGGAAATTCTTCCACAAATATAATGAGTTTGGGGATCGATGATATTGTTGTGGCATATCAGAGAATAGGAAAATTATTAACTGCTTCAGAAATTGTTCTGTGGGCACATAAAGCAATAGATAGCACTCCCTAAACTATTTTTCTAGAAATAAAAGGTATTCTAAAATTAAAACTCTTTCATCCCCTTTGGTGAAATATTGATTGAATATTTAAATAAGGAAATGGAATGAATGTACTTTAAAAACCCCTTTGTGTATGTGCATGATCTCTTTTCCTTAAAAGCTCTGCGTAAATTCAATCAGCATTCAATTTTTATACAAGTATTATTGCATGATCATTGCATAAAATAGTAATTAAAAATACAGAATGGCATTATAACATCCAGAATCTATTGACCGAAAGGCATTTGAATGATGGCAGTCATGGCTAGGAGGGCATTTGTTTAACTTGGCTTGTGTGCCAGTTATGCTCTTTTCTGGACCGGCAAGCCCTTCTTTCAGTCACTCATACCATCTGCATCTCCTTTATGGACTATTGCAATGTACTCTACATGGAACTACCTTTGAATAGTATCTGGAAGCTGAAATTGGTGCAGAAAGTGGTGGCGTGAACAGTCCCATTTAACACCTCTGCTACCAAGCTGCAATGGGCTCCAGTTTGCTTCTGGGTCCAATTCAAGGTGTTGGCTATCACCTTCAAAGCCCTACATGGCATAGGACCAAGTTACCTGAGGACTTATCTCATCCTAATTACATTGTTCCCATTTTTTAAAAAAATTAACTTTGGATATTTAAACCCTAACTTTAAATTCTGCTTTTAACCTTGTTGAAGCTTGTACATACAATATTTTTTTATTGTAAATCTCTCAGAATTATTTAGTTGAGATGGTTGATATAAAAATGTGATGAATAAATAAAAACGTATTTCCCAAGTTCAGAATTTAAGTAGATGGTAGATCTATGAGAATAAACCAATCTGACAGAAATATGGAATCTCCAGTGGTTTCCGGTTTCGCGTGGCTTCGGAGCAGCAGGAATTCGCGACAGCTCGCGATTCCTGCTGTGCTAGCCGCCGAGGTACCCCCGATCCAGATGGGTCAGGGGGATATGGCTGCCCTCTAGGGACAGCTGAAGAGAGAGGGGAGTCGGACAGGGGGTTGGGGGTGTCGCAGACCCCCTCCCCCTCCGGATAAACCCCTTTTTCCCAAGGCGGTGGAGCGGCGGTCAGCAATGGCCGCCACGAAGAAGCCAGCAACCGGGTAAGATTGCACTGGAGGAAGTAAGAAGAGTGAAAGTGCTGTTTGAGCCAGGTCAAGTAACATCTTGCAAATTGGCTGGAACTGAGCTGTCTGAATTGCTGGAGGATACATTGTATCCCTAAGAAGATCGAAAGCGGCGGAGAAGCTGTTAAAGGGAACTTTTTTTTTTTTTCTTCACTCTCCCACCCCATGGAAACAGCAGATATGTTTGGATATACTGGATATTGAAAGTGAATTGTTTTGAGAGTTGAAGCTAAGGGACAAAAGGGTTTTTGGACATTGAAAAACTTAAGAAATTGGAAAACCCTTGTTGGAGGTATGGATTTCTGATTATTTAAAATTGATATTGCAAGTGGGAAGGGAGAGGAAAAAAAATTGGAGCAGAAACTGAAAAAGGAGGAGATTGCCTAGAATCCCAAAGAAAGGTATATGGTAATTGGACCTCTTTGATTAAACATTGACCCCAGAAAGAGAAAGAGAAGAAGGAAGAAAAGTATTAATTTTTGGAATTTTTTTTTTTTTTTGAATTATTCTTGATTAAAAATATTTGTGGTTGTTTTGGGAAAAGTTTCTTTTTTCATGATGGCATCGCTTGTGAATGAACTAAAGACTGAATATAAAAAATATAAAAAAGAAGATACTTTGGGCAGTTTGTTTTAATTCTTAGAAATGGCGTTATGTACTTATGAAAAGTTGACTACGCAGCAGAAGGACTGGGACAAAGAAGAAGAAGAAGCCATCTTTGATGAACAATAGGTTCTTTCCGGGGAGGAGGAGAAAAAGGATAAGAAAAAGGGGATTTTAAGAATTATAAAAACAACCAAAGAAGAGAAAAATGAGCGGAAAGGTGGAGGCAAGGTTAGAAAGCAAAGGAAAGGGAGTAAGAAAAGGGAGGAGGAAAGACAAAGGGGTAAAAAGGGCAAGGAGAAGAATAAGCAAGAGAGAAAGGGGGGGAGGAGAAGCCTCAATGAGGGGAAGCAAGATCTAAAGAAAAAAAGTTTATTCAGAGACAATGGGTGAATTTAATTTAGGATAAAAGAGGGATTCTGGAGGGTACATAAGATTGTGTTTTTTATATGTGTATTTAGAGTATAAAATTTATTGTGTAATTTTAGAATCTTTTAAACAGAACCCCAAGAAAAATTGTTATATGAAGTACTTTTAAGTTAGGGTAATGAGTTAAAGGTGTCACTCCAGTTAGTGTATAGGAGAAGTATAGTAAAAGAAAAAAGATGAATGGATAGTTGGAAATAGAACAGACAAAGAATGTTATTGAAAATGGAAATAAGATATGGAAGGATATATAAAGGTTTTTTTTTTTGTATATTGATAAAAGGCAATAACATTTTAATCAATAAGAAATAATTTGGATGAAAAGGAGAAGCTGGAATAAGATATGAAGTTAAATAGATAAAGAATCGGTTTGTTCTTTAATTATTATTATTTTTTTAGGAAAGAATTTATAAGCTGTTATGCCTTGATTGTTTATGCACTGTTTTTGTAAAATTGATAAAATTGGTTTATATATATAAAAAAGAAAATGATAATAAGATATGGAAGGTTATATAAAGTGAATATGATGTTTGAATTTGTGTCTGTGTGAAGAGTTTCAACCCGGGATCAGGCAGCCTTCAGAAAAGATGTTTTAGTTTTGTTTATGTTTTGTGTTTTGTATGTTTATGAAAGGCAATAAAATTTTAATAAGCAAGAAATATAATTTGGATAAAAGGAGAAGTTTGGATAAGATATGAAGTTAAATAGATAATGTAAATATTGATATTACAATTTGGAGTTATGTTCTATTGGCTTTCTTCTTTAATTATTATTATTATTATTTTTTTAGAAAAGATTCTTCAAGTTGTTATGCCTGGATTGTGTATTGTTTTTTTTTGTAAAATTAATAAATTTTGTTTAAAAAAAAAAAAGAAAGAAATATGGAATCTCCAAATCAATTTATTTTGTTTCCTCTAAGCTTTCCAAGCTGGTTTCTTCCATATGGAATTAACTTAATCCAATAGAAATATTTGAATACATCAAGTTATTATTGTTATTGTGGCAACTATTATGTTTCAATAGCAGTTTTCAATATCTGTATTTATAGACATGCATATATACATACATGCATTCAATACAATAAAACTCCCCAAAAATAATATAAAATAAGAAAAGGAAGGAATTATGATTTCTGCTCTTTTTCTGTAGGGTAATTGCCATCTTACTCTTTGTCTTCCCTCTTTGACCCTTTTAATCCCCATAGCCATAAAGCACCCATTCAGTCTTTTCTTCTTTCCACAAAATGTTCATATTAGGCTTCCAGTCTTTTAAAAGTATTTTTGTCATCTTTTTCCATGACCAAGTTGGTCAGGTTTGTCATTTCTTTAATTTCTCTCAATGCTATACTCCAATCTTCTACTATGAGTCTGAATCAACTGATTGAGCAAGCTAATAACATTTCCTAGTCAGATCTGATTCTAAATGTTTGTGTGCTTGTTTAAATGCAGACCAAACAAAGTGAAGTTACATGATTTAATGATTTGAATCAATCTGGAGATTCAATTTCTAAATTCTGTTTAGAGATTTGTTGAAATCACCAAATCAGACCTCCAAGCTGAAGTTTCATAAGAGGTGGTGTTTACTTCTTTCAACTATTTCTGTCCTACATTATCAGAGACCAATTAGGAAGTTATTTCTAATTCCCATTGGCTATGGCAAAACACTTTTTAAAAGTTTTGTTCTGGTGAAATATGGTATATCAGAAAAATTCCCATGAATTATTCTGAAATCAGATGTCAGCCCTACAGGGGAGATCAGACTAAGAGGCCAATGCATGTAGGTATACTTCTCTATTTTAACAACTATAGTAGCAGAATAGTGTAAATCGAAATGTGCTTCACGTGATCTAGGGAACTGCTTCTCAAGTTTATTTGCTTGGTCCCTCTTACTATGACTGATAGTTGTTTTGGTAGCAATTCTTTCTCCATTTCTTCAGGCCATGCCCTCTGTCCTCTGCATCACAACAAATGACCCACTATTATTTTTTCATTTCATATATGTCTAACTTTTAGTCTCCAACAAAGAGAAGAAAAAAGAGACTCCTTTATATTTGGAAACCCTTACTAAGCAAGTAAGTGAGAAAAATAAAAATAAAACTTTTTAAAACCTTATTAGAAATAGGAGCATGTGAGTGGATTTATCCCCTCAAGTGGAAAAAAAAGTCCCTAATTTCAGAATGAAGAGAAACTATTGTTCCTTCATGGAACATTGCTGGAAATCTTTTGCAACAGAAATATATAAGTCTGTGCTTGTATCCTTGCATAATCTTTTTAAAATTATACAGTTCTGAGCAGAACAATTAACCCTTTGAAATAACAATCAAAATTTGTGTCAGGTAGTGGCCAATGTAATTAACTAGAGATGTTTTCAACTGAGTGCAGCACATGCCTTAATTCATTGTTGGAAAAGGTTTTTCCAGTAGTCTTTAAAAGTCTTTTTGTTGACAACAGTAATAATTTCTAATAGTGTGCCTAATTAATAGCCTAGTGACATGATGTCATTACCCTAATTATATAATGCAAGATTGAAACTTCACCAAACATATTAATTTCTTGCAATTTGTAATTCTCTAGAATTAATGTCTTGATAGCATTTTGAAAGGGTAGGTTGCTTGAAACCTTGTTTGTCTGAGCAATTGGGGAGGATCAGTAAAATCTAATAACCTTAAAAATATCTTGATATATGGAAGCGTAAGAATTGTTTGACATTTCACAATATTCTACATTTTACTGTCCAGATGATGAGAGTAGTAAAAGCAGTGCAATTTGTGTCCTTACAAATAGGATAGTGTCAGGTACAAATTTATTTTCAGGTCTTTTCATAAATACTTCGTGTTTAATGATTTCCATTCCTAGCATTCCATTCATCTCTTCAGGACTTTGCTTCATGTTCATCACATTGAAAGCCCCTGTTTCAAAGCCCCTTGGCATCTGATACTATATGTCATTTTTTAAGTGAATTGTCATCTACAATTAATGATGGATAAATCAATTGTCTGTCCCTGAGAAGTTCTTTACAGGTAAATCCTCGGCTTACAGCCGTTCATTTAGTAGTTACAATGGCACTGAAAAAAGGCACTTATGACCATTTTTTTCCTACTTACAACTGTTGCAGAATCCCCATGGTCACATGATTGGCAACTGATTCACATTTATGACAATTGCAGTGTTCAGGGGTCGTGTGATCCCTTTTTATAACTTTCTGACAAGCAAAGTCAATGGGGAAGCCAGATTCTCTTAACAATTGTGGCAAGAGAGATCATAAAATGGAGCAAAATTCACTTAATTGTCTCACTTAGCTACAAAAATTTGGGGCTCAATTGAGGCAGTAAGTCAAAGACTACATTTATTAATTAATTGATAATGATACATAATACACAAACTGGTATCTCCAAATATAAAACATTTTTGTGACACTATAGATTATATAGCTAACATGGCATTATTAAATACTATCAGAGAGTTTAGTTCCAATACGCTCATTAGCCAAGTCTGCATGTGCGATTAAAGTAATTTTATGCAACATTTCACAAAGCTCAAATTGCTCAAATATTCCAGCTACAAAGCCTAGGACCATTTCCTCATTGCAGAAGTAGTATCTACCTACATATGCCTATCAGGAAATTTAACAAATTTGGAACATCACCTTCAGTGGTGGGATTCAAAAATTTTTACTACTGGTTCTGTGGGCGTCAATTCTCCGAACTACTCAAAATTTCTGCTACTAGTTCTCCAGAACTGGTCAGAATCTGTTGAATATCACCTCTGATCACCTTGTTTAAATATATGTGCTGTTCAGAGATATATTGAGTATGTAGAATCCAGAAAATATGTCCATCCCAAAATTCATGCAATGTAATTCACATTTCAAAAAACATGGCCCTAAATGTATATGGTAAAATACAAAGATTTCCCACATAGAAAGTTATTTGCAATGCATGTCTATGGAGATTCTCAGACATCCAGGTCATGATTGTCCCAAAGGTGCTTTTTCAAAAGGCAACTGGCCTTTTTTTTTTTTTAGTAAAAGAAAAGTCCAGTTGCCTTTTGAAATAGCCCCTTTGGGACATTTGCAATAAATATGTAGAGGTACATACAAATCCATATGAAATAATTACAGAGGTATGCAAATAACTATGCAAAGGGTTTTTTTGGTAAATGTGTAAACAAAGATTAATTGAAATAAGGATTCTTGCAAAAAGATTTTACAAAAATGAAGTTGACATAACCAATCTTTCCATGTCAAGAATTAAAAGACAATCTCTCTCATTATATCCATATGGCCCACTGGAGTGGGTAGGTAGGATATGTTGCAGTTCTTATCTGTTAAGGAAGTACACTGGATGGGACCTGGAAGAAGGGCCTTCTCTATAGTGGCTCCCACCCTTTGGAACATCATTCCTTCACAAATAAGATTGACCCCTTCTTTGTTACTTTTCTGTAAAGCTCTGAAGACATGGTTCTGTCAGTGGGCTTGGAGATCACAGGTTGATTCAGAACCAATCAAGTGGCTTGTTTGATCATGTTTGTCTCAACAATGGGAGGGTGAGATTTCTAGAGGTTTATACTGTTTATTTTTAATGTTGTACACCACCAAGAATCATCATACAGATGAAACTTGAAAAATTAGAATATTGTGCAAAAATTCATTTATTTCAGTAATGCAACTTAAACTAATATATGAGATAGACTCATTACATGCAAAGCAAGATAATTCAAGCCGTGATTTGGCATAATTGTGATGATTATGGCTTACAGCTCATGAAAACCCCAAATCCACAATCTCAGAAAATTAGAATATTGTGAAAAGTTTCAATATTCTAGGCTCAAAGTGTCCCACTCTAATCAGCCAATTAAGCCATAACACCTGCAAAGGGTTCCTGAGCCTTTAAATGGTCTCTCAATCTGGTTCAGTAGGAATCACAATCATGAAAAGACTGCTGACCTGACAGTTGTGCAGAAAACCATCATTGACACCCTCCATAAGGAGGGAAAGCCTAAAAAAGTAATTGTAAAAGAAGTTGGATGTTCCCAAAGTGCTATATCAAGGCACACTAATATAAAGTTATGTGGAAGGGTAAAGTGTGGAAGAAAAAGGTACACAAGTGGCAGGGATGACTGCAGCCTGGAGAGGATTGTCAGGAAAAGACCATTCAAAAGTGTTGGGGACTTTCACAAGGAGTGGACTGAGGCTGGAGTCAGTGCATCAAGAGCCACCACACACAGATGGATCCTGGACAAACAACGTCAGAAACATCTTACCTGGGCTAAAGAAAAACAGAATCGATCTGTTGCTTCTGATGAGAGCAACTTTTGCATCTCATTTGGAAACCAAGGACCCAGAGTCTGGAGGAAGAGTGGAGAGGCACAAACTGCAAGATGCTTGAAGTCCAGTGTGAAGTTTCCACAATCTGTGTTGATTTGGGGAGCCATGTCATCTGCTGGCGTTGGTCCACTGTGCTTCATTAAGTCCAGGGTCAACTCAGCCGTCTACCAGGAGATTTTGGAGCACTTAATGCTTCCTTCTGCAGACGAGCTTTATGGGGATGCTGACTTCATTTTCCAGCAGGACTTGGCACCTGCCCACACTGCCAAATGCACCTAAACCTGGTTCAATGACCGTGGGATTACTGTGCTTGATTGGTCAGCAAACTCATCTGACCTGAACTCCCTAGGAGTCCTCCATGTACTTTATTAATGGTGTAAGTAGTCAACTTTAGTTTGGCAATATATTTGCCTATAGGTGAGGAACAAAAATGGAAACTGCTTAGAAAAAACAAAAGTGTCTTTCTTGGTTTTTGGAACATGTACAGTATTAGCATGCTCAGAAGCCCTCGCACCCAATTGGTCCGGACCAGTGGAGACCTGATTGGTCAACAGGTCAGCCGTGATTGGAGCACTAGGAATCTACTGCGATTGGCTGTGCCGATCGTGGGAAATTCAGTGCTGTCATTGGCTGCCAAGCCGCGAGCCAGTCCTATATGAAGGGCTGCTGCGGCTTGCATCCCCAGACCTTTACCTATACTAATAAAGAGCTGAACTCACATAAATGGTCTCGCGTTTCTGTCGAACCGATCCACCTCCGATCTAACACTGGCGATGAGGATGGGATTGTGAGACAAAGAGACCATCCAGCATGTGGCAAAGTGGCACGCAGCAACCAGCAACATGGCCGGAATCAACTCGCCACCCGCTCCCTTCAACCCTGCTACTGAGGACTGGGAATCCTATACCAATAGGTTCCAAATGTTCCTCGAGAGTAGCAACCTCAAGGACGCCAACGGCCACAAGAAACGAGCCATGTTCCTCACGCACTGTGGGCCCGCAGTCTTCAAGATGGCCAAAGCCTTGGCCAAACCGATGGACATCAAGGCGATGGAGTGGGACAATCTCGAGCCCCTGCTGTGGAGCCACTACGCCCCCGTCGTGCCCATTCTCATCCAGCGGCACGACTTCTACAGGTGGGATCAACGTGAGGGCGAAGGGCTGGCCAACTTCATAGCGGCACTATGGGACCTGGGGGGTCTGTGTGAGTTCACCGACCTGGACGAGGCCCTGCGAGACCGCATCATCCTGGGACTCTGAGACCCTGTCCTCCAGAGCCGCATCATGGCAAAGGGAGACATCTCCCTCACCGATGCCCTCACCGAAGCCACTGCAGCGGAAGCAGCCAAGAAATCAGCGGCTCGGATGTGACAATCGAGCATCACGCCACGAGCGGCGACCGGAGAGGCAACATCAACCCCCAAGAGGAGGCCCACGACAGACCACACAACCACACACCATGGCGACATCAACTCCTTCTCAGAAACCGAAGACGAGGAGGAGGAGATCCACCGTCTCCAATCAGCGCGGGAGTGGCAGGAACCATGAGGTCATAAGTTGAGCTTCCAGTGTGCCGGCTGCGGCAGCAATCACCCCCGAGCGGACTGTTGTTTTCTCGAAGCCATTTGCAGGCATTGTGAGAAACGGGGGCACATCGCCAAAGTGTGCCGGAATAAGAAGCAATACAGTCTGCAGCGACGAGATGCCAGCCCCTGACAGAGAGACAGCACCCCCACCAGGACCCGAGATTGACAGATGGAGAACCGCTGGAGCCGGGAAGGTCGGAACAGGCGACTCCAGGAGACGAGACAGAGAGAGGAAACGCACCAGACTGTCGTCATCGGTCATTCCTCCACCAGCAACGCCAGAAAGGTATGCGTGACGATCGGGATAGAAGACCAGCAATGCGACATGGAGGTGGACTCAGGATCCTTCCTCTCAATGGTCTCCTGGCGCACACTCAAGCACCTGGTCCCCACCATCCGCCACCAAGAACTGGAAGACCAAACACTAACCCTCAAAGACTATCAGGGAAACTGAATCCCTGTAGTCGGTAGAGGCCATTTTAAAGTCACCTTCAAGGGCCACACAAAAGTGCTACTCCTGACGATCGTCGATCGAGATTGGCCGAGCCTGTTGGGACTACAGTGGTTCGCACCCCTGGGCATCGAAGTAACAGGCATACACCACATCGCAGAGGCAGACTGGGAAGCGGCGCTCATGAGGGACTTCCGGGAAGTCTTCAACGACCATTTAGGCAAGTACCGGGGGTCCCCTATTGCATTTAACATAGACCCAAGCATCGCGCCAATCTGCCTTAAGCCCAGGCGAGTGCCATTTGCACTCAAGCCCAAGATCGATGAGCAACTCGATAAGCTCATCGTGCAAGGGGTGCTGGAACTGATCGATCATGCCCGGTGGGAGACCCCAATTGTCACCCCCATCAAGCCAGATGGGTCAGTGAGAATTTGTGGTGACCACAAGGCCACCCTAAACCATGTGCTCCAACAAAGCGCATATCCTTCCCAGTAGTCCAGCATCTTCTGCACTCACTGGGGGGAGGCCGGATCTTCGCAAAGCTCGACCTGGCGCAAGCCTACCAGCAACTGCCAGTCGACGCCACAACAGCAGAAGCCCAAACTATCGTAACACACCGAGGGGCTTTCCGCTACAACCGGCTCCAGTTTGGAGTCAGCATGGCACCTGAGGTCTTCCAAAGCCTTATGGAAAGACTCCTCCAGGGAATAGAAGGGGTGGTGCCCTACTTTGATGACGTCTTGGTGGCCACGAAAAATGAGAAACAACTAGAAGCCAGGTTGAGGGAGGTACTGCAGAAGTTCAGAGACTCGGGACTTAAAGTCAAAAAAGGGAAGTGCCAGCTACGGGCCGAAAGGGTCGAATTTCTGGGGTACCTCCTAGACAAACAAGGGATTCACCCCACAGAAAAGAAACTGAGAGCCATAAGGGAAGCACCGCAACCCAAAAACAAAACGGAATTACAGGCTTTCTTGGGACTGTTAAACTTTTACAATGTCTTCCTACCTCAAAAGGCGACCGGGGTGGAACCGCTACATAGGCTGTTAGATAAAACAGCCACCTGGACCTGGGGAGCACGGGAGGAGAGCGCTTTCAACAACACAAAGAACCTGCTAACATCCAACGCGGTACTAATCCAGAACAGCGAGACTCTGCCATTGACGGTAACTTGTGACACATCACCATTTGGAATCGGCGCCATCCTCAGCCACCAGCTACCAGACGGGAGGGAAGCACCCATCGCTTTCTCATCAAGGACACTTTCAAAGCCAGAGCAGAACTACAGCCAGCTCGACAAAGAGGCCCTAGCAGTCATCGTCGGCGTCAAGAAATTCCAAGAATACCTTTACGGTAGGACTTTTACAATCATCACAGATCACAAGCTGCTGCAAGGAATCCTGGCGGGGGATAGGGCTACACTGAACATTCTATTGCCAAGAATGACGAGGTGGTCCGAATTCCTAGCAGCATACAATTACCAGCTGATACACCGGCCTGGCAAGGACATCGCCCATGCAGACGCCCTAAGCCGGTCACCCTTACTGGACTGGGAAGACGACCCAGCACCCACAACAGAGGTACTCCAAATAGAGACAATATCCAACCCACTCATGACCGCGCCAGACATTACCAGAGAAACAAATAAAGACAAACAGCTGGTGCGGGTCTTGAACTGGGTGGGAAAAGGATGGCCGGAAGGGGACATAGACGAACTATTCAGACCCTTCCGGAACAGACAAACCGAACTTTTTATCGAAAAGGGCTGCATACTTTGGGGGGACAGAGTGGTAATTCCAGAAAAAATACAGGAAAAGGTATTGGGAATGTTGCATGAGGGGCACCCGGGGATGGTTAAGATGAAAAGCCTGGCCAGAAGCTATGCATGGTGGCCAGGAATGGATAAACAGATCGAAACCTGGGTTGCCAAATGTAAACAATGCCAAGAGTCCAGAGCCAATCCACCCGCTGCCCCAACCCAAGAATGGGAAAAACCAAGAGATCCATGGTCCATAATTCATATAGATTTCGCGGGGCCAACCAAGGGACACATGTACCTTATCACAGTAGATGCTTACTCCAACTGGCTGGAGGTAAGCACTATGAAGTCAACCACGACGGAAGCAGTGATAAGGAAACTGAGCAAACTCTTTGCTACGCACGGCCTGCCAGATGTAATAGTGTCAGACAACGGGCCCCAGTTCACCGCACTGGCGTTTGAACAATTTCTGGCAGGCCAAGGGATACGCCATGTATTAACCGCACCGGCAAACCCGGCGGCGAATGGGTGGGCGGAACGCATGGTCCAATACAACAGAAAGCTATCCAGAAAATAGAAACAGCCAATATACAGGACAAAATCAATAAAATGCTCCTCATTCAACACATTACTCCTAGTGCAACCACAAATAAAAGCCCGGCGGAACTAATGATGGGCCGGAAACTACGCTCTACACTAGACAGAATGCACCCAACATATAACCCAGACAAATCCCCAGGTTCCTCCAGCAAATACAGAACATTCAACATAGGGGACCCAGTATACGCAAAAAATCTCACAGGAGAACCACTCTGGGTGCCAGCAACAATCACCCAGATAACCGGGCCCCTATCATACCGATTGGAAACTAACGACGGGAAAAACTGGAAACGGCACATAAACCAACTTAGGTCAAGAATAGCCGCCACAAACAGCCAAACACCTGAACAAGAAACTAGAAGGGGGGGGGAACTGATAAGTGATAGAAAAGGAACCGAAGAAAACCAACTAACGCAAACATCACACACACCACCGAGAGTAAATAAACAAATAAACCAACGCTACTCACCGTAGACGCAGGACCAATGGAGCACGAAACCCCGGGGTCTTCACCTGGAAGGAGCAGCCAAACCAGCTCACCCGGCCAGGAAAAGCCCAGCGGGAGCAACAGCGGCAGCTCAACCAGCCCAGGAGAACCGGGAGGGAGCTACCAAGAAAGGCCCAGCTCAACGTTCCAGGTGGTTCCATCCCAAGGAACTGGAGCGACAGAGGAGGCATCTGAACCGGTCAACAACCACACCAGAACTGAACCGCGCAGGTCAAGGAGGCAGGGAAAAAGCCCCACCTACCTACGCGACTACATCACTACGCACCGCAGGACGAAACCAAGAGGGGAGGGGTGTACAGTATTAGCATACTCAGAAACCCTCGCACCCGATTGGTCCGGACCAGCGGAGACCTGATTGGTCAACAGGTCAGCCATGATTGGAGCACTAGGAATCTACCATGATTGGCTGTGCCGATCGCGGGAAATTCAAAGTGCTGTCATTGGCTGCTGAGCCGCGAGCCAGCCCTATATGAAGGGCTGCAGCAGCTCGCATCCCCAGACCTTTACCTATACCTAATAAAGAGCTGAACTCACATAAATGGTCTCGCGCCTCTGTCGAACCGATCCGCCTCCGATCTAACAGAGCATAATGTGCTGGAACACAGAAGGGCAGCCTGCTTTCAAGTGTAATAAAATATATTATCCTGCTTTCATATAATATTAACTTCATATCTTGTCCCTACTTCTCCTTTCCATCCAAATTATTTATTAATTAAAATTTTATTGCCTTTTATCAATATACAAAATCCAAAAAAAAAGCATATATATCCTTCCATATCTTATTACCATTTTCAACAACATTCTTTATATGAAATATTGATATTATAATCTGGAAATGTTATGCCTTATTGGTCTTTTATTATTATTTTTTCTTAGAAAAGAATTTATAAGCTGCTATGCCTTGATTCTTTGTGCATTGTTTTTATAAAACTGATAAAAATGGTTTTTATATATATATATATAAAAGAAAATGATAATAAGATATGGAAGGAGATATGGGTTGAATATGATGTTTGAATTTGTGTCTGTGTGAAGAGTTTTAACCCGGGAACAGACAACCTTCAGAAAAGATCTTTTAGTTTTGTTTATGTTTTGTGTTTGTATGTTTGTGTATTGTGTTTATGGTAAAACTAACAAAATTTGTTTTTTATAAAAAAAAGGAAAAAAGAATCAATAAAACCTTGGAGGAATGTTAGATGAGAATAATTTAAACAAGCCAGAAAGAAAAGAATATGATGACTATAAAATGGATAAATATGGAAGAGAAATGAAATTGAATAGGAGTAAAGAGAAATAATGAGAAATTTGCTGAAAGATATTTGTGTGTCCATATGGAGATGGGATAAATTGGAATTACGCTGTATAAAAATAATGTTTTGTTTGACTTGTAAGGATTTACAATGTTAAGAGGTTTTATGTGTTTATGTATTTAATGGTTAATGATGTGTTGTTTTATCTTTAAAATTAATAAAAATTTGTTTCAAAAAAAAATATATATATTATCCTGCTGTAAATGATAAAGAGCATTCCATGATCAGAATATGCAATTGCATATGTCAGGAATCCCCAAACTTGGCAGCTTTAAGATTTGCGAAATTCAACTCCCAGTGTGATGATCCAGGGCATGGCACAAAAATAACAAAGTCACTAAAGAAGATAAATTCCCTTTAATGCTTCCAACTTGGTCCCCAATGTCCCAGTTATCCTCAGCTGGAGATCAAACTCTTCCAAAAACAGTCTACAAAGGGAAGAAATGCAGTCTGAACCCAAAGTAAAGATACAGGTGAAACTCGAAAAATGAGAATATTGTGCAAAAGTTCATTTATTTCAATAATATAACTTAAAAGGTAAAAGTAATATATGAGATAGATTCATTACATGCAAAGCAAGATAGTTCAAGCTGTGATGTGTCATAATTGAGATGATTATGGCTTACAGCTCATGAAAACCCCAAATCCACAATCTCAGAAAATTAGAATATTGCAAAAAGGTTCAATATTCTAAGCTCAAAGTGTCCCACTCTAATCAACTAATTAAGCCATAACACCTGCAAAGGGTTCCTGAGCCTTAAATGGTCTCTCAGTCTGGTTCAGTAGGAATCACAAGCATGGGAAAGACTGCTGATCTGACAGTTGTGCAGAAAACCATCATTAACACTCTCCATAAGGAGGGAAAGCCTCAAAAGGTAATTGCAAAAGAAGTTGGATGTTCCCAAAGTGCTATATCAAAGCACATTCATAGAAAGTTATGTGGAAGAGAAAAGTGTGGAAGAAAAAGGTACACAAGTAGCAGGGATGACAGCAGCCTGGAGAGGTTTGTCGGGAAAAGGCCATTCAAAAATGTTGGGGACTTTCACAAGGACTGAGGCTGGAGTCAGTGCATCAAGAGCCACTACACAGAGACAGATCCTGGACATGGGTTTCAAATGTCATATTCCTCTTGTCAAGCCGCTCCTGAGCAACAAACAACGTCAGAAGCATCTTACCTGGGCGAAAGAAATACAGAATTAGTCTGTTGCTCACTGGTCCAAAGTCCTCTTTTCTGATGAGAGCAACTTTTGCATCTCATTTGGAAACCAAGGACCCAGAGTCTGGAGGAAGAGTGGAGAGGCACACACTGCAAGATGCTTCAAGTCCAATGTGAAGTTTCCACAGTCTGTGTTGATTTGGGGAGCCATGTCATCTGCTGGTGTTGGTCCACTGTGCTTCATTAAGTCCAGGGTCAATGCAGCCATCTACCAGGAGATTTTGGATGAGCTTTATGGGGATGCTGACTTCATTTTCCAGCAGGATGTGGCATCTACCCACACTGCCAAAAACACCAAAACCTGGTTCAATGACTGTGGGATTACTGTGCTTGATTGGCCAGCAAATTCGCCTGACCTGAACCCCATAGAGAATCTATGGGGCATTGCCAAGAGAAAGATGAGAGACATGAGACTGAACAATGCAGAAGAGCTGAAGGCCGCTGTTGAAGCATCCTGGTCTTCCATAACACCCCAGCAGTGCCACAGGCTGATAGCTTCCATGCCATGTCACATTGAGACAGTAATTGCTGCAAAAGGGGCCCAAACCAAGTTCTGGGTATACATGCTTATCCTTTTCAGGGGTCCGATATTGTTCTATGTACAATCCTTGTTTTATTGATTTCATGTAATATTCTAATTTTCTGAGATTGTGGATTTAGGGTTTTCATGAACTGTAAGTCCAGGGTCAACACGGCCATCGCTGTCATAATCAAATATTATGACAAATCATGGCTTGAACTATCTTGCTTTGCATGTAATGAGTCTATCTCATATATTAGGTTCACCTTTTGTTGCATTACTGAAATAAATGAACTTTTCCACGATATTCAAATTTTTTGAGTTTCTCCTGTAATTAGAAATAAAAAAGAAACCAACAAAAATCATGCTGAAGTAATTAACATGACAGCCAGAATGATAAATTGCAGACTTCCACAAGATAACACAGCACAAACAGTTGGGAGGATGCCAAAACCCAGATAAGCCTTGACAAAGATAATGCTCCCTTTGCTTCCAGCAACTTTGCCATGAACAGTTTGCCCTTTTAAACAGTCTTCCCAGCTGCAGCCCATGGAGGAGATCAGGGCCCTTTCCTCTCCATAAGCCACATTGTTCCCTTCTCTATTCGTCCCTGCATGCCCTAGGATGAAGAGAGGATGGCCCTGGGTCTTCCTCTGAATTCCCAGCCAGACTGTGCCCTTCCCCCATTTCTTCCACAGCCACCGGATCCACATTCCCATTCCCTGTCAGCTGCTCAATCTCCCCCTCAGAATTGGACTCCAACAAGGGCATGACACCCAATATTCCACAGGCAGCCATGATGTCTGGGGAATTCTGGGAGTTGTAGTCCAGAAATCTTAATGTTACTGACTTTGGAGATCCCTGGCATATGTATTTGAAGGGAATGTCAACTTGTTCTTCCCCTCAAGCAGAAAAAAAATATGTTTGAATCTGTCCTAATGGTGTGCTTGGTCATTTTCATTTTGAGAAGCAGCTGAGCTAACAAGTTAAATGTTGGAATGACACAAGGGCTCCCAAACCATGAGGGGTCCTGTAGTGCAGACAGAGTCCAGGAAAGGTGTGAAGTACCATGTAGTTCCAAAGTAAGTACATCTTTCCCAAAGTTACAGTGGATTGTTTTCATTATTCATTTCAGGGGTGGGCTGCTGGGGTTTTGCAGGGGTTCGGGAGACCTTCTAGCTAAGATTCTGAACAGTTCAGAGAACCCCCAAATGCCACTCCTGGATGGCCCCGCCCACCCCTCCTCTCCCCTCACAGGAGTCCACATGTAGCCCATTTTGGATTCAGGTAAGTGCACATCGCACGTGGAGGCTTGGGGAGGGTAAAAAACGGGCCTCCCAGATGTTTGGGAAGGCCAGAAATGGGCTCTTTCCGGCTTCTGGAGAGCCTCCAGAGACCAGGAAGGCTGTTTTCACCCTCCCAGAGGCTCTAGGAAAGCCTCCAGAGCCCGGGGAGGGAAAAACGCACCCCCCCAGCAGTGTTACAGGAGGCCAACTAGGCCATGCCCACTATGGCCATTCCTACCCAGAAACTGGGCAGAGAACCCATTGCTAATATTGTTGAACCCTACCCCTGATTCATTTATATTGATGTTGGTATTTGGACTTTAGGGGAGGTATGGTGTTACGTTTTGAGCATGGGCGAGAAAGAATGAAGACAAGCCTCTGAATGGTGAACTTCAGCTCTTTATTTACATTGTGACTTCTTCAATTCAACAGCAGTAAAACCCGCCTTATATAGGCAAACCCTGTAATGTTTAACCAATAACGAGCTAGGAACGCTTGCTCTTATAACCAATAAGAACTCTCTGTTAAGGGCCAATCAGATTCCCCAGAACGGGCCAATCCAGTCCGGCCGCTTAACAGCCAATCAGAAGTGCAGGGCCAGAACCCTGCACTTACTCCAAGCTCACACTTTATTAATTATATTGCATACACAAAACCCCTTCCCCCTGGCTTCTTAGTTCAGGGTGCAGTTACATAGTCCCTTAGGTAGGACGGTTGTCTTTTTAGTCTCTTTGATTTTCGTTGTATTGGCTGGTTGCAATCATGCTGAGGTAGATCGTTGTTTGGCAGTGGGGCTGTTTCTGGTTCAGAGTTCACTTCTACATCGTTGCCCACATTTTCTGCAATTCCCTGAGGTGCAACCGTTTCTCCCTTCAGCTCCGCTTCCTGAGTTTCTATTAAACCGTCGTTTCCTTCGAACTGGTTTCCTAGGAATTCATCTTCTTCCGTACCTTCCCCCCCCCCAGTTTAGTCAAAGGGGATTTGCGGACTGGCCGCTGAAAGCCGCGATCGTAATTGGTCAATATGCCGTTTCCAAAGTTTATCATCAAGGCATTGTACCAGGTAGGATCTGGGGCCGGTTACACATACTACTGTCACTTCCACCCAAAACGGGTCGCCCGATAGGTTTTTGCATAAACCAGGTCTCCTACCTGGAAGGTGCAACAGCGGCCGCTGGATCCTAATGATTTCTCCAGTTCATAAGCCGGGTGCAAATGGTCGAGGTGGGAGCGGAGCTTTTGTCCCATTAGCAGTTCAGTGGAAGTTTTGTTGGTGACGCTATGTGGGGTGATGTGTTGCAAGAAGAGGATTTGATTGACCTTGTCGTCAATGTTGTCGTAGTCTACCTTTTGCAAGGTTTTCTTCCCAAATTGGACCATGCGTTCTGCTCGGCCATTGGTCGCAGGGTGCACAGGCGAGGTGAGTGCGTGGCGGATGCCGCGGTCAGTGAGGTACTGCTCGAATGCTAGTGCAGTAAATTGTGGGTCGTTATCAGATAACAGGACGTCTGGTAATCCGTGGGTTGCAAATAGTCTGTTTAAAATTTTGATAACCGCCTCGGAGGTCGTAGTCGTCATGCGATGAATTTCGAGCCAATTGGAGTAAGCATCGATGGTAAGCAGGAAGGTGTGGCCTTTGGTTGGCCACGCGAAGTCCAGATGAATTCGGGACCAGGGTCCACGTGGTGTCTCCCATTCAGTAGGCATGGCTTTTGGTGGGGCATTGCTGACTTCTTGGCATTTGGGACAAGCTTTAACCCACTGTTCGATTTGCTTGTCAATGCCCGGCCACTATGCGTAGCTTTGTGCAAGGGCTTTCATTCGCACGATGCCGGGGTGGCCATCGTGCAAAGTTCTCAGTAGCGCTTTTCGGAGCTGTTCTGGGATAACGACTCTATTGCCCCAGATGACACAGCCTTTCTGGGAGAAGAGCTTGGTCTGTTGAGACTTGAATGGTGTGAAGTCATCTGATAATTGGTCCAATGGCCATCCGCGTTCTACCCAGCCTAGGACTCGTGTTAGGGTGTGGTCACGTTTGGTTTCTCTCGCGATATCTCGGGCGGTCAGTGGCAGCAAGTTGAGTGCCTTGATTTGCAATGTGGTTACCGTTGGTGCCGGATCGTCGAGAGTCTCTGGAAGCGGTGCACGGCTCAATGCGTTGGTGTGGGGAATGGCTTTCCCCGGGCGGTATTGCAGCCGATAGTTATAAGCAATTAAGAATTCTGACCATCGGGTCATCCTAGGGGATAATATGTAGGGAGTCAGCTTATCTCCGGCTATTATCCCTAACAAAGGTTTGTGGTCAGTCACAATAGTGAAAACCCTACCATACACGTATTCGTGAAATCTTTTCACAGCTGAGACAATGGCGAGGGCTTCTTTATCAATTTGTCCATAGTTCCGCTCCGTTTTTGAAAGAGTCTTTGAAAATATTCAACAGGGGCTTCATTCCTATTTGGCAGTACGTGGCTCAAAATGGCGCCCACCCCGAAAGGCGATGCATCACAGGTTATAACTAACGGCAAAGTCTCGTTATACTGCATGAGTACAGAGTCAGAAGTGAGCAGTTTTTTAACATTTTGGAACGCCTATTCTTCACAGTAATCCCATAACCAATTTGCTTTTTTATCTAACAATCGGTGTAACGGTTCAGCGACAGTTGCTTTGTGCGGTAAAAATACATTATAAAAATTGATGAGGCCTACGAACGCCTGGAGATCGGCCTTGTTTCGTGGCCTGGGAGCGTTTTTGATCGCTTTTAATTTACTTTCGGTAGGGTGAATGCCCTGGCTATCAATCAGGTACCCTAAAAACTCAAACACTGTCAGTACCCAATTAACATTTGTTTTTTTTAACCTTAAGACCGGCCTCTTGGAATTTTTTTAGGACTAATTTTAACCGGTCCTGTAAGATTTTTTTTGTAGGGGCTGCAATTAATACATCGTCAAAATAGGGGACCACGCCCTTAATTCCTTGCAATAACCTTTCCATAAGGCTCTGAAAAATCCCCGGGGCTACACTGACTCCGAATTGGAGCCGGGTACATTTAAAGGCACATCGGTGCATCACAATAGTTTGGGCCTGTGCCATTTTTTCATCTACTGATAATTGCTGATATGCCTGAGCTAAATCCAATTTAGCGAAAACTTTCCCGTCCCCAGGGAATGGAGGAGGTGCTGCACCACTAGAACTGGATACGTGTTCTGCTGCAGGGCATGGTTCAAAGTGGCCCAGTAGTCCCCACAAATTCAGATTGACCTGTCTGGCTTAATGGGTGTTACAATAGGGGTTTCCCACAGGGACTGATTGATGGGCTCCAACACCCCCTGGGCTATCGGTTTGTCGAGTTGTTCGTTGATGTTTGATTTTAAGGAAAACGGAACTCGATGGGGCTTTAGGCGAATGGGAACTATTTTTGGATCTAAGCTGAATGAGATCGGGGTCCCCTTGTACTCGCCTAAGCTGTCCACAAAGGCGTCCCTGAACTCATAGATAAGATCTTTCTCCCAGTCACAGCCACCGGCTTGGTTTACTCCGGCCACTTCAATGCCAAGTGGCACGAACTTTTGGAGGCCCAGTAAGCTAGGCCTATCTCTATTGATGACCGTTAAAGGTAAGTATGCTGTGTGCTTCTTGAAGGAGACTCGGACTCGGCAGGACCCGATGACGGGAATTCGATTCCCCTGGTAGTCCTTGAGGATGAGGCATTGGAAACGGAGATCTTGGCATTGAATTGTGGGGATGAGTTGCTTGAGTGTCTTCCAAGACACCATCGAGAGGGACGATCCCGAGTCAACCTCCATGTGGCAAGGCTGGTTCTCGATGGCTACCATGACTCGGATTTTCTTAGTGTCCAAGGCTGAGGCGTGACCGATAGTGATAGTATGGTGTGCCTCTTCTCTCTGCAAAGCTTGATTTCTGTAGGAGTGGTTTACTGGCTCTCACCTTACAGGGCGGTTTCCTGTCGATTGGCGATAGTTAGCCCCTTTTGAGGCCTGGCTGGGTCCTGGTAAGCTGTGGCAGACCCGTCCGATGTGGCCTCGTTTCCCGCACTCATGGCAGAGTGCGTTGCGGAATTTGCATTTGGACCTGGCATGGTTGGCTCCACAGCCAGCGCAAGGGCGTAAGGGCTTTGGGCGAGGGTCCCGGTCGGACCGCAGTCGATGGACCCCTTCTTCATCACTGTCTGACAACGAAGAGAGGTCCTCGTGGTGTGTTGTCGTGAGCTGCCCTTCTGAACTAGGTAAGATTTCGCTGGCCGGTGGTGGTACCGGAGTGCGGTTTTTGCGTAGTTGTGCAGCCGACTTCCTGGTTGCTTCTGCTGCAGTAGCATCGGCAATGGCGTCGGCAAGGCTGATGTTGCCTTTTGCCATCAGCTTGCTTTGGACGCCTGGTGCATCTAATCCCAGAACTATGCAATCTCTTAGTGCTTCTTCTAGATCGGTAAATCCGCAGAGGCCTCCCAAATTTCGGAGGTCTGCTATGAAGTCGGCCACGCTTTCTCCCTTTCGCTGGCTTCTTTGATAAAACTCATGGCGTCTCACGAGCGTAGGCACGGTCGGGGCGTAGTGGTCTCGCAGGATAGGTTCGAGGTCGTCCCAATCCATGGCCTTCACTTCTCGGGGTTTGGCTAATGCTTTAGCCATCTTAAATACAGTTGGACCGCAATGCGTTAGGAACACCACCCGTTTCTTCCCAGCTGTGGCGTCCTTTTAGTTGTTCGTCTCTAGGAACATTTGGAAACGATCCATGTAAGACTCCCAGTCTTCTTGTGTTGGATTGAACGGAGCGGGTGGTACAATGCCGCCGGACATGGTTCCATTGTTGGCATCGTCTGTCACATGCTCGGTGTTCTTCGAAGTTTCGTTGGTTCAGATATCTCCATATCTCATCCTCGTCGCCAGTGTTACGTTTTGAGCATGGATGAGAAAGAATGGAGACAAGCCTCTGAACGGTGAAATTCAGCTCTTTATTTACATTGTGATTTCTTCAATTCAACAGCAGTAAAACCCGCCTTATATAGGCAAACCCTGTAATGTTTAACCAATAATGAGCTAGGAACGCTAGCTCTTATAACCAATAAGAACTCTCTGTTAAGGGCCAATCGGATTGCCCGGAACTGGCCAATCCGGTCCGGCCACTTAACAGCCAATCAAAAGTGCAGGGCCAGAACCCTGCACTTACTCCAAGCTCACACTTTATTAATCTTATTGCATACACAACATATGGAAATTAGGATAACACTATAGGGAGAAGTGATGGCAAAAAAATTACGAAGCCCAGCTCGAAAATAAAAGAATTATGTTACAGTTTGCTGATACTTGCAGAGCAATGGTATTGCAGAGACCTTGGAATATGCTTAAGAGAATAAGAGCTTCATTAATGGGTCCTAGTATTACCCTAAATGAAAAAGCACCGATGCAGCTTTACGGCATTTCAGTTTCTATCTTAATGGTTCTCCAGGATTTCAAGCATTTGAAAAGAGGGTACCGAAGGCCTCTTACTGCAAAGGAAACAAACAAAGCAAACAAACTAAAACCCTACACTCTAAATATTATTCAAACCAAATGGAACGAGTGCATCTTGCTGAATTGTTTTTTAGCTGATTATTTTGCTAAGTGGCCCTTTCAAACAGCAGGTGTCATTTTGTGCTCGGCTAATTCTAGCCATTGATTTCTATCTCCGGTGAAAGAGGTCCACTTAGCCCACTACTCTGAATAAAATGCTGCCCAGCAACCACTGTATTGCAAACAATCTCAATCGTGGGCTCAGCAAGGTGTGTTTTATTCATAGGCAGACCCATCTGTCAGGCGGACTAAATTAATATTCTCTGTTTTTTTTCCAGGGGACTTAAAAGGACTTAATGGCCTTCACGATCCTCTATTCATGTATAATTTTGACTGCTGAAAAACTGTTGGATTTTGATAAAAGTGCTTTGTTGTTTTGCAGAAGCATCATCAGAAACAGAGGCTAAAGAGGCCAAAGGAGAGACCTGAAAGAGTTTCAGGGTTTGCTCCAGTGTGAGATTCAATATTTTTTACTACCGGTTTTGTGGGTGTGGCTTGGTGGGTGTGGCAGGGGAAGGATACTGTAAAATCTCCAGTGGGATTTCCTGGTTCTCCAAACTACTCAAAATGTCCACAACCCATTGTCCAGAACTGGTCAGAACCTGCTGAATACCACCTCTGATTTGCTCTATGTTTTTGCAACATTTGGAATGACTTTTATCAATTAGTTGGGGGTTTTTTTTAGCCCATGGGACGCCACTCTTCATTTAATTGTATTCTGCATGGGTAGAGCTTTGAACCACAACAATCAGCACCATACTGATATTTGTAAGATAGTGTGTAGATGTGTGCAAATGACAGAGGGAGGTAGACACACACAGAGTGAAAAATGTTAGGTTTTTATCTACCAATCTTTTTTATTTTATCTAACAATTTTATTTTTAATTTAATTTAATTTTTATTTTATTTTATCTAACAAAAAAAAAATCTAACGATCTACCATGTAAGAATAAATCTCTGATGTAAATTGATTTGTATCATTAAACTTCTGCCTTGTTCATCTGCATAGATTTTTTTTTTGCATTTATCCCTTGATTCTGTGAGAAACCATTGAAAGGTTATGTTTCTTTAAACAAATTGCCTTGTTGGGAAGTCCTGGAAAATATTATCTGAAAAAAGAGCAAAATTTGCTCAGGGAAAGCCACAGCTGAGGGTGTGCATTAGAACTGGAAAGACCTTTTCATAGTCAGTTGCAGTGAGTAGAACTAGAATCATCCCAAGAGGCCACTTGAAGTGCAGGGATGTGGCTTGCAATCAACTAATTTAAAGCTAATCAACTATTTTGACTAATGGTATGAAATAATCTTCTGGGATGCCCATTTATATTTTGTATCTGTGCTGAAGAGATATGAAAGATTCATATAGTAGGTTTGGTTTAGTCATTAAGGCATTGGATTAGAAGCTGGTAACTGTCTCAGCTCTTGGAAGAAGTCAATGGCAAGACACCTTGAACATATGAAGAACAGTTGCAGGAACTGGGTATGTCTAGTTTAATGAAAAGAAGGACTAGGGGTGACATGATAGCAGTGTTCCAATATCTCAGGGGCTGCCCCAAAGAAGAGGGAGTCAAGCTATTCTCCAAAGCACCTGAGGGCAGGACAAGAAGCAATGGGTGGAAACTAATCAAGGAGAGAATCTACTTAGAACTAAGGAGAAATTTCCTGAGAGTTAGAGCAATTAATTAGTGGAACAACTTGCTTCTGGAAGTTGTGAAAACTCCAACATTGGAAGTTTTTAAAAAGATGTTGAATAAACCTTTGTCTAAAGTGGTGTGGGGACTAGAAGACGTCCAAAGTCCCTTCCAACTCTTATTCTACTCTACTCTACTCTACTCTACTCTACTCTATCTAAAAATGTTTTCAAGAAAACTATAGGGACTATTTGTGTTACTGTGAAACTAGGCCAAAACCACCATAGCTAAAAGCGATTTAAGCACCTAAGCAGGGTGGACAAAAGCCAGGAAAAGCTCCCTCAAGGAAAGGAACCAAGTCATTAAGGAAACAAAAGGACAAAAGTTGGGCCTGAGCACAAAGGAAGCCCCTCTCCACCAACAAAGCAAGGACTTTAGGGGATAAAATGAATACTGTCAATGAACACTTCAGCTTCAACCATAACAACACAAGAGCAAACAATAGATACAAACTCAAGGTTAATCGCACCAAACTTAATTGCAGGAAACATGACTTCAGCAACAGAATGGTCAATGTCTGGAATACCCTACCTGACTCTGGTTTCTTCCCCAAACCCCTAAAACTTTAACCTTAGACCAGGGGTCGCCAACCTTTTGGACCTCAGGGACCACCAAACTCATAATTTTAGATCCCAGGGACCACTAACTGGTTCTGTGGGCATGGCCTAATTTGTGGGTGTGGCTTGGTAGTCATATGACTGGCTGGGCATGGCTTGTATGTAAATATTATAAATATTTATATAAATATTGATTTTTTTATAAAAAAAGAGCAACTTTTACCCAAAATCTGACAAAGCAGGCAGGCAGATTGAACTGCTCACAGAATCATAGATTCATTCAGAAATCTATCTAACATTGGCTAGCTCAGTCTGTCACATAAAATTTGCTTGCAAGCAAACTCAAAATTTTCTAGCAAGCAACTTCATAAAATTAATTCACAACACACCATGCATGTAAATATTGAATTTTTTATTTAAAAAAAGAGCAACTTTTACCAAAAATCTGGCAAAGCAGGCAGGCAGACTGAGTTGCTCACAGTATCACAGATTCATTCAGAAATCTATCTGCCATTGGCTAGCTCAGTCTGTCACATAAAATTTGCTTGCAAGCAAACACACAAAATTAACTCACAACACACCATGTATATAAATATTGAATTTTTATATTAAAAAAGCAACTTTTATCCAAAATCAGGCAAAGCAGACAGATTGAGTTGCTCACAGAATCATTCAATGATCTATCTATCTGCCGTCAGCTAGCTCAATCTCTCAAATTTGCTTGCCGTGAGTCTGCACTGAATTTGCTTGCAAGCAAACCTTCAGTCCTAAGGGAGGTTCGGCTGTGCTTAGCTAGAAAGCAAGAAATCCAACCATTTCCTGCTTCCTAGCTAATCTAAATCTCCTGGCAGAGCAGGACAGATGATGGTCGGAAAAGGAATAGCAACTTAGCAGACAAGTTTGCCCAGTAAGGAGTGATTGGGCAGAAAGGGTTCCCGTGGGCCATGTGGGCAGCGCAGCCTTGTGTTTCTGTGGAGCCTGGATTAATTGCTTTGGGGGGATGCTCTGGGGGTGAGATTTCTCTGCAGCCCACCAAAATTTTCTCATGGCCCACCAGTGGGTTGCAGCCCATCAGTTGGCAACCGCTGCCTTAGACTGTCTACTAGTGACTTCACCCCTTTACTAAGAGGTCTGTAGTGGGCGTGCATAAGTGCACCAGCGTGTCTACTGTCCCTGTCCTATTGGTTCTTTTTATTTTTCTTATATGAATCCATTTCATGTATTCATAACTATGTTGATACTTATACCTGTTATCTTATAATTGCTTGAATAAACAAACAAACAAACAAACAAACAAACAAATAAATAATAGAGGCCTGCTCACTTTTTGGGATCCAGACTTGGTGGCTTCCATCCCTCTGGCTAGTGGCTGGTAGCAGGCTGTTGGGTAAGTGTGGATGAAAGTGTGTGTTTGTGAAAGAGCAAATAGATATACTTTAAAATCAGTAAAGTTTACTGTTACTTTAAATTCACTGGGTCTCCATATATTTTAAAAAAATACATGTGTGCCTCAGTGTTCAGTTGAAAGTGATTTGAGTGTGGTGATTTTCCAGAGTGTGTGAGTCTAAGTGTGAGTGAGTAACCATAAACTGAACCTGGGAGTCCAAGTGTGTAACAATATGGGTAGATCTCATTTAGCAACTGTCCAATTTAGCAACTTCATTTATAGTTACAATGGTGATGAAAAAAAATAACCTTATGACCAGCCCACACATTTATGATCTTCTCAGATCTGTAAAGCAAAGAAAAGCTCAAGTAAGGTTACAAGCACTGTTGCACTTTCATTTAAACAGCCCGTCCCAACTATGGTTGCTAAACAAAGGCTACCTTTCATCCCCTGCATTAGGTTTGACTGGGTGGATCATAACGATCTTGCATAGGCAATATGGTTTTTGTTACTTTGCTCAAATTTTACAGTTATAAATTAGATGCAATGGTAGGCAGCTATAAGATAAGAGAGGAAGTCTCCTTCTCCCTTCAATTGCCAACATAATTTCAACAAATATTTGCATGTATGTATGTATGTATATGTGTGTGTGTGTGTGTGTGTGTGTGTGTATGGCATTCAGCTTTGTTTGGGTATTTTCCCACATCATTGTAATTGTGCTTTTAAAGTTGTAGCAACGTTTCGGCAGAATCTCATCTGCCATCATCAGAGAAGCCTGATGATGGCAGATGAGATTCTGCTGAAACGTTGGTACAACTTTAAAAGCACAACTACAATGATGTAGGAAAATACCCAAACAAAGCTGAATGCCATACATGTAAGTACCCGCGAAAACTTAAGAATATGGCCCAGAGCTGGCTCAAAGAGTGCTTAAATCTTATCAGTGGGCCCACCCTGGAAATAGCGAAGGACTGGCCTGCGGTGCCTCTGCCAGAGAAAATGTAGCTCAGGAGGACCATACGTGGGTTAGGGTTAGTCCTCCTGCAGCCCTCTGCCAGTGAAAATGGAGTGATGTCGACTTGGACATGCCCACCCTGGCCATGCCTCCTGCCTCCCCCCCCCGAGGTCAAACACAACTCTGATGCAGCCCTCAATGAAATTGAGTTTGACACCCCTGGTCTACAGGATGCCAACTTGGGATTTTATACACTCTGTTTGGGTGTGTATGTGTGTGTATATGATATTGTTAGAAAATCAGGAGCTTAATGATTGCAAGGGAGATGATATTAGACAAACTGATGACTTATTATGTCACCATGTAAGCAAGGGTAGGATTCAAAAATCCTAGCAACTTATTCACTGCCCAGTTGCTGGGTGGGTGTGGCCATGGTGGGTGTGGCTTACCAGTAGGGCTGTTTTTCACCTTCCTAGGAATCCTGAGGTTTCCCTTGGGCCTCTGGGAGGGCAAACATGGCCTCTCCTGGGCTCTGAAGGCCCTCTGGAAGCTGGAAACAGGCCCATTTCCGGACTTCTGAAAGTCCCGTTTTCCCCCCTCCCTCCGCTTACCTGCATGGGCCACGTGGAGACTCCTGGGAGGGGACGAGTGGGCGGGGCCAGCTGGTCAGTTCAAATACCTGTTTGGCCAACCAAATGCAAATTTAACATCTGGTTCACCCGAATCAGTAGAATCCCACCCCTACCTGTAAGCAAGATTTTGATAACCTCACATTTCCTGTCTCTGGCTTAATAAAAGACTAAGAGGGGACCCAATAGGACCACAGTGGGACCATTCCAAAACATCCTGTCAGGGTTTGCAAACATAAATCATTACCAAGATTACAAGTCATTATGTTTGGTTTGGATGGTACTTCTGTCTGATTTCCAGAGGAATCTATTCCCAAATTAATAGATTTGGGTTGTGATATGGATTAAAGTTAATTTTGTTTCATAAATCCTGGAAGAAAATAATGAATATGTCTGTGTGTAGTGAGGAGGGGACATCCGCATTAGAGTTAGCATCATCTTTTAATCTGGCACTCACAAATTCTTTTCCTTAAATTTTCAGTCTTTGATGGATGGGCTCTGTACTTTACATTCTTTATATTGCAAAGTTGTGCCATTGATTGGGAATATTGTAAGCTGAGCAAAATATATAGCCTGGTATTCTGACTAGGCAAAGATTATGCTGACACTTAGCTAGCAGAAGTGGCCAGTGATTAGTAAGGCAATTCCTAAAGCAAGGAAGAATCCTCCAATTTAATGTATACGTTCGGAGAGGATGCTATGGACTGTTTCTATGAGCCTAGACAGAGCAAAAGGTTGCAACTAAAGAGGAGTTTGTAGTGAATCATTCATTTTGTACTTTCCCATTTGCTGAGCTGAAATAATAAGCAGGAAGATTCAAAGTCCTCTGATGTTTAATATTGTTTTCTTCTCAACAGGTTTCAGTCAAGGCCAAGGGTCACCGGAGAACAGGAGGAAACTGAGTTGACTGATTTATTTTCTGCCAATGGAAGGTGGAACATTTTCCCAGAGCTTTGATTTAAAAAAAAAAAAAAAAAAAGATTAGCTCTCTCTTTTCTGTGCCTCAGTGGCACCATGGGGCAAAGTGGGCTCCTGTTCCTATTCTCACAGAAGCTGCAGCAACTTGTTTCAATTTCACACTTGGCGTGCTATTACATTATTTTGATTCAGTTCCACTGTTCTCATTCCCTCCCTCTCCCTCTCCTCTCTCTCTCTTTGTCTCTCTCTCTCTCTCATTCTCTTTCTCTCATGCACATGCACAGACACACAGAGACACCCCTTTTGTGTAGGATTTTCTATTTATCACATAAATAAGTTAATTTCTGGGTATTCTATAAAAAGCAAATTAGATTACTGTATAATCACATTTGTTCTCTTATGGGTCACCGTACCTATTTGCACAACGACTCAGGTGACCCTGAAGACACAGATAAATCTCCAGTTGGCCACAACAACTCTCTAAAAAGAATACAAATGACCAGCTGTCTGCAAGGAGCATAAATCCTTCCGTTCCCCACCATCCAATCAGAGCTGAAGAAGCTTCTTGGATGAGAAGTGAAATGTCTTCAAAGTAAAACTAGAAAGCCTAGTTGCCTCTTGAAAAAGCACCTTTGGAACAACCATGACATGAATGACTAAGAATCTCCATAGATATGGGTATCTGTTTCTTTCAAAATCACAATTGGACTGATCAGTGGTGGGATTCAAATATTGTTGCCACCGGTTAGATGGGTGTGGCTTGGTGGGAACGCTTTGTGCGCGTGCACTCACTTTGCATGCACACACATGCTAAACATGCACTTTGCACAGAGGCGTTTGCACAGGCACAGAGGCGTTCTAACTCTCCTCCTGCAAGCCTGCACTCTCCTGGTCACTTCAGCAGCTGCCGCACAACACTATTCTGTGCCGCGCAAAGCAGCTGCACTTCAAATTCAGAGGATAAAGGTGAGTATGGGAGCCCAGGCAGGCAGATGGGCCCAACAGCAGAGCGGCAGAGAAAACCGGTTTCGGTCTCCACCAGGGGAGGGATTCAAATTTTTTAACAACTGGTTCTCTGGGCGTGGCTTAGTTGGTGGACGTGGCTTGTGGTCATGTGACTGGGGCGGACATGGCTTGGGGGTCATGTTATTGGCTGGGTGTGGCCAACTCAATATCACTCACATCGAGGCACGAATCTCCTCGCCTGGCCTCTCACGACTGTGGGGATGCTGCAACAGTCATAAGTGTGAAAAATGGTCATAAGTCACTTTTTTCAGTGCCATTGTAACTTTGAATACTCACTCCACACGAGCAAAGTACCAGCAAAGGAAGGAAAAAACCTCCAGAGAGGTTTCTGAGACAGGAAGTCTAATCCTGCCAAGAATGTAATAAGGGCTAATGGAGAGGCAGTTTCTGTAAGCAACACCAGAATGTTTCCTTCCTGCCTTCCTTACAGGATTAGGCCAGTAATTTCTTCTAACAACTGGTTCTCCGAACTGCTTAGAATGTTAACAACCGGTTCTAGCAAATAGGTGCAAACGGGTAGAATCCCACACCTGGTCTCCACTGCTCATCGCTTCTACCGGCTCTCCAGAACCAGATTGAACCAGTCAAATACCACCACTGGGACTGATACTTATAAGCAAAAAGGCAGGAGATTTACTCAAGAAAACACTGTGGGACAGGTTAAGGTTTTATCTCATGCCTGCTAAAATGATATTTTTGAAAGACCCCAAGAGACCAAACTTTGGATCTTTGATTACATGTACATCAGTTTTTTTTAGGCAGTACAAGTAGTTGTCCTCAATATATGACCAAAATTGAGTCCAAAATGTATATGTCTACATGAGAAATTTGTTAAGTGAGTTCTGCCCCACTTTACCACCTTTCTTGCTACATTTGTTAAACGAATCACTGCACTTAAGTTAGAAACACAGTTGTTAAGTGAATCTGGACTCCCCATTGACTTTGCTTGTCAGACGGTAACAAATGGGGGAATCACATGATCCCAGAATGCTGCAATGGTCATAAATATGAACCAGTGGCCAAGCGTCTGAATTTTGATCGCATGATCATGGGGATGCTGCAATTGGTCATAAGTGTGAAAAAATAGTCACAAGTCAGTTTTTTCAGCATCATTGTCACTTTTAATGGTCACTAAACAAACTTGTAAGTTGAGAACTACCTGTTTAAGGTATCCAAGTGTATGGGAGTCTTGGATGAGACAAATTGCAAGTGATCCAGCCCATTGGAAACTGCACTAAAATCCAGCTAAAATCATATCACTGGACAGAGCCGTTTGGAAAGGCATTGTATCAAAATCCTGTGGTATTATAGCATCCACAATGGCCTGTTTGTTGTGAAACTCATTGCACACTAAGAAGATCAAGTTTAAGGAATCTTTTCTAATATTGTATACCAGATGCATATGTGTATGGGATGGCCTATATCAGCATAAATTAATGCTACATGGCTTGCCAATAGGCTATAGATAAACAAAGGCTCCGATCCTTATATAGTGTGATATAAGGTCCAGAACTTTATATTTGCATAAAGTCTAGGAAGTAGGAAGTTTTTACAGAGCAGAGGAAATTCTTGGAAGTTGGGATTTGTCACCCAGGCAGTTGCAAGAGGACAAAAAATTGCTGTAGTAATTGAGCTTACTTCCTAAACACAACTCAGCATTTATTTCATTTCGTATTTTTATAGGGAGTTGCTGAAAGTTCACCAAGATTTTTATTATCAGAATGCAAAGAATTGAGTGCTTTTGTTTTAGAAAATAATGTGAGGAGTGGGGTGGGGGGAGAAATTTGACAGATTCAACTGCTGTACCTTTACACCAGTTGCTCTCATTGTCTTGAGTTTTCTGCAGCACTGACTCTTACCAGTGGTGGGATTCAAATGTTTTACTACTAGTTCTGTGGGCATGGCTTGGTGGGCGTAGTAAAGCTTGGTGGGCATGGCAGGGGAAGTACACTGTAAAATCTCCATTCCCTCCCGACCCCACTAACCTGCTTTCCAGCTCCGTTCTCCTGTGCAGGGCAACCAAAGGAGACCCAGCTGATCAGCTGGGACTAGGAAGGAAGGAAGGTAACAGATGGGGGAGGGGCCAGTCAAAGGTGGGATTTGCCGCTTCTCCAAATTACTCAAAATTTCCACTACTGGTTTTCCAGAACTGGTCAGAACCTGCTGAATACCACCTCTGACTCTTACCCCTTAAATCAGGGGTGTCCAACCTTTCACCTTCCCTGGGCCACATTAGAAGATGAAAATTTGGTTTGGGCCGCACATATAACAAATTATTAAAAAATAATTATATTATAAAATTATATAATAAATTATAAATTATTTTTATTATTTATTATTTATTAAAAATTATTAATTTTTTATTAATTTTCTGGCCAAATTTTGTGGGGTGGGGTGGGGGCAGTGGGGGCAGGAGCGGCAGCAGCGGCGGGGGCAGAAGCGGCGGCAGCGGCAGCAGAAGTGGCAGTAGCAGCAGGGGCAGAAGCAGCAGTGGCGGGGCAGAAGCGGCAGCGGGGGCAGAAACAGCAGAGGCGGCGGGGGCAGAAATGGCAGTGGCAGCAGGGGCAGAAGCAGCAGTGGGGGCAGAAATGGCAGCGGCGGCGGGGGAAGAAGCGGTGGCAGCAGTGGGGTCAGAAGCGGCGGCGGGGTTAGAAGCGGCGGCGGGGGCAGAAGCGGCGGCGGGGGCAGAAGCGGCGGCGGCGGTGGGGGCAGAAGCGGTGGTGGGGGCAGAAGCAGCGGCTGTGGTGGAGGCAGAAGCGGTAGCAGGGGCAGAAGTGGCAGCGGCGGCGGGGGCAGAAGCGCCGGTGGCAGGTGCAGAAGCAGCAGTGGTGGGGCAGAAGCGGTGGTGGGGCAGAAACGGCAACGGCGGCGGGGGCAGAAGTGGCAGTGGCAGCAGGGGCAGAAGCAGCAGTGGGGGCAAAAGTGGCAGCAGCGGTGGGGGCAGAAGCGGCAGCGGCAGCAGGGGCAGAAGCAGCAGCGGGGGAAGAAGCAGCGGCGGTTGGGGCAGAAGCGGTGATGGGGGCAGAAGCAGCGGCGGGGGCAGAAGCGGCACCGGCGGCGGGGGCAGAAGCAGCGCCGGTGGCAGGGGCAGAAGTGGCACCGGCGGCGGGGGCAGAAGTGGCGGTGGTGGTGGGGGCAGAAGCGGTGGTGGGGCAGAAGCGGCAGTGGTGGCGGAGGCAGAAGCAGTAGCGGGGGCAGAAGGGGCAGCAGCGGTGGGGGCAGAAGCGGCAGTGGGGGCAGAAGCGGCAGTGGGGGCAGAAGCGGCAGCGGCGGCGGGGGCAGAAGTGGCAGTGGCAGCAGGGGCAGAAGCGGCAGTGGGGGCAAAAGTGGCAGCAGCGGCGGGGGAAGAAGCGGCGGTGGTGGGGGCAGAAGCGGCAGTGGCAGCGGTGGTGGCAGCAACAGAAGGAGGTGGTGGGGTGGGACTTTTGGGTTGCGGCTTCCTGCCTTTTCTGTTGCTTGCCTCGCCCCGCCTCACGCCTGCCTCTCCTCCTGCAAATTATTTATTTTTTACTAATTTTCCAGCCAAATTTTGCAGGGGGGGGGAGAAAGCTCGCCCGCCTCGTGCCTACCTCTCCTCCTGCAAATGCGGTGGGGTCAGAAGCAGAAGCAGCAGTGGCGGCGGTGGCGGTAGAGGCAGCGGCAGAAGCAGCAGTGGCGGCGGCGACGGCAACAGAAGGAGGTGGCGAGTTGGGACTTTTGGGCTGCGGCTTCCTGCCTTTTCTGTTGCTGGCCTCGCCCCGCCTCGCCCCACCTCACGCCTGCCTCTCCTCCTCCTCCTCACTGGATCTTTCATGAAGGTTGGGGTGGGCATTGGGCTGCATTACGAGGCGACCTAGGCCGCATGCGGCCCGTGGGCCGCGGGTTGGACAAGCCTGCCTTAAATCTTTGAAGAACCAAAGCAAAGGATATTGCAAGCTACTCTTTATGTTGTTAACAGGCAGTGTAAAGTTGGATAATGTATATCCAAAGTCAACAATGTTTAGTAATTTACTATCAACAAAGCACTATTGATTAGACAAGACAAAGGATCAAAAATGTCTGTAAGGAGGAAAATATCAGCTAAAAATAAAACAAAATTTGCTTTGTTTTTTGAAGATAAGGAATTAAGCAAATACAAATGAAACAGAGTCTCATAGGATCTTTATCTGGAAGATGACAGAGGAATAACACAAGGTATTAAAAAGTTTAAAACTTTCAGGAATTGTTTAATACAATAGTACTTTGAGGACATTATGTCAAAAAGTTAATGCAGGAGAAGACCAAAACTGTGTTGATTTTGATTGAAACTGACCAGCCATGACTGAAGGCCAACATCTGAGTGTAGGTGAAGAACAGGGAAATCACTTAGGCCAGAATGAGATCAGAAAAGAATGGAGTGGAAAGGAAAACAAGAATTCCTAATTTATAGGGGCTATTCTGGGCTTGCATCTTTGTCCTTCACCCCTTTTTATTGACTTGAACCACAAAGAAAGGTAGAGTATCACAGCCAATCCAATCTTCCCGATGTATTATAGACAGGCTCTTCTCAAATCAATGGACAATGCCTTTTAATGGAGCCCTAAAATAACCCTGTTAAAGAGAGCAGAGGTAGCACTTTTCTTCTAGAAACAATAGGGGACCTGGAAACAAGTATCCGTCCCTCTCAGTCTTTGCATCCCCCAAGTTCAGGAGAAGCGAACCAATACTTTATGGTCTAAAAATGAAAGAATTATGGAAGATGATATTTAGGAAGTAAAAAACCAAACCAAAACCAAGAAGTCCCACTGATGTTATTGTTGACAATAAGCTGCAAGCTTAATTGCTATGTTACATTTGACATTGTCATGTCATTTTTTTATTTTGTAGCCCAGAATTGGTCTGGAAGTGGGTGAAAGAGAGGAAAGCTGCTGCTATGTCAAGCTATAAAGGCATAAGTTTGGGTAAAATGTTCTTTATTCTCAGATTTCAATTATTGATTCTGTAGGAATGGGAAAGGGTTACTTAGATTACTTTACACACAATATTTTTTGACATATTTATTTGTTATATTTACTTATATCTACTTGTTTTATTTATTTATTATATTCATTTTATTTATTTATTTATACTTCATATATTTAGTTTAGGATTAGTGTACTTTACAGCATTAGGGATGGAGACATTCCTCTATTATGCTCCTCTTTGAGGTAAGAGGTGCTCAAAGCAACAATCAACAAGTAAACAATACCACAATCAAGTTAACATAACAAGTTAACATAAATAGCCCAACAAAAAGACCCTAAGGCCTCTCCCTCCAACATTGACAGGGCAAGCCATTAGAATACACATTGAGAGCAAACACAAATATCCTCCTGTGTTCAAATCTGAAACATTTTGTTCAATATAAATGAGGAGTCATGTTGATTTTGAGTCAGTTTGACTCCTGGAAAGATGGCAAAGCAAGTAAGCAAAGACGATCAGCTTCTTTGAAAACCTAATCCCAGGACATTCATCCCTTAACATGTGGACCCCATTATATGGATTATATGCAAGCTTCATGTTATTTACCAAGATCTGGATTTTGTCCCATCTACAAGTATTAACGTTTTGCTTAGAAGAGGCTCATATAAATTCCATTGAAAACTGGTACATAGTGAGGGTACAATGTAAACTTGATAATGGATTGATTTGGTTACCTTGCTTATCAAAAAGTGGCTTTATGGTCCAAGCATTTTGCCAAAACTACTGTGAAGGGCTTTAGAAAAAACAACTGCAATGCAGCCAAAGAGCATGGCAACTACAATAGACGTGGCTCCAAGCAGTATGATTGTATCCACATTATGATTGATAATACTTAGTAAATTCGCCTCCTCCAGTTGGTTTGTCCTCAAGTGTTCGAAATGTCTTCTTTTGGCAGGTGTGCCTGGAGAAATAGTGACAACATCAGAGACCAAAGTAAGTAACCAACTATTTTGTTCGCGTGAGAATCTGTAGCACGAGTGGGGATACAAAAGCAAACCTCCCTCTGCATCACACCTGGCCCTTCCTATTTAATGGCTAGTCTTAAATTTCAGTGTTGTTAATATGTTAATATGGTTCATATGTAATGTCTTTGGTGAATATTGTTTAATAGTGTTTTTCTATTAAAATACAGAAAGGAAGCAGATCGAAGAAATCAGATCCATGCAAGAAAAGGAGCTGGCACAAAAAGATCTTGCCATAAGAGTTGTAAATCAATCATTTCCCTTATAATGCTGTATTATTCCTCTTTTTTGTCCACCTATTTATATTATATGATTGATGTTTGCTTCTTGTAATTTCTGCATCTTAGTTGCAAGGAGAGAACGACTGTTTAGCCAGCGAAATGGCTCACCTTATGACGAAAAATAAGGAGCTGCAGGACAAAATAAAAGACCATCCAGTAAGTGAGCATCATTTTAACTTAACATTTAATTGCTTTCAATGGAAAAAGAAAAGTGATTTATTTCATTTCAAGTTTGACTGTAGAAGTTTTGCATACATATCCTTTTGCAACACCAAGGTAATGTTTGGAAGTTTTCTGTCTTTCTGTGAAAGCAGTTATCTTCATTTCTCACATAATAGTTGACAGATAGCATGATTCACATTTTTATGTGGATAAATGTCTTCTTATAAATTCCTGAAAAGTGAAGGATGTTAGGGTTAGGTTTAGTTTTGAAAATAACAAAGCAATTAGTATTCTTTGAAAGTTCACTTCAATAGATAATTATTATCAACTTTCAAGGCTGAAATTCTGTCATAAAACAATATTCATAAAAGAATAAAAGAATTGTCCCTTTCTCCACTTCCCTCCAAACAATTTTCTTAAAAACTGAAGCTATTAAAAGAGAACGTCTTGGAGACAGAGATGGTGTTCAGCAGGTTTTGACCTGTTCTGGAGAACCGGTAGCAGAAATTTTGAGCAGTCCAGAGAACTGGAAAACCTCTGACTGGAGATTTTACAGTATCCTTCCCCTACCACACCCACTAAGCCACATGCACAGAACTAGTAGTTAAAAAAAATTGAATCCCACCACTGCTTGGGGAACATACAGTTTCTTCAACTAAAAATTGATGATTTTTTTTCTGTATATATAGATCTCTGTTTAAAAAAAAAAAAACCCTAACTACCCACAACTCATTTCAGGCATTTTTAAAGTAATAAACCTCTAGAAAGACTCTAGAAAGACTCCCAATTTTTCTTCAAAATCCATGTTTTGAGCTTTAGCTCAAAGGAAAAAAACTTGTTTTGGGGTTTATTTTCTGAGATGGTTGTGGTCTCAGACAATTCAATCAATTGAATGGTAAGATGATATCTTCCATTTTACTACCTCTGCATTGAAATTTAGAGCAGATGTCAGTGACAGTGAAGGATGAAAATTTAGTTCAGTTTTTTGAAAAAAATTCAGTAAATTCAGATTTTTCTCCCCAATCCAAGGAGAAAAAACTTGGAACAACAATTAAAGCAACAATATTTTAATAGTGTAAGTATCACATGGTTAGCTCTGTAGTATAAATATATCTTATAGAACAATAGAATTTCATTGAATCTATCATTAGAGCTATCTTTAAGAAACAATCCAAAGCATGTTGTGCATTTTTCTTTTTATCAGTTTTGTTTAGCTTTGTTCAAAATAATAAACAATGCTGAAATGTTGAATGTGTAACACCAAAGACAGTGGGATAATTCTTTCTGCCAGGACTTACCATCCTCTTAACCTCTATTTTTAATTGCTGTTACTTGACAAATCAAATATCAAAGAATAAATCAATTAACCCTTCTTCCTATCAGTCTGGGTTTTAGGGTTTTTTTGGTCTGTCTGCAGGAGACATATCTTTTTCTCTGTATCAACACATCACTTCTGAGTTTTCTATCTGAAAGCTGCAATGATTGGAAGAAATTGCAGTTGGTATAACTTTCCTTTGAACATAGAAAATTCACCTGGCAGCCCGACAGTAAATTATGCCTTGTTCAACATTTATTTTTGATTTAAATGGCTTCCCAATGGTTATCTAGAAATGGGAAGAGGGGGGACTGAAATGCGAACTGTGATGTTTTGTATGCTAGGAGTGGTTTTTGATTCATTCCATTCTGAATTGCATTTTTAAACTATGGATAAATGCAGTTTTGCTTAAGTGACCTCAAACAAAAAAAAAACCACCAGGAATTTCTACTTTTAACTTTTTTTTTTCCCTTGATTTTCCCCACTATTCTTTGGTCCCATTTCTGTTTTCAGCATCTTGCAATGCTAAGGCTTGAGGTTGTTTAAGAATCCTTTTGCAATCCCACAGGGTTATATATTATATTATATACATATATCAGCATGTCTACTTAAAAAAAAACTTTCTATATCTTTTGATTTTTTTCAAACACGAGCTCTTTCCATCAAATTTTTACTTCAGTTTGTGATATTTTTCTTTAACTATCTGTATTTTAAAATCTGCACTACTAATTACTGTTTTTCCTAGTACATATCCTTTGATTTGCAATTATCCTAATGTGTACCACTTGTACACACAATTTGCTGTGGTGTGCATTATCTTAATGAATGTTTATATGCATTTTTACTCAGAAATGTTTCACAAGTTTCAGAGAAGTGTGAAAAATGGAAGGATAATTGCAATCAATGTCATGTATTAAACCAATTTCCCCTTAGTTTAGGACATGGTTTTCAAACTCAAACCCCACAGGAATTTGTGAGCTTGAGGCCCATATACATCAATAAAATTCTCTCAAAATGAAGAAAATGAAGAGTTCCATAAAATGCCATTGAACATAAATTTATTAAATAAATGTAAAAACTTGATTGTCAAACAGCTTTTTAAACTATTTCACTTTGGTTTGTTATCTAGCATCATTTTTCATTAATATTCAAATACCAGTATTTGAGTAACAACATAAAACCTTTGAATCTAATCATATGAAACTTTGCAGGACTCATTCCCTCAGAAAAGTCAATTATGACTGAAAATTAGTTCACATTCTGCCAAAACAATTAGAATGATGTTGGCAGTAATCAAAGAAGCAAAAAAGAAATGTTTTGTCTTTAGTTTGACATGTGTCACCCTCTCATAAGAGGCTATAATTCCTGACAAAAATTAGCTCAGTTTCAAATTACTTTGAATGGCAGCAGGATAAAAAGCTGATGAAATAAACACATTTTGTCATTAAAGGGGGTGAGGGGGAGAGAAGCAAGTGTTTTCCAGTTTCCTGAATTAATGGAGAAGCATGGAGGCTTGGGGGTTTAATTTAAACCAAATTTAGGGTTTGAATAAGTCCCTGGCTTACCCCAGAGAAAAATGAAAACCGGATACATTTGGGTAAACACACACACACACACACACACACACACACACACAGAGGGAGGGAGGGAGGGAGGAGGGAAACGCCTCTTTAGGATCCTAGGAAGTGAGAAACACTAGAAACGGCCAAGGAAGAACCTGTCGGGAAGGTTCTGTGGAAGATATCAATAGAAGAGAATATTTGTAGCTGAAGGATGAACTATAGGGTCCTTGGTACTCTCTGAGCTTGCTTTCTTGCAAATGTTTCATTAGATTAGCATTGATGATGTTATCTAGTTTGGTAATGAAACATCTGGGAGGAAAAAACAGAGCACCAAGGACCCCAAAATCTGTGGAACAGCTACTTCCTCTCAGGCACCAGTGGCAGAGCATGGCTGGTGGAGCCACACCAAGAACAGACTTTTTCTCCATCTCCTCGAAATGGGATTGATGAACTAATAAAGGCATTTAATAAAATTTTAATAACCTTAAGTAAAAAGCAGGGTTCTAATCCTGATCTTCTGATTGGCTAATAATAGTGACATCAGATTGGTCCTTTCTGGGACATCTGATTGGCTGTTAACGGGCCAACTCTCATTGGTTCAAGGGTTTGATACTTCCATGTTTTTCATTGGCTAATAGGACAGCAGCCAACCCTATAAAAAGGCTGCTGCTGCCCTAGGTGATTGCTCTGTTCAGTATGCTTAATAAAGAGTTGAAGTTCACTGTTCACTGCCTCGTCTCTGCTCCTTGCACCCATGCGCAGAACTTAACACTGGTGATGAGGATGGGATACGGACACATCTGAGCTGATTGAACACTCACAGAGCACCAAACAGAGCATGTGGCTGAAGGCACATCGACAACGGAAAACATGTCTGGCGGCACCATACCACCTGCTCCATTTGACCCAGCACAAGAAGACTGGGACTCGTACATAGACTGGTTCCAGATGTTTCTGGAGACCAACAACTTGAAAAACGCAACTACGGGGAAAAAGCGAGCAGTATTCCTGACCCATTGCGGGTCTGCCGTCTTTAAGATGGCCAAGGCACTAGCGAAAATGGCTGAGGTGAAATCCATGGACTGGGACGTCCTCGCGCCCCTTCTACGGGCCCACTATGCACCCACTGTACCAACGCTTGTCCGAAGACATGAGTTTTATCAGAGGGACCAACAGAAAGGAGAGAGCGTCGCAGATTTCATTGCAGACCTCCAGAACCTGGGAGGCCTCTGTGGGTTTGCAGACCTCCAAGAAGCTCTGAGAGCCCGAATAGTTCTGGGATTAGATGACCATACGGTGCAGAGCAAGATCATAGCCAAAGGGGACATCGATCTTGCCAATGTCATCAAAGATGCTACTGCAGCAGAAGCAACCAGGAAGTCGGCTGCCCAAATACGCCGCACCAACGCACTGCTCCGTCAACTCACCAATGATACCTTACCTCGCCTAGAGAGGCACACAACAGCGGCCCACCACAAGAACCTCGAATCTCCATCAGAAAGTGATGAGGAGGAGGTCAACTAGCTCCGGTCCGAACGCGACCAACACAACCCGCGGAATCGAAGACTACCACACCAATGCGCGGATTGTGGGGTAAACCACCCACGATCAGATTGCAAATTCCTTGATGTGCTCTGCCATTCCTGTGGGAAAAGAGGCCACATCGGGAAGGTCTGTAGAAGCAAGCGAGGATCCAGCCCAATTCAGAGAGAAAACAACTACCTTCAGACCACAGGGAATCGTCCTGTGAGTCAGGAACACTTGAACCACCAATGGAATAACCACTCCTACAGAAATAAAACACTTGCCACTTCAACAAGATGGGAAGAGGCACACCAAACCATTACCATTGGTCACGCTTCATCGTTAGATGCAAAGAAGATCCGAGTGAGGGTCGCCATCGAGAACCAACCTTGCGTGATGGAAGTCGACTCAGGGTTGTCCCTCTTGATGGTTTCCTGGAAGAGCCTTAAACAGTTAATCCCTGCCATCCGGCGTCAAGACCTCAGAGCCCAAAGAATTATACTCAAAGATTACCAGGGGAACCGAATTCCAGTTGTCAGCTCCAGTCAAGTCCAAGTATCATTCAAAAATCGTACTGCGTCGTTCCTGCTGACCATCGTCGATCGCGACTGGCCTAGTTTGTTCGGCCTTCAATGGTTCGCCCCACTCGGGATCAAGGTAGCCGGCATTCACCAAACCAGAAGCGACGACTGGGAGGAGGCCCTCGTCCAGGAATTCCAGGACGTCTTTGCAGACAAACTAGGTGAGTACAAGGGGACCCCGATATCATTTAACCTTAACCCTGAAGTAGTCCCCATCCGCCTTAAGCCTCATCGGGTACCTTTTGCCCTAAAACCAAAGATCGACGAGCAGCTCGATAAATTAATAGCCCAGGGTGTTTTAGAACCAACTGACCATGCCTGTTGGGAAACCCCAATCATAACACCCATCAAACTGGATGGATCATTAAGGATTTGTGGGGACTACTGGGCCACCCTCAATCATGCCCTTCAACAGAACGCTTACCCGGTGCCGGTGGTTCAACACCTTCTCCATTCCCTGAGGGGGTGGGAAAGTCTTTGCTAAATTGGAATTAGCGCAGGCGTACCAACAACTGCCTGTAGATAAAAAAAACCGCGGAAGCACAAACGATCGTTACGCACCGAGGCGCTTTTAAATGCAACCGACTCCAATTCGGAGTGAGCGTGGCCCCAGGGATTTTTCAAAGTCTGATGGAGAGACTTTTGCAAGGGATCAAGGGAGTCGTGCTATATTTTGACGATGTTTTAATTGCAGTCCCGAATAGAGAAGTACTAGAGAGGTGTCTTAGAATGGTTCTCCAGAAATTTAAAGACTCCGGCTTAAAGGTTAAAAAAAAATGTCAACTGTGTACAGAGAAAGTAGAGTTCCTGGGGTACCTAATTGATAAGCAAGGCATTCACCCCACTGATAGCAAACTAAGAGCGATCAAAAATGCCCCAAGACCCAAGAATAGGACAGACCTCCAAGGTTTCCTGGGGCTCATTAACTTTTAATTTTTACAACATCTTCTTGCCCCAGAAGGCGACCGTAGCTGAGCCCCTACATAGACTTCTCGACAAAAAAGCCACCTGGGTCTGGGGACACCGAAAGGAGCACGCATTCTGACAAGTGAAAAACTTATTAACCTCCGATGCTGTTTTAATGCAGTATAACGAGACTTTGCCTTTAACCATTACGTGTGACGCGTCACCGTTTGGAGTAGGAGCCATTTTAAGTCATGTGTTACCAAATGGTAGAGAGGCCCCTATTGCTTATTTTTCAAGGACCTTATCGAGAGCTGAATGCAACTATAGTCAAATTGACAAAGAGGCTTTTGCTGTTGTATCTGCTGTGAAATGGTTTCATGAATATGTGTATGGACAAGCTTTTACTATTATTACCAATCACAAACCTTTGCTGGGGATTATTGTGGGAAACAAGCCAACCCCCTATATATTGTCACCTAGAATGACTCGTTGGTTGGAGTTCTTAGCTGTGTACAATTATAAATTGGAACACCACCCGGGGAAAGCCATTCCCCATGCTGATGCATTGAGCCATGCCCCACCTCCGGAAACCATCAACGACGCAGCTTCAACCCTCATGACACTCCAGATTGAAACGCTATATTCACCGCCGCTAACAGCCAGAGACATCGCTATCAAAACGAAATGAGATCCTGTCCTGGCACGAGTTCTCAGCTGGATCAAACAAGGATGGCCAACAGACCAAACCCCTGACGACTTCGCCCCTTTCAGAAACTGGCAAACAGAGCTTTTCTCGCAGAAGAGCTGCATCCTATGGGGAGACAGAGTCGTCGTCCCAGAGCGGTTACAATGAGAAGTTTTGAAAGCATTGCATGATGGTCACCCCGGCATCGTGCGTATGAAAGTGCTCGCACGAACCTACGTGTGGTGGCCTGACATCGATAAGCAGATCGAAGCCTGGGTGAAGACTTGTCTAAAGTGCAAAGAAGTCAGCAGCGCCCCACCTAGAGCAACTCCAATGGAGTGGGAACCCCCCGGGGGCCATGGTCCCGCATCCACATTGACTTTGCGGGACCTACTAAGGGACATACATTCCTCCTAATAGTGGATGCCTATTCCAACTGGCTCGAAATCCACAAGATGAAGACTACTACAACCGATTCAGTCATTTGCAAATTAAATAAACTATTCGCAACACATGGACTGCCAGACGTTTTAGTCTCCGATAACGGACCCCAGTTCATGGCCCTGGCGTTCGAACAATACTTAGCGGACCGGGGCATCTGCCATGCACTAACCTCACTGGGTCACCCTGCGGCCAATGGAAGGGCCAAGTGCATGGTTCAATTTCTTAAAAAAACTCTCCACAAGATGGACCATGGGGACATTGACAACAAACTGAACAGAATACTCCTACTCCAATACATCACCCTGCACAGCGTAACCAACAAAACGCCAGCTGAACTGTTGATGGGATGCAGGCTTTGCTCCCACCTCGACCATCTCCACCGGGCCTATGCGCCAGAGAAACCCTGTGGATCTAGTGGAAAGTGCCGCGAATTCAAGGAAGGTGACTTAGTCTTCGCTAAAAATCTTTCCGGCGAACTGTTGTGGATCAAAGCAACCATAACCCAAGCCACCGGGCCCGGATCGTACTGCGTACAAACAAGGGATGGGAAAATATGGACATGCCATATAGATCAGCTTCGCTCTAGGTTGCAATCCAGTTCCCATGATTCCTGTGACCCTCAAACTGAGGGGGGAGGGGATGTCGAGGGAACCGAATTCAGGATGCTGGATGACGAAATCGAAGAAAGTCAGTGGCCAGGCGCGATCCATGAAGAAAAACCAGGAAGGGGGTGTGCCTCGCCACAGAGAAACACCTCAACGTTGGCGAGCCCGCAGGAACCGGAGGACAACGATGACAGAATTAGCAGCGCCGAATCGTCCTGTGGGGATGCGGAACTGAATCGTCCTGTGGGGTGCTGAATCGTCCTGTGGGGATGCGGAACCGCCTGCACCAGATAAATCAAAAAACGTTCCACCAGACCCGGACTACAGACAGGAACTGGTGGGACAGTGCAAATCTAATAGGCAATTGAAACGACCTGCATATCTACGCGATTACGTTACCGCACCCCTCAAACGGAACCTAGGGGGGAGGGGTGTTATGAACTAATAAAGGCGTTTAGGAAAGTTTTTATAACCTTAAATAAAAAGCAGGGTTCTAATCCTGATCTTCTGATTGGCCGATAATAGCGACATCGGATTGGTCCTTTCTGGGGCATCTGATTGGCTGTTAATGGGCCAACTCTCATTGGTTCAAGGGTTTAACACTTCCATGTTTTTCATTGGCTAATAGGACAGCAGCCAACCCTATAAAAGGGCTGCTGTTGCCCTAGGTGATTGCTCTGTTCAGTATGCTTAATAAAGAGTTGAAGTTCACTGTTTCACTGCCTCGTCCCCGCTCCTTGCACCCATGCGCAGAACTTAACAGGGATGGCTTCCCACCCTCTTTGCATTGGATGACATGTTCCCTCTTCTCTTTCCTCACACACCCTAATTAATGGCTGCTGCTGAGCAAAAGGAGGCCAGGAGAAATACTATCCTTGTGTTTGTTGGGGCAGCTGAAAGAAAATGTCACAACAGAGTTGTAAAGTGGTAGGTGACAGACAAGTGGCTACTAGAATTATTTTTCTATGTTTTAAAATCAGACTTATATAGCTATCCATCTCACAAATGTGATTGACATACAATAAACCAATTAAAATAATTAAAAGCAATTAAATACAAATGTAAGTAAAGCTTCAGGAGAACAGACCAGAATTCTTCAAACCATGCAACCATCTTAGGTTCCCTACTACTCTGGAATCTCCAAGTTATTAATATGGCCACCCATCCTACACAACTAATTTAGGCAGCTGCAAGATTAAAACAGATAAAACCCACCAAGCATAAATTACCAGTACCCAAGAATAAAGAATTGACTTCTCTCACCATTAGTGGTAACAGAGCTCATCTACTCGTCTCACCCAAATGCATGAAGAAACAGTCTGCTGAGAATGCATAGATTTATGCTGTCTTTGAATGAGAAGATGGTGGGTTAATCATATGCACAAAAAACAGCAGTGACTCTGTTATATGTAACATTTATAACAAAAAATATTGTTTGCCCCAGCATCACATTTCAGTTATGTTGATAAATGCAGTGTGTTCTGTGTCACCAAAACAATATTTTCTCTCCTTTTGGGAAAATATAGATTTGTAAATACAGTGCAATCCCTTTTAATATAACACCAGTGCAGGATATTGTGCTGAAGGTGAAAAGAAGAATATGATTGCTGTTAAAGCTGTAGGGCTACATGAAATCCCATTCATATACCAGACTCTCTCTTGTCCCCACCAATATACCAACCACCATAGTATATTGCAACCCAAACCTCTGCCCCCACCACACACACACATACACACAGACATCCCTGCCAGTCCTTTGCAGCAGATTTAGATGATGTACAGAAGTGCAGAGGAGGAAAGATTTATTTCAATGGGGTAGATAAAATGCTGGTTCCAATCTGTAAAGTCTGCATTGAGAATGTAGGAACTGATTAGGGACTTTGTTAAGTTAAATGTTCTACCTGTCCTGGCCAGGTAAACATGCAAACTGGATAGACAACAGGGTGGAGAGAGAGGGAGCGGGTAGGTAGGTAAGTAGGTAGATATAGATACATAGATATAGATGCATCTTATTTTCAATTGGGAAATCTAAAAGACCCTTGTGTTAAGCTGAATGTGAATACAATTCTCTGTTACATGGCCTGCTGGATTCTAGATTCCAAAGTGTGGGTGTGAGCAGGCCAAATAATTTTTGTATTTACTGAAGCTTTGAGTAAATGAAAGACATGTGTCTCTTAATACAAAGTCATCTTGAACATGGTAGTACTTCTCCTACCATGACTGACAATGTATACTCCTCTCTCCTAAGACTACCAAGAAATAAGAACCAAATAAGTATTTTTGCCAACTGTCATATGATTATAATTTGACACTTGTTTGAATTTGTATCAGAAGGTAGCAGTCAGTACAAAGGTTCTGTTAAGTTCTGCGCATGGGCGCAAGGAACGGAGATGAGATGGTGAACAGTGAACTTCAACTCTTTATTATACATTCTGAACAGAGCAAAACTCAAGAGCAAAAGCAGCCCATTTATAGGCAAGCTGCTGCTCTAGTAACCAATAGGAAACATGGAGTGTTAACCCCCTTAACCAGTGAGAGTGGCTCATTAACAGCCAATCAGATTCTCCTGAACGGGCCAATCCGATATCGCTATTATCGGCCAATCAGAAGTACAGGGCTAGAACCCTGCTATTTTCTAAAGCTTTTGATAAATTTTATTTGAGTATTTTATTAGTTCACAACACCCCTTCTCCCCGGGTTCCGTTTGGGGGGTGCGGTGACATAATCTCTGAGGTAGGAAGGTTGCTTCGACTGTCTATTGGATTTACACTGTCCCACTGGTTCTTGTCCGTAAGCCTGTTTGGGCGGGGCGTTTTCGGGCAAGTCGGGTGCTGGTGGTTCTTCGTTGGAAGACTCAGTGCCGCTAATGTTCTTGTCGTTGTCCTCTGGCCCTTGCGGGCTTGCCTCTGTTGGGTTGTTCCTCTGTGGTGAGGCCACCCCCATCCTTGATCCGTCTTCACTTGTCACGCCCAATGGCTGACTTCTTTCGTTCCTGCTTTCCGCCATCTCGAATTTGGTTTCTTTGACATCCCCTCCCCCCTCAGTTTGGGAGTTACCGGAGTTGCGGAAACTAGGTTGTAGCCTCGAGTGAAGCTGATCTATATGGTGTTTCCATATTTTTCCATCGCAGGTTTTCATCCGGTACGACCTGGGTCCAGTGGCTTGAATAACAGTGCCTCGATCCACAATGGTTCGCCAGAAAGGTTTCTGGTGAAAACTAAGTCGCCTATCTTGAACTCGTGGCATTTTCCGCTAGATCCACAGGTTTTCTCTGGCTCGTAAGACGGGTGAAGCCGGTCGAGGTGGGAGCAGAGTTTGCGTCCCATCAATAGTTCCGCTGGAGTCTTGTTGGTTACGCTGTGCGGAGTGATGTGTTGGAGAAGGAGTATTCTATTTATCTTACCTTCAATGTCCCCATAGTCCATTTTGTAGAGGTTTTTTTTAACAAACTGTACCATGTGCTCGGCTCTTCCATTAGCCGCAGGGTGCGCTGGCGAAGTTAGCGCATGGTGAATACCACGGTCCGCTAAGTATTGTTCAAAAGGAAGTGCGGTAAACTGGGGTCCGTTATCGGAGACCAGAACATCTGGCAGTCCATGCGTTGTGAATTATCTGTTTAACTTCCGGATAACAGACTTGGTTGCGGTACTGTTCATTTCGTGGATCTCGAGCCTGTTTGAATAGGCATCCACTGTTAATAGGAACATATGTCCCTTAGTAGGTCCCGCAAAGTCAATATGAATGCAGGACCATGGTCCCCGAGGTGTTTCCCATTCTGTCGGAGTTGCTTTTGGTGGGGCATTGCTAACTTCCTGGCACTTATAACAAGTCTTTACCCAGGCTTCGATTTGTTTGTCGATGCCCGGCCATCACGCATAGCTTCGTGCGAGCACTTTCATATGCACGATGCCAGGGTGGCCCTCATGCAGTGTCTTTAATACCGCTCGTTGTAACCGTTCTGGGACGATGACTCTATCCCCCCACAGGATGCAGCCCTTTTGCAAAAAATAGTTCCGTTTGCCAATTCTTGAAGGGAATGAAGTCGTCAGGGGTTTGATCTACTGGCCATCCTTGTTCGACCCAGCTAAGAACCCGCTTTAAGATAGGATTGCGTTTTGTTTCGATCGCGATATCTCTAGCTGTTAACGGTGGTGACTGGAACATTTCAATCTGGAGCGTTGTAAGTGTTGGAGCTGGGTCGTCGACGGTTTCCGGAAGTGGTGCACGGTTCAATGCATCAGGTGGGGAATGGCTTTCCCCGGGCGGTGCTGCAGCTTATAATTGTACACAGCCAAAAACTCCAACCAGTGAGTCATTCTAGGTGATAATATATAGGGGGTTGGCTTGTCTCCCGCTATAATCCCCAGCAAAGGTTTGTGGTCGGTAACAATAGTAAAAACTCATCCATAAGCATATTCATGAAACCTTTTAACAGCAGATACAACAGCAAGAGCCTTTTTATCGATTTGACTATAGTTACGTTCAGCCTTTGATAAATTTCTTGAAAAATAGGCAATAGGGGCTTCACTACCGTTTGGTAACACATGGCTCAAAATGGCTCCTACTCCAAATGGTGACGCATCACATGTGATTGTTAAAGGCAAAGTCTCGTTATACTGCATTAAAACAGCATCTGAAGTTAATAGATTTTTCACTTGTTGGAACGTGTGCTCCTCTCGGTGCCCCCAAAACCAGGTTGCTTTTTTATCGAGGAGCCAATGTAGGGGCTCAGCTACAGTCGCTTTGTGGGGCAGGAAGATGTTGTAAAAATTAATAAGCCCCAGGAAAGCTTGGAGATCAATCTTATTTCTGGGTCTTGGGGCATTCTTGATTGCTCTTAACTTGCTACTGGTGGGGTGAATGCCTTGTTTATCGATTAGGTACCCCAGGAACTCTACTTTATCTGTACACAGTTGACATTTATCTTTTTTAACTTTAAGGCCAGAGTCTTTAAATTTCTGGAGAACCAGTTTAAGACGCTCCTTTAGTATTTCTCTATTCGGGGCAGCAATTAAAACGTCATCAAAGTATGGTACGACCCTTTTTATTCCCTGTAATAGTCTCTCCATCAAGCTCTGAAAGATCCCTGGGGCCACGCTAACTCCAAATTGGAGTCGGTTGCACTTAAAAGTGCCTTGGTGCGTAACGATCATTTGTGCCTCTGCTGTTTTTTTTTTATCTGCAGGCAGTTGTTGGTACGCCTGTGCTAAATCTAATTTAGCAAAGATTTTCCCGTCCCCCAGGGAATGGAGGTGTTGTACCACCGGCACCGGGTATGTGTTCTGTTGAAGGGCGTGATTCAGGTTGGCACGGTAGTCCCCACAGATCCTTAATGATCCATCCGGCTTGATGGGTGTTACGATTGGGGTTTCCCAAGGAGCATGGTGGGTTGGTTCTAAAATGCCCTGGGCTATTAATTTATCAAGCTGCTCGTCAATCTTTGGTTTAAGGGCAAAAGGGACTCGATGAGGCTAAAGGTGGATGGGGGCTACTTCAGGGTTAAGGTTAAATGATATCGAGGTCCCCTTGTACTCGCCTAGTTTGTCTGCAAAAACGTCCTGGAATTCCTGGATGAGGGCCTCCTCCCAGTCGTCACTGCTGGTTTGGTGAATGCCGGCTACCTCAATCCCAAGTGGAGCGAACCATTGAAAGCCTAACAAACTAGGCCGATCACGGTTGACGACGGTCAATGGTAAAGATGCAGTACGATTTTTGAATGAGACCTGGACTAGGCTGGATCCAACGACCGGAATTCGGTTTCCTTGATAGTCCTTTAGAATGATTCTTTGGACTCTGAGGTCTTGTTGCCGGATGGCAGGGATTAATTGTTTAAGGGTCTTCCAGGAAACCATCGAGAGGGATGATCCTGAATCGACTTCCATCATGCAGGGCTGGTTTTCGATGGCGACCTTCACTCGGATCTTCTTTGCATCTAATGATGATGCGTGACCAATCATGATGGTTTGGTGTGCCTCTTCTTGTTTCGTTGAATGGGCTAGTGGTTTATTTCTGTAGGAGTGGTTGTTCCATTGGTGGTTCAATTGTTCCCGATTCACAGGACGACTTCTTGTGGGTTGGCGGTAGTTGGTCCCCCTCTGAAGTGGGCTGGATCTTAGCTTGCTTCTACAGACTTTTCCAATGTGGCCTCTCTTTCCATAAATATGGCAGAGCGCATTGAGGAATTTGCAGTCTGATCGTGGGTGGTTTTCTGCACAACCTGCAGATTGGTACTGCAGTCTCTGGTTACGCTGGTGGCGTTGGTCTCGTTCAGACCGGAGCTGGTTGACTTCTTCCTCATCACTTTCTGATGATGATTCGAGGTCCTCGCGGTGGGTTGCCATTGCATGTTCCTCAAGGCAAGGTGAGGTTTCACCAGTGAGTTGGCGGAGCGGGGCGTTGGTGCGGCGCATTCAGGCAGCCGACTTCCTGGTTGCTTCTGCTGCAGTGGCGTCAGCGATGGCATCTGCAAGGCTGATTTCACCTTTTGCCATCAGCTTGATTTGCATGTGTGGTGCATCTAATCCCAGAACTATTCGGTCTCTTGGAGCTTCTTCGAGGTCGGCGAACCCACAGAGGCCTCCCAGGTTCCTGAGATCCACAATGAAATCTGAAATGCTTTCTCCTTTCCGCTGGTCTCTCTGGTAAAATTCATGTCTTCGGACAAGCGTTGGTACGGTAGGTGCATAGTGGGCCTGTAGGAGGGGCTCAAGGATGTCCCAGTCCATGGATTTCACCTCAGCCGGTTTTGCCAGTGCTTTAGCCATCTTAAAAATGGCAGGACCGCAGTGAGTCAGGAATACTGCTCACTTTTTTCCAGTAGTGGCATCCTTCAAGTTGTTGCTCTCCAGAAACATCTGGAACCGGTCCATGTATGAGTCCCAGTCTTCTTGTGCCGGGTCGAATGGAGCGGGTGGTATGGTGCTGCCGGTCATGGTTTCCGCCATTGATGCACCTTCAGCCACATGCTCTGTTTCGTGCTCTGTAGTGTTCAGTCAGCTCTGACGTCTCCGCATCCCACCTTCGTCACCAGTCTTAAGTTCTGCTCATGGGCGCAAGGAATGGAGATGAGATGGTGAACAGTGAACTTCAACTCTTTATTATACATTCTGAACAGAGCAAAACTCTAGAGCAAAAGGAGCCCTTTTATAGGCAAGCTGCTGCTCTAGTAACCAATAGGAAAAGTGGAGTGTTAACCCCCTTAACCAATGAGAGTGGCTCGTTAACAGCCAATCAGATTCTCCTGAACGGACCAATCCGCTATCGCTATTATCAGCCAATCAGAAGTGCAGGGATAGAACCCTGCTATTTTCTAAAGCTTTTGATAAACTTTATTTGAATATTTTATTAGTTCACAACAGGTTCCATGGCTGGTAGGGGAAGGCAACATTGGAAAGCATTTTAACAGGAATCAAAAAGAAATAAAAAGAGTCAATGGAAGCTGGGGAGGTTATAGAGTTGATCTTTCCAAAGAATTACTGGGAAAATAGAGGAGAAAAACAGGTGGTATTAGAAAAATCAGCAGTAGGGGAAATAATAACACCTCAGTTGAAGAACATGGATATAAAACTAAGACTCAGCAGAGAGAAGATGGGGAACAAAGAATAGTCAGATAAGGTGAGAAGAGGCAGGGGAAGAAGAAAATTCACACTTTCCCTCTAATAAAAGGTTGATCAAGAAGTTGGAAAGAAAGTTGGAGAAGGCGGAGCTTCGTGCCGGCGTTACAGCTGCGATCTTGGGGCTCTGAGATCGCAGCTGATATTTTCGCCCCTGGTCGGTCCTAACGGACCTAAATCGTCCCGGAGAGACGGTGATCGCGAAGGGCACTGTTCCAGGATCCCAGAGACATCGCAAAGTCTCTGGTTAGATTCGGAAGAAGCCCTTTTGCTGGCGGCGGAGAGGCAGCCTCCATAGCTGCTGAAGTCGGGACAGCTCCGAAAAGAAAGTGACTGGATTGAAGTGTGTCGGTTGGGTGAGAAAAACTCTTTTGTGTTGCAAATTCGATGAGATTGGAAAGTTCATTCTGAAGAGAGGAGGAAGCTGTGGGTTTTTTTTTTGACTGAAATTGTTTGAGCGGCGTTTTTAAAGTGCTGTCAAATTGAGGCTTGGAGTGTTTTTTTTTTTTTTTTCTATATTCTTTGGGAAAGATTTTACTGTGACTTAGGTAACCGGACTGAATTTTCTTATATATATACTTTTAGGCTCCCTTTGACTTTTTTATTTTTTTTAGGATAGAGGCTTCCTTTGGCCATTTTTTTTTTTCTCTTTTTTTTTTTGTATATATTAATTCTTTTTTCCGGTTGGGGCTGAGAAAGAGCATTAAGAAACTTTGTAACACTGCCAACTAGAGGCTTGAAAGTACTCTATTTGAATTGGAGAGAATTGTAAAAAGACCTCATCTCAAGGACTTTTTAACGTGATAAGATAGAGGGAGAGCACAGCAAAATATTATTGCAGGTGCTTTCCTGGACTGTTATTAACACTTGAGGTTTGGCTTTGAAGCTGTTGGAGAAGAGAGTCATAACAAGAGCCTTGGATAAATAACAAAGTGCAGTGTGTTTTTTTTATATGTACCCCATTTGTTAGTTTTTTTTATATATATTTTTATTTTTGCCTTTTAATTTAAAGGGAAAGCCTCAGAGTTTCTTCTCTTTTCTTTTTTATTTTTTTTTATTTTTATTGGGATTTTTTTGCTTTTTATATTTTTTTTTTTTTGGATTATTCTGTTGTTGTGGTTGATTTTTTTTTTTTGTTTTTTCTCTTCTTCCTCTTTTGGATTATTTTTTTGGATTATTGAGATTTCTCAATTGGATTAAGGTGTGAAGAACCTGAAGGAATTTTTTGCTTTTTGTTTTTCTTCTCCCACTTTTTGCATTTTCCTTTCTCTTTTGCTTTTAATCAATATTATTATTTTTGGATTTGTTTGTTTTTTTCTTTCTATTTTTTCCTTTTTTATGGTGAATTATTTCGTAATTGGATTAGGGTCTGGAAGAACCCGAAGATTTTTCCTCTTCTTTTTTTTCTGTTTCCTCTTTGGTTACGTGTTTTTTACTATTGGAGTTCTCCATTTTGGATTATAATTGGCTGCCCTACCAGTTGGGTTAAAAGTTAAGAAGAATTTGAAGTTTTGCAAACATTGAAATGAGCAAGAAACTAATACCATCTGGCATTGCTGCTTCTACCTCTGCTTCCCCACCAGCTGGAGGACAACGTTTAATTCAGACAATGTTGAAGCAAGATAAGGAACAAGAAAAAATATCTTTACAGTTACAGATGATTATTCAAGGAATTCAAGATCTCAAGACAAAATCAGACACCATTGAACAAAGAATAGAGAAGACTGATGAAAAAGTGGAAAATATTAAACAAATGATGGTTAAGTATGAGGAGAAATTCCAAAAAATTGAGGAAGAAGGAAAACAAAGAGAGAAGAAGATTGAAAATATTGACAGTAGATTAACAGCGGTCGAACAAGAAAAAGGTGGGATGCTGAGGTGGGAGATGGAAAGGTCAGAATTTTACCTCAGATTTCAAAATATAGAGGAGGAAAAAGGAGAAAATCTGGCAGCGGTAATGATAGAAATTTTGGCAGATGCTTTGGAAATTACACAGGAAAAGATGATGGATGGAATAGATGAGATATATCGAGTCTATACAAGATATGCGATGAGAAACAAATTACCCAGGGAAGTTCATATTAGATTTACCAAAAAATCCATTAAAACGCAAATATTACAAGTAGCAAGAGAGAAAACACTGAAATACAAGGGTAAAGAGGTTGTGGTTTTGAAACAAATACCTAGAAGAGTGAGAGAGATGAGAAGAGAATATCAATTTCTGACCAAAATACTATTGGAAAATGAAGTGAATTATAGATGGCTGATTCCAGAAGGATTAATGTTTACGTGGCAAGAGCAGAGATATAGAATTGACTCAATTGAGAAAGCAGAACTTTTTCAAGCAGAATTTTTTGGAGGAAGAAGAGAGGAAGCAGAGAAGGAGACTTCATTAATTGTGTTTCAAGATGAACAACTGGAGACTGAAAAAGAGAAAGGAGCAATAGGGGGACAGATTGATAATAAAGAACAGCGTGAAGTGAGACCCACGAGAGCTGTTAGATCTAAATATAAAGCATAATCATGGAGGAAAAAAAACTGATTACAATGAATATAAACGGACTTAATTCAGCTGTTAAGAGAAGGAAAATTTTTCATAAATTAGAGAAATTAAAATTTGATATAATTTGTTTACAAGAAGTTCATATTAAAAAACAACATGAACAATTGTTATTACAGCCAAAATTAGGGAAAATATTTACCTCTTTGACTCAATGTAAGAAAAGAGGTGTGGTTTTATATATTAAAGAGGCTATTCCAGCAAAATTGATTTACTCGGATGAAGATGGAAGGGTATTAATGGTAGAAATAATGGATAATAACATAAAAATACTCTTGATTGCAATTTATGCTCCGAATGATAAACAAGAAGAGTTTTATAAAAAACTGCACATGAAAATAATTGGACTGGACTATGTTAATATAATTATGATGGGAGATTTTAATGGAATTGTGGACAATAAACTGGACTATATAGCAACAACAACAAAGCAAAATAGAAAGGCTCTCCCAAGGTCCTTTTTTAAAATGACAGATGAATTAACTTTAAAAGATATTTGGAGAGAAAGAAACGTTAAAGCTAAACAATATACTTTTTATTCAAATAGACATTTATCATGGTCCAGATTAGATATGATTTGGATCTCAACAGAACTAATATCTAATATTAAAGAAACAAGCATTGAAACAAGTACATGGGCAGATCATAGCCCAATGACAATTAAATGGAAGGGACAAAAAAAAAGATCGAGATGGACATTAAATAATACTATTTTAAAGGAGAAAGATTTTACACAATGGATGGAGAAGGAATTGGCTTTTTTCTTTAGAGAAAATAAAAAAGAGGATACTTCAATGCAAAATGTGTGGGACACTATGAAGGCATATGCTAGAGGTTTGATAATAGATTATATAAGAAAAAAGAACATTAGGAAAAGGCAAGCTTCTAAGGCCTTGGAAAATGAGTATAAAATTCTTGAAAAAGAATTACAGAAAATGCCACAGAAAAAGGATATTAAATTGAAGCTGGATATAATTAAACATAAAATGGATTTAATAGAGAAAGAAGAATTGGCACAGAAAATTAGAAACTCTAAACAGAATTATTTTGAAGATGCAAATAAACCAGGTAGATGGCTAGCATATAAATTGAGAAAAGAGAAGGAATCAAGAAAAATATTGAAGTTAATAGATGAACAAGGCCAAGTTTGTTATGGGAATAAGGAGAAAAAAGAAATTATCCGAGATTTTTATGGGCAATTATATAAACAAGAGAATATTGATGAAGGAAAAGTTAAACAGTATTTACAGGAAGCTAATCTACCAAAGATACCTAAAGAGACTGAAGAAATGCTAGAAAGCAATATAACAATGATGGAACTAAATGAAGCATTTAAGAGACAAAATAATGGGAAAGCTCCGGGCCCAGATGGGCTTCCAGTAGAATTCTATAAAACATTTCAAGAACTATTGAGCATCCCATTGTTAGAAGTTATGAATGAAGTTATGTTAAAAAAGATGATACCTAAAACATGGTCAGAGGCTTATATTACACTTATACCAAAGGAAGAGACTGACCCATTGCAAATTAAGAATTATAGACCTATTTCTTTATTGAATGCAGACTATAAAATCTTTGCTTCAATCTTAGCAGAAAGACTTAAAAAATATTTAAACAATTTTATCCACTCAGATCAAAATGGATTTCTGCCAAAGAGACAAATTAGAGACAATATGAGAGTAATCTTGGATACTTTGGAATATTATGAGGCTCATCCTGAAAAACAAATGGCTTTGATATTCTTAGATGCTCAAAAAGCATTTGACAACGTGAATTGGAGATTTATGTTATTATTATTGGAGCAGATGGGTTTTGCCAAAAAATTTATTCAAGCAATAGAAGCTATATACAATAAACAGACAGCAAGGGTAATGATGGAGGGGGAACTTACAGATCTTATTAATATAAGAAAAGGCACAAGACAAGGATGCCCCCTATCTCCCTTGCTATTTGTGTTGACCTTGGAAGTCTTGAATAGAAATATTAGGGATGATAAAAGCATAAAAGGAATGAAAATTAAGAAGGAAGAATATAAGCTACAAGCTTTTGCTGATGATTTAGCTTTTATTTTGGAAAATCCGATTGAAACAGCTCCAAAGTTACTGGAAAGGATAGAGTCATATGGGGAGGTGGCTGGTTTGAAAATAAACAAAGATAAAACAAAGATTTTGACAAAGAATATGTTATTGAGACAGAGAGAAGAATTGGCAGATCTTTTGAAAATTCAAGTTACAAATAAGGTTAAGTATTTGGGGATATATTTGACAACAAGATGTAGCACATTAAAGGAGGATAATTATATTAAACTTAAACAACAGATAGCTACAGATTTGAAGAAGTGGGAAAACTTGCAATTGTCATTAATAGGGAGAATTTCAACAATCAAGATGAATATCTTACCTAGAATATTATTTTTGTTTCAAACAATACCAATAAGGCTTGGAAAAGACTATTTTGAAGATCTAAATAAAATTATGTTGAAGTTTATATGGCAAGGTAAAAAAGCGAGAATAAAGCTAAAGCTTTTGCAAGATGCTAGAATTAGAGGAGGTTTTGGTCTGCCTAATTGGGAATTGTATTATCAAGCTGCAAATTTGATGTGGGTCAAAGAATGGATAACATTAAGGAAACATAGGTTGTTGACATTAGAAGGGCATGATTTGCTGTTGGGTTGGCATGCTTTCTTATGGTATAAGGGAACTAAAACACAGGGTTATTTTAGAAGACATTATGTACGGGAGTCTTTGTGGTTAAATTGGGAGAAGATAAAAAGACAATGTTATTTGAAAATTCCAGTTTGGTTATCGACTATTGAAGCATTTTCCTATCCTATAATTTATAAGAGGGAACAAACAGTTAGATATGGGGAACTTTTGGATGAAAAGGGTGAACTTAAATCGATCCAAAACTTAGAAGAACAAGGTATAAGGATGAATTGGTTTTCATATGCACAAATACACTCAAGGTATGATGAAGATTCTAAAACGGAGGGATTTTATGATAAGCAGACTGATTTAGATAAGATTTTGATGGGTACTGATGAGAAGGTGATTAAAAAATTATATGGTTATTTACTGGGAATGAAATTAGAGGAAGAACAAGTTAAAGAAACTATGATTGTTTGGGGGAAGAATTTTGGATATGGGATTGATTTGGAGAAATGGCAGAAATTGTGGTCTCAAAATTATAAAATGACAATGTCAACAGCATATAAAGAAAACTTGTATAAGATGTTTTACAGGTGGCACTTTCCCCCGACAAGAATAGCAAGAATGTTTAAGAACAAATCTGAAAAATGCTGGAAATGTCATCAGATACCCGGCTCGTATTACCATATGCGGTGGACTTGTGAGGATGCTAGAAAATATTGGACTATAATTCGCATGTGGTTGGAAAAAATGATAAAGAAACATATTGATTTGAAACCAGAGATCTTCTTATTGGGAATTTTACCTGATATATATAGTAAAGATTTGAAATACCTGATTGTAAATGTATTAACAGCGGCCAGGATTGTATTTGCTAAAAATTGGAAGAATGAGAAAATACCATTACAGGAAGAAATTATTAAGAAAATATTGGAATGTGCTGAGATGAGTAGATTGACATTTGAAATTAGAGAGCAAGAGGATAAACAATTTTATGAAATTTGGGATCTTTTTTATAAATGGCTGGATGATAAAATACGATAATAGAATATTTAGAATGCTAGATAGTAAGGAATATCTTTATTTTGCTATTATTTTGCTATTTGATATTATATTTATAAAGGATTTTTTAGGATTGATTTGATATGACTAGATGATTTGTTATAGAGTAAACTGGCTTAAAGTATTGTTAGCTCATTAAGCATGAATGATTAAAAATATAGTCAAAAACTTCTTTTTTTAGTGATATTAGGATATATAAATTTGGATTGACAATATGAGTTGTTATGTAATGTAATTGTAATTTGAGACTACAGAATGAATGCACAAAAATGATGAACCAACTGACACACTGGATGTACATATAAGAGTTGATGTTTTTATGTTTTGTTTGTCTTGTTTGTTTGTAGAAAATTAATAAAAACTTTTTTTCAAAAAAAAAGAAGTTGGAAAGAAAGGACAATAAAAGACCAGGGTAGGAATGATAGTGGGCATGGGAGGGATGTGGGTGGGGACAAGGGAGCTTGTGAGCTTCACCATCCTAACCCATTGATGTGGTATAAACAGCACGTTTTGCAATGCCATCTTACTCAATGCCTGGAGGATAACAGCATGCCAATTCTAGGGAAATAACCTTTCTCCCATTTTAAACTACTACACTTGTACAGGTAAGTTTGATCAAGTTAAATGTCAAGCAGATAAAGCAGATCAGGCATTCATGTTGGCCTGTAAGAAGATTCTAAGATTGGTTTAATGAGGATAGTTGCTCATTAATGTTTGATGCTGCCTTCTGGTTTCTTACAAGTCTTTCCTTTGGTGATCAACTTCATATGAAACCCTTGTTTGAGTTGGTTGCTATTTGTGTGAAAGCAAACCTGAAATTTACAAAAAATGTTTAGCCATAGCTGGTGCTAGTGAAGAATAATTAGTTCTTTAAGAGCAGCAGAATAACAGAAACAGATAAACTTTAAGTATGTGAGCTTGCATACACTAATAATTAAGGAAAAACAAGTATATTTGATTTTGCATTAAAGCTTTTCTAGGCCTATCAGTAACTCCAATCATGTGGAGTTGTGGGATCCGGGATAAATTCTTGTAGTCATTCTCAAAACCATTTGATCATTCTTATCTTTGAAAGCAGAAACTCATTAAAATTGGATTGTTTGCTTTTTTTTTTTATCTTTCTAATATGCACTGAGTTGCTGATTATATCACCAATACACCTGTTAGTGCATTTCATTAGGGTCACACTTCTTTTAATGTAATGGAAATTCAGTTGTTAATTGACCTTTTGATAAATACAGACTTAATTTGGGGAAAGTGTCTACTGTATTTTAGATACTTTAATATATTTTTCTATACAAAGATTGTTTTAAAAAGGCAATAATCTTGAAACACAATTGTGCGTCTGAAATCAAATAGCTGAAAGAAGTGTGCAAAGGGAACATGTATAGTTTCACATTTGGAATGGTTGTTTTGAGTTGAAGCAGGTTATTCTGACCTTAACAGAAGTATTTCAACCAACCCAGAAATGCTTTGAAGTTAGAACATCTGTTTAATATGTCAAATGGAGCCATTTCAAAGCTGGAACACCTCTGGAAATGTCAGAACATTGGATTCCCTAAAGTTGTTTCAGGCTTAACATCAGATTTTGGAGCTCAAATATTTTAGAATCTAAAACATTTAGACTGGGAAAGATAAATACAAAATAAAGATAAATGAGAATTTAAATATAAAATAAAGTAAAAGGTAACTAGAAATTCTCCTTAGAGATTTTGTGAACCTTGACCTGCAGCCATGACTTTTGAGAAAATGTAACCTTTGAGGTTTACCCTTGGATAAATAAAATTTTTATGTCAAAGAAACATCAGTTGAGATTTTAGCCATTACGATTTTTGCTGAATTATTTATCCCTGTAATACAGGAACTGCTTAAACAGAGACACACTTCCTTATAAAAGGAAGTAAAGAAAAATCATGGATTATAATGGTCACTTTCTGAAGATTTTGGTGGGCTTTTACCACCAAGAATACATGCATACTTATTTCTTTCCTAAAAGTAACAGAAATTGATGTGACAGCAGAATTGCTCCCAGATCTTTTTATTCACAATTCTACAGACCCATTAATGCAATCCCAGGACAGACAGTGTATTTGATATATGTGGAGAGTCTGGTCATGCTGCTGTCCAAGTAGAATCCTTCTATTTTATTCCAGAGATGGCTATCTTTGATGCAAAGGTGATATGACTAAAAATGGGCCATTTTTGCAAACTAGTGATAAACTAAGACCACTTAAAGTTGTAGCTTGATTTGATGTCCATGAATGTACTCCTTCATTCAAGGTCAGCTTTGGGGAAAGCAGAATTTTAATATTTACATTGTGTATGAGCTTTCCCTTGAGATTCATTGTTTTTGTAGCTATATTTACAGCTATGCTAACCAAACCTACATATTATGATTTCAGAAGACAATAAAGAGCTACCTTGTGATTTACACAGAATAAGATCCCTGGTTTCTTTTCCATGCAATATTACATGTAAGATTTTTTTTAGAAGTATTAAATGAAATGGTGGTGCCTCATGTATTATTTCCTCAAACAACAACTGAGAGTGGGAAACATGCTAGCTCAAACTCTATAGTTCACCACTGATGTAAAAGAACATCCTTAAAAGCAATCCATTGTGTTTCCTCTTGTAAGTCTCTCCCCATTATGTACACGACATTGAATTGCAACCCATATGCTGAGGTCATCCCATGAAAATGGTCCCAATTATCAATAAGTCATAACTATGATAGATTTGAAAGGATTATATAATTATCTTAATATTTTGCTGCAGAAAGATAACATTTATTGGTGTTTTTAAGGCCACATAGTTAATCATAGCTTAATGAGAAATTTCTTCATATTCCAAATGCAGATACAAAAGAAATACTGGCAGAAAATAATTTTAAAACAATTATGTTTGGTATAGTTTCTATAGTGTTCATAAACAAATGTTTGTTAAAAACTTGGATCTTGTTATATAACAATTAGATTGTTAAAGTAACAACATAATCAGCAGTTAAATATTTCTTTGTCGTCTCCTAATCACAATTATATTTTTAAACTAGTTAATAGAACAATGTCTTAGCTAATGAAATATTTGGGCAATTCTTATTCTTTATCATTCTACTGATATTGATGTGTGTGGAAATTAGCATGTCAGTTGACAAAAGTATTGTCTATCTCCTCACCAACTATTCAGCAGAACCTATTTTTGAAACAAAGATTTTGTAAATATTCTGATTTTTTTAAAAAATGTGAACATTTAAATAATTTCTAATGGAAAGGAGCTCAAGGCAGTGGCTTCATCCTCTTACATTTCTCCAGAACAGCTCTGAGAGATAAGCTGAACCCTAACCCTTTGCGTTTCCATGGCTGAACTAATCTCTGTTTCTCCCCACTCCTAGTCCAACACCTTGACTTACCATCCCAGCTGGTCATCTTTCCCTACATTGCAGCCTTCAGTTGGACTTGCTGGTTAGGAATTATGGAGATGACATTCAACATAACTGAAGGACATCAGCCAAGGAAATCTGCTGAATTTAATAGCACTGGAATAATATATGATGGGGATAAGTTTTCAATATTTTTGCAGTTGTCAGCAAATAGATGCCTTGTGTTCTAATGTATACTTTCCAAATGTTTTGCTAAATGCTTCTCTGTATTCTCCTTTGCATGTCTCTGGGATATGCAAGGAACAATAACTGATGTATCCCAGAAGGAAGGGAAGAAGGCAATATTGGGTTGGTAGTATCCCAGAAGGAAGGGAAGAAGGCAATATTGGGTTGGTAGTAGATATGGTAATGTGCAAAAAACCATGTATTCTATGTTGCATTCCATTTTTGTGCCATTTGCTTTTTTGTTCTTTTCCTTTCCCATATTGGAAAGAGTTTAATGAAAAGGGGCTCATGACTTCATTTTTCTGTCTACCTATCTGCCTGCCTGTCAGCAAGACAGTCTGAAAAGATAGAATATTGCTCTAGTGGGAAAAGTCACCAAAAGACTGATTGAGTTTGAAAACAGATCAGATCTGACTTGGGGTTGCAGAGAAGACGACTTCAGAAGACATTCCAGCCCAATACACCTGCTTATATCTTCATTCTCACTCTTCTTCCTTCGGATCATGTGACCCAGAGAGGAGCAGAAGCAGTCTATTCCCTCTTTCCAGTTTATACCTATTAAGTATGGAGCATGGGCGAGAAAGAATGGAGACGAGCCTCTGGAACGGTGAACTTCAACTCTTTATTTACATAGTGACTGCTCGAACTCAATGGTAGTTATAGTCCTCCTTATATAGGCAAACCAATAACTATTAATCAATAACAATCTAGGAGCGCTAGCTCCCTTAACCAATAAGAACGCTCCGTTAATGGCCAATCGGATTCCCCGGATCGGACCAATCCAATCCTGCCATTAACAGCCAATCAGAAGTGCAGGGCCAGAACCCTGCACTTGACTCCAAGCTTAAGATATCTTTATTAAGGCCTATGTATTCACAACACCCCTTCCCCTGGCTTCTGTTTACAGGGAGCAGTTACATAGTCCTTTAGGTAGGACGGTTGCTTTATTTGTCTTTTTGATTTTCGCTGTGTGTTTTGCATTTGGCTGCAATCTCTCTGAGGTCGACGGGGTTGCCTCTGGTTCAGAGTTCACGTTTCCGTCATCACCACTATCTTCGGCAACTCCCTGAGGTGAATCTATTCCCTTCTCTAGTTTCAATTCCTGTGTCTCTATTCTGCCATCGTTCCCTTCGAAAGGGTTTTCTTCTAATTGAAATTCATCTTCTTCCGTAACTCCCCCCCTCAGTTTGGTCATAAGGGAGTTCAGAATTGCCCGACCAGAGCCGTGATAGTAATTGATCGATATGGCGTTTCCATAGTCTGTCGTCAAGGCATTGTACAAGGTAGGATCTCGGGCCGGTTACACGAACTATTGTCGCCTCTACCCACAGTGGATCGCCCGATAGATTTTTTGCGTATACCAAATCGCCTACCTGGAAGGCACGACATCGGCCGCTGGATCCTAGTGGTTTTCCGGTTCATAAGCTGGATGTAACTGGTCGAGATGGGAGCAGAGTTTTCGTCCCATTAGCAGTTCGACGGGAGTTTTGTTGGTGATGCTATGAGGTGTGATGTGTTGTAGAAAAAGGATTCAGTTGATTTTGTCATCGATGTTATCGTAGTCTAATTTCTGTAAGGTTTTCTTAACAAATTGGACCATGCGCTCAGCCCTGCCATTGGTCGCAGGGTGCACAGGCGAGGTGAGCGCATGTCGGATGCCGTGGTCAGCCAGGTACTGCTCGAAGGACAGCGGGGTAAATTGGGGCCCGTTGTCGGATACCAGAACTTCTGGTAATCCATGGGTTGCAAACAGTCTTTCCAATTTTTTGATAACCGCTTCAGTGGTTGTGTTCGTCATGCGGTGAATCTCGAGCCAATTCGAGTAGGCGTCGATGGTTAGAAGAAAGGTGTGGCCTTTGGTCGGCCCTGCAAAATCCAGGTGAATACGGGACCAGGGTTCCCGTGATGTCTCCCATTCGGAAGGGATGGCTTTTGGTGGGGCGTTGCTCACTTCCTGGCATCTATGACAAGCTTTAACCCAATTTTTGATTTGCTTGTTGATGCCTGGCCACCATGCATAGCTTAGTGCGAGGGCTTTCATCCGCACGATACCGGGGTGGCCATCGTGCAAGGTTCTCAGTACTGCTTTTTGGAGTAGTTCTGGGATAACGACTCTATCGCCCCAGATGACACAGCCTTTTTGAGACAACAACTCCGTTTGTCGAGTCTTGAATGGGGTGAAGTCATCTGATAATTGGTCCAATGGCCATCCACGTTCTACCCACCCTAGGACTCGTGCCAAGGTGGGGTCACATCTGGTTTCTCTCGCGATATCTCGAGCGGTTAATGGCGGTGAGTGGAGTGTTTCAATTTGTAATGTGGTTACCATTGGTGCTGGATCGTCGAGAGTCTCTGGAAGCGGTGCTCGGCTCAATGTGTCGGTGTGGGGAATGGCTTTCCCTGGGCGGTATTGCAGCCGATAATTATAAGCAGCCAAGAATTCTGACCAGCGAGTCATCCTGGGGGATAATATGTAGGGAGTCGGCTTATCTCCAGCTATTATACCCAATAACGGTTTATGGTCAGTCACAATAGTAAAAGCCCAGCCATAAACGTACTCGTGAAATCTTTTAACGGCCGATACAATTGCGAGGGCTTTTTATCGATTTGGCCATAATTTCGCTCAGTTTTTGAAAGTGTCTTTGAAAAATATGCAACAGGGGCTTCGTTACCATTAGGCAGTACATGGCTCAGAATGATGCCCACTCCTAAAGGCGAAGCATCACATGTGATATTAAACGGCAAAGTCTCATTGTACTGCATGAGTACAGAGTCAGAAGTCAGTAGTTTTTTTACATTACGGAATGCCTGTTCTTCTTTATGACCCCATAACCAATTTGCTTTCTTATCTAGCAAACGATGTAACGGCTCAGCGACAGTTGCTTTATGCAGTAGAAATACATTATAAAAGTTGATGAGGCCTAGGAATGCCTGGAGATCGGCCTTGTTTCGAGGCCTGGAAGCGTTTTTTATTGCTCTTAATTTACTGTCAGTAGGGTGAATACCCTGACTGTCAATTAGGTACCCTAAAAACTCAACACTATCTGTACACAATTTACACTTATTCTTTTTTACCTTAAGACCGGCGTCTTGGAATTTTTGTAGGACCAACTTTAAATGATCCTGTAAGATTTTTTTTGTAGGTGCAGCAATTAATACATCATCAAAGTAGGGGACCACGCCTTTAATTCCTTGTAGTAGCCTCTCCATAAGGCTCTGAAATATCCCCGGGGCTACACTGACTCCAAATTGGAGCCGGGTACATTTAAAGGCACCTCGGTGCATCACAATTGTTTGTGCCTGTGCCATATTTTCATCAACAGGTAATTGCTGATATGCCTGAGCTAAGTCTAATTTGGCAAAGACTTTTCCGCCCCCCAGGGAATGGAGGAGATGCTGCACCACCGGCATCGGATATGCATTTTGCTGTAGGGCGTGGTTCAGTGTGGCCCGATAGTCCCCACAAATTTGGATTGAACCATCCGGCTTAATGGGTGTTACGATTGGGGTTTCCCAGGGAGAGTGATCGGTAGGTTCTAGCACCCCTATAGCTATTAGTTTATCGAGTTGTTCGTCGATTTTCGGCTTTAAGGCAAACGGAACTCGACGAGGCTTAAGGTGGATGGGAGCTATCTTTGGATTAAGGCTGAACGATATTGGGGTCCCCTTGTACTTGCCTATTTTTTCCGTGAATACGTCCTTGAATTCATGGACGAGGTCCTCCTCCCAGTCACTTCCGCTGACTCGGTTTATGCCTGCCACTTCAATGCCAAGTGGCACGAACCATTGGAGACCTAGCAGACTAGGCCAATCTTTATCGATCACAGTTAGCAGTAAGTATGCTGTGTGCTTCTTGAATGAGACCCGGACTCAGCAGGAACCAATAACAGGGATTCGATTCCCTTGATAGTTCTTAAGAATAAGTTATTGGAAGCGGAGGTCTTGGCACTGGATCGTGGGGATGAGTTGCTTGAGGGTCTTCCAGGACACCATCAAGAGGGACGATCTCGAGTCAACTTCCATGTGGCAAGGCTGGTTCTCAATGGCCACTGTAATTCGGATTTTCTCGGCATCCAAGGCAGAGGCATGACCGATAGTGATAGTATGGTGAGCCTCTTCTCGCTGCAAAACTCAGTTTCTGTAGGAGTGGTTTACTGGTTCTCGCCTTACAGGACAGTTTCCTGTTGATTGGCGATAGTTAGCCCCTTTTGAGGCCTGGCCGGGTCCATGTAAACTTCGGCAGACCTGTCCAATGTGGCCTCTCTTCCCGCACTCAGGGCAGAGCGCGTCGTGGAATTTGCATTCAGACCTGGCATGGTTGGCTCCACAGCCAGCGCAAGGGCGTAGGGACTTCGGGTGGTGGTCCTGGTCAGACCGCAGTCGATGGACCTTTTCTTCATCGCTGTCTGATGACAAAGAGAGGTCCTTGTGGTGTGTCGTTGAAAGCTGCCCTTCTGACTTGGATAAAATTTCGCTTGTCAGTTGGTGTACGGGAGCGCGGTTGTGGCATAATTGTGCAGCCGACTTCCTGGTTTCTTCTGCTGCAGTAGCATCAGCGATGGCATCACTTTTCGTCATCAGCTTGCTCTGCACGCCTGGTGCATCTAATCCCAGAACTATTTGATCTCTCAGTGCCTCTTCCAAATCGGTGAATCCACAGAGGCCTCCCAAGTTTTGGAGGTCTGCTATGAAGTTGGTGACACTTTCTCCTTTTTGCTGGTTTCTCTGATAGAACTCATGCCATCTCACGAGCGTGGGCACGGTTGGTGCGTAATGAGCTCTTAGTAGGGGTTCGAGGTCGTCCCAGTCCATCGTCTTCACTTCGGTAGATTTGGCTAGTGCTTTAGCCATCTTAAATACGGTTGGAATGCAATGCGTTAGGAATACCGCCCGTTTCTTCCTGGCTGTGGCATCCTTTAAATTGTTAGTTTCCAAAAACATTTGGAAACGATCCATGTAGGACTCCCAGTCCTCTTGCACTGGATCGAATGGAGCGGGTGGTATGACGCCGCCGGACATGGTTCCGTTGTGTAGCGCTGTCAGCCACATGCTTGGTGTTTCTTCTTAGTTCAGTTGGCTCAGACGTCTCCACATCCCATCCTCGTTGCCAGTGTTAAGTATGGAGCATGGGCGAGAAAGAATGGAGACGAGCCTCTGGAACTGTGAACTCCAACTCTTTATTTACATAGTGACTGCTCGAACTCAATGGCAGTTATAGCCCTCCTTATATAGGCAACCCAATAACTATTAACCAATAACAATCTAGGAGCACTAGCTCCCTTAACCAATAAGAACGCTCCTTTAGTGGCCAATCAGATTCCCCGGATCGGTCCAATCCGATCCTGCTGTTAACAGCCAATCAGAAGTGCAGGGCCAGAACCCTGCACTTGACTCCAAGCTTAAGATTTCTTTATTAAGGCCTATGCATTCACAACAACACCTATTCCCAAATATATCAGGAGAGAACAGAAACACACACACACATTCACAGGCCCAGAAAACAAGGTACTTTGTTAGGCAGAAGAGACCAGAAATGCCTCCTAGGTCCACTGCTTATAAAGAATTCCAGAAACCACGCTCCCCTTGCCTTGTTTATTTACAGATTACCAACACACCTGAACACAAGTGTGCATGATTAAAATCCTACACAAAAACAGCTCTGACAAGGCTGCATGATTAAGGGTAAGGTAAATATAGTGACCAGCTATGGGAAATGTGTTTTAATTGTATCTAAGTGTGTGATTGATTGTGATTGTATTATCTAGGTGTTCCTCTTAAATGTACCCATTAGACGTCTGCTCCAATGTTAATATCATTTTCTGAGAGTTGGTTTCACAGCTGGTATAAAATAAGTTTGGTACTGACTAAACCCAGTTCCTAGAGGACTTATATTGTATTTTCAATTCCAGCAAATTGGTGAAAGTTTGTAGAAGAATTTATGAGCTTATGTGGAGAAAACTGAACAACCATCTATCTAGTACTTTTCCTGGATGTTCCGAACTAGCATGCTCGTAAGCCTGCAAACCTGACTGGCCCCTTTACACAGCAGGCTCGTAATCCTGCATATTTGATTGGTCCGTGAACAGCGAGTCATGATTGGTCATTCCGGACTAATCTGATTGGCTAGTTAACGGGCTGCAGCGATTGGACGCTCCAAGCACGGCAAACTTAAACCATTGGACGCTATGACAGTAGCCAGCTCTTTAAAAGGAGCTACTGCTGTCAGGCTCTTTGCTCTGTTTTCCTGAGGTCACAAATAAAGAGTTGGAGTCACTATTCGATGTCTTGTCTCCGTTATTGCGCCCATTTTCCAAGATAGAACACTGGACATTGTGCTTTTAAAGGGCTGAGGCAGGGGGAGAGAGAAATAGATGGATGGCAGAGAATGAGTTTTTCATCTTGCCTCACAGAACAAGCCTAGACAAATGCAACTTAGTCACATCAACCAAGAACACTCTTGAATTTAATAGGACCTGTCTGAAGAAAAAAATGTAGGGAATTCTCTACCAAGTCTCTCTGCTGTAGTTGTTACTTAACCTTTCAAATAACACTCTTGGGATTTTTTAATGTATTCTTTCCTTCTTTTAGAAGCCTGAGACTAATTGTCGTTTTTTTGGAGCAGACTAAAATATCACAAAAACCACCTTTTCACAAAATGGTCGTGGATACAACTGGAGCAGTGGTGCTATTCGACCAATTTGTACCTATTTGGGCAAACTGGTAGTGGTTATTTGGCATGGGTCACTGAACCAGTGGCAATCCCTGGTTGGCCACGCCCTCAACCCTGTCACCTGGTCGCTCACTTGCGATTGCTCTCCTAGCTTTCCATTTCCCACGTCCTCTTTCTCCCCGGGGAAATGGAAGAAAGGCATGGACGCTGTAAATATTGTTTTCCCTGTGTGAGTTAAAGTGTCTGGAGTGAGAAAGAGTGTGGTCTGACAGAGGGGTGGAGATGAATCGAGCCTTGGAGCACTTTTGCAATGTAAAAGAATCCACTCAAGCCTTGGAGAAATTTAAAGGAGCTTCTTCAAAAATGCTTGTCTGTTAAGTGCTCTCTCTCTCTCTGTGTGTGTGTGTGTATGTGTATGAGAGAGAGAGAGAGAGAGAGAGAGGGAAAGAAAGAAAGAAAGAAAGAAAGAAAGAAAGAAAGAAAGAAAGAAAGAAAGAAAGAAAGAAAGAAAGAAAGAAAGAAAAGAGGAAGGTAGAGAAAGAAAGCAAAAAATTGGAAAAGATGGAGAGATAAAACTCTGTGCTATTATTTTTAATTGTTCCATTATTTATCATGTGTTAATATTTTACACTGTCCCTACACCTAGAGTGATTTTTCTGCCTTTCTTTTGCCCAGGGCTACCACATATTTGTCATGCATTAAATGTCAATAGTCCTGTTATGAACTAATAAAACGTTTAAATAAAGTTTTATCAAACCTTTAGAAAAAGCAGGGTTCTAATCCGGCAACTCTGATTGGCCGATAATAGTGATATAGGATTGGTCCGTTCAGGAGAATCTGATTGGCTGTTAACGAGTCACTCTCATTGGTTAAAGGGGTTAAAACTCCACGTTTCTCATTGGTTACTAGATCAGCAGCCTACCCTATAAAAGGGCTGCTGCTGCCCTCGGTTTTTGCTCTGTTCAGAATGATTAATAAAGAGTTGAAGTTCACTGTTCACTGTCTCGTCTCCATTCCTTGTGCCCATGCGCAGAACTTAACACTAGTGATGAAGGTGGGATACGGAGATGTCAGAGCTGACTGAACACTACAGAGCACCAAACAGAGCACGTGGCTGAAGGCACATCAACAGCGGAAACCATGTCTGGCGGCGCCATACCACCCGCTCCATTTGACCAGGCACAAGAAGACTGGGACTCGTACATGGACCGGTTCCAGATGTTTCTGGAGACCAACAACTTGAAGGATGCCACTACGGGGAAAAAGCGAGTGGTATTCCTGACCCACTGCGGACCTGCCATTTTTAAGATAGCTAAGGCACTGGTGAAACCGGCTGAGGTGAAATCTATGGACTGGGACATCCTCGAGCCCCTCCTGTGGGTCCACTATGCACCTACCATACCAACGCTTGTCCGAAGACATGAATTTTACCAGAGAGACCAGTGGAAAGGAGAGAGCGTTGCAGATTTCATCGCAGATCTCCGGAACCTGGGAGGCCTCTGTGGGTTCGCCAACCTCAAATAAGCTCCGAGAGACCGAATAGTTCTGGGACTAGATGCACCACACGTGCAAAGTAAGCTGATGGCGAAAGGCGACATCAGCCTTGCAGATACCATCGCTGATGCAACTGCAGCAGAAGCAACCAGGAAGTCGGCTGCCGGAATGCGCCGCACCAACACCCCACTCCACCAACTTGCCAGCGAAACCTCACCTCGCCTAGAGGGACACACAACGGCAACCCACCACAAGGACCTTGAATCATCATCAGAAAGTGATGAGGAAGAGGTCAACTGGCTCCAGTCTGAACGAGACCAATGCCACCAGCGTAATCAGAGACTGCAGCATCAATGCGCAGGTTGTGGGGCAAACCACCCACAATCAGTCTGCAAATTCCTCGATGCGCTCTGCCATATTTATGGAAAGAGAGGCCACATCAGAAAGGTCTGTAGAAGCAAACAAGGATCCAGCCCATTTCAGAGGGGGACCAACTACCGCCACACCACAGGAAATCGTCCTGTGAGTTGGGAACATTTGAACCACCAATGGAACAACCACTCCTACAGAAATAAACCACTGGCCAACTCAATGAAACGAGAAGAGGCACACCAAACCATTACAATTGGTCACGCCTCATCATTAGATGCAAAGAAGAACCGAGTGAAGGTCGCCATCGAAAACCAGCCCTGCGTGATGGAAGTTTTTTCAGGATCGTCCCTCTTGATGCTTTCCTGGAAGACCCTTAAACAATTAATCCCTGCCATCCGGCGACAAGACCTCAGAACCCAAAGAATTATACTCAAGGATTATCAGGGAAACCGAATTCCGGTCATTGGATCCAGCCTAGTCCAGGTCTCATTCAAAAATTGTACTGCATCTTTACCATTGACCGTCGTTGACTGTGATCAGCCTAGCTTGTTAGGCCTTCAATGGTTCGCTCCACTTGGGATGGAGGTAGCCGGCATTCACCAAACCAGAAGTGACAACTGGGAGGAGGCCCTCGTCCAGGAATTCCAGGACGTCTTTGCAGACAAACTAGGCAAGTACAAGGGGACCCCGATATCATTTAACCTGAACCCTGAAGTAGCCCCCATCTGCCTTAAGCCTCATCGGGTAGCTTTTGCCCTTAAACCAAAGATTGACGAGCAGCTTGATAAATTAATAGCCCAGGGTGTTTCAGAACCAACAGACCATGTTCGTTGGGAAACCCCAATCGTAACACCCATCAAACCAGATGGATCGTTAAGGATTTGTGGGGACTACCGAGCCACCCTGAATCATGCCCTTCAACAGAACGCTTACCCGGTGCCGGTGGTACAACACCTTCTCCATTCCCTGGGGGGCGGAAAAGTCTTCGCTAAATTGGATTTAGCACAGGCCTACCAACAACTGCCTGTAGATAAAAAAACAGCAGAGGCACAAACGATCGTTACGCACCGAGGCGCCTTTAAGTGCAACCGACTCCAATTCGGAGTGAGCGTAGCCTCAGGGATTTTTCAAAGTTTGATGGAGAGACTCTTGCAGGGGATCAAAGGAGTCGTACCATACTTTGATGATGTTTTAATTGCTGCCCCAAATAGAGAAATTGGTTCTCCAGAAATTTAAAGACTCTGGCCTTAAGGTTAAAAAAAATAAATGTCAACTGTGTACAGATAAAGTAGAATTCCTGGGGTACCTAATCGATAAACAAGGCATTCACCCCACCAATAGCAAACTAAAAGCAATCAAGAACGCCCCAAGACCCAGAAATAAGACTGATCTCCAAGCTTTTCTGGGGCTCATTAATTTTTACAACATCTTCCTGCCCCACAAAGCAACCATAGCTGAGCCCCTACATAGACTTCTCGACAAAAAAGCAACCTGGGTCTGGGGACACCGAGAGGAGCACGCATTCCGACAAGTGAAAAACTTATTAACCTCAGATGCTGTTTTAATGCAGTATGACGAGACTTTGCCTTTAACAATTGCATGTGACGCATCACAGTTTGGAGTAGGAGCCATTTTGAGCCATGTGTTACCAAATGGTAGTGAGGCCCCTATTGCCTATTTTTCAAGATTATTTTTCATCCCTATGAAAGGATGAACGTAACTATAGTCAAATCAATAAAGAGGCTCTTGCTGTTGTATCTGCTGTTAAGCGGTTTCATGAATATGTATATGGATGAGTTTTTACTATTGTCACCGACCACAAACCTTTGCTGGGGATTATAGCGGGAGACAAGCCAATCCCCTTTATATTATCACCTAGAATGACTCGCTGGTCAGAGTTTTTGGTTGCGTACAATTATACACTGCAACACCACCCAGGGAAAACCATTCCCCACGCTGATGCGCTGAGCCATGCACCACTTCCGGAAACTGTCGATGACCCAGCTCCACGCATTACGATGCTCCAGATTGAAATGCTACATTCACCGCCGCTAACAGCTAGAGATATTGCCATCGAAACAAAATGTGATCCTATCTTAGCGCGAGTTCTCAGTTGGGTTGAACGGAGATGGCCAGTAGAACAAACCCCTGACGACTTCACCCCCTTCAAGAACCGGCAAACAGAACTTTTTTCGCAAAAAGGCTGCCTCCTATGGGGGGATAGAGTCATCGTCCCACAGCAGTTACAATGAGCAATATTAAAAACACTGCGTGAGAGTCACCCCGGCATCATGCATATGAAAGCGCTCGCATGAAGCTACACATGGTGGCTGGGCATCGACAAACAGATCAAAGCCTGGGTAAAGACTTGTTTAAAGTGTCAAGAAGTTAGTAGTGCCCCACCTAAAGCAACTTCAACAGAATGGGAAACACCCCGGGGACCGTGGTCCCACATACACATTTACTTTGCGGGACCTACTAAGGTACATTCGTTCCTACTAACAGTGGACGCCTATTGCAACTGGCTCAAGATCCACGAAATGAAGAGTACTACAACCAAGTCCGTCATCCGGAAGTTGAACAGGCTATTCGCGACGCATGGACTGCCAGACGTTCTGGTATCCGACAACAGACCCCAGTTTACCGCTCTACCCTTTGAACAATACTTAGCGGACTGGGGTATTCTCCATGCGCTAACTTCGCCAGCTCACCCTGCGGCTAACGGAAGAGCCGAGCGCATGGTACAATTTGTTAAAAAAAACCCTCTACAAAATGGACTATGGGGACATTGAAGATAAAATAAACAGAATACTCCTTCTCCAACACACCACTCCGCACAGCATCACCAACAAGACTCCAGCTGAACTATTGATGGGACACAAACTCCGTTCCCATCTCGACCGGCTTCACCCATCTTACGAGCCGGAGAAACCCTGTGGATCTAGTGGAAAATGCCGCGAGTTCAAGATAGACGACTTAGTTTTCGCCATTGGTTACTAGATCAGAAGCCTGCCCTATAAAAGGGCTGCTGCTGCCCTAAGTTTTTGCTCTGTTCAGAATGATTAATAAAGAGTTGAAGTTCACTGTTCACTGTCTCATCTCCGTTCCTTGTGCCCATGCGCAGAACTTAACAAGTCCAAAGCATAAAATACACTTGTGTTTAACAAGAGTTGAAAGGGACCTTGGAGGCCTTCTAATCTAACCCCCAGCTCAGGCAAGAAAGCTGAGGATGCCAAACTCTGAGTAGAGATCCTGAGAAAGGTATAAGAGAATAACAGAATAATACTTAGAAGGGATCTTGGGGTAAACCCTATACCATTTCAGAGAAATAGTTGTCCAGCCTTTTCTTAAAAACTTCCAGTGATTGAGCACCCAGAACTTCTGGAGACAGGCAGTTCCACTGGTTAATTGTTCTCACTCACAGGAAGTTTCTCTTTAGTTTTAGGTTGCTTCTCTCTGTTCAGTTTCCATCCATTGCTTCTGGTTTGCATTCTGCTTCTTTGGAAAATACATTGTCCCCCTTTCTTTGTGGCAGCCCCTTAAAAGCCTGTTGCCTATCACACTCTTGAGTAAAGCATGTGAGCCATTTCCTCCTTTCAGTGGTCCATGAAAGTACATCTATAGTATGCAAATAATAAAAAGGTGAAGAACATTTTTACAGAACTACAGATAAGTTGAGGCTGGGTGACAAGGAATGGCTGGGAGGGGAGGGGCCAGGTGAGGCACCCCTTGATGTGAGTGACATTGAGTTGGCTACGCCCACCCAATCACATGACCACCAAAACATGCCCACCCAGTCATATGACCACAAGCCACACCCACCAAATAAGCCACACCCACAGAACCGGTAGTAAAAATTTTGAATTCCACCACTGAACTGGAGGCAGAGCAGAAAGCCATGATTACTAACAATATTTGATTTTAAAAGTTGAAAACTTATTTTAACAAGAAATCATTCAAAATTTTAAAAAGTACATTTAATTTCCGTCTCCCTCAGCACACTTTCAAGTCATGGCCTGTACTTCTTTGTCACCTGACTGAAATAAATAGCCAGAGCATGATGAAACTGGAGGCCCATCTGGACCTCACAGGTCCAGACAAGGCTGAGAAATATTCTCTTAAAATTGCACTTATTTTTCCACTTAATATGTTGATCATATTCACCTTCAGAAAATGCAACACCTATTAATCATACTTCTTTTGTAATGTAAGTAATAGAAATCTGATTTTTCTTTCTATGAAGATTAAGAAGCATTTTCTTAGTGGGTTTAAACTTAAATTTTATCAGACAGTATTGTAACAAAATTGCTAAAGAAGACTTATCTGGTAAACTTGAAAGTATAGACAAGGTTATCTCACTTGATTTGGGGAAAACTCTCATTGTGCTATTTATCTTGGTCTTTTAAAAAAATTAGTAGTAGTGAACATTAGGTTATTGAAGCAGTACTGAACTTTAGGTTATTGCATTAATCTGAATATTTTCTTGATGGCTTCCAAATATTGTCCAAATGAAGACAGTATTTTGGGTTGGTGCATAATAAGGCAAGATAAATAAAAGTTTATACATAGAAAACATAGTTTGAATAATGAATATTTAGACAATGTATTTTTGAATTGGCTCCTTCCATAGTAATCACTAAGGTTCTGTCAGAAATCAAAGTGCTTATTAAAACCAGCCCCTCCCCCCCTAAACCCACTTCAAAAATACATCCGCTTCTTCTGACAAGGCCCCAATCAAATTCACTCCATAAACATTACAACCGCCTTAAGAACAATATTTCTAATGACACCAGCACTTTACCACAGGAGATTAATATTACTTCTTGACAGTTTGGAACTGATGTAAATGTAGAGAGATTTTATTCCCAAAGATCAGACACTGCAATCCTTTTTTGAAGTCCCTCTCAATTAAGCCTGCCTTGGCCTGCCAATCCAAGGAAAGAGCAGGCAAATCAAAGTCTAGAAAGCTTAACTTAACCCTTAGCATGAAATTTTCTCTCTCAGGACAACATTTAAAAAGGGAAGTGAGCCAGCTCCATTTTGGATCGTGTTCTTTGTTCTTGTGTGGAGTTACTAAGCCTCATTCTGGAAGTGAACCTGTGGAAGACATGCAAGGAAAGAGAGTGCCACATAGCTCTTCCTGAGACTACACATTTTATTTATTTCCTGCCTTTATTAGTTTTTTACAAATAACCTGTTAAGTTCTGCACATGGGTGCAAGGAGCAGAGTGAGGCAGTGAACAGTGAACTTCAACTCTTTATAAAGCATACTGAACAGAGCAATCACCTAGGGCAGCAGCAGTCCTTTTATAGGGTTGGCTGCTGTCCTATTAGCCAATGAAAACATGGGAGTGTTAAACCCTTGAACTAATGAGAGTTGGCCCGTTAACAGCCAATCAGATTTCCCAGAAAGGACCAATCCGATGTCGCTATTATCGGCCAATCAGAAGTGCAGGATTAGAACCCTGCTATTTACTTAAGGTTGTTAAAACTTTATTAAATGCCTTTATTAGTTCATAACATCCCTCCCCCCTAGGTTCCGTTTGAGGGGTGCGGTAACATAATCGTGTAGATATGCAGGTCGTTTCAATTGCCTATTAGATTTGCGCTGTCCCACCAGTTCCTGTCTGTAGTCCGGTTCCGGTGGAATGTTTTTTGATTTATCTGGTACAGGCGGTTGCGCATCCCCACAGGACGACTCGGCGCCGCTAATTCTGTCATCGTTGTCCTCCGGTTCCTGTAGGCTCGCCTCCATTGAGGTATTTCTCTGTGGTGAGGCACACCCCCTTCCTGATTCTTCTTCATGAAAAGCGCCTGGCTGCTGACTTTCTTCGATTTCGTCATCCAGCATCTCGAATTCGGTTCCCTCGACATCCCCTCCCCCCTCAGTTTGAGGGTCACAGGAGTCGTGGGAACTGGGTTGCAACCTAGAGCGAAGCTGATCTGTATGGCGTTTCCATATTTTCCCGTCCATTGTTTGTACTCAGTACGATCTGGGCCTGGTGGCTTGGGTTATGGTTGCTTCGACCCACAACGGTTCGCTGGAAAGATTTTTAGCAAAGACTAAGCCGCCTTCCTTGAATTCACGGCACTTTCTGGTAGATCCACAGGGTTTTTCTGGTGCGTAGGCCGGGTGGAGACGGTCGAGGTGGGAGCAAAGCCTGCGTCTCATCAACAGTTCAGCTGGAGTTTTGTTGGTTATGCTGTGTGGGGTGATGTGTTGGAGTAGGAGTATTCTGTTCAGTTTGTCGTCAATGTCCCCATGGTCCATCTTGTGGAGAATTTTTTAAAGAAATTGGACCATGCGCTTGGCCCTTCCATTGGCCGCAGGTGCACTGGCGAGGTTAGCGCATGGCGGATGCCCCGGTCCACTAAGTATTGTTCGAACGCCAGGGCCGTGAACTGGGGTCTGTTATCGGAGACTAAAACGTCTGGCAGTCCATGTGTTGCAAATAGTTTATTTAATTTGCGGATGACTGATTCCGTTGTAGTAGTCTTCATCTTGTGGATTTTGAGCCAGTTGGAATAGGCATCCACTGTTAGGAGGAATGTATGTCCCTTAGTAGGTCCCGCAAAGTCAATGTGGATGCGGGACCACGGCCCCCGGGGGGTTCCCACTCCATTGGAGTTGCTCTAGGTGGGGCACTGCTGACTTCTTTGCACTTTAGACAAGTCTTCACCCAGGCTTCGATCTGCTTATCGATGCCCGGCCACCACGGGTAGGTTCGTGCGAGTGCTTTCATACGCACGATGCCGGGGTGACCGTCATGCAATGCTTTCAAAACTTCTCATTGTAACCGCTCTGGGACGACGACTCTGTCTCCCCATAGGATGCAGCTCTTCTGCGAGAAAAGCTCTGTTTGCCAGTTTCTGAAAGGGGCGAAGTCGTCAGGGGTTTGGTCTGCTGGCCATCCTTGTTTGATCCAGCTGAGAACTCGCGCCAGGACAGGATCTCGTTTCATTTCGATAGCGATGTCTCTGGCTGTTAGCGGCGGTGAATATAGCGTTTCAATCTGGAGTGTCATGAGGGTTGGAGCTGCGTCGTCGATGGTTTCCGGAAGTGGGGCACGGCTCAATGCATCAGTGTGGGGAATGGCTTTCCCTGGGCGGTGTTCCAATTTATAATTGTACACAGCTAAGAACTCCAACCAACGAGTCATTCTAGGTGACAATATATAGGGGGTTTGCTTGTTTCCCGCTATAATCCCCAGCAAAGGTTTGTGATTGGTAATAATAGTAAAAGCTTGTCCATACACATATTCATGAAACCATTTCACAGCAGATACAACAGCAAGAGGCTCTTTGTCAATTTGGCTATAGTTGTGTTCAGCCCTCGATAAGGTCCTTGAAAAATAAGCAATAGGGGCCTCACTACCATTTGGTAACACATGGCTAAAAATGGCTCCTACTCCAAACGGTGATGCATCACATGTAATGGTTAAGGCAAAGAATCGTTATACTGCATTCAAACAGCATCGGAGGTTAGTAAGTTTTTCACTTGTCAGAATGCGTGCTCCTCTCGGTGTCCCCAGACCCAGGTGGCTTTTTTGTTGAGCAGTCTATGTAGGGGCTCAGCTATGGTTGCTTTGTGGGGCAAGAAGATGTTGTAAAAGTTAATGAGCCCCAGGAAAGCTTGGAGGTCTGTTCTATTCTTAGGCCTTGGTGCGTTTTTGATCGCTCTTAGTTTGCCCTCAGTGGGGTGAATTCCTTGCTTATCGAGGAGGTACCCCAGGAACTCTACTTTCTCTGTACACAGTTGACTTTTTTTTTTTTTAACCTTTAGGCTGGAGTCTTTAAATTTTTGGAGGACCATTCTAAGATGCTTCTCTGGTACTTCTTTTTAGGGGCCGCAATTAAAACCTCATCAAAATATGGTACGACTCCCTTGATCCCTTGTAAAAGTCTCTCCATCAGACTTTGGAAAATCCCTGGGGCTACGCTCACTCCGAATTGGAGTCAGTTGCATTTAAAAGCGCCTTAGTGTATAACAATAGTCTGCGCTCCCGCAGTTTTTTTTATCTGCGGGCAGTTGTTGGTACACTTGCGCTAAATGCAATTTAGCAAAGATTTTTCCGCCCCCCAGGGAATGGAGAAGGTGTTGAACCATCGGTACCGGGTAAGCGTTCTGATGTAGGGCATGATTGAGAGTGGACCGGTAGTCCCCGCAAATCCTTAACGATCCATCCAGTTTGATGGGTGTTGCGATTGGGGTTTCCCAATGGGTGTGGTCAGTTGGTTCTAAAACACCCTGGGCTATTGATTTATCAAGCTGCTCGTCGATCTTTGGTTTTAGAGCAAAAGGCACCCGACGAGGCTTAAGGCAGATGGGGGCTACTTCAAGCTTAAGGTTAAATGACATCGGGGTCCCCTTGTACTCGCCTAGTTTGTCTGCAAAGACGTCCTGGAATTCCTGGACAAGGGCCTCTTCCCAGTCATCACTTCTGGTTTGGTGAATGCCGGCTACCTCGATCCCGATGGTGTGAACCATTGAAGGCCTAACAAACTAGGCCGATCACGATCGACGATGGACAGTGGTAGCGATGCAGTACGATTTTTGAATGATACTTGGACTTGGCTGGAGCCGACGACCAGAATTCAGTTCCCCTGGTAATTTTTGAGTATAATTCTTTGAGCTCTGAGGTCTTGACGCCGGACAGCAGGGATTAACTGTTTGAGGGTCTTCCAGGAAACCATCGAGAGGGACGACCCTGAGTCAACTTCCATCACGCAAGGACGATTCCCTGTGGTCTGGTGGTGGTTGTTTTCTCTCCGAATTGGGCTGGATCCTCGCTTGCTTCTACAGATCTTCCCAATGTGGTCTCTTTTCCACAGGAATGGCAGAGCGCATCGAGGAATTTGCAATCTGATCGCGGATGATTTGCCCCACAACCCGCGCATTGGTGCGGTAGTCTTCGATTCCGCAGGTTGCGTTGGTTGCGTTCAGACTGGAGCTGGTTGACCTCCTCCTCATCACTTTCTGATGGAGTTTCGAGGTCCTCGTGGTGGGCCGCTGTTGTGTGCCTCTCTAGGCAAGGTGAGGTATCATTGGCGAGTTGACGGAGTGGTGCGTTGGTGCAGTGCATTCGGGCGGCCGACTTCCTGGTTGCTTCTGCTGCAGTAGCTGATGACATTGGCAAGATCGATGTCCCCTTTGGCCATAATCTTGCTCTGCGCCAAGTGGTCATCTAATCCCAGAACTATTCGGTCTCTTAGAGCTTCTTCGAGGTCTGCAAACCCACAGAGGCCTCCCAGGTTCTGGAGGTCCACGATGAAATCTGCGACACTCTCTCCTTTCCGTTAGTCCCTCTGATAAAACTCATGTCTTCGGACAAGCGTTGGTACAGCGGGTGCATAGTGGGCCCGTAGAAGGGGCGCGAGGACGTCCCAGTCCATGGATTTCACCTCAGCCGGTTTCGCTAGTGCCTTGGCCATCTTAAAGACGGCAGGCCCACAATGGGTCAGGAATACTGCTTGCTTTTTCCCTGTAGTTGCGTCTTTCAAGTTGTTGGTCTCCAGAAATATCTGGAACCGGTCCATGTAGGAGTCCCAGTCTTCTTGTGCCGGGTCAAATGGAACGAGTGGTATGGTGCCACCAGACATGGTTTCCGTTGTTGATGTGCCTTCAGCCACGTGCTCTGTTTGGTGCTCTGTAAGTGTTCAGTCAGCTCTGATGTCTCTGCATCCCATCTTCGTCGCCAGTGTTAAGTTCTGCGCATGGGTGCAAGGAGTGGAGACGAGGCAGTGAACAGTGAACTTCAACTCTTTATTAAGCATACTGAAAAGAGCAATCACCTTGGGCAGCAGCAGCCCTTTTATAGGGTTGGCTGCTGTCCTATTAGTCAATGAAAACATGGGAGTGTTAAACCCTTGAACCAATGAGAGTTGGCCCATTAACAGCCAATCAGATTTCCTAGAAAGGAGCAATCCAATGTTGCTATTATCGGCCAATCAGAAGTGCAGGATTAGAACCCTGCTTTTTAGTTAAGGTTGTTAAAACTTTATTAAACGCCTTTATTAGTTCATAACATAACCGAAGGTGGCAAACACATACAATATTTCCTCCTCTTCCTATTTTCCCCACAACAACAACCCTATGAAGTGAGTTAGGTTGAGAGTAACTGACTGGCCCAAGATCATCCAGCTGGCTTTCATGGCTAAGGCAGAAGTTGAACTCATGGTTTCCCGCTTTCTAGCCTGATGCCTTAACCTCAACACCAAACTGGCTTCTGGAAGAAATGTGTTTGTGGTACCATTACAAAATAGGCTTTTTTTCCTGGAATTGTGGAAGGGAGTAATAGAGGTTATGGATGGAATTTTTAGAGATTCTTCTAAAATAAAAATGGAAAGATAAATATTCTAAAATATTTTTTAAAAAACTGGAAGAGATACTATGGTGTACTGTATAAACTATGGAGCAATACTTAACTGTGGTTAATGAAATGCAATCAGATAGATTTGATAGTAACAGCTTAACAACCAGGATTTGAGATAATAATTCCTGGTGAGCACCTGAATGGTGAAAACAGTGAAATGATGTGTTTCATAGTTTTAATTCTTCCTCCATCACATGGACAGCCTGTGTTCAAAAGGGATATTGTGGTATTTCCTTTCAGTAGCTGCTGTCAGTAAGGCATTACATTTTACCAAGCCGTTTTAAATTTGGGGGTTGTTATGCAGCGAGGTATCCGGCTGATCAGAGAAAATGTGCAGAATGGTTCTAAAAAGTTGTTTATAGAGAGGACTGATGAATCTGATTGCAGCTCTAATCAATGGTCCTTTTTGTCATATCAGCTAGTGCCCATTAAGGCAGTGGTGGGATTCAATTTTTTTACGACCTGTTCTGTGGGTGTGGCTTGGTGAGAATGGCAGGGGAAGGATACTGTAAAATTTCCAGTCAGAGGTGTTTTTTGCCAGTTTTCTCAAAATTTCTGCTACCAGTTCTCCAGAACTGGTCAGAACCTGCTGAATACTAACTCTGCATTAAGATTATGTAACATTATAATTTAACATATTCTGCCTCGTACCATGAACACTGAAAGCTATGGTCATAATAAAAATGGCCAAGATGACTAGGAAAGAATATAGCTTATTCCAGTAATAAAAAATGTAAATCCATTTGTTAAGTGTGGAGCATGGGTGCGAAGAATGGAGACGAGCTGGTAAAACAGTGAACTTCAACTCTTTATTTACATGGTGTGACAGCTCAGCTCAATGGCTTCTATAGCCTTCCTTATATAGGCAACCTATTAACTATTCAACCAATGAAAACCTGGGAGCGCTAGCTCCGTTGACCAATGAGAGCGGCTTGCAAATGGCCAATCAGATTTTCCTGAATGGACCAATTTGATCTCACCATTTAACAGCCAATCAGAAGTGCAGGGCCAGAATCCTGCACTTGACTTCAAGCTCTAGATAACTTTATTAACATTTATTCATTCACAACACCCCTTCCCCCTGGGTTCTGTTTATGGGGTGCGGTCATGTAGTCCTTGAGGTAGGATGGTTGTTTTGTTAGTCTTTTTGATTTTCGCTGTGCACCTGGTATTTGGCTGCACTCTTGTTGAGGTAGGGCATTGTTTGGCGAAAGGGGTGCCTCTGATTCTGAGTTCGCGTTTTTGTTGTCACCAACATCTTCGGTATCACCCTGAGGTGAACTCACTCCCATCCCTGATTCCTGTTCTCACGTTTCTGTTCCACTATCGTTTCCTTCAAAAAGGTTTTCTGCTAATTGAAGTTCATCTTCCTCTGTATCTTCCTCTGTATCTTTCATCTACCTCTGTATCTTCCTCTGTATCTTTATTAGTGGATTCGGAGATGCCTGATTTCAGCCTTGATTGTAGTTGATCGATATGGCGCTTCCAAAGTCTATCGTCAGGGCATTGTACAAGGTATGATCTTGGGCCGGTTACACGGACCACAGTCGCTTCTACCCACAACGGATTGCCCAATAAATTTTTAGCGAACACCAAATCGCCTACCTGGAAGGTACGGCATCAGCCGCTGGATCCGAGTGTTTTCTCCAGTTCGTACGCTGGGTGTAACCGGTCGAGGTAGGAGCGGAGCTTTCGTCTCATTAGCAGCTTGGTGGGAGTTTTGTTGGTGATGCTGTGTGGAGTGATATGCTGTAAAAAGAGGATTCAGTTTATCTTCTCTTCAATATTGTCATAGTCCACTTTCTATAGCGTTTTCTTGACGAATTGTACCATGCGCTCGGCCCTTCCGTTGGCCACAGGATGCACATGCGAAGTCAGCGCATGTCGAATACCGCAGTCCACCAGGTACTGTTCAAAGGACAGCGCGGTAAATTGGGGCCCGTTGTCGGATACCAGAACGTCTGGTAATCCGTGGGTTGCAAACAGTCTTTCTAGTTTTTCAATGACTGCTTCGGTTGTCGTGTTCCTCATTCGGTGGATTTCAAGCCAGTTCGAGTAGGTGTCTACGGTTAACAAAAAGATGTGGCCTTTGGTCGGCCCAGCAAAATCCAGATGGATACGGGACCAGGGTCCCCGCAGTGTCTCCCTTTCGGTTGGGATTGCCTTTGGTGGAGCGTTGCTTACTTCCTGGCATCTATAACAAGTTTTGACCCATGTCTCAATTTGCTTGTCGATGCCTGGCCACCATGCGTAGCTTCGTGTGAGGGCCTTCATGCGCACGATGCCGGGGTGGCCATCGTGCAAGGTTCTTAGTAGTGCTTGTTGGAGTCATTCTGGGATAACGACTCTATCGCCCCAGATGATGCAGCCCTTTTGAGAAAACAACTCTGTTTGTCGACTTTCGAATGGTGCGAAGTCGTCTGATACTTGGTCCAATGGCCATCCGCATTCCACTCACGTGAGGACTCGTGTTAAGGCAGGGTCGCATTTTGTTTCTCTCACGATAGCATGGGCAGTTAATGGCGGTGCACAAAGTGTCTCGATCTGCAATGTTGTCATTGTTGGTGTGGGGTTGTCAATAGTCTCTGGAAGCGGTGCACGGCTCAATGTGTCGGTGTGGGGAATAGCTTTCCCAGGGTGGTTTTGCAGCTGATAATTATAAGCAGCCAAGAATTCTGACCAGCGAGTCATCCTGGGAGATAATATATAGGGGGTTGGCTTATCCCCAGCTATTAATCCCAGAAAAGGTTTGTGGTCAGTCACTATAGTAAAAGCCTGGCCATACACATACTCATGAAATCTTTTGACAGCCGACACAATTGCAAGGGCTTCTTTGTCAATCTGGCTATAATTTCGCTCAGTTTTCAAGCGCGTCTTTGAAAAATAGGCAACAGCAGCTTCGCTATCATTAGGCAATACGTGGCTCAAAATGGCGCCCACTCTGAAAGGCGATGCATCACACATGATATTTAACGGTAAGGTTTTATTGTACTGCATTAGTACAGTGTCAGAAGTCAGTAGTTTTTTCACATTACGGAATGCCTGCTCTTCTCTATGACCCCATACCCAAATTGCTTTTTTGTCCAGTAAACGATGTAAAGGTTCAGCGACAGTCGCCTTGTGCGGCAAGAATACGTTATAAAAATTGATGAGGCCTAGAAACACCTGGAGGTCGGCCTTATTCCGGGGTCTGGGAGCTTTTTTTATTGCTCTCAATTTGCTATCTGTAGGGTGAATGCCCTGACTGTCTATTAAGTACCCTAAAAATTCGACACGATTTGTACACAGCTTACACTTATTTTTCTTCACTTTAAGCCCTGCGTCTTTGAATTTCTGGAGAACCAATCTTAAACGATCCCGTAAAATTTTTGAAGTAGGGGCAGCAATTAACACATCGTCAAAGTAGGGGACAACGCCTTTAATCCCTTATAATAGTCTTTCCATCAGGCTCTGAAAGATTCCCGGGGCTACACTCACTCCGAATTGGAGCCACGTACATTTAAAGGCACCTCGGTGAGTCACGATCGTCTGTGCCTGTGCCGTTTTTTCATCAACCAGCAGTTGCTGATAAGCCTGAGCTAAGTCTAGTTTAGCGAAGACTTTTCCTCCCCCCAGGGAATGGAGGAGGTGTTGCACCACTGGCACCGGATATGGGTTTTGCTGCAGGGCGTGGTTCAGGGTGGTTTGGAAGTCCCCACAAATTCTAATCGAACCATCCGGCTTAATGGGTGTCACGATTGGGGTCTCCCAGGGAGAGTGGCTCTAACACTCCCTGGGCTGTTAACTTTTCAAGCTGTTCGTCGATTTTCGGCTTTAGTGCGAACGGAACTCGACGAGGCTTAAGGCGGATGGGAGCTATTTTTGGATTAAGGCTAAATGATATCGGGGTCTCCTTGTACTCACCTAGCTTTTCTGCGAAGACGTCCCTGAATTCATGGATGAGGTCCTCCTCCCAGTCACTGCCGCCAATTCGGTTAATGCCTGCCACTTCAATGCCGAGTGGTGTGAACCATTGGAGGCCTAACAGGCTAGGCCGGTCCTTGTTGATCACAGTCAGGGGTAAGTACGCTGTGTAGTTTTTGAACGAGACCCGGACTCGACTGGATCCCACGACTGGAATCTGGTTCCCCTGATAGTCTTTAAGTATGAGTCTTTGGGAACGGAGGTCTTGGCGCCGGATAGTAGGGATAAGTTGCTTGAGGGTCTTCCAGGAAACCATCGAGAGAGACGATCCTGAGTCGACTTCCATTTGGCAGGGCTGATTTTCGATGGCCACTTTAATTCGGATTTTCTTGGCATCCAAGGAAGAGGCGTGACCGATAGTGATAGTTTGGTGAGCCTCTTCTTGCTTCGTTGGGCGATTCATGGTTCGGTTTCTGAGTGTTTTACTTTCTGAGTGTTTTACTGGTTCTCGCCTTACAGGACGGTTTCCTGTCGATTGGCGATAGTTGGCCCCCTTCGAGGTCTGGCTTCGTCCTAGGAGGCTTCTATAGACCCGTCCGATATGGCCTTGTTTCCCGCACTCATGGCAGAGCGCATCACGGAATTTGCATTCGGACTGGTAATGGTTGGACCCGCAGCCAGCGCATGGTTGTTCCGACTTCGGGTAATGGTCCCGATTAGACCGCAGTCAATGGACCTCTTCTTCGTCGCTGTCTGACGATGTAGAGAGGTCCTTGTGGTGGGCCATCAATAGCTGTCCTTCTGACTTAGGTGAAATGTCGCAGGTTGGTTGGTGTGTCGGAGTGCGGTTGCGGCGCAGTTGGGCAGCCGACTTCCTGGTTGCTTCTGCTGCAGTAGCATCAGCAATGGCATCGGCAAGGCTAATGTCACCCTTTGCCATTATCTTGTTCTGCAAGTTTAGCGCATCTAATCCCAGAATTACTCGGTCTCTCAAAGCCTCTTCCAGGTCGGCGAACCCACAGAGGCCTCCCAAGTTTCGGAGGTCCGTAACGAAATTGGCAACGCTCTCTCCTTTCCGCTGGTTTCTTTGGTAGAACTCGTGCCGTCTTATGAGCGTTGGTATGGTCGGTGCATAGTGGGCTTTCAGTAGAGGTTCGAGGACGTCCCAGTCCATAGCCTTCACTTCAGCTGGTTTTGCTAGTGCCTTGGCCATCTTGAACACGGTCGGCCCGCAATGCATTAGGAATACCGTCCATTTCTCCCCAGTTGTGGCATCCTTCAAATTATTGGTTTCCAAGAACATTTGGAAACAATCCATGTAGGACTCCCAGTCTTCTTGCGCTGGGTCGAACGGAGTGGGTGGTACGACGACGCCGGACATGGTTCCGCCGTTGTGCATTTAAGCCTTGTGCTCAGTTGTTTCTTCGTTGTTTAGTCAGCTCTGACGTCTCCACATCCCATCCTCATCGCCATGTTAAGTGTGGAGCATGGGTGCGAAGAATGGAGACGAGCTGGTAAAACAGTGAACTTCAACTCTTTATTTACATGGTGTGACAGCTCAGCTCAATGGCTGCTATAGCCTTCCTTATATAGGCAACCTATTAACTATTCAACCAATGAAAACCTGGGAGCGCTAGCTCCGTTGACCAATGAGAATGGCTTGCTAATGGCCAATCAGATTCTCCTGAACGGACCAATCTGATCTCGCCATTTAACAGCCAATCAGAAGTGCAGGGCCAGAACCCCGCACTTGACTTCAAGCTCTAGATAACTTTATCAACATTTATTCATTCACAACACCATTTAAATAAACTATCTTCACAATGAAGGACCACTTTTGGAATACAGGAAGAAAAAATAGATTTCAAAAACTTGGATTGAACACTTTCAAGCAAAAGAAATTATCTGTTAGAGCTCAACTGAACTTCAATTTTGTAGGGATTTGGATCTTCGCCAACAAAAGTTTAATCACTGAAGGTCTTTTTGAGAAGTAGAAAGTTTATAAAGCCAACACTTTTTTTCTTTTGCACTTAAGTTGACATAATTGGTGTGGGTCTTGCAATTTGCTAATAGCATAGAAAACAATCCCCAGACATTTAAAAGTCTTAACTTGCTCCATTGGATGATTATTGACCAACCAGACATGTGCCTTAGGGTGCTTAGCAAAAACCGTAACTTTGGTTTTGAAGTAATTAATTTCTAACCATTCTTCTTGGCAGTGCTTAGCAAGTATATGAAGTACCCATTTCAGGCCAGTCTGTGTCTCAGAGAGCAACATCTGTATATAAAAGAAGAAAAATGTGTCTGTTTCCCAATTTTGGTAGATGAAGAGATAGGCTATTCAGTTTATCTATGAGATTACAGAGATTAAGAGTTAAAATACACCCTAGTCTTGCTCCTCTCTTAACTGAGATTTCCATGGTGCAGTGACCATGCATATGGCATCACACTTCCATCTGGGAGCTTTGAAAGAGCTTGTATATAAGAACAAGTAATCTTCTATCACTTGAGGATGCCCATAGTTTGAATTTTGAGATGAAATCAAAAGCACATCTTAAGATCAATAAACTACATAGACTGTTGAGCGAGCTCTGGATAAATATTTCTCAACTAGATGTTGAAGAGTTAAAATGTAGTCAAAAACTGAAAAGCGGGGAGAAGTTATATAGAAGATATAGAATGGTTAATAAGATAAGTAATGATATATAAGATGAGCATGAATTTAATTGAAGTCCGTACAAAGAGAGGTATTCTGGGGCCAAGCCACTTTCTAAAAGGAAGTTTTATTTTTTTGGTTTTTGTGTGTTTATGTTTGATTAAGAATTAATAAAACCTTGGAGGATGAGAATATTTGTAAACAAGTCAGATGAAAATATAAATATGATGGTTATAAAATAGATGAATATAGAAAAGAAATGTAATTGAGTAAAAGTAAAGAGAAATAATGAGAAATTTGCTAAAATATATTTATCTATCTATAAGGAAATGGGATAAATTAGAATTATGCTGTATAAAATAATTTACAATGGAAAAAGGTTTTATGTTTGTAATGTGTAATGATGTTTTTTTTTTAAACAAGTTTTATTAATTCTTCAAGACAGACAATACACAAGAACACAAAACATAAAAGCATAAAAAATCTCTTTTCTGAAAGTTGCTTAGTCCCGGGTTATAACTCTTGGTACAGACACAAATTCAAATTCATATTCCTTTTATATACCATTTCATATCTTATTAACATTTTCAATTTTCTACATGACTTCTCTCTTTTAAATTTTCTCAATTTTATTTCATTTATCTCCTCTCAATTCATATCATAATATTTATCATTCTTTGTGTGTTCTATTCCAACCATCCATTTATTTTTCTTCTTTAAAAAAGAAGAAAAACTTCTCCTGTACATTATATGGAGTATGATGCCTTTATCTCTTTCCCCTATATTTATATTACTTAATATAAAACACATAACTTACATTGGGATTCTGTCTGGTACATTCTAAAATTATACTATGTTGTCAAAAATAATACAAATCTATTCATTAGTATTAATATTCATTTATATCTTAAACATTTTACACATTATTTTTCAGTTACCCTATATACTCGAGTATAAGTCGACCCGAATATAAGCCGAGGCACCTAATTTAACCACAAAAAACTGGGAAAACTTATTGACTCAAGTATAAGTCGAGGGTGGGAAATGCAGCAGCTACTGGTAAATTTCAAAAATAAAAATAGATGCCAATAAAAACTTTCACTAGGACAGTTGAGAATAAGTTTGATGTTCACAATTTCCTCTTTGAAAGAGACCAGTAAATAGGGAACAAGAAGATGAAGAAAAAGAAGTGTGTTTTTTCACACTTTTCACACTGAAGTGAACAAAAATGGCATCATAGGAACAAGCTTATTCTCAGCCCAAAGGTTTGTTTCTGATTTCTTCCCTGATTTAAGGGAAATTTGGGAAACGATCTCACTATCATGAAAGGTTTGATTGATTCACTAACCCAAAAGATGATGATGATGACAGTGGTAGGCAGGAGTCACTCTCTCCCTTGCAAGAAAAAACCAAGAGCCATTCTTATGATATCTCTCTCTCTCTCTCTCCCCCTCCTCCCCCTCCTCCAGAGTGGACTGAAAGCAGCTGGAGCTGAGGAAATGAAACTGAGTGGAGTGACCTCGGCTCGCGTTGCTTTTTCAGCCTAGACCTCAGAAAAGCCTCCCCCTCCCATGCTTAAAAGTTGCAAAGGAAACACGGAAGCAGGGAAGTAGCTGCCCAGCTTCGGAGCTCCACACCATTTTTTTTCAGAGGGGAATCTGACTCGAGTATAAGCCGAGGGGGTTTTTTTCAGCACAAAAAATGTGCTGAAAAACTCGGCTTATACTCGAGTATTTACGGTAAATCACATACTTTTATGGGAGCCCTATTTTCCATAATTATTCCCCCCCCCCACATCACATATTATAAGTCATTATTTCATTACAGTGTTCCTCCTTCTTCTATGTCAAATCTCTCATTTCACAAAAAGATTTGCTTATATACCATAATCTAATCGTTAATATTAACAATCATTTATATCTTAAACATTTTATACATTTAAATTAAATATCATGCCTTTGTAGGAACACTTATGCTTTCTGAAAATTATTATTTCCCCCCCCCCCATCACAATCTTAAGTCATATTTCATTACAGTACTCCCTTTTTCTTAACAAAAATTTCACTAGTTTATATTAAATATTTTATCACATTTTAAATTACATATTATTTCCAATTTTCTATGGTTATTTCTAAATATAAATATAAAAATGCAGTCTTATGTACCTTTCTAGAATCCCTTTAACAATAAAGTTTATCCATTATCTCTAAAAATCTTTTGCTTCTTAACATCTTGCTCCCCACCATTAAGGCTTCTCATCCCTTCCTTTCTCCCTTGCTTCTCCTTCTCTTTGTCCTCTTTAACCCCTTGTCTCTCCACCTCCCTTTTATTCTGCTTTCCCCATTTCTATTGTTTCCTAACATAATGTCCCCTTTTCACCTTATTCTTCTCTTTCTGGATTGTTTTTCCAGATCTTAGAGTCCTCTTTCCCTTTTTCTCTTTCTTTTTCCCTTCTCCAACCAGAGTCATTTGATCATCAAAGATGGCTTCTTCTTTATCCCCATCATCCTGTTGTTCATTCTGCTTCACATAGTTATAAACCGGCATTTCTAAAAATTGAAAAATAATGCCAAGACCATCTTTCCCTTCTTGTTTTTCTTTTTCATATTTTTGATATATAAGTTTCAATCCATCCACAGATGATGCCATTGTGTAGAGAAAAAGTTTTTCCAAACAACCACCCAGATGTTTTAATCAGAAATAATTGTCAAAGGTTCCAAAGTCACCAAACAATCCAAACAGGCTGTTTCTTTTAAATACCTTCTTCTTCTTCTTCTTCACTTTCTCTTTCTGGAGTTAAAGTAATCACAAAGTTTCCTTTCAAATATATTTTTTGGAAAGGTTTTTTTTTTTTTTTGATGTTTAATAACTCTACAATTCTAGGCAATCTTCTCCTTATTTTCAAATCCTGCTCCAATTTTTTTTCCTCTCCCTTCTCACTCACAGCCAAAAAGATTTTTTTTCTCCGCTGTCACTTTAAGAAGGAGAGTGGAATGAAAAGAAAAAACTTTCCCTTTTAGAATATTCGCAGCTTATAACTCTCACAAGGAACAATGTATGCTTAGCAGCCTTCAAGGTTCCAGGTCACTTTCTCTTGTCTTGTCCTGGTTACAAGCAACTTTCACTTCTTCCAACTTTCTCCCTCCAGCACCTGCTTGTCTGGCTGCAGATTTATTCGTGGCGGCCATTACTGACCGCCGTTCCTCTGCCTCGGGAAAAGGGGGTTTAGCTGGCAGGGGAGGGGGTTTGCGACACCCCCAAACCCCTTTCCAGATCCCCCCTGTCTTCAGCTGCCTCTACGGGGCAGCTATATCCCCCAGATCCAAATAGATCGGGGGAACCTTGGCGGCGAACGCAGCAGGCATCGCGCAGTATCGCGAATCCCTGCTGCCACGGAAAGCTAGCAACCGGAAGTCCCCCATGTTTAATGATGTTTTGTTTGTCTTTAAAACTAATAAAATTTGTTTCAAAAAAAAATTGAATGGCTTTTTCTGACCCCTGCCTGCTCATCAGGCAAGATATGTTTTTACTGTAACCCAATCCAGGAGTTTATTGTACAAATGTCTTGCATATAATTTGCTAAACATACTGAGAAGGCTAATGGGCCAATGATTGGCAAGTAAACTTCGTATCTCTTTTTTTTATGGATTGGGATGACCAAAGCTAGACTCCAATCATCAGGAACATTAGTATAATTATAAATAAAGGTGTTAGTGAAACCAGAACAGGTACCTATCTATCTAGGTGACTACAACTGGCCTCAACTGAGATGAAGTCATATCCTGGAGCTTTGTTCAATTTTAAACGTTTGATCAGTTTTATAATCTCAGAGCATGACACAAGGGGCCAAGGGAGAAACAAGCAAGCTTTATAGTCTAACCCTCTCCACCTGTATGTATAGTATCTGAACTAATTTTCCCAGAGTGAAGCAGGAATAAGAGATGGAAATTGTGAATTAGCAGAACCAGAATGGAGAGCTATACATTTCCAGAACATAGCTGAATCCCTCTCTTCAAATAATGAAAGTCCAAGTCCAGGCTTGTTGATAAAAACAATACATTTTGCAAGAAATAATTTCCATTATTTGTATATCAAAAATAATAACATAATTATTACAAATCAGTTCACTACATCCAATTAAACATCTGCTTTCACACACTCTTTAATCTCCTTTCTCAAAATTAATGTCATGTTTATAAGCCCTTTTGTAATTCCACTTTAGTAATACCAGTAGATCCCTTATAAGAAAATAATCCACATCAGTCTTTTAAATTTTTAAGTGACCATCCAACTTTATAATGCAATATTTTCAAACCTTTCTTCTAAGTTGTAATTTTTAAATCCACCTTAAAGTCTATTTCAGTTTTATTCAAAGAGGCTTGCTCCTCTTCAATAAAACTTTTGATTCCATTATAAAGAAGCTTGAAAACCTCTTGAAGCAAACATTTTCTTTAAGGAAGCCATCTTTTGCCCTCTGGTAACCAGACTTTAAAGTCTTATTGTCAAGTAAAGTATAAACAAAAGAACTTTTCCCACAAGAAAGGATCCCTTTTAATGAACTTTAATTAAAGTCTGTGTTTAATTCAAATTCGTCAGAACCCTTTTAATTCATTGTGAAATCAATAGTGTAATCACTTTTTGCTGTATATTGTAAAGAAGAAAATCTTACAAAACCTTAAACTTCTTTCTTTCTTTCTTTCTTTCTTTCTTTCTTTCTTTCTTTCTTTCTTTCTTTCTTTCTTTCTTTCTTTCTTTCTTTCTTTCTTTCTCTTTCCCCCCTCTCTCTCCCTCTCTCTTTTCCTTCCTTCCTTCCTTCCTTCCTTCCTTCCTTCCTTCCTTCCTTCCTTCCTTCCTTTTTGTCAGAGAGAGACTGACTGAGCCAATGGAAGGAGTCCAATGAGGAATTAGTCTGGAATCACTGTAGCTCAAGAGGGATTAACTTTTAAGTACCTTGAGCTGATAAACTAATTATATTTTCATGGAATGAAAATTAATATGTTATTTACTGGATTTAATTAAAGTAGATATAAATCTCTTTTCTCCCTCCAAGCCCTCCAAATAATACGCATATGGTTTTTTTAAAATACAATAAAATAATTGCCAAATAACAGCAAAAAAGAAAACCCATTTGAAACCAAGAGAACAATATTAGAACCAAAGCCCGTAATACGATAAACTTATATTGTTTTAATCATCTATGTAAAATGTGGAACCCAAGATTTCTCCAGAATTTATTTATTTTTTTGAAAAGAATTTTATAAATTTTCTACAAACAAACAAGACAAACAAAACATTAAAACATCAACTCTCTTATGTACATACAGTGTGTCGGTTGGTTCATCAGTTTTGTGTATTCATTTTGTAGTCTCAATTACAGTTATGTTACATAACAACTCATATTGTCAATCCAAACTTATATATCCTAATATCGCTGTTAAAAAATCATTTGACTATACTTTTAATCATTCATGCTTTTTGAGATAACAATACTTTAAATAATTTATTCTATAGCAAATCATATAATTATACCCAATCTATCCTAAAAACACTTTATAAATATAATGTCAAATAATAAAGGCGAAAGAAAAAATAAAGATATTCCTTGCTGTCTAACATTCTAAATATTCTATTATCGTATTTTGTCATCTAGCCATTGATAAAAAAGACCCCAAATTTCATAAAATTGTTTATCCTCTTGCTCTCTAATTTCAAATGTCAATCTACTCATCTCAGCACATTCCAATATTTTCTTAATAATTTCTTCCTCTGATGGTATTTTCTCACTCTTCCAATTTTTAGCAAATACAATCCAATCCAATCCAATTTTTAGCAAATATAATCAGATATTTCAAGTCTTTACTGTATGTATCTGGTAAGATTCCCAATGGAAAGAACTCCGGTTTCAAATCAATACGTTTCTTTGTCATTTTTTCCAACCACATGCGAATTTTAGTCCAATATTTTTTTTAGCATCCTCACAGGTCCACCACATATGGTAATATGAGCCAGGTATCTGATGACATTTCCAGCATTTTTCAGATTTGTTCTTAAACATTCTTGCTATTCTTGTCGGGGGAAAGTGCCACCTGTAAAACATCTTATACAAATTTTCTTTATATGCTGTTGACATTGTCATTTTATAATTTTGAGACCACAATTTCTGCCATTTCTCTAACTCAATCCCATATCCAAAATTCTTCCCCCAAACAATCATAGTTTCTTTAACTTGTTCTTCCTCCAATTTAATTCCCAGTAAATAACCATATAATTTTTTAATCACCTTCTCATCAGTACCTATCAAGATCCTATCGAGATCAGTCTGTTTATCATAGAATCCCTCCGTTTTAGAATCTTCATCATACCTTGAATGTATTTGCGCATATGAAAACCAATTTATCTTTATACCTTGTTCCTCTAAGTTTTGAATCGATTTAAGTTCACCCTTTTCATCCAATAGTTCCCCATATCTAACTGTTTGTTCCTTCTTATAAATTATAGGATAGGAAAATGCTTCAATAGTCAATAACCAAACTGGAATTTTCAAATAACATTGTCTTTTTATCTTCTCCCAGTTTAACCACAAAGACTCCCATATATAATGTCGTCTAAAGTAACCCTGTGTTTTAGTTCCCTTATACCATAAAAAAGCATGCCAACCCAACAGCAAATCATGCCCTTCTAATGTCAACAATCTATGCTTTCTTAATGTTATCCATTCTTTGACCCACATCAAACTTGCAGCTTGATAGTACAATTCCCAATTGGGCAGGCCAAAACCTCCTCTAATTCTAGCATCTTGCAAAAGCTTTAGCTTTATTCTCGCTTTCTTACCTTGCCATATAAACTTCAACATAATTTTATTTAAATCTTCAAAATAGTCTTTTCCAAGCCTAATTGGTATTGTTTGAAACAGAAAAAGGATTCTGGGTAAAATATTCATCTTAATTGTTGAAATTCTCCCTATTAATGACAATTGCAAGTTTTCCGATTTCTTCAAGTCTGTAGCTATCTGTTGTTTCAGTTTAATATAATTATTCTCTTTTAATGTGCTACATCTTGCTGTCAAATATATCCCCAGATACTTAACCTTATTCGTAACTTGGATTTTCAACAGGTCTACCAGTTCTTCTCTTTGTCTCAGTCGCATGTTCTTTGTCAAAATCTTTGTTTTATCTTTATTTATTTTCAAACCAGCCACCTCACCATATGTCTCTATCTTTTCCAATAACTTTGGAGCTGTTTCTAGCAGATCTTCCAGAATAAAAGCTAAGTTATCAGCAAAAGCTTGTAGTTTGAATTCTTCCTTTTTAATTTTCATTCCTTTTATGCTTTTATCATCCCTAATATTTCTATTCAACACTTCCAAAGTCAACACAAATAGCAAAGGAGATAGGGGACATCCTTGTCTTGTCCCTTTTCTAACATTAATAAAGTCTGTAAGTTCTCCCTCCATCATTACCTTTGTTGTCTGTTTATTGTATATGGCTTCTATTGCTTGAATAAATTTTCTGGCAAAACCCATCTGTTCCAATAGTAATAACATAAATCTCCAGTTCACGTTATCAAATGCCTTTTGAGCATCTAGGAATATCAAAGCCATTTGCTTTTCAGGATGAGCCTCGTAGTATTCCAAAGTATCCAAGATTACTCTCATGTTGTCTCTGATTTGTCTCTTTGGCAGAAATCCATTTTGATTTGGATGGATAAAATTATTTAAATATTTTTTAAGTCTTTCTGCTAAAATTAAAGCAAAAATTTTATAGTCTGGATTCAATAAAGAAATAGGTCTATAGTTCTTAATTTGCAGTGAGTCAGCCTCTTCTTTTGGAATAAGTGTGATATAAGTTTCTGACCATGTTTTGGGTATCATCTTCTTTGACATAACTTCATTCATAACTTCTAACAATGGGATGCTCAATGATTCTTGAAATGTTTTATAGAATTCTGCCGGAAGCCCATCTGGACCTGGTGTTTTCCCATTATTTTGTTTAAGTGCTTCATTTAATTCCATCATTGTTATATTGCTTTCTAACATTTCTTCAGTCTGTTTAGGTATTTTCAGTAAGTTAGCATTTTGTAGATACTGTTTGACTTTTTTTTCATCAATATTCTCTTGTTTATATAGTTGCCCATAGAAATCTCGAATAATTTCCTTTTTCTCCTTATTACCATAACAAACTTGGCCTTGATCATCTATTAGCTTCAATATTTTTCTTGATTCCTTCTCCTTTCTCAATTTATATGCTAGCCATCTACCTGGTTTATTTGCATCTTCAAAATAATTCTGTTTCGAATTTCTAATTTTCTATGCCAATTCTTCTTTCTCTATTAATTCCATTTTATGTTGAATTACATCCAGCTTCAATTTAATATCTTTTTTCTGTGGTGTTTTCTGAAATTCTTTTTCAAGTCTTTTATACTCATCTTCCAAGGCCTTAGAAGCTTGCCTTTTCCTAGCATTCTTTTTTCTTGTATAATCTATTATCAAACCTCTAGCATATGTCTTCATTGTATCCCAAACATTCTGCGTTGAAGTATTTTCTTTTTTATTTTCTCTAAAGAAAAAAGCCAGTTCCTTCTCCATCCGTTGTATAAAATCTTTTTCCTTTAAGATAGTATTGTTTAATGTACATCTCGATCTTTTTTTTTTGTCCCTTCTATTTAATTGTCATTGGGCTGTGATCTGCCCAAGTACTTGTTTCAATATTTGTTTCTTGAATATTAGATATTAATTCTGTTGAGATCCAAATCATATCTAATCTGGACCATGATAAATGTCTATTTGAATAAAAGTATATTGTTTAGCTTTAACATTTCTTTCTCTCCAAATATCTTTTAAAGTTAATTCGTCTGTCATTTTAAAAAAAAGATTTAGGGAGAGTCTTTCTATTTTGCTTTGTTGTTGTTGCTATATAGTCCAATTTATTGTCCACAATTCCATTAAAGTCTCCCATCATAATTATATCAACATAGTCCAGTCCAATTATTTTCATGTGTGGTTTTTTATAAAACTCTTCTTGTTTATCTTTCGGAGCATAAATTGCAATCAAGAGTATTTTTATATTATTGTCCATTATTTCTACCATTAATACTCTTCCGTCTTCATCCGTGTAGATCAGTTTTGCTGGGATAACCTCTTTAATGTATAGAACCACTCCTCTTTTCTTACATTGAGTCAAAGAAGTAAATAATTTCCCTAATTTTGGCTATACTAACAATTGTTCATGTTGTTTTTTAATATGAACTTCTTGTAGACAAATTATTTCAAATTTTAATTTCTCCAATTTATGAAAGATTTTCCTTCTTTTAACAGCTGAATTGAGTCCATTTATATTCATTGTAATCAGTTTTCTTCCTTCCATGATTATGCTTTATATGTAGGTCTAACAGCTCTCATGGATCTCACTTCATGCTGTTCTTTATTATCCACCTGTCCACCTACTGCATCTTTCTCTTTTTCAGTCTCCAGTTGTTCCTCTTGAAACTCAATTAATGAGAACTCTTTCTCTGCCTCCTCTTCTCTCCTTCCAAAAAATTCTGCATGGAAAAGTTCTGCTTTCTCAATTGAATCAATTCTATGTCTCTGCTCTTGCCACGTAAACATTAATCCTTCTGGAATCAGCCATCTATAATTCACTTCATTTTCCAATAGTATTTTGGTCAGAAATCGATATTCTCTTCTCATCTCTCTCACTCTTCTGGGTATTTGTTTTAAAACCGCAATCTCTTTGCCTTTGTATTTCAATGTCTTCTCTCTTACCACTTGTAGTATTTGTGTTTTAATGGATTTTTTGGTAAATCTAATATGGACTTCCCTTGGTAATTTATTTCTCATCGCATATCTTGTATAAACTTGATATACCTCATCTACTCCATCCATCATCTTTTCCTCCATAATTTCCAAGGCATCTGCCAAAATTTCTATCATTATCACAGCCAAATTTTGTCCTTTTTCTTCTTCTATATTTTGAAATCTGAGATAAAATTCTGACCTTTCCATCTCCCACCTCAACATCCCACTTTTATCTTGTTCAACCACTGTTAATCTATTGTCAATATTTCCAATCTTCTCCTCTCTTTATTCACCTTCTTCCTCAATTTTTTGGAATCTCTCCTCATACTTCACCATCATTTGTTTCATATTTTCCACTTTTTCATCAGTTTTCTCTATTCTTTGCTCAATAGTGTCTGTTTTTATCTTGAGATCTTGAATTCCTTGCATAATCATCTGTAAAGTCACTTTTTCTTGTTCTTTATCTTGCTTCAACATTGTCTGAATTAAACGTTGTCCTCCAGCTGGTGGGGAGGCAGTGGTAGAAGTAGAAATGCCAGATGATATTGGTTTCCTGCTCATTTTAATGCTTCAAAAGCTTCAAATTCTTTTTTAACTTTTAATCCAACTTGTAGAATAGCCAATTATAATCTAAAATGGAAAAATCCAATAAAAAGCCCACAATTGGAAAAATCCAATAAAAATCCAATAAAAAGCCCACAACCAAAGAAGAAAAAAGGAGGGAAAAAAAAGAAGAAAAATCTTCAGGTTCTTCTAGACCCTAATCCAATTACGAAGTAGTCCATCATAAAAAATGAAAAATAGAAAGAAAGAAAAAAAACCCAAAATAGTAATATTTATTAAGAAGAAAGAGAACAAAAATAAAGAAAAAAAGAAGTAATCCCTTCAGGTTCTTCACACCTTAATCCAATTGGGAAGTCTCAATAATCAAAAAGAAAAAACAGAGTGATCCAAAAACGTGGATAGAAAAAGCAAAAGGATCCCAGTAAAGATAAGGAGAAAAAAAGAAAAATAAAGTAAAAACACTGAGACTTTCCCTTTGAAATAAAAAGCAAAAATAAGAATATTACTAGAATTAAAATTTACAAAGAGGCTGGTGAGTAGGAGTATCACAAGTAAAAAAATAAGAAAGCACACTGCACTTTATTTAGTTGTCCAAGGCTCTTATTATGATTCTCTCCTCCACTTGCTTCAAAGCCAAGTCTCAAGTGTTAAAATATTGATAAGAGTCCAGGAGAACACCTGTAATAATATTTTGCTGTGCTCTCACTCTATCTTATCACATTGAAATATCCTTGAGAAGGAGTCTTCTTACAGTTCTCTCCAATTCAAATAAAATATTTTCAAGCCTCTAGTTGGCAGTGTTACAAAGTTTCTTAATACTCTTTGTCGTGTCCGCAAAAGACGCTCAGAGTCGGTGACTTTCATTCAAAGCTCTTTATTAACAATGGGAGAACCGAACCAGCGAAAGGCAAAAAGCCCGCGGCTTTTATACCTTTCGCAGCGGCGGCCGCGGCCAATGGCAGCAATTCAAGTCTCCCGCTCTTGGTTTGCACCAATCGCGGGAGACTTCAATCGGGCCAATCAGCGCGGCTCGCCTGGCCAATCAGAAATCCCCGCGCCTTAGCCAATCAAGGCTCGGGGATTTCGAGTATTCCAATTCAGGACATAACACCCCTCCCCTCTTGGTATGGTCCATCACGTGGTGTAGTCACGCAGGTAGGCGGGACTCCGTCGAGTCCTAGTTGACCTGCGCAACTCACTTGCATGCTGTAACTCGGCCGGAGCGGTCATCTTTTTGGCTGCTCCTGCCTCTGTGCGAACCGGCTGGATGATCGGGCCGGTTCTTTCGCCGTGGCTCCCGCCTGGGCCTACCGGGTCGGTTGAGCTACGGATTTCGCCGCTCCCGCTTGGCTTCTCCGAGTCGGTAGAGCTGGCCAGGTGGTTCTTCTCCGGAGGGGACTCGCGATGGCTGTGTTCCGGTGAGTATTTTTGGTTTATTTTTTCCTGCGATTGTCTCTCCGGGTATTCCCTCCCCCCTTGGTTCGTGTCTTGGGGGTTGAGGTCAGTCGCTGTTCGTGACCTGAGCTGGTCGATATGTCGTTTCCAGGCTCGCCCATCGATGGTTTGGAGCCGGTACGACCGTGGACCAGTGACTTGAGTTATGACGGCTGGGATCCATAGGGGGTCCCCCGTCATGTTCTTTGCATAGACTAAGTCACCTGGGTCAAATGTCCGGTACCTGGAGCTGGAGTCTGGGGGCCGCTCCGGGTTATAGGTTGGGTGCAATCTGTTGAGTGGGGACCTCAGCTTTCTGCCCATTAGAAGCTCTGCAGGGCTCTTGTTAGTTGTGGTATTGGGAGTGATGTGCTGTATGAAGAGCAGTCGGTTGATTTTGTCGCTGATCTCCCCGTGGTCCATTTTCCGGAGGGTCTTTTTCGTAAACTGGACCATCCGTTCCGCCCTACCGTTCGCCGCCGGATGCGCCGGTGCTGTTAATGCGTGGCGGATACCCCTCTCCGCCAGGAACCGTTCAAAATCGATGGAAGTGAACTGGGGCCCGTTGTCTGAGACGACGACGTCTGGGAGGCCATGTGTGGAAAACAGTTTACACAGTTCTTTAACGACGGCCTCTGTGGTAGTGGATTTCATGTCGCTTACTTCCAACCAATTGGAGTACGCGTCAACTGTGATTAGAAAAGTATGCCCATTTGTGGGGCCAGCAAAGTCTAGATGGATTCTGGACCAGGGCCCCCGTGGTGTTTCCCAGTCCCGGATAGGTGCTGCGGGTGGGCTGGATCTGGTCTCCTGGCATCGGTGGCATTTGGCGACCCATGCTTCAATTTGCTTGTCCATCCCCGGCCACCAAGCGTAACTCCTGGCCAGGGCTTTAGTCCTGACGATGCCAGGATGACCCTCATGTAGCATCTCTAATACCCTCTCTTGCAATCTGTCCGGAATTACCACCCGGTCACCCCACAGAATACACCCTCTTAGTAGTGAAAGTTCAGTCTGGCGCTGACGGAATGTTTTAAAAGTCTCGTCACTGTCTTTCTCCGGCCAGCCTTTTTCTAACCAGTGTAAGATTCGCGCCAGACGCCTGTCCTTAACGGTTTCTCTGGCAATGTCTGATGCGGTAATAGGTAAACTCTCGATACTTAGGGTGTTTGTTGTTGGTGCTGGGTCAGGTTCAGAGTCAGGTAAAGGCGAGCGGCTTAAAGCGTCCGCGTGCGAAATTTTCTTACCTGGCTTGTGTAGCAGTTCGTAACTGTAGGCTGCCAGGAATTCGGACCATCTTGTCATCCGGGGTGACAAGATGTTTGGCGTGGCTCGGTTTCCAGCGAGGATGCCCAGCAATGGCTTATGATCCGTCACGATGGTGAACGGGCGGCCATACAGGTATTCGTGAAAACGTTTAACGGCGGCAACTATAGCCAAAGCTTCTTTGTCCAGCTGGCTATAGTTCCGTTCCGGTTTAGTCAGAGTCCTGGAGAAAAAAGCGATGGGTGCTTCTCTCTGGTCTGGGAGGGTGTGGCTGAGGACAGCGCCGACGCCGAAGGGTGATGCGTCGCAAGTGACAGCTAAGGGCAAGGTTTCGCTGAATTGCATCAGGACGGCGTCGGAGGTGAGGAGGTCTTTGGTTTTTTGAAAGGCGGCTTGCTCTCGTCTCCCCCAAGTCCAGGCTGCCTTCTTGTCTAGGAGTCTATGTAAAGGTTCCGCCGCCGTTGCCTTTTGAGGTAGGAAAACATTATAAAAATTTAGTAAGCCTAGGAACGCTTGTAGTTCCGTTTTGGACTTTGGGGTGGGGGCTTCCTTGATGGCTTTCACTTTTTTAGTCGTAGGGTGAATGCCATGCCGGTCTAGGAGATAGCCCAAAAACTCTACTTGCTTTGTACATAGTTGGCATTTTTCTCGTTTGACTTTAAGTCCTGTTTCTTTAAATTTTGTTAAGACTTGTCTGAGTCGGTTTTCTAATTCGGCTTCGTTTGGCGCCGCCACTAATACGTCATCGAAATAGGGCACCACCCCCTTGATGCCCTGTAGCAAACGTTCCATCAGGCTCTGAAAGATGCCTAGTGCCACGCTGACTCCAAATTGGAGCCGGTTACACTTGAAAGCCCCCCGATGGGTCACGATTGTTTGGGCTTCCGCCGTTTTCTCGTCCACAGGTAGCTGCTGATATGCCTGGGCGAGGTCGAGCTTGGCAAAGACTTTGCCCCCTCCCAGTGAGTGCAGTAAATGTTGCACTATTGGGACTGGGTAGGCGCTTTGTTGCAACGCGCCATTTAGGGTGGCCTTATAGTCCCCGCAGATTCTCACGGACCCGTCTGGCTTTACTGGGGTCACTATAGGGGTTTCCCATCTGGCATGGTCTATCGGTTGCAATACCCCTTGTTTGACGAGCTTGTCGATCTGCTCGTCAATTTTAGGCTTTAAGGCGAATGGTACCCTTCTAGGTTTAAGCCGCTTAGGGGGAACCCCTGGGTCTAGGTCAAACGAGATAAGGGGCCCCTGGTACTTGCCCAAGCCTCCATCGAAGACCTCCTGGAACTCCTGGGCTAGCCGCTGTTCCCAAGCTTCGATGGTGACGTGGTTGACACCTGTCAGCGCGATGTTAAGCGGGGCAAACCATTGTAAACCCAGTAGGCTAGGGCAGTCGCGATCGACGATTGTGAGTGGCAGTTGTTCGGTGTGGCCTTTGTAAGTTATATTGAAGTTCTTGGTGCCCACTACCGGGACGCGATTCCCTTGGTAGTCTTTAATGATGATCTTTTGGGCATGCACGTTTCTTTTTTGTAGTGTAGGCACCAGTCTTTTGATTTCGCGCCATGCAATCATGGAAAGGTAGGACCCGGAGTCCACTTCCATTTTGCATGGCTGGCCTTCGATATGGACTTCTACGTGTACCTTTCTGGCGCCGTCGGAGATGGCGTGGCCGATGGTCACCGTCTGGTGGGTTTCTTCTTTTCGCCGACCGTCGCCCCTTCTTTGAGATCATTGAGTGCGGTCCCACCGACCGTCTGGCTGGCGCTCTCTGGTTCTGGGCGGGGAGCTTTCTCTCCGTCTGTCGTGCTGTTCCCATTTGGGCGGGCTGCGGGTCTTCTTTTGGCGGCAAACTCGGGCGATGTGACCCCGTCGTTCACAATGCCTACAGATAGAGTCAAAAAATTGGCATTCTGACCTGGGGTGATCGCCGCCGCACCCGGCGCAGTTGGTCCTCGACCTACGACCTTTTCGACTTCGTTGGTCGCCGCGTCCCGTCTGCACGCGATGTATGTCCTCCTCGTCTTCCGACGTGCTGGAGGTTGATTGGTATTCACCGTAGTGTGCGGTTGCTTCGTTTCTTGTGTCGGCCGACCTTGCCGGGTTGTTGTTTCCGCCCTTCGCGTCAGATCTTCGCATGCTGTCTGCCGACGTGCGGGTTGCTTCAGCGGCTGCGGCTGCGGTAAGGGCATCGGCTAGGCTGATGTCGCCCTTGGCCATAAGTCGGCTCTGGAGTGTAGGATCCCATAAGCCGAGTACGAAGCGGTCTCTTATGAGACTGTTCAGACCTTCGAACTCGCAGAGTCCTCCTAGGCGCCGTAGCTCTGCGACGAAGTCGCTCAATTTTTCGTCTGGTTTCTGTTTTCGGCGGTAGAACTCGTTGCGCCATATCAGGATGGGGACTTCGGGGGCGTAATGGCGCCGCAGTATAGGTTCGAGGACGTCCCAGTCCATGGCGGTTGCGTCTGCCGGCTTGGCCAATGCTTTGGCCATCTGGAAGACCTCTGGTCCGCAGTGCGTAAGGAAGACGGCGTGTTTTAGCGGGCCCGGGGCGTCCTTCATTCCGGCGCATTCCAGGTACATCCGGAACCGATCCAAGTACGATTCCCAATCCTCGGCGGCGGGGTTGAAGGGGGCGGGCGGTGCTATCTTCGCCATCTCTGCGCTGGAGCTGGTTCTTGGGTGGACACGGGGTTCGGTTCAGGGGCGAGATCCCACCCTCGTCGCCAGTGTCGTGTCCGCAAAAGACGCTCAGAGTCGGTGACTTTCATTCAAAGCTCTTTATTTACAATGGGAGGACCGAACCAGCGAAAGGCAAAAAGCCCGCGGCTTTTATACCTTTCGCAGCGGCGGCCGCGGCCAATGGCAGCGATTCAAGTCTCCCGCTCTTGGTTTGCACCAATCGCGGGAGACTTCAATCGGGCCAATCAGCGCGGCTCGCCTGGCCAATCAGAAATCCCCACGCCTTAGCCAATCAAGGCTCGGGGATTTCGAGTATTCCAATTCAGGACATAACACTCTTCCCCCCCCCGCCAGAAAAAAAAATTATAAAAAGAAAAAATAGCCAAAGGGAGCCTCTATCCTAAAAGAAAATTAAAAAATCAAAAGGAGCATAAAAATATATGTAAGAGAAAATTCAGTCCGGTTACCTACAAAGTCACACTAAAGTCCCCCCCCAAAAAAAAAAGTAAGGAAAAGAAAAAAATATCCAAGCCTCAATTTGACATAACTTTAGAAAACACCACTCATACAGTTTTTGTCAAAAAAAAAATAATCTCACAGGTTTCTTCTCTATTCAGGGTGCCCTTTCAAATCTCAGTGAATTTACAACAAAAAAGAAGTTTCTCACCCAGCCAACACTCTTTCACTTCCAGCCACTTCCTTCCTGGACCTGTCCCGACTTCAGCAGCTATGGAGGCTGCCTCTCTGCCGCCAGCAAAAGGACTTCTCCCGGATCAAACCAGGGTTTTTGTGATATCCTTGGGATCCTGGGACTATGCTCTTCACGATCGCCATCTCTACAGGACAGTTTAGGTCCGTTGGGACCGACCAGGGGCGAAAATATTGGCTGCGATCTCAGAGCCCCGAGATCGCAGCTGTATCGCCGAAACGAAGCTCCGCCTTCTCAAGATTTCTCCAGAATTTATTATATGTGCCAGCAATTACATTTCAAATATTGCAATACATTACAGATTTGCCTTTGTTTGAAAGCTTCTTAAGTGAGAATGAGGGAATCAGTTGTGTTCTGAGATTGTCAAGGTTTGTGTCACTCTTAAATCAATTTCTGAGAACAGGAACAGATGTGGCAAGATCATTCATTTCTTCTACCCTACTCTCCTTCAAAAATGAAGCATAAAAATGCTTGAGGAACCCTTAGTTCCAATTATATGACTTGAAAATAAATAATGTGTCCCCTAAAGCTAATAATATGGTCCAAATCAGGAGCAATAGGAGTTCCAGTACTCTGTAGTGAAAGAAAGACAAGATGTACAGAATGCTTTTTTTTTTTTAAAAAAAAAAATGGAAATCACCAGTCAGGTTGCTGCTTATTGAAAACAAGAATATGCATAGAGAAAGAAAAAAAAGGGTTTGTTCAGATTATCATTTTTCTGATGATAACTTTTTAAGTATTTTAAAAAATAGCTTTGGTTTTGAAATAAAAACTGGCTGCGAGAAGGGAAAATAATGAAAACCATAAATATCTTGAAAACATATTATTTTTAACCTGCATATTTTTTAAAAGACTCTCACAGCTAATGTAGCAATGCACTTTTTCCATCGTAACCTGCATGTTTGATCATGGAAGCCCATAGTATTGACTAGCAAATTAATTAACAACATCCCTTAGGAACTGGTCCCCTGTGTTTGTTAACCTACTGGTTGACAGAACAAATCTGCTTACAGGGATGCAAAATGAATTGATATTCCTGTACAGGTCAGCAGTTTCATTCCACCCAAACATTAATAACCTCCCCCCAACAACTATCATTCCTATTGAATTTTGTGATGGTAGTTAAATAATATAATATGTTCTGACTTTTCCTGAGAAGCATGAATTTCAACACATGTATTAGTAGAAAATTATAAAAACTATATCACAAAATATGTTAAGAAATAACTTATTTTTTTGTGCCTACTAAAAATTGTATGTTTATAAACCATGGTGGTAGTGGCAATGTCCAATATGTTTTTAACCCACCAAAGAGAGACTGCAAAAAATAACTGGATATAATCAATCGGTGTATTATTCTTTGTGATTTTGGTGTCAGTACATATGTTTACAGGGGAACTGTTTGACCATCAATCGATCACCCTATCGCAATTACTGAGGTGGGGAAGTACAAGGCAGTCAAAATAAGTAGATTTAATCAATTGTATGCATGAACTCACTGGTCGGCAAAAATATTCTCATGGATAAAAATGGAACAAGAGCCATCTGTGCTTGCAGGTTTACCATTTCAAGGCAGACTACCTGGATAGATATTGCACAGCAATAAAATGTATCTTAGCTGCAAGGCAGTATAAGTTATATTGGTGTGCCTAGAGAAAATGTTTTTGAAGCAACTTGTACAATTTTAATCTAGCCTTATATCCAGAGGGCTTGCTGCTGACAGTTGACAGATGTGGAAAGACCTGATCCATAGAATTGCCAACAATCAAACACAATTGAATGGATAACATCATCATCATCATCATCATTGTTAACTTTAGAAAGACTATCTTTTTCTGTCCTCATTTTATTTATTTCTATCTATCTATTGTCTATTTTTTATAGTAAAGGCTTCAGTTCTATTTTTGTTTCACTTTGTTTCAAAAAAGGCTTTCAGTCTTACTGTTTTATCTCCAAACTGGAAATAATTACTTTTTTTTAATTGATGATTTTATTACTGTTTTTAAACTGTACCATTGATCAATTCCTTTTTCTTCTGAAGTTATACCTTCCTTTTATTCCCCAATTCTTTTTGTGCACAGAAGAGTGTCTTAATAGATACTCAATTCTATTTATATTTACTTAGTAGTGCTTCTGTCCAGTATTGCTGTGGAAGATCAGTTGGTGTCCAATCTTACTTGTCAACTTCATTAAGATGCTTTTATCGTGTTTTAAGAATAGCATTAACTATGGTGATGACTGTCATTTCCAGCTGATTATTTATTATAAGTCACAAGGAGATTCCTTTCATCTGGCAGTTTTCATAATTCATGCATTCCTGGTTCAGCAAATTATCCTATAGCAGAGAGAGCCAAGATATTCTTAAATATTCTAGGCAAGATATTCTTAAACTTTGATTCCCATCAGCCATATTCATCATGCAAAATGAAAACAGTAATGGGAGGTAAAATTCAACAGTGTTTGCAAGCACATATTGTCATTGTTGCTCCAGAAATATTTTCAGAGTAACTATAAAATTGTCGGAACTAATCCTTCCATCACCGCCACCATGCTGCCAGAACCAATGAAGCTTCTTAGATGAGAAATGAAACATCTTCCTCAAGGAAAAAAACAGTCCAGTTGCCTTTTGAAAAAGGACTTCTGAGAAATAATTTCTTCCATGACATCAGATTGGATTCATCAAGTGGCTGGTTTGATTGTTATCACCAGGTGGTGAGGGTTTTTGTACTTGATTTTTATTTTTGTAGGCTGCCTGGAGTCACCATGAGTGAGTTGAGCAGCCATATAAATTTTCTTAATAAATGATAAATAATCTGTTCAATAAAACCTTCCAATATTACTTGTTGCTGATTTTGCAGAGTTGTCCAATGAATGTTTGAGAAAATAATGTGTACGTTGTAGACAGTTCATTTCAACACAATTTTGTACCAAAAATATAGAATGGTATTTGATTAAAAGGTTTCTTTGTGTAATTTTTCTTTTGCAGCATGAAATACTGTTCTTTGATCTGTCATTCCCTTTATTAATGTGACTATTTTCTACATTTTCAAGGATTTGCTGGCTGTCATATTCAGCAATGAATAAATGCATTGATCAGGCTATGTTAATTCTTACTGTAATATAGATGTAACATACATTCTGTTGGACAGTTTCATCCCCAAACTGACAGGTGATTTGTGTCTATTTAGAAAGAAGTAAAAGCATATTGCTCCATTACATTCCTTTAAAAGACTGTTTCTGGCTTAGCATAGCATTGATCATTAATTTTTAATTAGTTGCCAAAGAGACACTTGTTATCTCTTTCCTTGTGAAGGCTGAAGTTGGCAAAAGCAGAGCCCAGGCCAGAGATGGTCGCTGTGCAATCAATGGTCTGATGATCGCTGTGCAATCAAGCAAAGAGCACTCAGTTTCAAGGTCTCCAAGTGCCACACCACTCTAAATTTAATTTAGAGGGGCTGGAAAAAATAAGACATTGTTTTTAATCCCAAGAATATCAAAATCATTTATATTTTCTTAATGACAATGTGCAAGAAGATGACTTTGTTCCTGTCTGCAACAAAAATCCTAAACTATCTGACCATGTTTGCAAAGTTGGATGAAACCCCAAACCTAAGCCATGATGTATCAGGATTTGTGATTCACTGCTAAATCCTAGTCAAGGAATCCAGTATACCAAAACACAACAAAATGTCCTAGGTTAGATTAAATTGAGAAAATCCAGGATCATCAGACCATTGATAAGCCTGTATGGCCCAGTAGTTGTTGAGCTGATACCCCACTCAGCATAGAGGATGTGAGAGTAGCAGTCTAAGTGCCTCTAAGCAGTTGCAGAGTCCATTTCTCTGCTTCAGGGGAATTTCTGATTGGCTGAGCAGAAACCCATGGAACATCTCTATAGTTTGTTATAGTTTGTACTCTTAGCAAAGTATGAGGCAAGCTGCATTATGCCTCCTAGTAACATCAGCAACCTTCAAATCAATTTGCCTTTGAGATATTTCTAGAAAGATGCCTTTAGGTTAGAATGAATAGAAAAAAAAGTCCCATTCATTTAAGTTTCATTTCTTTTAAATGAAATGCTCTTACAGAAGATAAAGACAAAGAAATCACTGCTATCAGACACAATGACAAACATGTTTTCCTGATACATTTGCAGGAAGCTAATAGTGCCCTTTTCTTGGTTGATATTTCTTGTGCTGAAGAGAAATGTTGCAGTGTTTGGAGGAAAAAGCGATGAAATGGCTTTTCTTGAAGCCAGAAAAAGATACCAAAGATATTATCTAGTACTGCTTCATTTTTACTGCCAGCTTCATTTTTTTTTTTCTCTGCAGCAAAGGACTGGAAGTCGTTTCTGAAGGAGAGCTATAATTGCCAATAGTGGGTTGTAATTCTGCAGGCTAAAATGTCTAAAAAGTGGACAGAAAGGTTTAAGTGGGTGAAGGTAAGGGAGAAATATTTCTCTAAGAAAAAAACGTTTAGGACATTCTGCTAAATTTATTGTTTTAGCTCTAGGATGGTTATGCTGGTGCTCCCTTCTATAAAGCTGGGGAAAGTTGTAACTGTCCATTCAGAGATACAGGTTCAAAATGATGAAATGGTAGCCTTGGACCTACTTATTGTTGTTGCATGAAGTAGTATGACATAGATATTTGTATGACTAAGAAATTTCAGGCTAATCTAGGAATCTGTAAAAGAAATATCCCAAAAGAAGACAGTGACAAACCGCTGCCATACTTTTGCCAAGAAAATAGCTGCAAGTGAAATTTGATGCAAGGGAATGTCTATTTTTACAGTTTCTAACTGTGCTTTTTAAGTCCCTCTTGAGTGCTGCAGGAAAAAAAAATCAAAACTAAAAACTCACTGTTGCATATAAACCATTCATTATGGTGAAATTATTTTTAACATTCTTTGCGGGGTTGACATATAGTCCACAATTAAGATGGATCAGAATTTAGCATGGATGTTAGCTTTTTTTTTTTCCTTTGATAAGGGCTTTTGAACCAAACAGTTGGTTAAATATGAGCTAGCATGTGAGGTCATCTCTATAATATTGATGGGAAAACTGGTTCTTGGGAATGATTATTAAAAAAAATTCATTCCATTTTCATATCTGCAAGAGAAGTTCTTTCAGTTTCACTTGGAAATATTGTAGTTGATAGAGATGGAATACTTTCATTTGTTTGAAGAACTGTGGTAAATATTGTCTATGATAAACTATGTAGAACTAATCACATTCATCCAAGAGTGAAGTTTTGTGGAGTGTTCATTTTTAAAAATTGAATCTGCCTGTTCTATTTATTCTTATTCTTTAGTTTCCCGCCTCAAAATGGCAGGAAACTGCCATTACTTTTCATCAGTTATGGTCAGAAGTAGCCCAGAAGTCTGAGGGGGAAAAAATGAACCAGGTGTTGCAGATAATTCCTGATATTCAAGAAGTCACTTTGGAAGCCAACCTCAGAGATTGAGTGTAAATACACAAATAGACCTTCAGGTGGTCATCTTTACACATAATTCCAATATAGGTTTACTAGAACAGTGGCCGTCAACCAGTAGGCTGTGGCCCACTAGTGGTCTGCGAGAAAATTTTGGTGGTCCACAGAAGAATGCCACCCCCAGAGCACCCCCCCAAAGCAATTAATCCAGGCAGCGTGGGAACACAAGGTTTTGCCACCCACATGGCTCACGGGAACCCTCCCCGCCCACTCTTTACCTGGCAAACTTGCCTGCTAAGTTGCTATTTTTCTTTTTTTTTCCTGACCATCAGCTGTTCTGCTGTGCTGGGAGATTTAGATTAGCTAGAAAGCAGGAAATCATTGGAGTTCTTGCTTTATAGCTAATCTTTAGATCTTCGGCTCTGTTTTTAAGCACAGCCGAACCTTCCTTAGGACTGAAGCAGTGCAGACTCAGATAGCCAATGGCTGAAACACAGATCTCTGAGTGAATCTATGATTCTATGAGCAACTCAATCTGCTTTCCTGCTTTGTCTGATTTTGCTCTTTTTTAAATAAAAAATTCAATATTTACATACATGATGTCTTGTGAGTTAATTTTGTGAGTTTGCTCGCTAGCAAATTTTATGAGTTTGCTTGCAAGAAAATTTTATGTGACAGACTGAGCTAGCCGATGACAGATAGATAGATGTGAGCAACTCAATCTGCCTGTCTGCTTTGCCTGATTTTAGGTAACGTTGCTCTTTTTTTATTAAAAAATTCAATATTTACACAAATATTTATAATATTTACATACAAGCCATGCCCAGCCAGTCACATGACCACCAAGCCATGCCCACAAATTAGGCTATGCCCAAGAACCGGTTGTTAAGAAATTTGAATTCCACCCCTGCCTCTGTGTGTGTGTGTGTGTGAGAGAGAGAGAGAGAGAGTGGTTAGATCAGATCTCTCTCTCTGTCTCTCCCACCATCAGTCAAAATTCATCTTAGTGATCCCCGGGATTTAAAATTATGGGTTTGGTGGTCCCTGAGGTCCAAAAGGTTGGCAATCCTTGTACTAGAAGACCTTTTTTTTTTCAATCACACACATAGTGTTTCAGATTATCTTTTTAAAATCTGCTGTTCATTATTTTATAGTTATCTGAAAAACTAGGCATAACTATATGTCAAATAAATCAGTAGAATCACACTGCAGCTTTTCTTCTCTTTGTTGATAAAGCAACAATAACAAAAATAACATGGAAACAGAGAAACAAGACTTTTACGATGCTCTTCATTTGAAATGTGTAAGAGAAGCTGATTGATGTCCTTCCATGTTGAGAAGGATTTACAGTTTGCATGCTTCATTTGAAAAGGTCCCACTCTTTTCAATTTTAGATAGAATAAACATTTTTTTTCTGTCAACCAGGACTGAGATAACCTTTATGTGGATGAATTTTTAATGGAGTCTTGTTCTTTTTAATCTTTTCTCTCAGCTGAAGAGGATAAAATTTGGTACACAATTTTTAATTTTTGCTTAACTTTTATCTAAGCCTACCTCTGCAAAATCAAGCATAAGCCAGAAAGCATATTTACATTTTTGTTCTTTCATCTTAATCAGGTATCTTATATCAGAAATGGTGGCTGCCCAAGGTTATTTGGTAAATTTCCTGTTGGATAAATGATTTGTACTTAATCTGGACAGTTGCTCTCCACATTCTCTCTAATCACATCCATTTCATTGCCATTAATCTTTCAGGCTGCCACAGGGCTGCATCTAGCCTTCCCCTTTCCCAAAGTCATCAGTGCAAATGCCAGAGCTTTTCTGAAAGTTGCAGTGGTATCATAATTTTAATTCATGAAAGTGAGAGCTTATTAAATAAATAGGGAAATTATATTAATGATATACAAGGTTATTGGAAATAGGCTTGAAATATTAACCAAATTAAGTTTTATCCAGTCCAAAAGACTATCTATTTTTCATATTCTCCGTCATGCTGCTCTAGAGTTCAGCATTGGGTATTACTCCACCCTCTTATGACATGAGCTGAGTTTGCCACTATAAAAGGTTTGCCTCTGCTGAGAGCCTCAGCTTTTCAACTCAGCTCTTGGACATATGAGCTATTGTCTCTGGAATCTGAGTTAATTAGCATTCCTCAAAACAAAAGCATTGAAAAAAAGAAAAAAAGAATCATCAAGATTGAGAGAAGCTCTCAGGGCTCTGGTAGAGCTTCGCTCATGAGGAGAGCAGGGATCCACTCTCCTCCAGTTGCAGCTGCCTCAACAAGGCACTGACACGCAGACAGTAAGTGCAATCGGCCAAAATGCCGCGGAACCTCCCTCAGACTTGCTAGGGGCTAATTAACATCACAACAGCCTCCTACGCAGCTTTTCCCTGGGCTGCATGGCCTGAGGCTGCACAAGTCTTTCAGAGATTTATTAGGCCATAAACTATCAAAGTTTTACAATAGCTACCCTCGTGGTTAGGCCTCGTGATTAGCCTCATGATTAGGCCCGATCCCAACCAACCTCCCTTCTACTGCTGCATCGTTTGGAGGGGCAATCTTCCTTCTGCGAAGATATTAATTTGGCCATTATAAATTGCCAAACAAAGGCCACAGCACAAAGCCCCAGGGATTCAAATGTGCAACAGGGATCATCAAAGGCCTTAAGGCCCCTCACCTCATGGCTGGTGGCCATGTTTGTGGTCAAGTTCCTCTGGGCACCATTTTTTAGTGGGCCCCAAGACAGTGATCCTATCTGTCTCCTGGCCTGGAAAACACCATCAGGAGGAGCTGACAGCACCTCAGGTGTTTCGTCCTTGAGCAATGGAAATAGATTGGGCCCAGCCAGGACCATCAGGCATGCAGAGCATTCAGACCTCTCAAGCCCCCAAAAGGGTTATGAAAAGAAAATGACCACGAGTCCATTCAGCCAACAGGGAGGCCACAGCAAAGATCAAGGCCAGGGCCCTAGCCCCCAGGAAGGCCTCCAAGTCTGAACTTAGGGCAGAAAAGATGTTATGTCCGCGTGGAAGGAAGCCAGGAGTCGGTGACTTTGTTTCAAGCTCTTTTTATTAGGCGGGTACCGAACTGGGCATCTAGGAAAACTTCGCGGCTTTTTATTTCCAAGCCGCGGCGGCCATGGCCAATGGCACCGCTTTGAATCTCCTGCGATTCGAATGGACCAATCGTGGGAGATTCTCAGCGAGCCAATCGGCACGGCTCGCCTAGCCAATCAGAGCGTCCCGTGCTTTGGCCAATCAAAGCGCGGGGATCTCAATGCAAATGAGGGGACAGAACACCCCTCCCCTCTTGGTTCAGTCCTTATATTGCGTAGTCCCGTAGGTAGGCGGGGCTCCGTCTCTGCCTACTGGACCTTCGCAGGTCAGTCGTAGGTTGGATCCTGGCCGGTTCGGTTGGGGTCTCTGTTTCTCCGGACTCCGTCATGGGAACTGCCTGGTCTGTCTGGCTGGGCCGCTCTCTGCAGCTCCCTCCTGGGCTACCCGGGTTGGTTGAGCTGCGGGTTTCGCCGCTCCCGCTCGGTCTTCCCGGGTTGGTTGAGCTGGCCTGGCTGTCTCTTCCTGGCGAGGTTTCGTGCTGGCTGCTTGCAGGTGAGTATGGCTGGTTTATTTTTTCTCGCTTTTGGTTCCCTGAGTACTCCCTCCCCTCTTGGTTTGTGTTGCGGGGGTTGGTTTTGTTTGGTTGCGCATCAGTGGTCTCTTATGTGGTTGTCCTCGATCTTAACTGGTCGATGTGGCGTTTCCACGCTCGTCCATCGGTTGTTTGTAGCCGGTATGAGTGTGGGCCTGTTAGTTGTGTTATGACGACCGGTACCCATAATGGGTCTCCGGTTAGGTTCTTCGCGTAGACGGCGTTGCCTGGTGCAAAGGTTCGGTGTTTGCTGGTGGAGTCTGGGGGTTTCTCTGGGTTGTACGTGGGGTGTAATCTATCAAGCGGGGACCTTATTTTCCTCCCCATTAGCAGTTCGGCTGGGCTTTTATTTGTTGTGGTGTTTGGGGTTGTGTGCTGGATGAAAAATAATTTATTTATTTTGTCCTGGATCTCCCCGTGGTCTATTTTCTGGATGATTTTCTTTATGAATTGAACCATCCGTTCTGCCCTACCATTCGCCACCGGATGCGCCGGGGCTGTCAGCGTGTGTCGTATGCCCCTCTCCGCTAGGAATTTTTTGAATTCTAGTGAGGTGAATTGTGGCCTGTTGTCGGAAACGAGGACGTCTGGGAGGCCATGTGTTGCAAAAAGTTTGCAGAGTTCTTTGGTCACGGCATCCGTGGTGATTGTTCTCATGTTGCTTACCTCCAACCAGTTGGAGTAAGCGTCTACGGTTATTAAGAAAGTGTGTCCTTTTGTGGGCCCAGCGAAATCTATGTGGATCCTAGACCACGGTCCCCTGGGGGTTTCCCACTCTAGGATGGGTGCTGCGGGTGGGCTTGGCCTAGTTTCCTGGCATCGTTGACACCTTGCTACCCAGGCCTCGATCTGTTTGTCCATCCCTGGCCACCAAGCATAACTTCTGGCCAGGGCTTTTGTCCTAACGATGCCCGGGTGCCCCTTGTGTAACAGTTCCAAAACCTTCCCTTGTAGTTTTTCCGGGATGACCACCCTATCTCCCCATAGTATGCACCCTTTTAGTAACGAGAGTTCCGTTTGCCGGTTCCGGAATGTCCTGACGGACTTGTCGTTGTCCCTTTCCGGCCACCCTTTCTCTACCCAATGCAAAACCCGCGCCAGACGTTTGTCTTTATTAGTTTCTCGGGCAATGTCTGGCGCGGTTATGGGTAGGTTGGGTAGAGTCTCTATGCTGAGGATCTTCATCATGGGTGCTGGGTCAGTGTCAGGTTCCGGTAACGGTGCGCGGCTTAAGGTGTCCGCATGAGAGATAGTCTTACCAGGTCTGTGTGTGAGTCCGTAGTTGTAGGCAGCCAGGAATTCAGACCACCTTGTCATTTGGGGAGACAGAATGTTCGGGGTGGCCCTGTTCCCTGCAAGGATTCTCAGCAGCGGTTTATGGTCGGTGATGATGGTAAATGTCCGGCCGTAGAGGTACTCGTGAAATCTTTTTACTGCGGCGACGATAGCCAAAGCCTCTTTGTCCAGCTGGCTGTAGTTCTGCTCCGGTTTGGTGAGGGTCCTTGAAAAGAACGCGATGGGTGCTTCTTTTTTATCGGGGAGAGTGTGGCTGAGGACAGCGCCGATGCCAAAGGGTGATGTGTCGCATGTGATGGCTAGTGGTAGGGTCTCGTTGTACTGGATGAGGACGGCATCCGAAGTGAGCAGGTCCTTGGTTTTTCTGAAGGCGGCTTCCTCGCGTGTCCCCCAAGTCCAGGTAGCCGCCTTGTCCAAAAGCCTATGCAAAGGCTCCGCCGCGGTCGTCTTTTGGGGCAGGAAGACATTATAAAAGTTTAGTAGCCCCAGGAACGCCTGCAGTTCTGTTTTTGACTTGGGTGTGGGGGCTTCCTTGATGGGTTTAATTTTCTTGTTGGTGGGGTGAATGCCGTGTCAGTCTAGGAGGTATCCTAGGAATTCGACCTGCTCTGTGTACAGCTGGCATTTTTCCCTCTTCACTTTAAGCCCGGTTTCTTTGAACCTTGTTAGCACCTCCCTTAGGCGAGCCTCTAGTTCGGCCTGGTTGGTTGCCGATACTAGTATATCATCGAAGTATGGGACCACCCCCTTGATGCCCTGTAAGAGTCTTTCCATGAGGCTCTGGAAAATCCCCGGTGCCACGCTGACTCCAAATTGGAGTCGGTTGCATCTAAATGCTCCCCGGTGGGTGACTATGGTTTGTGCCTCGGCAGTTTCCTCGTCAACTGGCAGTTGCTAGTATGCTTGGGCCAGGGCGAGTTTCGCAAAAGCTTTGCCCACTCCCAGTGAGTGTAGGAGATGATGCACTACTGGGACGGGGTAAGCGCTTTGCTGCAAGGCGCCATTTAGGGTGGCCTTATAGTCCCCGCAGATTCTCACTGACCCATCAGGCTTAATCGGGGTGACTATGGGGGTCTCCCACCGGGCGTGGTCTATGGGTTGTAATACCCCTTGCTTGATGAGCTTGTCAATTTGCTCGTCTATCTTCGGTTTGAGTACGAACGGGACCCGCCTTGGTTTTAGGCATTTCGGGGGAACGTTGGGGTCTAGGCTGAAGGATATAGGGGGCCCTCGGTACTTGCCTAGGGTGCTGTCGAACACTTCCTGGAAATCCCGGGCCAGTTTCTGCTCCCAGTCGGCTTCGGCAATATGGTCGATGCTCGTGACTGTGATGCCTAGCGGTGCGAACCATTGAAGTCCCAGTAGGCTAGGTCGGTCTCGATCGACGATGGTTAAGGGAAGTCTTTCGGCGTGTCCCTTGTAGGTCACTGTAAACTGTCCTGTTCTGACTACAGGGATGCGGTTTCCCTGGTAGTCCTTGAGGATTAGTCTCTGGTTTTCTAGTTGCTTTCTCTGGATGGTAGGCACCAAGCGTTTAACTTCTTTCCAGGCTACCATTGAGAGGTAGGACCCAGAGTCCACCTCCATTTTACAGAGCTCGCCTTCGATGCCTACCTCCACATAGACCTTTCTGGTGTCTGTGGTTGTGGCGTGGCCGATGGTGACCGTCTGATGTGTCTATTCTCTCCGCCTGGCCTCGCCGCTTCATTGGGCTCGTCCGTTTCGCTCCCAGCGGTTGTCTGTTGGCCAGTCTCTGATCCTGGGGGGATGTGCTCTCTTGTCTCCGCTCGCTCGGGTCCCATCGCCTGGGGCTGTGGGTCTTCTTGAGGCGGCAAACACGTGTGATGTGGCCCTTCTTGTCGCAGTGCCATCAAACGGAGTTGAAGAACCGGCATTCGGATCTGGGGTGGTCGCCTCCGCAACCGGCACACGCGGTCCTTGACTTACCACTCTGCCTGCTGCGCTGGTCACGGCCCGCCTGTAGTCGGTGGATGTCTTCCTCTTCGTCAGATGTGCCCGAGGTCGAGTGGAGTTCACCTTGGTGGGTGGTGGTTTCAGGTAGGGCCTCGGTCGACCTTGCGGGGTTGTTGTTTGTGGTGCGGTCCCCGGCATTCGGTCTCCGCATGCGGTCTGCTGACTGTCGGGTTGCTTCGGCGGCCGCGGCTTCGGAGATGGCGTTGGCAAGAGCGATGTTGCCCTTAGCCATCAACCGACTTTGGAGAACGGGGTCCCAAAGGCCGAGCATAATTCGGTCCCGAAGGGCCTCGTTCATGTTGGAGAACTCGCATAGTCCTCCCAGGCGCTGCAGCTCTGCAACGAAATCGCTGAGACTCTCACCCGACCGCTGGTCCCGCCAATAAAATTCGTGCCATCGAATGAGGATGGGCATGGCTGGAGTGTAGTGGTTTCGGAACAATGGTTCGAGGTCCTTCCAATCCATTTCGGTCACGTCGGCGGATTTGGCTAGTGCTTTTGCCATCTTAAACACTGCAGGCCCGCAGTGTGTTAGAAAGATGGCTCGTTTCTTCGGTCCCGTGGCATCCTTCAGATCGTTGCATTCAAGGAACATGTGGAATCTGTCCGTGTAAGATTCCCAGTCCTCGGTAGCGGGGTTGAAGGGGGTTGGTGGCGCGATGCTGGCCATCTCGTCGGTTGGCTGGCTTCCATCGGACACGTGCTTCGGTTCAGGATGAGGATCCCATCCTCGTTGCCAGTGTTATATCCGCATGGAAGGAAGCCAGGAGTCGGTGACTTTGTTTCAAGCTCTTTTTATTAGAACTGGGCATCTAGGAAAACTTCGAGGCTTTTTATTTCCAAGCCGCGGCGGCCGCGGCCAATGGCACCACTTTGAATCTCCCGCGATTCGAATGGACCAATCGCAGGAGATTCTCAGTGAGCCAATCGGCGCGGCTCGCCTAGCCAATCAGAGCGCCCTGTGCTTTGTCCAATCAAAGCGCGGGGATCTCAAGAATGCAAATGAGGGGACAGAACAAAAGAGAAGACATGAAACTTCAGAGAAACAATTCACAAAAAATGCTCAACAATTACAAGAACAAGCTGCAGGCACAGAGAGGGCAGATGGAAGTCCGGCTAACCATCTACAGAACTGGTCACCTGAAAGGCAGGATGAGGCCCTTCCCCAGGACCTGAGTTTGTCAGGCCCTTCTTACAGTCTACACCTAACTCTCAGCAAGCTTTGCCCCTAGGGGTTTACAGGTTTAGGGAGCAAGCTATCCTTATCCCTTCTGTGACTGGGCCCCAGATGATAGTTCCTCCCCAGGAGAACAGGCCCCAAGACATCCAGGAAGTAGTTTCGGTGGCACTCAGATAGGGCATTGCTGAAGGTCTTAAACACTTCCACCCCGGGTGGAGGCTCGGGTATTCTTTCTTCCTTCTGTCAGGGTAACCTTTTCCTATGGAGGGAGGTTCCCACTTCGGAACCCATGTTTGCCCCTCATCATTTTTATAGCTGGGAGGGACAGGATGACAGGGGATCCTCTTACCACTCTGAACAGGATAGTTCCTCAGAGGAGGAAGAGGGGGAAATTAAAGACCCCTTCCTCTCCGAGGAAGAGGAAACCAAACCAGAACAACTGTCCACAACTGCTGTCTTTAAGCCCTCCTTGTTTTGGCCCTTACTGCAGAAGGCTCTGGTTACAGCCCAGTTAAGCCCAGAAGAGGTGGCTCCAGAACCACAGGCTGGTCCTTCAAACCAGGGAGATGCACTATTCTCCAAACCGGTGGTCCGAAATGAGGTTCTCACATCTCCCTTGTTGTTCTTGGATGTAGTAAAAGACCAGTGTGAGAACCCTTTGTCAGGACCTTGTCCTTCTTCCCAGGACAAGAGGTTCTTTAGTGTAGGTCCCACCTTGGCTAATGCATTAGCTTTCCCAGCAATAAATTCCCTGATGGTAGCCACCTTCACTTCCTCAGGCACCCCTATAGAACCGGAGGATGTTTTACAACTGGAGGACAAAAAATCAGAACAAACTCTGAAGCACACACACCAGGCTGCAGCTTGGACTGTGAAAGCTTCCATCGTGGCCTCGTTTTTTACCAGGTCGTCTATTCACTGGTTGAGTCAACTTCAGGACTGAGTTCCCATTGCTGATGTTAGGTCCCACCAGGACCTCAACAAAATAATAGCAGCAGCCGAGTTCACCACCAATGCCACTTTAAGCTCCGCCAAATTCACCACAAAGGCAATGGCCTCTTCTGTGTCAGCCAGGTGCCTGCTGTGGATGCGCAACTGGCAGACCGACTCCAGGTGTAAGTGTAAGTTGGCAGCAGCCCCTTGCTCAGAAGAAAACCTCTTCGGAGCAGCCTTAGGGCCATACATGGTAGAAACACGAGGCAAGAGAAAGGTGCTGTCTACTTCCTCCAAGGGGTCAGATTTTTGATGCACCACATACCCCAAAACGCAAACCTTCAGGTCTGTCAACACCCCTCACTTCAGTCACAACCAGACACATATCCCCCTCGTCGGGAACAACAGCAGGACTGCCAACCCAAACAACAACAATTCTTGCATAAGAGGCCCTTTCGAGGGGGAGGAGGTCGTTTGTTCAGGAGCTCTAAGTAACTGCATCCACTCCCTTCTCATCGGAGGTCATTTGACCTTTTCAAAAACCAGATGGGAGGAATCAACTAATGATGCCTGGGTCATCAGTACAATATCATTGGGCCTTTGACTCGAATTTCTCTCCCCTCCTCCATCATTTTTTGTCAGCTGTCCTACCTCTTGTGACACATCTAAATGGGCCCAGATGGACTCAGCTATCCATCACTTGATGGACATCAGAGCCATAAAAAGAGTTCCATGGGATCAGCGGGGGGTCGGGCTTCTACTCCCGCCTCTTTGTTATCCCGAACACCTCGGGGAGGTGGAGAGCAATCCTCAATCTCAAGCTCCTGAACAAATTCATCCCATACAGGCGTTTTAAGATGCAGACCCTACATTCTATTCTTCAGAGCGTCCGAGAGGGCAATCTCCTTTCTTCCATAGACCTCATGGAGGCTTACCTCCATATCCCAATTTGGCCTCCCCATCACCAGTTCCTTTGTTTTTCTTTCTTTCTTTCTTTCTTTTTTTTTGAAAATTTTATTTGGGTTTTCACAAAAACAAAATACAAATAAAACCTCTTTTTTGAAAATAGCATGGTCCCAGGTAATCACTTCATACAGACACAAAATTCAATTTCATGCTTATTTTTATATTCTGTTCCATATATTATTACCATTTTATATTTTCTACATAGTTTTTACCCTCTTCCAATTTTCTCAACTTTGTTTTAATTATCTCAATTCAAATCATTATATTTATACTTTTGTCTGTCCTGTTACAATTTCACATTATCTTTTCTTATTAAGCAATTTTTTCCCTGTTGTTACCAATTAGAGTATGACACCTTTATATCCTTTAATTTTATCCATTCAAGCTCTTATTTAAGCTTCAATGTATAGCTTTAAGATTCTAGCATTCAATATAATACATAACTTCCAATCGAATTCTGCTTGGTACATTCTTAAAATAGACACTATATTCTTAAAAAGAAATATATATATATATATATATATATATATATATATATATATATATATATATATATATATATATATATATATACACACACACACACACACACACACACATATATATATATATATATATATATATATGTAAATAAAACACATTCCATTCCAATTCAATTCTATCATTAATATGCATTCAAATCTTAACATCTTTAACATTTCTTTTCATTTGAATATCATACTTCCTTGGGAACACTTATAAATTTTTGCTTTTATAGCGCTCGCTGTCAGCCAATGAGAATGGACTTCATTTCCCACTCAGCTCAGCCGAACGTAACGCTCGCCTTCCGTTTGTCTGACATTACTGGCTGGACTCCTTTGCATCTGCATAGGCTGCATTTGGATGAAGGGTACTCCAGTGGGTGGTTCCTGGGTCGGATTAAGAGGACCAGGTCAGTCCCTCCCTTGGGCATGCAGGCTTTGGTATGTCCCAATGCTGGACTCTAGAGCAGTGTGATGGAGAAGGTTTGTTGGTAGACTTACCAGTGAACGCCCTTCCTAGACACGTTGCGATAGAGTCCAGACCCACCCTGTGGCCGTTTGGTCTAGTATTCTTGGGAAGGGGGATGGTTGTATGCTCATTCTATTTGTTTATATTCCAGAGATAATCCTAGTCTGTCAAGATACTTCACCAGAAAAGCTGGAACTCTCAGCAGAGGCAAACCTTTTATAATATCAGACTCAGCTCACGTCATAAAAGGGTGGAGTTATACCCAGTGCTGGACTCTATAGCAGCGTGTCTAGAAAGAGCATTCACTGGTAAGTCTACCAACGCCCTTTCTCACCCATTTTGAGGAATATCGCCTCTGATATATCATTCAAAAGTCAAAACCTTCCACAGGGGAAAAATGGTATGACCCTAGTCTACCATATGCCTTTTCCCATTCTCAATATTTAAAATAAGTAATTCCATCTGACAATTGTATGTTGACATGCAGCTGAATTAGTTGTGATCATTGGCCCAGCTTCTCCGTGATTCTCTAGCTGCACATATTGTAGAGACTTGTGATTTCAATAAAACTGAATTTGTTAATGATTAGAGAGATATGGATAGATAGCTGGTTTCTACTTCTTAGCATTTTTACATGAACACATTTTGTTTTTGCTTTAATATACAATTTTAAAAAATGAACATGACCAATGTTTTTTTCAGAAAATATAGATTTTTGGGCGCATAGGGCTCCTTATCATACAGCTTTATTTCAATTAATTCAAAAGATTTGTAAGAAGTTAGTACCCACCCCCCTCCTAGAAAAATGAAATATCCTAGGAAATATTAAAATGGCAGAATATTTTCCTTAAAAAGAGAAGTAGAAACTCAGAAGCAGAAACTCCCCTCAGAAGCAGAAGCTCACCCTCACCTTTGTTAATGGGCCGGCCATTAAGGTCTAGGCCAGAGTATTCTACATAATAAAGGGTCTACCCATCTCACCACCTGGCCTGGGAATATTGTATCAGCCAGCATTCAGGTGAAGCCAAGTTGTCCAGACAAAGCCTACAAAGTTAGGTAAGAACCCCACCCCCTGGGAATCTGACAGTCAATGGGATACATTTCTTACACAGGAACAGGAAACACCAAGGTGGGGCCCAACAGAGGGTATATAACTAAGGGTCTCTCAGCATCCCAGTCCTTCTTTTCCTTCACCCAACATCTTGAAGCATGTGATGGTTCTTTTCACTTTGGAGCTCCAAGCCATGTGGTACTGTCTACCATTAAACCATCTTTCCAAATAGCCTCCATGTTTCCAGTGTCTTTTTCCCCACTTGGAACTGAACCTGTTAAGTACTTGGACATGGGTTGGAGTAAATGGAGACAGCCTCTGAATAGTGACTTTTAGCTCTTTATTAGCATAGTGACTTCTCAAAACAAGAACAGTGAGCCCTGCCTTATATAGGCAACCTTTGTGAGAATTGTCCAATAGTGAGCTATGAATGCAAGTACTTTAAACCAATAATAATCCTCTGTTAAGGGCCAATCAGATTCCTAAGAACTAGCCAATCCGATCTGGCCGCCTAACAGCCAATCAGAAGTGCAGAGCCAGAACACTGCACTTAACCTCAAGCTCATACTTTATTAACCATGTACATACATAACACCCCTTCCCCCTGGCTTCTTAATTATGGTGTAGTTATATAATCCTTTAAGTAGGATGGTTGTCTTTTAAGTCTTTCGGATTTTCGTTGGACTGGTTGATTGCAATCCTGTTGAGGTAGATTGTTGTTTGGCAGTGTCTCTGCTTCTTGCTCAGGTGCAATTTCTTATGGTGCAAACAATTCTCCTTCCTGCTCCATTTCTTGAGTCTCACTTGATTCGTTGCTCTCTTTGAGCAGGTTCCCTGGAATGTCATCTTCTTCTTCTGTATCTCCCCCCCCTCGGTTTGGTCATGGGGGAGTTGTTGACTGGCCGTTATGAGTCGTGACCGTAATTGGTCGATATGCCGTTTCCACAGTCTATTGTCACAGCATTTCACAACATAGGATTTGGGGCCGGTCACTCGTACTACCGTTGCCTCTATCCATAACGGGTCACCTGATAAGTTCCGTGCGTAAATGCGGTCTCCTACCTGGAACGTGCGATAGCGGCCACTGGATCCTATTGGCTTTTCCAGTTCGTAAGCAGGGTGCAACCGGTCGAGGTGGGAACGGAGTCTTCGTCCCATCAGTAGTTCTGCGGGAGTTCTGCCGGTGACGCTATGTGGAGTTATGTGTTGCAACAAGAGAATTTGGTTGACCTTGTCATCGATATTGTCATAGTCCATTTTTTGCAAAGTCTTTTTAACAAATTGGACCATGCGTTCTGCTCGGCCATTGGTCGCAGGGTGTGCAGGCGAGGTGAGCGCATGGCGGATGCCGTGGTCAGCAAGGTACTGCTCGAACATCAATGCCGTGAACTGTGGCCCGTTATCGGACACCAGGACGTCAGGCAATCCGTGGGTTGCAAAGAGTCTATTTAGGATCTTAATCACTGCCTCAGAAGATGTGGCCGTCATACGATGAACTTCTAACCAATTGGAATATGCGTCGACTGTCAGCACGAAGGTATATCCTTTGGTTGGCGCCGCGAAATCCAGGTGGATTCTGGACCAGGGTCCACGTGGCGTTTCCCATTCAGTAGGCATGGCTTTTGGTGGGGCGTTGCTGGCTTGTTGGCAACTGGTACATGCTTTGACCCATTGCTCGATTTGCCGGTCCATGCCCGGCCACCATGCGTAGCTTTGTGCGAGTGCTTTCATTCGCACGATGCTGGGGTGGCCCTCATGCAGGGTTTGTAGTAGCATTTTCTGGAGTCATTCTGGGACAACGACTCTATCGCCCCAGATGACACAGCCTTTTTGTGAAAAAAGTTCAGTCTGTCTTGCTTTAAATGGCGCGAAGTCTTCTGGGACTTGGTCCAATGGCCATCTGCGTTCTACCCATCCTAGGACTCGGGCTAGGGTGTGGTCTCATTTGGTTTCTCTCGCGATGTCTCGGGCGGTCATAGGTGGCGAGTTGAGTGTTTCGATCTGCAACGTGGTTGCCATTGGTGCCGGATCGTCGAGATTCTCTGGAAGCGGTGCTCGGCTTAATGCGTCGGTTTGGGGAATGGCTTTCCCTGGTCGATATTGAAGGCGATAATTATAAGGAGTGAGGAATTCTGACCATCGGGTCATTCTAGGGGATAATATGTAGGGGGTTGGCTTGTCCCCAGCTATTATCCCTAGCAACGGTTTGTGGTCAGTTATAATGGTGAATGTCCTCCCATACACATATTCATGAAATTTCTTTACAGCGGCAACGATTGCGAGAGCTTCTTTATCAATTTGTCCATAGTTCTGCTCTGCATGTGAAAGAGTTTTCGAAAAGTATGCAACAGGGGCTTCGTTCCCATTAGGCAGTACATGACTCAAAATGGCGCCCACCCCAAAGGGCGAGGCATTGCAGGTTATAACTAGTGGTAAAGTCTCGTTATACTGCATAAGTACAGAGTCAGATGTGAGCAATTTTTTAACATTCCGGAATGCTTGTTCTTCCCGGTAACCCCATACCCATAATGCTTTTTTATCCAATAACCGGTGTAACGGTTCAGCAACAGTCGCCTTATGCGGTAAAAATACATTATAAAAATTAATGAGGCCTAAGAATGCCTGGAGATCGGCCTTGTTACGTGGCCTGGGGGCATTTTTTATCGCCTTTAATTTACTTTCAGTAGGGTGGATGCCCTGGCTATCAATCCTATACCCTAGAAACTCAACACTGTCAGTATATAAGTGACATTTATTTTTTTTCACCTGAAGTCCTGCCTCTTGGAATTTTTTAAGAACACTTTTCAAATGATCCTGCAAGATTTTTTTGGTAGGGGCTGCAATTAATACGTCATCAAAATACGGAACCATGCCCTTGATTCCCTGTAACAACCTTTCCATGAGGCTTTGGAATATCCCCGGGGCTACACTAACCCCAAATTGCAATCTAGTACATTTAAAAGCACCTCTGTGCATTACAATTGTTTGGGCCTGAGCCGTCTTTTCATCCACTGGTAGTTGTTGATAAGCTTGAGCTAAATCTAATTTAGCGAAAACCTTTCCTCCCTCCAAGGAATGGAGCAGGTGCTGCACCACCGGAACTGGATACGCATTCTGCTGTAGGGCGTGGTTTAAAGTGGCCCGGCAGTCCCCACAAATTCGGATTGACCCATCTGGCTTAATGGGCGTTACAATAGGGGTTTCCCATGGAGAGTGATCGATGGGCTTCAACACCTCTTGAGCAATTAATTTATCGAGTTGTTCATCGATCTTAGCTTTAAGAGCGAATGGAACTCGACGGGGCTTCAAGCAAATTGGGGCTACTTTTGGATCTAAACTAAATGAGATTGGGGTCCCCTTATACTCGCCTAAACGGTCCACGAAGACGTCACCGAACTCAGAAACAAGGTCTTCCTCCCACTCACAACCACCGACTCGGTTCACGCCGGCCACCTCGATGCCTAGTGGCGTGAACCATTGGAGGCCTAATAGACTAGGCCTATCTCTGTCGAAGATCGTTAGAGGTAAGTACGCTGTATGTTTTTTGAAGGAGACTCGGACTCGGCAGGACCCAACCACAGGGATTCGATTTCCTTGGTAATCCTTGAGGAAGAGGCGTTGAAATTGGAGGTCTTGGCGTTGGATTGTGGGGATAAGTTGCTTGAGTGTCTTCCAAGACACCATCGAGAGGGACGATCCCGAGTTGACCTCCATGTGGCAAGGCTGGTTCTCGATGGCTACCGTGACTCGAATTTTCTTAGTGTCCAAAGCTGAGGCGTGAACGATAGTGATAGTATGGTGAGCCTCTTCTTTTTGCAAAGCACAATTTCTGTAGGAGTGGTTTACTGGCTCTCGCCTTACAGGACGGTTTCCTGTCGATTGGCTATAGTTGGCCCCTTTTGAGGCCTGGCTGGGTCCTGGTAAGCTGCGGCAGACCCGGCTGATGTGGCCTCGTTTCCCGCATTCATGGCAGAGTGCGTCACGGAATCTGCATTCGGCCCTGGCATGGTTTGCCCCACAGCCAGCGCAAGGGCGTAAGGGCTTAGGGCGAGGATCCCGGTCAGACCGCATTTGATGGACCCCTTCTTCGTCGCTGTCTGACAACGAAGAGAGGTCCTCGTGGTGCGTCGTAACGAGCTGCCCTTCTGAGTTGGGAAAGATTTCACCGGTCGGTTGTGTTGCCGAAGTGCGGCTTCGCCGTAATTGTGCAGCCGACTTTTTGGTCGCCTCCGCAGCCATGGCTTTGGCAATGGCATCAGCAAGGCTGATGTCGCCTTTCGCCATCAGCTTGCTCTGCACGCCTAGCGCATCTAATCCCAGAATTACTCAGTCTCTTAGTGCTTCTTCTAAATCGGCGAACCCGCAGAGGCCTCCTAAATTTCGGATTTCTGCCACAAAATCGGCCACGCTCTCTCCTTTTCGCTGGTTCCTTTGATAAAACTCATGGCGTCTCACGAGTGTAGGCATGGTTGGTGCGTAATGATCTCTCAGGATGGGTTCGAGGTTGTCCCAGCTCATGGCTTTCACTTCTCGAGGTTTGGCAAGTGCTTTTGCCATTTTAAAAACAGTCGGGCTGCAGTGCGTCAGGAACAGTGCCCGCTTTTTTGCTGGTGTGGCATCCTTCAAATTATTCGTCTCAAGAAACATTTGGAAGCGATCCATGTAGGATTCCCAATCCTCTTGGTTTGGATCGAACGGAGCGGGTGGTATGATGCTGCTGGACATGGTTCCATTGTTAGCGTCGTCTTCCACGTGCTCGGTCTTGCTTCCTGACTTCTTAGGTTCAGATGTCTCCAAATCCCATCCTCGTCGCCAGTGTTAAGTACTTGGACATGGGTTGGAGTAAATGGAGACAGCCTCTGAATAGTGACTTTTAGCTCTTTATTAGCATAGTGACTTCTCAAAACAACAACAGTGAACCCTGCCTTATATAGGCAACCTTTGTGAGAATTGTCCAATAGCGAGCTATGAACGCAAGTACTTTAAACCAATAATAATCCTCTGTTAGCGGCCAATCGGATTCCTAAGAACTAGCCAATCCGATCTGGCCACCTAACAACCAATCAGAAGTGCAGGGCCAGAACCCTGCACTTAACCTCAAGCTCATACTTTATTAACTATGTACATACATAACAGAACCCAGAAGGATAATTCTTCCAACAGATTCTAAGAACTGAATTAAAACCAATGCAAATCCTATATGCTAATTTCATCTTAACCTATGCCTTATTTCAGAAAATGAAAATAATATTGTTTGGTTTAATAATGGAAACTCTCCTGAATTCACTAATCCGTAACCTTGTGGCTCTATGTATGCTCCTAGCTATAATGTATCCTACCTACTGTGTAGGGTAAAACATATAACAGTAGCTATCCCCACAAGGCGTAAACTGCCTAAAAGTGTGAAAGAATATGCTACTCACCTGCCAATACCTCAGATGGGTCAAAATCAATCAATCAATCAAACCAATCAATCAGAATAGAGCTGGAAGAGACCTTGGAAGTCTTCTAGTCCAAACTTCTTCTCTAGCAAGAGACCCAATACACCGGGGTCAAACTCACAGTGTCACATTTCTGTCACGTGACATTTCATGATGTTTTTCCCTTCACAGAGCTGGGGTGGGCGTGGCCTGCATGTGATGCATCCGGCCCATGGGCCACCAATTTGACACCTCTGTCCTATACCATTTCAGATAGGTGGCTGTCCAGTCTTCTCTTAAAAGACCTCCAGTAACAAAGCCCCCACAACTTCTGAAGACAAGCGGTTCCATGGGTTATTTGTCCTCACTGTTTGGAGTTTCTCCTTAATTCCAGGTTGCTTCTCACCTTGATTAGTTTTCATCCATTGTTTCTTGTCTTGCATTCTGGTGCTTTGGAAAAATGAGTTCACCCCCTCTTTGTGGCAGCTCCTGAAATACTGGAATACTGCTATCATGTCACTTTTCTCTAAACTGGCCATACCCAATTCCTGCAACCATTCTTCATATCTCCAGGCCTTTAATCATCTTAATTGCTCTTCTCTGCACTTTTTTCAAGTCTCAACATTTTTTTTTTTTTTTTGTAATGTGGTAACAAAAGTAAGATGCAATATTCCAGGTGTGGCCTTATTGAGGCTTTATAAAGCAGTACTAATACTTCACGTGATTTTGATTTTATGTCTCTGTTTATACAGCCATGGATTGTATTAGCTTTTTTGGCTGAAGAACTGTGAATGACTTCTCCAAAAGAAAGATGGAGGTTGGAATGGATTCACTTCCTTTCTTTCCCATCAAAGCTTTGTAACAGGAAGTGACAAGACAGGAAAGGAGAAGTATGTAATAATCCTTGAACGCTTCCTTATGAAGCTGCACCTATTTTGACCACAAGGCCAAGTGCTATACTTTACCTATAAGCTAGCCAAATACAAAACTCCTTACTGTTTGAAGGCTCAGTACTGTACACTTGAATGCAGAACAAGCAGTTACAGTGGAAAGAAATTAACCCCGTCCTGCCAGAACAGCAAATACGCTGGGGACAGAAGAGGTACCATACAAAATCCTTGTCTGGAGCTATCTTAGCTTCTATCTGCAGTAGAATATTTTGCTTAAATCACAATTTGTTACTAGGAAAACCTCATTGATCGGGGAAGGAGGAAGCAAAGGTTTTATAGTTGGATAAATTTTAATGTAATCTGTGTTTGTCTGTGTCCATACACTGTTCTGTTAATTATTTTCTAGTTTTGGGAAAAATGGGAAATTTCCATTGATTTTTATATTTTTGTCTATGGACATTTTAATTAGTGGTGAAATTAAACAATTTTTACTACCGGTTCTGTGGATGTGGCTTGGTGGGTGTGGCATGGTGGGCATGGCAGGAGAAGAATACTCTAAAATCCCCATTCTCTCCCCACCCCACTAACCTTTCCAGTTCCATTCTCCTGTACCGGGCAACAAAAAAAGACTCAGCCGATCAGCTGGAACTTGGGAGACAGAGAATAGATGGGGATGGGACCAGTCAAAGGTGGTATTCCAAACTACTCAAAATTTCTGCTACCGGTTCTCTAGAACTGGTCAGAACCTGCTGAATACCACCTCTGATTTTAATGCATATTTTCCCCATGTAGATTCTTTATAACAATGTACTAAACATTTTTAACACTTGTTTTGTATATGGCTTTGCTGAATCTCTGCTTTTTCTTGAGAATTTGGGATTTCTTCTTGAAAATGGATTCCTTTTCCTGCTGCCATGTCATGTTACAAAAATTAAACTTCGCTTGGGAAACACATTTACTGCCTTTCAACTTTATGTAAGGTTTGTGATGATTGGCCACTTTGATCTGGAGAGACATGGGATCTTTGGTAAAGCATAGCAAATCCAGTGAAGATAAGCAGGCATTGCAAGCAATTTAAAATAGGTATTCCATCATCTTTGAATAGGCTTTATTCTTTGACTTTTAGATAAAACAAGAGGTTAACTCAGAATTGAGAACCAGTAGTATGATTAGTTATCCTTCCACAAAGCCCAGAAGCCTGAATAATTAGAGCAATGTTAACTATTAACTTTCTTGTCCCTGTCATTGAGCCAGAGAAGGTATATAGATAGATGAAAGGCTAGCTGTTCCAGGATGTTGAACCAAGTGACAATGGTTACCATGTCTTAAATCTACATTATGTTTCCTATCAAATTTGCATTTTCTCTTAAATTATCTGTCACAGCATGAAGTATTAAAAGCTGTCAAATATCAACTAGGCCACTGAAAGTAGTCAGGTGTACGTGCTTCTTTAACTGCAGGAATGTGGTTTGCTCAATTTTACCTGTCTTTTAAAGCATTCAATAGAGGCTACTTAAACAGCTGTTCTTTATAACTGAAATGCTTCACAAACTAGAGCAAATTGAAAGTGCCTCTGGCAGATCACCTCTTATTTGGTGCTCTGAGATTTTATGTGCAGAGGAAAGTGAAAGAGAAAAACACAGTGGTCTTAAATTAGCATCAGTATATTTTCTAAATATTGTTAATTGCAGCTATAAGAATTTATTTTTTTAAAAAAAAATCAAATTGCCTTTATCTTTGGACATACCAGGGTAGCAGTTCTCAACTCCTATGCTCTTAAGATTGTCATCTGCATTTTTATGTACAACTGAATTGGAATATCAATCTGAATATTTCTCCAATATTTATAATACAGGTTTAAAGGAAATGTTTTTGTATAAGCATTTTGCTTAGTACAATGTTATATCTATTCACTCTTTTGTAATTAAATACATTAATTAAATACTGAGGGTTTTTGGAATGGAATGTGGTGGATGTGGGAGGCTTGACAAATGTTTTTTTTTTTTTTTGAAAAAGATTTTATTAATTTTCTACAAACAAACAAGACAAACAAAACATAAAAACATCAACTCTTATATATACATCCAGTGTGTTAGTTGGTTCATCATTTTTGTGCATTCATTCTGTAGTCTCAATTACAATTATGTTACATAACAACTCATATTGTCAATCCAAACTTATATATCCTAATATCACTAAAAAAACAAGTTTTTGACTATATTTTTAATCATTCATGCTTTATGAGCTAACAATACTTTAAACCAGTTTACTCTATAACAAATCATATAATCATATCAAATCAATCCTAAAAAACCCTTTATAAATATAATATCAAACAACAAAATAATAGCAAAATAAAGATATTCCTAACTATCTAGCATTCTAAATATTCTATTGTCGTATTTTATCATCTAGCCATTTATAAAAAAGATCCCAAATTTCGTAAAATTGTTTATCCTCTTGCTCTCTAATTTCAAATGTCAATCTACTCATCTCAGCACATTCCAATATTTTCTTAATAATTTCTTCCTGTAATGGTATTTTCTCATTCTTCCAATTTTTAGCAAATACAATCCTGGCCGCTGTTAATACATTTACAATCAGGTATTTCAAATCTTTACTATATATATCAGGTAAAATTCCCAATAAGAAGATCTCTGGTTTCAAGTCTATATGTTTCTTTGTCATTTTTTCCAACCACATGCGAATTATAGTCCAATATTTTCTAGCATCCTCACAAGTCCACCACATATGGTAATACGAGCCGGGTATCTGATGACATTTCCAGCATTTTTCAGATTTGTTCTTAAACATTCTTGCTATTCTTGTCGGAGGAAAGTGCCACCTGTAAAACATCTTATACAAGTTTTCTTTATATGATGTTGACATTGTCATTTTATAATTTTGAGACCACAATTTCTGCCATTTCTCTAAATCAATCCCATATCCAAAATTCTTCCCCCAATAATCATAGTTTCTTTGATTTGTTCTTCCTCTAATTTCATTCCCAGTAGATAACCATATAGTTTTTTAATCACCTTCTCATCAGTACCCATCAAGATCTTTTCTAAATCAGTCTGTTTATCATAAAATCCCTCCGTTTTAGAATCTTCATCATACCTTGAATGTATTTGTGCATATGAAAACCAATTCATCCTTATACCTTGTTCCTCTAAGTTTTGGATCGATTTAAGTTCACCCTTTTCATCCAAAAGTTCCCCATATCTAACTGTTTGTTCCTTCTTGTAGATTATAGGATAGGAAAATGCTTCAATGGTCGATAACCAAACTGGAATTTTCAAATAACATTGTCTTTTTATCTTCTCCCAATTTAACCACAAAGACTCCCGTATATAATGTCTTCTAAAATAACCCTGTGTTTTAGTTCCCTTATACCATAAAAAAGCATGCCAGCCCAACAGCAAATCATGCCCTTCTAATGTCAACAACCTATGTTTCCTTAATGTTATCCATTCTTTGACCCACATCAAACTTGCAGCTTGATAATACAATTCCCAATTAGGCAGACCAAAACCTCCTCTAATTCTAGCATCTTGCAAAAGCTTTAGCTTTATTCTTGCTTTTTTACCTTGCCATATAAACTTCAACATAATTTTATTTAAATCTTCAAAATAGTCTTTTCCAAGCCTAATTGGTATTGTTTGAAACAAAAATAAAATTCTAGGTAAGATATTCATCTTAATTGTTGAAATTCTCCCTATTAATGACAATTGCAAGTTTTTCCACTTCTTCAAATCTGTAATTATCTGTTGTTTAAGTTTAATATAATTATTCTCCTTTAATGTGCTACATCTTGTTGTCAAATATATCCCCAGATACTTAACCTTATTTGTAACTTGAATTTTCAAAAGATCTGCCAGTTCTTCTCTCTGTCTCAATAGCATATTCTTTGTCAAAATCTTTGTTTTATCTTTATTTATTTTCAAACCAGCCACCTCTCCATATGCCTCTATCCTTTCCAGTAATTTTGGAGCTGTTTCTAGCGGATCTTCCAAAATAAAAGCTAAATCATCAGCAAAAGCTTGTAGCTTGAATTCTTCCTTCTTAATTTTCATTCCTTTTATGCTTTTATCATCCCTAATATTTCTATTCAACACTTCCAAGGTCAACACAAATAGCAAAGGAGATAGGGGGCATCCTTGTCTTGTGCCTTTCCTTATATTAATAAAATCTGTAAGTTCCCCCTCCATCATTACCCTTGCTGTCTGTTTATTATATATAGCTTCTATTGCTTGAATAAATTTTTTAGCAAAACCCATCTGCTCCAATAATAATAACATAAATCTCCAGTTCACGTTATCAAATGCTTTTTGAGCATCTAGGAATATCAAAGCCATTTGCTTTTCAGGATGAGCCTCATAGTATTCCAAAGTGTCCAAGATTACTCTCATATTGTCTCTAATTTGTCTCTTTGGCAGAAATCCATTTTGATCTGAGTGAATAAAATTGTTTAAATATTTTTTAAGTCTTTCTGCTAAGATTGAAGCAAAGATTTTATAGTCTGCATTCAATAAAGAAATAGGTCTATAATTCTTAATTTGCAATGGGTCAGTCTCTTCCTTCGGTATGAGTGTAATATAAGCCTCTGACCATGTTTTAGGTATCATCTTTTTTAACATAACTTCATTCATAACTTCTAACAATGGGATGCTCAATAATTCTTGAAATGTTTTATAGAATTCTACTGGAAGCCCATCTGGACCCGGAGCTTTCCCATTATTTTGTCTCTTAAATGCTTCATTTACTTCCATCATTGTTATATTGTTTTCTAGCATTTCTTCAGTCTCTTTAGGTATCTTTGGTAAATTAGCTTCCTGTAAATACTGTTTGACTTTTTCTTCATCAATATTCTCTTGTTTATATAGTTGCCCATAAAAATCTTGAATAATTTCTTTTTTCTCCTTATTCCCATAACAAACTTGGCCTTGTTCATCTATTAACTTCAATATTTTTCTTGATTCCTTCTCTTTGCTCAATTTATATGCTAGCCATCTACCTGGTTTATTTGCATCTTTAAAATAATTCTGTTTAGAGTTTCTAATTTTCTGTGCCAGTTCTTCTTTCTCTATTAATTCCATTTTATGTTTGATTACATCCAGCTTCAATTTAATATCCTTTTTCTGTGGCATTTTCTGTAATTCTTTTTCAAGAATTTTATACTCATCTTCCAAGGCCTTAGAAGCTTGCCTTTTCCTAATATTCTTTTTTCTTGTATAATCTATTATCAAACCTCTAGCGTATGCCTTCATTGTATCCCACACATTCTGCGTTGAAGTATCTTCTTTTTTATTTTCTCTGAAGAAAAAAGCCAATTCCTTCTCCATCCATTGTATAAAATCTTTCTCCTTTAAAATAGTATTATTTAATGTCCATCTCGATCTTTTTTTTTGTCCCTTCCATTTAATTGTCATTGGGTATGATCTGCCCAAGTACTTGTTTCAATATTTGTTTCTTTAATATTAGATATTAGTTCTGTTGAGATCCAAATCATATCTAATCTGGACCATGATAAATGTCTATTTGAATAGAAAGTATATTGTTTAGCTTTAACATTTCTTTCTCTCCAAATATCTTTTAAAGTTAATTCATCTGTCATTTTAAAAAAAGACCTTGGGAGAGCCTTTCTATTTTGCTTTGTTGTTGTTGCTATATAGTCCAGTTTATTGTCCACAATTCCATTAAAATCTCCCATCATAATTATATTAACATAGTCCAGTCCAATTATTTTCATGTGTAGCTTTTTATAAAACTCTTCTTGTTTATCGTTCGGAGCATAAATTGCAATCAAGAGTATTTTTATATTATTGTCCATTATTTCTACCATTAATACTCTTCCATCTTCATCCGTGTAAATCAATTTTGCTGGGATAGCCTCTTTAATGTATAAAACCACACCTCTTTTCTTACATTGAGTCAAAGAAGTAAATATTTTCCCCAATTTTGGCTGTAATAACAATTGTTCATGTTGTTTTTTAATATGAACTTCTTGTAAACAAATTATATCAAATTTTAATTTCTCTAATTTATGAAAAGTTTTCCTTCTTTTAACAGCTGAATTAAGCCCATTTATATTCATTGTAATCAGTTTTTTTTCTTCCATGATTATGCTTTATATTTAGGTCTAACAGCTCTCGTGGATCTCACTTCACGCTGTTCTTTGTTATCCATCTGTCCCCCTGCTGCTCCTTTCTCTTTTTCAGTCTCCAGTTGTTCATCTTGAAACTCAATTGATGAAGCCTCTTTCTCTGCTTCCTCTCTTCTTCCTCCAAAAAATTCTGCATGGAAAAGTTTTGCTTTCTCAATTGAATCAATTCTATATCTTTGCTCTTGCCACCTAAACATTAGTCCTTCTGGAATCAGCCATCTATAATTCACTTCGTTTTCCAATAGTATTTTGGTCAGAAATCGATATTCTCTTCTCATCTCTCTCACTCTTCTGGGTATTTGTTTTAAAACCACAACCTCTTTACCTTTGTATTTCAGTGTTTTCTCTCTTACTACTTGTAATATTTGCATTTTAATGGATTTTTTGGTAAATCTTATATGGACTTCCTTGGGTAATTTATTTCTCATCGCATATCTTGTATAGACTCGATATATCTCATCTATTCCATCCATCATCTTTTCCTCTGTAATTTCCAAAGCATCTGCCAAAATTTCTATCATTACCGCTGCCAAATTTTCTCCTTTTTCCTCTTCTATATTTTGAAAACTGAGGTAAAATTCTGACCTTTCCATCTCCCACCTCAACATCCCACCTTTTTCTTGTTCAACCGCTGTTAGTCTGCTGTCAATATTTCCAATCTTCTTCTCTCTTTGTTTTCCTTCTTCCTCGATTTTTTGGAATCTCTCCTCATACTTAACCATCATTTGTTTAATATTTTCCACTTTTTCATCAGTCTTCTCTATTCTTTGTTCAATATTTTCTGTTCTTTGTTCAATATTTTCTGTTCTTTGTTCAATATTTTCTGTTCTTTGTTCAATATTTCCTGTTCTTTGTTCAATGATATCTGATTTTGTCTTGAGATCTTGGATTCCTTGCATAATCATCTGTAAAGTTACTTTTTCTTGTTCCTTATCCTGCTTCAACATTGTCTGAATTAAACGTTGTCCTCCAGCTGGTGGGGAAGCAGAGGTAGAAGCAGAAATGCCAGATGGTATTGGTTTCCTGCTCATTTCAATGTTTCCAAAACTTCAAATTCTTCTTGACTTTTAATCCAACTGGTAGAGCAGCCAATTATAATCCAAAATGGAGAACTCCAATAGTAAAAGACACGAAACCAAAGAAGAAACAGGAAAAAAGGAAGAAGAAAGATCTTCAGGTTCTTCTAGACCCTAATCCAATTACGAGATAGTCCACCATAAAAAAGGAAAAAATAGAAAGGAAAAAACAAGCAAATCCAAAAATAATAATATTGATTAAAAGCAAAAAAAAAAAAAAGAGAAAGCAAAAAGAGAAAAAACAAAAAGTTCCTTCAGATTCTTCACACCTTAATCCAATTAAAAAGTCTCAATAATCCAAAAAAACAACAACAACAACAACAACAAAGTAATCCAAAAACATAAATAAGAAAAGCAAAAAAGTCCCAATAAAAAAGAAAGAAAAAATAAAGAAGAAAAAAGAAAAAATTCTGAGGCTTTCCCTTTAAAATAAAAGGCAAAAATAAAAATATTACTAGAATTGAAATTTAGAAAAAGGCTAGCGAATGGGGAAAATATAAGAAAACACACTGCACTTTGTTATTTATCCAAGGCTCTTGTTATGACTCTCTTCTCCAGCAGCTTCAAAGCCAAACCTCAAGTATTGTTGATAACAGTCCAGGAAAGCACCTGCAATAATATTTTGCTGTGCTCTCCCTCTATCTTATCACGTTAAAAAGTCCTTGAGATGAGGTCTTTTTACAATTCTCTCCAATTCAAATAAAATACTTTCAAGCCTCTAGTTGGCAGTGTTACAAAGTTTCTTAATGCTCTTTCTCCCCCCCAGCCGGAAAAAAAGGAATAATATATACAGAAAAAAAAGAAAAAATAGCCAAAGGGAGCCTCTATCCTAAAGAAAGTTAAAAAATCAAAGGGAGCATAAAAATATATATAAGAGAAAATTCAATCCAGTTACCTACAAAGTCACAGTAAAATCTTTCCCAAAAAGTATAAAGAAAAGAAAAAAAAACCCCAAGCCTCAATTTGACATCACTTTAAAAAACGCCGCTCAAAACAATTTCAGTCAAAAAAAAAAAATCTCACAGCTTTCTTCTTTATCCTGGATGAACTTTCCAACCTCAGAGAATTTACAACACAAAAGAGTTTTTCTCACCCAGCCAACACACTTCACTCCAATCACTTTCTTTCCGGAGCTGTCCCGACTTCAGCAGCTATGGAGGCTGCCTCTCCGCCGCCAGCGAAAGGGCTTCTTCCGGATCAAACCAGAGATTTTGCGATATCTCTGGGATCCTGGAACAGTGCCCTTCACGATCACTGTCTCTACGGGACGGTTTAGGTCCGTTAGGACCGACCAGGGGCGAAAATATCGGCTGCGATCTCAGAGCCCCGAGATCGCAGCTGTATCGCCGAAACGAAGCTCCGCCTTCTGTACCCGGCTTGACAAATGTTTATTTGTCAAGGTTGATTCAGCCTTCCATCCTTCCAAAGTAGGTAAAATGAGGACCCAGATTGTTTGGGGCAATAGGCTGACTCTGCAAGCAGCTTAGAGAGGGCTGTGAAGCACTGCAAAGCAGTATATAAGTCTAAGTGCTATTGCTATTTAGTTGGAAAGAACACCTTTCTGTCACCTAGTAACAACACCCATCTGACACCTAGCAATATTCAGCCACGATCTGCAATTAATATTTCCTTTATTCCTGTTCAGCATAATTTACCACTTCTGGTGGTCCTGGATATTGTTGAACTGCCCATCCTTCATCTTTGGCATTCTATCCTTGTTATTGAAAACTATGATTCAGTTATATTTATAAGGGTACACATTCTCTACTATCCATTGTTATGAAGGAGATTAACATAGGACTATGTTTGGATGCTAGGAATAGGAGTAAGAATCTTTATTGGCTAAATGTGACAAAGAATTTATCTCTGGTGCATAAGCTCTCAGTGTGCATACAAACAACAAAATAATATAATCATAGACGGTAATAGAAGAGATAAGAAGGATAATATTAATACAGCTCTACTACACAGGTAAATATCCTAAGTACATGTAAAAAATCTAAATACATGGAAAGTGGCATCCTAGCCCAGACCCTCTGCCTGCTCTCATATTTTGGATGGCCCTCTTCTTTAATTTCATTCTTATTAAAAGAGCAACTTTGAGGCTTTGAGTGTCCTTTCTTGCTGACTGGAATTTCCAGCCTTCCTTGCTTTTAATCTATGCTGTGATGTGCTTAATTAAAAGCTCAGCAATGCTCTGCTCATCACCTCCTTGCACAGTGCAGCTCTCGGCTTCCCTGATTCCCATAGCTCCACTCAAACATGTTATTTACTCTCACTGATTATGCAGTCGCAGAGTCACAATTGATTAGGAATCAATCAATATCACAGCAATTGGCAGAGACTGACTGAGTGTTAAACCATTGATTCACCTGCAGCTGCTGTTCACCCAGCTGGCTTTCTTTTAATCTCTGGTTTTTAAGAAACAAAGAAAAATGGAAACATTTGTGTGTTTTTATTTGGTTGAGGGTTTTTTTTTTAATAATTAAAAGGTCTAAGGTCCACCTTTCTTAGAAAAAAAATAGTTGCAACACCTTTTCTATCTTCCAGCAACAGGCTATAACTGGACCTGGCTAACTCACCATCTGGTTATCCATATAAAATGGGTGCTACTACTCTTTGGTACAGTGTGAATGAATCCTACTTTTCTTGGGCTATATTTTGCCAATCAAACAAAATATTTTCTCTAGGCCACTTGGGTCTGTACTTTTGGGTCAGGTGAAGTTTCACCATGCAGTCCTAATAATAAACAGTTTCTGAGTTAGAAGCATATGTGAGTTGCAATTAAACCTTTTTTTTTTTTTTTTCCAGATTTTTATCCTGTGTTTTTTCATGTATAGCTCAAGGGGGAAAAAACGAAATTATCCTTCCTCCTCCTATTTTTTTCCACAATTACAACAAACCTGTGAGATAAGTTGGGCTGAGGGAGAGAGTGACTGGCCCAAGATCACCCAGTCTGCTTTCATGCCTAAAGCATGAAATTGTAAGAAACTGTAACCATTGTAACACAAATTAATATTTTAAAATAAATCTATAAGGGTCTTTTGAGGACTACAGTAAACATTTGCTAGGAATATGTCCATGTCAGAAACCCTTGAATATATTAAATATGACGGATGAGCAAAATGCCACTAAAAAGATAAATCAAAGGTCCATAAATCATTGATACATATATATTGCAATACTCATCCATAGTTTGGCAGATTCCGATATCTACAGCATAGGTATGTGACTTAAGAAGTCAAGAGGGCAAAGTTATAACCTGCAGATTTATGCCTGAAAATAATATAGATTAATAATATATGTTAATGGACTATTGAATGAATTCCAATATTATACGTATATCAATATGCCTGGCATTAACATTATATACACTTACATGTAAAAGTGGCTTTAATATTTACACCTACAATCTATTTGTCATGCCCTGGTCACCCAATGGACTACTCTACTTGAATCTACATGGAAGTGACCTTGAAAAGTATTTAGAAACTTCAAGCAGTACAAATTGTAGCAATGTATAAAGTTATATATGTGTACCTAAAATAGCACTCTTTAAGTCTCTGCTACACAACCTGCATTGGCTATCAATCAGCTCCAGGTCTAATTCATAGTGCTGGTTTTGTTTTTAATGGTTTCATGGTGTGGCGCCGAGATATTTGAGGGATCACCTCTTCCCAGTTATAGGAACCCATTCCATCTGATCAGATAGGAAGGGTATGTTATGGAATCCAGGAGATGAGCCTTTTGTATCATGATACACACTTTATAAAACAGGGAGAGAGACTAGTTCACAGTTTCTCAAGCCGTGGTTTTTCCATCTGGCCTGGGGATGCCTCAGAAACTGCAAGGGGACTTTATGGAATATAAGTTTTAAAATACTCTCTCATGTTGCATTACATATATGTTTTATGGTTTTTAAATTCAAAGTTTTGTTGTTCTTTTTACTATATGCTCCATAGAGACAGACAAAAATATAGAGCTGTATCCTGTACTGAGTCATTCAGCATCTACTGTGTTTTCTTGAAAATAAGACCCTGTCTTATATACTTTTTGCCACCAAAAAAAAAGTACTAGGTCTTATTTTGGGGGGATGTCATCCACTGACTAACTTCACTTGTGCATGTCACCCCCGGCCTCCATTTCACTGTCAGAGGCCTTCAGGAACTTCTTGTTCTGTGGCTGGTAAGTGGCCAGATCAATCTGAAGCTTTGTTATCAGCTACAGAGAACTTCAGGAAAGCCTTGCCAGCCTTGCTGGCTGCAGAAGAAATGGGTTGGCAGGCAGGTGTCAGGGTGTGTGAGGCTTGGCTACAACTGTCCAAAGGTAAGTAGTAGGGCAACTCCACCTCGCATCCCCACCCTAGCTTAATTTTTACCCATCCATTCAAGTGGGTGGGATCTTATTATGGCTTTTTTGTGGGGGTAGGGCTTATATTGGGCACACATGTAAAAATCAAGCAGAGGACTTACATTCAGGATAGGTCGTATTTTCAGGGAAACAGGATAGTATACTTGTCAAGACTGCAAACAATATGCCACAAATTGTATCTAGATAGCAGAAGACTATTGTGCTTCAACCCTGCCTCAGGCATGAAAGCCAGCTGGCTGACTTTGGACTAGTTACTCACAGCCCACCCAACTCACAGGGTTATTGTTGGGGTGAGGGAAGAGGAGGTGGGAATATTAGTTATGTTTGCTGCTTTGATTTATATATACACAATTATAGAAACTATAATCAATTATACACTGCTCAAAAAAATAAAGGGAACACAAAAATAAGACATCCTAGATCTGAATGAATGAAATATTCTGATTAAATACTTTGTTTCATTACATAGTTGAATGTGCTGACAACAAAATCACACAAAAATTATCAATGGAAATCAAATTGAGCAATCCATGGATGTCTGGATTTGGAGTTACACTCAAAATTAAAGTGGAAAAAAACACTACAGGCTGATCCAACTTTGATGTAATGTCCTTAAAACAAGTCAAAATGAGGCTCAGTAGTGTGTATGGCTTCCACGTGCCTGTATGACCTTCCTACAACACCTGGGCATGCTCCTGATGAGGTGGCGGATGGTCTCCTGAGGGATCTCCTCCCACACCTGGACTAAAGTATCCCCCAATTCCTGGACAGTCTATGGTGCAATGTGGCGTTGGTGGATGGAGCGAGGCATGATGTCCCAGATGTGCTCAATTGGATTCAGGTCTGGGGAACGGGCAGGCCAGTCCATAGCATCAGTGCCTTTGTCTTGCAGGAACTGCTGACACACTCCAGCCACATGAGTTCTAGCATTATCGTGCATTAGGAGGAACCCAGGGCCAACCGCACCAGCATATGGTCTCACAAGGGGTCTGAGGATCTCATCTCAGTACCTAATGGCAGTCAGGCTAACTCTGGCGAGCACATGGAGGGCTGTGCAGCTCCCTAAAGAAATGCCACCCCACACCATTACTGACCCACTGCCAAACCAGTCATGCTGGAGGATGTTGCAGGCAGCAGAACGTTCTCCACAGCGTCTCCAGACCCTGTCATGTCCGTCACATGTGCTCAGTGTGAACCTGCTTTCATCTGTGAAGAGCACAGGGTGCCAGTGGAGAATTTGCCAATCTTGGTGTTCTCTGACAAATGCCAAACGTCCTGCACTGTGTTGGGCTGTAAGCACAACCCCCACCTGTGGACATCAGGCCCTCATACTACCCTCATGGAGTCTGTTTCTGATTGTTTGAGCAGCCACATGCACATTTGTGGCCCGCTGAAGGTCATTTTGCAGGGCTCTGGCAGTGCTCCTCCTGTCCGTCCTTGCACAAAGGCAGAGGTAGCAGACCTGATGCTGAGTTGTTTCCCTCCTACGGCCTCCTCCACGTCTCCTGATGTACTGGCCTGTCTCCTGGTAGCACCTCCATGCTCTGGATACTATGCTGACAGACACAGCAAACCTTCTTGCCACAGCTCGCATTGATGTGCCATCCTGGATGAGCTGCACTACCTGAGCCACTTGGTTGTAGACTCCGTCTCATGCTACCACTAAAGTGAAAGCACCACCAGCATTCAAAAGTGACCAAACCATCAGCCAGAAAACATAGAAACTGAGAAGTGGTCTGTGGTCACCACCTGCAGAACCACTCCTTTATTGGGGATGTCTTGCTACCTGCCTATGCTTTCCACCTGTTGTCTATTCCATTTGCACAACAGCATGTGAAATTGATTGTCAATCAGTGTTGCTACCTAAGTGGACAGTTTGATTTCACAGAAGTATGATTGACTTGGAGTTACATTGTGTTGTTTAAGTGTTCCCTTTATTTTTTTGAGCAGTGTATATGATATTATTTATTTTTATTTCATTTTACTTGTATCCTGTCTTCACTACATACTCCAAGGGTGCTCTTTGGTCTTCAGGAATCGGGGAGGAATCCATCTCATTGCCATCTTGGGCATTGCTCTCCATGAGGAGAATATGATCTACAAATTGGATTTTTATATCTTCATGGAAGACTTAAAGACTCCAAACATCATATGGGAAGATGTTGAAATACTCACCCAAAACTGAAAATTCTGGAGATCTCTTGCTGCCCAATATGCTGCATAGCATGGGTGGATCTAATGCTAATACTAATGCATCACATCTTTATTATTTTTAGAAATAATTCAAAGCAGTGAGCATATCTACATTCTTTTTCATAGTTTCTACACAATAACAACCCTGTGAGGTGAGTTGGGTTGATAGAGAGTGACTGGCCCAAGTTCATCTATTTGGCTTTCATGACTAAAGCTGGACTAGAACTCACGGACTCCTGCTTTTTAATCTGGTGCTTTACCCACTACACCAAACTGACTGAATGGCTAGATATCTATATATAGATCCTCCCCTCTTTGTGTGTGTGTGTGTGTGTGTGTGTGTGTGTTGTGTATGGAGATAACAAATAATAATAAGCTTGGACAGAAGATAAGAAAAATAGTTGAAAATAAATCATGCCCTTTATCCATGCTGGTGATGTTGATAGACTCTATTTACCAAGAAAAACAGGTGAGCATGGAAGGTTAAAGGTGCATGTTTGAAAAAGAGAAAAGAGTGTTAGATGAATATCTGAAGGATGGTAAAGAAAAATGCACTGAAACTAATCGACCATGAAGGCTACTGAATACCAAAAGTTCAAACTGACCCACAAGAAAGACTAAATGAAGAACAGAAAAGAGATATGGGAATTATCACATGGACACTACATAAAACAAAAATAGCAGGATAAACAGATAACAACAAGATCTGGCAATGGCTAAGACCAGGAAAGTTGAAGAAAGAGACCAAGGGGCTAATGATGGCTCCACAAGACCAAGCCTCATGAACAAATGCATTCAAAGCCAGAATTGAAAAGACAGCAATAAACAGAAAATGCTTCCTCTCCAGAGAAGCTGAAGAAACAGTGGATCACCTAGTTAGCTGCTGCAAGATGATCACACACACTGGCTTCAAGGACATGAGGAAGTAGCAACAGCAATGAATTGGAGTATCTGCAAGAAAAACCATTTGCCAGCAAGTAAGGACTTCTACTAGAAAATGCACATAGAAAATGAAGAAGCTAAAGTGCTCTGGGACTTTAGAATTCAAGCAGGTAAGTACCTGACATATAACACTCCAGACATAACAACTGTAGATAAGAAAGACAAAATGTCTGGATAGTGGATGTGGTAGTACCAAATAAAAGTTGAATGAATATGGTAAAAGAAAACAAAGATAGTACCAAGAGTAATAGGCACCTTAAGAGCAATTCCAAAGCATCTGGGGCATCACATGAACACCATCAACATTGATAAAATAACCATCAGTCAGTTGCAAAAGGCAGCTTTATCTGGAACAGCTCACATCCTCCAATAATACTTATAATACCATCAAACATCCACATTTATCTGTCCCAGGTACATGGGAAGGATTTGATAAAAATGTGAAATCAAGTCTAAATATCTGGCTGACAGTTCCACCAGCCATAATAAATATTATTATTTTGTACAAGCATGTCACTTGAGGCATCTTTAACTTTAATCCTGTGTTTTGTTTATGATAATTCAGTGAAGATTTTAATTTGGGTTTGGTAGGGTTATAGTAGATTCAGTGGACCTAGAATGTATGTGCATTTCTCAGTTCATAGTTTTGGCCTAAATTGGAATTATGGCTAATTTCAAAAGCACCATAGAGCTTTGTGGTTTTCCAACATTACGTCTTTTAAAAAGAGGAATAGTGAGATATCAAGGATCACTTACTCAGTACAGCAGTAATTATTACATTATATAGATTATTATTAAGGTACAGATTATATGTGATCAATTTTAAAGAAACACTTTACTGTACAGATGTAAGATGCTCTGTTTCTGGGAAGTGTCATGTCAGCTTTACTTTGACTCACTGGACTGTTTTGATTTAATGATACAAGAACAACAACAAACCATTACTACAACCTTTAAGCAGAGAACACAACATAGAAATATACACCTTAAAATTATTTGATGATTAAAAATGGCTGTTAAAGGAATATCTCATTGGACATTGTTAGAGATAACATTGTTTATCCTAACCGATTTAGGTAAAATAATAAATATGTTATCATGGTTTATAAGTTAAAGTGTCTGCAACTTTAAATATAGGAATGTAATTAAGGGAGTGGTTGTGAAAGCACTTTAAAAGAAGCAAGATGACAGCTTGCTCTCTCTCTGGCTTTGATGATCCCTAATTACTGCATGGACTCAAGACTGCTTTACTCGAACGAGAGAGAGACAAAGGACTGATTTGTAAGTGAACTGACATAGGATATTCTACACGGACTTTGCTAACTGAATATCCTTGAATGGACTGATTAAAATGATACATGACTAATGGACTGTTATTTTGACTATGCTATAAATGGAATAAACTATATTTTTGATAGCACAAGCATATCTGTTATTTTTACTGTATGTTAATAAACACACAAACTTATCTCACTCATTTATCTGTATGCCTATCTGACTAACGCTGCACATTCTGTTTAACTTGTCTCCTTAACCCTGGTTGGGGAACCCAGGCTTAACACTAGTTATGGGCCCAGAGGCTGCAAAGTCAGTTTAACTAGGATAAAACAGATTTATGTAAAAGTGAGAGTTTGTGTTGTTATACATTACAGTAAACAGACAGCTGTGTTTTATTAATTATAGTTTTATATCCATATGAAGAAAACATGGCACAAGTCAATTTACAAAGTTTGTCCCTTATATCCAAGCTGGATGGAACAAACTATGTATCATGGTCTATGAAATGTAGTCTACTTCTACGAAGAGAAGGTCTGTGGAACATAATAGAAAATCCACCAAACGTAGAGGAATGGGATCCAGAGGATGATGAAGATAGATTAAAGATAAAAGATTTTATGCAGAAAAATGAACAAGCTATTTGCATAATAGGACTAACACTGTCTGACCAGCAACTTGTTCATATCCATGGAGAGCAAACGTCTGTTGGGTGTTGGCAGAAGCTGAAGAGGATTTATGTCCGAGATAACGTTGGTGCTCACATAAATTTAACACGAAAGCTTTTCAGGACGCATCTCCAGACGAATGGTGATATGCTGAGTCATTTGGAAACTATGCAAAGCATTTTTCAAGAACTGCACAAGAAAGAGCTTATTTTCTCTGAACAACACCAAGTCTACATAATTCTATCATCACTAGATGAAAGTTATGACAACTACGTCACTTCCCTTGAAATATTGCCTAAGGAAAGTCTAACTTTAACTGATATAACTGGCAGATTGATTGAAGAGGCAAGAAGAAGACTTGAAAGAGATGAGTTAAGGAGAAGATAATGAATCTCCTAATGCATACGCAATTAAAAAGTGTTTTAATTGTGGAGGAAGAGGACATTTGGCAAGATTTTGAAAAAAAACAAAACGCCAGAACGCTGGCCAGAATACTAAAAGTAATCAAAAGATAAATAAAAATTTAAAGTTAGCCATGTATACTAACGGAGCTGTAAAAAATAATTTATGGGTGGTTGACAGTGGAGCATCCCACTGTATAACAAATGATAACAGAAATTTTATTAAAATGTCCAAGAGCACACAGCAGATATCGTTAGCCAATGGCTGGAAACTGAAAGCTAAAGGTCAAGGTATAGCATATTGTTCTTTTATAAAAGAGAATGTAAAAATGTTATATGTACCACAACTTAAGTTTAATTTAATTTCAGTTAGAATTTTAGTTAAACGAGGATATGTAGTTACCTTTAAAGGAGATAACTGCATAATTGAAAAAGAAGATAAGAAAATTACTGCATCTTTAAGAGGTGAATTATATGTGTTAAATGATAATGGTTTAGAGGTGGCTAACACGGTTTATGATAATAAGAAACTTCATGATGAATGTATTCACTTGTTACACCGAAGGCTAGGGCATTTAAATTTTAAAATGCTTAAGAAAACTGTTGAATTATCTAAGGGAATAAGTTTGAAACCTTGTAATAAGTATTAGCAATGTAATGCTTGTAATCAAAGCAAAGCCAGGGTCACACCGGCTAATAGAGTTGATGGATCTACTACCAAAGAGCCTTTAGAAGTAGTATTTGCTGATTTAATAGGTCCAAAAAAACCAAGTGTAGGAGGAGCTCAATACATATTAAGTATAATGGACCACTATTCTAGATATGGGTTTTGCTATTTAATGAAGAGCAAAACTGAAATGTATCTAAATCTCTTTAATTGGGTTAAATTTGCTGAAAGGAAAACTAAAAAGAAATTAGTAACTCTTATAACAGATAATGGTACGGAATTTACAAATAATAAATTCCAGAACAGACTAAGAATGTTAGGTATTCAACATAAAAAGTCTGCACCATATAGGCCACAACATAATGCCTTTATAGAGAGACGAGACCAAACACTACAGTCACTGGCACGAACTATGATGTCTGATTCAGGATTACCTGACAATTTGTGGGGAGAAGCAATAATGTGTGGTAATCATATATTAAATAATGTTGTTAATTCAACAACAGGTGAATTACCATTCACACTGTGGCATGGTACAAAACCTGATTTAAGTTACATGCACACATTTGGAGCACCAGCATGGGTGCATATCCCTACACAACTTAGACAAAAAGAACAGCATAGAGCTAAAAGATTATTTTTTGTAGGATATAAATCTCATCATCTTATAGATCTTATAGATTCTGGGAACCAGGTACATCTAGAGTTTATACCAGTGCTAGTGCTAAATTCCTAGAACATGTAGGATGGAATAGATTAGAGCAAGATTTAAATAATGAAGTAATTATTAAACCCTACAAAAGGCAGAAAGAACAGACTAGTTATAAGAAGAGTCCAATTAAAGAAGAAGTCCATGAAGAGCAAATAGGACCAGAACAAGAGGAAACAGTTGATCAGGAAGAGTTAGATAATCAAGAACAGTTAATAAATGAAAGTCCACCTGCAAGTCCTGTGATACCTAGATGTACTACACCTGTAACTAGACCACCTGATAGGTATCAAGCAAGTATAGTTTGCCAAGTAACTAAAGTTCCAACTGGTGTAGATGAACTTAGGATGTATCCTGCTAAGGATCAGGAGAATTGGCAAAAGGCAATGGAAAAAGAATTAAATTCATTAAAGGTAATGAAAGTATATGAAGATGCCATATTACCTCCAGGAGAAAAATCCATTGGGTGCAAATGGATATTTAAAGTAAAAACTGGCAATGATGGGACTGTTACCCATAAAGCTAGGTTGGTAGCTCAAGGATTTAATCAGATTGCATCTGATTACGATGAAGTTTTTGCACCAAGTCTTAAAGCAACATCTTTAAGAGCAGCATTGGTGTGGGCAGCTAAGAAAAACTATATCATTAACCATTTAGATGTAGAAACTGCTTATCTACATGTACCATTGCAGCACACTATATATTTGAAAAAGCCAGTTATTATAAAAGACAATAAATTAAATAATAATGATTGTTGGAAACTCAAAAAGAGTTTTTACGGGTTGAAACAATCTGGCTTTGAGAGGAACCAATATATTGTGAAAGAGTTAAACAATATAGGTTTTAAATCTGGTTTAGCAGATCCATGTGTGTTTAAAAGAGAAAATAATGGAACGGTGTCATTATTGTTATTATTTACAGATGATATTGCTTTGATAACTAAGACTAATAATGAAGCTAATGAGATTATATCATTATTAGCCAAAAAAATAAAATTAAAGCATTTAGGTGAAATTAAAAAGTATCTAGGATTGACAATTAACAAAACAAAAAATGGTTTTAAGATATCTCAAGAAGATAAAATTTGCCAATTAATTAAAACGTTTAAAATGGAACTTTGTAAACCGGCAAAGACTCCAATGAGTCAGGAAGTTTGCCAAACTGATGATCAAAGTCCCAAATTTGATAAGTCTATATATCAATCTTTGATTGGTAGCTAATCATATATAAGCAATTGGTCAAGGCCAGATATAGCTTATAGTGTAAATCAGCTGGCACGTTTTAATTCGGATCCACATCAATGTCATTGACAATCATTGTAGAGAATTTTAAGATATCTTAAAGGAACAATGAACCATGCATTGTATATAGAACCAAAGGGTGATTTGAGTCTTAGTGCCTATGCAGATGCAAGTTTTGCAACTGACATAAACACTAGAAAATCAACATCTGGGATGGCTATATTATTTGATAAGACACTAATAGGGTGGAGGCCAATCAGACAACAGCATATCAGCTTGTCCACGATGGAAGCGGAATTTTCATGTCTGTCATTACTATGCACTGACTTAATTCTGTACAAACAGTTATTATTAGACATGGGTGTAACTGTTAAAGATTTCATTATTGTATATGAGGACAACCAGGCAGCCATAAAGTTAGCTACTAATATAGCTGTAAAAACTAGATCAAAGCATACTGATTTAAGATACTTAAATGTTAGAGAATCTGTAAAGAATGGGCTAATTAAATTGGAATACTGCATGACGGAAGAAAACATTGCAGACCAATTTACAAAAGCTCAATGAGTAATTAAGTTTAAAGAGAGTTGTCACTACTATAATTTAAAAGTGTAAATAGTTATATTTATTATTATTTCCTAAAAGGGGAGAATGTTAGGGATAACATTGTTTACCTTAACTGGTTTAGGTAAAATAATAAATATGTTATCATGGTTTATAAGTTAAAGTGTCTGCAACTTTAAATATAGCAATGTAATTAAGGAAGTGGTTGTGAAATCACTTTAAAAGAAGCAAGATGACAGCTGGCTCTCTCTCTGGCTTTGATGATCCCTAATTACTGCATGGACTCAAGACTGCTTTACTCTAACCGGAGAGAGACAAAGGACTGATTTGTAAGTGAACTGACATAGGATATTCTACACGGACTTTGCTAAATGAATATCCTTGAATGGACTGACTAAAATGATACATGACTAATGGACTGTTATTTTGCCGATTCTATAAATGGAATAAACTATATTTTTGATAGCACAAGTGCATCTGTTATTTTTACTGTATGTTAATAAACATACAAACTTATCTCACTCATTTATCTGTATGCCTATCTGACTAACGCTGCACATTCTGTTTAGCTTGTCTCCTTAACCCTGGTTGGGGAACCCAGGCTTAACAGACATTTAATCAAAGCAACAAAGATCTTGAAAGATCTATTTGGCCATCATCCCATCATCACCATCATCACTCAGTTTTTCTAACAATTCAGCTCTTCATCTTTTTTATATTATAGGCAGCATCCTTTCATTTATGTTGTGGTACATTTACGTCTTTACAATTATCTTTCACTTTTAATTGCTCTGTCCAAAAATGAATGTGGGCTTCTCAACAAAGTCAAACTATTGTCAGGATTAATTGAATAACCCCCTCATTTGCTTTACACTTGAGGCAGCTTCTAAGATTGCTCAATAAAACATTAGTTAGCTTCACAATGTCAATTCATATTTACTTGATCATTCATTACAACTCACAGACCTTCCCTTGGGTATATTGCCCTGTGGCTAACTTTTCTATTTTCTCTCTGATTGTTTGATTATCCTTTACAATTTAGTCCTGCCTGTAGTGAACTTTTTATTGATTCTTTCTGTGAATGTATGGAGAAGATATCTGCTTTTTTTTTTTTTCAAAGATACACTATACTGTAATTCATCAGCCTTGTTTTCATGGAGTTTATTTTGTTATTAGTGTTGTGTATGTACCATAGTTAATAAAGTATGAGCTTGAGATAAAGTGCAGGGTTCTGGCCCTGCACTTCTGATTGGCTGTTAGGCGGCCAGATCGGATTGGTTAGTTCTGAGGAATCCGATTGGCCCTTAACAGAGAATTCTTATTGGTTGAAAGAGCTAGCGTTCATAGCTCGTTATTGGACAATTCTCACAAGGGTTGCCTATATAAGGCAGAGTTCACTGTTGTTGTTTTGAGAAGTCACTATGCAAATAAAGAGCTGAATGTTCATTATTCAGAGGCTGTCTCCATTTACTCCGACCCATGTTCAGTACTTAACACTGGCGACGAGGATGGGATGTGGAGACGTCTGAACCGAAGAAGCCAGGAAGCAATACCGAGCACATGATAGATGACGCCAACAGCGGAACCATGTCCAGCAGTATCGTACCACCCGCTCCGTTTGATCCGAACCAAGAAGATTGGGAATCCTACATGGATCGCTTCCAAATGTTTCTCGAGATGAATAACTTGAAGGATGCCACACCAGCAAAGAAAAGGGTGCTGTTCCTGACGCATTGTGGCCCAGCTGTATTTAAGATGGCTAAAGCACTCGCCAAACCTCAAGAAGTGAAAGCCATGAGCTGGGATGACCTCGAACCCATCCTGAGAGACCATTACGTGCCAACCATGCCTACACTCATGAGACGCCACAAGTTTTATCAGAGAAACCAACGAAAAGGGGAGAGCGTGGCCGATTTCATGGCGGACCTCCAAAATTTAGGGGGCCTCTGCGGGTTCGCCGATTTAGAAGAGGCACTGAGAGATCGAATAGTTCTGGGATTATATGCACTAGGCGTGCAAAGCAAGCTGATGGCGAAAGGCGACATCAGCCTTGCTGACACCATCGCCGAAGCCACGGCTGCGGAGGTGACCAAAAAAGTCAGCTGCACAACTACGGCGAAGCCGCACTCCGGTACCACCACCGGCCAGCGAAATCTCACAGCACAGAAGAGCAGCTATCAACAACACACCACGAGGACCTCTCTTCGTCGTCAGACAGCGACGAAGAATGGGTCCATCGACTGTGGTCCGACCAGGACCCTCGCCTGAAGCCCTTATGCCCTTGCGCTGGCTGTGGATCCAACCATGCCAGGGCCGAATGCAAATTCCATGATGCACTCTGCCATGAGTGCGGGAAACGAGGCCACATCGGACAGGTCTGCCGCAGTTTACCAGAACTCAGCCAGGCCTCAAAAGGGGCCAACTATCGCCAATCGACGGGAAACCATCCTGTAAGGCGAGAGCCAGTAAACCACTCCTACAGAAATCGAGCTTTGCAAAGAGAAGAGGCTCACCATACTATCACTATCGTTCACGCCTCAGCTTTGGACACTAAGAAAATCCAAGTCACGGTAGCCATCGAGAACCAGCCTTGCCACATTGAGGTCGACTCGGGATCATCCCTCTCGATGGTGTCTTGGAAGACACTCAAGCAACTCATCCCCACAATTCAATGCCAAGACGTCCAATTTCAACGCCTCATCCTCAAGGACTACCAAGGAAATCGAATCCCCATTGTCGGGTCCTGCCGAGTCCGAGTCTCCTTCAAGAAGCATACAGCGTACTTACCTCTAACGGTCATCAATAGAGATAGGCCTAGCCTACTAGGCCTCCAATGGTTCACGCCACTCGGCATTGAAGTGGCCGGCATGAACCGAGTCGGTGGTTGTGAGTGGGAGGAAGACCTTATCTCTGAGTTAAGCGATGTCTTCGCGGACAGCTTAGGCGAGTATAAGGGGACCCCGATCTCATTCAGTCTAGATCCAAAAGTAGCTCCCATTCGCTTGAAGCCCCATCGAGTTCCGTTCACTCTTAAAGCAAAAATTGATGAACAACTTGACAAGTTAATTGCTCAAGGGGTGTTGAAGCCCATCGATCACTCTCCATGGGAAACCCCTATTTTAACACCCAATAAGCCAGACAGGTCAATCCGAATTTGTGGGGACTACTGGGCCACTTTGAACCACGCCCGACAGCAGAATGTGTATCCAGTTCCGGTGGTGCAGCACCTCCTCCATTCCTTGGGGGGCGGTAAGGTTTTCGCTAAATTAGATTTTGCCCAAGCTTATCAACAATTACCAGTGGATGAAAAAACGGCTCAAGCCCAAACAATTGTAACGCACAGGGGTGCCTTTAAATTTACCCGATTGCAATTCGGAGTTAGTGTAGCCCCGGGGATCTTCCAGAGCCTTATGGAAAGGTTATTACAAGGAATCAAGGGCGTGGTCCCTTATTTTGATGACGTATTAATTGCAGCCCCTACCCAAAAAATCTTACAGGACCGTTTGAAATGCGTTCTAAAAAACTTCCAAGAGGCCGGACTTAAGGTGAAAAAAAATAAATGCCAATTGTATACTGACAATGTTGAGTTTCTAGGGTACCGGATTGATAGCCAGGGCATTCATCCTACCGAGAGTAAATTAAAAGCGAGCAAAACCACTCCCAGGCCACGCAACAAGGCCGATCTCCAGGCGTTCTTAGGCCTCATTAATTTCTATAATGTATTTTTACCGCACAAGGCAACTGTCGCTGAACCGTTACACCAATTATTAGCTAAGAAAGCATTGTGGGTATGGGGTTACCGGGAAGAGCAAGCGTTCCGGAATGTTAAAAAACTGCTCACATCTGACTCTGTACTTATGCAGTATAACGAGACTTTGCCTTTAGTTATAACCTGTAATGCATCGCCTTTCAGGGTGGGCGCCATTTTGAGCCATGTACTGCCTAATGGGAACGAAGCCCCTGTTGCATACTTTTTGAAGACTCTTTCACAAGCAGAGCGGAACTATGGACAAATTAATAAAGAAGCCCTCGCAATCATTTTACCTGTAAAAAAATTTCATGTATGGAAGGACATTTACCATTATAACTGACCACAAACCGTTGCTAGGGATAATAGCCGGGGACAATCCAACCCCCTACATATTATCCCCTAGAATGATCCGATGGTCAGAATTCCTAGCTGCTTATAATTATCGCCTGCAATATCGCCTGGGGAAAGCCATTCTCCATGTCGACGCATTAAGCCGAGCACCGCTTCCAGAGATTCTTGATGATCCGGCACCAACGGCAACCACGTTGCAGATCGAAACACTCAACTCACCGCCTATGACCACCCGAGACATTGCGAGAGAAACCAAACGAGACCACACCCTAGCTCGAGTCCTAGGCTGGGTAGAACGTGGATGGCCATTGGACCAAGTTCCAGATGACTTTGTACCATTCAAATCTCGACAGACTGAACTTTTTTCCCAAAAAGGCTGTATCATCTGGGGCGATAGAGTCGTTGTCCCAGAGCGACTCTGGAACACACTGCTGCAAATTCTGCATGAGGGCCACCCCGGCATCGTGCGAATGAAGGTGCTTGCACGAAGCTACGCATGGTGGCCGGGCATGGACCGGCAAATCTAGCAGTGAGTTAAAATGTGTTCCAATTGCCAACAAGTCAGCAACGCCCCACCAAAAGCCATGCCTACTGAATGGGAGATGCCACGTGGACCCTGGTCCAAAATCCACCTGGATTTCGCAGGGCCAACCAAGGGCTATACCTTCCTGCTGACAGTCGACGCACACTCAAATTGGTTAGAAATTCATTGTATGATGGCTACGACCTCCGAGGCGGTGATCAAGATTCTAAACAGACTCTTTGCAACCCACAAATTGCCAGATGTCCTGGTGTCCGATAATGGGCCACAGTTTACAGCACTAATGTTCAAACAGTACCTCGCTGACCACGGCATCCGCCATGCACTCACCTCGCCTGCACACCCTGCGACCAATGGCCGAGCTCAACGCATGGTCCAATTTGTTAAAAAGACTTTGCAAAAAGTGAACTATGACAATATCGATGACAAGGTCAACCAAATTCTCTTTTTGCAACACATAACTCTACATAGCGTCACCGGCAGAACTCCCGCCGAACTACTGATGGGACGAAGACTCCGCTCCCACCTCGACCAGTTGCACCCTGCTTACGAACCGGAAAAGCCAATAGGATCCAGCAGCCGCTGTCGCACCTTCCAGGTAGGAGACCTCATTTATGCACGAAACTTATCGGGCAACCCATTATGGATAGAGGCGACAGTAGTACGAGTGACCGGCCCCAAATCCTACGTAGTGAAATGCTGTGACAATAAACTGTGGAAACGGCATATCGACCAATTACGGTCACGACTCACAACGGCCAGTCAACAACTCCCCCATGACCAAACCGAGGGGGTGGAGGTACGGAAGAAGATGAAGTTCCAGGGAACCTGCTCGAAGGGAGCGACGTACTAAGTGATACTCAGGAAATGGAGCAGGAAGGAGAAACGTTTGCACCGCAAGAAATTGCAGCTGAGCAAGAAGCAGAACCACTGCCAAACAACAATCTACATCAACAGGATTGCAACCAACCAATCCAACGAAAATCCAAAAGAGCTAAAAGACAACCATCCTATCTAAGGGACTATATAACTACATCGTAATTAAGAAGCCAGGGGGAAGGGGTGTTGTGTATGTACCATAGTTAATAAAGTATGAGCTTGAGGTAAAGTGCAGGGTTCTGGCCCTGCACTTCTGATTGGCTGTTAGGCGGCCAGATCGGATTGGTTAGTTCTGAGAAATCCGATTGGCCCTTAACAGAGAATTCTTATTGGTTAAAAGAGCTAGTGTTCATAGCTCGTTATTGGACAATTCTCACAAGGGTTGCCTATATAAGGCAGAGTTCACTGTTGTTGTTTTGAGAAGTCACTATGCAAATAAAGAGCTGAATGTTCACTATTCAGAGGCTGTCTCCATTTACTCCGACCCATGTTCAGTACTTAACAATTAGTACTCGTCTTTCTTCATATAGTCTCACAGAAAAAATATTATTAATAAAAAATAAAAAGAATTGAAATAATTCATAGGAACCAAAACAAGCCAAGGAAACACATACAGTACAAGTAAAACAGTTTTTAATCATATTAATTTACCAATTAAAAATGAAGTTATCATAAAATGAAACACTGATAATATATTAATATTAAGCAATCTGTTCTAAGTATTAAGCTAAAATATTACAAACTATAGAATAAAATTACAAGTCACCTAAAAGAAAACAACACAGTTTGTAGAATCTGTACATTACATTTTAATCTTAAATAGTGAATAAAACAGAAATGGTTATTCCTGTGACCAGTTTTATCTTATTTTCATTGTGAATTACAACATCACAAATGTTGTTGTGATTTACCAGCACAAGGAAATTTATATGCAAATATCCAAATTGAATTAGCAATATACCAGGTAGTTTAGGGAGAAACATAAAAACAATTTTTCACTAAAAGCAATGTTTTAAAAAAAGAGAATGCTATGATTCAACAACACAGAATTTGGCTACTGAATAAGTAATGAAAGATTTTAATTCTTCCAGAGGATGATTCACATCAAGATTGTCTAGCCTTCCTAGAAATACATATATTGGGGCAGAATGTAAGTAAAGCTAATATATGCCTGTAGAATTTAAAGTGTAATAATAGATGGGGAATGGATTCAGTCTTCCTCTCACCTCTTTAGCAGGTCTGTTTAGTTAATGGGTAACTCCATTTACAAATAACATCAATTGCTTCACATACTGAATATTTCTCCAAGGAAAACTTACACCTGCTCCTGAATGTTGAACATCTTTTTGATTAAAACATGAATCTCCACCAAAACTGTGAAATTCAAATTTCATTCTTTGCATACTGGAAATGTTATTTTTGCAATTTCAATAAACAGTTTGCTTTGGGTTTTATCACCAATTTTCTATCCCTAGAGCTTCACCTATTGATCAGGAGTTGTAAGATTTCCTTTTTTTAAATTAGAAGGTTCCACAATAGGAAAAAGTTTGAACTTACTCTAGATCAGGGGTGTCAAACTGGCGGCCTGTGGGCCAGATGCATCATGCGCAGGCCACACCCGCCCCAGCTCCATAAAAGGAAAATCATCACGATACATCACATGACAGCAATGTGAAGCAGTGAGTTTGACACCCATGTTCTAGATCATTAATATTATGCTGGACATTTGAGTCATTATTCTTTATTAGCAGAAGGAGTAATAAACATACAAGTTGCAAACATCTTTGAGAAAGTTACGACTTTCAAAGAAGAATTTCAAAGACAGAATATTAGAGTTCAAAGAAAAATTTCAGAGAGAAAGAGGATACCATTCATATTCATGTATGTATATTAATTTCCAATATATTATATGTTTCCTGGGCATACTCTGCATTTTTATATTGATAGATTTATTCCCAAAGTAGATATAGAACAGTGAGATGAAAAACTAAGATAAATCAAAACAGTCTAGTCTATATCTGTCTGGTCTAACGGAAGAATAAGTAGAAAGGTTAAAGAACTGATAAAGGAGAATATTTATAGCTCAGGGTTGAAATAGGGGTCCTTGGTGCTCTTTGAGCTTGGTTGTTTTCTTGTTTATTACCCAAACTAGGTAAAATCATCAATGCTAGTGATGTGCTAAGCATATTGAAACAAGAGGATCTTTGCAGATTAGCTTAACATTTTGATATATTTATATATTATTTCCATCATATATCCTAAAATATTTATATGGAATATAGTTTTAAAAAAATGATCCACCAAATGCTAGTACAAAGTCTAGCAATTCCAACCAGCATTCCCAGATTTAAGGAATAAATGGAAGTTAAAATTCAGATTTGGTATCTGTGGAGATTCTCAGTCATACAAGTCATAGTTGTCTCAAAAGTGTTTTTTTAAAAGGCAACTGGACTTTGTTTTTCCCTGACGATGTTTCAGTTCTCATCCAAGAAGCCTCTTCATTTCTGACTGAATGGTGGAGGGTGGAAGGATTTATATTCCTTGCAGTCATCTGGTCATTAGCAATCTTTCCGAGAGTCGTTGAGGCCACGTTGAGGGCATAAGTAAACCTCCAAGAGGTCTAACCTTTAGGTCCATACTTGCTGTTTCCCATTATGGTGAGATTCTTATAATGTAGGTGATTGACAATAAATTATTTCCTTGGGCATATCCATATGTGGTTCTGGTTGCTTGCTCCTGACATCTCCTGAGATCCATGGGGCTTCCACCCAGGTGACATTCCGGAAGATCTTAAAGACCTGGCTGTTCTTCCAGGCTTTGGGGTAGATCAGATTGTTGGATTATGTTGTACATGTTTTGTATCTCTTTTGTTCTGTGGTTTTTGTTTTGTTTTTTGCTGTAGAGTCAGCTGCATAGAGTTATTTCAGAATCAGGCAGTGCCTCAATCAATCAATCAAATGGAATTGAAGACACTACTTTGGGAGTAGTTCTTAAACTCCTTTTAATGTTCTTCAAATATTGAGAACTGAACTTGCTCGTGTCTGGTCATCTTCAAATAGGTCAGCTCCCTTGCCTATTGAATTTTAGCTTTTCTGACATAAATTGGCTTTTTGCTGTCAGCATTTTACAAATGCAACTCTGATATCATTAACCTTAGAAATAGAAATAATATTAAGTGTCATTTTAGACATATATTTTGTGAGGTGTAGATTATAAAAAACATTTGTCTATATGAAACATGGATTTTAGTTTCTATTTTCATCTTTATCAGTAAGTTAACACTGAAAGGTAATCTATACATTGTTTCATCAAATTTTAGGAAGTAGTGTGCTGGCTGTGATCCTCCTTCTCTTCCTTTAGTCTATGCATCATGATAAAGCTTCATAGATGCTTTAATGTCTATTAGTAGCAATACTAGATAGATAGTTCTGCCTAACTCAGATTATTCTGGCTTCATGGGAATATGTTCACCTCCAGTGGATTTATATTCTAGGCAGAAGGTATGTGGTGGCAGAGCTACAGCTGCTAATAAATAAATGGTAGAAAAAGCCTCCTGTAGGTTCTGCTAGTGTAGTACCTTCATTTTCACACCCAGCTCGAAAATTTAATTTCAGAATGCAACTGCCATTCCTTATTATCTCAGCTAGCATGCTGGGCTCACACAGAGCATCATGTGAGCACCAAGGATATCTAAATAGGATTCAGGGGGAGCCAACAAAGTGTAATCTTTTGTCTTTTCCGGGTCTGTGCAAAGCAACCTATCAAAGTAATTTGACTTTCTCATACACACTGAGAATTTTCTACATCCCAGAGAATGAGATCATATTTTGCCAACAAAGGACATGGAATATCATGATGATGATAGTTGCCTGTGGGAACAGCTTGTTTCTCAAGGGTTCCTCTTTTTTTTTTTGGAGCAATGGACACATTTAGAATGTTGAGGACATGTCCTGGGTGCCCTCACAAAATAGTCACAGACAGTAATGGGCATTATAGAGAGCATTATCTCCTTTGGCAAAAGGCAAACAGTTGAGGTTCTTCCCCATCAGTCTCTTATCTCCCAGGATAACAGGATTATAGAATAACAGAGTTGGGAGGGATGTTGGAAGGAAACTCAATAACATTTTAGATAAATCATTGTCCAATCTTTAAAAACTCCAGTGTTGGAACATCCACAACATCTAGAGGCAAGTAGAATGTTCCCGAACACCTATGTATTTTTTTTTTTTTTTTTGCAGGGTGAACCTGGAGAGGAGAAGGTGGACACACCGCCCAATAGCACTAGACTGCCACCTCCTATCATTTTTATTTCTGCACAACACGTGGGAGTCAAAATATATACAAGTCTCAGAGGCAAATTGGAAATAAAAATGGTGCTTAAGGCTAAGATTTTGATTTGTAACATGCCAGCTTTATTTTTGTGCTAACTCCAGGAAAGGCAAAATCCTGGTGAGTCTTGAGAAAGATGTGCACTACAGTGGCATTGTGTTGAAGACCCAAGTTTTACACAATTAAAAACATCCACACAGTGACAATAGGATGGCACTGGTTGCACCAATGCACTGTCACATGCATATAGAGATACCTATTTCATTAATGGATGGGGATGACAACAGACATACCAACCATCTGACACTCTGCTTTGCTGGTCGCTTTAGCTACATCAATGAAAAGGTATATTATACTTTATATTTTAGGATTATATTATATTATATTATACTTCTCTGTTCAACTCTAGGCCATGCTTCCAAATATAGGACATATAAAAAATAATGTTAAAGACAGAAGTCTGGGGAGGTTCTCAGTCATCCAGGTAATAGTCTCAAAAGTGCTTTTTTTCAAAAGGCAACTGGACTAGGTTTTTTCCTTGAGGAAGAAGAACAAAACATTTCATTTCTCATCCAAGAACCTTTATCTGTTGTCACAGTGGGGGATGGAAAGATAGGTACTGGATCAAAATGTCCCTGGGTAGCTCTTAAGTTGCTAAAAAAGTCTTTTTAACAAATAACAACAAATCTCTCTCTCTCTCTCCCTCCTTCCCCCCTCCCTCCCCCCTCTCTCTGAAGTTGACTTTTAATTTCAGGTTTGATAAAATTTCGGATTGATGAAAGCAATATTCTTGGTTTGTCGTTAGTCACTTGCTACTCAGAGGCTGAAGGAAGAATGAGCTTTAGATAAAATTATTTTAAGTGTATGTGAATGAGTGGTGGAGAAACCTCTTAAGGGCTGCTGTTCTGGGAAAATAGGAGGAGGAAATATTGTGTATGTTTGCTGCCTTGAGTAATAAAGGTGGGATAAAAAAATCTAAAAATGTTTTTTTAAAAAACCTGCTTCATTAACTATCTATTACCAGTCATCACAATTTTTTGACAGGGAATCTCTTAGCATTTGCTAAGGAAAAGATAAACTTGAAATTCCTCAGCCAAGCCTTGTGCATTATAAAAAAAAATAGTAAAATCTTGATCTAATAGTCTACACCTACAAAATTTAAAATTAATAGTTTAATTAATTACTATCTCCAATATTTATATACCGTATTTGTAAAGGGAAAACAAGATAAGGTTGGTGCATTTCAGATGTTCTGAAACTATATATGCTGGCCGGTTGTCTGACTGGCTGGAGTCAATAAGACAGACAGACAGACAGACAGACAGACAGACACACACACACACACACACACACGCACACACACCTTAAGGCTTAAGTGATTCTTTTTCTCAAACTGTTCTCTCTTGAGAAAAGATCTCTTTTCTTATATACCTCTGAATATTGTCCATCTCCTGTTTTCCTATAACATAAAATTGGAAGATATCTTAATACCTAGTTGAACCAAATTTCAGCCCACAGTTCAGTAACTACAAATATAATATCCTAGGCACTTAATTGCCTAATTTTGGTTAAGGTAATTTCTATGAAACAGAGTTTAACTTGTCCTGAGACAAGTCTGTTCCAGAGACTATGTTATTAGCATGTTTCTCCAACATTAAAAGTTGCTATTGTGCTGACTAGCTATTGGTTCCAATATTGTCCTGTTTACATGATACCCCATCAGATATTTGGACACCACTCTCAAGCTTCTATTTTTTTTGTACTTTTCCAGATTAGATATACATAGTTATTTCCAGGGGTGAAATTCTACCAGTTCTATCTGGTTCTATAGAACCCCTTGTTAACTTCCTAGCAGTTCAGAGAACTGGTAGTTACAAGCAATCTCCTTTTGTTTTTTTCCCACCCTTATTACATTCTTGGCAGTACACCTAGACTTCCTGTCTCTGGAACTTCTGAGACTTGGCTTTCTTAAAGGGGAAGGGTTGTTTTAAGATTCTTTTTTTTTTGAAAAAAAGTTTTTATTAATTTTCTACAAACAAACAAGACAAACAAAACATAAAAACATCAACTCTTATATGTACATCCAGTGTGTCAGTTGGTTCATCATTTTTGTGCATTCATTCTATAGTCTCAAATTACAATTACATTACATAACAACTCATATTGTCAATCCAAATTTATATATCCTAATATCACTAAAAAAAGAAGTTTTTGACTATATTTTTAATCATTCATGCTTAATGAGCTAACAATACTTTAAGCCAGTTTACTCTATAACAAATCATCTAGTCATATCAAATCAATCCTAAAAAATCCTTTATAAATATAATATCAAATAGCAAAATAATAGCAAAATAAAGATATTCCTTACTATCTAGCATTCTAAATATTCTATTATCGTATTTTATCATCCAGCCATTTATAAAAAAGATCCCAAATTTCATAAAATTGTTTATCCTCTTGCTCTCTAATTTCAAATGTCAATCTACTCATCTCAGCACATTCCAATATTTTCTTAATAATTTCTTCCTGTAATGGTATTTTCTCATTCTTCCAATTTTTAGCAAATACAATCCTGGCCGCTGTTAATACATTTACAATCAGGTATTTCAAATCTTTACTATATATATCAGGTAAAATTCCCAATAAGAAGATCTCTGGTTTCAAATCAATATGTTTCTTTATCATTTTTTCCAACCACATGCGAATTATAGTCCAATATTTTCTAGCATCCTCACAAGTCCACCACATATGATAATACGAGCCGGGTATCTGATGACATTTCCAGCATTTTTCAGATTTGTTCTTAAACATTCTTGCTATTCTTGTCGGGGGAAAGTGCCACCTGTAAAACATCTTATACAAGTTTTCTTTATATGCTGTTGACATTGTCATTTTATAATTTTGAGACCACAATTTCTGCCATTTCTCCAAATCAATCCCATATCCAAAATTCTTCCCCCAAACAATCATAGTTTCTTTAACTTGTTCTTCCTCTAATTTCATTCCCAGTAAATAACCATATAATTTTTTAATCACCTTCTCATCAGTACCCATCAAAATCTTATCTAAATCAGTCTGCTTATCATAAAATCCCTCCGTTTTAGAATCTTCATCATACCTTGAGTGTATTTGTGCATATGAAAACCAATTCATCCTTATACCTTGTTCTTCTAAGTTTTGGATCGATTTAAGTTCACCCTTTTCATCCAAAAATTCCCCATATCTAACTGTTTGTTCCCTCTTGTAAATTATAGGATAGGAAAATGCTTCAATAGTCGATAACCAAACTGGAATTTTCAAATAACATTGTCTTTTTATCTTCTCCCAATTTAACCACAAAGACTCCCGTACATAATGTCTTCTAAAATAACCCTGTGTTTTAGTTCCCTTATACCATAAGAAAGCATGCCAACCCAACAGCAAATCATGCCCTTCTAATGTCAACAACCTATGTTTCCTTAATGTTATCCATTCTTTGACCCACATCAAATTTGCAGCTTGATAATACAATTCCCAATTAGGCAGACCAAAACCTCCTCTAATTCTAGCATCTTGCAAAAGCTTTAGCTTTATTCTCGCTTTTTTACCTTGCCATATAAACTTCAACATAATTTTATTTAGATCTTCAAAATAGTCTTTTCCAAGCCTTATTGGTATTGTTTGAAACAAAAATAATATTCTAGGTAAGATATTCATCTTGATTGTTGAAATTCTCCCTATTAATGAGAATTGCAAGTTTTCCCACTTCTTCAAATCTGTAGCTATCTGTTGTTTAAGTTTAATATAATTATCCTCCTTTAATGTGCTACATCTTGTTGTCAAATATATCCCCAAATACTTAACCTTATTTGTAACTTGAATTTTCAAAAGATCTGCCAATTCTTCTCTCTGTCTCAATAACATATTCTTTGTCAAAATCTTTGTTTTATCTTTGTTTATTTTCAAACCAGCCACCTCCCCATATGACTCTATCCTTTCCAGTAACTTTGGAGCTGTTTCAATCGGATTTTCCAAAATAAAAGCTAAATCATCAGCAAAAGCTTGTAGCTTATATTCTTCCTTCTTAATTTTCATTCCTTTTATGCTTTTATCATCCCTAATATTTCTATTCAAGACTTCCAAGGTCAACACAAATAGCAAGGGAGATAGGGGGCATCCTTGTCTTGTGCCTTTTCTTATATTAATAAAATCTGTAAGTTCCCCCTCCATCATTACCCTTGCTGTCTGTTTATTGTATATAGCTTCTATTGCTTGAATAAATTTTTTGGCAAAACCCATCTGCTCCAATAATAATAACATAAATCTCCAATTCACGTTGTCAAATGCTTTTTGAGCATCTAAGAATATCAAAGCGATTTGTTTTTCAGGATGAGCCTCATAATATTCCAAAGTATCCAAGATTACTCTCATATTGTCTCTAATTTGTCTCTTTGGCAGAAATCCATTTTGATCTGAGTGGATAAAATTGTTTAAATATTTTTTAAGTCTTTCTGCTAAGATTGAAGCAAAGATTTTATAGTCTGCATTCAATAAAGAAATAGGTCTATAATTCTTAATTTGCAATGGGTCAGTCTCTTCCTTTGGTATAAGTGTAATATAAGCCTCTGACCATGTTTTAGGTATCATCTTTTTTAACATAACTTCATTCATAACTTCTAACAATGGGATGCTCAATAGTTCTTGAAATGTTTTATAGAATTCTACTGGAAGCCCATCTGGGCCCGGAGCTTTCCCATTATTTTGTCTCTTAAATGCTTCATTTAGTTCCATCATTGTTATATTGCTTTCTAGCATTTCTTCAGTCTCTTTAGGTATCTTTGGTAGATTAGCTTCCTGTAAATACTGTTTAACTTTTCCTTCATCAATATTCTCTTGTTTATATAATTGCCCATAAAAATCTCGGATAATTTCTTTTTTCTCCTTATTCCCATAACAAACTTGGCCTTGTTCATCTATTAACTTCAATATTTTTCTTGATTCCTTCTCTTTTCTCAATTTATATGCTAGCCATCTACCTGGTTTATTTGCATCTTCAAAATAATTCTGTTTAGAGTTTCTAATTTTCTGTGCCAATTCTTCTTTCTCTATTAAATCCATTTTATGTTTAATTATATCCAGCTTCAATTTAATATCCTTTTTCTGTGGCATTTTCTGTAATTCTTTTTCAAGAGTTTTATACTCATTTTCCAAGGCCTTAGAAGCTTGCCTTTTCCTAATGTTCTTTTTTCTTGTATAATCTATTATCAAACCTCTAGCATATGCCTTCATAGTGTCCCACACATTTTGCATTGAAGTATCCTCTTTTTTATTTTCTCTAAAGAAAAAAGCCAATTCCTTCTCCATCCATTGTGTAAAATCTTTCTCCTTTAAAATAGTATTATTTAATGTCCATCTCGATCTTTTTTTTTGTCCCTTCCATTTAATTGTCATTGGGCTATGATCTGCCCATGTACTTGTTTCAATGCTTGTTTCTTTAATATTAGATATTAGTTCTGTTGAGATCCAAATCATATCTAATCTGGACCATGATAAATGTCTATTTGAATAAAAAGTATATTGTTTAGCTTTAACGTTTCTTTCTCTCCAAATATCTTTTAAAGTTAATTCATCTGTCATTTTAAAAAAGGACCTTGGGAGAGCCTTTCTATTTTGCTTTGTTGTTGTTGCTATATAGTCCAGTTTATTGTCCACAATTCCATTAAAATCTCCCATCATAATTATATTAACATAGTCCAGTCCAATTATTTTCATGTGCAGTTTTTTATAAAACTCTTCTTGTTTATCATTCGGAGCATAAATTGCAATCAAGAGTATTTTTATGTTATTATCCATTATTTCTACCATTAATACCCTTCCATCTTCATCCGAGTAAATCAATTTTGCTGGAATAGCCTCTTTAATATATAAAACCACACCTCTTTTCTTACATTGAGTCAAAGAGGTAAATATTTTCCCTAATTTTGGCTGTAATAACAATTGTTCATGTTGTTTTTTAATATGAACTTCTTGTAAACAAATTATATCAAATTTTAATTTCTCTAATTTATGAAAAATTTTCCTTCTCTTAACAGCTGAATTAAGTCCGTTTATATTCATTGTAATCAGTTTTTTTTCCTCCATGATTATGCTTTATATTTAGATCTAACAGCTCTCGTGGGTCTCACTTCACGCTGTTCTTTATTATCAATCTGTCCCCCTATTGCTCCTTTCTCTTTTTCAGTCTCCAGTTGTTCATCTTGAAACACAATTAATGAAGTCTCCTTCTCTGCTTCCTCTCTTCTTCCTCCAAAAAATTCTGCTTGAAAAAGTTCTGCTTTCTCAATTGAGTCAATTCTATATTCTGCTCTTGCCACGTAAACATTAATCCTTCTGGAATCAGCCATCTATAATTCACTTCATTTTCCAATAGTATTTTGGTCAGAAATTGATATTCTCTTCTCATCTCTCTCACTCTTCTAGGTATTTGTTTCAAAACCACAACCTCTTTACCCTTGTATTTCAGTGTTTTCTCTCTTGCTACTTGTAATATTTGCGTTTTAATGGATTTTTTGGTAAATCTAATATGAACTTCCCTGGGTAATTTGTTTCTCATCGCATATCTTGTATAGACTCGATATATCTCATCTATTCCATCCATCATCTTTTCCTGTGTAATTTCCAAAGCATCTGCCAAAATTTCTATCATTACCGCTGCCAGATTTTCTCCTTTTTCCTCCTCTATATTTTGAAATCTGAGGTAAAATTCTGACCTTTCCATCTCCCACCTCAGCATCCCACCTTTTTCTTGTTCGACCGCTGTTAATCTACTGTCAATATTTTCAATCTTCTTCTCTCTTTGTTTTCCTTCTTCCTCAATTTTTTGGAATTTCTCCTCATACTTAACCATCATTTGTTTAATATTTTCCACTTTTTCATCAGTCTTCTCTATTCTTTGTTCAATGGTGTCTGATTTTGTCTTGAGATCTTGAATTCCTTGAATAATCATCTGTAACTGTAAAGATATTTTTTCTTGTTCCTTATCTTGCTTCAACATTGTCTGAATTAAACGTTGTCCTCCAGCTGGTGGGGAAGCAGAGGTAGAAGCAGCAATGCCAGATGGTATTAGTTTCTTGCTCATTTCAATGTTTGCAAAACTTCAAATTCTTCTTAACTTTTAACCCAACTGGTAGGGCAGCCAATTATAATCCAAAATGGAGAACTCCAATAGTAAAAAACACGAAACCAAAGAGGAAACAGAAAAAAAAGAAGAGGAAAAATCTTCGGGTTCTTCCAGACCCTAATCCAATTACGAAATAATTCACCATAAAAAAGGAAAAAATAGAAAGAAAAAAACAAACAAATCCAAAAATAATAATATTGATTAAAAGCAAAAGAGAAAGGAAAATGCAAAAAGTGGGAGAAGAAAAACAAAAAGCAAAAAATTCCTTCAGGTTCTTCACACCTTAATCCAATTGAGAAATCTCAATAATCCAAAAAAATAATCCAAAAGAGGAAGAAGAGAAAAAACAAAAAAAAAAATCAACCACAACAACAGAATAATCCAAAAAAAAAAAAATATATAAAAAGCAAAAAAATCCCAATAAAAATAAAAAAAAATAAAAAAGAAAAGAGAAGAAACTCTGAGGCTTTCCCTTTAAATTAAAAGGCAAAAATAAAAATATATATAAAAAAAACTAACAAATGGGGTACATATAAAAAAAACACACTGCACTTTGTTATTTATCCAAGGCTCTTGTTATGACTCTCTTCTCCAACAGCTCAAAGCCAAACCTCAAGTGTTAATAACAGTCCAGGAAAGCACCTGCAATAATATTTTGCTGTGCTCTCCCTCTATCTTATCACGTTAAAAAGTCCTTGAGATGAGGTCTTTTTACAATTCTCTCCAATTCAAATAGAGTACTTTCAAGCCTCTAGTTGGCAGTGTTACAAAGTTTCTTAATGCTCTTTCTCAGCCCCAACCGGAAAAAAGAATTAATATATACAAAAAAAAAAGAAAAAAAAAATGGCCAAAGGAAGCCTCTATCCTAAAAAAAATAAAAAAGTCAAAGGGAGCCTAAAAGTATATATATAAGAAAATTCAGTCCGGTTACCTAAGTCACAGTAAAATCTTTCCCAAAGAATATAGAAAAAAAAAAAAAAAACACTCCAAGCCTCAATTTGACAGCACTTTAAAAACGCCGCTCAAACAATTTCAGTCAAAAAAAAAACCCACAGCTTCCTCCTCTCTTCAGAATGAACTTTCCAATCTCATCGAATTTGCAACACAAAAGAGTTTTTCTCACCCAACCGACACACTTCAATCCAGTCACTTTCTTTTCGGAGCTGTCCCGACTTCAGCAGCTATGGAGGCTGCCTCTCCGCCGCCAGCAAAAGGGCTTCTTCCGAATCTAACCAGAGACTTTGCGATGTCTCTGGGATCCTGGAACAGTGCCCTTCGCGATCACCGTCTCTCCGGGACGATTTAGGTCCGTTAGGACCGACCAGGGGCGAAAATATCAGCTGCGATCTCAGAGCCCCAAGATCGCAGCTGTAACGCCGGCACGAAGCTCCGCCTTCTCCGGTTGTTTTAAGATTCTTACACTGCTGTTGGGAAGAAATACTTCCCTGGACAATCAGCACTTTGAAGAAATAATTGAATAACGAAGCAAAGCTTTTAGTGAAAGGGATCCAAGATGAGTGACATTCAACAAGGCTTCTTGGCTAGCTAAAAAGATTGACATTCAAATGTGAGTTTACATACCCTTTCTGAGTTTTGGTCTAAAACTGTTTTTTGGTAAAGGTTAATTCTGTGCTTGGTGACGTTTAATCCTGTGTTTATTGATGGGATAATTTTCCCTATTCAGCTTTAACAAGGAACAGCTACTGTTGTGATTTAATTATTTGTATTATGTTTGAATTTTTTTCTGCCTCATGATTTCTTTTTCTATCTGGGGAGGGGGTTTTCCTCACTGCTTTAGTACTATCTGGCACTGTCCTTTTAGGGTATACTTCCAAAGTTTCGAGAAGTGAAGCCTCCGATCCTGGGCGGCTTCAGAGGGCGAACAGAGCATGTGCGAGAGGACGTTGCCCGCATTGATTTCTGTACTGGGGTGAGGAGAGAATTCCACGCTGCAGGAAGTGGTTGCTCCTTTCCGCTCTAGGATGTCACAACTCTCTGGGCTTAACCCTTGCGCTGCACTCTGCTCTGGCAGGCGGAGATGAGAGAGACGAACTCTCTATCCCCCATGAAGTACGACTACAGGGCATCCCTGGGCCTTTCTCGAGAGCTGAGCTCCCATCATCCCCTCCCCGCACCCGTCTGGTCTCAAGGCCGCTGGGATTGGGGCGCAAAGGCGCGTCCCTCTCCGGCCTCCCTCTCGCAAGGGGAGCTGCCGTGGCTGGCCTCTTGCGCGCCTCAGCTTCTCTCGCTCCCCAGCCTGATGGGAAGTCCCTGGAGAGGGAGGGGGAAGAGGGGGGGAGGGCTCCTTCCCGGGTACATTGTGTCCCTCCCCCCGCCCTTTGCACCTAGATATGCGCCCCCCCCAGCCTCCCCTGGGTCCAAGAGGCTGCAAGAGGGTCTGGCAGGGAGGAGCCTCTCCAGAAAGGGGGTCCCGCCAGAGGGCAGGCTGGAGCGGAGCGGGGGGGCTCGCAAGGAGGGGGGGTTCCTGTCCCCTCCGAGCCCCAATCGCAGCCGGTGCAGGAGTTTCTCTCTTTTTAGGCTTCTTTCCCCACTTGATGCCAGGAACGTTTGGGTGCTCTTTGGGAGCCCCTGGGAAGGAATCTCGCCTTGAGGGGTCTCCCCACAAATGCCAAGCAAAGGGGGGGGAGTGGCCACTGTCCTCTCCTCTCCTCCCCCAGACAATCCAGGACTTCCCTGCAGGGGAGCAGCTGATGGCAGCATTGCTGGGGGTCCCATGCACAGACTGGGAGGGGGGCATTTGGGGAATGAAGGACACCAGCCTCCCCCCCCATTCTGTGTGTGTGTGTGTGTGTGTGTCCATCTGCCTGCCTGGCCCTTTCCGACCCTTCAGCTGGACTGTGAGGCTGGTGGGTCCAAGACTCAGCCTGGATCCCCCTCCCCTCCGCAGGTGGGAGGCCCAGAGGGTGGGAGAGGGCTGGGAAGGGCCATTTCTGCCCAGCTCCAAGGCCGGGAACCCTGGCAAGGCCCCCTCCACCCCCGGGGACATGTGAGGGAGGCTTCTGTGGCCCTGAAGAGGCAGCCTGGAGGGGCCGGATCCCAGGCACTTGGGACGCCCCTCTCAGCCAGGGACCCTGGAGGAGGAGGAGAGCCGGAGCAGCCCAAAGGGACGGAGCAGATGGGCAGAGGCCCAAGAATGTGGACCCTTTCCGGCCAAGATGGTCAGTGAACTGCATTATTAATATCTTACAAATCCGGTTCAAGTACATTGGTGCTGCTTGCATGTATGTATGTATGTATATGTCCAAATCATGACTAAAGTATGCATCAGATTGCACCATTTAAAATGTAAAATTGTCAAAGCTCCCTACCGTGGAAGGTGGGACACCCCCCTTCCACACCATCCCCCCCTCGGTCGCTCCGCTCCCTCGCAGTGTCTCACTCCAAACTATCACTCAAGGTTGGCAGCCCTGGATTTGTAACTCTGGCTTGCAGGTATTTTTAATCTAATGATTGGTATTTAGGGCAGCTTTTTGCAAGCAAAGAAGCTTTCTGTATTTTTGTACAGGTAATCCTTGACTTACAACAGTTCATTTAGTGACCATTCAAAGTTACAATGGCACTGAAAAAAGTGACTTATGACCATTTTTCACACTTATGACCATTGCATCATCCCCACTGTCATGAGAGGCCAGGTGAGGAGAAGCGTCCCTTGACATGAGTGCTGTCAAGTTGGCCAGGTCCACCCAGTCACATAACCATGAAGCCACATCCAGTAAATAAGCCACACCCACAGAACTGGTTGTTAAAAAAACTGAATCCCAACCCTGGTTATTTCATAGGATATGATTTCCAGTTGTTCACAATTCTAGTCTTTCTTTCTTTCTTTCTTTCTTTCTTTTTCTTTCACCACATGATGATAACAATAGCACTTATAGACTTATACATAATAGACTTATATACCACTTTATAGTGCTTTACAGCCCTCTCAAAGCGATTTACAGTCAGCAGCGTCACCCCAACAATTTGGGTCCTCATTTTACCCATCTTGGAAGGATGGAAGGCTGAGTCAACCTTCAGCCTGGTGAGATTTGATCTGCCAAATTACAGTGGGAGTAGCTTGCAGTACTGCACTCTAACAACTGCACTACTGAGGCTCCTAATTATTAACTAATATATGATCTTCCATATCTATTTCACTCTTCTTAGAAGGAATCAAACCCAGTTAACCCAAAGCCAACTTCCTGTCTGAAGAATGTTATCATATGATGGAGTTCGTTAAATTTTCTTGTTCATTCCTGGATTCAACCCAAGCTCCCTGCTCTTATCTTCAAACTTTCACTTGAACTCTCGAACTTTCAAACTTTCACTTGAACTCTCGAATCTCTTTTGGCTTTGTAAACTTGACACATCCAAACCCTGCAAACATTTTTCTTTTACAGTAGTTTCACTGTCCTATGATTCTCTGCTTCTTCAAACTGTTCCTCTATTTCTGCCTTGGTTCTCTTTATAGTTAGAAAGAGAGAGCTGGGGTCTCTTTTTCCACCTCAAAACTCTCTTGAAAACCAAACATTTTCTTTTAGCACCATCCTGCAAGAATTTTGTTGGAATTAAATTTGACTTGTAATCAAGCCTCTGCATCTAAAGCAATTCCATATAATTTCCTTTAGCTAGCATTGGGCATGTCGTATTTTCTCATATATTCTATACAGCCTCAAATACAGTGATGGTACTGAATGAATGTAGAGAACAAAGTGATTTCCACCATCCCTTGAGAGAGAAGTACTATTAATATTGTCAATAGCTTATTGCTTTAATATAAAGGGCAAGATGAACATTGTCTGAAAAGCTCTTTAAAAAAAAAACCCACGTTTTCTTTCTCTACCTTCATAAAGTTATGCAAGGCAGGACGTAGAATCATTTTATATGCAGTTCTTAAAAAACCCCAAACTGATTTGCCTTTCATCTTTAACAATGTGGCTATTTATCTAAATGTTCTGCATATTTCTACAGAGAAAGCTTAGGCAAATCAATTCGGTTTCATTCTCCCTATTCTTTTCTTCTTTTATTTGTATGATGTGCTTTGTACAATGTATTTTTTCCTAAGGAGGCAGAAATGATATTTTCCGATTACATCAATGATGATTATTTCCCTTCACTGAACAGAATAAACTGTTATGTAGTTTCTTTTAACCAATGTCGGTTACTTAATACTGTAGCTATGAATTAGAAAACTCATTTCACTGTTCCTTGGATAAAGGAGTAAGTTTAGGAAAGAGGATGCATTATCAAGGAAATGTTGGATGATCATACAAATATTTTTATGGGAGGAGGTATACATACATACATACATACATACATACATACATACATATATATATATAATTTTTAAATTAATTTTCTAAATACATTTCTTAGTGCTTAGTGAACATCATGTTGTCTGGATATTTAATTTGTTTAACAATACAAATTTACAGGAGCTCAGCAGCTAAGATGCTGAACTTGTCGATCAGAAAGGTCGGCAGTTCAGCGGTTCAAATCCCTTGCACCATTTAACAGAGTGAGCTCCTGTTACTTGTCCCAGTTTGAAAACACATAAAAAATGCAAGGAGAAAAATAGGGACCACTTTGGTTGGAAAGTAACAGCATTCCATGCACCTTCAGCATTTAGTCATGCCAACCACATGACCACAGAGACATGTGCTGGCTTTTAAGTTTTGTAATGGAGACGAGCACCATCCCCTAGAGCTGGAAATGACTAGCATGTATGTGCAAGGGGAACCTTTACCTTTATAAATTTACATTTTTAATCTCCACCCCTTTTTTCCAACCACTGGTAAAATAAATTCCATGTTTGATAATATTCTACATCTTCTTTCTGTTTAATTTTCAATGTCAATCTATCCATTTCTGAACAATCTAGTATCTTCCTTCATCTTGCGGCATATATCTTCATTTTTCCAGTATTGTGCAAATATAGGAGGAGGTATGTTATGCATGTAAATAGTTTAAATAAAAGCAAGCTTGGGGTAAAGTGCAGGGTTCTGGCCCTGCACTTCTGATTGGGTGTTAAGCTGCTCGATCGGATTGGTTGGGTTCAGAGAATCCGATTTGCCCTTAACGAAGGACTCTTATTGGTTCTGGAGCTAGCGTCTTACAGCTCCCTATTGGTTATTTCACATTAAGATCACCTATATAAGGCAGAGTTGTTGTTGTTCACTCTCTTAAGTCACTATGTAATAAAGAGCTGAAAGTTCACCAACTAAGATTGTCTCCAGTCATTTCACCCATGCCCGAAACTATATCACTAGCGACGAGGGTGGGATTTGGAGACATCTGATCTGAAGGAACCGGGAAGAAAAACAGAGCACGTGCCAAGACGACGCCACCAACGGAAACCATGTCCAACGGCATCGTACCACCCACTCCGTTCGATCCGAACCAAGAGGATTGGGAATCCTACATGGATCGTTTCCAAATGTTCCTTGAAACAAACAACCTGAAGGACCAGCCAAGAAGCGGGCGCTGTTCCTGACGTACTGCGGCCCGGCTGTCTTTAAAATGGCAAAGGCACTCGCGAAACCTCGAGAAGTTAAAGCAATGAGCTGGGACGACCTCGAACCTCTCCTGAGAGACCATCACGCGCCAACCGTACCTACACTCGTGAGACGTCACGAATTCTATCAAAGAAGCCAGCGAAAAGGAGAGTGTGGCTGATTTCATGGCAGACCTCCGACACTTGGGATTCGCAGACTTAGATGAAGCACTGAGAGACCGCTTAATTCTGAGATTAGATGCGCTGGGCGTGCAAAGCAAGCTGATGGTGAAAGGCGACATCGACCTTGCTGACGCCATCGCCGAAGCCACTGCTGCTGAAAAGTCCACGGCGCAAAAAGTCTGCGGCACAACTACGGCGAAGCCGAAACCCAATGACCCCACAGACAGGCGACCTTTTATCCAGGTCAGAAGAGCAGCGTGTTACGACACACCATGAGGACCTCTCTTCGTCGTCAGACAGCGATGAAGAAGGGGTCCATCAACTGCAGTTCGACCGGGTCCCTCGCTCTAAACCCTCACGCCCTTGCGCTGGTTGCGGGGCAAACCACCCCAGGGCAGATTGCAAATTCCGTGATGCGATCTGTCATGAGTGTGGAAAACGAGGCCACATCAGTCGAGTCTGTCGCAGTTTACCGGGACCAAGTCAGGCCTCAAGGGGAACCAGCTCTCGCCAATCGGCAGGAAACCGTCCTGTAAGGCGAGATCCAGCAAACCACTCCTACAGATATCGAGCGTTGCAGAAAGAAGAAGCTCACCATACTATCACTATAGGTCATGCCTCGGCCCTGGACGCTAAGAAGATTCGAGTCACAGTGGCCATAGAGAACCAACCTTGCCACATGGAGGTCGATTCCGGACCGTCCCTCTCGATGGTGTCGTGGAAGACATGAAAGCAACTCATTCCTACCATCCAACGCCAAGACCTTCAAATGCAACCTCTCATCCTTAAAGACTACCAAGGGAATCGGATCCCTGTGGTTGGGTCTTGTCGAGTCCACGTCTCGTTTAAAAAGCATACGGCATACTTACCTCTAACGATCATCGATAGGGACAAGCCTAGTTTGTTGGGCCTCCAATGGTTCGTGCCACTCGGCATCGAAGTAGCCGGCATGAACCGAGTCGGTGATTGCGAGTGGGAGGAGGATCTTATGTCTGAATTCAGCGATGTCTTCGCAGATCATCTGGGTGAGTATAAGGGGACCCCAATTTCATTTAGTCTCGACCCTAAGGTCGCCCCGATCCATTTAAAGCCCCGTCGAGTTCCGTTCGCCCTTAAGGCCAAGATAGATGAACAACTTGACAAACTAATTAAACAAGGGGTACTGCAACCCATTGATCATTCTCCATGGGAAACTCTTATTGTAACCCCCATTAAACCAGATGGGTCAATCCAAATCTGTGGGGACTACCGGGCCACTCTAAACCACGCCCTCCAGCAGAACGTGTATCCAGTGCCGGTGGTGCAGCACCTCCTTCATTCCCTGGGAGGCGGAAAGGTTTTTGCTAAGTTAGATTTAGCTCAAGCCTATCAACAATTGCCCATGGACGATAAAACAGCCCAAGCTCAAACGATAGTAACGCACAGAGGTGCTTTTAAATGTACCCGATTGCAATTCGGGGTAAGTGTAGCCCCGGGAATATTCCAAAGTTTAATGGAATGATTATTGTAGGGAATCAAGGGCGTGGTTCCGTATTTTGATGACGTATTAATTGCAGCTCCTAGTAAAAAAATTCTACAGAATCGTTTAAAATGTGTTCTTAAGAAATTCCAAGAAGCGGGATTGAAAGTAAAAAAGGATAAATGTCATCTGTATACAGACAGTGTTGAATTTCTAGGTTATCGCATTGATAGTCAGGGTATCCACCCTACTGAGAGTAAATTAAGGACGATAAAAAATGCTCCCAGACCCGGTAACAAAACAGATCTCCGGGCATTTTTAGGCCTTATTAATTTCTATAATGTGTTTTTACCACATAAGGCGACTGTGGCTGAACCGTTACACCGGTTATTAGACAAAAAAGCATTGTGGGTTTGGGGTTACCAGGAGGAAAAAGCGTTTCGAAATGTAAAAGATTTACTTACATCTGATTCTGTACTTATGCAATATAATGAAACATTACCATTGGTTATAACTTGTGATGCCTCACCGTTTGGGGTGGGCGCTATTTTGAGCCATGTGCTGCCTAATGGAAACGAGGCCCCTGTTGCATACTTTCGAAGACTCTCTCTCAGGCAGAACGTAACTATGGACAAATAGATAAGGAAGCTCTTGCAATTGTGGCAGCCGTAAAAAAAATTCCATGAGTATGTATATGGAAGGACATTTACCATTGTAACTGACCACAAACCTTTACTGGGGATAATCGCTGGGGACAAACCAACTCCCTATATATTGTCCCCAAGAATGACTTGATGGTCAGAGTTCCTAGCTGCTTATAATTATCGATTGTTACATCGCCCGGGGAAAGCCATTCCCCACGCCGACGCACTCAGCAGAGCACCGCTACCAGAAACTCTCGACGATCCGGCACCAACAGTATCGGCGTTACAAATCGAGACGCTCAACTCGCCTCCTATGACCACTCGAGATATCGCGAGAGAGACCAGACGAGATCACACCCTAGCTTGAGTCCTAGGCTGGGTAGAACGTGGATGGCCATTGGACCAGGTCCCAGATGACTTCGCGCCATTTAAAACAAGACAGACTGAACTTTTTTCGCAAAAAGGCTGTGTCATTTGGGGCAATAGAGTCGTCATTCCAGAACGACTCCAAAACTCGCTGTTACAAATTTTGCATGAAGGACATCCCGGGATTGTGCGGATGAAAGCACTCGCACGGAGCTACGCTTGGTGGCCAGGCATGGACCGACACTTCGAGCAATGGGTCAAGGCCTGCACCAAGTGCCAACAAAACAGCAATGCACCGCCAAAAGCTGCACCGACTGAATGGGAGACGCCACGCGGGCCCTGGTCCAGAATCCACCTGGATTTCGCAGGGCCAATTAAAGGACATACATTACTATTGACTGTCGATGCATAATCTAATTGGTTGGAAATTCATCGAATGACCCATACAACCTCCGAAGCTGTCATTAAAGTCCTCAATAGACTCTTTGCAACTCATGGATTGCCGGACGTCCTGTTGTCCGACAACGGACCACAGTTTACAGCGCTAATGTTTGAACAGTACCTTGCTGATAATGGCATCCGCCATGCGCTCACCTCGCCAGCGCATCTTGCTACCAACGGCCGAGCGGAACACATGGTCCAATTTGTAAAAAAGACTTTGCAAAAAGTGGACTATGATAATATTGACGAAAAAATAAACCGCATTCTACTTCTACAACACATCACTCCACACAGCGTAACCAGCAGAACTCCCGCAGAACTTCTCATGGGGCGAAAACTCCGTTCCCGCCTCGACCGATTGCACCCTGCTTATGAGCCAGAAAAGCCTGCAGGATCCAGCGGACCCTACCGTACCTTCAAGGTAGGCGACCCCGTTTATGCAAGAAATTTATCGGGCGACCCGGTTTGGATTGAAGCAACGATAATACGCGAGACTGGGCCCTATATCCTATATTGTAAAATGTGTTGATGAAAGACTGTGGAAACGACATATTGACCAATTACGATCACGACTCCTTTCGGCCAGCCAGCAACTCCCCTACGACCAAACTGAGGGGGGGGGGAGGAATGGAAGAAGATGACATTCCAGGGAACCTGTTCCAAGAGAGCGATGAATCTAGTGAAACTCAGGAAATGGAGCAGGAGGAAGAATCGTACACTCCAAGGGAAATCACACCAGAACGAGAAGCTGAGCCACTGCCAAACAACATTTTACCTCAACAGGACTACACACAGCCAGTCCAAAGAAAATCTAATAGACCCAAAAGACAACCGTCCTATTTGAAGGACTATATAACCACACCATAATTGAGGAGCCAGGGGGAAGGGGTGTTATGTATGTAAATAGTTGAAATAAAAGCAAGCTTGGGGTAAAGTGCAGGGTTCTGGCCCTGCACTTCTGATTGGGTGTTAAGCGGCTCGATCGGATTGGTTGGGTTCAGAGAATCCGATTGGCCCTTAACGAAGGACTCTTATTGGTTCTGGAGCTAGCGTCTTACAGCTCCCTATTGGTTATTTCACATTAAGATCACCTATATAAGGCAGAGTTGTTGTTGTTCACTCTCTTAAGTCACTATGTAATAAAGAGCTGAAAGTTCACCAACTAAGATTGTCTCCAGTCATTTCACCCATGCCTGAAACTATATCAAGGTATATTTTTGGAAGGCATCTTTATGTGCACTTTAGAAGAGAAGAAGTTTCAGAATCTATGAGACCATGTTTTGCTCATACCTGCTGCAAGTGACATCAGCTTTCCAAAATTTTAGGTCAAGGTATCTTCCTGGCTTGTGATTTGAAATTCTTTCAACTATTTAGGGTTTAGCATGGCAAAACAATGGTGAAAACTTTGAGATTTCAGAATCTACTTTTAACCACTGTGCTGGAGCTTCTTTTCCATCTCTTCAATCACAGTAGACGTTTCTGCTTTCCTCTGAGTACCTAGCACTACTTTATGATTTAGATATTTGTCAAGATTTTTTATAGTACTCTGAAGTTCTTTCGTTTGCTCCCTTCAATTCTTCATTTTCCCCTCAATACAGTTATTGACCTTGGGTGTGACACTGACAGAAATCTTTTGCCTGGTGCTGATTTTTGCTACCTCAGTTGCTTTATGTCCCATGCTGTTCAATTCTGATAGTGATATAGTACAATTGCACTCTCTGACCTCTAACTGACCAGCTAATTGGCAAATTGCTGGGAAACATGGAGTTGGATGGCACTTCTTATGATAGATCACATAGTTAGGTTCTCAGGATCACATAGCCACCCACTCTAAGAATGCAATTGTATGTACCTCAGCGTGCAGCTAGAATCCAGGAAATAAGACATTAGCAGGCCTGATACCAAAAAAGAAAGGGAAAATTTTCAGTTTATAATTCCTTAAATAGACCAAAAGGTAGAAATAAAGATCACATTTTGCAAATCTAGTTAATGCAGATGAAGCATAATGGTTCATTAACAGTATGGCTCTGGCAAGTCTTTATTGAAATGAGCTTCAAAGTGATCCTCCATGCCGCTGTGTAATAGTGCATAGAGTACACAGGGGATAGGAGAGGGAAAAAAAGCAAATTAGCATCCATTCAGGGATGAGAAATAGTGCTGATGTTGTGGGAGAGAAGTCATTTCAAACACTGAAAGAGAGGAAACCGCATTTGTAGTACAGGTAAGAAGAGAAATGAGTCCCTTTGCATTTTAATGCAATCTTACATAACTCATGTTTTCAAACCAAGATATGACCCAAACAAACTTTAAAGTTTCCACATTTTCAAATATTGTAAAACCATCTCCCAATTAAGAAATAAATGGAAGATGGGAAATTTCAGTCTTGGGAAGCTTCCCAACAGGTAACAGACAGATTAGCTATGCAGTGATTCATAAATGGCTTGCTTTGTTGAAAACCTGGCTGTAAAAAAAAAGAATAGGATTTTGTATCAAATTGCTCTTTACTATTTAATTATTGATGGATTTTACATTCTGCTTTTCTGACATAAAATGGCATATAATACAAGCTTCAATCTAAAATAAAGGGGATAAATTACACACACGTATGTATGTGTCTGTGTGTTTGTTTGTATGTATGTATGTAGAGAGAGACAGAGGCAGAGAGACAGAGATAGAGACAGAGGGAGGGAGGGAGAATTTTCTGCAGGAGCAAAGATTAAGGGTATGATATAATTTTTGGGTCGCACGGAACTCTTCACAAAACAATTAAGGAAATTTACACACATGGATGAATTTAAAGTTGGGGAATAATTGCTGCTTGATATAAAGTGAAAATCTTCATTATTTAGTGTTAAGTGTGGAGCATGGGTGCGAAGAATGGAGACGAGCCTGTGAAAACAGTGAACTTCAACTCTTTATTTACATGGTGTGACAGCTCAAACTGGATGGCTGCTATAGCCTTCCTTATATAGGCAACTTATTAACTATTCAACCAATGAAACCCTGGGAGCACTAGTTCCGTTGACCAATGAGAACGGCTCATTAACGGCCAATCAGACTCTTCTGAACGGACCAATCTGATCTCGCCATTTAACAGCCAATCAGAAGTGCAGGGCCAGAACCCTGCACTTGACTTCAAGCTCTAGATAACTTTATTACACATTGGTTCATTCACAACACCCCTTTCCCCCGGGTTCCATTTACAGGGTGCAGTCACATAGTCCTTGAGGTAGGACGGTTGTTTTGTTAGTCTTTTTGATTTTTGTTGTGCACCCGGTATTTGGCTGCACTCTTGTTGAGGTAGGACGTTGTTTGGCGAAAGAGGTGTCTCTGATTCTGAGTTCGCGTTTTCGTTGTCACCAACATCTTTAGTATCACCCTGAGGTGAACTCACTCCCATCCCTGATTCCTGTTCTCGTGTTTCCGTTCTGCTATCGTTCCCTTCAAAAAGGTTTTCTGCTAGTTGAAGTTCATCTTCCTCTGTATCTCCCCCCCCCTCAGTTTGGTTATGAGGGGACACGGAGATCCCTGACTGCAGCCTTGATCGTAGTTGATCGATATGGTGCTTCCGTAGTCTATCATCACGGCATTGTACAAGGTATGATCTCGGGCTGGTTACACGGACCACAGTCACTTCTACCCACAACGGATCGCCCGATAAATTTTTAGCGAACACCGAGTCACCTACCTGGAAGGTATGGCATCGGCCGCTGTATCCGAGTGGTTTCTCCGGTTCGTACGCTGGGTGTAACCAGTTGAGGTGGGAGCGGAGCTTTCGTCCCATTAGCAGCTCGGCGGGAGTTTTGTTGGTGACGCTGTGCGGAGTGATATGCTGTAAAAAGAGGATTCGGTTTATCTTTTATTCGATGTTGTCATAGTCCACTTTCTGTAGCATTTTCTTGATGAATTATACCTTGTGCTCGGCCCTTCCATTGGCCACAGGATGCGCAGACGAAGTCAGCGCATGTCAAATACCGCGGTCCGCCAGGTACTGTTCAAAGGACAGCGCGGTAAATTGGGGCCCGTTGTTGGATACCAGAACGTCTGGTAATCCGTGGGTTGCAAACAGTCTTTCTAGTTTCTTAATGACCGCTTTGGTTGTTGTGTTCCTCATTCAGTGGATTTCGAGCCAGTTCGAGTAGGTGTCCAAGATAAACAAGAAGGTGTGGCCTTTGGTCGGCCCAGCAAAATCCAGATGGATACGGGACCAGGGTCCCCACGGTGTTTCCCATTCGGTTGGGATTGCCTTTGGTGGGGCGTTGCTTACTTCCTGGCATCTATGACAAGCTTTGACCCAAGTCTCGATTTGCTTGTCGATGCCTGGCCACCACACGTAGCTTCGTGCAAGGGCTTTCATGCGCACGATGCCAGGGTGGCCATCGTGCAAGGTTCTTAGTACTGCTTGTTGGAGTCGTTCTGGGATAACGACTCTATCGCCCCAGATGATGCAGCCCTTTTGAAGAAAACAACTCTGTTTGTCGACTTTTGAATGGTGCGAAGTCGTCTGATACTTGGTCCAATGGCCATCCGCGTTCCATCCACATGGGGACTCGTGCTAAGGCGGGGTCGCATTTTGTTTCTCTCTAGATATCACAGGCGGTTAATGGCGGTGTATGAAGTGCCTCGATCTGCAACGTGGTCACTGTTGGCATGGGGTCGTCAATAGTCTCTGGAAGCGGTGCTCGGATCAATGCGTCGGCATGGGGAATGGCTTTCCCGGGGCGGTATTGCAGCCAATAATTATAAGCAGCTAAGAATTCTGACCAGCGAGTCATTCTGGGAGATAATATATAGAGGGTTGGCTTATCCCCCGCTATTATTCCCAGCAAAGGTTTGTGGTCAGTCACTATAGTAAAAGCCTGGCCGTACACGTACTCATGAAATCTTTTGACAGCAGACACAATTGCAAGGGCTTCTTTATCAATCTGGCTATAATTTCGCTCAGTTTTTGAAAGCGTCTTTGAAAAATAGGCAACAGGGGCTTCGCAACTGTTAGGCAATACATGGCTCAAAATGGTGCCCACTCCGAAAGGCGATGCATCACACGTGATAATTAACGGCAAGGTCTCATTGTACTGCATTAGTACAGCATCAGAAGTCAGTAGTTTTTTCACATTACGAAATGCCTGCTCTTCTCTATGACCCCATACCCAAAGTGCTTTTTTGTCCAGTAAACGATGTAAAGGTTCAGCGACAGTCGCCTTGTGCAGCAGGAATACGTTATAAAAATTGATAAGGCCTAGAAACGCCTGGATTATTCCGGGGTCTGGGAGCATTTTTTATTGCTCTCAATTTGCTATCAGTAGGGTGAATGCCCTGACTGTCAATTAGATACCCTAAAAATTCGACACGATCTGTACACAGCTTACACTTTCTTTTCTTCACTTTAAGGCCTGCATCTTTGAATTTCTGGAGAACCAATCTTAAACGATCCTGTAAAATTTTTGAAGTAGGGGCAGCAATTAACACATCGTCAAAGTAGGGGACAACGCCTTTAATCCCTTGTAATAGTCTTTCCATCAGGCTCTGAACGATCCCCGGGGCTACACTCACTCCGAATTGGAGCCGCGTACATTTAAAGGCACCTCAGTGCATCACGATTGTCTGTGCCTGTGCCGTTTTTTCATCAACCGGCAGTTGCTGATATGCCTGAGCTAAGTCTAGTTTAGCGAAGACTTTTCCGCCCCCCAGGGAATGGAGGAGGTGTTGCACCACCGGCACCGGATATGGGTTTTGCTGCAGGGCGTGGTTCAGGGTGGCTCGATAGTCCCCACAAATTATAATCGAACCATCCGGCTTAATGGGTGTCACGATTGGGGTTTCCCAGGGAGAGTGATCGGTTGGCTGTAACACTCCCTGGGCTATTAACTTATCAAGCTTTTCGTCGATTTTCGGTTTTAGGGCAAATGGAACTCGACGAGACTTAAGGTGGATGGGAGCTATTTTTGGATTAAGGTTAAATGATATCGGGGTCCCCTTGTACTTGCCTAGCTTTTCTGTGAAGACGTCTCTGAATTCATGGATGAGGTCCTCCTCCCAGTCACTGCCGCCGATTCGGTTAATGCCTGCCACTTCAATGCCAAGTGGCATGAACCATTGGAGGCCTAACAGCCTAGGCTGGTCCTTATCGATCACAGTCAGGGGTAAGTACGCTGTGCGGTTTTTGAACGAGACCCGGACTTGACGGGATCCTACGACTGGAATCCTATTCCCCTGATAGTCTTTAAGTATGAGTCTTTGGGAACGGAGGTCTTGGCGCCGGATAGTAGGGATGAGTTGCTTGAGGGTCTTCCAGGAAACCATTGAGAGAGACGATCCTGAGTCGACTTCCATTTGGCAGGGCTGATTTTTGATGGCCACTTTAATTCGGATTTTTTTGACATCCAATGAAGAGGCGTGACTGATAGTGATAGTTTGGTGAGCCTCTTCTCGCTTCGTTGGGAGATTTATGGTTCGGTTTCTGTAGGAGTGGTTTACTGGTTTTCGCCTTACAGGATGGTTTCCTGTCGATTGGTGATAGTTAGCCCCCTTCGAGGTCTGGCTGGGTCTTAGGAGGCTTCTACTGACCCATCCAATATGGCCTTGTTTCCCGCACTCATGGCAGAGCATGTCACGGAATTTGCATTCGGACCGGGAATGGTTGGCCCCACAGCCAGCGCATGGGTGTTGGGACTTCGGGTAATGGTCCCGATCGGACCGCAATCAATGGACCTCTTCTTCGTCACTGTCTGACGACGAAGAGAGGTCCTCATGGTGGGCTGTCAAAATCCATCCTTCTGACAGGTGAAATGTTACAGGTCGGTTGGTGTACCGGAGTGCGGTTGCGATGCAGTTGGGCAGCTGACTTCCTGGTTGCTTCTGCTGCAATAGTATCAGCGATGGCATCGGCAAGGCTAATGTCGCCTTTCGCCATCAGCTTGCTCTGCACGTTTAGCGCATCTAATCCCAGAACTATTCGGTCTCTCAAAGCCTCTTCCAGGTCGGCAAACCCGCAGAGGCCTCCCAAATTTCAGAGGTCCGCAACGAAATTGGCAACGCTCTCTCCTTTCCGCTGGTTTGTTTGGTAGAACTCGTGCCGCCTTACGAGCGTTGGTACGGTCGGTGCATAGTGGGCCCTCAGTAGGGGTTCAAGGAAGTCCCAGTCCATAGCCTTCACTTCAGCTGGTTTTGCTAGTGCCTTGGCCATCTTGAATACGGTCGGCCCGCAATGCGTTAGGAATGCCGCCCATTTCTTCCTGGTTGTGGCATCCTTCAAATTATTGGTTTCCAAGAACATTTGGAAACGATCCATGTAGGACTCCCAGTCTTCTTGCGCTGGGTCGAATGGAACGGGTGGTATGACACCGCCGGACATGGTTCCGCCGTTGTGCATTTTCAGCCATGTGCTCAGTTCTTTTTCGTTGTTCAGTTAGTTCTGACGTTTCCACATCCCATCCTCGTCGCCAGTGTTTAGTGTGGAGCATGGGTGCGAAGAATGGAGACGAGCCGGTGAAAACAGTGAACTTCAACCCTTTATTTACATGGTGTGACAGCTCAAACTGGATGGCTGCTATAGCCTTCCTTATATAGGCAACTTATTAACTGTTCAACCAATGAAAACCTGGGAGCGCTAGCTCCGTTGACCAATGAGAACGGCTTGTTAATGGCCAATCAGACTCTCCTGAATGGACCAATCTGATCTCGCCATTTAACAGCCAATCAGAAGTGCAGGGCCAGAACCCTGCACTTGACTTCAAGCTCTAGATAACTTTATTACACATTTATTCATTCACAATATTTAGTGCCAGAATTAATGACTTCATATCAATGGCATTACAATGAAACCTACAGAAGATGGCAGGTTTACTTTGTGTCATGAGGAATGAAGATGCCAATTATTCTGGGGAATTTGCTTAGTAGCACTGTGCTGTGATTCACCACCATATGCCATAAAATAATTTGAGATAGTGTTTGTCTTTAATGTATTCTTTGGAGTATGGAATGCCATGTTCCCATAGACTCTTTTTTCATAGAAAATGGGGCTTTAGAAGCTTTCTTGGAAGGAATTTGTCCATTGGCTATCTTTTCCATTCCACTCATCCAATATACTTCCATCTTTTTTTCCAGGGATTTGTTTTCGTCCTGCCTGCTAGCCTTCCTTCCATAGCTATACATTGCCATTGGTTTTGCCTTCTGTCCTGAACCCAATCCAATCCAATCTATTCTCTTGTTTGAAAACTACATTAAACATAAACAGAGGTTACCATTCTGATGCCCAATACCAATGAAATACTAGATGCATCCTAAAAGCAGTTGTTTTCAATAGGACCTTCCTTCCTTCTGCTTTTTTTCAGATTGCCAAAATCTTTTCAATCAGTACTTACCGCAAATGCTGGAGGCAATTAAAACTAGAGAATATTTTGAAAATGCTGCTCTGTGCTGTGTATTTTGAAAGTTAGATATGGCAAACTCAATTAGCACATTAGTAATAAATAAGCGCACTTGGCAAAAAAAGGAAAAATATCAATAATCCACTCACAGTCACTCCATAACTCAGCACCATGTTTTCACCTCACATAGGCACCTTAATTAGAAGTTTGCCCATGTGCCTGCTTTACTCATTAGCTGCCTCTTTACTGAAAAGGAATAATGAGCTGAGCTGCCTAATCTGACATAAACAAATTGTCACCATTTGGGGAAGCATTTCAATGTAAAATGGTGATGTTCATTATCAAAATTATGTTTGAAGAATGGGTCTCATTTGAACTTTGTTTGTGAGATAGTTTCATTCTGGGAAGGGTTCCAGACCAGGAATGGAGGCTTAGAGGAAAAGGAAAAAAAGAAACCAAGATAAACTGGTTGATGTTTCTCAAAATTTATCCCCCTCGCAGGAGGGCGGAGCTGGAATCATGGTGGTACAATAAAATAATGGTTAGAGAATCAATTTAGGACAGGTTGAAATTCCATTCATCTAAGAAGATTGCTGAATGGTTTTAGTTATCCCATTATATTCTACCTTTGGGTGGCATGGTGGTTTAGCAGTTAAGATGCTGGGCTTATCAGCTGGAAAGATGATTAGCTTTCCCAAGTTTGAAACCCAAGCATCATGCAACAGGGTGAGCTCCCATCCTAATGCCCAGCTCCTCCCAACCTAGCAGTTCAAAAGCATGCAAATAAAAGTACATAAATAGGTACCTCTTCAGTGGGAAGGTACTCTATGATGTCACAATGGCCATGTAATCATGGAAATGTCTTTGGATCGTGCTGGCTCAAGGGCCTTGAAATGGAAAGACTCTGCCCTTGGACATCCAGGTAGAACTACTCAGACCTTGACTAGGCTTATGGTATAATAGAATAGTTGATGCCCCCAATAAAGCAGTGTCTTCTCCATTCCATTATAGGATAAAATGGATAAAATGTGAGTAGTAACTATGGTAGTTCTTCTTACTGTCTGTGAAATATCAACAGTTTGTACCACTTTGAGTCCCTTGAAAGGATGCAAATAAAATGATGAATACCAGCCTGACTTACATATCAGATTTCTTGAGTTAAAATATGTGAAGAGCTGACAATACGCTGTGATGACAAAGCCCATAGACCAAGGGTCTTCAAACTTGGCAAGTTTAAGACTTGTGGACTTCAACTCCCAGAATTCCTAAGGTAACATGACTGGAGGAGGAATTCTGGGCATTGAAGCCCACAAGTCTTAAAGCTTTCAAGTTTGAAGACCCCTGCCATGGACTCAGACTAAATCGAATAAATTTCTCTGAGGTTGATCAAAATCTTTATCCAAATTGTTTTTGGTGCTGATATAGCAACCAATGAAAGCAAACCCTATTTTATAAACTCTGTGAAATCAGATTGTCTGTTGCATTTTAAAATTACAATAATATTTACTAATCTGACATTGTGCATACTTGCTCAGTGGTAGTTCTACTATTGTAAGTAGGATTTAATGACGTATAAGACACAGAGGTAGTTGCGGTAAGAAGAGAGTAACTAGTTTCATACCCTGAAACTCCTTTTTGAAACTGACTATTTGCTTTGCTTTGCAGTTGTATCAATCTCCCCCCCCCCCAACCCAAATCCCAATGCATCCTAGGCAAATTATTGCAAATTGGATTTATGTATGATATTAATAAAAATTTATAGGAATGGTTTCAGAACCCTTAGAATAGAGGTGGGTAACTATGGCCCTTTTATGATCTGTGGACTTCAACTCCCAGAATTCTTGATCTAACTTGCAAGTTCAAGCTCTCTGCAAGAATCTAAACTATTAATGGTCAAAGCAAATTGGCAGCAGATAAGGGTCAATGGAATTCAAGGTGGGTTTGACTTAGATCTCTTGTGTGTGCGTAGGGACTGGAGACCAATGACACATTTTATCCCCTTCTTTGGGCTTATTCTGCTCAACTCTTACAACCTCCTTGTACCACTGTCCCTGGTTAATATTATCAGAATGGTGCTTCCACCATATTAATTGAGTCTGCATTTGGATTGGGAAGACCACATGAACCTCTTGTGTGAGGTTAGGGGCCAGGCTGGCTTGACAGTTTTGAGAGTTACAAGTTTAGCACCTTGTGGTTGATTAATTGGGACAAGATTAGCTTAAGATATTGTACACCTTTTCAAAAACAGCTACTGTGTTTGTTGTCAGTTTTGACTGCACATCTTGTGACTCTCTTAGGAATCAACCTAATAGGATGATCCGTTGCCATTCTTAGCTGATGTTAAGACATTGTGTTTATATTGTAATGTAGTAAACCCAACTTGGTATGCATTTATGTATGATTTAATATTTGTGTTTAAATAAGTGCATATTCCACAGCTTTCCATTGCATGACCAGCTGTCTAAAAGAAGTATATAAATCCTTTAATTCCCCACTGTCTAGCCAGAGCTGAAGAAGCTTCTTGAATGAGAATTGAAACATCTTCAAAGAAAAACCAGAAAGTCCAGTTGCCTCTTGAAAAAGCATCTACCCAACCATGACCTGAATGATTGAGAATCTCCATAGACACAGAAGGACAAGACATTCCCATGTTAAGTTGGCATAGCTGCAGATTGAACACTTTTTAAAAGTAATGTACACTTCCGTCAGGGGAGGGAAAAATCTAACAATCTCAGTCAAACAATGTCTGTATTAGAACAGTCATAATAGCAAATTGGATTCACATAAGCTGGGTTTGCTGGAAATTGTGATACTAACAGATTTAAAAGGCTTCATGTTGGTCTGGCTGACTTAGATAATTCTACATTTTTTAGGATTCTTGTTGAAAATAAAAGGGATTATATCAAATAACAGTAGTAAACATTGTTCTGAGCAGGGCTTAGAAAGATTATTAGCTTTCCTATTAGTCTTTGTTATGCTCTTTTTATGGAGGAAATTTTTTTTAAAAAAATATTTAAAACAGTTTCTTCTCTGAATAGATGTATTTTATTGAACTATTATTTTATGCAGCTTGAACTCAATCTTCAAAAGAGGGAGTATCACTGTTTCTACTGTTGAAGCTTCTCACCATTTTATTGGTGTGTTGGTGTTCAAGAGGCATTTGGGTTTTTCCCAGAATATAATTCAGGACTGATTAGCTTTTATTCTGAAATCTGGATGCTTTTCACCAGAGAGAAGTATTACTCTTGAAACAATGCACCAACAAATGAAATGAAAATGTCCAAGTACTTAGTATATCTGTGGTATTCCTTTATATATTGTCTTCCTGGCTATAATAAGTCTAAAAAAAGGTCTCACAAAATGACCTTGAAATTTTTTCTAAACTAGCAGTACAGTATTATTTCTAACTTGTTCAAATCAGGTAGTGAGATTTCTCAAATCTGGTTGTTTCATTTATTGCTACTTTTCCCTGCATATGATGATTCTAATTCACTGTATGCATGCAGCTAAATTGAGAAACTGGTCCATTCACTCTATACACTGACCTGTTTAACCAGTGAGGAAATTTTTTTGCGCTGATGGGGAGGGGAATAATTTAGCAATTAATGAAAGATCTCTTAGAATGACCCCTAGAAACTATAAACCTGAACTATTCACTTCAGGTAACCACATATAGTTGTTATGCAGTTGCATCAATTAATCAATTAATGGCTGTAATTGGAAGCAAAGTTGAAATGATGTTCCTTAATCCTATGCCTCCCAGATATGGTGCATCAATTTCCATAATTCCTCAGCCAGCATGGTTATTTGTCTTATGGAAGAAAATGTGGCAAGCTGTGATTTGTGTTAAGAGTTTTAATATATGACAAAATATTTGGGATTGGGGTAGGGTGTAAAAAACATCACGGATCTAAGATTGAATTCCTACATGTAGCATCCTTCGCTGCTAATCCTGAGATGATTAAACCTTGCAATGTGCATCTCTCGGCAAAAGGTTCTTAAGATTCGTTTTCTTCCTTTCAGAGCTTTTTACAAATGTAATTTCTGATCCATAGGAGCTCAGCACAGCTTTAGTCTAAAATGCTCCGAGCCAGATTTTTCATCTTTAAAAAAGGGCGCTTCAGTGCCAAAGAACATAGGTATTGGCATTCTTGCTCTGGGAGAATGCCAGCGCTATAGAAATGGACCCACAAGGCTGTTCAGACATGCATAATGCTTATTTGTTATTCCTACTAGGATCAGTGACCAAATGGATATAACAGATACGTTCATATTTGTGTGGAATGATACAGTCTAATTACAATGTTGAGATGGATCCAGTGTAAACTCTGCCTCTATCTGGCTGTGCTATATATTCTGTACTGATGCTTGTTTTTAATATTCCAAAATGTCTTCCAATCTACAATTGTAGATCCAATCTACAGGAGCATTTCAACTGTCAGAACTGAAGGGGTAAGGGAGCATGTTCTTTGTCCATCTTTTCTTTCTGATAATACCCTTATGTTCCCTGAAAATCTGTTCTGGAAACTTTTGGGGACATCCAGGAGAGGATATGGATGAAGAACATGAGTCTGCATTCAAAGAGGAAATTGAAAACATTTTCTCTCCATTCCACAGCTAAGCCCATATGAAGAGCACACTGCTGCTTGGTGTACTGGGATGCTGGATTCAGGACTATTGGATTAATTCAATATTTTATTATAGCTTTCCCTCATCTCCTATTATTCAGTGTTTTATTTCACTCATTGCCTAATATGATCCAAATCCATCACCCATGCAACATTCTTGCTGCTGAACATTGGAGAGTAGAAATCAATCAGCTTTCAAAAAAGTAGATTTTCTTATTCCACTGAGCTTCTTAATTAAGTCTCATTTTCAGACTTGATTTCAGAGTTTCATGGGTAACCAATTGAACTCTGCATAGAGGTCATTGAATTTTGGGCTTTTTTCCTCTCCTTCTGTTCAATCGTGTTGGATTCTCAGCGACTGTCTAGACAAATCCCTGCAGTTTTCTTTGCAAGGTTTTTCAGAAGTGGTTTATCTTTGCCTCCTTTTCTAGGGCTGAGAAAGAGGAGAACTGGCCCAAGGTCACTCAGCTGGTTTTGTGGTTAAGGCCGGATTAGAACTCCCAGTTTTTAGCCTGATGCCTTCACTACAATATACCAAACGACTAGCTCTCTAGATTAGACTCTTGGTTTCATCCAGTCCAAAACAAAGAAGATAGAGTTAAAGGAGACTGCAAAATAATACACATACTCTTTGTGTTCTTATAGTGTTTTATTAGGGAAGGGAAAGGAAGCTTTTTATGGGCCAAACCGTGCCAGTTGTTATATATAGCTGCATCTAGTAGGTATTGTGAGTCCCTGTCTGCACTCCAGACAGATTGCTTGCCAGACATCCAATCAACATCTTCATGAGGAAGAGATGTCCTCTTTGTCAAGTAGCGGTTTCCTGGGCCACTTCTGCATTGTAAGAAGTAAGTGGATCAGATAAATGATTGAAAATCTCTGTAGAGAGTCATGAGGACATTTTCCTCCTTTTCTGCCAAAGTCTGAAACAACTGCAAGCATTTTGATACTCCCCACCAAGCTAAAGGACACCATGAAAAAGAGAAGAAGAAAAAAGCCAGTTAAAAAGAGTCTTAAATCCAATTGGCTCCATGTCAAAAGACACTCTCAAATGAAAACTTGTTCTTTTCCATCTCAAGACTTCAACAAAAATTAAAACAAACCTTTTTTGCACAGGCCTTGTCCGGATTTGGGAGAAGAATGTTGTCTGCCTAGAGCAGGGGGTGTTAAACTTGCAATGTCACGTTTCGTCATGTGACATATTGCAACTCCCCCCCCTTCCCTAAACTTGGGTTGGGTGTGGTGAGCGCATGACATTTTCGGCCCATGGGCCGTGAGTTTGACACCCCTGAACCAGAGTCTCTTCTCAGAATGAGATGGTTGGCATATAAATGTAATAAATACATAAATAACTCCTACTGCTTACAAACCATCAGTTGATTCTGCCTCCTGGAGAAAAGCTGGGAAGGCACTGGGCTCACTGTTGCCTGAAAGTGTCACAGGGGAAGTTTTCAATAAAGACTATTTTTCCCCTTGATGTAAATATGGCCAACCTGTATCGTATCTCCTGCAGATGCCCTGGGAAGATGCTGCAGTCTCTGTGCCCTGGAAGTGAGGCTAGGAAAATGTCCAGGTAGGATATTGGGGAAAGTAGTAATTGCTTTTTAAGTACTATGAGATATATTTTATTCTTTTAAAAGATTTTTTAAATCCCATTTTTATTATTTTTTTTATAACTCAGTCAGTGAACATACCTGATGTTCCTTCCTCATCCTATTTTCCTCACAACCTTGTGAGATGAATTGGGGTGAGAGAGAGTGAGTGTCCCTAAGACACCCACCTTCATGCCTAAGGTGGATCTAGAACTCAAACCTGCTTTCTACACAGGTGCTTGACTAGAGCATTCCTTCCTTCCTATTCTATAGGGGGTAAAACATCAAATGTATTAGTGGATTAACGGAGCAATGGATCAAAGATTTTTGTACTTTTACTGTTCCTTCAGGAAGGAGAGGCTCATGTTAAGTTGAAAATGTTGATTAACAAATACAAATGTCTTTTTCAGGGATTACTGGACTGAATGTAAATTTGGGTCTCAAATATTTGAGGGGGGGAGTTTGCAAGTAAAAAACATATCTTATTTTTATTTCATATTTTCATTCCATTCTGTCTACATTTTGAAATAGTTCCAGCTGCTTTAGCAATCTTCCTTTTACGGTTTAAGGACAAATCTTTTAAAAATAAATCTCAAAGCAGGTAGAATCAGTTAATTTGCTCTTAAATCCTAGTGTAAAATGAAAACATGTCCTCTTAAATCCCAGATTTCCAGTTTGAATTGAATCATGGTTGATTCACCTAGCCTAGCCAAGCAGGGCTTTGGGAGAAGAATATTAATGACTTCCTTGTTCCCTAGGCAAAGGAATGGTTTTACTGCCTCTGTAGAGATAGCTGGGAAAACAATGCAGTCATAGGGAAAGAGCCAAGGGGAAGGATTTGGATATTATTTTTCTTGTTAGATATGTGAGTTGTTCCTTTCTAAATGCAAATATAGTGCGTCTGCTAAAGCTTTTTGGGACAATGAAGGGGTAATCGTGGCCAGAAAGGGAGGCTGAAAAAGTGTCAAGATGGGTCTTTAAAATGTTGCAATGTATTAGTGTGTAAGAATATTTTTGGTTATACTGTACATGGGATAAATTGTAATAGTATACTACTGTTTGATTTACTTATATACCCAGCCAATGGCTACTATAATACATACATTTATGTTGCTAGAGTAGGTGTTGCAGTTCTTTGGAGTAAATAGAATAAGAGCTGAAAGGGATCTGTGACATCTTCTAGTCCAACCCTCTGTACAAGTAGAAGGCCCTACACCTGTGATAGTGAACCTATGGCATGCATGGTTGTTGGGTTCATGCATGGGGTGCATGTGTGCATGTGGGGGTGCAGGAGGCAAGGCGCATGCATGGGGGGCATGCCTATTACATTTTGGGGGTGCATGTGTGCTGCCTCGGTCTGCCTTCTGATGCTTTGGTAAAAGGGTTGACCCCCTCTTCTTCATGGTAACCCCTCAAATATTGAAAAACTGCTATCATGTCACTCCTCCTTTTCACTAGAGTAGATATACCCAATTCCTGCAATTCACATCCAGAACTCTTGGTTATAAGTAGTCAGAAACACTAATACAATATATTTATTAGAAGGTCCTCAATCACCCCTGCTATAGAAGTCATCAGAATGTTCCCTCCATTTTTGCTGCTCTTCTTTATTTCAGGGATAAGTAAGCAAATTTCCAAACAAAACAGCTTTGACATCACATTTAGTTTTCTAATGAAAGTGTCATTCACTCTAGTTATCATGGATAGGCTTTTTAAACATCCCGACCTGTTCTCATTTCTTTGGAAGAACTAAACAGTGCTATATGGTCTATAATTCTGCTACACTCTACAAATTAATAGGATTACTAGAAAAAGTTCACACAAGATGAAGTCCTCAAAGTTTCAACTAAGTGACAACCAGAAAGAGGCTGTTATTGACATAGAGCCAGTTTGCTCTATTGGTTAAGGCAGGGATCCCCAGCCCCCAGTCCATGGACTGGCATGTCAGAAATTGGACTGGGCATTGCACAAACAAGCAAAACCTCATTCGTGGGATCCAGGCAGCACACAAAACCATGCCCTTCTGGTCCACAGAAAAAACTCTCCACGGAACCGGTCCCTGGTGCCCTGGTTAAGGCATCAGGCTGGAAAACAGGAGACTGTAAGTTCCAGTACCACCTTAGCCATGAAAGCCAACTGGGTGACTTTGGACCAGTCATTCCCTCTCAGCCCAATTGACTTTACGCTGTTGTTGTGGTGGGGAAAATAGGAATAGGGAAGGCATGTTGGATGTGTTTTCTGTCTTGAGTTATTTATAAAAATAATTGTCATTTTCTGTTGGAATACAATGAAACTTCCCAATAAACCAGTTTTACTCGCAATTTGGTTGTGTCGGGTGCCGTATAACAGCGACGATGAAGCCCGACAATAATAAAGATGGGATTTGAATAAATAAAAATAAAATGATGCCAGATGGTACACTAGTGGGTTGATGGAAGACCACGGCAAAGCTAGAATTGTCAGGCTGACCAAGTGTCTTTAGCTTCCTTCTGTAGGAATGGAACATTTGGGTAGTTGTAATTATCAGCAACTTTACCTGAAAAGGATGGCTGGCAAAATGCCAGATGGAATTCTAAATTTTTTGTTCTTCTATATTGAACACACTGTTCCGATTCTCCATCATTAGTGAAGTTACTTTTGTTCCAGAGGGACTGAGAAAAATGTGAAGGTGAGAATGGGTGGAAAGCATGTGAACTTCTGCTTAGCTTATCTCACTTTGGAGGTTCAAGGAAATGCCATTCTGGCTGTCACTTAAAGAGACAGCTGGAAAAAAGTCAACATCTATTTAACATCTTCAGGCAATATAATGCCATGGTTAATATAAGTTCAAGGTCTCAAACATTTGACCTATTTCTTTTGAGACATTTTCACTCTACTTTCCCCAAATTTGAAACTGATATGGGAGTTTTAATATCTTTATGTAAAAAAAAAAATGCACCTCAACATTAGGCAAATCCAAAACATTTGTGTTTGAGAATGGGGCTGCAATTAGTTCTAGTCTAATTTTGGCTATAATGGAGGCATTTCTCAAAGAAGGCAACACAGGCCTGTTTCATCTACTAAAATATTTTTGAGTGTCTGTTATATGAAAGACTATTACTTTGAAGGAACAGCTGGCAAAGTTCACCATCAATTTAATGGTTAAGATAAATTCAGGTCCCAACCATTTGATATACTTCTACTGAAAGGAGCAAGGCATAGCTATCCAAAATCTGAAGGAGGAAAGGGTCAAAAAAATCAAGATGGTAGTCATAACGGGGTCAAAATTATGCCCCTTTATACATGCATGAAACATTGAGGCACATACAAAAAGGTGGATTTTGATTGCACAATTACAACTGCTACCTTGGTTTTGGACTCCCTCTTCATGTGTTTCAGTGATTAACCCTTCATTGCCTAGAGACAATTATTTTTGTTGTTGCTGCTTTAAGAAATTCGAAAGCAGATTGAAACAAACTGGTTTGCCATCCAATTACAAAGTGAAATGCAAACATGCTATCCTCAATCTCAAATCTTCAGTTCAAGTTGACTGAATGTTGATTTTCACAGGGCTTATCAAAGGGGAATTGAGAGAAATACATGGTCCCTCTTCCTTCTTCCACATGCAGATGAACAGCAGAGACACCTGGGAAAATGCACATGTCTTGCCAGAAAGAATACTGGGAAGGTATGAGCATGAGCACTTCAGAAGAAAATTCTTCCAGTAATCATTATTTGCTAAATAAGTGGATTACTTTCTCTTGTTCTCTAGTCCAGGGGTCTCCAACCTTGGCCACTCGAAGCCTGAAGGACTTCAACTCCCAGAATTCCCCAGCCAGCAGGGAGTTGAAGTCCTCCAGGCTTTAAGTGGCCAAGGTTGGAGACCCCTGGACTAGTCAAAAACTCTGCAACCCCTGAAGGGATCTCCAATGATGATGGGGTTTACTGTGGTTTGAAATAATGTCTGGTAAAGTAGGGTTTAGGAAGCAGAAACTTAAAGGTGGATTTTATGTACAAGAATAATTCAGTGGGGGACCATGTGTTTGGGAAAAGGGAGTCCTCTATAAAAGGTTAAGTATAGTGAGAGAATAAGGGTCAATCCATTGTGGAAGTAAGGGTTCATATGAAAGGTTGGGTAATATGGCTTCCTTCTTCTTAAGTTCACCAGGAGTTTTTTTAGTCTGGGCTTATTGTTTCTAGTCGTACCTGAAACACTATTTTCTGATTATTTTTGGCTGCCAGGACTTTTTTATGCTCTTGAAAAACATAGTGTCAGTGTCAATGTTAGATTATGCTCCATCAGTTCAGTTGCTTCTAGGAACAGCAAGGCAGGACTCTTGCTTGGTTGAGCACTCAAAGCTGTTTTAGACCTTTTCCGAAAAAAAGGCCATGAGGGGATATGGGAAGGGCAGTCACTCCTGAGGGAAAAAAAAAATTGAAAACACAACCGAATATAATTTAAAAATATCTGAATCTCAAAGAAGGCAGAATTGAATCAAAGGGATATCTGCCCAATTCACTAAAACATTCAGTGTAAATGAAAGTTAGGCTGGTCCAGTTCAGGAATTGCCAAATGGGGCTTTGGGAGAAGAATGACCAGGGTCTCTTTGGGGATATGCAAATGAGCAGTGTGCTCCACCTTCTGTAGAGAAGTCTGGGAAGACAACTTACTATCCTTATTTTATCTTTCAAAAGAATGAAGGCTTTTTAGACATTATGATACTTCTTTGTAGACAAAATAAGTGATTCCTTTTAACAAAATCTTGAAGTAATTGAAATTGAATCACTTTGTCCTCAAATACCAGACTCATGAATCATGCTTATGCTCAGCTCTTGAAACTTCAATCTGTTAAAAAAAGTGATCTAGTGATTATTGTCTGAATCATTCCTGATTCCACTGCAATTATTTTGAGTAATTGTATTAATCAACTAAGAAAGAACTGAATTTTGCATCCTTTTTATAATCCAAAAAAGGTTACATTAGATGGAAGATAACAGTAGCACTGCTTTAATATTTTAGGCTGCTATTTTGCATATTTAGTTACAGGAAGTAATTTGTTTTTGTTGCTGTTGTTACTGATGCATTATCTTCATATAGCAGAGAAGCTAATTGCAAATGAAGCCAACTTTTGAGATGGGCACACTGTTGTTTTTTTCTTCCCCAATCCCTATTCAAGCATTTCTCAGTGACAAGAAATGAGAAACCCAGATTCTTTCATTTTCAGATCCTTGATTTAGAATTTGTAAGTTCACTGGACCAAAGAATATGTCTTTGTAGAAAACTATTATTGGAGTTCTTGGTTTCTGAAGCATAAACTGCTGATGATGGGAAGTTTCGGATGGTTTTATTTTTGGCCCTTCCATTTCCTTCCTGATCATTTAGATGACATGAGCAATATTTCTTAGTTTTAAAGGATAACTGTAAGCACAGAAAATTTTGTGTATTTTTTTTTAACAGAAGCACCCTCAGATAATACAGTAAATCATACTGCTTGACACCCCAGCCCACCCCATCAAACTGTGAGTCATTTTATATGGATATTGTGTAGAATAGAATAGAATAGAATTCTTTTATTAGCCAAGTGTGATTGGACACACAAGGAATTTGTCTTGGTGCAACTGCTTTCAGTATACATAAAAGAAAAGATACATTCGTCAAGAGTCAAGAATCATAAGGTACAACACTTAATTATTGTCATGAGGTACAAATAAGCAATCAAATCATACTAGGAAACAGTCAATATAAACCATAAGGATACAAGCAACAAAATTACAGTCATACAGTCATAAGAGGGAGGGGATGGGTGATAAGGAGTGATGAGAAAATTAATAGTAATAGTAGTGCAGACTTTAAATAATTGGACAGTGTTGAGGGAATTATTTGTTTAGCAGAGTGATGGTGTTTGGGGAAAAAAACTGTCCCTGTGTCTAGTTGTTCTAGTGTGCAGTGCTCTATAGCATCATTTTGAGGGTAGGAGTTGAAACAGTTTATGTCTAGGTTGTGAGGAGTCTGTAAATGTTTTCACAGCCCTCTTTTTGACTCGTGCAGTATACAGGTTCTTGATTGAAGGCAGGTTGATAGTAATTGTTTTTTCTGCAGTCCTAATTATCCTCTGAAGTCTGTGTCTGTCCTGTTGGGTTGCAGAACCAAACCAGACCATTATAGAGGTGCAGATGATAGCCTGTGATATGATTAAAGCTGTTGAAAAGAAGTAGTAGTTAAGCATTAGACTGGAAACTGGGAAAGTGCTAGTCCTGCTTGAGAAACAAAGCTGTTGGATGACCTTAACCATACTCAATAAGTAGTCCTTAATCGGTCCTTAATGGGTCTAAGTCTACATGGAGGGAAGTAAGCAGTGTGGTGTCACAAGGTTCCATCTTAGGCACAGTACTCTTCAATATCTTCATTAACGACATAGATGAGGGAATAGAAAGGGTACTTACCAAATTTACAGATGATACTAAGCTGGCAGGAATAGCCAAAACCCAAGAAGATAGGCTCAAGATCCAGATAGATCTTGACAGACTAGAACACTGGCCCATATTTAACAAAATGAAATTCAATGTAGAGAAAAGTAAAGTCCTACACTTAGGCAAGAAAAAACAAAAGTACACATACAGACTGGGTGAAACCAGACTTAATAGCAGTAAGTGTGAGAGGGATCTTGAAGTTTTAGTGGACAACCAGCTAAATAAGAGCCAGCAGTGTGCAGCAGCAGCCAAAAAAGCTAATGCAATCCTACATTGCATTAAATTGCATTTAAGGGATACAATCAAGATCAAGTGAGGTACTAATACCGTTCTATAAAGTGGTAGTAAGACCACACCTAGAGTACTGTTGTATTTTGTAATAATATTCCTAATACGTGAGTTCTCTGCACACAAACTGCTTTATTTTTTCTTAACTCCTCCCTTCCGGTTCCTTCATATTATGTCACCTCAAAATATGTCCCTCACAACTCTCTGTCTAACATTGATTCCTCTTCACAGTTAAACATCAACAGGTTCCATTTACCCTACACCACATCTCCCTTTTCTAGAGAACAAAGGGTAGACTACCTTTGTCTCACCAAACTTTAGAGGATTATTCTGCCTCTTTTGTTGGTCTGTTCCTATCTAAATCCTGTAGGGAAGAAAATGTTATCAAAAAAACTATTTACTAATCCAATACACCTAACTGTGTTTAAACTATTCTGCACCTCAGATTTCTTACTGAACTACCCATCAACATTAACTCTTTTTCACTTTCTCAGTTCACAGATTCACTCTCTCTGGTTTAACTATAGCTCTCCCAGACCTTGTCCTTGGGGTAGCTGTCACACTAGGAAAGTTTTTAAGTATTTTCCCAGGTGATGTAGAAACTTGTTCACTGTTTGTCTCTGACAACACCTGCTGCTCCACCGCTCCTCCTTCACTTGCATGTATGTGTAAGGGTATCAAGTGCTGACGATTACATCTCACCACATCTTTAGGTACATCCACCAGATATGACCTTGGACTCATATGATTCTGCAGCACAGTCCCAGATTCTTTTGTATCAGTGACCCATACATGCTCTCCTGGTACCAAATCACTAAGAGGTTTTGCATGATGTCTCTTGTTGTAGTATTCAGTATTCATTTTCCTCTTCTCTCTCTTTACAAGCAAAATGGTCAACATCTGGCAATGCTGGGTCTAGCTAAGAGGGAAGAGTCGGCACAGTGGTACGAAGACGTCGCCCCATAAGCAGCTGAGCCGAACTGAACCCACTCTGGAGAGGAGTAGCTCTGTAGGCAAGCAGGGCCAGATAAGGGTCGCTAGCCTTTTTCAAGAGATTTTTCACTGCCTGAACTGCATGTTCAGTTTCTCCATTACTTTGTGGAAACTTTGGACTGCTGGTAACGTGTTTGAACCCATATGTGGATGCAAAATGAGAGAAATCTTGGCCAGAAAACTGTAGTCCATTGTCTGACATCAACTCCTCTGAAATCCCATGCCGGGCAAAGATTGACTTCAGATGGACAATGACATCAGTTGACTTAGTGTTCAATAGCAGTGCAATCTCGACATATCTGGAGAAATAGTCTATCACAATTAAGTATGTTTTCCTTCCAAGTACAAACATGTCAGTCCCTAACTTTTGCCATGGTCTTTCCGGGCACTCAGATGTCATAAGTGGCTCTTTAGGATTCTGATGCTCTTGAATAAATGTCCTGCATTTGAGCACCATTTCACTGACCTGCTGACTGATTCCTGGCCATCACACAAACTGACGAGCACGTTCTTTGCATTTCACCACCTCTTGGTGTCCTTCATGCAGCCTCTCCGACACCTCATTCCTCAGAGTGGATGGGATCACAAGCCTAATGTCTTTCAGTAGTAATCCATCTTGTACAGTGAGTGTAGCTTGTTCTGGCCAGTATCCTCTCAGTGCAGGTTCCTGTTTTGCATGCACTGGCCATCCATCTGCACACAATTTCATGACTCGAGAGCAAATACTATCAGCTTGCAACTGCTCTTTTATGATTTCCATGTGGCTAACAGGCAAGGTGCCTACTACACAGTCCACATATATGTTACTGCTTTCCATCAGCTCCAGTTCTGCTTTGGACATGTGAGAGTCCATAGGCAAATGTGACAATGTGTCTGTTGTCCAAAGTGGCTTTCCGGGCACATGCACAATGTTGTAAGAGTAACGCATGAGCCTCATCCTGAATCGCTGAATTCTCAAGGGTAGAAGATCTAGTGCTTGGTCTCCAAACAAACTGACAAGTAGTTTGTGGTCAGTCTCCAGGCAGAAATGCTTTCCTAGGAGGAAATCCCAAAATCTTTCACATACCCAGGTTAGAGCCAGGCCTTCTTTCTCCACCTGTGCATAGCGTTGTTCAGTTGGAGTGAGTGAACGCGACGCATAAGCCACAGGCTTCCATTTATCTCCCCACTCTTGAAGAAGAACGGCGCCCAAGCCATAGGACGATGCATCCGCTGACACTTTCAACACTTTGTTCAGATCATACATGGCCAGCACCGGAGGGGAAAACAAAGCATCTTTCAATGTCTTAAATGCCCTGACCTATTCCACATCCCAAACCGAACAGTTTTTCTTAGAAAGGAGAACACGAAGTGGCTTGTCTTTTTCTGCCAACTGAGGGATGAACTTCCCCAACTGGTTTACCATGCCAAGAAAACTCCTCAGTTCATTCAGAAGGCTCCTTAATAGCTCTAATAGCCTCTGTTTTCCTTGGGTCAGGTCGTATCCCTGCATCAGAGATGATGTGACCCAAAAAGACCACCTCACTCCTGGAGAGTTCACACTTATCCACGTTCAGAGTGATTTCTGCCATTTCCAGTTTTTTTAGCACCACATAGAGTCGATTGTCATGTTCTCCTTGGTCCCAGTAGATCATCAATATGACAAACTATACCTTCCAGCCCCTGTGTAACTTCCGCCATCATCCATTGGAAATATACAGGTGCTGAGGCAAATGCCAAATGGAAATGCCAAATGGAAGACAGTTAAAGTGTAATGAATGTGGTATACTTTGCTGAATCCTCGGTGAGGGGTATCTGCCAAAACCCCATGTTGGCGTCTAATTTACTGAACATTTTAGCACCAGCCAGTGTTCCAAGACTCTGTTCTACTGATGGTAAAATGAATTTTTCATGACACACATACTTGTTCAAGCCAGTCAGATCCACACACAAACGCACCTTTTTGCTGTCCTTCTTGGGCATCACTACCATGCCTGCGCACCAGTCCGTAGGCTCTGCCACACGAGTGATTACTCCCAAGTTTTCCATGCGTTGAAGCTCATCTTTGACTTTCCCCATCAATGGTAGGGGAATCCTCCTTGGGGTTTTCAAAGAGAAAGGCACAGCATCGGGTTTGAGCTTAATACAATAAGGTTGTTGAACCTCCCCTAGGCCGCTGCATAATTTAGGGTAGCTTGACTTCAGGTTTTCCATGTCAATAGTGTACACACAAACCAACAGACCAAGAGCTATAATAGCTGGCAGTCCCAGCAAAGGCATACTCAGGTTTTTGACCACATACACCTTCTCTGTAATTTGTTTTGCTCTTTCTTTAGCTGTAGTTTGGCAAACCCCATCACTTCCAGTGGAATTCTCCCTGGACCCAGTGGAGGTCTCTCTGCTTTTTGCAGCACCGGCACCTGTATGTTGTGAAAAATGTTGGTGAAATTCTTCTGTGAAACAACAGTGACATCTGCTCCAGTATCCAACTTGAACGTGATGTCTTTATCCATCATTCTGATTTCCACAGTCCATGGATCAGCATGTGATGCCACAGAGCCAAGAAAGAAGCTTCTCTCCTCTTCCTCAATGCCATGCCTTGCTTGCAAAACATCTACATTGATAGAGACCCTTTTCCCCACATGTATGGCATTTAGCATTCTTAGCAGAACATTCCTGTCTAGGGTGAAGCATGCCACCACATTTGTGACACTGGGGGTCTTTGGTGTTTTTGTTCTGCCTGCTTAGAGGCTTTGCTCCATCATTCTTTGATCTGCTAAATTTTTGCTTTTCTTTCTGATGCCTGCCTTTAAACAGTCTGTCCAAAGAGTTCACATCTTTTAGGTTTACAGCACTAGTATCACTTCACAACGTGGTTTGCTGTTTTTTAATCTCCTCTGATTGTCTTGCCATATTAATAGCTTTATCAAGGTCTAGGTTTTTTTCCATTTGCATGTGTTCTGATAGCCATGTATCGACCAAGCCTACTACAATCCTGACTCTGATGAGCTTGTCATGTAGTGCTCCATAGTTAGTGTTCTGCTAATGCATACAGCGCTGTCACAAATGCATCAACTGTCTCATTTGCTTCTTGTTTGCACATATTAAATCTTGCACGCTCATACACAATGTTCTTTTTTACTACAAAGAATGACTGAAAGCCATCTCTTTAGTATACTGACGCTGATTAGCTTCACTGAGTTTCAGGCCATGCAGAACATCATCTGCTTTGTCTCCCATACAGTAAATCAGAGTGTTCATCTGATTTTCTTCGGAGCTTATTGTGAGATTGCTTGCTTGCCTAAATCTCTCGAATCGCCGTATCCATTTTGTCCACTCATTTGCTTTGGAAAAATCAAAGGGCTCCGGTGGTTGGATGTTAAAAGTAACGCTGGCTGTGCTAGCCATTCTGCTAACTCCTTCCTCATTCTGCTCATCCCCACTGCTGCTCATTTTCCTCTTTTGGGTAGACCTTGTTGTTCAGTTACTGTGTTACAGAACTTCTGACACCATGTCGTATTTTGTAATAATACTCTTAACACGTAAGTTCTCTGCACACAAACTGCATTATTTTTTCTTAACTCCTCCCTTCCGGTTCCTTCATACTGTGTCACCTCAAAATATGTCCCTCACTACTCTCTGTCTAACATTGGTTCCTCTTCACAGTTAAATATCAACAGGTTCCATTTACCCTAGACCACAAGTACTGCATCCAGTTTTGTTCACCACATTATAAAAAAAAAATTGAGACTCTAGAAAAAGTACAGAGAAGAGCTACCAGGAAGATTGGAGACTGAAACATGAAGAATGGTAACAGGAACTGGGCGTGGCTAGTCTAGTAAAGAGAAGGGCCAGGGGAGACATGATAGCGGTCTTCCAATATTTGAGGGGCTGCCACAGAGAGGAAGGGGTCAAGCTATTTTCTAAAGCACCTGTAGGCCAGACAAGGAATAATGGATGGAAACTGAACAAGGAGAGATTTAACCTGGAAATAAGGAGAAACTTTCTGACAGTGAGAACAATCAACCAATGAAACAGCTTGCTCTCGGAAGTTGTGGGCGCGCCATCACTTGAGACTTTCAAGAAGAGATTGGACTGCCATTTATCAGAAATGGTGTACAGTCTCCTGCTTGGGCGGTGGGTTGGACTAGATGACCTACAAGATCCCTTCCAACTCTGATTATCTGTTAAATCTGTTACTTTCTCTCATTCCTAGGAAGGAGGCAATGACAAACTACCCAGTGTTACCCTATAGGGAGATGGGGAGCATAAAAATATAATAATTTTTAAAAAGCCACTTCTGAAACACTTGTCCAAGAAAACTGCAGGGGGTTGTCCATCCATTGTCTGAAAATCAGACATGGTAAAAAAAATAGCTGTTGAAGCCCTCTTTAGACGTATGAAAATGGTTGTGCTTGGAGTCATCAAATATGTGTCTCTGTGTGTCTGTGCTTGTTTGTTTTTCTTTTAAATGACAGACTTTTCCTTGACACTGCTCTTTAGCTGCTTTTCAAGAATATCTGAAGCTTCCTAGGATTCAAGGGAGAAGATTCAAAATTACTTGAGCCTCACCAATTGTTAGAAAATCCCATATTCCCTCATGTTTATTTCCTGCAAATAAAGAAATATGGATATTTTTTTTAACCTGGTGGTATTTGAAAGAAAAGAAAATGACACAAGTTTTGGCCTTGTTCCCAAAGTAGTAAACATTTCCAAGCTGTATAATTCCAAATTGCAGTTTCTACAATATAGATAACACTATGTCAGCAGTACTTGTTTTTTTCATGCTAATACATAATGTTTCAGTGTTCATTGTTTCAGTGAGATTAAGGTCTTGATTTTAGAATATTAAAAATACAATGTACATTGGACTTACGCAGGGGTGGGCTGATGTGGGATTCGCACGGGTTCGGGTGATCCTCTAGGATTCTGCCCAGTTCGGTGAACCTGCAAATCCCACCCCAGCTGACCCGCCCACCCCACCCCTCCCAGGAGTCTCCATGTGTCCTGTTTTGGATGCCAGGTAAGTACAAGGCCTGCATAGAGGCTCGGGAAGGGCAAAAAACAGGCCTCTCAGAGGGCCTCCGGAGCCCGGGGGAGGCCATTTTCGCCTTCCTGGAGGCTCGAGGAAAGCCTCTGGAACCCAGAGAGGGTGAAAAACAAGCCTCCTAGAAGTTTCGGAAAACCAGAAATGGGCCTGTTTCCAGCCTTCTGAGGGTCTCCGGAGTCCAGGGGAGGCTGTTTTCATCCTCCCAGAGGCTTGAGGAAAGCCTCCAGAGCCTGGGAAGGGTGAAAAATGGGCCTCCTGGAAGGTCCAGTAGGCCACACCCACCCAGCAATCGGATAGAGAACTGGTTGCTAAAATTTTTGAAGCCCACCCTGGACTTATAAGATAAAAGGCATTTATTATGGGCAGTGAGGAAGTACTATTTTTAAAAACCTACTTTTTCCCCTCTTCTTAGAAGAATATTTAGAGGACCACACTGTCTCATGCACTATAACTACCACATGTTTTGAACTATAAGCTGGTATTCCATCCTATTTCTGTTTATAAAGTTGCTAAAATTTCATTAAAATTGTTAAGTTCTGTGCGTGGTGCAAGAAGCAGAGACGAGTCGGCGAACAGTGAACTTCAACTCTTTATTTAACATGGTGCAACAGCTCTCTTAACGGCCTCAACAGCCCCTTTTATATAGGCAAGCTCTTGGGTATTTAGCCAATGAGAACACAGGAATGTTAGCTCTTTTTAACCAATGAGAAGGGCTCATTAATAGCCAATCAGATTCCCCTGAACGGACCAATCCGATATCGCTATTATCGGCCAATCAGAAGTGCAGGGCCAGAACCCTGCACTTTGCTTTAAGGTTTCAACAAACTTTATTCAAGCACTTTTATTAATTCACAACACCCCTTCCCCCCGGGTTCCGTTTAAGGGGTGCGGTAATGTAGTCTTTGAGGTAGGCAGGTTGTTTGGATTGTCTATTTGATTTACACTGTTCTCCCGGTATTTGTCTAGAGTCTTGTTGGGGTAGGACATTACCTGATGAACAGGGTGCCTCTGATTCTGTATCTAAACTTCCGTTACCATTAATGTCCTCGATATCCCTTTGAGGCAAGTTAACCCCTGTCCCCGATCCTTCTTCACATGTTGAATCTGAGCGGTCATTTCTTCTGCTTGTGCTTTCCACCGTTCCAAACTCAGCCTCCTCAGCGTCTCCTCCCCCCTCAGTTTGGAAATCACCGGAATCGCAGACCCCAGACTGCAGCCTTGAATGCAGCTGATCAATATGGCGCTTCCATATTCTATCTTCACGACATTTCACTCGGTACGATCTGGGTCCGGTTACTTGGATTACAGTTGCCTCAACCCACAATGGGTCACCATAAAAGTTTCTCGCGAAAACCAAGTCGCCTACTTGGAAATTTTGGCATTTCCCGCTGGATCCGTGTGGTTTTTCAGGTTCGTACGATGGGTGTAGTTGGTCCAGGTGGGAGCGGAGTTTCCGTCCCATCAATAACTCAGTGGGAGTTTTGTTGGTGACGCTGTGCGGAGTGATGTGCTGCAAAAAGAGTATCTGGTTAAACTTGTCTTCGATATCACCATAGTCCATTTTATGTAGAGTTCTTTTGACGAATTGTACCATGCGCTCGGCCCTTCCATTAGCCACAGGATGCGCCGGTGAAGTTAGCGCATGGCGAATACTGCGGTCCGCCAGGTACTGTTCAAAAGAAAGCACGGTAAATTAGGGCCTGTTGTCGGATACCAGAACGTCCGGTAATCCATGTGGGGTAATCCGTAGTCTTTGAGGTAGGCAGGTTGTTTGGATTGTCTATTTGATTTACGCTGTCCTCCCGGTATTTGTCTAGAGTCTTGTTGGGGTAGGACATTATCTGGTGAACAGGGTGCCTCTGATTCTGTATCTAAACTTCCGTTACCATTAATGTCCTCGATATCCCTTTGAGGCGAGTTAACCCCTGTCCCCGATCCTTCTTCACATGTTGAATCTGAGCGGTCATTTCTTCCGCTTGTGCTTTCCGCCGTTCCAAACTCAGCCTCCTCGGCGTCTCCTCCCCCCTCAGTTTGGAAATCACCGGAATCGCAGACCCCAAACTGCAGCCTTGAACGCAGCTGATCAATATGATGCTTCCATATTCTACCTTCGTGACATTTCACTCGGTATGATCTGGGTCCGGTTACTTGGATTACAGTTGCCTCGACCCACAATGTTGCAAATAATCTGTCCAATATGTTGCAAATAATCTGTCCAATTTCTTGATGACTGATTCGGTTGTTGTATTTTTCATCTCATGGATTTCGAGCCAGTTTGAGTAGGCATCCACTGTTAATAAAAATGTGTGTCCATTCGTAGGTCCCGCAAAGTCCAGATGAATACAGGACCATGGTCCCCTGGGTGTTTCCCATTGTGTTGGGGTTGCTTTCGGTGGGGCATTGCTGACTTCCTGGCATTTGGAACAAGTCTTTACCCAGCCTTCAATCTGCTTGTCTATGCCCAGCCACCAGGCATAGCTTCGTGCGAGTGCTTTCATGCGCACGATGCCAGGGTGGCCATCGTGCAAAGTTCTTAGTACCGCTCGCTGTAACCGTTCTGGGGCAATGACTCTATTGCCCCAAATGATGCAGCCCTTCTGGGAAAACAGTTACGTCTGTCGACTTTTGAAGGGAGCGTAATTGTCAGGAATTTGGTCCAATGGTCATCCATGTTCTACCTAGCTGAGGACACGTGCTAAAACAGAATCGCATGTAGTTTCAATCGCGATATCGCGAGCTGTCAGTGGCGGTTTTTGGAGTGTCTCGATCTGCAGTGTTGTGACGGTCGGAGCAGGGTCGTCAAGGGTTTCTGGAAGCAGTGCACGGCTCAATGCGTCAGCGTGGGAAATGGCTTTCCCCGGGCGGTGTTGCGACTTATAATTAAAGGCAGCCAAGAATTCTGACCAGCGGGTCATTCTGGGAGATAATATATAAGGGGTTGGTTTATCTCCTGCTATAATTTCCATTAAGGGTTTGTGGTCAGTTATTATCGTGAATGCCTGCCCATAGATATATTCATGAAATCGTTTAACAGCGGATACAATAGCAAGAGCTTCCTTATCAATTTGACTGTAATTGCGTTCTGCTTTTGACAGCGTTTTTGAAAAATAGGCAACAGGGGCTTCACTTCCGTTTGGTAAAACGTGGCTCAAAATGGCGCCCACTCCGAAGGGTGATGCATCACAAGTAACAGTCAAAGGCAAAGTCTCATTATACTGCATCAAAACAGTGTTGGAGGTCAATACGTTTTTTACTTGTCGAAACGCCTGTTCCTCTCGGTGCCCCCAAACCCAGGTTGCTTTTTTGTCTAATAAACAATGCAGGGGTTTGGCTATGGTTGCCTTGTGAGGCAGGAAGACATTATAAAAATTGATAAGGCCTAGGAATGCTTGGAGATCCGCCTTATTGCGGGATCTTGGGGCGTTTTTGATTGGCCTAAGTTTGCTATCGGTGGGGTGAATGCCCTGTTTATCTATTAAATATCCTAAAAATTCTACTTGATCAGTACATAGTTGACACTTGTTTTTCTTAACTTTGAGACCCGACTCTTTAAATCTCTGGAGAACCAACCCCAGGCGTTCCCTTAGTATTTCTTGAGTCGGATCAGCAATTAAAACGTCATCAAAATAGGGGACAACGCCTTTTATCCCTTGTAATATTCTTTCCATCAAACTTTGAAAGATTCCCGGGGCCACGCTTACTCCGAATTGGAGTCAGTTACATTTAAACGCACCTTAGTGCGTAACGATCATTTGAGCCTCTGCCGTGTTTTTGTCTACAGGCAGTTGTTGGTATGCCTGGGCTAGATCTAGTTTAGCAAAGACTTTTCCGCCCCCCCAGGGAATGGAGAAGGTGGTTGCACCACCGTTACCGGGTGAGCGTTTTGTTGCAAGGCATGATTCAGGGTGGCTCGGTAGTCCCCACAAATTCTTAACGATCCATCCGGCTTGATGGGTGTCATGATTGGGGTTTCCCAGGGGGAATGGTCAGTTGGTTCTAACACACCCTGGGCTATTAATTTATCAAGCTGCTCATCAATCTTTGGTTTAAGGGCGAATGGGACTCGACGAGACTTAAGGCGGATGGGAGCTATTTCGGGGTTGAGGTTAAATGATATCGGGGTCCCCTTGTACTCGCCTAGTTTGTCTGCAAAGACGTCCTGGAATTCTTGGATGAGATCCTCTTTCCAATCGTTGCTGCGGGTTCAGTGAATGCCGGCTACTTCAATTCTAAGTGGAGCGAACCACTGGAGGCCTAACAAGCTGGGCCAATCCCTGTCGACTACAGTCAAGGATAGAGATGCAGCACGATTTTTAAAGGAGACGCGGACTTGGCTGGATCCAATGACTGGAATTCGATTTCCTTGATAATCTTTGAGTATGATTCTTTGGAATCGGAGGTCTTGTCGCCGGAGGGTAGTGATGAGTTGCTTGAGGGTCTTCCAGGAAACCATCGAGAGGGACGATCCTGAATCGACTTCCATCATACAAGGCTGGTTTTCGATGGCCACCTTCACCCGGATCTTCTTGGCGTCCAGTGATGAGGCATGACCAATCGTAATAGTTTGGTGTGCCTCTTCTCACTTCGTTGAGTGGTTTAGGGGTCTGTTTCTGTAGGAGTGGTTGTTCCATTGGTGATTCAAGGGTTCTCGCTTTGCAGGACGGTTTCCTGTAGATTGGCGATAGTTAGCCCCCCTCGGGGTTTGACTGGGTCCTTGCTTGCTTCTACAGACCCGTGCGATGTGGCCTCTTTTCCCACACATATGGTAAAGCGCATCGAGGAATTTGCAGTCTGATCAGGGGTGGTTTGCCCCACAACCAGCACATTGGTACTGCGATCTCTGGCGTTGGTCTCGTTCAGACCAGAGCCGGTTGACCTCTTCTTCATCGCTTTCTGATGACGATTCGAGGTCCTCGTGGTGGGCTGTCATTGCCGGTTCTTCTAAGTGAGGTGAAACTTCGCTGGCAAGTTGGCGAAGTGGAGCGTGGGTGCGGTGCATTCGAGCAGCCGACTTCCTGGTTGCTTTTGCTGCAGTCGTGTCAGCAATGGCATCTGTAAAGCTAATGTCGCCTTTCGCCATCAGCTTACTCTGCAGGCCTGGAGCATCTAATCCCAGAACTATTCTGTCTCTCAGGGCTTCTTCAAGGTCGGCAAACCCGCATAGGCCTCCCAGATTCCGGAGATCCGCTATGAAATCTGCAACGTTTTCAATCTTCCACTGATCTCTCTGGTAAAATTCATGCTTGCTCACGAGCATTGGTACGGTCGGTGCATAGTGGGCCCTTAACAGGGGTTCGAGGACGTCACAGTCCATGGACTTCACTTCTGCCGGTTTCACTAGTGCTTTGGCCATCTTGAATATGGTTGGCCCGCAATGAGTTAGGAATACGGCCCGTTTCTTCCCGGTAGTGGCATCCTTCAAATTGTTGATCTCCAGAAACATCTGGAAGCGATCCATATATGAGTCCCAGTCTTCTTGTGCTGGGTCGAATGGAGTGGGTGGTATGACGCTGCCGGACATGGTTCCGCCGTTGGTGCGTTTCAGCCACGTGCTCTGTTATCGCTTTTGTAGTGTTCAGTCAGCTCTGATGTCTCCACATCCCATCCTTGTCACCAATGTTATGTTTGGTGCGTGGCGCAAGAAGCAGAGACGAGTTGACAAACAGTGACCTTCAACTCTTTATTTAACATGGTGCAACAGCTCTCTTAACGGCCTCAACAGCCCCCTTTATATAGGCAGCTCTTGGGTATTTAGCCAATGAGAACACAGGAACATTAGCTGTTTTTAACCAATGAGAAGGGCTCGTTAATAGCCAATCAGATTCCCCTGAATGGACCAATCCGATATCGCTATTATCGGCCAATCAGAAGTGCAGGACCAGAACCGTGCACTTTGCTTTAAGGTTTCAACAAACTTTATTCAAGCACTTTCACAACAAAAATGTCAATATTAATATTCCGGTTTATGTTGGAGTTTCTTCCAATTACATCAACTTTGCATTTTTTTCAACAATATTTGTATTATTTATTCATTTATTATTTTATCTTACTTTGATTACAGTATAAGTAACTCAAAACAGTGAAAACACCTAATATTCTTTCCTCCTCCTATTTTCCACACAACAGCAACCCTGTGAGGTGAATTGGACTGAGAGGGTCTGACTGGCCCAAAGACACCCAGTCTGCTTTCATGCCTATGGTGGGACAAGGTGCCTTAACTACTATACCAAACTGGCTGTCTATAAATTTATATATAGATTTCTTCTGATTTCTAGTTCCTAACTGGCTCTTATATCTTTATAATCATCAATTTAGAACAATTCTATACTAGGAAACTTTGTTAATATTGTTAAAATAGTATTTCTTATTTAGTGTTTTATATGTTTTGCATATTTTGTAGAAATCTTGCATTGCTTCATGTTTCAGAACAGTTTTATCTATATGGGAATTTGCACGCTGGTGATGTTTTTCAATGGATTAAGCATTAATCATATCTTTCACAAACATAATATTTGGAACTGAGGGTTGAACTGTGGAGTCTTTGGTGGCTCTCTGAGACTGGTGGTTTTCTTGTACACATTTCAGTTCCCAACTAAATAACATGATCAGTTCTAGAATTGATGATGTTGTCTAGTTTGATAATGAAATGTCTGCAAGAAAACCACCAAGCTCAGAGAGCACCAAAGACCCTACAATCATTTTATTTATTTTATTTTTTTATTTTATTTGGTTTGTCAATTGTCAACTTATACCAATCATAATAGGTATAAGTAAAAACATAGTTATGAATACATGGATACATATAAGAAAAATAAAAGAAACAATAGGACAGGGACGGTAGGCACATTGGCATGCTTATGCAGGCCCCCTGCAGACCTCTTAGGAAAGAGGTGAGGTCTTATAATAATATATAAGCCACCTGGAGTCACTATGAGTGAATTGGGCAGCCATATACATTTTCCTAATAAATAAATGTGGTATGCGACTTATAAATTTGAAAATAAAATGCATTTATTTCCTGAAGGATCAATGTATGAAGACTTGTCAGTTCCCACTAATGAGTAAAAGTGATAGGAAAGCTGGCGAATCAGCTGTTCGTCTTAACATGCCATCTGGAGAGATCTTAGAAATTAGGAAGTTTGCAGATGGCTTGCATGGTGGTCCATAAATGTTTTTGATAAATAAATATGTAGAACCCACCTTAAAAAAAAGATTGGGAACTAACACCTTGATGATAGTGAGCACATTGTGATAAGTAACACATCTGTTCCTTGCTAATCTATCTAATTGTTTCTTCCTACTTGTGTCCCTGGCTTCTGCTGCTGCTGCTTCTGACGTGAAAGAGGTGGTGAATTAGGATTCTTCAGAAAAAGAGGACTTAAAAAATAATTTATACAAATGCTATCTCAACATGGCTGACATCAGAACTATACTGATCAATGTTCTTTAAATAAATTGTGTGTATATGGCTTAAGAATTAAACCAGGCTTACTCTTTCTTACCCAGAGATTATAAAATTGAGCTTTCCAAGTCTGATAAAATCCTATGCCCTAATCCAGGGAGGGAGAAAGGAGAGGCAAAGAAGGGAAGTGAACAGGGCAGAGAGAAAGCCCTTCAAGATCTTTCAAAGACTGAAGACTGGTGTCAAGTTTTCACAACTGTTAAGTTCTGCGCATGGGTGCAAGGAATGGAGACGAGGCAGTGAACAGTGAACAGTGAACTTCAACTCTTTATTAATCATTCTGAACAGAGCAAAAACCCTAGGGCAGCAGCAGCCCTTTTATAGGGCAGGCTGCTGACCTATTAGCCAATGAGAAACGTGGAAGTGTTAAACCCTTGAACCAATGCGAGTGGCTCGTTAACAGCCAATCAGATTCTCCAGAACGGACCAATCCGATATCGCTATTATCGGCCAATCAGAAGTGCAGGATTAAAACCCTGCTTTTTCTTTAAGCTTTGTTCAAACTTTATTTAAGCGTTTTTATTAGTTCATAACACCCCTTCCCCCTGGGTTCCGTTTGAGGGGTGCGGTGACATAATCCCTAAGGTATGTAGGTTGTTTTAACTGTCTATTAGATTTGCGCTGTCCCATCGGTTCCCATCTGCAGTCTGGCTTCAGTGGGACGTTTTTGGACATATCTGGTACAGGCGGTTCCGCATTCTCACTGGACGACTCGGTGCCGCTAATTCTGCCATTGTTGTTGTCCTCCAATCTTTGCGGGCTAGCCTCCATTGAGGTATTCCACTGTGGCAAGGAAACTCCCCTCCTTGATTCTTCTTCATTTATCGCGCCCGATTGCTGACTTCCTTCGCTTGTGCTTTCCACCATCTCGAATTCGGTTTCTTCGACATCCCCTCCCCCCTCAGTTTGGGAGTCACAGGAGTCGCGGAAACTGGGTTGTAGCCTAGAGCGAAGCTGATCTATATGGCATTTCCATATTTTTCCATCGCAGGTTTGCACACGGTATGATCTGGGCCCGGTGGTTTGAATTACAGTTGTTTTGACCAATAATGGTTCACCGGACAGGTTTTTGGTGAAAACTAAGTCACCTACCTTGAACTCGCGGCATTTTCCGCTAGATCCACAGGGTTTCTCTGGCTCGTAGGAAGGGTGAAGCCGGTATAGGTGGGAACGGAGCTTGCGTCCCATCAACAGTTCAGCTGGCATCTTGTTGGTGACGCAGTGCGGAGTGATGTGTTGGAGTAGGAGTATTCTGTTTATTTTTTCATCAATGTCCCCATAGTCCATTTTGTGGAGAGTTTTTTTAATGAATTGTACCATGCGCTCGACCTTGGCGTTAGCCGCAGGTTGCGCTGGCGAAGTTAGCGCATGGCCAATGCCCCGATCCGCTAAGTATTGTTCAAATACCAGGGCGGTGAACTGGGGTCCGTTGTGGGAGACCAGAACATCTGGCAACCCGTTCTAAACACCCTGGCCTATTCAATTTTCAGATGACGGACTCCGTTGTAGTATTCTTCATTTCGTGGATCTTGAGCCAGTTAGAATAGGCATCCACTGTTAGGAGGAACGTATGTCCTTTAGTAGGTCCCACAAAATCAATGTGGATGCGGGACCACGGCCCCCAGGAGGTTTCCCACTCCATTGGAGTTGCTCTAGGTAGGGCACTGCTGATTTCTTGGCACTTTAAGCAAGTCTTTACCCAGGCTTCGATCTGTTTTTCGATGCCCAGCCACCACGCGTAGCTTCATGTGAGCGCTTTCATACGCATGATACCGGGGTGACCGTCATGCAATGTTTTCAATACTGCTCATTGAAACCGCTCTGGGACGACGACTCTATCTTCCCATAGGATGCAGCCTTTTTGCGAAAAAAAGTTCTGTTTGCCGGTTTCTGAAAGGGGTGAAATCGTGAGAGGTTTGTTCTATTGGCCATCCTCTTTCGACCCAGCTAAGAACTCGCGCCAAGACAGGATCTCGTTTTGTTTCGATTGCAATGTCTTTGGCTGTTAGCGGTGGTGAATGTAGCGTTTCAATCTGGAGTGTCGTAAGGGTTGGAGCTGGGTCATCAATGGTTTCCGGAAGTGGTGCACAGCTCAATGCATCAGCGTGGGGAATGGCTTTCCCTGGGCGGTGTTGTAATTTATAGTTGTACACAATTAAAAACTCCGACCAGCGAGTCATTCTAGGTGACAATATATAGGGGGTTGGCTTGTCTCCTGCTATAATCCCTGGCAAAGGTTTGTGGTCGGTAACAATAGTAAAAACTCGTCCATACACATATTCATGAAACCATTTCACAGCAGATACAACAGCAAGAGCCTCTTTGTCGATCTGGCTATAATTACGTTCAGCCTTTGATAAGGTCCTTGAAAAATAGGCAATAGGGGCCTCACTACCATTTGGTAACACATGACTCAAAATGGCTCCTACTCCAAACGGTGACGCGTCACATGTAATTGTTAAAGGCAGAGTCTTGTTATACTGCATTAAAACAGCATCTGAGGTTAGTAAGTTTTTCACTTGTTGGAATGCGTGCTCCTCTCGGTGTCTCCAGACCCAGGTTGCCTTTTTGTCAAGAAGTCTATGTAGGGGCTCAGCTACGGTCGCTTTCTTGGGCAAGATGATGTTGTAAAAGTTAATGAGCCCGAGGAAAGCTTGGAGATCAGTCCTATTTCTGGGTCTTGGGGCATTTTTGATTGCCCTTAGTTTACTATTAGTGGGTGAATGCCTTGTTTATCGATTAGGTACCCCAGGAACTCTACTTTATGAGTACACAGTTGACATTAATTTTTTTAACCTTAAGTCCAGAGTCTTTAAATTTCTGGAAGACCATTTTAAGACTCTTTTCTAGTATTTCTCTATTCGGGGCAGCAATTAAAACGTCATCAAAGTATGGCATAACCCCCTTGATCCCTTGCAATAGTCTCTCCATCAGACTTTGAAAAATCCCTGGGGCTACGCTCACTCTGAATTGGAGTCGGTTGCACTTAAAGGCGCCTCGGTGCATAACCATCGTCTGTGCCTCTGCGGTTTTTTTTTAATCTACAGGCAGTTGTTGGTAGGCCTGTGCTAAATCCAATTTAGCGAAGAGTTTTCCGCCCCCCAGTGAATGGAGAAGGTGTTGTACTACCGGCACCAGGTAAGCATTCTGTTGAAGGGTGTGATTAAGGGTAGCCCGGTAGTTCCCACAAATCCTTAACGATCCATCCGGTTTGATGGGTGTTATAATTGGGGTTTCCCAACGAGCGTGGTCAGTTCTAAAACACCCTGGGCTATTAATTTATTGAGCTGCTCGTCAATTTTTGGTTTAAGGGCAAAAGATACCCAACGAGGCTTAAGGCGGATGGGGGCTACTTCAGGGTTAAGGTTAAATGATATCGGGGTCCCCTTTTACTCGCCTAGTTTGTCTGCAAAAACGTCCTGGAATTCCTGGATGAAGGCCTCCTCCCAGTCGTCGCTTCTGGTTTGGTGAATGCCGGCTACCTCGATCCTGAGTGGGGTGAACCATTAAAGGCCTAACAAGCTAGGCCGGTCATGGTCGACGACGGTCAGTGGTAATGACGCAGTATGATTTTTGAATGATACTTGGACTTGGCTGGATTCAACGACCGGAATTCGGTTCCCCTGATAATCTTTGAGTATGATTCTTTGGGCTCTGAGGTCTTGACGCTGGACAACAGGGATTAATTGTTTAAGAGTCTTCCAGGAAAGCATCAAGAGGGACGATCCTGAATCAACTTCCATCACACAAGGCTGGTTTTCGATGGCGATCTTCACTCGGATCTTCTTTGCATCTAGCGATGAGGCGTGACTGATTGTAATGGTTTGGTGTACCTCTTCTCTTCTCGATAAAATGGCCGGTGTTTTATTTCTGTAGGAGTGGTTGTTCCATTGGCGGTTCAATTGTTCTCGACTCACAGGTCGATTCTCTGTGGTCTGGTGATAGTTGTTTCCCCTCTGAAATGGGCTGGATCCTTGCTTGCTTCTACAGACCTTCCCAATGTGGCCTCTTTTCCCACAGAAATGGCAGAGCGCGTCGAGGAATTTGCAGTCTGATCGTAGGTGGTTTGCCCCACAACCCGCGCATTGGTGCGGTAGTCTTTGATTCCGCTGATGGCGTTGTTCACGTTCAGACCATAGCTGGTTGACCTCCTCCTCATCACTTTCTGATGGTGATTCGAGGTCCTCATGGTGGGTCGCTTTTGTGTGCCTCTCTAGGCGAGGTGAGGTATCGCTGGCGAGTTGATGGAGTGGTGCCTTGGTGCGGCGCATTTGGGTGGCCAACTTCCTGGTTTCTTCTGCTGCAGTAGTGTCCTTGATGACATCAGCAAGGTCGATGTCCCCTTTGGCCATGATCTTGCTCTGTGTCGTGGGGTCATCTAACCCCAGAATTATTTGGTCTCTCAGAGCTTCTTCGAGGTCTGTAAACCCACAGAGGCCTCCCAGGTTCCAGAGATCCGCAATGAAATCTGCAATGCTCTCTCCTTTTCACTGGTCCCTCTGGTAAAATTCATGTCTTCGGACAAGCGTTGGTACGGCGGGTGCATAGTGGGCCCGTAGAAGGGCCGCGAGGACGTCCCAGTCCATGGTCTTCACCTCAGCCGGTTTCGCTAGTGCCTTGGCCATCTTAAAGATGGCAGGCCCGCAATGGGTCAGGAACACTGCTCGCTTTTTTCCCGTAGTTGCATCATTTAAGTTGTTGGTTTCCAGAAACATCTGGAACCGGTCTATGTACGAGTCCCAGTCTTCTTGTGCTGGATCAAATGGAGCGGGTGGCATGGCGTCGCCAGACATGGTTTCCGTTGTCGATGTGCCTTCAGCCAGGTGCTCTGTTTGGTGCTCTGTATTATTCAGTCAGCTTTGATGTCTCCGCATCCCACCCTCATCACCAGTGTTAAGTTCTGCGCATGGGTGCAAGGAATGGAGACGAGGCAGTGAACAGTGAACTTCAACTCTTTATTAATCATTCTGAACAGAGCAAAAACCCTAGGGCAGCAGCAGCCCTTTTATAGTGTAGTCTGCTGACCTATTAGCCAATGAGAACATGGAAGTGTTAAACCCTTGAACCAATGCGAGTGGCTCGTTAACAGCCAATCAGATTCTCCAGAACAGACCAATCCGATATCGCTATTATCGGCCAATCAGAAGTGCAGGATTAGAACCCTGCTTTTTCTTTAAGCTTTGTTAAAACTTTATTTAAGTGTTTTTATTAGTTCATAACAACAACCAATTGCAGAATGTATTAGATAAAATCTGGAAGCAATGGGTTGTCCTTCCAGGGAGACAGATGTCAACTTCCTTCCCAGGCATTATTCCCCTTTTAATTTTGGTTAGCCATGCTACAGTTTAAATCCTGCTGTCATTGGTTCTTTACCCCTGCTTCTCTGTACAGTGTGTATGAAGTGACCTTTCAAAACTTCATCTTTCTCTGTGTGCATAAGCACCTGTTTTGGTCCCTGTTGTGTCAGCTGTTTGCTTCCTGCATTAGTTTGTTATGGGAAGGAAGAGTGAAGGGAAGGGAAGGGAAGGGAAGGGAAGGGAAGGGAAGGGAAGGGAAGGGAAGGGAAGGGAAGGGAAGGAAGGAAGGAAGGAAGGAAGGAAGGAAGGAAGGAAGGAAGGAAGGAAGGAAGGAAGGAAGGAAAGCATTGAGGAAGCACAATAGGTCTGGGATCCCTATGTACTTTTTGAAAATTATGTCAAAGTAAGGCAACAATCCATGCTTATGTGGGTTCTTTTCTGAGTGGGTTTTTTTTTTTTTTTGTATGCATGTGTGTGTCTCCCATCAATGAAATAAATCCACCATAAAACTAAGGGGAGAAGACAGAACAATTTCACCAATAGAAAGTGGTCTTTAATAGCACTTGGGTTTAATGAAATCTAACCTAACACATCTGGTCCTTGACTCACAATATTCAATTTTATTATACTCTCGTGAGTAGGGTATTTGCCAGCTGTGCAAATATGTTTTAATCCTTGGCCATTTAGTTTCAAATGCCTTGCAGAACAGCAAATTGTGAATCTCGATGGAGCAGTGGATTAAATATCTTGGCTAAGAGGAGAAGGAGAGCAAGACGAAGGAATTAGAGTGCATAGTTGTAACAGCAGGGCAGAATTTTGATTTAATGGTTTATTCTTCAGGGTCCTATTCAGCAGGTTTGCTGCACATCACATATCTCATTAGGAATAAATGTTTCAAAACCTGCTTTTCCACTCCTCTTCTACTGTATGCTTTTAGCTACAGAGTGTAATTGGATAGCAATTCTATTGCTCTTGAATAACATATAATAGTCTGATGTCCATCTCCTGTGACTGGGGAGGGAAAATTCTCAGCTTATATGGGGAAAACTTCCTCCTTCCCTCCCTCTTTCCCTCCTTCCCTCCTTCCTTCCTTCCCTCCCCTTACAAGGAAGGGGAAGGAAGGAATCCTAGTGCGTCCTGCCAGAATGATACACAGAGCCAGGAATCCACAACACTACTGTAAGCATGCACTCGATAACCACAACACAACAGTAATGGCTGGTGGGCATCCTTATAAAAACAAAAGAAAAAAGAAAGTGAAAAGAATATATTAAAACAGTAGTAAATACCCCAATTCCTCAGTCTCCAAATACACTGTAGAAATAATTCCATTTTTACTCTCTTCTGGGAAGCCAATAATGAGAGCAGGAAGCTGACCTCCAGAAGGATGCTAATATTAAGTACAGGGCTGCAATTAAAAAAACTTTGTCTGTGCCCCTTGGCCCCTTAATCTGACAAAGCTATTAAAAAAATTTGTCAGGAGTATATGTACTGGATGAGTCAGACAGGTCACTTCCATGTGGAAAAGGTCTTGCAAACAGCTAAGAGCCAAGCCCTAGGACTTTCTAGATTTACACCAGCACTTTAAATTTACATTAGCACCTTGAATTGCATACAAAAACCTAGTGATGCTTACATTGCAGCCACCCAATGCAAGCTCCTGCAATGCAAGCATAAACCTAATTATGGTGATTTCCATTTGTTGTCAAATGTGGCATTTTGATCCAATTGCAGGTTCTTGGGGGGAGGTGCTGTTTTTCAAGGGAAAAATATGTTCTTTGCATGTAGACCAGATGCGTCATGCACAGGCCACACCCATCCCAGCTCCATGAATGGGAAAAACATCATGAAATGTCACGTGATGGCAATGTGATGTGGTGAGTTTGACACCTGTGATGTAGACTTTTTAGGTTTGTTGGAAAATATTTAACAGGGTGTTCACATTTGCCCTCTTCATCTATTTTCCCAAATTTTATTTAGAAAAGAAGACTTCATGGCCAAACATTCATATGGGATATGTGGCTCCTTGTTTTAAATAAATCTCTGCAGTGAGGGAGAGATGCTGTATGATGTTACCGCAGTGTATGGAATGTATTTAATGCGTCCTCCAAAAACTTTAGAAGATAAATATGGACTTATACTTGCAGCAAATGCATGAAGAAAAAAGAAAGAGAAAGTAAAAGAGAAAAACAAGTTTGTTACTGACATTGTAAGCTGGCAGGAATTCAAGATGAGTTGACATGTTTGGTTTTTTTTAGGAAACCAGAGAAGCTTCTAGAGCAGGGGTGTCCAATCTTGGCAATTTCAAGACCTGTGAATTTCAAAAGTCCCAGAATTCCTCAGCCAGCCATGATGTTCTAGTGGGAATAGATGGACTGGTGAAGAGGCAAAAAGCAACTGCCAGGGAAGTGGAGAAACCTTCATTGTTTAGTTAACAACCATGAAGTAAAAGGTAATAAAATCAGACATATGAACCACCTTGCTTACCAATGAAAATTCTGATCCCTGTTCTGGTTGTAAATCAAGAACTACCTGCATTTTCAAAAGAGTAGATGCAGATTCAGGAACAGTTATGAAAGATGCTCCTGACGGTTACTTTAGGGAAACAATTGATCTGAAATATCCTACCCAGTTGCATCCTGGTTTCTTAAACTCATTCATCCATCTACATCTAGGTTTGCCTTAGTAAGACCACACCTAGAGTACTGCATCCAGTTTTGTTCACCACATTATAAAAAAGATGTTGAAACTCTAGAAAAAGTACAGAGAAGAGCAACCAGGAAGATTAGGGGACTGGAGGCTAAAACATACAACGAACGGTTGCAGGAAATGGGCATGGCTAGTCTAGTGAAGAGAAGGACCAGGGGAGATATGATAGCAGTCTTCCAATATTTGAGGGGCTGCCACAGGGAGGAAGGGGTCAAGCTATTTTCTAAAGCTTCTGTAGGCCAGACAAGGAATAATGGATGGAAACTGAACAAGGAGAGATTTAACCTGGAAATGAGGAAAAATTTTCTGACAGTGAGAACAATCAACCAATGGAACAGCTTGCCCTTGGAAGTTGTGGGAGCGCCATCACCTGAGACTTTCAAGAAGAGATTGGACTGCCATTTGTCAGAAATGGTGTAAGGTCTCCCACTTGGGTGGAGGTTTGGACGAGATGACCTCTGATTATCTGTTAAATCTGATCTGTTAAATCTGTTTGTATTGGTGTAATGATACACTGTTGATTTTTAAAATTCACGCTATATGATACAATCTGAAAGATTACAAAACTGTGAAGCTATTTGTTTCAGTTTTGCTTCTTTTTTAAAAGCAGAGGAGCTGTTGCTTTTATTACGCTAAGTCTCTATCAAATCTTTGTGTTTTATGTCCTGATTCTTCAAAGAAGTTACAAAACAAGCACTGGGAACTGGATCTTCTTAGTAATATTTCAGTGCTGGCATTTCCTAGAAAGGTCAAAGTAAATTGTTATTGTAGCTTTTGTTGGCAATAAGCATGAGAAAATGGCCTTTCTCCTTCCCCTCCCGAATAGGTCTTCTAATGTTGTTACGTGCATTTTTCTCTTGTTTTAGCAACAAAAGAAGGGGGGGGGGAACCTACCCCAGAACTTGCATTATTTGCCACTTGAAGACATAAAGCTTTTATACCTGAAAGAGAGGAAAATCTCTTAAAAGTACATTTTGAAAGGTTAAATATAGGGCTACACGGCAAGGAAAAATGTGATACCTGAGCAATGATTATTGTATTTGTTTTTTTGGTTTTTGTTGGCTGATTTCAATTTTGCGAGAAAGAACTTAACAATGCTTTTTATCTATTCTACATGAAGAAGAAAAAACGAAGAATAGGGCGTATATATCTGGCCTTTCCATTGTAAGCCCTCTCCTTTATAAGGAAACTAATGAACGTGGGAATGTCCTGTCTTTCATTATACAATCTTCTCTCTAATAGCTCTGCCACTTCCTTGGGTTCTTCTGCTTTTATTAAATTAATAGAAGACCCCCTTGTTGGTCATGGAGGCTTCAAATTTATAAAAGATAGAAATGAAATATCAGGAGCTTTCCACACAGGGGAACAATTAAAGTAAGGTCAAAAAACAGCATCAACATATATTCTAAAGTACTCTTCTGAAGAAGTTCTGTTTGAAAAGTTTTGGAGGGTGAATTTAATTCCAGAATGACATACTTTAACCTCACAGAGAAAAGCTCCACATGTCGGGGAATATTAAAGAAAGAGAAAATTTTCTTTAGAGGCTTTATGTTAGAAACCTGCCCATTAAAAATGTGCTCCTCTAAAATGGTGGACACTGAACAGAAAGAAATGAAAAGAATCTGCATGCCTGTGCTGGAAGAAATGTCCATCTGAGTTCAGTTCCAAGTGGGGAGAAAGACACTGGAAATTTGGAGGCTGTTTGGAAAAATGGTTGGAGCTCCTTGATGAAGAAAAAAAGTGTTATGTCTGGAGCATAGGTGCGAATAATGGAGACGAGCCGGTAGAAACAGTGAACTTCAAACTCTTTATTTACATGGTGTGACAGCTCAACTTGAGGGCTGCTATAGCCTTCCTTATATAGGCAACTTATTAACTATTCAACCAATAGCAAACTTGGAGCGCTAGCTCCGTTAACCAATAGGAATGGCCTGTTAATGGCCAATCAGATGCTCCTGAACGGACCAATCCGATCCTGCCATTAACAGCCAATCAGAAGTGCAGGGCCAGAACCCTGCACTTGACTTTAAGCTCAATATAACTTTATTAGTATTATTCATTCACAACACCCCTTTCCCCCAGCTTCTGCCCACGGGGCGTGGTTACATAGTCCTTCAGGTAGGACGGCTGTTTTATTAGTCTTTTCGATTTTTGCAAAGTGCCTGGCGGTTGGCTGCACTTCTGCTGAGGTAGATTGTTGTTTAACGGTAGGGGTGCCTCTGGTTCCGAGTTCACGTTCCCGTCGTCACCAATATCACTGGCCACTCCCTGAGGTGAACTCACTCCAGTCCCTGGTTCCTGTTCCTGCGTTCCAGTTCCATTATCAGTCTCATCGAAAAGGGTTCCCTCTAATTGTAATTCGCTTTCCTCAGTATCTCGGCCCCCCTCAGTTTGGTCATAAGGGAGTTCCGAATTGCGAGACGGTAGCCGCGATCGTAGTTGATCTATGTGGTGCTTCCAAAGTCTGTCGTCAGGGCACTGAACAAGGTACGATCTTGGGCCGGTTACGCGGATTACAGTCGCCTCTACCCACAGCAGATCGCCCGATAAGTTTTTAGCGAATACTAAATCGCCTACCTGGAAGGTACGGCATTGGCCGCTGGATCCGAGTGGCTTTTCCGGTTCGTAGGCTGAGTGTACTCAATCGAGGTGGGAGCGGAGCTTTCATCCCATTAGCAGCTCGGCGGGAGTTTTGTTGGTGATGCTGTCAGTTGTGATGCGCTGCAGGAAAAGGAAACGGTTGATTTTCTCGTCGATGTTGTCGTAGTCTAACTTTTGGAGAGTCTTTTTGGCGAATTGTACCATGTGCTCAGCCCTACCGTTGGCATCAGGGTGCGCAGGCGAAGTGAGCGCATGTCGAATACCCCGGTCAGCCAGGTACTGCTCAAAAGACAGCACGGTAAATTGGGGCCTGTTGTTGGATACCAGAACGTTTGGTAATCCGTGGGTTGCAAAAAGTCTTTCCAGTCTTTTGATGACCGCGTCAGTGGTTGTGTTGCTCATTCGGTGAATTTCAAGCCAATTCGAGTAGGCGTCGAAGGTTATCAAAAACGTGTGGCCTTTGGTTGGCCCAGCAAAGTCCAGATGGATGCGGGACCAGGGTCCCCACAGTGTCTCCCATTTGGTTGGAATTGCCTTTGGTGGAGCGTTGCTTACTTCTTGGCATCTCTTGCATAACCCATGATTCGATTTGTCTGTCGATGCCTGGCCACCACACGTAGCTTCGTGCGAGGCCCTTCATGTGCATGATGCCAGGGTGGCCATTGAGCAAGGTTCTTAGCAGTGTCTGTTGGAGTCGTTCTGGGATAACGACTCTATCGCCCCAGATGACACAGCCCTTCTGCGAGAACAACTCTGTTTGACGACTTTTGAATTGTGCAAAGTCGTCTGGTACTTGGTCCAATGGCCATCCGCATTCCACCCATGTGAGGACTCGCGCCAAGATGGGGTTGTGTTTTGTTTCTCTCGTGATGTCACGGGAAGTTAATGGTGGCGTGTAGTGTGTCTCGATCTGCAACTCTGTCATCGTTGGTGCAGGATCATTGATAGTTTCAGGGAGCGGTGTACGGCTCAGCGCGTTGGCGTGGAGAATGGCTTTACCGGGATGATATTGTAGCCGATAATTGTAGGCAGCCAAGAATTCTGACCAGTGGGTCATTCTGGGAGAAAGTATGTAGGGAGTTGGCTTGTCCCCAGCGATGATCCCCAGCAATGGTTTGTGGTCAGTTACGATGGTGAAAACCCAGCCGTACACATACTCATGAAATCTTTTAACAGCTGATACAATCACCAGGGCTTCTTTATCGATCTGGCTGTAATTTCGCTCGGTTTTCGAGAGCGTCTTTGAGAAGTAAACAACAGGGGCTTCGTTACCGTTAGGTAACACATGGCTCAAAATGGTGCCCACTCCAAAGGGCGATGCATCACATGTAATGTTTATTGGCAAAGTCTCATTGTACTGCATTAGTACGGCGTCCGAAGTCAGTAGTTTTTTCACATTACGGAACGCCTGCTCTTCTTTGTGACCCCATACCCAAATTGCTTTTTTAACTAATAGACAATGTAAAGGTTCAGCGACAGTCACCTTGTGCGGCAAGAATACATTATAGAAATTGATGAGGCCTAAGAACACCTGGAGGTCGGTCTTGTTCTGCAGTCTGGGAGCTTTTTTATTGCTCTCAATTTGCTATCGGTAGGGTGAATACCCTGACTGTCAATTAAATACCCTAAAAATTCAACACAATCTGTACACAGTTTGCACTTATTTTTTTTTTTTTTTTTGACTTTCAGGCCTGCTTCCTGGAATTTTCGTAATACCAGTCTTAAACGCTCCCATAAGATTTTTGGAGTGGGGGCAGCAATGAGTACATCATCAAAATAGGGGACAACGCCCTTGATCCCCTGCAATAGTCTCTCCATTAGGCTCTGAAAGATCCCTGGGGCTACACTGACTCCTAATTGGAGCCGCGTGCACTTAAAGGCACCTCGGTGTGTTACGATAGTCTGTGCCTGTGCCGTTTTTTCATCAACCGGCAGTTGCTGATAAGCCTGAGCCAAGTCTAGTTTAGCAAAGACTTTTCCGCCCCCCAGGGAATGGAGGAGGTGTTGTACCACCGGCACCGGATATGGGTTCTGTTGAAGGGCATGGTTTAGGGTGGCTCGGTAGTCCCCACAAATTCTAATTGAGCCGTCCGGCTTAATTGGTGTCACAATAGGCGTTTCCCATGGGGAGTGGTCAGTTGGCTTTAGGACTCCCTGGGCAATCAACTTATCAAGCTGCTCATCAATTTTCAGTTTCAGAACGAACGGAACTTGACGAGGTTTAAGGCGGATGGGAGCTATCTTTGGATTAAGGCTAAAGGATATCGGGGTCCCCTTGTACTCGCCTAGCTTTTCCTCAAAGACGTCCCTGAACTCATGGGCGAGGTCTTCCTCCCAGTCACTGCCACCGATTTGGTTAATGCCTGCCACTTCAATGCCGAGTGGTGCGAACCATTGCAGGCCTAACAGACTAGGCCGGTCCTTATCGATTATCGTCAAGGGTAAGTACGCCGTGCAGTTCTTGAATGCAACCCAGACTTGACTGGATCCTGTGACTGGAATTCGGTTCCCCTGGTAGTCCTTTAACAAGAGCTGTTGAAATTGAAGGTCTTGGCGCTGGATAGTGGGGATGAGTTGCTTGAGGGTCTTTCATGAGACCATTGAAAGAGACAATCCCGAGTCAACTTCCATTTGGCAAGGCCAATTTTCAATGTTCACGCTGACTCGAATTTTCTTAGCGTCCAGCGAAGAGGCATGGCCAATAGTGAGCATTTGGTGGGCCTCTTCCCATCTCGCTAGACGACTCACGGGTTTCTGTAGGAGTGGTTTACTGGTTCTCGCCTTACAGGGCGATTCCCTATCGATTCGCAGAGATTGGTTCCTTTCGAGGTCTGGCTGGGTCCGAGGAGGCTTCGGCAGACCCGTCCGATGTGGCCTCGTTTCCTGTACCCGTGGCAGAGCACGTTGCGGAATTTGCAATCGGAGCGGTAATGGTTGGCCCCGCAGCCAGCACACGGTTGCTGGGACTTCGGGTATTGGTCCCGATCGGACCACAGGTGATGGATCTCTTCTTCGTCGCTGTCCATGAGGAAGAGAGGTCCTCATGGTGGGCCGTCGGTAGCCGCCCTTCTGCCTTAGGTGAAACTTCACCAGCCGGTTGGTGTGTTGGAGCATGATTTTGGCATAGTTGGGCAGCCGACTTCTTGGTTGCCTCCACTGCTGTAGCTTCAGCTATGGCGTCTTTAAGGGTGATGTCGCCCTTTGCCATTATTTTGCTCTGTACATTTAGAGCATCTAGCCCGAGGACTACTCGGTCTCTCAAGGCCTCCTCTAGGTCAGCGAAACTGCAAAGGCCTCCCAAGTTCCGGAGGTCTGCAACGAAATCGGCAACACTTTCTCCTTTCCGCTGGTTTCTTTGATAGAACTCGTGTCGTCTCACGAGCGTTGAAACGGTTGGTGCATAGTGGGCCCTTAGCAACGGTTCGAGGACGTCCCAGTCCATGACCTTCACTTCAGCTGGTTTCGCTAATGCCTTGGCCATTTTGAATACCGTCGGGCCGCAGTGCGTTAGGAATACCGCCTGTTTCTTCCCGGGTGTGGCATCCTTCAGATTATTCGTTTCCAAAAACATTTGAAAATGATCCATGTAGGACTCCCAGTCCTCTTGAGCTGGATCGAATGGAGCAGGTGGTACTACGCCGCCGGACATGGTTCTGCCATTGTGCGCTTCAGCCACATGCTTAGTTGTCTTTAGTTGGCTCGGATGTCATCTAATCCCATTCTCATCGCCAGTGTTATGTCTGGAGCATGGGTGCGAATAATGGAGACGAGCTGGTAGAAACAGTGAACTTCAAACTCTTTATTTACATGGTGTGACAGCTCAACTCGAGGGCTGCTATAGCCTTCCTTATATAGGCAACTTATTAACTATTCAACCAATAGCAAACCTGGAGCGCTAGCTCCGTTAACCAATGGGAATGGCCTGTTAATGGCCAATCCGATGCTCCTGAACGGATCAATCCGATCCTGCCATTAACAGCCAATCAGAAGTGCAGGGCCAGAACCCTGCACTTGACTTTAAGCTCAATATAACTTTATTAGTATTATTCATTCACAACAAAAAGGGAAGAGATACTGAGAGTCCCTGGGTTTTATACCCTCTCTGGGGCACAGGAATAGTATCCTGATTGGTTGCTGTCAGAAGTCAAAGCTAGCTTTGTAGTTTGTCTGTGTGATTGAAACTTGGTAGGTGGTACAGTGAAGGGAAATGAAATGGCTCAGCCTGAAGGAGGTAGATATTTTTTATGTAGAATAGACTGGCCCAGGCCTTAATGGCCCATTAACAAAGATGGGGGGGGAGGTGAGTTTCTGTCTCTCTGAGTTTCTACTTCTCTTTTAGGGGAAATATTCTGTCTTTTTAATATATCCAAAAATATTTCATTTTTCTAGGAGAGGGATGGGTTTTAACTTCCAACACCTGCATGACAGCAATGGGATCTGTGGGATGGATTGTGACTTTCTGTCCACCCTGAGGTCTGTGGCAGACTTGGCCAGCAAAGATTTGATATCACACAATGGACAAGGACGGGTCTTCTCCCCATGCCTCCAACCCACCCCAAAGGATGGAGTAGATGTTTGATACCTCTGTAATTGTAACTCCATTAATTCTGGCAGGGGGTGGTTTTGGAGAAAAAAAATGAGGCCTTGTGGACAACCGATTACCTACTTCTTGTAGTTCATAGTGAGCATGCAACTTGATGATTCTGCCTATGCGGCAATTGTACACTTGTGTTTATTAGCAAATCCCATTTCGGCTTGCTGCTGGAAAGACAATTCAGCTGGAAAATTGGAAGAGCTTGTCTACTGAAGTATGGTCCAAAATCTTCTGCAACATTCAGTCCTGACTGAGAAGTCCACATAGTTGCTTGGCAACCATGGGATGTAATTGAGCCAAGTCAAAAGTGGCAAAATGGTTGGGGGTGGGCAAGTTTACTCATTTTCAGCAGTTAGAACCTCCTGCTGATCTCCAATTTGGCGCCAAACCAAAGAGACTTTTTCAAAAACAGTTAACTTCCTGAGGCCTCTGTGTCTTTCAACTTCATCTCCCTTCTAAAGCTGAATGGCTTTCAACTTTATCTCACTCTTCTATTTGACTGCTACTGTAATCAAATCACGATTGTCATTACAACATTTGTGTACATTTACACACAGTACTTGTATTATGGAAGCTAGAATTTGTCACCATGACCTCATAGCAAGAATTCAGTGTAATTATTACTTGGAATGGTTTCAAGATCTTACCTGCTAGTTAAATTACTGTATACTGGTAATATAAATGCTAGGTTTGTGCAGGTTGGACTGACTTCATCTCTGTGAGACATTTCACAACATGGAGATAGTGTGATTTTTTTGTGTGTGTTAAGATACTTTGTTTTACTCCTGGAGCCTCTTCTGTACAAATAGTATCTGCCCTGTTTGGAAGGGATATTGCTTTATGAAACAACATGATTTCTTTCAAATTGCCATCAAAGTAAAGCATCCCATAAAAGTTTTGAACAGCCTTAGGATAGTAGATACCAAAAAAAGTAAAAACTCCCAAGCTGAAAACTAGACAGGAAGATGAAAAAGCATTTTAGAAAAAGGCAGTGGCAAATCACATGCCAAGAAAATTGCATCAATAGCATCCACATTGAACTCATTTGGATGGAGCCTATATTTAATCAGTGCTAAAGGACTAGCTTTGGGCTTGTTCTACCTATAGAGGTGTTTTTCAATTTTAAGATCTGAGGACTTCCCGGAATTCTGAGATTTGAAGTCCACACATCTTAAATTTGTCAAGATTGAAAAACACTGACCTAAAATGTACAAAATGTTCATGTGGTCTCAAATTCCATTGTCTACTGTAGACAAAGAATGTTCAATACTTTCTTTGTTGCCTGTGCCAAACTTCTATCTTGCTTTCATTGTAAGTGGAAGAACACATTTATTTTGGCAGGGACTTATTGGTAATCAGGTGGATTAATAATCTAGTCTGTGATTTGAGTGCAGAGACTGCAGCTTGTTAATGCTGTGCTGAGATAGGTATGTGCATGATACATATTCTTTAACCATTGCCCAATCATCTTGGCTCAAAGGCTCCATTTTATTATAGAGAGCCAAGTTAAACTGCTGCTGAAACCCTTTAAAGGACTACAGGTAGTCCTCAATTTACAACAGTTCATTTAATGGTCATTCAAAGTTATAAAGGCATTGCAAAATGTGACATGACCATTTTTCATACTTACGACTATTTCAGCATCCCCATGATCACAGGATCAAATTCAGGTGCTTGGTAATTGGTTCATATTTATGATGGTTCCAATGTCCCAGGATCATGTGATCCAAGCAAAGTCAATGGGGAAGCCAGATTGACTTAACAATCGTGTTTATAATTTAACAACTGCAATTATTCACTTAATAACCCTGGCAAGAAAGATCGTAAAATGGGACAAAACTTACTTAACAAATGTTTCACTAAGTAACAGAAATTTTGGGTTTAATTATGGTCATAAGTCAAGGACCACCTGTAGATGAATATTATATTCAGATGTTCCCATTGCTGGCATAGATGCTGCAGTATTAATTGGAACATGAATATTCAACATTGGTCAGATGATGAAAAGATGCATTTTTAAAGCATAAAGCACTTATTTTGTTTTTCAAGTTACACACACAGACAAAAGGCAGAGTTTTGACTCCACCCATTCTGAAAATGCTTTCAGAGAATAATGTTGGTAGGCCATGCTTTTTGAATCCCTGGTCAGAGACTGACTGTGGACCTCTGTTTATTGCATATAGTAATTCCCCTTTTCATTCTAAGAGTCTGACCTTTTCATTCTAAGCATCCCAACCTTGTGGTTTAGTTTGTCCCTGCTGTCCAAGATAATTCAGAGTTTTGTAGCTTTTGTTCAAAATTATAACTCTTATTGAGTCAAGGTGTGATAGTGATAGTGGTTGGCCTAGTCTTGTTTATCTAGTTGCTGCCTTACCTAGATTGTCTTTCCTAGATGTAAGATTGACTCAGGGATCCTTAGTCTCAAGATTTGATTCTCCCTTTATCCTTTGAAAACATCCATAGTGTCGAAAAAACTATTTTCCCCTGTGATACAATTGTGTTAAGATAGCCAGAAGTGCTCTTTATTTTATTGATTTACTTCTTTACTTGTAGTATTTTTATTTATAAACAATAGAAACAACTCAGAGAGCACATTCAGACACCATGAGAAGGAAACACAGGTGCAAGGAAATGCAAAACCTACAATTTACATGATTGAAAATGAATTATGAAAGAGTATATTGATCTAATTGTAGTGAAAATTGAATCTTCATATTTAGAGAATATAGATGTTGGATTGTCAGACTATCAGCTGCTAAAAGCAAGCTTCCAATGGCTTTGTTCATCAAGGCTGCAAACTATCTTGATATCATGATCAATATTTGAAGATCATTGGGTTATCCTTGCAAATTAATTCCTTCTAACTCAAAAGTGGAATACATACTGATTACTGCAGTACCAAAAGATGGAAGCAGCATTTAGTTTGATAATTCATATAACTTGGCATATATTCCCTTATGTCCATTCTGTCCCAAATTAATCTATGAAGTTTAAAAATACATGTAAATTTATACTTAATTTAACTTTAATGAGATTATTTATTATTAATAGTGAAACAGAACATATATAAATAAATTAAAATTAGATATTTCCCCCAAAATGTATATTTTAAATAGTTATTGTATATTGCATGGAAATACTTGGATACTGCATGAATTAGTAGATAAATACTAATTCTATTATCTATTATCTAACTATTAGTAGATAACTAGTTCTGAAATATATATTAATTCAAAGATGTAAAACAAGTCAGCTGATATTTGGTTTACCAAAAATAGAATCTTCAAATCTCTACAGAAAATTAGCATATTTTCTCTTATTGTGGAACTGAAGTTCTCTTCATATATCCTTAAATTGTCAGAAAATGTTATCAGCATGAAATTGGCTGTCCCAATTACCTATAGAGCTGACTTTTTCCAAGCAAATGGGAGATAAAACCTATATCATTTTATTAACCCAGAAGTTGTTCTTGAACAGCCTTGGAATAAGGAGAAAAACCTTTAGTATTGGTGTAGCTAAAGACTATTTAAACTTATGTCTCTCATGAGTTGAGGATATAATGAAGGTGACATTGTGGAGACACGACTTGAATTTGCCATATTTCTGTCGTGGTTAGATGCACGTGGGGACATGGCCTTTCTGTGTCAGGGCTATTATTAAGCATCTGTTCAGAATGCATACTCTTATCAGGGTAGTTAAATAATATAGACTTTTTTTCTGGTTAAACACAAGCAGTATAGTTTTTCGATTCAAATCGCATTACAATATTTTAAAACTTAGTTGGGCAATGAATTATAAATTAAGATTGAAGTGCAGGTCAGTTATCCTTGACCTATGTAATCTCCTGATTATTGCTGCCATCCATAATCCCGTATTTTGCCTCTGTCAGACTTTGTTTTTTTGCCAATTCTGGTGTATTTTTCTTTAAATAATCATACATTATTTATAATGGTGGAATATAACTTTTTTTCTTCTTTATCTGTTTCTTCTAAATAACTCATTGCCCTGGATAGTGGGAGTAAACAAATTGTATTCTTCGTCTTATTCTTGTATATTGTAAACAAATAAGTTAATCAAATATGAATGGATCCAGAATATATTTATGAATAGTTGTTGACTACCTATCTACCTTCCCAAACAGTATGAATATATTACAGCCAAATAAGGAAAATTTGTATTATAGTTTGATAGTAGTTTGCACAAAGAGGGATAGTAGCAGTAGTTTGCACAAAGAATACACAAATAGGATAGGATTGGATTCTGTCTCTTCTAAGAAACCTTTCTGCATTTCTAGAGAAAGTAGATTAAAACTATAGGTGGTATTCAGAAGGTTCTGACCAGTTCTGGAGAACCAGTAGCGGAAATTTTGAGTAGTTCGGAGAACCGGAAAATACCACCTCTGACTGGAGATTTTACAGTATCCTTCCTCTGGCAGGCCCACCAAGCCATGCCCATAGAACCGGTAGTAAAAAAAATTTGAATCCCACCACTGGTTAAAACCTTTTACATCATAAGGGAATCCAGATTGGACCAGATTCCCGATCACATGAACAGTTGGAACAATATTAGCCAGACACTAATATTGCCATAGAATAGATTCCCTCCATAAACAGAAAAGATAGACTATTAACGCTCTGTTTATGAATATCTCCAGAGAGATAATTCTTTAAGTTGAATCAATTAAGTCCATCATTTTTGCCACTGAAATCAAAAGGAAGTTTACCACAAATAATTCCACGCCAAAAATAACCTTAGTGGGAAGGAAAGAAAAGAGGGAGGCCAATGCATGCAAAATGGACCATATAATATTACAAATTAAGACTTCTAAAAAATAGTGCTTTTTTTTCTCATTAAATATCTTATCATTCCCACTCTGCCTTTATTCATTCAGAAAGCCAGAGATCCATATAAGACATCCCAAATGCCCTACTGGGTTTAGGAACAAAGCATTCCTGTTTTCAAAGTTTGTGAGTGATTCTGTGAGACATAGGATTGGAGAAAAGATACAAGACAAGGGAGAGACTGAAAGTATTGAAGAATGAGAAAGACTCCTTGGGCTGGATTAGATCCTTGTGAGAAACAGAGATCAACTGTCTTTCTTCTGAGACTTCTCTATCTGCACCAAAGTAACCATCGCCCCAAGAGGATAGGGAGTCTGTGATTAGACATCCAACAATTGCAGAACCAACATCCAAACAATTCCTTTGCACTTGTTTATAATTAATATATGGGTCTCAGAAGATGCATCAAAGAAACAATCATGTTTGGATTAAGGCTTATATCATGATCTTATGTGCATTGGATGACAAATGATCTGGTCTTTAGTCTGCATAGTCAGTATTTTAAAAGATATAGTATGCTGTGTATATCTTTAGAGCAAATCTGTGTAATTGTACTCTACTCTTTAAAAAGATGTATTAAATGTCCTCTATTCACTCTGAATATCTGTGAGCTAGCCATCCATATGGAATCTAGTTGTCAAAGTTCAGAAACAATGGCTTGGATTCTAAACTGTCTTTCTGTAAATGGAAATATTCTGGTCACTAGAGACTTATGTAGGAAGAAGTAGCTGATTACAGATTCTTCTCCACATGACTTTCTATACAATTTCTGATGGTACCCTCAACACTTTGGCACAGACTTCAGGAGGGGCTGAGGGATGTAAGAGGCAATTGCCAAAAATAACCTCTAATTATTCAAATGTATTTGGAATCTGAAACCACTGACTCATGCATTTTTGTATATTTAGTTAGTTAATTTCTCTCGCTGACCATGTCAACAAATAACTTTGAGCAGCTCACAAATGCTCTCCCATTTGTTCAGTGAACCTATTTTGGCAAGACTCGGTTTACAAATAAACTCGGGTAAAAGATTAAAAATTCAGCATGTTGACAGCATTACACATAATGAGAATATTATTTGGACGTTAAATAGGTAGAACTGTAACTTATCCCAGCGTGCTGGGATGAACGAATAAATACAACCAATGAGACTTATAAGAGAAAACAAATATACAAAAAGATTGGGAATGTCTATGTAGACTTAATTGTGCTGATACTTGGACAGTCAACTCATAAGGGTACAAAATGCATTTGAATGAAGCCAGCATTTATTTACTTGTTTATTTGTAAATCACATGGTCAACCATCTCACAATCAAGTGACTGTGGGTAGTAAACAACAGTTACAATCAAGATATACAAATTAATGTTATTAATATTATAAAACTTTAAAATTATTTTAACTTAAATCAGAATAAAAAAAGATTAGGCAAACAGAAATTGTAAATTATCCATCTCAATATTACTCCAGTCCCCTGGGATCACCAAGCCTGCTGATACAAACAGGTCTCGAGGGACCTCTAGAAATATAAAAGGGATGAAGCCAGCTTCACCTTGGGGGAAAGGAAGTTTCATAAAGCAGGGGCCACAGCAGAAAAGACTCATTGACTAGGACCCAACAAATGAAGATGTTAATGTCAGTGTTCCTTCAAAGAAAAAGACTATTGTCTTCCCCAAAATCCATTTTATTAGAGATATCATATTGGCACATCTGGGGAAAACCCGAATCTGAGAATTCCGAGTTATCCCTAGCCCAAAGCAAACCCAGAATCCAACCCCTGCATCCAATCACCCATCACATGATCCAATCATTACTTCATTCCAACTGGGGACTACCCACAGTCACTCCCCTCCAGATGCAGAGTAACTTGTCCTTGAGTTTCTCAGAAAGGAATGTTGTTGTGGCTAATCTTCCACCATTCCTTGAAATCCCCCCTCCCAAATTCCCAGGCACTGAATTTGGCAGCCCAGAAGCTTCAAATAAAAATGGCTTCCAAGCTGAAAGAAGGTCCCTTATTGTTGGGACCGGTAGTATCTTCTCCTTGCCACAACAATGTCCTACTTTTTCTTAATATTATCTAATGATATTACTGCCTTGACTTTAAACCGCAATTTTGACTCCTTGGAAGAAAGGCTATGATGGCTCTATCCTATCCTCTTTTAATTCTAAACACTATAGGAATCCATTCCAAAATTTTCTGGTATGTATTACTTAGGTGTTTGTTATACTGCTATTCATACATGGAATTAAAGTCATATTTTATACATAGTTGATCTGTGTAAAACCTTGCAGGGAAAGTAAGCAAAGTCACATACAGCCTTCTCCAATAAAAAGAACACATTGATACAGGCTCTCCAAGTTGGAGTGGCCTCTTTACCTGGTTCCAGTTGGCCCACTGAAGCTTGAGTTAATGAGGGCTGGACTGCTTACCTCATGTGGAGACCAATATCCTAAAGTGAAAAGCAATGGTGGTTAAAAAAAATTACAATCCGTTCAAATTCAAGGCATAATGGTTGCCAGGCACTTTTTTAAATGTAAGAAAATCTCTTTAAGCAAAATGAGGGGAAAAAAAAACACTTTTGGGTACCACTGCTTGCCTGTTCACAGGATTTGATTGGTTAAATCTTTTTAAAAATTCAAATCCCTTTCCTCAATATTAAAAAACAAAACAAAGTGGGGAACAATGAGAAACAAATTACAATAATTGAAAAAAAAAATCCAATTCAAACACAGAATGCTGCCAACAATACAGTTTAGAATGTGACCAGTTTTGCTTGTTAGCTTTTAACTTGTTGGAGTCTCAACTTTATTTCAGGAAATCCTTTATTTAAATCAACTTTATTTCAGGAACTGGCCTTTTTATAGCATCCCCTGTAGAAAATTAGAACATCTCAAAACTCCATGTTGTTAGAACAGTGTTTGCCTTCAGAAACAAAGGACACAGTTAAAGGTTTGGATGGCAAAAGACTCACAAAGGAATAAGGCTATGCTGGGAAAGTGATTTCTAGCTACACAAAGAGCCTATTATCTCATTCGTTCTCAAGGAACAATCTTCATTTTAGGTGAAGCCTCAATTATTTCTTATAAAGATAATTAGAAGTTTAATAAGTATACTTCTGCATTGTCCAATGCCCTACATTTGCTTGAAAATAATAAGACCAGGCATCCTTTCCAAAATATATCTCATCTCAAGATTGTATATCTCATCTCAAGATTATAAAGTGTATAAAATTCTGCATTTGGAAAAATTGAAAGTACATTGTGATTATTTGGGAAAATTCTTTATGAAAATGCACCTCTTTACTAATATGACTTAGAAAATGTGGTTTACAGATGGAATATTTCTCATTCTATGCAAAGATACAGTTTAATTTCTTCATATCCTATTTAAGTAAGGATTTTACGGGAACCTAAAAAGATGGCACCATTTCCAAACTGTTTGGCTACAGTGTTTGTTTGTTTGATTGATTTGATTTGATTTGATTTGATTTGATTTGATTTGATTTGATTTCTATAGCTGCCCATCTCAATAAGTGATTATGGACAGTGTACATCGTAAGAACAATATGGGAAGAAAATGTTGTGTAGGCGCTCGGAAGAAGGCTCAGGAGTCAGTGACTAGTTTTCAGCTCTTTCTTAGTCTCGAGATCGACTCGGGGTTCTGCGGATTGGCTGCGGCTTATACCGTGCTGGCTGCACTGGCTGCGGCCAATGGTACCGCTTTGAATCTCCCGTGATCGGTTTCCACCAATTGCGGGGATTCGCGGCGGGCCAATCAGTGCAGCTCGCTCAGCCAATCCGATTGCCGTGCGCCCTGGTCAATCAGGGCGTGGTGTTTACAAGAATGTTAATGAACAATACAGAACAGAAAAAGCAGCATATCACTAATGGCTGAGCACCTTTTTCCCCCCTCAATAATGATTCTAATGGTTCATCCTTGCCAAAGTAGATTGGTTGCAGTTAATACTTAGATAGGAGACCTGTAGAAAATCTTGGGATTGTAGGCTGGGAAGCTATAAAACATCTTGAAAGAAGGCAATGATTAGGAACTTTTACAATACATTGTAGCCAAGAAAACTACCTAATGCGTCCATGGAATCAGGTCAAACTCCACTTGAGGTAGACTTTTCTAAAATGAATTTTGTGGACTGTGCTGCCTGAGAACCCATCTAATACTTCCTCAGTGCAGATGATGAAAATCATAAGTTTTGGGGAAGATGGAGATTTACCCCATGAAAGATGTGAGAAGATTACCTACAATGGACTGATAACCTGCTCCTCTACAGTCAGATTCCATCGATTAGTTTTTTTCTCTATTTATGGAAATAATAATCCATAGATATAATATAATCCATATACCATTTTTTGCTTTAGTCTTAAATTGGCTGACCCATCACAATTATCATTTCTATCCTCTTGCTATTTCATTTCTGAAGATGACCCCCCCCCCCGATGCCATTTTTTTCATTGAAGCAATAAATATGCATCAGTGTTTGGCTCAGCTCCAATTAACACAATTCAAGTTATTAGTCATCAAATCAATAACAATTATCTTATCCTGTGCTGTGGTTCTCAAGAAGAATCAGCTAAGATGATCAACCTACACAGAAGATGTAAAACTGTGCTGCCATGATTCAATGTTTCAGAACATGCATGGTTTTCCCACCACCATTATCGTTATCATTCTAACATCTTTGAACATGAGTAAGAAAGTACATGTGTAAGTTAAGATTACATTAATTGACGTTGGTTATGATAAACAGAGCCAGTGCTAATTTCAGTGGGATAAAAGGGAAAAATACAATGGATGCCAAACAAATCAACTCCCATTCATGAAAGCATAGCTGCAAAGAATAATTAACATTTTCAAAAGAAACAAAAGAAAATAGCCTTCATTTGTAAAGCTCAGCTAATTGTTTGGGTTCACTTTCCTTTCAGACTATTCGCATTTCCACATGTATAATTAGACATACCTTTTATTTTCTGGCATAAATGCACAAAAGAATAAATTGACTTTACTATGGCAGGAAAAGGAAATAGGAAAACACGGATTATTTACCTCCATTTCTGGAAGATAATCAGAAGTAATAGATTGCAATGCCCTGAGATAAACAGATGAACTGGTTTGTGTTAAGGAAATGAAACTAACAACAAGCAAAAGATCAGCTACTGATTTTATTGTGATGCTTTTGTAAGTACCAGTCAGTACAGTGCATTATTCAAGAGCAACCTATCCCCAAAATTAACACCCATTCAAAATGCTTTCAACCTGTATGAAAACAATGGCTGCCTTTGTAGATAGCAGTCCTGCTCTAAGAAACTAGGAAATTACTTTTAGAAACAAGGAAAATGGAATAGATTTGAAGCAGATAATGGTTCTTCTCTTCGCTGGAACAAAACTCTTTCAGAAAAGAAGCAGAATGAGATTCTAGCCATGAAACCAACAAGGGAGCCATTTTGAAAGTTAAAGTATGAAATGTAGAAGTCATTAAGAGAAAGCTAAATTGTTGAAGAATCAGCAAGCAAGAATGGAGTGCCCAGAAGAAAGAGAATGAGGCATGCTGATTATACATAATAGTTGCATAGTGCCCCATATTAAAATCAGCAAATCATGCAATTGTTCAAAGGGATAGAATTAATGTCATGTGAAGTGTTAATGCCCTGGTAATACAACCCTTGGAATACTGCATCCAGTTTTGGTCATCACAATATAAAAAAGAAGTAGAGATTCAGGAAGTAGTGCAGAGAAGAGCAACGAAGGTAATTGAGGGGTTAAAAGCTAAAATATATGTAGCACATTAAAAGAGAATAATTATATTAAACTCAAACAACAGATAGCTACAGATTTGAAGAAGTGGGAAAACTTGCAATTGTCATTAATAGGGAGAATCTCAACAATCAAGATGAATATTTTACCCAGAATTTTATTTTTGTTCCAAACAATACCAATTAGGCTTGGAAAAGACTATTTTGAAGATTTAAATAAAATTATGTTGAAGTTTATATGGCAAGGTAAAAAAGCGAGAATAAAGTTAAAGCTTTTGCAAGACGCTAGAATTAGAGGAGGTTTTGGCCTGCCTAATTGGGAATTGTATTATCAAGCTGCAAGTTTGATGTGGGTCAAAGAATGGATAACATTAAGAAAGCATAGATTGTTGACATTAGAAGGGCATGATTTGCTGTTGGGCTGGCATGCTTTTTTATGGTATGAGGGAACTAAAACACAGGGTTATTTTAGAAGACATTATATAGGGGAGTCTTTGTGGTTAAACTGGGAGAAGATAAAAAGACAATGTTATTTGAAAATTCCAGTTTGGTTATCGACTATTGAAGCATTTTCCTATCCTATAATTTATAAGAAGGAACAAACAGTTAGATATGGGGAACTATTGGATGAAAAGGGTGAACTTAAATCGATCCAAAACTTAGAGGAACAAGGTATAAGGATGAATTGGTTTTCATATGCGCAAATACATTCAAGGTATGATGAAGATTCTAAAACGGAGGGATTTTATGACAAACAGACTGATTTAGATAAGATCTTGATGGGTACTGATGAGAAGGTGATTAAAAAAATTATATGATTATTTACTGGGAATGAAATTAGAGGAAGAACAAGTCAAAGAAACTATGATTGCTTGGGGGAAGAATTTTGGATATGGGATTGATCTAGAGAAATGGCAGAAATTGTGGTCTCAAAATTATAAAATGACAATGTCAACAGCATATAAAGAAAACTTGTATAAGATGTATCATATATTCAGGCATGGGTAGAATGAATGGAGACAGTCTTAGTTGGTGACTTTCAACTCTTTATTGCATAGTGACTTCTAACTTCTATAACAACAACTCTACTTATATAGGTAATGCTAATGTTAAATAACCAATAGGAGCTTGTGAAATGCTAGCTCCAGTACCAATAAGAGTCCTTCGTTAAGGGCCAATCAGATTCTCAGAAGCCGACCAATCCGATCTAGCCGCTTAACACCCAATCAGAAGTGCAGGGCCAGAACCCTGCACTTTACCTCAAGCTTGCCTTTATTCAACTATTTACATACATAACACCCCTTCCCCCTGGCTTCACAATTAGTTTGTGACTATGTAGTCCTTTAAATAGGACAGTTGTCTCTTGGGTCTGTCAGATTTTCTTTGGACTGGCTGCATGCAGTCCCGTTGAGGTAGGGTGTTGTTTTGTAGTGGCTCAGCTTCTTGTTCTGGTGTGATTTCCCTTGGAGCGTACGATTCTTCTTCCTGTTCCATTTCCGGGGTTTCACTTGATTCATCGCTTTCCTGGAACAGGTTTCCTGGCATATCGTCATCTTTTCTTCCTTCCCCCCCCTCAGTTTGGTCGTTGGGAAGGTGTTGGCTAGCAGTTATAAATCGTGACCGTAATTGGTCAATATGTCTTTTCCATAGTCTCTCATCTATACATTTTACAATATAGGATCTGGGCCCAGTCTCGTGTATTATCGTTGCTTCAATCCAAACCGGGTCGCCCGATAAATTCCTTGCATAAACGGGGTCGCCTACCTTGAAGGTACGGTAGCATCCGCTGGATCCTGGAGGCTTCTCTGGCTCGTAAGCAGGGTGCAATCGGTCGAGGCGGGAATGGAGTTTTCGCCCCATGAGAAGTTCAGCGGGAGTTCTGCTGGTTTCGCTGTGCGGAGTGATGTGTTGTAGAAGTAAAATGCGGTTTCTTTTTTCGTCAAGATTATCATAGTCCATCTTCTGTAAAGTCTTTTTTACAAATTGTACCATGCGTTCCGCTCGGCCATTGGTAGCAGGATGCGCCAGCGAGGTGAGCGCATGGCGGATGCCGTTGTCAGCAAGGTACTGTTCAAACATTAGCGCTGTAAACTGTGGTCCGTTATCGGACACTAGGACGTCCTACAATCCATGAGTTGCAAAGAGTCTATTGAGGACTTTAATTACTGCCTCGGAGGTTGTATTGGCCATCCGATGAATTTCTAACCAATTAGAGTATGCATCGACAGTCAATAGCAATGTCTGTCCTTTGATCGGCCCTGCGAAATCCAGGTGGATTCTGGACCAGGGTCCACGTGGCGTCTCCCATTCGGTCGGTGCAGCTTTTGGCGGTGCGTTGCTGGTTTGTTGGCACTTGGTGCAGGCCTTGACCCATTGCTCGATGTGTCGGTCCATGCCTGGCCACCACGCGTAGCTCCGTGCGAGAACCTTCATTCGTACGATCCCGGGATGTCCTTTGTGCAGGATTTGTAACAGCGTTTTTTGGAGTCGTTCTGGGACGACGACTCTATCGCCCCAGATAACGCAGCCTTTTTGAGAAAAAAGTTCAGTTTGTCTTGTTTTAAATGGCGCGAAGTCATCTGGGATCTGGTCCAATGGCCATCCACGCTCTACCCAGCCTAGGACTCATGCTAGGGTGTGGTCTCGTCTGGTCTCCCTCGCGATATCTCGAGCGGTCATAGGAGGCGAGTTGAGCGTTTTGATTTGTAACGCCGATACTGTTGGTGCCGGATCGTCGAGGGTCTCTGGTAGCGGTGCTCTGCTGAGTGCGTCGGCATGGGGAATGGCTTTCCCCGGTCGATGTAACAATCGATAATTATAAGCAGCTAGAAACTCTGACCAGCGAGTCATTCTTGGGGACAATATATAGGGAGTTGGTTTGTCCCCAGCAATTATCCCCAATAAAGGTTTGTGGTCGGGTACAATTGTAAATGTCCTTCCATATACATACTCATGGAATTTTTTAACGGCTGACACAATTGCAAGAGCCTCCTTGTCTATTTGTCCATAGTTACATTCTGCTTGGGATAGAGTCTTCGAAAAGTATGCAACGGGAGCCTCATTTCCATTAGGTAGCACATGGCTCAAAATAGCGCCCACCCCAAACGGTGAGGCATCACAAGTTATAACAAAGGGTAATGTTTCATTATATTGCATAAGTACAGAATCAGATGTAAGTAAATCTTTTACATTTCTAAACGCTTTTTCTTCTCGGTAACCCCAAACCCATAATTCTTTCTTATGTAATAACTGGTGTAATGGTTCAGCCACAGTCGCCTTATGCGGTAAAAACACATTGTAGAAATTGATAAGGCCTAAAAATGCTTGAAGATCAGTTTTGTTACGAGGTCTGGGAGCATTCCTAATTGCCCTTAATTTACTCTCAGTTGGGTGAATACCCTGACTATCAATGCGATAACCTAGAAATTCAACACTGTCGGTATACAGATAACATTTATCCTTTTTTACTTTCAATCCCGCTTCTTGGAATTTTTTAAGCACACATTTTAAACGATTCTGCAGAATTTTTTTACTAGGAGCTGCAATCAATACGTCATCAAAATACGGAACCACGCCCTTGATTCCCTGTAACAATCGTTCCATTAAACTTTGGAATATTCCCGGGGCCACACTCACCCCGAACTGCAATTGGGTACATTTAAAAGCACCTCTGTGCATTACTATCATTTGGGCTTGCTGTTTTATCGTCCACGGGCAATTGTTGATAGGCTTGAGCTAAATCTAGCTTAGCGAAAACCTTTCCACCTCCCAGGGAATGAAGGAGGTGCTGCACCACCGGCACTGGATACGCGTTCTGTTGGAGGGCGTGGTTTAGAGTGGCCCGGTAGTCCCCACAGATTTGGATTGACCTATCTGGTTTAATGGGGGTTACAATAGGAGTTTCCCATGGGGAATGATCAATGGGTTGCAGTACCCCTTGTTTAATTAGTTTGTCAAGTTGTTCATCTATCTTGGCCTTAAGGGCGAACGGAACTTGACGGGGCTTTAAACGGATCAGGGCGACCTTAGGGTCGAGGCTGAACGAGATTGGGGTCCCCTTATACTCGCCCAGATGATCTGCGAAGACATCGCTGAATTCAGACATAAGATCCTCCTCCCACTCGCAATCACCGACTCGGTTCATGCCGGCTACTTCGATGCCGAGTGGCGCAAACCATTGGAGGCCCAACAAACTAGGCCTGTCCCTATCGATGATCGTTAGAGGTAAGTATGCCGTATGCTTTTTAAACAAGACGTGGACTCGACAAGACCCGACCACAGGGATCCGATTCCCTTGGTAATCTTTAAGGATAAGGTGTTGCATTCGAAGGTCTTGGCATTGGATGGTAGGAATGAGCTGCTTTAATATCTTCCACGACACCATCGAGAGGGACGATCCTGAATCGACCTCCCTGTGGCAGGGTTGGTTCTCTATGGCTACTGTAACTCGAATCTTCTTAGCGTCCAGGGCCGAGGCGTAACCTATAGTGATAGTATGGTGAGCCTCTTCTTTGTGCAATGCTCGATATCTGTAGGAATGGTTTGCTGGGTCTCGCCTTACAGGACGATTTCCTGCCGATTGGCGAAAGTTGGTTCCCTTTGAGGCCGGGCTTGGTCCCGGTAAACTGCGACAGACTCGACCGATGTGGCCTCGTTTCCCAAACTCATGGCAGAGTGCATCGCGGAATTTGCAGTCTGCCCTGGGATGGTTTGCCCCGCAGCCAGCACAAGGGCGTGAGGTTTTAGGACGGGGGTCCCGGTCGGAACGCAGTCGATGGACCGCTTCTTCGTCGCTGTCTGACGACGAAGAGAGGTTCTCGTCGTGTGTTGTTACCAACTGCCCTTCTGAGCTGGGTGAGATGTCGCCTGTCGGTGGGTTTGTGGGGTTTCGGCTTCGCCGTAGCTGCGCCACTGACTTTTTTGTTGCTTCAGCGGTGGTGGCTTCGGCGATGGCGTCAACAAGGCCGATGTCGCCCTTCGCCATTATCTTGCTCTGCACATTTGGTGCATCTAATCCCAGAATTAGGCGGTCTCTCAATGCTTCATCTAAGTCTGCGAACCTGCAGAGGCCGCCCAAGTGTTGGAGGTCTGCCACGAAGTCAGCCACGCTCTCTCCTTTTCATTGGCTTCGTTGATAGAACTCGTGGCGTCTCACGAGTGTGGGTACGGTTGGCGCGTAATGGTCTCTCAGGAGAGGTTCGAGGTCGTCCCAGCTTATTGCTTTCACTTCTCGAGGCTTTGCGAGGGCTTTAGCCATTTTAAAGACAGCCGGGCCGCAGTACGTCAGGAACAGCGCCCGCTTCTTGGCTGGTGTGGCATCCTTCAGGTTGTTCATTTCAAGGAACATCTGAAAGCAATCCATGTAGGATTCCCAGTCCTCTTGGGATGGATCGTACGGAGTGGGTGGAACGATGCCACCGGACATGGCTTCCGTTGGTGGCGCCGTTTTTTACACGTGCTCTGTTTTTCTTTCAAGTTCCTTAAGATCAGATGTCTCCAAATCCCATCCTCATCGCCAGTATCATATATTCAGGCATGGGTAGAATGAAAGGAGACAGTCTTAGTTGGTGACTTTCAACTCTTTATTGCATAGTGACTTCTAACTTCTATAACAACAACTCTACTTATATAGGTAATGCTAATGTTAAATAACCAATAGGAGCTTGTGAAATGCTAGCTCCAGTACCAATAAGAGTCCTTCGTTAAGGGTCAATCAGATTCTCAGAACCCGACCAATCCGATCTAGCCGCTTAACACCCAATCAGAAGTGCAGGGCCAGAACCCTGCACTTTACCTCAAGCTTGCCTTTATTCAACTATTTACATACATAACAAGATGTTTTACAGGTGGCACTTTCCCCCGACAAGAATAGCAAGAATGTTTAAGAACAAATCTGAAAAATGCTGGAAATGTCATCAGATACCCGGCTCGTATTACCATATGTGGTGGACTTGTGAGGACGCTAGAAAATATTGGACTAAAATTCGCATGTGGTTGGAAAAAATGACAAAGAAACACATAGACTTGAAACCAGAGATATTCTTATTGGGAATTTTACCTGATATATATAGCAAAGATTTGAAATACCTGATTGTAAATGTATTAACAGCGGCTAGGATTGTATTTGCTAAAAATTGGAAGAATGAGAAAATACCATTACAGGAAGAAATTATTCAGAAAATATTGGAATGTGCTGAGATGAGTAGATTGACATTTGAAATTAGAGAGCAAGAGGATAAACAATTTTATGAAATTTGGGATCTTTTTTATCAATGGCTAGATGATAAGATATGATAATAGAATATTTAGAATGCTAGACAGTAAGGAATATCTTTATTTTGCTATTTTGCTATTATTTTGTTATTCGACATTATATTTATAAAGGGTTTTTTAGGATTGATTTGATATGATTATATGATTTGTTATAGAGTAAACTGGTTTAAAGTATTGTTAGCTCATAAAGCATGAATGATTAAAAATATAGTCAAAAACTTCTTTTTTTAGTGATATTAGGATATATAAGTTTGGATTGACAATATGAGTTGTTATGTAACATAATTGTAATTGAGACTACAAAATGAATGCACAAAACTGATGAACCAACTGACACACTGGATGTACATATGAGAGTTGATGTTTTAATGTTTTGTTTGTCTTGTTTGTTTGTAGAAAATTAATAAAATCTTTTTAAAAAAAAAAGCTAAAATATATGAAGAATGGTTGCAAGGAACTGGGCATGTCTAGATTAATGAAAAGAAGGACTAGGAGGTGACATGATAGCAGTGTTCCAGTATTTGTGGGGCTGACACAAAGAAAAGAGGGTCAACCAATTCTCCAAAGCACCTGAAGATAGGATGGAAACTAATAAAGTAGAGAACCAACCTAAAACTAAGGAGAAATTTCTTGACAGTGAGAACAATACCAGTGGAATGGCTTGCCTTAAGAAGTTGTGGGTGCTAAAGAAACTAGACAGCCACTTGCTTGAGCAGAGGGTTGGACTAGAAGACCCCAAGGTCCATTCCAACTCTGTTAGTCTAAATCTTAAAAAAGAAAATTGAAGAGAACTCCATTTACAGACCAGATCTGGCCCGAATGCTTACTGGGTCTTTCTCCTATATCCCTTGTGCAAAAGGATACTAACCTTCAATTCCAGAGACAGATGGACAGTGTGTGTATGTGTGTATGTGTGTGCTTCGTGAGAAATCTATTTGAAGTGTTTTTTAAACCCCATATACAGCATTAATGGGGTCACCACTTCTTTATGCCTCTTGACACTCTCAAAACATTACAGAACAGGGGTGTCAAACTGCATCTGGCCTATGGGGTGCTTAGATTTAATCCACAGGCCTGCCCTGGAAACAGCAAAGGACCGGCCCACGGTGTCTCTGCCAGTGAAAATGGAGCTCGGAAGGGCCACATGTGGCCCTCCCGGGCTCCATTTTTGGCCATGACAGCTTCCTGCAACCCTCTGCAAGTGAAAACTGAGCTCAGGGAGGCTGTGCATAGCTTTCCTGGGCTCCATTTTGTCTGGCAGAGGATTACAGGAGGCCGTCACAGCCAAAAATAGAGCCTCGAGTGACATCAAGCTGGCCCTGCCCATCCTGGCCACAGTCCCCATGGCCCCCTGTAGTCAAACAAAACCCTGGTGTGCCCCTCAATGAAATCTAGTTTGACACCCTGTTCCAGAATGTTGGAAAGAAAGATTTAGTGCGTCAGAAATCATTCTGATTTTCTTTTAGCAAGGCTAGTTCTTCTTTCTGTCCAGTTGCTGTTGTTGCTGCTATAATGTTGGAATACAATAACATTCACATTATAAACATGAAAGTATCCACAAATCTGCTGTAGTTTTGTAGTTATAGATAAGACTTCAGTGGGTAAGCAAATCCAATGTTGGTGGTGTATTTTGAAAACTAATATTTTGGCTTATCTGCAAATATGTATTACTTATGTATGTTACAATATTACTCCAATCAACACAGCCACCCCACCCCACCCCACCCCCCCAAGGCTGTGTGCTTTCTCCACTTCTCTTCTCCCTATATACCAATGACTGCATCTCAAACGATCCATCTGTTAAAATACTGAAGTTTGCTGATGACACAACAGTAATTGGTCTCATTCGAGACGATGAATCTGCATACAGACAGGAGGTTATACAACTTGCCTTGTGATGTAACCAGAACAATCTGGAACTGAACACACTCAATAACATAGAAATGGTGGTAGACTTTAGAAGAAAACCTCCCATACTACCACCTCGTACAATACTAGACAACACAGTATCAACAGTAGAGACCTTCAAATTTCTAGGTTCTATCATATCACCTAAAACGGACACCTAACATCAAAAACATCATCAAAAAAGCACAGCAAAGAATGTTCTTTCTGTGCCAACTCAGCTCAAACTGCTCAAGGAGCTGCTGATCCAGTTCTACAGAGGAGTCTGTTATCTGCACTTCTATAACTGTCTGGTTTGGTTCTGCAACCCAACAGGACAGATACAGACTTCAGAGGATAATTAGAACTGCAGAAAAAACAATTACTACCCATCTGCCTTCAATCGAGGACCTGTATACTGCACGAGTCAAAAAGAGGGCTGTGAAAATATTTACAGACGCCTCACATCCCAGACATAAACTGTTTCAACTCCTTCCCTCAAAATGACGCTGTAGAGCACTGCACACAAGAACAACTAGACACAAGGACAGTTTCTTTCCTGAAAGCCATCACTCTGCTAAACAAATAATTCCCTCAACACTGTTCAACTATTTACAAAGTGTGCACTACTATTACTGTTACTCTTCTCATCACTCTTTATCACCCATCCCCTCCCACTTATGATTATAGGACTGTAACTTTGTTGCTTGTATCCTTACAATTTATATTGACTGTTTCCTAGTATGATTTGATTGTTGATTGTACCCTATGACTATCATTAAGAGTTGTACATTATGATTCTTGATTCTTAATGAATGTATCTTTTCTTTATGTATACTGAGAGTATTTACGCCAAGACAAATTCCTTGTGTGTCCAATCACACTTGGCCAATAAAGTATTCTATTCTATTCTATTCTATTCTATTCTATTCTATTCTATTCTATTCTATTCTATTCTATTCTATTCTATTCTAAAAAGAAACAAATAACATATATGATCAAATAGAATAAACATTTTCCCAAATTACTTATAGTTCCAGTGTAGAAAATCTACAGTCAATTCTTTTTGATGCATTTTTGAGGCATTCAATTCTGAATAAAATGAATAAATTATGCAAGGAATCTCATTAAGGGACTTCAATGCATTAGGTCTAAGTTACATTCGGGCAATGTTTATGCTGACATAGTAAATTTGTTTTTAAAGATATTAAAATATTAGAAATCTAATAAATAGTATATAATTTAAAACAAATGGAACAAGATATAAAAGCTGAAATTTTAACAACTGAGCATTATATTTATTGAATCTTTAATTTACATTTTTTCCAATTCAATAAATATTACTACCATTTACTGACTACAAATAGTGAGGAGGAGAATGGATATCCACCAGTAAACTTCCTTTAACTATATTTTCTATGTATTTGTACCAAGGAGTACTGTTTTTTCTTTTTTGCAGAAGCATAAGCAATACACACCTCATACTCAAGCTATATGTGGATTTCATACAACTTGTGGACTAATAGAATTTTGATTAAGTAAAAATACCCTGTTTGCCATTTAATGTAATCAGAAAAATGATCATGCTATTTTAAGAAATACTTAAAATAGTATTAACTACCATTAATTGAACATTTTTGAAATGAAATGTTAATGCAAGTGAAGAATGATCTGAGATCATGATAAGTTTCATTCTTGAATCAAAAAAGATTATGAAGGGAAGAAGAAGAAGAAATTAATAAATAACGCAATCTAAAACATATTCTGGGAACATAGAAAATAGAAGCATATTTTGTAGGATAGTGTAACCACAAAATATCCTTCAGGTTAGATTCATACATATAAGTTTGCACCATCTTTCAATTTTGATTGCAAATACATTTGAGAAATAACATTTCTATCCAATTTAGAATCCATAACAAAAATTGTTATAACAAAACAAAATAACAAAAATCTCCATTTAGATCTCTCTTATATTGGTTTGGCTTGTCCCCAAATGTTCCCCAGTGCCTGAGAAACATCAAACCCACTTCCAGGTGCCACCATCTCAACCATAACAGATAACAGATAATCAGAGTTGGAAGGGACCTTGTAGATCATCTAGTCCAACCCCCCACCCAAGCAGGAGACCCTACACCATTTCTGACAGATGGCAGTCCAATCTCTTCTTGAAAGTCTCAAGTGATGGCGCTCCCACAACTTCAGAGGGCAAGCTGTTCCATGTCCTGAGACTTCTCAGCTGATCCTGTCTAGTTCCCCCTGTGTGTGGAAATTGTAGTATTCCTTAGAAGATGTCCTGCAGTTTCTAGGACAAACTGATCATGAAGCAGTTTTATCCGGATGGCATATTTGTTCTGCAGTCTTTGTAGCAGGCAAGGAAGTCACCATGAAGGTTTCACCTTGCTCTCACCATGTCTATCACATAACCATCTGTCTGTTTTTCTAGTCATTTATTAAAGCCAATGGATGAGCTGGCATGTATACATTTGCCATTATAATTATTAGGCATGATATTAAAATAGAAAGACAAAACATATAGCATCAAAATTATACATTTCTAGAATTTCCACAATCCAGGTTGCAAATATGTCCTGAATGAATTCATGTAATGTCCAGCAAATGGTTGAGCACCAGCATTGGACTGCTTATGAACCTCTCACAATTATTCATTTGTAAATTTTGTGTGCTGCCAACCCATAGTCACAGTATTAAGAATATCAATGTTAATGTTTTGCTGAGAAACTTGGAAATAATAATAAACAAATGGGATATGTAGTAGTTCTCTTTTTTAAGCCCATTGTGATCACATTAGGAACATATAAAAGCAGCAGGGGCACAGTGGCTAGAATACAGTATTGCAGGCTACTTCTGCTGGCTGCTGGCTGCCTGCAATTTGGCAGCTTGGGTCTCACCAGGCTCAAAATTGACTCAGCCTTCCATTCTTCTGAGGTGGGAAAAATAAGGACTCAGATTGTTGAGGGCAATACTCTGTAAACTGCTTAGAGAGGGCTGGAAAGCACTGTGAAGCAGTATATAAATCTTAAGTGCTATTGCTATTGTGAGACTGAACCTCTAGCAATTCATTATCAGTGTGTGTTTTTATGAATGTTACCTTTCATGTTAAGATTTTTGGTCAGATGGAGAAATAATTTGATATAATGTAATGTTCAATTTCAGGTAGTCAGCCACTTAGCATTGAATGCTTAAAATTCCAAAGTTATTAAAAATAAGTATTCATTAATTAAAGGAAACAATGGGGTTTTCATAAGAGCTTTGAAGACAAATCCTAAAACTAGACAAAGAGAATGCAGTTAAACAGTGAAAATTATTACATCTAATAATTTTGGATCGAAGGAAATGATCCAAAGCTACATATATTTTTTTTAAACAAATTTTATTAATTTTACAAACACAATACACAAAACATAAACTAAAACATCTTTTCTGAAGGCTGCCTGATCCCGGGTTAAAACTCTTCACACAGACACAAATTCAAACATCATATTCATTTTATATATCTTTTCATATCTTGTTATCATTTTCTTTTCTTTTTTTTTAAAAACCAATTTTATTAATTTTACAAAAACAGTGCACAAACAATCAAAGCATAACAGCTTATAACCATTTTCAATAACATTCTTTGTCTGTTCTATTTCCAACTATCCATTCATCTTTTTTCTTTTACTATACTTCTCCTATACACTATTTGGAGTGACGCCTTTACCCTAACTTAAAAGTACTTCATATAACACTTAATTTATCTTGGGATTCTGTTTAATAAATTCTAAATTTACACAATAAATTTTATACTCTAAATACACATATAAAAACACAATCTTATATACCTTCCAGAATCCCCCTTTTATCCTTAATTAGATTAACCCATTGTCTCTAAATAAGCTTTTTTTCTTTAGATCTTGCTTCCCATCATTGAGGCTTCTCCTCCCCCCCTTTCTCTCTTGTTTATTCTTCTCCTTGCCCTTTTTACCCCTTTGTCTCTCCTCTTCCCTTTTCTTACTCCCTTCCCTTTGCTTTCTAACCTTGCATCCACATTTCCTCTCATTTTTCTCATTTTTGGTTGTTTTTTCAAACCTTAAAATCCCCTTTTTCTTATCCTCTTTCTCCTCCTCCCCGGAAAAAAACCATTGTTCATCAAAGATGGCTTCTTGTTCCTCTTCTTCTTTGTCCCAGTCATTCTGCTGCGTAATCAACTTTTCATAAGTACATAACGCCATTTCTAAAAATTGAAATGAAGTGCCCAAAGTATCTTTTCCATCTTGTTCTTCCTTTTTATATTTTTGATATTCAATCTTTAGTTCATCCACAAGCAATGCCATCCTGAAAAGAAAAACTTTCCCCAAAACAACCACCCAAGTATTTTTAGTCAAAAGTAATTCAAAAAGAAAGTTCCAAAAGTTAATACTTTTCTTCCTTCTTCTATTTCTCTTTCTGGGGTTACTGTTTAATCAAAGAGGTCCAATTACCATATTTCTTTTTTTAGTATTCTTGGCAATCTCCTCCTTTTTCCACTTCTGCTCCAATATTTTTCCGCTCCCTTCCCACTTGCAACATCAATTTTTAAATAATCAAAAATCCATATCTCTAATAAAGGTTTTCCAATTTCTTAAATTTTTAAGTCCAATGTCCAAGCAACTTTCAGAATATTTCACCTTTAGTGCCCAAACAAATTTCAAATCTTCTGCTTTTTTCATGGGGTGGGAGAGTGAAGAAAAAAAAAAGTTCCCTTTAACAGCTTCTCCGCCGCTTTTGATCTTCTTAGGGATACAATGTATCCTCCAGCAATTCAGACAGTTCAGTTCCAGAGAGTTTAAAGGATGTTGATTGACCCGGCTCAGCCAGCACTTTCACTTTTCTTGTTTCCTCCAGCACGATCTTACCCGGTTGCAGACTTCTTCGTGGCGTCCATTGCTGACCGCCGCTCCACCACCTTGGGAAAAAGGGGTTTTTCAGGACGAGGAGGGGGTTTGCGACACCCCCAACCCCCTGTCCAGCTCCCCTCTCTCTTCGGCTGTCCCTACAGGGCAGCCATATCCCCCTGACCCATTTGGATCGGGGGTACCTCGGCAGCTAGCACAGCAGGAATCGCGAGCAGTCGTGAATTCCTGCTGCCCCGAAGCCAGGCAAAAACCGGAAAAAACACAAAGCTACATATTTTTGTGTTGCAAAAGTGTGTAGACCTTTGTTTTAAATAATTGCCCTTGAGTAGCAATAATAGCAACTGAACATTTCCAATAACATTGATCAGTCCTGGAATTGGCATTTCACCTTACAGTGCACAGCAGCTTCAACTCAGGTGGTTGTGGGCTTCCTCGCATGATTTGTCTGGTTCAGGTGTTTCCACGACATGGCCATTCTAAAACCTTAACTTTCTTCTGCTCCAACCATTATTTGATCATATGACTTGTCTTTCAGGTTATTGACTTATGATGCACTTTCTCTTGAGCAGATAGCAGACAGTTCACAGACAGCTATCCTGACTATGAAATTGGGAATTATATTGATTTAACTCGCCATCTGACTGAACTGCTGGTATGCTTCAGTACCCATAGTTCCATCAGTGATACTACACTGTCCTGTCCCAGAGGCAGCAAAGCAGACTCAAACTATAATACTGGCACCATTATGTTTTACATGTAGCGCTACCCCCCAAAAGGGCTGCTGGAGTCCGGGTTACCCTGGATCTCTTGGTTTGGCCACCAGTCCACACTGGTCCCTCACTCAGGCACCTCTAGTGGCCTGGGTCATGTAGTGTGGTGGTCACTCTTCACTCAGCAGCCAGGTCACATGGTGGGGTGATGGTCAGTCTTTTCCCAGCAGGGGGAGGAGTCACGTGATGAGATGGTATTCATGTGGCTTATCTGCCCTTTTTCCTCTTTCTCTCTCTCTTGAATTGCCTGTTGGGCTCTCCTTCCACCACCTCTGCTCCTTTGTGGATTCCTCTGCTTTTCTCACAGAAGCCTCTCTTATCCTATCTCCTTCTCTCCCTCAAGCTTGCCCCACAGAAACCTCCTCTATCCTACCGCCTTCTCTCCCTTAGTCTTGCTCCTATCCTATCCCTTTCTCTCCTTCAGACTTGCCCCACAGAAACCTGTTGCCTTCATTCCCTCTCCCTTTCCCCAGGCCTCTTTCTCCCTTTCCCCAGGCCTCTTTCTCCATTTCCCCTTAAGCTTCCTTTCCTATCCATTCAGGCCTCCTTTTCCCCAGGCATCTCTTCATACCCTTCCCTTCTGGCTTCCCCTCCCCCAAGACAAAAAAAATAAATCTTCCTCCTCTCACATTCTCTCTGTCTCCTTCCTTCCTGCCAAAATCTCCTCCTTTTATTCCCCCCATCCCACTCCCACTACATACATATTGGGACAAGCTGCTTATGTTAAAATGCAGTGTTTGTCTTTCATCAAACATAACATTCTTTATTCAAGCCAGAAGTTCTATTTTAATATCATCCCTCCACAGAACATCCCTCCAATAGCCTTCTGGCTTATCTATGTGAAAACTGTAAGTGGGCAGCAGTGTTCTTTTTGGAGTGTGTGGTGGCTTTTCCCTTGCAGCCTGTTATGCACTTCATCATTGATCAATGTTCTCCTGTTGATGGCCTCACAAACACAGACATTTGCCAATTCAAGAAAGGCCCCTTTGATGTTACTCTAGGCTTCTTTGAGATTTCCCAAAGTATTACACATCTTAATCTTGATTGGACCACTCCTGGGAATGTAACAATGGTATTGAATTGCCTCCATTTGTACATTATTTCCTAACAGTAGATTGGTGGAATCTTTGGGAATAATTCTGTAACATTTTCCCAGCCTGGTTAGCATCAGCAACTAAAACACATTTGGAAGGATTTTTGGGAAGTCGTTCTAAGAAATCTACTTTTTTTGAGCCATAACACATTTCTCCATACTGTGTTGTAAAGATCATATTGTGATAGTGCTTTTTTTTTTTTTTTTTAACATAAGACAGGAACTCTCACATTAATGATTATTGTTTGGAGCACCTGACTGATTTCTCCTTGAAATGAATCAAGAGGTTACATTCCTTTGACATTCACAAATATATCACTCTGGATCATTTTCTTCACTAAATTAATGAACAAATATAATGTCTTTCAATTGTGTTTAATTGGGTCCTTTTTATCCAGTTTGGAAAACAAATTGTATTTATATAAAAATATTGAATATTCAAAAATGTTTCACAAACTTTCAAGAACCATTCTATTTACTATGTGATTATTGTAAACCATGGTAGTTAATAATTCTCCTAATCACAATGGCTGGTGAAATGTATGATGGTTAAAGGAAATTAAAATCAAAGGATAATGGATATATTATCAAGAAAATGTCAGTTATCACTGAATTATGTTTTGCCCAAATATATCTAATTTGGTAACTGTTGTGAATTAATAAAAGTACTTGAATAAAGATTATTAAGAGCTTGAAGTAAAGTGCAGGGTTCTGGCCCTGCACTTCTGATTGGCCGATAATAGCGACGTCGGATTAGTCCGTTCAGGAGAATCTGATTGGCTATTAACGAGCCTCTCCCATTGGTTAACGGAGCTAGCGCTCCCTGTGTTTTCATTGGTTAAATACTCAAGAGTTTGCCTATATAAAGGGGGCCATTGCGGCCATTGAGTTTGAGCTGTTACACATGTAAATAAAGAGTTTGAAGTTCACTGTTCACCGGCTCGTCTCCTCCTTAGTGCCCATGCACAGAACATAACACTGGCGACGAAGGTGGGATGTGGAGACATCAGAGCTGACTGAACAACAAAGAACGATAACAGAGCACGTGGCTGAAATGCACCAATGGCGGAACCATATCCGGCAGCGTCATACCACCCGCTCCATTGGACCCGGCGCAAGAACACTGGGACTCATATATGAATCATTTCCAGATGTTTCTGGAGACCAACAATTTGAAGGATGCCACTATCGGAAAGAAATGGGTGGTATTCCTAACTCATTGTGGGCCGACCATATTCAAGATGGCCAAGGCACTAGCAAAACCAGCAGAAGTAAAGTCTATGGACTGGGATGTCCTCGAATCCCTGCTGAGGGCCCACTATGCACCGACTGTGCCAACGCTCGTAAGAAGGCATGAATTTTACCAGAGAAGTCAGTGGAAGGGCGAAAGTGTTGCTGATTTCATCGCGGATCTCCGGAATCTGGAAGGCCTATGCGAGTTTGCCGACCTAGAAGAAGCCCTGAGAGACCGAATAGTTCTGGGATTAGATGCTCCAGGCACACAGAGTAAGCTGATGGCGAAAGGCGACATTAGCCTTAAAGATGCCATTGCTGAAGCTACTGCAGCAGAAGCAACCAGGAAGTCGGCTGCCCAAATGCGCCGCACCCACTCCCGGCTTCGCCAACTCGCCCGCGAAGTTTCATCCCAGTCAGAAGGACAGCCTACGACAGCCCACCACGAGGACCTCGAATCGTCATCAGAAAGTGATGAAGAAGAGGTCCACCGACTTCGGTCCGAACGAGACCAACACCAGAGATCGCAGTACCAATGTGCTGGTTGTGGAGCAAGCCACCCCCAGTCAGAATGCAAATTCCTTGACGCGGTCTGCCATGTGTGCGGGAAAAGAGGCCATATCGGACGGGTCTGTAAAAGCAAGCTAGGACCCAGCCAGCCCTCGAGGGGGGCTAACTATCGCCAACCAACAGGAAGCCGTCCTGTAAAGCGAGAACCTGTGAACCACCAATGGAACAACCACTCCTACAGAAACAAAACCCTAAACCACTCAACGAAGTGAGTGAGAAGAGGCTCACCAAACTATTACGATCAGTTATGCCTCATCTCTTGATGCCAAGAAGATCCGAGTGAAAGTGGCCATCGAAAACCAGCCCTGCCTGATGGAAGTCGATTCAGGATCATCCCTCTCGATGGTTTCCTGGAAGACCCTCAAGCAGCTCATCCCTACTATCTGGTGGCAAGACCTCAGATTCCAAAGACTCATACTCAAAGACTATCAAGGAAATCGAATTCCGGTCGTTGGATCCAGCCGAGTCCGGATATCGTTTAAGAACTGTACAGCATTCCTACCCTGACTGTAATCAACAGGGATCGGCCTAGTTTGTTAAGCCTCCAATGGTTCATTTCACTTGGAATTGAAGTAGCTGGCATTCACCAAACCTGCAGCAGCGACTGGGAAGAGGACCTCGTCCAAGAATTCCAGGACATCTTTGCAGAAAAATTAGGCGAGTACAAGGGGACCCCGATATCATTTAACCTCAATCCCAAAATAGCTCCCATCCGCCTTAAGCCTCGTCGAGTTCCATTTACCCTTAAACCAAAGATTGATGAGCAGCTTGATAAATTAATAGCCCAGGGTGTGTTAGAACCAACCGATCACTCTCCCTGGGAAACCCCAATCGTGACACCCATCAAGCAGGATGGATCGATAAGAATTTGTGGGGACTACTGAGCCACCCTGAACCACGCCCTTCAACAAAACGCTTTCCCGGTACCAGTGGTGCAACACCTCCTCCATTCCCTGGGGGGTGGAAAAGTCTTTGCTAAACTAGACTTAGCTCAGGCATACCAACAACTGCCTGTAGACAAAAAAACGGCAGAGGCCCAAATGATTGTTACGCACCAAGGTGCGTTTAAATGTAACGGACTTCAGTTCGGAGAGAGCGTAGCCCCGGGAATCTTTTAAAGTTTGATGGAAAGACTATTACAAGGGATAAAAGGCATTGTCCCATATTGTGTTAATCGCTGCCCCGACTCGGAAAATACTAAAGGATTGGCTGGGGTTGGTTCTCTAGAGATTTAAAGACTCAGGTCTCAAAGTTAAAAAAACCAAGTGTCAACTATGTACGGATCGTGTAGAATTTTTAGGATATTTAATTGATAGTCAAGGCATTCACCCCATCAATAGCAAACTTAGGGCAATCAAAAATGCCCCAAAACCCCGAAATAAGGCCGACCTCCAGGCTTTTCTAGGCCTTATCAATTTTTTTAACATTTTCCTACCTCACAAAGCAACCGTAGCCAAACCCCTACATCGTTTGTTGGACAAAAAAGCAACCTGGGTATGGGGACACAAAGAGGAGTAGGCGTTTCAACATGTGAAAAATTTATTGACTTCTGATGCTGTTTTGATGCAGTATAACGAGACTTTGCCTTTAACGATCACGTGTGATGCATCACCATTTGGAGTGCATGCCATTTTGAGCCACATTTTGCCAAACAGAAGTGAAGCCCCTGTTGCCTATTTCTCAAAGACGTTATCAAAAGCAGAACGCAATTACAGTCAAATTGATAAAGAGGCCCTTGCTATTGTGTCTGCTGTTAAGAGATTTCATGAATATGTGTATGGCCGAGCCTTTACTATAATGACTGACCACAAACCTTTGCTGGGAATAATAGCGGGAGATAGGCCAACACCTTATATATTATCTCCCAGAATGACTCGCTGGTCAGAATTCTTGGCTGCATATAATTACAAGTTGCAACACCACCAGGGGAAGGCCATTCCCTACGCCGACGCATTGAGCTGTGCACCACTTCCGGAGACCATTGATGACCCCATTCCGACAGTTACAACACTGCAGATCGAGACACTTCAAACGCCGCCACTAACAGCCCGAGATATCGCTATTGAAACGAAACGCGACCCCATTTTAGCACGAGTCCTCAGTTGGGTTGAGCGTGGATGGCCATTGGACCAGATACCTGATGACTACGTTCCATTCAAGAATCGACAAACGGAACTATTTTCCCAGAAGGGCTGCATTATCTGGGGTGATAGAGTCATTGTCCCAGAGCAGTTACGACGAGCGATACTAAGAACCTTGCACGATGGCCACCCCGGCATTGTGCGCATGAAAGCCCTCGCAAGAAGCTACGCGTGGTGACCGGGTATCAACAAGCAGATCGAGACATGGGTAAAAGCTTGTCACAAATGCCAGGAAGTAAGCAATGCCCCTCCAAAAGCAACCCCGACTGAATGGGAAACACCGAGGGGACCATGATCCCGTATTCATCTGGACTTTGTGGGACCTACCAAAGGACACACATTTTTATTAATGGTGGATGCCAACTCGAACTGGCTTGAAATCCATGAGATGAGAAATACAACAACCGAATCAGTCATCAGGAAACTAGACAGACTATTTGCAACACATGGATTACCAGACGTTCTGGTGTCCGACAACGGGCCCCAATTTACCACGCTGTCCTTTGAACAGTACCTGGCGGACCGCGGTATTCGCCATGCACTGACTTCGCCGGCTCATCCTGCGGCCAACAGAAGGGTCAAGCGCATGGTACAATTCGTCAAGAAAACCTTGCATAAAATGGACTATGGCGATATAGAAAACAAGATTAACCAGATACTCCTTTTGCAGCATATCACTCCTCACAGCGTCACCAACAAAACTCCCGCCGAGTTATTGATGGGGCAGAAGCTCCGCTCCCACCTCGACCGTCTGCACCCATCATATGAACCTGAAAAACCACACGGATCCAGTGGGAAATGCCGTAACTTCCAGGTAGGCGACTTGGTTTTCGCTAGGAACTTTTCGGGCAATCCATTGTGGCTCGAGGTAACTGTAGTCCAAGTAAGTGGCCCCAGATCGTACTGCGTGAGATGTCATGATGATAGAATATGGAAGCGCCATATTGATCAGCTGCGTTCAAGGCTACAGTCGGGGATCTCCGAGTCCCCTGACTTCCAAACCGAGGGGGGAGGAGATACCGAGGAAGCTGAATTTGAAATGGCAGAAAGCTTAAGCGGAAGTAATGACTGCTCAGAGGCAACACGTGAAGAAGGATCAGGGATGGGGGTGAGCTCGCCTCAAGGAGATGCCGAGAACATTAGTGGCAACGAAAATTTGAATACAGAACTGGAGGCACCCTCTTCACCAGATAACGTCCTACCCCAACAAGACTGTAGCCAAATACCAGGAGAACAACATAAATGAAATAGACAATCAAAACAACCTGCCTACCTCAAAGACTACGTGACCGCACCCCTCAAATGGAACCCGGGGGGAAGGGGTGTTGTGAATTAATAAAAGAACTTGAATAAAGATTATTAAGAGCTTGAAGTAAAGTGCAGGGTTCTGGCCCTGCACTTCTGATTGGCCGATAATAGCAACATTGGATTGGTCCGTTCAGGAGAATCTGATTGGCTATTAACGAGCCTCTCCCATTGGTTAACGGAGCTAGCGCTCCCTGTGTTTTCATTGGTTAAATACTCAAGAGCTTGCCTATATAAAGGGGGGCGTTGAGGCCATAGAGCTGAGCTGTTGCACATGTAAATAAAGAGTTTGAAGTTCACTGTTCACCGGTTCGTCTCCTCCTTAGCGCCCATGCACAGAACATAACAGTAATGACTTATATTTATTTAATAATATGATTTTAGGCCAGATTTGAATGGAGTATGAGCCAAGGGCCATCTGTTCAACTTTGAGGGAGAAGCAAATCAAAATGGTCTGTTGATGTCCACTCTTATGCCTCCAGTTGATTAATGAGAGTTGGCAGTGCTTTGAAAATGGCAAAACATTAACAGTATTTGTACTTAGATCTGCTCTGATGTTCTGTAATTATTATTGTCTCCAGGGAGAACTCCTATTTCTGGCACTGACTTCTAGTAATTCACCATTTTATTTCTTTTCTATACACTGGGGAGTCATTTGGGGGACAATACTTTACATATACACTCTGTTATGGACAGAGTATTCAGATGGGGCCAACATAATCTCTAGTTCCTGTCTCCTTTGTAAGTTTTTTTTCCCCCGGCAACCTTCTTTAACTGCACCTGACTGAAATAATGCTGTGTATATTTTTGAATGAATAAAATATAATTATGGGTTGATCAGTGTTGTACTGCTATGTTCAGATTATCCTGCTTAATGCAGAAGAGTTAACAAATACAATATAGATATTTGCCTTTTTTGTTATTTCCATGAGTATGCTTAACAGAGTGTGGTATTTATTCTTCCAGATCATCCTCCTAATTCTTTTCCTTCATTCAGTAGTATTTCTATTTTTATTTTTATTTTGGCATTTGTAAGGTGACTGTGTTCATGATCATAATGCATGTTAACTATGCAGGCAGGGAAAGAGCAAACAAGCAGTATTCATTTCATTACATTTTTACCGTGGGATTATTTCAACTACCAAATAATCATTAAAGGTTGAAGAAAGAAGTTATGATTTGTGCAAAGCTATGATTCAGTCGAACTAATGACTGGTCAGAAGCAGATCAGCAGAGGTGATCCCTGATGTTGTTATAACTAGGACTGGTCACTTTTCTTTCTGCTCTACACTCTAAGACTCGGACAAAAGCCAAGATTTTGAGATGTCAGTGCCTTGTTTTGAATGAATCTTCCTATCCAGCTCCACACAATATCATTCTCCAGTTGAACTGTAAAATTGTTATGTGCAAATGTACCCAAACACTACAAACTAATTCAGAAGCCTTATTGGAGCAGCAAAAGTTAGCCTCTAGCAATAAGGTCTAATTCAGAATTTCTGTTCTTACCATGCTATCATACCGGAGATTCTCTTCTATTAGCTTTCAGAGATACACCTTCCGTTTCCGGTTCTCCATCCTGACCCTATTTATTTTCATTAGTTATGCAAGATACTAATGGCTTATAGAAATGAAATCAATGATACATTGCAGCTATTTTAACAGCAGGTTAAGATTATCAACATTAATTGCACTGTCTCAGTTTTTCTAATGTTTTTCTACTCTATCATTGCATTCCATACAGGGAAAAAACTGTTAGAAATGTTTTGTGGTATTGGAATTTTGGGAAATGTTCTGTCTTGGAATATTCTAAATATAATCTGAGTAGTTTCAACCTTTATAAGTACTTCCAAAGTCTTTTGGAGTCAAATCATTTCTGAAATACTCATGAAGAGTTATTTCAAGATTCTGCATTCTCACCTGGAAATTTTTCCGACCAGGAGTAAAACATAACTTTCAATTTTTTTCTTCTAATTCAACCAGTCTTCAACTTCTATCTACTGCATATTTTCTGCATTAAATAAATGACAGTCACAAAGAACAAGCAACTAGCTATCAGGCTGCTACATTTGACATTTTAATTTGTCCTGCAATGCCTCTTAGTTATGCTTCTTCAGAAGGTTCAAAGGCATAAGAGGAATTATGTGAAGTAGTTATATTTTATTTCCAAACCAAGTGATAAGTTAGAGATGCATGGAGTAATTTGCTGGCTTTGCTTTTTGGGGTAAATTATGGAAAATCAATGAACGGTTTAAAGTTTTTTTAAAAAATAATCTCCTGTGAACTGGGCTTTATTCCTTAATTATTGTCTTAAATTCATGCTGGAATTAATTGAAAGTTAGAATTGAAAATCACTCTGTCTTCAAATTGTGCAGGCATTTAGTTAAGAACGCTAATTCAGAATGAACCACTTAAGACAGAGGACGTATTTTCTAGATTTCTGGAATGGGCTTATTTGTTTTATTATACATTCATTATATATAATATTTATAATCAATCACAATAGAACTGGAAGGGATCTTGGATGTCTTCTAGTCCAATCTCCTGCTTAGGTAGGAGACCCTATGCAGGTGGCTGTTTCTTAAAAACCTGCAATGATGAAGAACGCCCAACTTCTTGAAAGCAATTCAAGACCTAAATCTTTTTTATTGTCCCTTGAATATCAATAAGTACCAACATATGAAAATAACTTTTTTCTTGTGTGACAACATGCGCCAAATTTTTTAAGAATAGTAATTCTTTAAGAATAAATGATACTATCTTATTTCATACAAATAGGCTAATCAATTATTTTGTTAGGAATTGATAAGTTTGCTATTGATAGTTCAACATAAATAAAATTTATGGTTACAAACATTTGTTATCATCTTTTAATGTAAACTTGCCAAATTTGATAAGAATAGGTTCAAGGTACAAGAGTAGCGTTTTAACCAGCTCAGAGGTTCAAAAAAGGGCATTTTTAATTTTGGCATGTTTCTCATGGGCAGTTTTGGTAAAAATGGCAAGTAAGGTAGAAGAGGATCCAGGAAAAAAAATCAGATAATCAATGCAATATTTTTAAGCTGTCTTGCAGAAGTGTGGGAGCAGATGGAGAAAATTAAAATCAATATTTTTACCAATTTATGTCACAGTGGCATATATTATAAAAAGTAAATGAGATTAGAAGGATTATTGAAGGGATAGATAACAAGTTGTAGTCAACATACCTCAAGGATTTGTTGTTGTTTCCTTGTTTGTTTTGCATTCTGCTGTTTTGGTTTTCAGAAATTGCAATAGGGTAGTGATGAGTGATGGATCTAAAGCTAGAACAGGCAAGAATCAACCTTTTACCCAACTAGCACTCTATATTATCATAATTGATATCCATCAGTAACATTTATTTGTCAATTAGCAGAATTTAAAAAAACAAAAACAAATAAAAACTGAGTGAAGTTAAGTAAATAAATCAGAAACAGCTAGCAAAATAAACCACAGAATATAACATTCACTCCTCTTACTATATTACTACAATGCTAATTAGTTGATAAGTTTGTTGCACACCACATTCTCATTCATGAGATAGGCAGCTATATTAAATTTGATGAATAAATAAAATAAGCAAACAACCCCAGGGTTAACAGTCTATGACTTATTCCATTAACATTTTCTTCATAGAAAGGACTCCTAAAATTGGAGAAACCCTGGTAAAACCATTCATTGTAATTACAAATTAGATCTATTACAAACACCAAAATTAGGCAGCATGGTAGCTCAATAGTTAAGATGCTGAACTTGTCAGCTGGAAAGCAGGCAGCCCAGGTTCAAGACCTGAGCGTCACAAGACAGTGGGAGCTCCTGTTCCTACCTCAGCTCCTGCCAGCCTAGCAGTTAGAAAGCATGTAAATGCGAGTAGATAAATTAGGTATCACTTCAGTAGGAAGATAACAGCACTCTGTGACATCATGCTGGCCACCAAAATGTCTTTAGACAACACTGGCTTAAAGGCTTTGAAACCGAAATAAACACTACTTTCTATATCAGCAATGACTAATGGAGTGAAATCTGCAGGGATTCCTGTTACAAATCCACAGTCCATATCCTCCTACCTGTTACAAATCCACAGTCCATATCCACCTACCTCCTACCTCCAATCTACTTGCTATTGATACTCAGCTCTTCCTTTCTATTTCAGACTTTTTCCTTCTATCCAGCCCTACATGACCAAATACTTGAGATATCAATAGTTTGCTGTGTTTTCAGTATGTTGAATTTAACTCTCCTGTTGCTTTGGGGGATAACTTTTGCTGCTTCTTCACCTCCACTCTCTTCATTGCCTTTCCCCAAGTTCATTCAGGTGCCAAACATTATCACTTTCTCTTTGCAACATTGCAAAATTAGATGGCATCCATAGTCCTAGGAGCATTTGAATGAATTAAACCAATGGCTTCAACTCATAAGGCGTTTGTTTGCTTTAATTTTTATCACTCAAAGTGACAAATGTATCAATACTCCTTCTTCCTCCTACTTTCCCCACAACAACTAACTCTGTGAGGTGGGATGGGCTGAGAGACAATGATTGGCCCAAAGTCATCCAACTGGATGACCTGTCAGCCTAAGGCAGGATTAGAACTGACAGTCTCCTGGTTTTTATTTAGCCTGTGGCCTTTAACATTTGATCAAACTGCTTTATGTTTGCACTTGTTATAGTTTTTTTTTAATTTTTTTATGTTTACACTTTTGAAGTCTGATCTTGATAGGCTATGAAATAAAAACTACATGTGTGTGTATCTGCATATGCATTCACCTCATTGTTTTCCTGTCCATGGACAGTACTTGTTCAATGCTTACAATTCATGCTATAGAAAGGAAAAGGTGAATATAATATTCACTTCAATGAATAGAGAAGAGATGGTGCAAGATAACATTGGCCAGCTGTAATGACAGATGAAATCAGGGAACACAACACACATGCTACATCACATTCTCTGTAAGTCAATGGGCAAAAATAGATTTGAATTACTCTTCATCAACTTGATTTTGTCCAGAATGATAAACCATGATACTCATCATATCTGACTTGCATGGTACATAAACTTGTTGCTTTGGGTTAGTAGAAACTGTTAACTGATACTTCTCTAGGGTATTATGTTAGGGAAGATAGATGAGAGCAATTAACAAATTGTGTCTGGATTCTTGCTTCTTTTTGACACACATTCTGTCTATCTGAGGGCAACCATGCAAATACAAAATGGGGTCTTTCAAAATGTGAATGGTATCCCTCTGAAAGTTCTTCATAATTCCTGTTTAGGCAAGTGTCTTTAATTGGAAGATTGGCTCTTTCCATTCCTGACATTCTTTTAAAAATGTACTCATTAAAAATAGTATCTTGAAAAGAAGGAATTCCTTCCCTCCCTTCCTCCTTCCTTCCTTCCTGAGCTAAATTTAATTAAATTAAGAATTTAATTAAACAGCAGTCCATGCATACATTCTGGAATTTGGAATGTGCTTACAAGAAAAAAGATCCATCAATTCATTCACAATAGTGGTGGTATTCAAATAAAGTTGCCACTGGTTCAGTGGGCGTGGCTTGGTGGCCACGCTTTGCGAGCATGCATACACTTTGCATGCACACACGCGCCAAACACACACTTTGTGCAGGCACAGAGGCATTATAACTTGCCTCCTGCAAGTCTGCACGATGGTGGTCACTGCAGCAGCTACCACACGGCGCTATTCTGCACTGCGCAATCATAAGAGTGAGTATGGGAGCCCAGGTGGGCGGGTGGGCAAAACACAGAGCAGTGAAGAGAACTGGTTCAGTCTCCATTGCTCATCTCCGCTACCGGATCTCCAGAACCGGGCAGAACCAGTCGAATACCACCACTGATTCACAACTGCCAAGTGATATTTAACAGCATTTATCATCAAATTATTATTTTTTTTAATTTTATAAAATCACATTTTGTTTGCACTAACATTTGTTTTCTTCCTTACACTTCGTCACTGCTGCTAAGGGAAGCAATAAACCTCCACTCTTCAGTGTTACTGGAGTCTTAATTAACATTTTCAAGAACCATTGAAATCAGCTATATGGCTTCCCTAGTTAAAGTCTGCACTTGCCATTTTCTTACACTTTAAATTAACATTTCATTTCAACAGATGGCAGATCAGCTAGTTGCTCATTCACATCTTCTCAACAGCTAAGTAGGGGGAAGCTTTCAATATGCCCCCAACCTCCAAATAATTATGTGCCTTTCCTTGCTTATCCCTTCCATTTGGACAAAAACCTACCCTGACTTTGCCTTTTCCAATGGAGAGTGCTGGAGTGGCATGTTGGGTTGAGGAAAATTTAGCAATCCTATATACAACTGTAGGCATCCTGCAAGCAATGCAAAATTACGAAGAGCTTGAATCCCATCAGGATGGAATTCCTGGCAATGAGCAGAATTAATCTGCAATACTGCATTCTAACCACTATGCCACCATGGAAAACTAAAGAAGAAAGAAGGGAGGAGGAAAGATAGATAGATAGATAGATAGATAGATAGATAGATAGATAGATAGATAGATAGATAGATAGATAGATAGATAGATAGAGGTTTTTTTCCCTGAAGATTTTCTTGCTTGTTTCAAAACTATTTTACATACTGTCATCTTTAAAAATGTGTTTATGTTAGCCTTGGATATCTGACTGAAATGTGGGGAATGATTCCAAATAAAATAAAATTGCCTTGCATAATACTTAATTGAACTCAAAGTGAAACTCTGATAATTTAAAATGCAATATACATGGAAAATCAATATCATTTAGGCAGACTACTGTCGGTCTCTCAATGCCTAATATTTTGCTTCTACTGCTTTGAGGAAGCATAAATAATTAGAAATTACAAATTGCATATTGAGTTGTGTCCCGAGGTTGTTTTTCCAGTGCTGTTATTTTCCTTTTTTCATTCGTCAACAAGGGGAAATATATTCATATTTAAGAGCAATACTAATTTCCTTTTCTCCTGAGGTCTTTTTTCCTGGGCTGTTTATTTCTTTTCTTCATTTGTCAACAATGGGAAATATTTTCATATTTAAGAGTGGTGCTAAATATCCTTTTCTCCAGTTTGTTCATTCACTGACTTAGGAGAACCATAATCATTCACACATGATCTAGATAAAATGCCCCCTCACCTTCACTGTATTGCACCCATGACAAATGGAGTCCAACCTCTCCCTGTTTTTTTTTTAAACAGACTGGGATTTAGTGTGGGGAATATTTTGAGATGGGGACACATTTGAAACTTTGAGGTGTGAAGTCACTCACCAAACAGCTATCATAAGAGCCATACCAGAGTTTTTCTGGCCAGGTTTTGACCAGTTCTGGAGAACCAGTAGCAGTAATTTTCAGTCGTTTGGAGAACCGGCAAATACCATCTCTGACTGGAAATTTTACAGTCTCCTTCCCCTGCCACGCCCACCAAGCCACGCCCACAGAACCCATAGTAAAAAAAAATTGAATCCCACCACTGAGCCATACCTATTCACAAACTCACAGTTGACTTCCTTCATAAGGTATTTACCATAACTTCTATTTACCAAATAAGTGAACAAGAGCCCCAGGATATTCAGCCAGCCCATCTCACAGGATTGTTGTCTTGGGGAAAATAGGAGGAGGAAGGTGTGTTGAATAGATTCGGTGCCTTGTGCTATTTGTAACAATAATAAAGGCAGGATACAAACAAGCAAACAATTCACCACTTCTCTTTGCCTCATGTGAGATAACTTCCAAAGCATGCAATTTTGGGGGGTGGGGAGGAGTAATCACACATTTTTGCTTGTAATTTCCATCATGATTAAATACAATTTAGAATGAATGACCAAGTCTTGGCTTTGTAGCACCAAGATTGGGGGAAGCATTAGTTTGGTGTGCAGAGCCTCGGTTATTCATTCTACATTGTATTTAACTTTCATATGTAGCATATCCAATTCATACCTCCTGTGTTAAAAACAGTGCTTTAGTCTGAAAATTTTGTGGTGTCATTCAGGAAGCTATTAAAAGAGGCTGGTTGTTTTCCCAGGCCTTCAGGACTGGCTTCTTGTAGAGCCCTCTTTTTTTCATTTTCACTTGTTTTGTTTTGATCTCTTCTGGACTGTTGTAACTTTTATATGTTTTCAAATAAGATATTTTGATTCTTAGTTGAAAGCTGCCCAGAGTCATATGAGGGGTGTAATGGGTTGTAAATTAAAGAAAAATCCTAAATAAATAAAATGTACTTAAAAGGTAAGGTATTCCATGAACTGGCATTGTGCTTAGCTCTATTTTGTAAGCTTAGCCAAAGATTTGAGGTGTTGAATAATAAATCAGAATAGAAAGTCTATTAAAATGTGAGAAGGTATAGAATTCATATCAAACTCATTTGTCTTTTTAATAGTAAAATGGTCAATATCAAGGCTTTAGTAATGATTTGCTGCTTTCTTTGAAAAAGTTGGAAAGGAGCTGCTCTACTGACTAATGGCCAACTATTATAGCAATTTGGATGAATATATGTAGTAAATGGGCCTTATGATTCCTGAGAGTTGAACCAAAATGTGGCTTGGCTTTAATTCTTGAAGCAGTGTGATTCCAGGCATTGAGTTATTGGCAGAAGGTTCCATGCTATACCAGAGTTAGTATTCCTATGAAGTACAGATAGTCTTCGACTTACAACAGTTCATTTAAGTGACCATTCAAAGTTACAACGGCACTGAAAAATGTACTTGATGACTTTTCACAGTTACAACAGTTGCAGCATATCCACGATTATGTGATCAAAATTAGGATGCCTGGCAACTGGTTCATACTTATGGCCATTGCTGTGTCTCAGAATTATGTGATCCCATTTTGCAACCTTCTGACAAGCAATGGGGAAGCCAGATTGACTTGTCAACTTAACTTACCAATTTATCAGTGATTCACTTAACAACTGCGGCAAGAAAGATTGTGAAATGGAGCAAAGCTCGTTTAACAAATGTCTCACTTAACAACATAAATGTTGGGCTCAATTGTAGTTGTAACTCGAGGACTACCTGTAATTAGCAACTTATTTTGGAATTGCGCGTATTTATTATTACATAGGAAATCAACATTATTCATATGGATGAAGGTAACTGATGAAATGATTTTGTCAATGAAACGCTTACCCCAAACTAAGAATCTATATGCAAATAATTACTTTATCAGTGTCCATATAATTGGTTATTTTATTGGTAGTTGAGCCGACTTCATTTACTCCCTTTCTTCATTGAATTCTAATGAATGTTTCCTGATAATTTGATGGATGGTTATTATTAAGACACCAATGAAATGGTCATTAAATCAGAGGGAGAAATTCTGCAGGGCTTTTTAGCACATTACCTTGCAAAGTGGTTAAAAACCCACGACTGGCAGATAAAATTCCTATTTCTGTAACAAAAAGAGATGTCTGTAGAATATAAACAGAGGACTTGTTTTAAACAAGCTGTTGTGAATGCATAAGGTTTAATAAAATTATCTTGAGCTTGGAGTCAAGTGCAGGGTTCTGACCCTGCACTTCTGATTGGCTGTTAAATGGCAGGATCGGATTGGCCCATTCAGGGGAATCTGATTGGCCATTAACAGAGCCTTCGTATTGGTTAATGGAGCTAGCGCTCCTGGGTTATTATTGGTTAAATAGTTATTGGGTTGCCTATATAAAGAGGGCCTTAGCTGCCCTTGTTTTTTGAGCAGTCACCATGTAAATAAAGAGTTGAAGTTCACTGTTCCAGAGGCTCATCTCCATTCTTTCTCGCCCATTCTCCAAACTTAACACAAGCATATCCCAAAATATTTACAATATAGCACACAAACAGAATTAACCTGTGTGTGATGAGTTGAGAAGTGTACTTCAAAAGGAATGAGCAAAAACTAAATTTGATTTCTTTTAACTGACATTTAAATTAATAGATTTCATCTTACTGGTAGTTTTATACTGTGTATCATCGCTATAGCTCATGCGAGATGGTACTTTTATATAATTACATATCTTCTAAAAAATTATATATACTCTCTATGTGTATATGCTATGTTAAATAATTATATTTGTATAGTAAATATAAATTTATATTTATATTTAAATATATAAGAGCTCATATCTTGATTACTGAGTCTCTGTAACGATGTGGTGATTTCCACTGTATAACTGCAGTAAGCTCCCTAATTTTACATGTTAGCTGGTAAAAATTAGTAATCGTATTTTCTACATGCATCAGAAAAATCTCTTTCCTCTTACTTTCTAATCACACTTAGCTAGCAGACAATTATTCTGCATCTATACAGAATAGTGATCTGTTTGAGAAAGCAAGGTTTGTTTGCATATTGTCTTGGAGATATTGTTTGGGTGAGTTAAGACTCTCCTTCTATTTCCTAAACTTTTCAGTTGGATATGCTAATTTTGTCCTTTTGTTTTACACTCTGTTTTTCAAATGGACCAATCTTCTAAAAGTAATCCTATTTTTATCACTTATGTTCTAAACTTTTCAAGGCTGGACCAACTATTAAATAATTATGCACTCAAAACATGATTTAAGAATCACCAAGGAACCAGCACTGGCATTCATAGCCTGGAATATCTTTTCAGTCTGCCTAATATAGGAGTCTCTATGTGTTCGCATTTTTGTTAATTAACTCCTGGGCAGAGATAAAGAAAAGGTAATGGGCACTGCCAATAAATGGAAGTATCTAACCTGTGATGCCAAGTTGCTTCTTTGATGTTGTGCAGAACTAGCCCCATTTCCATTTCTGGAAAAAGTATAGAGACAGGAAAGAAATGCAAAAATGTTGTTTCACAACAATCATCATAAAGATATTTGCAAAAAAAGAAACAAACAGAGCAGTTCAAAAGATGTTTTTATGGGAAATATGTGTGTATGTTTTAAGATGGAACTATTTAATTTGCTATCTAATTAAGCTTAAGAATTGCATCCCATTTTCTGCATTTCATTGACATAAACCTATGCCTACATAGCAACAATTATTTGAATGGATAATTGATAAATCTTTTAGCATGTCCTGACTTGCATGAATGGTGAACATGAACTTCTAATTAACTGCTAATTAACTGCTATTTAAAATATACCTGTTTTCTGATTCAAGAAAAGAATCATACAGATTTTTTGTTGATATTAAACACTAAAGCATAGATGAGCCAATATATTATTTTTATGGTTAAAGAAGGCTTTGTTGCTAAGAGAAGGTGGAAAGGGAACAATTGGTGTTGTGAATAGCAGAAAAATGAAAAGAATCTACTTAGGTTGAGGCTGCCTTGCATTTTCTGGCTGAATAGGTCAGCTTACCAGTAACATTTTAACATAACACTAAATATATCAACTCTAAGTAAAAAAAAAAAGTGGTCAAAATTGGGTGTTCTGTCATGTAAGTAGAGGAAATATTGACATTTTATGAATCCTTAGGGTTAGAATTGTTAGCTTTCATGAGGACTCTGATTGAATTTTACTTCAGAATGAGGTTAAGGGTGGGTTTTTATATTTAATTAACGTTTCTTCACTAAGCCATTTGTGATCTGTGTTATGTCCTAAGGAAATATTGAAATTCCAATCAGAACCCTTAAAGTCACACTTCGTGCTGTCAGAATGAAATGATATCAAAATGAAATTCATTTTATGCTTAGACAAGGTTTAATCAGTGAGTTGCAGTGGAAAACTGAATTGCAATTCAGTTGAACGAAATTCAAATTCTTGTTGAATTAACAGAGGAAATATAGAAATCCCCTTGAGGGTCCATTTAAGGTTAAAGTTAGACTTCCTTGAAAATCTCTGTTTGAAAATGAGGTCTCCAGTGATTTTTTATGTTGAATGACATTTCCCTTATGAAGTTATAGTTGAAATATCTTTTATTTCTTAGATTTTTTTTAAATCCCACCTTTATTATTTTTATAACAAACTCAAGGTAGCAATTAACCTAATTAACCTAATTAATCCCTTCTTTCTCCTATTTTCCCCACAATAACCATTCTGTGAGGTGAGTTGGGATGAAAGAGAGAGGGTGACTGGTCCAAAGTCAACCAGCCAACTTTTATGTCTAAGAACGGGCTAGAGCTCACACACTCCTGGTTTCTAGCCTGGTATTTTAATTGCTAGACTTTTTCCTCACCACCTTTTGCTTCAGATAAGATATGTATATAACACTGAAACAAACTGAAATGGTCTGAAGTAAGAATAAAGATCAATGGTGAATACCTTAGCCACTTACCTTTTGATGATAATATTATCCTTTTCTCCAACAGCTTTGAAAAACTTTGAGTGCTGAAAACACTAAGATGATTGAGAAAATAAAATAAACACATCAAGTTATCAGGCATGACAAGGAACTTGAAGAAGATGTAAGTTATGTTCAACAACTGCACAGCATAAGCCTATAAATGATATGTCAGTGGGATTGTAAAAGTAAGAATTTCTCAGGACAAGCTGAGGAAAGAAGCTGAGAGGCAGTCTCACCAAATTTCAATCAATTCAGATAAAATGGAGGGGCTGTTCAGTAGCCAGGCAAACAATGTAGGGATTCAACTTTTATTTTTATTTTATTTTTATTTATTTATTTGATTTGTCAATCGCTTACAAGTTAATATATATAAGCATAAACATGAGTAAGAATACAGAAAATAGGTATGAATAAATGGAGACAATAGGACAGGGACGGTAGGTACGATGGTGCACTTACGCATTTTACTTGTGAGTGGACTGTTTGTGCAATTTCCTGTACAGCCTCTATGAAAACTGAGCTGAAGTCTGGAGAAAGAGGCTATAATCCAAGTCACCATATGAGCAGAACAAAATGCAGTTACCCTAATCTACGTTTAGCAAAGAAGGAAACCAATTGCTCTTGGTTATTCTTCTCCTTTCTTTTCCTTCAAAGAACATACATTAAATAATTCAGATTAGCTAACCTTCCTGATGCGTGATTTTTTTTTTTTTTAATGACCATGGGAAATTAAACAAGAAAAAAATCCTCTTGATAATAAAGGATCTGAAATGTAACCCTGATAACAAATGCATTACTTTTGATGGCATTTTGCAATAACTCAATGATTTTTTTCTCACTTATTTAGAATGTAGTGTTTGATAAATAAATAATTTTGCCTAGAAAATACTTATTTTCTGAAATGTTTTTTTTTTAAAAATCATGAAAACTATTTTTTTTCTTGGATTTCTTTTTGGGTCAAATAATTGAGTTTTACAATTATCACTTTTAGCTGTCTTTGCAGCAAAATTATACCTCTTTGGTTAAAATTATATCTATCGATCTAACCATCTATCTATCATCTTTCTGGACAATCCCCTTTTTGAAATAGTATTAGGTCTCCTGCTTGAGCTGGACTAAAAGACCTCCAAGATCCCTTCCAGCTCCATTCTGATTGATTGAAATCTATCTATCTGTCTATCTATCTATCTATCTATCTATCTATCTATCTATCTATCTATCTATCTATCTATCTCTATCTCTATCTCTATCTCTATCTATCTATCTATCTATCTATCTATCTATCTATCTATCTATCTATCTATCTATCTATCTATCTAATTATGCCAGGATGATAAAGTCAACTACTAAAAGATAAAGAATCTCATGTAATGGTATATTATGATAGTATTTTTCTTGTCATTCTGCTTATTCTTTATCTAATTCCATTCAAATGAAAAAAAAATGTTCATAAGCATGCATGTCATCAACATTTTAGAAACTGGTAATTTACTGAGTTCATATTTTATTTATCATTGCTTGATAATGAGAAAACTACATCTTTTCCAGCACAATGCATAATTAAGTGAAATCTGGTTTGTGTGTGTGTGCTCATAGAGGCTAAACTCTTTGAAAATTGTGTTTAAATAATTGTTCTTTTTTTCTATAACAATGCAAGTATGCACTTAGTATTATCTTAAACAAAGAGAGAAGCATCTCTGGTTCTACAGCTCCCAGAAAATACAGGTAGTTTGTCCAATATTGAGCAATATAGTAGTTCAGGAACATCTGCAAGTCCTTAGTTTCTCTACCATGATATACATCACAAAAATTTTTATAAGGATATTTAGATTCTTTCCTCTATGAATATTAATAAATAGGCTGTTAAAAGAGGTAAAAATGGTTTGTAGTATATTACTTCTTTAGAAGTTTTACCCTACCAAATGGGACTTATGTTCAAACTGAGTCTGGAATATTGGAGAATAGTAGCTGGCCAAATTTGCTTACGATGCCAAATTATTTATAAAAAGTATTGTGAAGAGTTCCCAAAGAACTTTTCTAAAGTAGGTGAAGGAACCTTAAAATGGCAATTGCAATTTAGTTATTTTACAATCTGAAAGTAATGCACGATAGCTTCGAAATCCCAGATTTCATGTATATATAAATGAGATTTGAGCTAGCAGTAACTGATCATGAAATGGTTCTTGAATTCCTGGTGGATAGCCAAATGAAAATTCAATGCAGTGGTTGCGAAAAAGACAAATTCAATGCTTAGAAGCAATAGGAAGCTGACAAAAGAAATAAAATCAGCACTATATAAACAAAGATATAGACAGGTGTGGGGAGACAATAGTCAATGTACAGAGATCTGAATAATACCCCCTAACATAATTTTAGCAAAAAAATATGGCAAAAATGCAAAGAAAGGGGCACCCTAAATATTTTGAAAGTTTCCTATCAAAAAAAGACTACAGTGCTTAGGGACCTTTAACTTGGAGCCAAAGGGCACATGATAAAGAGGGAATGAGGCAACTTGCCATACCAACTTGCTGCTGCCAATTCACCATGGCCAACTCACCATAGCCAACTCATCACAGCCAACTCATGTGGGACAACTTGATGTGGGACAATTTCATTATTTAAAATAAATAAAAATATTTTAATTTTTGTCATTCACATTTTATTCTGTCCTTCTTTTTGCATCCTTTCTTTAATAATTCTATTCCACCATTTCTTTGATATTACTGTAACTCTTGTCCTTCAGCAAGTTGTTCTGTGGCTAGATGGTCATGGCGAGTTGTCCTGCAGCAAGTTGACTGTGGTGAGTTAGTCGTGGTGAGTTAACAATGATGAGTTGGTCATGGTAAGTTGGCTGTGGTAAATTGTCATAGACCCTGATAGAGAAAGTTCATGCACTGTATGAAGGAATGTCCACTTGAAGAAGCTCTTGTCTTACTTGTTTTCCTCCCATTAAAAAAAATGTCATTTTCAAATCCTAGGGACTACATAGATAGATTTTCTCCAAACAAATTCTCCTTAACCTAGTCTTTTAGGTCTTCCAATGTTGTACTCATTGTCATTGCAACAGAATCTATTCATCTTGCTACTAGTTGTCCTCTTTTTTTTCCATCCAACTTTGCCAACATTAATTTTTTTTCCAAGAGCAAAAACTTTGCATAATGTATCCAAAGTAGAATAATTTGAGCTGGTCAATTGTGGCTCAAGTGAAAACTCTGGCTTGATTTGTTTGATAATTCACTGAAGTGGAGATTTTTTGGGAAGAGAGGGCTGTCCACACTATTCTCAGGAGTCTTCTTCAGCACCAAACTTCAAAGATGTCAATATTCTTCCTTTCCTGCTTCTTCAAAGTCCAATTTTCACTTCCTCAGGGGAAAATTAGGTTTGCATTATTCTGAACTTCCCATGAAAGTACAACCTGGAGTTTTAAGTCAATCACCGAAATTACATGATTGAAAATTCAAGATTAACAAAATAACTTTTACACACACAGTATCCAAAAAAACAAAACAAAACCCCATCCTATGAAATTTGCTAGAATCACACACGATGAAAGATACCAATTTAGGAGCTTCCGGTTTGCAGGGCTTCGGCGGCAGGCAGGAATCCGCGATCGTGCGCAGTTTCTGCCTGGGCTCGCCGCTGGAGCGTCCTGAGCCAGCTGGCTTTGGGGCTAAGCCACCCTGTAGAGGTGGTGAAGAGAGGGGAGATCCCAGCAGGGTCAAGGAAAGCCACATCTTTCCTCCTCAGCTGGCTAAACTCTCTTTCCCGAAGGCGGTAAGAGTGGTGGTCAGAAATGGCCACCTCAAAGAAGCACTCATCCGGAAAAGAAAGTGCAGGAGGAAGTTAAGAAGTGAAAGTTTTGGCTGACTGGGATAAGAAGCAACAACTAAGGTATCCTGGAATTTAAATGTTATAAAAGATACATCGCTCCCAAAGAAGACTCGGAAGCAGCGAATGAAAGTGAAAAGGGAAAGTTTTTTTTTTCACTCTCCTTCCTTACATTGACAGTGAAGAGAGATGAATGAGAAATCGGAAAAACCTGCTTTGGCACCAATAGTTAATTAAACTGGAAATATAATTAAATGCCAAGGGGACAACAAAGATTTCTGAACACTAAAAAATTTTTTTTTTGTTATAAGTGGGAAGGGAGAGGAAAAGAATAAGGGCAGGATTTGGAAGGAGGAGTCTGCCTGGAATTCAAAAGAATCTAAAGTTAAATCTTAATAAGACTTCTAAAAGATACATTTTAACTGGAACTTTGCAATTAAATAGTAACCCCTGGAAGAGAAAGAGAAAGAAGAAAAAAGTATTAAAAGAAACAACTTGTGTGTATTTGGATTGCTTGGTGACTTTGGGAGTTTTGGAAATTATATTTGAATGACTAAAAACAATTGGGTGGTTGTTTAAAAAAATTCTACAATGGCATCACTTGTGGATGAACTGAAAATGGAATTTAAAAAATATAAAGAAGAGGAAGAAGAAGGGCAGGGCTCTTTTGGCTCTGTTTTTCAATTCTTAGAAATGGTGATCTGTACCTATGAGAAACTACAAGAAAAGACTGCAACAAGAAAACTGGGACAAAGAAGAAGCCATCTTTAATGAACAAGTAACTTTATCTGGGGAAGAAAGGGGAAAGGGGGGGAAAGAGAATGGATAATTTAAGATCTAAAAAAAACAGCCAAAAAAGGGAAAAATAATGTGAAAAGTGGATATAATGTCAGAAAGCAACAGAAAAGGTGAATACAGAAGAGGGAAATGGAGGTGGAGAGACAAGGGGGTAAAAAGGAGAGAGAGAAGAAGCAAGGGAGGGAGGGAGGGAATAGAAGTTACAAAGGTTTGGAGCAAGATATAAAGAAACAGGACTTATTCAGAGATAATGGGTGAAAATTTAACTGACAAAGCGATTCTGCAAAGGTACATAAAATTGTATTGTTATATTTGTATTAGAAATAATGTTAAAAAATTGGAAACAATATATGATTAAAAAGTGGGATAAAATAGTCAGTGTAATTCCGTGAAACTTTTGTGAACAAAATAAATGAAATGAAATAAATGAGAAATTGAATTAGGAAGGAATGGGAACATTTTAATTATTCAATGTTTTATAAAATATAAGTGAAATGGAGGGGAAGTAACTATGGAAAGTTTATAAGTGTTCCCATAGAAGTATGATACCTATTTGAAAAGTAATGTGTAAAATGTTTAAGATTTAAATGAATATTAATATTAATGATAGAGTTGAATTGGTATGGATTGTTGTTTTAATTATATTATATATTCATAATTTTTTCCTTTTTTAAAAATACAGTATGTAGTTTTAGAATGTACCAAGCAGAATCCAAACGGAAGTTATGTATTATATAAAGTGTTATAATTTTAGGGGAAAGATATAAAGGCGTCATACACCAAACAGTGATTACAGGAGAAATTTTGTTTAATGAGAAAAGATAATAGACAGCTGAAACAGGACAGACAAAGAATATAAGTATAATGATTTGAATTGAGATGAAATAAATAAAATAAAATTAAGAAAGTTAAAAGAGGGGAGAAGCTATATAGAAAATGTAGAATGGTAATAAGATATGGAATATGGATATATAAAAATGAGCATGAACTTGAATTTGTGTCTGTACAAAGAGATGTAACCCGGGATCAAGCTGCTTTCAAAAAAGATGTTTTATGTTTTGTTTGTTTATGTTTGTTTTTAAAAATCAATACAATTTTCAAAAAAAAAAGAAAAAAGATACCAATTTAGATGGGATTGTACCATCTGTGGTGATGGTGGTGGTGTTGAAAATAAGCAAGATAACCTTTGAACCATCGTGATAAGCCCCATCATTTTGTACATGCATAATTAGATTAGATTCAACTTTATTGTCATTGCCATGGATACAGGCAACGAAATGCAGTTAGCATCCAACTAGAAGTGCAAAACAACAGTAAAATATAAATATATGTATGCAAATATGCAAGGCATCTATAAATATGTCAGTGGAAAACACAACAAAATGTATGTACAGAAGCACACAAAAATAAGTGTGACTGCATATATATGAACATATACAACTTTACAAATTGTTTATGGACACATTGCATATAAATAGAAATGCACAGAGAATTATCTTATCCTATATTCTTATTGTATTGGCATTCAACATTTCTATTCATTGATTATGTGCCATTGAATCAGATAGACTCTTAGATAGATTTGCTATATGAGAATTGGTCCCTAACCTGCTTTCTCTATATCGCTTCCCATTAAAGATCTTTAAGAACACTCGCTTCATCTTCACGTGCAGATAATCCTCAGCTTACAACCACAATTGAGCTCAAAATTTGGGTTGCTAAGCGAGAAATTTGTTAAGTGAGTTTTACCCCATTTTAAGACTTTTTCTTGCCACATTTGTTAAGCAAATCACTGTAGTTGATAAGTTAATCACACAGTTGTTAAGAGAATCTGCCTTCCTCATGGACTTTGCTCGTCAGAAGGTCACAAAAGGGGTTCATATGATCCCAAGACACTGCAACGGTCATAAATATGAGTCAGTTGCCAAGCATCTGATTTTTGATCTGGTGACCACAGGGATGCTGCAACCATTGTATATATGGAAAATGGATATGTCACTTTTCTTCAGGGCTGTTGCAACTTTGAACAGTCATTAAACAAACAGTTGTAAGTTGAGGACTACCTGTATTTCTGAGGCAGAATGGATATCATCAGTTGGTTGTAAACATAGGAAACATGACTGTCGCTGTTCAGATACAGTTTGGTGCCAGGAAAGAAATACAATTCAAACATGTACATCATGTCAAATAATGCAAAAAGCAGCCCCTAATCAGAATTAATCCTCATTCCATTGTTCTAGTTGGGGCTTATTATTGCAACTAGCTTTACTTAGATTGCTCAGAGTTCAGTATAGCAATAAATTCTCTGAATAATCAGACTGCATTCAATGATTTAAGATTTCTTTTTAATGACATCTTCAGAATAAGAGGATTTGGTGCTGAACAAAAGCCACACAACTGGTAGGCCATGCACAGCACAATGTATCAGAGAGCAGAAGTTTATAAATAAATAAATAAACAAACAAACAAACAAACAAACAAACAAACAAACAAATAAATGCCCACATTTTCTCAGTTCTGCTCGGCTGCTAGGCAACAGGGTTGCAGTGCAGCTAATTTGGTTGGTACTCTGGATAACCCTTAGTTTGCACTTTCTTGATGGGATTCCCGGGCACCACTAATCCAATGCCATCGAGCTATGGTATCTCACTTCATGCATTGTTTATGGCAGCTGTTCCTGGGGCATATCTTTCACACAGTATGACAGCCAGATTTGCTTTTCACACTGAACTTGGAGATGCCTGTGAATCAGACCTTAGCAATGGTGAAGGTACATTTTCCCATATTAGATTCCTTGTTCTGTCTTTTGTACTATGCTCAATCCATTTTGTAATGATGCATCTGTCTAGGCAATTACCTCCTGTTCTTATCCTCATTCTGTTTATTCTCCCTGCCCTTATTGTTATGGCTTGCTCATTGCACCATATGCACCTTCTATTTTCTCTCTTTACTCTCTAGCCAGCAAATTATCATTTACCTAAGAAAGCTTTACAAACACAAAAGAACAAAAACTTACTGCTAATAAAATTAACAAATGCTTCTGTATTAATAATAAATGTACTGGGAAAATATGCATAAATAGGTAAGAAAGGTCAGACGAAGGATGGAATTTATTTATTAAACAAAACAAATGGATGGAGTGATGCGGAGATGTTGGGAGGAGGAGGGCTTCCACACAGCAGAGAATTTCCAACATTTGGAAAGCAAAATATAGATTGTCAGTCTTCCCAAATAGAGTTAATTTTGTTTTTAATGTACCTGGAAGTCTACCAAGATTTCAAGAGGATGTTTAGGTTCAATTGGGATGAAGGAAAATGTTATCAACCAACTGTGAAATAATGGAGAGTCTGAAAAAGTTTTATTTGCTCATCCAAATATCATGTCATTGGTATGCAATATAAGATCCTTTCAAATAGAGTCCTTGGGCAAAAATCAGAAGATTTCCATATTTATGCAAGTGGCATAGCCACTAGAGGTAAAATATATGCTTCGCAATAACTGAGAGGCATTTTCTTTTCTTTTTTTGTTTTTTAAAGCATTGTCTTCCCTTTTGATTAATCTTTTTGCTTATATCTCTCTTCTTCTCCTGCTTGATTAATTCCCTAGTCTCTTCCCTGATATCTTGGATTTTACAATGTCTTGCGATGTCCCGTTTTAATGTGGCTTTTGCTATTGGGTGCCACTTCCTCTTTGGGTGTTGTGCAGTCCTAATCTTGCCTGGCAAATAAACAATTCATTGACAGAGAAGATAAGCTCCTTTGTAGAACAGTTGTTGTTAGGCTGTAACAAAAACTCATCTGTGCATTAGATGACCGTGCTGCATTTGGGCAGTTGCAAGATCCCTGTAGGTAAGCAAAATGTCTCCCTCTATAAGAGAGGGGGGGGAGGGATAATTGGGGAGGAAATGTCACACTGTACACGTTAGAGGTGTAGTCGTGTAGACAACTGTGCTCAGATCTTCAGATTATATGAATATAATATGTAATCGTGAAAACTCAGCCGCAGCTGGTCAACTCATCCATTTTTTATGAGTCCTGGTTCTTGAGCATGCAGAATAATGGAATGATGGATCATATGGCAAACGTATGCAAGACTGTATTTCCTTTCATTCATGAGTATGAATTAGATGAGCTGCCTAGACAAAGCAGGATAACTAAGATGCGACTCTCAATCAACTGATAATGAATCAGATCAGTAGAATTTATGACTGAGCAGCTTGGATGGCCTGCAATTGTTATTCACCATGTACACCATTCAAAAGGTTGACAAAGAGCCATTTGCATTATTTGTATTCTTTGCCAATTGTGCAGGGGCAGAAGGTCTGGTTCCAAAGCAGGCCGTTTATTTGTACTCCTGTTGCACCCTGGTATTCAAAACTGATAGAAACCAATTGTCAGTCTTCAAGATTTTCTCCCTTTGCTTTGCATCTTTCAGCTGTCATAAGTAATGGGGGGAGGAGGGGGGAAAATTATGGGAAGTGAGCTGGAGGTGTTACAAACTAGAACTGTATAAACTGGGGAGGGGGAGTACATTCTTGCTTAGGTTTCTATTCCTTGTTTAGGTTTCTATTCTATGCTACGCGCAGCTGCAAACCTTTATCAAAGTATGCCAAGATCAATGGACAGAAGCCTCATCACCACCTGAAGATGCCCACATGATGATATTCACAACTTTTAATTGGAAGAACCATTTGAACTCTTGGGGGTGGGAACGTTGCCCTTACTTTGTATATGTGATTTACGCGCCCATTTTCTTAGATTCAGAATTCTTTTGTTGCTACCACTTGATTTCTAGTAAAAGATATATTTTCTCTGATTAAAAGAGTCTAAGTATTTCTTTCTTGGATTTTGAATAGAGCACCAGCTGACACCAATAGATTGATCTGTTGATAGGTTCCAAATGCTGAAGAAAGAAGACAAAATATCATTTCTGAGCTGTTGATGAAGGTTAACCTGATGGTGGTTTCCCTGCTCTTAATTTCACTGCTTTTCAACAGTTGAAACTTGGATCTCTCAATATGTTACTCTCCAAAACATACACAATAAACACAGCATTTGTGTATTGAATTATACAAATAAAGGAATGCAAACGTAGATTAGGTAGAGATTGGTAACAAACCCGTTATCTTTATTTATTTATATATTTTTTTTGCTGGAAGAGATATTGATAAATCAGATGGGCAATTAGAATAGATTTTGTCACATTAAACAGACTTTGTCTATATTCCAAAAAAGTCTTGCCAGTTTTGACTGAAAACAATATTTTTAAAACTTAAGGTGGCATGCTTTGCAAAAATATAAAGGGTAACTTTTTACCAATCCCCTGTATGTAACACATATTTCAAAGCAGAATATTAGATCTGGATTAATAATGCAAGAACCTGCCTATCCATATAGGACAGTGGTGGCTAACCATTTTGGGCTCCTGTGCCAAAAATTGTGCATGCGCTTGCGTGCCAGCACCCAGAAGGCAATGCGCACCTCTCATACTCCCTGTTCATGTGCGTGCAATCCCCCCTTCCCCCTTTCTGCCCACTTACCTGCACTGCACCTCCCAGCTGATTTTTGGCCAGTTTGAGCCTTTTTTCAGCCTCCCAGAGGCTTGAGGAAGGCCTTTGGCAGCCTTTGCAGGCTGAAAAATAGGCCTGTTTTGTCACTTCTGGTATTACAGGAAGTGATGAAACAGGCCTATTTTTCAGCCTGCAAAGGCTGCCAAAGGCCTTCCTCAAACCTTTGGGAGGCCAAAAAAAGATCTCAAAGTGGCTGAAAATCAGCTGGGAGGTGCACGCATGCGCAGTGAAGTAAGTTTGCCTGCAGCTCAAGTGCCAGCACTAATGGCTCTGCGTGCCACCTGTGGCACGCATGCCATAGGTTCGCCATCACGGATATAAGAGGACCTTTGGGGTTGGCTGGAATCACATCAAAACATGTACCAAAATACCTTTGAGTGATAGAGGAATTATAAACTTGAGCCTACACTGAACCATCAAGGCAGTTATGTTAATAGATAGTCTCCAGAAAGTTAGAAGAGTTTTATTGGGTTGAGTGGAGCGTACCTGTTGTAGATAGATCATAACCAAGATATAATGGTCATGTCTTCTTATTTCAAAACCTGTTCAAATCCTGATAGGGAAGACTTGCTTTGAAACCCTCATTCCTCAATAGCCTTAGGAGCCCTCTGGCCTCCTAGCTTTAATTTTTCATTGGTTATGCCATTCTTATGCAAATGTAAAATTAGGGATGCCATTGTTTTTAGTTATTAATTAAAAATGCATTGTCCCCTTACATGCCGTTTGCTTTTTTCCCCCGCCTGTCCCTTTCTTACTGGAGCTCCAGTACCTCTCCTTGAATCTGCCTCCTGTCTCTTCTGGGCCTCTCCCTCTCTGTCTTCTCAATTCTCATTTTTGAATGAAAATTCATAATAATAATTTTAAAAGCCTGCAGATTACATTAATGTCCTGCTGAATAAACCGATAATGTCTCCTTTGAGTCACACTTGACTCCTACTTACCCCATGGACACGATCATGGCATTTCCCTAAATCAGCAAGGAAATATTTGGCTCTTATTTTCTTCCTGGATTTTATTTTAACTTCCCAAATCTGGTCTACAGTCTTCAGATGTCCATCTGTTATTCCAACCCTACTTAGCTTTTTGAAATCAGCCAAGATCAGCTAGAGATTTTCACAGAGCTGAGTCCTTTGCAAAACTCTGCTCAACAAAATTTAAACATCAATACACGTAGAGAATCATGAATGATGAATTAAAACTCAGTAGACAAAGAGATACATTTTTTTCTGTTTTGCAAAATTGGGATTATTTGATTTCCACTGCTGGATGAAATTCATTTTTTATTTATGGCTTACATCTACTTTCCAAGAGAGCTTATGATGCCTATTGCATTTCATTTTTGTAAAGCATATAAATAACATGGCAGGCATATTTCAGCACATTGGCTTGTGATAATTATTATTCTGCACCAGAAATGAGAATCTAAATCATCATTCAAGTGATTTCTCAAATATAGCTATCAGAACATTTGAATACAAGTTCATAACTGTTGGGCTTTTGATCCATTTATCATGGATAATTCTGTTTTCTCTGGTTATGTTTCACAAAGTAACAAATTTTTGACAGAGAGGACAACCTGTGATGTCATCTATTAATCTTGTGTGTGATTATATTGTTGAAGTTTGTCATTAGATAATTTAAGGGACAAACCTATTATTTTTCTCAAATGGTAGTCAAAATGTGAGAGCCATTTTGGTGTTGTGGTTAAAGCATCAGACTAGAAACTAGGAGAGTTTAGTCCTGGGCACAAAATCAGCCAGGTGATTTTAAGCCTCTCTTTCAATTTTAGGAAAGAGGCAATAACAAACTACTTCTGGAAAATCTTGCCAAAAAAAAAAAAAAAACCCTTCAGGAATTTGTCCAGGCAGTCTCTAAGAATCAGATACAATTGAGCAGAAGGCGAGGGAGGAGCCCAAAATATATTCCTCTCAATCACGGGACTGTTTTTTTTTTTTTTTAAGCAGCACCATCAATTACCTAAAACTTAGTGGAATCATCACCCAGTCAACAGCTCATCTCTGTGTTGTTTCTTTCTAATCTCTGAATTAAGTCTATTTTAATTAACCTGGACATATTTCTCACTCCCTTACTTTTCTTTTTTGAGGGACACAAGATTTTATTAAATACCAGAGGGTTATGATTAAGGGACCACATATTTAGTTTTACATATACTGACAGCAGCAAGTATTAGCTTTGCAAAATACTGGAAAAATGAGAACACCTCACCAGATGAGGAGGTAATTCGGAAAATTTTAGACTGTGCTGAAATGGACAGATTAACTTAAAAAATAAAAAATAAAGAAGACACAGAATACTATTTGATATGGAATACATTTTATGAGTGGTTAAGGACGATGTAGAAATTAGAGGAAGAAAGATGATGAATATTTTTGATGAATGAATGCCTCAAAAATAGTTTATAATTATAATCATTATAATTACTAAAAATGTAAACAAGCCAATATAAAAATAAATTTTATTAAAAGTACCATACTTAGCGATATTATTACTATTATTATGGGTTATTATTAGCATTGCTATCACTTCATGTGTTAATATTTAATGTTGTATTCTTCAAGGGTTTTTTTTCCTTGTAAATAGTATACCCTGACAATACACTGTGTTCAAAAATATTTATGAATATATTTTTTAAATATTTTATTAAAAATATGAAAAGGTTGTACAGAGCCTCTCTAGGCAGACAACTGAATTCCCAGGGCAGGATCTTTGTAAATCTTTATTTATTTATTTATTTTATGTTCATGCCTCACATTTGATTCAGAAACTCAAGGCAGTTCTCTTCTTGCTTTTTATCACAAGGATACCCAGGGAGCTTATATGGCTAACATGGCCTAGCACCACAATTTTTCTAACACTAGCCCAATATCTAGTGCCACACCACATTGGCTGTCAGGTGAATAAAACACTATGGGCAATAAAACCCTTTGAGACCTGTCTCATTTAAAGTTTCCCTACCTATCAAAGACTTCCATCAAATAAATATGAATATGTTTTTAATGTATTCTGACCTTATTTTTCAAGTGGAAGGAGTAAGGAAAAGAGCCTGGGCTCCTATCAGAGGATCAAAATGTCAAATTGGCAATGCACATAAAGTGGTGAGGCTTTGAACAGCCAATTGTGGCCACCTTAACTTTTTGATCTCCTTAGGATCAACAGATATCTTTGGATCTCTTCCTATATCTCCAGTTGCATAGTAGGATAGATCCTGGTTATACCAATTTTTGGTCTTGATCAATATGAACCAGTCTTCTACTTGGGGGAATATGTATGTATGTATGTATGTATGTATGTATGTATGTACACAGTATATGTATATATATGATTGCTCTTAAAGCCTCTAATTTAGCTAATTTAGCTTCTTCATAATTTTTTTTTTTTTGTGCATCATATTGAAATTATACATCTCAGCATAAAACTCCAGCAAAGAGCTGCCAAAGTAAATGTTGGCCAAATATTTATTTTCAAATGCTAGTTGCATTCCAGCAGCTTTTAATTCCCTTCGTCTTATTTAGTGTTTTTGGTCTTTTCCTTGAATTATAGCTTTGTTCCTGTGGTTCTGTGCTTTAAATTTGACATTGATTTCTTTCTTCAATAATGGTAAATGGTGGGGTTATTTTTTGTGGTTTCAGACCTCAAAATTTTATTTTCTAAAGCTAGGCAGCTTATCGTCTAATGGATTTTTCAGGTTGTTTTTTTTCCTGAATAACTTAGCATTCTGCTTACACAAAATACCTTTCTTGTTTCATTAGTTTTGGAAATTACTGGTATGCTTCTCATTTAGTGTCTTCATTTATATATGAAAATAGTTCATTAAAAAATACCCACCTTGAAATACTTTGTTTGGATTGAATTATTAACTTATTATTAGCCCTTCAACTATTACATTTGATTTTCATTCCCCTTCCATTTCTATGCTGTTTATCTCAGTTGCTTTCCTACAATGTGCCATAAAATTGACACATCATCAGCATTTACAAAGGACACAATCCAGACTGGAAGGGAAGAATAATTGATCTCCAGTTTCTCATTGCAGGAAGGAGTGCTTGAAATAAGCAGCTGACATTTAATTTTGTCCTTGCAGCATTTAATTTTGTCCTTGCAGCATTTTACAGTTTAAATTGGGTAATAATCTGGGTCAGAAATTAGACTTAGACTTAGAATAACTTTATTGTCACTTTGATCAGCATACATTAAAATGAAATTTTATTGCTCCCAAAGGGTTTCACCTTTCATATACACTACATAAACATGACAAAATAAATACATACATTCATACTTACATACATACATAAGTATGCATATATCCACATATATGACACAGAAACAATGCAGTCTATTTTGGATGTGTACATGTACATGGTGGAAAAAACTAATCTTGCGAGTTTACAGATGGCATAAGGAGCTGTTATAGAATCTGGTAGTTCTGCTAGAAATACTTTGAAATCTCCTCCCAGAGGAGAGCAACCAAACAGACTGTAAAGTGTGTGTGTGTGTGTGTGTGTGTGTGTGTGTGTGTGTGTAGTCTCTAATAATGCTTTGAACTCTAAGCACATGGCGCTTATAAACAGTATCCTGAATAATGGGAAATGAGCTTCCTATAATCTTCTTGGCTGTCCTTACTACTCTCTGCATGGACTTTCTATCTGAGGCACTGCTACCAAACAGTGATGCAGTTTGTTAGAACGCTGTCAATTGTGCCTCTGTAAAAAGTAGTCAGGACAGAGGGAGAAAGATGCACTCCCCTCATCCAATGCAGGAAATGCAGACGCTGTTTTAGCACGCTTGACTAAGAATGATGTGTGGAGAGAGACAATTTGTAACTCCATCAAGCTGGAGACAACCAGTGTCCTTCCTTCTTTCTTGGAAACTATAATCCAAATTATAAGACTTCATTTCTATTTTAAAGGCACAATTGATAGACACAATCAAATCCTACCATGTTAGTGAAGCATAAAAGTAAAATAAAATAAAGTAGTACTTTATGGTCAAGTTAATTCATTTCTGCAACCAGAAGCAATCCATTTTCCAACCAGAATAAATTAATGCTTGAGCAAAAATAGCTCTCTTCTTACCTTGCTTTTTTAACGGGTCCACTCAGTTGAATTGCTTTTATGTGAATTTTTATCTATGTTGAAAGCCGCCCAGAGTCTCCTCATGGTGGTGAGTTGGGCAGCAAATCAAACACACACACATACATTCCTTAAGAAAAGAAAACTTTGGAAAAATTGTCAAAGGCAGGTTACAGGGTTGAGAGCAAATAATGACTCTCTCCACTTAATTTGCCATCTCCTTGGTACCTGAAGACTTCATTAAAACATTAAGAATAAGGAAACTATCCTAGTGAGATTTTCAGGCTCAGGAGCAAGATGGAAAGGGTTGGCGTGACATGCAGAAGAAAAACAAAGGCAATTGAATTCATATACATCCATCTCTAATAACAGTGAGACTGAAATGACATGATAGGTACCATGACATCTACGCGAGACCTCCACCCTTTTGAACCTCTGTTGGGATGCACGGGTTGTTGGTGTTTTTCAGATGTCTATGATTATATTTATATCCGCTGCCATCTTGCACCAATAAGTGTTCAAACATGTCATCCAAGAAATTCTCAAGAGAATCTAAAGCTCCCTGCAAATATTTTTTTGGGAAAAAACAGTTTCTTTCCCAGAGGAATAGCAAAAATATGGAAGACAGATTTGGGCAGCTATCAATTTAAATGATGTAATGTTCACCTACTGTAGTCCTATTCCTTCGCCACTCTGCTACTTCCTAACATTAGGTTCCCAGGAAACAGAAAACATTGAAGCTAGAGCTGAGGCAGATAAATCCGAATTGTCAAACTTCCAGAACAAGAACGAACCAAAATGGACATGTGGATATTTCAGGGGAAAAATATTTCAAACAGCTTCTTCAGAAAATAATTTTTAGAATAAGAATAGTCCTTGACTTATTATCATAATTGAGCCCAAAATTTATGTTGTTTTGTCTCATTTTACAAGTTTCTTGCCACAGCTGTTAAGCGAATCGCTGCAGTTGATAAGTTAGTAGTTTGGTTGTTAAGTGAATCTGGCTTCCCCATTGACTTTGCTTGTCAGAAGGTCACAAAAGGGGATCCATATGACCCTAGGATATGGCAACGGTCATAAATATGAACCAGTTCCCAAGCATCCAAATTTTGATCACATGATCACGGGGTTGCTGCAAACATTGTAATTTTGAAAAACGGTCATAAGTCACATTTTTTCAGTGTCATTGCAACTTTGAACGGTCACTCAACAAACTGTTTAGTTCGAAAACTACCTGTTTTTCTTTAGCTTCTTCTGTCTCTGTCTCTATCTCTCTGTCTCTGTCTCTGTCTCTCTCTCTCTCACACACACACACAAACACACACACAGACACTCACACTCACACACACACAGACAGAAACACATACACAGAGAGAGAGAGAGAGAGAAAGAGAGGGACAGGGGTGGGATTCAAATCTTTTTAACAACCGGTTCTATGGGCATGGCTTAGTTAGTGAGCGTGGCTTGATGGTCAGGTGACTGGGTGGACATGGCTTGGTGGTCATGTTACTGGCTGGGCATGGCCAACTCAACATCACTCACATCGAGACATGCATCTCCTTGCCTGGCCTCTCATGACTGTAGGGATGCTGCAACAGTCCTAAGTATGAAAAATGGTCATAAGTCACTTTTTTCAATGGTCACTCCACACAAGCAAAGGACCAGCAAAGGAGGGGAAAAAAAACTCCAAAGATGTTCCTGAGACAGGAAGTCTAGTCCTGCCAAGAATGTAATAACAGTTAACGGAGAGGCAGTTTCTGTAAGCCATACCAGAATGTTTCCTTCCTGCCTTCCTTACAGGATTAGGCCAGTAATTTCTTCTAACAACCATTTCTCTGAATTGCTTAGAATGTTAACAACCGGTTCTAGCGAATAGTTGCGAACTGGTAGAATCCCAACCCAGAGAGAGAGAGAAAGAAAGAGAGGGAGAGGGGGAGAGAAAGAGGGAGTGAGAGAGGGAGAGGGAGGGAGGGAGAGAGGGAGGGAGACAATTTAAAGTCCATTAGTGACCTCATTGGATTCTCTGGCATGATGGAGGGAGGAAGAGATGGAGGGAAGGAGGGAGGAAAGGAGGTATTTAAATATATATATATATGCATGATAACTCTCCTGGGGACGTCTGGTTTGAGCTTCTTTGGCGAAGGACTGAAATCCTCAATTGTGCGCAGTTTCAATCCATGCTCGCCACTGGAGCACCCCGAGCTGGCTGGATTCGGGGCTAAGCCATCCCGTAGAGGTGGTGAAGAGGGGGGAGACTGCCAGCAGGGTTGAGGAGAGCTGCATCTGTCCTCCTCAGCTGGCCATTACTCCCTTTCCCAAAGGCTGTTGCAGCAGTGCACAGAAATGGCCACCTCAAAGAAGAACTCGACCAGAAAAGAATGTGCAGGAGGAAGATAAGAAGAGAAAGTTTTGGTTGACCAGGTTAATCTGAAAAAGCAACAATGTAAGGTACCCTGGAATTTGAACTGTGAAAAATAACATTGTTCCCAAAGAAGATTTTGAAGAAGCGAAGGAGAGAAGGAATGGAAAGGATTTGGCTTTTTTTTCTTCCCTTCCTTATACTGACAGCTAAGAGATTTAAGTAAGAAATTGACAAAAAAAATCCACTTTGACATCAATAGGCATTTAAGCTGAAAATAAAATGTCAATAAAGACTTTTGGATACTCAAAAACCTTTAAAAGCAGGAAAGGAGAGAAAAAGAAAGAGTAAAAGGGTGGGATCTAGAAAAATGGAGGAGACTGCCTGGAACTAAAAGGAACTTACAATGAACCTTAACAAGATTCCTAAAAGATACATTCTAACTGAAACTTTTTAATAAAATAATAGAACCCCAGGAAGAGAAAGCAGAAAAAAGAATCAAGAAGAAACAGCTTTGGATTATCTGGATAACTGGGTGATTTTTGGATTTTTGGTTATTGGATTTAAATGATTAAAATCAATTGGGTGGTTGTTTAAAAGTGTTTAAAATGGCACAAGAAGGAAGAGGTTCTTTTGGCTTCGTATTTCAATTTTTAGAAATGGAGATCTGGAACTATGAGAAACAACAAGAAATGCTTGTAGAACAAGAAGGTTGGGACAAAGAAGAAGCCATCTTTAATGATCAAGTAATTTTATGTGGGGAAAAAAAGGAAAGCGGGGAAAGAGAGTGGAAAGTTTACAATAGTTTGAAAAGTAATTACAATATTAAGAAGCAACAGAAGAGAGGGTCACAGAAGAGAGAATTAGAAGTAGAAGACAAGGGGGCAAAAAGTGGAGGGAGAAGAAGAGAGGGAAGAAGGAAAAGAAAAGAAGAAACAAGATATAGAGAAACAGGGAAAATGTATAAGGATTGAAAGTATAAGTCTATTTAGAGATATCCTGTAATCTGCAACTCCTATACTGCAAAAACATATGGACTATACAACTCCGGGCAAAACAATAGACGTAATCTACATAGACTTCCATAAATTTGATTCAGTGGTACACGACAAACTACTAAAACAAAAATCTTATGGTATCTCTGGACAACTGCATAACTGGATAGAAGCATTCCTGTCAAACAGACCACAAATGGTCAAAATTGGGAGTATCCTATCAAATTCTGTACCTGTCAATAGTGGTGTCCCCCAAGGCAGTGTTCTAGGACCAACTCTCTTCATACTCTACATAAATGACCTCTGTGATCATATTAAGAGCAACTGCGTTCTTTTCGCTGATGATGTAGAGCTGTTCAATACCACAGACAATACTGCTACCCTTCAAAAAGATCCTGACTATGTATCAGAATGGTCAAACAAATGGCAACTTCAAATCTCAACAAATAAATGCTCTGTCTTACATATTGGCAAAACAAAAACAAAAAAACCAGAAACTAAAATATAAGCTGAATAGTCAAGACCTTGTTGATGATCCAAGCTCTGTAAAGGACCTTGGAATACTCATCTCTAATGATCTAAGTGCTAGAGCCCACTGTAACTACATAGCCAAAAAGGCATTAAGAGTTGTTAACCTAATCCTACGTATTTTTTTCTCTGGTAATATCACACTACTAACTAGAGCATACAAAACATTTGCTAGACCAATACTCGAATACAGCTCATCAGTCTGGAACCCACATTACGTATCTGACATTAGCACAGTTGAGAAAGTCCAGAAATATTTCACAAGAAGAGTTCTTCACTCCTCTACTCATTGTAGAATAACTTATGCCACCAGACTTGAAATTCTAGACTTAGAAAACCTTGAATTACACTGTCTTCGGTCTGATCTAAGTATGGTATATAAAATCATACATTGCAATGACTTACCTATCAATGAATACTTCAGCTTCAAGCATAACAACACAAGAGCACACAATAGATACAAACTCAAGGTTAACCGCACCAAATTTGATTGCAGGAAATATAACTTCAGCAACAGAATGGTCAATGTCTGGAATACTCTGGTTTCTTCCCCAAACCCCCAAAATTTTAACCTTAAACTGTCTACTGTTGACCTCACCCTTTCCTAAGAGGTCTGTAGAGGGCGTGCATAAGCACACCAACATGCCTACCATCCCTGTCCTATTGTTTCTTTTATTTTTCTTATATGTACCCATTTCATGTATTCATAACTATGTATATATGTATACCTATTGTAAGTGATTGACAAATCAAATAAATAAATAAATAAATAGTGAAAATTTAATTGAAAAAGGGATTCTGCAAAGGTACATAAGATAGTATTGTTATATTAGAAATAATTTTAGAAAATATGAAACAATGTTTGATTAAAATGATGGATAAAATACTTATTGTAATACAGTGGAATGTTTGTTAATAAATAAATGAAATAAAGTGAATGAGAGAATGAAATTAGGAAAAGATGGGAACATTTTCATGTTATTTCATGTTATTATTAATGATTTATAAAAATATAAGTGAAGAGAAATATGGGGAAAAAAGAATTAATTATGGAAAGTTTGTAAGTGTTCACAAGGAAGTATGATATTCAATTGAAAAGAAATGTTAAAAATGTTAAGATTCTAACTAATATTAATGATAGAATTAAATTGGAATGGAATGAGTGTTTTATTTACTATTGGTTTTGTGTGTGTGTGTGTGTGTGTTTATAAAGAACATAGAATGTATTTTAAGAATGTACTGCGTAGAATTTGATTGGAAGTTATGTACTATATTGAATGTTATAATTTTAAAGGCATAAATTGAAATTTAAATAAGAGTTGAATGGATAAAATTGAAAGATATAAAGGACTCATACTCCAAGTAGTAACTACAGGGGAAAATTTGTTTAATGAGAAAAGATAATATGACAAAAAAAATTAATGGAAAGGTGGCTGGTTTGAAAATAAATAAAGATAAGACAAAGATTTTGACAAAGAATATGCTATCAAGACAAAAGGAAGAACTGGCAGATCTATTGAAAATTCAGGTCACGAATAAGATCAAGTACTTGGGGATACATTTCACAGCAAAATGCAGTACACTAAAAGAGAATAATTATGTCAAACTTAAGCAGCAGATAGTGCTAGATTTGGCGAAATGGGAAAATTTACTTTCTTGTAAAACAAGATGGCGGTGCCCAGCAAACCGGCGGCCTGGTATGAAATGTTCCATGGACCAGTACCTATCCGCAGCCCGGTAGTTGGGGACCCCTGTTTTACAAGACATTATATACAGGAGTCTCTGTGGTTAAACTGGGAGAAGACTAAAAGACAACGTTATTTGAAAATTCCAGTTTGGCTATCGACTATTGAAGCATTTTCTTATCCTATAATATATAAAAAGGAACAAACAGTGAGATATGGTGAAATGTTGAACGAAAAGGGTGAACTTAAATCTATGCAAAAATTAGAGAAACAGGGTATAAAGATGAATTGGTTTTCATATGCGCAAATACATTCAAGGTATGATAAAGACTCTAAAACAGAAGGTTTCTATGATAAACTGACTGATTAAGATAAGATTTTGACAGATACTGATGAAAAGGTGATTAAAAAATTGTATGGATACTTATTAGAAATTAAACTAGAAGAAGAACAAGTTAAAGAAATGATGACTGCTTGGGGGAAGAATTTTGGATATGGGATTGATTTAGAGAAATGGCAAAAATTGTGGTTTCAAAATTATAAAATGACAATGTCAACAGCATATAAAGAAAATTTGTATAAGATGTTTTACAGGTGGCATTTCCCCTCCACAAGAATAGCAACAATGTTCAAGAACAAATCTGAAAAAATTTGAAAATGTCATCAGACACCTGGCTCATATTACCATATGTGGTGGATGTTAGGGATACACCCTAACAGAATTTGCACGGCAGGCAGGCAGGCAGGCAAAATATTTGAGATAAACGTTTTTTGTAGCTCACACTCAGTAAAACAGATACACTGTGCTAGTTAAATGGTTTATTCCAGTAAGAGTTTTATCACAGTCAAAACAGTCCATATATCATTCACTAGTTCAGTCCATCCAGGGATTATTCAGTTGCAAAGTCCAGTGTAGAAAAAGAGGTCAGTAAACTTACAAATATCAGTCCAGTAATAAATCTTCTCACACTAGAGATATGAAGAAGATCAAACCTCCTTTCTCTCTTCAGCAAAAGCAGCAGGGAACCATCAATCCATCACTGTCAGCAAGCAATTCAGTAAGCCAACAATGCAGTAAGCTCTCTTGCTCCCTCTTAAGGCGGTTTTACAGCCGCACCCAAAATTACATGCTTTGCATTTAAAGTGACACATACTTACTTACAATCATAGTTTACATATATTATTTTACCCAAACTAAGTTAGGTAACCTTGTTATTCCTAACAGTGGACTTATGTGGATGCTAAAAAATATTGGACTAAAATCCACACATGGTTGAAAAAATGACAAAAAAGCATATAGATTTGAAACCAGATATTTTTATTGGGAATTTTACCTGAAATATATCGTAAATAATTGAAATACCTGATTGTAAATGTATTAACAGCGGCTAGGATTGTATTTGCTAAAAACTGGAAAAATGAGAAAATACCATCACAGGAGGAAATCATTAAGAAAATATTGGAATGTGCTGAAATGAGTAGATTGACATTTGAAATCAGAGAACAAGATGATAAACAATTTTATAAAATTTGGGACCTATTCTATCAATGGTTAGGCAATAAAACATGGTAATGAAATATGTAGATTCTTAGAAAATAAAAAATATATAAAGATGTATTCTTTTCTTATTATATCTACAAAATGATTGTAGGATAGATTTGAGATGATAATATGAACTGTCATAAAACAAATTAAGTAAAGTATGATTATTTTGTGAAACATGAATGAATAAAAGTATTGTCAAATGATTGATTAACAAGGATATTAATGTATTTAATATTTGATTGAAAATATGAGAATATATACAATGTAATTGTAATTGAAGACTACGAAATGGAAGCACAAAACAATTTGTAAACCAACTGGCACACTGTATGTATATATATGGAAGATGGCTTGATGTTTTTATGTTTTTGTTTGCTTATGTTCGTCTTAAAAACCAATAAAAATTTTAAAAAAAGAAAACAAAAGATAATATGAAATTGAAACAGGACAGACAAAAGTGTAAATATAATGATTGGAAAGACATTGAAATTTAGAAAAAGATATAGAATTTAATTTAGATATGAGATAATTAAAAATAAAGTTGAAAAAACCAACGGATGGGAAAAATTATGGAGAAAATGTTAAAATAATAAGATATGGAATAGAATACAAAGATGAATATGAAATTGAGTTTGTTCTGTGTGAAGAAGTGATAACCTGGGATCATGCTATTCTCAAAAAAAGATGTTTTATTTGTATTATGTTTTTGTGAAAACCCAAATAAAAGTTATATTAAAAAAAAAAAAGAAATTATCTCTCCCAAAAATTCAAATAAATACCCCCTTCATTTTTCCAGCTGCAAGTCAAATGAATAATTTCAGCAGGGGTATACAATATGTGCTCTGCCTTAAACCATAGACCCTACTGCTTCTCTAGCTGGGACTGAAAACAAGCTATTTCATTAGAAACTAATTACTTTTCTTCTTTCTTTTTTCCTTTGAGGGATATCAGATGCAAGTAGTAGGGAAAGCTAATTTATAGCCTTGAAATCATGTACACAAAACAGCATTGCCCATTTTTCTGATTGAATCGGGGGGGGGGGGATAATTAAGTACAAGAAAGGATTTGTATTTCAAAATTGATAGACGAGAATATATTTTTAAAAGATGCCCAGAAAAAGGGGAAAAATACTTTAAAAATAAAAACTGCAGTTGTTTTGTAAGCTTTCTTTGCCTGAAGGTTGAATTGCAATTATGATAGCTATAAACAAGTATATTTAAAAAGTGAATTTCTCATCAGTTTGTTACATTTTACAGCCTGGTCTCAAAAGCATAAAATTGATGAGGTCTTTTATTGGGCCAACTCTTGTGGTGGCATCTTTTATTGAATAATCAAATTCCAAGTTAATTTCATTACATAGCACAATAAACGATGGGTCAGAGAACTGAAATCTTCAGTTTAACACTAATATTTATGATATATTATAACTACTGTTTGGTGCAGGGGTGATTCTGTTTCAACTCCTTCCATCAAAATGACGCTATAGAGCATTGCACACAAGAACAACTAGACACAAGAACAATTTTTTCCCAAAAGCCATCACTCTGCTAAACAAATAATTCCCTCAACACTGTCAAACTATTTCCAAAGTCTGCATACTATTACTGTTAAATTTTGTCATCATTCCTTATCACCCATCCCCTTCCACTTGTGACTGTATGACTGTAACTTTGTCACTTGTATACTTATGATTTATATTGACTGTTTCCTAGTATGATTTGATTGCTTATTGTACCCTATGACTATCATTAGTTGTACCTTATGTATCTTTTCTTTTATGTATACTGAGAGTATTTATACCAAGACAAATTCCCTGTGTGTCCAATCACACTTGGCCAATAAAGTATTCTGTTCTATTCGGTTCTGGGAGCTGGATTCCATTGTTGAGAGTACACAAAGTTTGGAGGAAATTAAACAGTAGCAGAAGAATAATTGCAACAACAATATCATGTCATAGGGGAACTGAGGGCAATATTAAAGGCTGCCAATAATCTCATAGCTGATTGTGGAAAATGAGATATGTAGCTTGCCCTCCCTCTCACTTATAATCTTACCACTTGACAATAGGACCAAGCAAGGCAGTGGGATATATGATTCAATACTGAATTCATTTTTCAGTCCAAAGTGTTTGTAATGTCCTGCTGTACCATGCAAAATATAATGTTGGGACTAAAAGTGTGATTCCACAAATGAAAAGTCAATGTTTTATTTCCTCTGCCAGAATTCCTTTCATGGGGTTTTGTTGATGGAATTCCTTCTTTAAAAAAAATCGGAACTGATTTCTCTTTCTGCAATTCACACATGCCATCAAAATTTGCCATTGAACATTGGCATCTGCAAAAAAAAAATAAAAAATAGAATTTTGGTCCCTCTTTCCTTCCTTAATCTGCATTCATAAAAATCTATTGAGATTGCATGCATATTATTCTGTCTAGAGCCTTGATCCATGGGGTTGCTTGAAACAAAGAACCATAATTATATGCTGAATTGCTTTTAGTAGCAGTTGTTGTTTTAACTGCTTGTTCTGTTGTATGCTGCCCAGGGTCACGTTTGTAAATTTGCTAAATAAATTTTCTGATAGGTACCATGGCAGGAAAAGAGCTGTTGAGGTTTAAAAAGTCCAAGTATAAGACCCATAAAATGAACACTCTAGGTGAGATTTTAAAGTACATGTATTAATCCTTTCAATAAAATTAGAAGAAAGTATGCTGTTTTTGATCAAATGAGCAAGGTTTGCCCACTAATACCAATAATCCATCTTCTAACTAAATGAATTCGGAGATTGGTATGAAAGGATATGAATTGATATGAATTAAGAGAGGCAGATCGGCTCAAATTCAATTTGAATTTTAAGATCAGTTTAGATTCAGTCTATTTAAGTTCAATTCAAATTGACTGAAACACAAGTAGTCCTCGACTTGCAACAGCACTGAAAAAAAGTGACTTATGACAGCTTTTCACAATTACAACCATTGCAGCACCACCATGGTCACATGGTCACATGTCAGATGCTTGGCAACTGGTTTATATTTATGACGGTTGCAGGGTCCTAGGGTCATATATCAACTTTTAGTGATCTTCCGACAAGCAAAGTCAGTGCAGAAGTCAGATTCACGTAATGAATGTGTTACTAACTTAATAACTGCAATGATTCACTTAATAACTGTGCCAAGAAAAGTTGTAAAATGGGATAAAGCTCTCTTAACAAATGTTTCACTTAGCAACATAAATTTTGGGCTCAGTTATGCCCATAACTCAAGGACTAGCTGTTGTGAAATCAGTTTGATTCAGTCCTTCTATTCAATCCAGTCCTTGGGATAATTCAGTTTTCCAAATAACCTTTTTTAAAGTTCAATTCAACAACTTGATCTGAGTCATCAATTCTAAAAAAACAGAATATTTGTAGGGGTCCTTGGTGCTCTCTGAGCTTGCTTGTTTTCTTGCAGACATTTTATTACCCAAACTAGGTAACATCATCATCAATTGCATTTGGAAAGTTCAGATTGGTGACCATATTGCCTTTGAACATTACTTCCAAACTGAGTCTTAGAAAAACTTTTTATATAGCCTTTTAAAAAAAGGCCAACCATCTAGATCATGTGCCAAACTTTTTATTTCTGAGAAATGCAAATGTTGCAGATCATGATGCCCATCAAAACTTGACATAACATTTCTGGGGTCTAACTTGAGAACACCTCTTCTTTTTACTTTGAGATGTAGGGAGGACTGTACTCAGGGAACAAAGTCAAGAAGTTCAGGATCTCACACAATAGTAGATATGAAACCATGAGTAGAAATCTTAGATAATGAATGAAATTCTTAACTTAATTCTTAAATTCTTAAATTGCTTAACCATTTTCAACAACCCTTTCATTCTCCCATACAATCATGGTTTTGTACTATCTTTCAACCAGATGTCATAGGTACCAGATAGGGTTTTGGGAAAAGATCCTACATGCAGAAGATGGTTGATTCACGTCAGACGTTTCTTGGTTCCATCCTCCAATCCTGTACAAACTCACAAGCTTTCCCTCTGAGTAAATTCTCCCTTTTCTGTTGAACAGTTTGCCCACTACCTTTTTCAACATAATGAGGTATTACCTCTACTTACTTGCTTAGACTGCTTCCTGTTCCTCAACATCTTAGAATAATTGATCATCTATTGATGTAAATAATGTCAAGTAGCTTCTCTTGGTATCTGCCTTCCTATAGTCGCAAATGGTATCTCAGGTAATTAATAACAAAGTTGTCTTATTGGCCTGTGAGTTGCTTTCTTGCTACAACTGCTGGAACTCTGGAAAAAGCCCAAGTATCTCCAATCTGCTTTCTTGACAAAGATGGCCATACATTTTTGAAATGCATGACGAACTCCTCCTCCTGTTGAATTTCTGCCTGAGGACCTATTTTACATTTGACAGCCACCGATATGAATAGATAAAAGGGATGCCTATGGGATCTCTGATCTCAGGAGGGATAGCAGAGGCGATCCTCCAGAAATTGGAATATGAGGCAATGAAAATTTACAAGCCCAGGTTTTGGGCACATTATGTTGATGACTCATTTGTCATTATTAAACAGCGAGATAAGATCAGATTTATGAGCATCCTCAATTCTATATATCCAGACATCCAATTTACAATGGAGAAAGAGACTGATAACACACTGGCCTTCCTGGATGTGCTATAACCCAGATGGGAGCCTTGACACAGGTGTGTACCAAAAAATAACAAGCACAGACTGTATCCTACACAATGAGAGCAATCACCCCATTGCACATAAAGTCAGTTGTATTTGGGCACTGTTTAATAGGGTGGACACTCATTGTAGTACACTGACAGCCAAAGCCAAGGAGAGGGCATATCTTTATCAAGTCTGCAAGCTCAATGGTTATTCATCCGAAGGTGTACTACAACCAGGGCCCAACACCCCATTGAAGGTGCAAGAGGAAAAGCTACATGGAGGGTGCTCCCGTATATATGGAGAGTATCTGAAACTGCTGCATGCATTCTCTTGGAGCATGGAGTCAAGGTGGTGCACAAACTGTACCAAACTCTAAGAATGAGAGTGATGTACCCAAAGGAAACACTACCCAAGGTTGGTTTATCGCATCAACTGTCGTAACTATGCAAGCAATTATGTAGGGGAGACGGCCAAGCGGCTGCAGCCCGGAGTACAAAAATGCGAACTGGCTTTCCAGCGTAAAGAACAGCGCTCTCAGATCTGGGCACTTATTAAGAAGCATAATCACACATTCAGTTTTCAAGAGGCTGAAGTTGTTGCCCATGATATAACTCAAGGAGGATGCCTATTAGAAAAAGCCTGGTTTTCCAACAGCAATTCCATCAATAGGCATATTGAACTACCACTGGCCTACCAAGCATTGAGACACCAGGAAAGACCTTGCAGGAGGAGCAGAGACCACTTCCCATTGGGGAGCAATGACACTCCTCACTCCTGAGCATGTGGATTCATCCTATGAAGGCACAGCCAGGCCTGACCAAATACTAGAGGACCAAATACAGAGGATTCCAGCAGAGCTGCTTTAAGCTATAGACAAGAATAATGAAGAACGAGCTGGGCCGACCACAAGGTCACAGGCAAAGCGACAAATTGCAATAGCTGATAGGGTAACATCACTTCATAGAGATAAGCAATCCAAGCTGGAAACCAACATGACTGAAGCAAAAACAGAGTTAATTATAGGTGGGAGGCAGTTGGAAGGGCCTTTTATGCGTGCAAGGGCTAAATTGATTAATGATATATAAAGGCATCGACCTCTGTAATGGTAGTTTAATACTCTGATAATGTCAGCAGAGGCTGATGAAAGCTTAGTAAGTATAATAAATATAATTTTGTTCTGGAGATCACAAAATGTCTGTTTCTTCTCTTACAAGTATACCTGGAACTTGTATTTTTAAAATGGTTATATATAATATAATATAATATAATATAATATAATATAATATAATGTAATGTAATGTAATGTAATGTAATGTAATGTAATGTAATGTAATGTAATGTAGTGTAGTGTAGTGTAGTGTAGTGTAGTGTAGTGTAGTGTCGTGTCGTGTCGTGTCGTGTCGTGTCGTGTCGTGTCGTGTCGTGTCGTGCAGTGCAATATAATATAATATAATATAATATAATATAATATAATATAATATAATATAATATAATATAATATAATATAATATATTTGTTGTTATTGTTACATAATGTTACGTTACGTTACGTTATGTTATGTTACGTTACATTGTGTTGCATTACATTACATTATATTATATTATATTATATTGGCATGTATTCATTCTTTTCCTTTTCCCTCAGACAGGGAAACATGATTCAGTGGAAAACTTTCAAGTGGAAATTATTCTGTGGAAAACATGCTGCTCCTAGGTAAATGCCATGAATACCTAAGGGAGAAGACTGTCTGTGCCAGACAAGGCATAAACTGTGTTGCTCCCTGCTCTTCTTGCAGCAAATTGTCATATGTTATTAATGTACTTATATTCTTCCTCCCTGGCTGCCTAATGACTCATGGCTGGAGCTATTATGGAAAAGACTTTTGAGAAGTAATGAGAATAACAAGTAGGAAACGCTCCCTGAGTTTCTGCTTGTCTTTCTTTCTTTCTTTCTTTCTTTCTTTCTTTCTTTCTTTCTTTCTTTCTTTCTTTCTTTCTTTCTTTCTTTCTTTCTTTCTTTTTTGGCAGAGTTGCTTTGCATAGGGAATCTTGGTTGGGCTTTCTATAGAGCTTCAGTGGCATACTTCAATTCAAGGAAACTTTACTCAGATAACCTCAGACCGACAAATTAAAACAGGAACTCACCCTGAAACATCAAACTGCTTTACTGCTGCTTGCGGGATTTTTATAGATTATCTACAGTGTTGGAACTTCACTTCCTTGTAGAAAAAATGTCGTGGGAAGTTGGGTGATGGGATGGGGTTTCAAATCAGTTACTCACGGACTTTGAGCACCTTATTAAAACACTCTACTTCTCAAAACATTTTGGGAATTGCAAGGCTAACCCTTCTTTGGGCTTCATTTAGTGTTTCAGCTTAGTTTCTTGAATGTGCCCAGTCCAAACCTTAACTCTGTCCTCTCCTATCCTTAGGGAATGGTACATTTCAGTCAGGGTCTCACCAATACAATTGGGGGTTCAATTTAGTTCTAATATCTGAATATGGGCTCAAGGCTGCCCTTTTCTTTTAACTTCTAGATGGTACATGCAAGTTTAAATCTCTTGACAATGAATGAATAATGGGCAGACTAATATTTAGAAGTGTTGTCTCAAACTTCTTACTTTAAAAATAAGCCACAAAACATCCACCCCATCCACAAATTTGCAGTGTTTTGAAAGGCGATGAAGTCTCTCAAGTTCACTTAACTTGGTTTGCTGCTTTGGAACAATTCAATCAAAGCTTGGTTGATCCAAAAGGCTCCGTTGCAATTTCAGAATGCCATTTTCTTTCTGTTTCAGTCTATAGCTGTCATTCCCATTTTCTTCTTTTGCTGAAAAATAAAGCATTTGGATAGATATTGATCCCCATCCTGGTAGGAGGTTGAGAACTGCAGCAATAAAGAGAAAAAAAGGAACTTTGGAACAATCTTTGGGAAGCATTTTCTAAAAGGAAGGAGCATTGCTCTTGGTACTCTCCATTTAGAGGACTATCTTGGGTGCCTGCAGACTTCTTGCCTGCTCAAACAAAACCCTTTGCAAATAAAATAGATAGCACGAAAGTGCACAGTTCTCTAGGATTCTTTCTGTCCTGTTACCTTGTGGGTAAACACCTGCATCCTTTTTGAAATGCCAAATAAACCATTAAACATCAAAACCCTCATCCCTATGAAATTAGGTGGGTCTGCTGAGCCTGTTGATAATCCCTGCTAGAACTTGAAATGTAATCCTCAGCTTTTTTTTTCCAGAGTTTGCACTGCCAGACACCAGATCAATTACAGCTCAGATCAAAATATTTATCCAACTCAAAGAGAATAAGAAAGAATTCAAATTGCATGTGTACATTACTAAAGGCAACTAATTTGATCAAGGAAAGAAGGGATGAAATCAGCAAAGAGTTCTTCCCCATTGGGAGTAGTGGGATGCTGGATGCCAATTTGATCATCACAGGATACCTACCTATTCCGTTCTAGATGGAGGCTTTGAGGCTCAAAGGAAGACCCACAGAGACAAGATGCCTTAGGCAGGCTTGAAGCAATGCGTTACTTCAACAAAACAGAAGTTCTAAGGAATGCATTTACTTCAGAACCTAGATCTATAGTGGAAAAAAAGCACAACTGGATTTAAGGCTAACTAGGGTTTCCAGGCAAACAGTCAGAAGACTCAAGGTATGCATGGCTACATTAAGCTTCAGTGTATACCCCTTGAAATGAATCTAAAGTGCTATAATCCCTTGTGTTTTTGTACTTAACATTGTTGTCCACTTCTGCATGAGTAAAATCCATTCCAGCATTGGAATAATTGCATATTTAAATAGTCAATAATTTCCATTGAAACCCTCCTTGTAGCTATATTCTCCTATGGGTCGTTAGAGGTAGTTTTTGGGGAGAAAGTGTTAAAAATATAAAACAAAGAACCACAAATACTGTGGCATCATGTAGATTAACACATACTGTATATTGCTACAAAAGAATTTTAGACTCCAGTTCATCAGATAATGTATAGCTGAACTCTTCATTTTTATGATAGACAGAAAGCCTATACTAGTGTTCTCCATTAATGACCAGCTATTGGCAGCTAATAATACATGAGGTAAAGTCCTCTTGGGAGAAAAATGTTAAGCAATCATTATACTAATGATTATAAAAGAAGGTATGTGTTAGTCTTAGGGTTACACTAGCATCGAGTGCTTTTATTATTGTTTGTATTTTTTTGAATATTCATACCTTCATTTTGATCTTTAGAAGTTTTAATTTCTTAATGCTAAATTCACAGACATTAAGCAGCAGAGTTGGATGAAGCTTCAAAACCATGCTTTGAACAGTCAAAACTTCATCTGAATCATTCTCTCAAAGCAAATATGTAAATTCAAGACAGCAACTTCAATTGCTAGTGCTCTGAAGCCCTGTCATGTCATAGCTTTTCATCTATAATATACAGTATATGGTTGCAGCTTGAATTCCATAAACAAAGTAAACCCAGAAGGAAGGCAAATGATATTTAGGGATGGCAGGGTTAACTGTGTCTTTCAATGCACAAATTATTGAATATGGCTAGCCACAAGCCTCGGCTTCTCTCTCTCTCTCTCTCCCTCCCCCCCCCTCTGATTTCCATGCTGTCTTGTCAACACAGCTAAGTATTCCAAACATTTATTCTAGTATATACCTTTGCCTCAAATCTTACTTTCTTGACTGGGGCAGGATTAAATCTCTTGACAATGAATGTAGAAATCAAAACTAATCTGTACAAGCACATTTGCTGTTTTTTTTTTAAAAAGTAGGTCAAAAAAGTAGGCATTTTGTGTAACCTTTTCCTTTATGTCTAAAAGTGCTTTTTTTTCAAAAAGCAACTGGACTTTTGAAAAAGCACCTTTGGGACAACTATGACCTGGATGACTGAGAATCTCCACAGACTCTTGCTTTACAGGTGCTTTTCTATGGCACTGAAACTCCCTGTGCCAGTCTGTTCCTGTTGCCTTGGCTAACTAACATAGTGTACTGCCAGCAAGCCAGTTGTTAGCCAATTCTGTCCTGCCTAACAGAGACCACAGTTTGGTCACATATTTCCTGCCTTGCCTTGTATGCCAAAATAGCCAATTATGAGGTGTGTCCTTTACTAGGGCACAACTTTCCAATCAGTTTTTCCAACACTCCTGGAAGACCACAAAATCCAGTGATCAGAGACAATGTGTAACACCATCCCATAAGGCCATATCAGTAAGCATGCTGAAAGTGACATTCAAAAAGCAAGTGAAAGCGCGAAAAACTAGTTTGTGTATTCTTTATTTCCTGGTCGGAAAATGACACTTTCTATATTGATTCAATCAACACAAACTCTTTGCTGGTTAATGTGAAGGCTCTGCTTTCCTTCCCTCATGCCTGTTATCACTACAGGAGGTAAATTTCAAAAATTTGTAGTGATGAAATTCTCAGAAGATATCTGTCTGAAAGCAGAATTATTGTCTATTAATGAGTTCTCTGTTCCCAATATATTTTTATCCCATTCTTCCAAAAGATAAATCAGTGGAAAGTTTTGACACTGCCATTTTTTAGCAAGAAATCTTTTTCTTTGTTTGTTTTGTAAATCTTAATCCAGTTGGCTTGCTTTTAAATTTAAAAAAAGAATAACGTCAAACTGGAATCATGGTTTCTTTGAATCTCATATGTCCAATTAGAATTGAATCAGGGCTAATTAATGAAAGTCTATTTACTAAGCAATGACCAGTAAGAAGTAAGATTTTTCCCCCTACTCAAACTGTAAATTATACTAGACATAACAAGAGGGTCAACCATCAATAGAAAAGTTTCCTTTAAAAAGTTTTCTTAAGTTTCTGCGGGTATCTATATGTATGGTATTCAGCTTTGTTCGGGTATTTTCCCACGTCATTATAGTTGTGCTTCTGACCCCACCACCTACCTGGAAAAAAACACCAAATCCAAAATAAAAGCCCCCCCCCCCTCAGTGAAGAGATCCAGCAAAGAATCATCCCCAGAGAAAAAACATCGAGATGCCCTAAACTCCATGGCCTCCCCAAGATACACAAAGAAGGAACACCATTCAGACCTATAGTCAGCTCCATAGGGTCACCTCTACAGAATCTTGCCAAATTTCTTGCCAAACAACTCCAGCCCTACACAGAATCCATCACCTCACATGTACAAAACTTTTTCCACTTCATAGAAACAATAAACAAAACCTACAGTCCGGCGACCTACTCATGAGCTTTAATATCATATCCCTCTTCACCCAAGTACCTATTAAAGAAGCCTTGACAGCCATCCAAAACAAATACAACCCCACTAAGCACATCCTAGATCTGACCAACCACTGCCTAACCAACACATACTTCATCTACAATGGACAAAGATAGAAACAGATAGAAGGAGCACCTATGGGATCACCCCTCTCACCTGTCATTGCTAACCTATACATGGAACACTTGAAACCAATGCTCTAGACAAATCCAAACACATACACAAACTCTGGCCTAGATATGTAGATGACACTTTTTTAATTTGGCCACACAGGAAAGAAAAACTGGACAACTTCCTCACACACCTCAACAGCCTACACCCCAAAATACAATTCACCATGGAAACAGAAGCCAACAACCAATTTCCCTTCCTGGACATCCTAATTTACAAAAAACCCAATGGCTCCCTAGGACACACCATCCACTGGAAGAAAACACACACCAACCGCTACTTAAATGCACAATCCCACAATCCCCTGCACAGATCAACTCTGCAGCCAAGACCCTCATCTCCAGAACCAAATGCCTAGCCGACAAAGACCACCTGAGAACAGAATTACACACCCTCACAAACGTATTAATTTCCAATGGATTCCAAAGAAGCACAATTACCAACCTAATCCTAAGGGAGACACCCCCCCAGAAACTGAGACACAGAACTGGACAACGGTATCACCCTCCTCCCCTACATCAAAGACACCACAGATAAAAACAGCAAAATTCTCCACAAACACAATATCAGGACAACCTTCGGCACTGACCAAAAAAATAGCCAACATCCTAAGAAATCAAAGACAAGATCCAGCTAGAAAACCAAGGAGTTTATGAAATACCATGCAACAATTGCCCAGCCACATACATTGGACAAACCAACAGGAGAATAAATGCACGCATCGCAGAACACAAGAACGCAGTCAGAAAAGAAGAAAATACTTCCTCCCTTTTCCAGCACCTTAAAGCCACAGGACATGAAATTAATTTTAAGGGAACCAAATTAATCTCCAATACTGAACACTTCAACAAGAGAATAATCAGGGAAGCCATTGAAATAGAGAAACACCCCCATAACATGAATAAACAGGTTGATGCCTCCCGCCTACCAGACATCCCTTATTAACAAATGAGTCCCAGCCATGAAAACCAACACTGGACCCAAAACAACACATGACATTTCCACCATTCTCCCTCACCAGACTCAAACCCAAACCCATCCCATAGGCAAAAGACAACCACCATCCGGAAACCAGACCACAGTTGCATCACCAGCTGCCACACACCCCGACCCCCAAACCAAGCAAATGGACACACACCATGAACACATATCCAGGCCTCAAACTCAGAGCCAAACCAAAACCCGGAACGTCACATCACAGCCACCCGCTCAGGATATCACATCACAGAACTCAGGAGGTTATACCATAAAATCTCAGGATGTTGCAACACAGCCAATGACCAGGAGATTACAGCACAAGACCCAGGATGCCACAACAATAGAACTCAGAAGGTCATCACACAGCCCATGATCCAGGTCATTATGACCCAGGAGATTACAGCACAAGACCCAGGATGTCAAAACAATAGGACTCAGAAGGTCATCACATAGCCCATTACCCAGGTCATTACAACACAGGAGCCTGATAGACACACAGCCAATACCTCAGCCACACATGTGTTTGCAGCCAATCTGCAAACATCAACTCCATCAACCAATCAAGAAATGACAACACAGCCAACCTTCCCACCAGTATTAAAAGGGAGATGGTAGCTCCCATCACACTTAGCTCACACAAGCACAAAGCTGAAAGCACCAGCCTGAAGATAGCGAGTGGGACCTTGTCGAAACGTTGTCAAGATGCTCTAAATCTTACACGGGAAAAGACCCGAACACGCCAAGACCTGTACCTGTGAAAATCTACAAATATATATGCATATATATATATATATATATATATATATATATATATATATATATATACATACATATACATATACATATACATATATATATATATATACATATATATATATATATATATATATATACACATATACACACACACACACACACACACACACATATATATATATATATATATATATATATATATATATATATATATATATATATATATATATATATAAAGAGAGAGAGAGAGAGAGAGAATGTGTGTTAATATAACTTTTAAAAGATGCAATTTGAATTATGAGATATGTATGCACCATACTTTGCATAGAATTGAACATAACAAAAGATTGTGTATACAATGTGAATCAACTGCACATTCAACCAAATCAATTCTCTACCATTACTTCATCTGTAGTATCCTGAAATGACCAATGTCAGTCAATAACATGAGAAGACAGTCAATCCAACCAGCACTAAAGATTCATTGCAAACTGTTTTCTGTTCCTTTCATTGCAAATGAACCAACGTTGTTAGTGTTTTGAAATTTTAACTGAGATTATAAAAATGAAACTGCAGTTGACATGAATTTGCAAAAAACAATAATCTAAATTGAAGACAATTAAGCAACCCATCTGGATCTTGATAGTAAGATTATGCCGTATTATTTAGACGAGAAGAAAACACTTCTCTTAATCCAATCACGTACAATCCAGAATGCCATATGTTAAATTCACCCCTCTTCAATCCATGCATCATTGTAACTTCCACGAATGATCTTTTCAGTCAATCCTAGATAAGAAGAGAAATAGACATTTTTGTGCTTTCCATAATAATCCAATAAGTAGAGATAACAAAGCTCAGGTACATAATATGTGTAATAACATTTATTTGTACATCTTTTTTGAATCAGTGTCCAAACATGTACACCGTGAAACTGTCCTAGAGGGTAAAATGCCAAGGGCATATATATATAAGCAAATTTTATTAATTTTTAAAGGTATACAAAACATAGATACACAAAAATACAAAACATAAAAAATCTCTTTTCTGAAAGTTGCTTAGTCCCGGGTTAAAACTCTTGGTACAGATACAAATTCAAATTCATATTCATTTTACATACCATTCCATATCTTATTAACATTTTCATTTTTCTATATAACTTCTCCTTTCTTTTAAATTTTCTCAACTTTATTTCACTTATCTCCTCTCAATTCAAATCATAATATTTATTATCCTTTGTCTGTTCTATTTCCAACTATCCATTTATCTTTCTTCTTTGAAAAAAAAAAACTTCTCCTGTACACTAATTGGAGTATGACGCCTTTATCTCTTTCCCCTATATTTATAATACTTAATATAGAATACATAGCTTACATTGGGATTCTGTCTGATACATTCTAAAATTATGCAGTATTATCAAAACAATACAAATCAATTCATTAATATTAATATTCATTTATATCTTAAACATTTAACACATTTTTTTTCAGTTAAATCACATACTTCTATGGGAGCACCTATTTTCCATAATTATTCCCCCCCACATCGCATATTATAGATCATTATTTCAAAACATGTTCCCCCTTCTCCTTCTTCAAATGTCTCATTTTGCAAATAGTTTTACTAGTATAACATGGTCTAATCATTAATATTAACAATCATTTATATTTTAGACATTTTACCCATTTCAATTAAATATCATGCCTTTGTGGGAACACTTCTTATACTTTCCAAAATTATTCCCCCCCCCCACATCACATATCTTAAATTATTGTTTCATTAATTATTATTTGGACTGCTTGGTGACTTTGGAACTTCTGAGAATTATTTCTGATTAAAAGCACTTGGGTGGTTGTTTGGAAAAACTTTTTCTCTACATAATGGCATCACTTGTGGATGGACTAAAACTTATTTACCAAAAATATGAAAATGAAAAGCAAGAAGGGAAAGATGTCCTTGGCACTCTTTTTCAATTTTTAAAAATGGCGGTTTGTACTTATGTAAAGTTGAATGAGCAACAGAATGATTGGGACAAAGAAGAAGCCATCTTTGAAGAACAAGTGACTTTGGTTGGGGAAGAAAAAAAGAAAGAGAAAAAGGAGAAGAAGATTTTAAGACCTGGAAAAACAATCCAAAAAGAGAAGAATAAGGTGAAAAGGGGATACTATGCTAGAAAACAACAGAAAGGAGGAAAGCAGAATAAAAGGGGGGTGGAGAGACAAGAGGGTAAAGAGGACAAGGAGAAGAAGAAGCAAGGGAGAAAGGAAGGGATGAGAAGCCTTAATGGTGGGGAGCAAGATGCAAAGAAACAAAAGTTTTTAGAGATAATGGATACATTTTATTGAAAAAAGGATTCTAGAAAAGTACATAAGATTGTATTTCTATATCTGTATTTAGAAATAACCATAGAAGATCGGAAATAATATGCAATTTAAAATGTGATAAAATATTTAGTATAATTTAGTGAAATCTTTGTTAAGAAAGGGGAGTACTTTAATGAAACTCAAGAAGTTCCTTAATGTACATTAATGTCCTCTACTTTACTTGTCTGTCATTCAGCCTATTTTGTGAGCATCATTTTAATGGGACAAAGACTGCAAGGAGAAAAAAACAACAACTAACACATCTTAATAGCTTTTCTATGCAATTTTTGGCATTTTCCTATGAAGGATAAACATTATCCAGATGTATTATGTCTCCATCAAGCTGATTACTCTCAACATGCACCAGGGTTCTCCCAAATAATCTAGTTGCAAACAATTTGCGATATGATTAAAAGCCAAGCATTAAAAAAACATTCATTAAGCAGAAGTCCTATTCACCGTCTGCACTGTATGGTAAGAATGTCCCCCAAGGATCCAATAACTTTGCTTGTTGCCAAAATTGAGTGTTCTGATGTGCCAATCTCTATCTAGAAAACTTGAGAACAATTTGCTTTTTGATGTGTTCACCTACTATGGACCTGAACTGGTTGTCCTGATTATGCATAGCAATGTTTTCTGAAAATAAATATTTGCACATTGAACATAGGAATCTGATCTAGTTAGGCTTGAAAAGTCCCACTGTGCTATTGCTGTATAGTCACAAGCAGACAGTTCTCAGATTTCTTTCTTTCTTTCTTTCTTTCTTTCTTTCTTTCTTTCTTTCTTTCTTTCTTTCTTTCTTTTTTCTTTTTGTAAGTCTGTCTGCCAATGGGCATATCGGATATTTTAAAAAATAATTGCGAAATTAGAATTAATGTGATTATTTTCTCAAGAGCTCATATTAGGAGAGCTTTGACTTTATCACACAATATGTTGTCCTCTGATCTTGTTCAATTTATTCTGGGCAAGATAAAATGCTTCAAGAGATGTCAGACTGTGTTTCTGAAACAGCATGGATAATTAAACTCCTCTAAATAACATCATTTAGAACTTGTAATGTGATTTGGTATTACAGGCTTTTTTTGCTTTCTGTGGTAGTGTTTAGAAATTGGATTATTTTTATTTTGCTTAAAAGAGGGTTGTAGTTGCAAATAATTACTTAATTGAAAAGTACCTAGACAACAGACATATTTCACTGGCACAAAGTCACAAAGTTCAGCAGCAGTCACTATTTCTTAAAATTTGGAGAGGGAGAGAGAAAGAGAGAGGGAGGGAGGGAGGGAGATAGAGATAGATAGATTGTGGAAGACTGGAAGAATAGTGTGTAAACATTTCTCATTAAAGCTTCAATGTCTCTTTTTAGCTTGACCTCTTTGCAAACATCAAACATCTTCAAATTTGCCCAGCATGGAATGAAATTTGGCTAGATTAAATGTGGAATATCATGTTTCCACTACTGAGTCTTCCCAATACTATGGGGCACTGTTGGACATCAATAGCATTATCTTCATTAGGCCTAGTTTGAATTTGTATATAAAATTTTTGATCACAGAGGCTACTACAATGGCATCACAGCTTTGAAAACAGTAATATTCCCCAAGTGAATATTGTAATCTGGAATGCATATTTAAAATAGCATATCAAATATTTATTGATGGGTTTATCTATGTTCTTATTTATAAAATAAATAAAATAAAAAGTATGAAATACTGCCAATGGAATTTCATTATTGATACATTGAAACATTTCATATAATGCCGTAGAACATTTCAATAAATTTAAACCACAGTACTCATTTGTTAGTTCTCTTGTGCCTGTGCATAATTTCCATGTGCTTATTAATATCCTAAACAGAAAGTATCAAACTAATTATTCATTTTGATTATCAATTAAACACTATCAATAATAATTTTAATTTCTTCCAAGTCTAAATGCTCATTTTGAAAATCCATTTTCCTTCACTCCTTTACCAGATTGTCTTTTAAACCAACACCCAGGCTATACACGAGCACTGTCCATGGACCATCGGGAACCAGTCCATGTAAGTGAGTGAAGCCCCATCCATCCATGCACAGGATCCAGGTGATTTGTGAAACCACGCCCCCCCGCCAGTCCGTGGAAAAACTGCCTTCCACAAAACTGGTCTCTGGCACCCAAAAGAGTGCTATTTTAAGCAGAATGTCCAGCAATCTTTCTCCTAAAGAAGGGTTTATGTTTCTCAGTTGTTTTACACACTATCCCTGTGAGCTTTACTTGATAAATGCTTTAAGAAATCCATCATCTATTTATCCTCCCCCATTTTGCCATGGAAAATGTTATAGAACGGGGTGTCAAACTCAAGGCTCATGGGGTGCTTAAATCTGGCCTGCAGGGCCAGCCTGGAAATAGCAAAGGACCGACCCGCAGTGCCTCTAGCAGCCAAAACTCCTAGGAATCTGTTCTTCCTTCTGCATTCAAACCTCAATTGACAAGCCATCAACTCTGAAGATGCCCTGATAATTCAACATGCATCAAATTGTGGGATTCTGAGGGATTATGTGGATTCAACCAATCATGTATCAATCATGTAAATTTGAGGTCACTGTTTACACTTCAAACTTACAGTGACATTTGGGGATGAATTATTTATCTTCCTTTTTTTTTCAAAATTATTAAAATTTACTTGTACTGGATAATTTTAACAGAGTGATTTGCTGTCAAGAACTGTACATCTTCCATCAGTTCCCTGCCATGAGCAAGCCTTCAAATTAGATTTTTTTTCTCCATTTTTGTTTTCATTATAAGTTGATTAGCTTCCCAGTTATGTTATATTCTTTTCTGCTGAAGGAAGCTTTTTGTTTATGATTTATTTATATTTGGTATTACTAGACCACCCGTTGTCCTCAAAGAGGGATTCAGTTATTTTGACTCAGACAGTAAATAGAATTCACATGATATCTGAAGGCTTAAATAACATCTTATTGGATAGTTACCTGTAGTTCCCACACACAGCATAAGGGCTATCTCTAGTCATGTGTGTTGTTGTGAATTAATAAAAGTACTTGAATAAAGATTATTAAGAGCTTGAAGGAAAGTGCAGGGTTCTGGCCCTGCACTTCTGATTGGCCGATAATAGTGACATCGGATTGGTCCGTTCAGGAGAATCTGATTGGCTATTAACGAGCCTCTCCCATTGGTTAACGGAGCTAGCGCTCCCTGTGTTTTCATTGGTTAAATACTCAAGAGTTTGCCTATAAAAAGGGGGCCATTGCAGCCATTGAGTTTGAGCTGTTACACATGTAAATAAAGAGTTTGAAGTTCACTATTCACCGGCTCGTCTCCATCCTTAGCGCCCATGCACAGAACATAACACTGGCGACGAGGGTGGGATGTGGAGAAGTCAGAGCTTACTGAATGACAAAGAACTATAACAGAGCACGTGGCTGAAACGCACCAACGGCGGAACCATGTCCAGCGGCGTCATACCACCCGCTCCATTCGACCCGGCACAAGAAGACTGGGACACATATATGGATCGTTTCCAGATGTTTCTGGAGACCAACAATTTGAAGGATGCCACTACCGGAAAGAAATGAGTGGTATTCCTAACTCATTGTGGGCCGACCATATTCAAGATGGCCAAGGCACTAGCGAAACCGGCAGAAGTAAAGTCTATGGACTGGGACGTCCTCGAACCCCTGCTGAGGGCTCACTATGCACCGACTGTGCCAACGCTCATTAGAAGGCATGAATTTTACCAGAGAAGTCAGCGGAAGGGTGAAAGTGTTGCTGATTTCATAGCGGCTCTCCGGAATCTGGGAGGCCTATGCGAGTTTGCCGACCTAGAAGAAGCCCTAAGAGACCAAATAGTTCTGGGATTAGATGCGCCAGGCACTCAGAGAAAACTAATGGCGAAAGGCGACATTAGCCTTAAAGATGCCATCGCTGAAGCTACTGCAGCAGAAACAACCAGGAAGTCGCTGCCCAAATGCGCTGCATCCACACCCCGCTTCGCCAACTCGCCCACGAAATTTCACCTCAGTCAGAAGGTCAGCTGGAAACAGCCCACCACGAGGACCTTGAATCATCATCAGAAAGCGATGAAGAAGAGGTCCACCGACTTCGGTCCGAACGAGACCAATGCCAGAGATCGCAGTACCAATGCGCTGCGTGTGGAGCAAGCCACCCCCGGTCAGAATGCAAATTCCTCGATGCATTCTGCCATATGTGTGGGAAAAGAGGCCATATCGGATGGGTCTGTAGAAGCAAGCTAGGACCCAGCCAGCCCTCAAGGGGGGCTAACTATCGCCAACCGACGGGAAGTCGTCCCGTAAAGCGAGAACCCATGAACCACCAATGGAACAACCACTCCTACAGAAACAAAACGCTAAACCACCCAACGAAGCGAGAAGAGGCTCACCAAACAATCACGATCGGTCACACCTCATCTCTTGATGCCAAAAAGATCTGAGTGAAAGTGGCCATCGAAAATCAGCCCTGCCTATGGAAGTCGATTCAGGATCGTCCCTCTCGATGGTTTCCTGAAAGACCTTCAAGCAGCTCATCCCTACTATCTGGCAGCAAGACCTCAGATTCCAAAGACTCATACTCAAAGACTATCAAGGAAATCGAATCCCGGTCATTGGATCCAGCAAAGTCCGGGTATCGTTTAAGAACAGTACAGCATTCCTACCCCTGACTGTAATCGACAGGGATCGGCCTCGTTTTTTAGGCCTCCAATGGTTCGCTCCACTCGGAATTGAAGTAGCTGGCATTCACCGAACCTGCAGCAGTGACTGGGAAGAAGACCTTGTCCACGAATTCCAGGACGTCTTTGCAGAAAAACTAGGCGAGTACAAGGGGACCCCGATATCATTTAACCTCAATCCCGAAATAGCTCCCATCCGCCTTAAGCCTCGTCGAGTTCCATTTGCCCTTAAACCAAAGATTGATGAGCAGCTTGATAAATTAATAGCCCAGGGTGTGTTAGAACCAACTGATCACTCTCCCTGGGAAACCCCAATCGTAACACCCATCAAGCCGGATGGATCGATAAGAATTTGTGGGGACTACCGAGCCACCCTGAACCACGCCCTTCAACAAAACGCTTACCCGGTACCGGTGTTGCAACACCTCCTCCATTCCCTGGGGGGGCGGAAAGGTCTTCGCTAAACTAGACTTAGCCCAGGCATACCAACAACTGCCTGTTGACAAAAAAACGGCAGAGGCCCAAACGATCATTCTGCACCGAGGTGCATTTAAATGTAACCGACTCCAGTTCGGAGTGAGCGTAGCCCTGGGAATCTTTCAAAGTTTGATGGAAAGACTATTTCAAGGGATAAAAGGCGTTGTCCCATATTTTGATGATGTGTTAATCGCTGCACCGACTCAGAAAATATTAAAGGATCGCCAGAGGTTGGTTCTCCAGAGATTTAAAGACTCAGGTCTCAAAGTTAAAAAAAACAAGTGTCAATTATGTACGGATCGTGCAGAATTTTAGGATATTTAATTGATAGTCAAGGTATTCACCCCACCGATAGCAAACTTAGGGCAATCAAAAACGCCCCAAAACACCAAAATAAGGCCGACCTCCAGGCTTTTCTAGGCCTTATCAATTTTTTTAACGTTTTCCTGCCTCACAAAGCAACCGTAGCCGAACCCTTACATCGTTTGTTGGACAAAAAAGCAACCTGGGTATGGGGACACAGAGAGGAGCAGGCATTTTGACATGTGAAAAAATTATTGACTTCTGATGCTGTTTTAATGCAGTATAACAAGACTTTGCCTTTAACGATCACATGTGATGCATCACCATTCGGAGTGGACGCCATTTTGAGCCACGTTTTGCCAAACGGTAGTGAAGCCCCTGTTGCCTATTTCTCAAAGACGTTATCAAAAGCAGAACGCAATTACAGTCAAATTGATAAAGAGGCCCTTGCTATTGTGTCTGCTGTTAAGAGATTTCATGAATATGTGTATGGCCGAGCCTTTACTATAGTGACTGACCACATATCTTTGCTGGGAATAATAGTGGGAGATAGGCCAATACCTTATATATTATCTCCCAGAATGACTCGCTGGTCAGAATTCTTGGCAGCATATAATTACAAGTTGCAACACTGCCCGGGGAAGGCCATTCCCCATGCCGACGCATTGAGCCGCGCACCACTTCCAGAGATCATTGATGACCCCGCTCCGACAGTTACAACACTGCAGATTGAGACACTTCGAACACCACCATTAACAGCCCGAGATATTGCGATGGAAACAAAACGCGACCCCATTTTAGCATGAGTCCTCAGTTGGGTCGAGCTATATCTGGCTATTGGACCAGATGCCTGACGACTATGTCCCATTCAAGAATCGACAAACAGAACTATTTTCACAGAAAGGCTGCATTATCTGGGGTGATAGAGTCATTGTCCAAGAGCGGTTACAACGAGCGATACTAAGAACCTTGCATGATGGCCACCCTGGCATTGTGCGCATGAAAGCCCTCGCATGAAGCTAGGCGTGGTGGCCGGGTATCAACAAGCAGATCGAGACATGGGTAAAAGCTTGTCACAAATGCCAGGAAGTAAGCAACGCCCCTCCAAAAGCAACCCCGACTGAATGGGAAACACCGAGGGGACCATGGTCCCGTATTCATCTGGACTTTGCGGGACCTACCAAAGGACACACATTTTTATGAACAGTGGATGCCTACTCGAACTAGCTTGAAATCCATGAAATGAGGAATACAACAACCGAATCAGTCATCAGGAAACTGGACAAACTATTTGCAACACATGGATTACCAGACATTCTAGTATCCAACAATGGGCCCCAATTTACTACGCTGTCCTTTGAACAGTACCTGGCGGACCGCGGTATTTGCCATGCACTGACTTCGCTGGCGCATCCTGCGGCCAACGGAAGGGCTGAGCGCATGGTACAATTCGTCAAGAAAACCTTGCATAAAATGGACTATGGAGATATAGAAGACAAGATTAACCGGATACTCCTTTTGCAGCATATCACTCCGCACAGCATCACCAACAAAACTCCTGCCAAGTTATTGATGGGGCAGAAGCTCCGCTCCCACCTCAACCGTCTGCACCCATCATATGAACCTGAAAAACCACATGGATCCAGCGGGAAATGCCGTAACTTCCAAGTAGGCGACTTGGTTTTCGCTAGGAACTTTTCGGGCGATCCGTTGTGGGTCGAGGCAACTGTAGTCCAAGTAACCGGCCCTAGATCATACCGCGTGAGATGTCGCAATGGTAGAATATGGAAGCGCCATATTGATCAGCTACGTTCAAGGCTACAGTCCGGGATCTCCGAGTCCCCTGACTTCCAAACTGAGGGGGGAGGAGATACCGAGGAAGCTGAATTTGAAACGGCAGAAAGCTTAAGCGAAAGTAATGACTGCTCAGAGGCAACATGTTTAGAAGGATCGGGAACAGGGGTGAGCTCGCCTCGAAGAGATGCCGAGAATATTAGCGGCAACGAAAATTTGATTACAGAACGGGAGGCACCCTCTTCACCAAATAACGTCCTACCCCAACAAGACTGTAGCCAAATACCAGGAGAACAACGTAAATGAAATAGACAATCAAAACAACCTGCCTACCTCAAAGACTACGTGACCGTACCCCTTAAATGAAACCCAGGGGGAAGGGGTGTTGTGAATTAATAAAAGTACTTGAATAAAGATTATTAAGAGCTTGAAGTAAAGTGCAGGGTTCTGGCCCTGCACTTCTGATTTGCCGATAATAGCGACATCGGATTGGTCCGTTCAGGAGAATCTGATTGGCTATTAACGAGCCTCTCCCATTGGTTAACGGAGCTAGCGCTCTCTGTGTTTTCATTGGTTAAATACTCAAGAGTTTGCCTATATAAAGGGGGCCGTTGCAGCCATTGAGTTGAGCTGTTACACATGTAAATAAAGAGTTTGAAGTTCACTGTTCACTGGCTCGTCTCCATCCTTAGCGCCCACGCACAGAACATAACATGTGTATCTCTAGTTGCGAACAGAAAATCTCATAGCAACAGTGGTGGGATTCAATTTTTTTTTTTTTTTTACTACCAGTTCTGTGAGCGTGGCATGGCAGAGGAAGGATACTATAAAATCTCCAGTCAGAGGTGGTATTTGCCAGTTTTAACTAATCAAAATTTCTGTTACTGGTTCTCCAGAACTGGCCAGAGCCTGCTGAATGCCACCTCTGCATAACAAAGTTTCTCTGAACTGTATACTCCAATCCACTCATCCAAAAGGTGCTGCTGTACTCCAAACTAAATGAATTATATATTGAAAACAAACACCAACAAATAAGTGCATACAAACTATCCCATCTCATCATTTTGAGAAGAAACATATTGGGGAATAAGGCAGACTAGAACCTCTCTGGCACCTCCATTTATCTTTAATAATTTTTTATTAATTGATTATTCATTTTCTCTGTGATGAGTAAAAGTGGTTTCTTTTGAGGTGTGTGTGTGTGTGTGTGTGTATTTGATGCATTTGTGTCATTGTTAACTCTGGCAAGTCCCTGGCAAGTCTCTTCAGTTTTCTTGGCAAGATTTCAGAAGTGATTTGCCATTGCTTTCTCTGAGAGAGTGAGTGCCTTGCTCAAGGTCACCCAGCTTGCACCTGAAGTGGGACGAGAATTCACAGTCTCTTGCCTTCTAGCCTGGAGCCTTACTTAACCTTTAACCAAACTTGCCGTTTTTGATTTTTCATAGAATAATAGAAGGCATGTCGGCCTCACTGATGAATTTTGGCCAAGGAACAAAGATAGCAAGGATATGGAAACCAGAGCAGCTCTGAGGAAATAAGCAAACTTTTTTTTTTTTCAAAGATGAAATTTAGCAGCATTGGGTGGAACGATCCCTAATGAAAAGAGCTGAAACTTCATCCCACCATGTTTGTTTTGCATTCAGAAAGACTGCTTTCTGAAGTAGGAGAAAAAAACACCATGCGGTTATGCAGGAGGCATTGCTTATGTCTTTTCACTTATTGGTGTCAAAAGAAAATGTGTTTGTCGAAAGTGTTTCACCATTACTGTTTAAAAGAAATTGAATTACTGTCAGGCCCACAGTCACACAAAAATTGGGGACAGGTTCTGTAGAAGATGGATGGATAGGATAGCACCGAGGATTGTGTTAAGTTTGAGCATGGGCGAGAAAGAATGGAGACAAGTTTCTGAACGGTGAACTTCAGCTCTTTATTTACATCGTGACTTGCTCATTTAATATCAGTAAAAACCTGCCTTATATAGGCAAACCTTGTAATGTTTAACCAATAACAAGCTCGGAACTCTAGCTTTCATAACCAATAAGAACTCTCTGTTAAGGGTCAATCGGACTCCCCGGAATGGGCCAATCCGGTCCAGCCACTTAACAGCCAATCAGAAGTACAGGGCCAGAACCCTGCACTTACTCCAAGCTCACACTTTATTAATTATATTGCATACACAACACCCCTTCCCCCTGGTTCCTTAGTTCAGGGCGCAGTTACATAGTCCCTTAAATAGGACGGTTGTCTTTTTAGTCTCTTTGATTTTCGTTGTATCGGCTGGTTGCAATGTCGCTGAGGTAGATCGTTGTCTGGCAGTGGGGCTGTCTCTGGTTCAGAGTTCACTTCTACGTCGTTGCCCACATTTTCCTCAATTCCCTGAGCTGCAGACGTTACTCCCTCCGGCTCCACTTCCTGAGTTTCAATTAAATCGTCGTTTCCTTCGAACGGGTTTCCTAGGGCTTCATCTTCTTCCGTACCTCCCCCCCCTCAGTTTGGTCATAGGGGAATTATGAATTGGCCACTGCAAGCCACGACCGTAATTGGTCGATATGCCGTTTCCAAAGTTTATTGTCAAGACATTGCACGAAGTAGGATCTAGGGCCAGTTACACGTACTACTGTCGCTTCCACCCACAACGGGTCGCCCGATAGGTTTTTTGCATAAACCAGGTCTCCTACCTGGAAGGTGCGGCAGCAGCCGCTGGATCCTAGTGGTTTCTCTGGTTCATACGCAGGGTGCAACCGGTCAAGGTGGGAGCGGAGCTTTCGTCCCATTAGCAGTTCAGCGGGAGTTTTGTTGGTGACGCTATGTGGGGTGATGTGTTGCAAAAAGAGGATTTGGTTGACCTTGTCGTCAATGTTGTCGTAGTCTACCTTTTGCAAGGTTTTCTTCACAAATTGAACCATGCATTCTGCTTGGCCATTGCTTGCAGGGTGCACAGGCGAGGTGAGCACATGGCGGATGCCGCGGTCAGTGAGGTACTGCTCGAATGCTAGTGCAGTAAATTGTGGGCCGTTATCGGATACCAGGCCGTCTGGTAATCCATGGGTTGCAAAGAGTCTGTTTAGAATCTTGATGACCGCCTCGGAGGTCGAATTTGTCATGCGATGAATTTCGAGCCAATTGGAGTAGGCATCGACGGTAAGCAGGAAGGTGTGGCCCTTGGTTGGCCCCGCGAAGTCCAGGTGGTGTCTCCCATTCAGTAGGCATGGCTTTTGGTAGGGCGTTGCTGACTTCTTGGCATTTGGGACAAGCTTTAACCTACTGTTCGATTTGCTTGTCAATGCCCAGCCACCATGCGTAGCTTCGTGCAAGGGCTTTCATTCGCACGATGCCGAGGTGGCCATCGTGCAAAGTTCTCAGCAGCGCTTTTCAGAGCCGTTCTGGAATAACGACTCTATCGCCCCAGATGACACAGCCTTTCTGGGAGAAGAGTTTGGTCTGTCGAGTTTTGAATGGTGTGAAGTCATCTGATAACTGGTCCAATGGCCATCCGCGTTCTACCCAGCCTAGGACTCGTGCTAGGGTGTGGTCGCATTTGGTTTCTCTCACGATATCTTGGGCGGTCAATGGCGGCGAGTTGAGCGCTTCGATTTGCAACGTGGTTACCGTTGGTGCTGGATCATCGAGAGTCTCTGGAAGCAGTGCTCGGCTCAATGCGTCGGCATGGGGAATGGCTTTCCCCGGGCAGTATTGCAGCCGATAGTTATAAGCAGCTAAGAATTCTGACCATCGGGTCATCCTAGGGGATAATATGTTGGGAGTTGGCTTATCTCCGGCTATTATCCCCAACAAAGGCTTGTGGTCAGTCACAATAGTAAAAACCCTACCATACACGTATTCGTGAAATCTTTTCACAACTGAGACAATTGCGAGGGCTTCTTTATCAATTTGTCCATAGTTCCGCTCCGTTTTTGAAAGAGTCTTTGAAAAATATGCAACAGGGGCTTCGTTCCCATTAGGCAGTACGTGGCTCAAAATGGTGCCCACCCCGAAAGGCGATGCATCACAGGTTATAACTAACATCAAAGTCTTGTTATACTTCATGAGTACAGAGTCAGAAGTGAGCAGTTTTTTAACATTTCGGAACGCCTGTTCTTCACGGTAACCCCATAACCAATTTGCTCTTTTATCTAACAATCAGTGTAATGGTTCAGCGACAGTTGCTTTGTGTGGTAAAAATACATTATAAAAATTGATGAGGCCTAGGAACACCTGGAGATCGGCCTTGTTTCGTGGCCTGGGAGCGTTTTTTATCGCTTTTAGTTTACTTTCGGTAGGGTGAATGCCCTGGCTATCAATCAGGTACCCTAAAAACTCAACACTGTCAGTACACAATTTACATTTGTTTTTTTTAACCTTAAGACCAGCCTCTTGGAATTTTTTTAGGACTGATTTTAACCGGTCCTGTAAGATTTTTTTTGTAGGGGCTGCAATTAATACATCGTCAAAATAGGGGACCACGCCCTTAATCCCTTGCAATAACCTTTCCATAAGGCTCTGAAAAATTCCAGTGCTACACTTACTCCGAATTGCAGCCGGGTACATTTAAAGGCACCTCGGTGCATCACAATAGTGTGGGCCTGTGCCGTTTTTTCATCTACTGGTAATTGCTGATATGCCTGAGCTAAATCCAATTTAGCAAAAACTTTCCCACCCCCCCCAGGGAATGGAGGAGGTGCTGCAACACCGGAACTCGATATGCTTTCTGCTGCAGGGCGTGGTTCAAAGTGGCCCGGTAGTCCCCACAAATTCGGATTGACCCATCTGGCTAAATGGGTGTTACAGTAGGGGTTTCCCACGGGGAGTGATCGATGGACTCCAACACCCCCTGAGCTATCAGTTTGTCGAGTTGTTCGTCGATTTTCGATTTTAAGGCAAACAGAACTCGATGGGGCTTTAGGCGAATTGGAGCTATTTTTGGATCTAAGCTGAATGAGATCGGGGTCCCCTTGTACTTGCCTAAGCTGTCCGTGAAGACATCCCTGAACTCAGAAATAAGGTCTTCCTCCCAGTCACAGCCACCGACTCGGTTTACGCCGGCCACTTCAATGCCAAGTGATGCGAACCATTGGAGGCCCAGTAGGCTAGGCCTATCTCTATCGATGACCATTAAAGGTAAGTATGCTGTGTGCTTCTTGAAGGAGACTCAGACTCGGCAGGACCCGACGACGGGGATTCGATTCCCCTGGTAGTCCTTCAGGATGAGGCATTGGAAACGGAGATCTTGGCATTGAATTGTGGGGATGAGTTGCTTGAGTGTCTTCCAAGACACCATCGAGAGGGACGATCCCGAGTTGACCTCCATGTGGCAAGGCTGGTTCTCGATGGCTACCGTGACTCAGATTTTCTTAGTGTCCAAGGCTGAGGCGTGACCGCTAGAAATAGTATGGTGATCCTCTTCTCTTTGCAAAGCTCGATTTCTGTAGGAGTGGTTTATTGGCTCTCGCCTTACAGGACGGTTTCCTGTCGATTGGCGATAGTTAGCCCCTTTTGAGGCCTGGCTGAGTCTTGGCAAGCTGCGGCAGACCCATCCGATGTGGCCTCATTTCCCGCACTCATGGCAGAGTGCGTCGCAGAATTTGCATTCAGATCTGGCATGACTGGCTCCACAGCCAGCGCAAGGGTGTAAGGGCTTCGGGTGAGGGTCCCGGTCAGACCGCAGTCGATGGACCCCTTCTTTGTTGCTGTCTGACGATGAAGAGAGGTCCTCGTGGTGTGTTGTCGTGAGCTGCCCTTCTGAACTAGGTGAGATTTCGCTGGCCGGTGGTGGTACCGGAGTGTGGTTTCGGCATAGTTGTGCAGCCGACTTCTTGGTTGTTCCCTCTGCGGTAGCATCGGTGATGGCGTCGGTAAGGCTGATGTCGCCTTTCGCCATCAGCTTGCTTTGGACGCCTGGCACGTCTAATCCCAGAACTATGCAATCTCTTAGTGCTTCTTCAAGATCGGTGAATCCACAGAGGCCTCCCAAATTTCGGAGGTCTGCTATGAAGTCGGCCACGCTTTCTCCTTTTCGCTGGCTTCTTTGATAAAACTCATGGCGTCTCACGAGCGTAGGCATGGTCGGAGCGTAGTGGTCTCGCAGGATAGGTTCGAGGTCGTCCCAATCCATGGCCTTCACTTCTCGGGGTTTGGCTAGTGCTTTAGCCATCTTAAATACGTTAGGAACACCGCCCATTTCTTTCCTGGTGTGGCGTCCTTTAAATTGTTCATCTCTAGGAACATTTGGAAGCGATCCATGTAGGACTCCCAGTCCTCTTGTGTTGGATCGAATGGAACGGGTGGTACGATGCTGCCGGACATGGTTCCGTTGTTGGCGTCATCTGTCACATGCTCAGTGTTCTTCGAAGTTTCGTTGGTTGAGATGTCTCCAAATCCCATCCTCGTCGCCAGTGTTAAGTTTGAGCATGGGCGAGAAAGAATGGAGACAAGTTTCTGAACGGTGAACTTCAGCTCTTTATTTACATCGTGACTTGCTCATTTAATATCAGTAAAAACCCGCCTTATATAGGCAAACCTTGTAACATTTAACCAATAGCAAACTAGGAACGCTAGCTTTTATAACCAATAAGAACTCTCTGTTAAGAGTCAATCGGATTCCCCGGAACGGGCCAATCCGGTCCGGCCACTTAACAGCCAATCAGAAGTGCAGGGCCAGAACCCTGCACTTACTCCAAGCTCACACTTTATTAATTATATTGCATACACAACAGATAATATTCTCTTTAGCTATGCTAACTCAATTTTCTTTTTAAATAAGGATACATATCTTGGCAGAAGGGAATGGTATCCCTGTAGGGAATGGATGTGGCTAACATCAGAGCAAAGTGTTAACTGCTGCAGCTGAGAATGGACAAATCCCTTAAACCTAAGTGCTAACTGCCCTCACTATAAATGGAAGACTCCCTGGTTTCTTGGTGTAGAAGTTTGCAATAGCCAATATTTTTTTTCTCAATTTCCTTGATCTGAACTGCCTATATGAGCTTGCTTGCTTTTGTGCTCAAGGTCTTACCCAAGAAATGTTGCTGACATGTTTTATACTGTATGTATTTGACCAAGCTCTGCACCACTTTTAACCAACAACTCAGTGGTGGCATTCGCCTGGTTCTTCCCAGTTCTGGAGAGCCAGTAGTGGCGATGAGCAGTGGAGACAGAACTGGTTCTCTTCTCTGCTCTGTGTTTGGCCTTCCCGCCCGCCTGGCCTCCCATACTCACTTTTATGACCAGAATTCGAAACAGAGCTGATTTGCCCGGCGGAGAATAGTGGCGCGTGGCAGCTGCTGCAGCAATCGGCATCGTGCAGGCTTGCAGGAGGCGAGTTGGAATGCCTCTGCGCCTGCACAAATGCCTCTGTGCCTGTGCAAAGTGCACGTTTGGCATGCGCGAAGTGCACGCAAAGTGTATGCACGTGTGCAAAGCGCACCCACCAAGCCACACCCACCGAACCGGTAGCAACTTTATTTGAATACCACCACTGCAACAACTCATTGTTTAAGTCCCTATATTGTAATTTAGGTAGTCCACATTTTGTGATCACAATTGGGACTGGCAACTCAATCATTAAGTGATGCAGTTGCTAAGTGAAAAATTATGTGTTTTGACTGTGCTAATAATTTCAGCTTAGCTATTCTTTTTCCTCATTTGTCCTTTCCTGAGAATGCTAAGATAATTAGCAAGAAGGACATTAATGTTTGTATTTATGTTTATCAGAGAGAAAAAGATTACAAGACAATAATAAGGGAATGCATATAGAAAGGAATGTGTTGGTGCCAGCTGTCTGCATAGCACGCTTATGGTTCGGAACCTCAAGCCACTTAGGGGCAAACAAAAACCAAAAGTGTGAAAGTAATTAAAGTTTTGTTTGTTACACTCAGCAGCTGCAAGTTGGTTGATAAAGCACAGAGTTGAGTTTGTTAACTTGCAGTTAGCACCTTTTGGAGAAATGTTGCACTGGAGCCAGGGTCTTCAAACTTGGCAAGTTTAAGACTTGTGGACTTCAACTCTCAGAATTCCTGAGCTAACATGACTGGAGGAGGAATTCTGGGAGTTGAAGTCCACAAGTCTTAAAGATTTCAAGTTTAAAGACCCCCTGCATTGGAGGGAGGGACTGGAAATATCATAAATATCATTTTTTTCAGACTGTGATTGGTAAAAACTTTGGATCTCTTGGAAAAAAAATTTCTGAGTTCCTCCAGCATTCTTCTCTCTTCAGAAAAGATCTAAAGCACAATAATATGGCATTCTCATGATAAAAAGGTAAAGAGATTCCTTTATTTGGAGACCAGCTGAAAATGACGTTTTCTTTTGTTTGTAACATTGATAGCCGGCAAGATGTAACAAAGCTAAACATGTTTTGCAAGTCAGCTATATGACAGATATATTTGCCATTTCAGCAGTTGTTTCTAACTACAGGTATCAAATCATTTATACTAATAATATTATTTTCAAGAATTGATCATTCATTTCTTAAGAGGCCCCAAATGACTCATTTGCCCTAGGGCCTTCAAAAGTGTCATGGATATGGCAACATTTCAGAATAAAGCAACCATTCTATCTTTTGAAGTTCATGGAATACAATAACATTCTACTTCTCCTGCCTTAAAACTCAGACACCTGGAGCACATTATTACATGTTCATTTTCATTGCAGTTTCTTACATAGAAGTGATATTTAAAAAAAATGCCTGAGAACCTTTCATTTCTTAAGAGGCCCCAAATGACTCATTTGCCCTAGGGCCTTTCAAAATCCTCAGTCATCCATTTTCAACATTTTAAAGTTGTTTAATGCTGGGCATATCTTTAGAGACTTGCACCACAATCCTGCCTATGGTGAACTATGAACTCTGAGGCTGGAAACTTTGAGACTGAAATACTGCTAGTATGAATTTTTAACAGCTTGGAAACAAGGCAGGGTTTTTTCATTGATGATGTTGCTGCTTTTTTCTCAGTCTCCAAAACAACAACAACACATCTCCTTGTAGAGAATATAACACAGACTGATTAGCTCCTTCTATGAGCACCATTTCTTCTCCATTCTTGAGAGCACACTGTTGTAACTACTGGGTTGCCCCTCTCAAAAATCGTTAGATTACAGGTTGAAGAACTTCCTTCTCCTCTGTTTGTAAGAAATGTCATGCTGGATATATAACACACAATTTCTCTGAGTGAACAATCACATTGAGAATGCTGTGAATTGCATCTCCAATTAACACATGTTCCACTGCATGTTTACCCACTGTATTTGATGAGAGATACTGTCCACTAATATCTTTATAATCATAGCCAAACAATGAGATCTGATTCATGTCTATTTAAATTAAGTTCATCAGGTCCGCCTTCAAAGAAAAGGGAATGTATCTGACTACTCCAGCTCCACTCAGGTCCTTCTTGTGTAGAGAAGGATATCCATTTTGGGATATGCTCCACCTAGTTTTTCTAACAGAAAACTAGAAAATAACATGTTGTGATCTTTAAGGGGATTATATCATGGTATAAGAAGTACCTGAATCATGGAATCCTGTTTTTCCTGGCTTAAAATGGCATTAACCACAAGGTAGAACATTGAATAAGGGGAAAAAATAGATTTCATCTGTCCATTAGTTGATTTGTTTTTAACAAAACTAGCAGGATAATGTTGAACTGTGACAGATGGATGGCAGATTCAGGACTAGAGCTTGCAAACACTTCAAGAAGGGATTATTTGATTCAATGAAGCTTCAACTGAATTGCCCCACTGAAGTAGCTTCATGAACTGAAATGGCAACGTGCTTTAAAGAAGCAAAGTAAGTCAGGTGTTTTTGGAGCAAATTGTAGCATTTCAACATGTTTTGAAGATTCAGAAACAGACTCTTCTGCTATTTCCAAGTTGTTTCAGACAATAAGCAATGATATACATTTAAAGGATAATGATGCTTAACAACTGTTTCTTATGGAATGGGAAAGTGTTTGACTGCCAGTGAATATGGAGCTCAAGAGGGCCATGTGCGGCTGTCCTGGGCTCCGTTTTTGCTGGCAGAGGCACTACAGGAGGATTCCCCCCCAGTCCTGCCTGGGCCACCACAGGTGTTATCTGACATGAGTGACATCAAACTGGCCATGCCTACCCTAGCTATGCCCATCCCGCCCCCTGAGTTCAAACACAACCCTAATGTGGCCTTCAGTGAAATTGAGTTTGATACTCCTGCTCTAGGGATTGCTGCTGTTTGGATCTGGAGTAGGCAAAGTGCCCCCCTAGTGCTGTCCTATTGATCCCTCTTTAATTCAAACATGTATTTTCCTGAAACCACAGGGCTACCTTGTTAAGCCCATTAAAATGTGGCTTTTGGAGTAGCCTCCAACAGGTACAACATGTATGCCTTCATTGAATCCCGAGGAATCCGAGGGAAAAAAAAAGACAAATCTAGTCAACAAGCATAATTTAGTAGAACTTTTCATAACTTGCATTCCTTTGCTTTAATTACATCCCTCCACTGATGCAGGCATTGCCTTTTAATCTTCATGGATTTCACTTCTCTCTTTTTCACCATGTCCATCCATCCAACCATCACTTCCTTTGTCTTCCACCCCATCCTGTCAATCAATCTTCTTCCATGCATTTGTTCTGCAATTTGATCCTTGTTTGTTCTATCTCTCCAACCAGATCACTTCAACATACATCTTTTCAAACTGGTTATTCATTTTATGTATTCAGTCTAGATTCCTTTAGCACTAATCCATTCTTGATTCTATTTCTTGTTTTACCATAAATAAATAATTCATATTTATTGTATCACCCTTTATATTTCTGATATTTCTAACTTTCCTATAACTAAGTGGACAGATACAAACATATAAACCAGCACACACACACACACAGACAGACAGACACAGACAGACACACAGACACACGTATGTATGAATGCATGCATGTTTACTTTTTCTGACAACCATCCCTTGCAAAAGACTGTATACATCACTACAATCTTTCTATCAGCATTTATATATGTTAAAATGTATCAGTTTTTCTATATTTAATATGCATTCTACCAAGATAATCAAATACACTGTCTTAATCTAATCTTTTGCCATTTATGTACAGCTTGAAAACATTCAATCAAATTCTCCCTATGAAGCATAACTGCTTAATTCTTTGATATATTAGTTTTCAGTTTTATGTTTTTCATGCCATATAATTTATTTATAATATTTTCTGTAAACCATTTGGGTTCTCAATACCATAACATCATGTGCCTACAATACTGCATATACATTTTCAAAAACTAACATTCTTCTATTGTTACCAGATACATTTTTAACATATTTATCCACATTATTAACAAACTAAGAAGATAATATGCATCCTTGTCTTAATCCTTGCTGAGCGTTAAACCTTTTGGTACATGCTCTATTTATTCTCACACATTTACTTCCACCTTATACCGGTACTGTCTTTATTGTTGTGTGTGTGTTTGAGTGTATATGTAATTTATATTAAATGGGTACAAATTAAAAACAGTACAAATGTTAAGTAAAAGATAACAGGAATGGAAAAAAGTAATAGAAATTTAAAAATGTAGAAAAGAAAGAGGAAAGAAAAAAAGAATAAGAAAGAGCTTCTGGTCTTCTTAACAGCAGTTATAAATGCATATTTTGCCCTCTCTAAAGTTATATAAAGTTTCCTTCTTTTCATAATCTTCCCTTTCTAATCATCAATTAGAATCAATATATTCTTTTTTTTTGCAGCAAAAAGCCCACAAGAGGTTTCCAGTCATGAATAAATATAGTAGTTGATCTTTCTCTTAGTAAACAAGGTAATTTTGCATCTCTGCTAGATCAATCATCTTCATTAATCACTGGTCTATTGTGAGTATTTCAGAATCTTTCCATTTTTGCAGTTGTCCCAAAGCAGCGATCCTATATAAAAACTATATGCTGTGGCTTTTTTCAGTAGTCTGTTCATTAATACCAACAAAAAAAAATCTTTAAAATTCTTTGTAACAATATGTATTATTCGAACCGAAAATTTTGTGCATTTTTCTATAAGTCCATCAAGCATGATAAAATGATCCTTTATTATATACTGAGTACAGCAATAAAGCTTCATCTTTGCACCAATCATTTAATAAATCACAAATCACCGGGGCCTGATGGATTATATCCCAGAGTTTTAAAGGAGCTGGCAGAGGTCATCTCAGAATCACTGCACCATATCTTTCAAAAATCCTGGGGGCACCGGGGAACTACCAGAGGACTGGAAAAGAGCTGATGTGGTTCCCATCTTCAAAAAAGGGAAAAAACCAAACCCAGGAAATTATAGACCAATCAGCCTAACATCAATACCCAGGAAGATACTGGAAAAGATAATAAAAAACAGATCTGCAAAAACATCTAGAAACAAGTAAAGTAATAACTAACAGTCAGCACAGGTTTGTTAAGAACAGATCATTTCATTCTTCTTATTTCATTCTTCAACACAGTGACTAAATTAGTAGACCAGCAAAATACTGTGGACATAATATATTTAGATTTCAGCAAAGCATTTGACAAAGTAGACCACAACCTACTTCATAGTAAGCTAGAAAAAAGTGGAATAGATAGCACCACTACTAGATGGACTCACAGCTGGCTGGCAAACTGTACTCAACGAGTAGTCCTTGATGGGTCTAAGTCTACATGGAAGGAAGTAAGCAGTTGGGTGCCACAAGGTTCTGTCTTAGGCCCAGTACTCTTTAATATCTTTATTAATGACTTAGATGAGGAAATAGAAGGGGAACTTACCAGATTTGCAGATGATACTAAGCTGGCAGGAATAGCTAACACCCAAGAAGATAGGTTCAAAATCCAGATGGATCTTGACAGACTAGAACACTGGGCCGAATCTAACAAAATGAAATTCAATGTAGAGAAAAGTAACACTTAGGCAAGAAAAACCAAAAGTACACATATAGACTGGGTGAAACCAGGCTCAATAGCAGTAACTGTGAGAGGGATCTTGGAGTCTTAGTGGACAACCAACTAAATATGAACCAGCAGTGTGCAGCAGCAGCCAAAAAAAAGCTAATGCAATCCTAAATTGTATTAACAGAGGGATAAAATCAAGATCAAGAGAAGTACTAATACCACTCTATAAAGCCCATAAAGGTGTGGTAAGACCACACCTGGAGTACTGCATCTAGTTTTGTTCACCACATTATAAAAAAGATGTTGAGACTCTAGAAAAAGTACAAAGAAGAGCAACCAGGGTGATTAGGGGACTGGAGACTAAAACATACAATGATCGGTTGCAGGAACTGGGCTTGGCTAGTCTAGTGAAGAGAAGGACCAGGGGAGACATGATAGCGGTCTTCCAATATTTGAGGGGCTGCCACAGGGAGGAAGGGGGTCAAGCTATTTTCTAAAGCACCTGAAGGCCAGACAAGGAATAATGGATGGAAACTGAACAAGGAGAGATTTAACCTGGAAATAAGGAGAAACTTTCTGACAGTGAGAACAATCAACCAATGGAACGGCTTGCCCTCAGAAGTTATGGGAGCATCATCACTTTAGACTTTCAAGAAGAGATTGGACTGCCATTTGTCAGAAATGGTGTAGGGTCTCCCGTTTGGGTGGGGGGTTGGACTAGATGGCCTGCAAGGTCCCTTCCAACTCTGATTATCTGTTAATTCAAGCCTATTCACTTTCAGATACTTTTTCTAAATCACACTCACTTTTTCACATTCACACATTTTCCAATTATCTGCTGAATGGAGGGGGGGGAGAGTAATCTGTGTAACACCTACCTGACAAAAATCTATTTTACATTTCCCAGGTGTCCTTGTGGTCACCTTTTGTAGACTTTTGATCAAAATTCTGCCAAACAACTTTCAATTAACAATTTGAATCCCTCTGGAGTTTCTGCATTCAGCTGTTTATATTTGCATTTTTATAAAGGATCAATAACACCATTCCTTCAATCTTCTCTCACATAGGCAATTTTCACATATATGATAAACAACTTGCATAGCTATTTCATAAGCAATCTATGTACATATTTGAAGATTTCTTCAAGTAAACCTTCTACAACTTTAGCCTGATCATTTTTCAATGTCTTCATAGTATTATTATTAAAGTTATCATTTTTCTCATTCATGTGTGTGTGTGTGTGTGAATATATGAGAAAGAGAGAAAAAACACTCATTTCAATTATTTTATATTTACACCATTTGGAATATCTTGCTTAGCCAACTTCCAAACCAATTTTTATTACCATCAAAACCACTTCGCATTTCCTTTGCCTCTTTTAAATATTTCTCCATTTTTTGTAATTATTATTTTTTCTTTATATGTGCGTGTGCTCCTTTGTGTTTTGCAGAAGTCCCTCTCCAATACACACCTCTTCATAACTTTCCCATTCCAATAAGCATCCCTTTTCATTAGTATAACTCCATACAATTCTGTAGGACTTCCTAACATTTGTTTCACTCATTTCTAAGCTTCTTTTCTTTAACAAACTTTCCTTTCATTCCATTGAGTGATTAATGTATCTTCTTGTATGTCTTCATAAAAAATATCTTGATTGAAGGTTATCTTCTTATAGTGTGTTATTTTTGCTCTAATTACTTTAACTTATCTCACCCTCCTTCCATCTCTATTTTTTTTCCCAAGCTACAGTTTTGATTTTACCCATAATCATTTGCTTTTCATTCTGAACTTCCTGCTACCCTTGTAGTCTTCACTTAACTCTCTCAATCTGTCATTACAAACAGGGCAACCTATCATCTCTTTAGATTCATATTTTTTTTTCTTTAAAAAACCCCTTATATACCTCTTTATAGTGCTTTACAGCACCAAGTGGTTTACAATGTCAGCAACAACAGTTTAGTTCCTCATTTTACTGACCTTGGAAGGATGGATGGTTGAGTCAATCTTGAGCTGGTCAAGATTGAATTCCTGGTTGTGGGCAGAATTAGCCTGCGATGCTGTGTTCTAACCACAATGCCACCTTGGCTCTTCATCCATCTGTGCATAAATGGCCATAGCCATAAAGCATACGTTAAAACAGAGTTTCTAAGTACCAACTCACTAGAGCTAAGGAAAGCTTAATTTCACTGTTTGATGCACAGTTCTGTCCTTAAAAAGAAATATAGTCCCTAGAAGAGGCATAGATTTGGTAAGAAGCATTTTCTAAGCAAGATGCAAATTTGCTGCCTGAAAGATTTTTTGAAACTGAACTTTTGGGAGTAATTCTGTAATCCATCCTATATTTCTAGACAAATCCAACTTTTTCTGGAAGAAACCCATAGCAAACATTGTTCTTTTCTTTTTGTAGCATCAGTACACTTAAAGGTTAGGAGCAAAACATTTTCTTACAGTAGTATAAAGCATTTTAGCTTTTGATTTTCTAATTGGAAGATCCAAAGTCCCAAATTTAATTTTAGGGAACTTTTATTTCACCTCTTTTGCTATTCCTAATAATTTTTTTTACAAATTCATCCTATCACATAGAGAAGGCATTCACTAGACAGTTTAATGCAATGTCCTCTTCATCTCCCACAGCTGAAATATTGTTATAAATTTAGCAATCCATGTTTTGTTTTTTACAATTTGGCCTATGTGCAATTTGCTTCAGTGGCCTCTCCCTCTTCCCTCCACTCCAACAAATAAACATTAGGAGGGTTCTTCCTGCATTTTAATAGAACAAATTGCTTTCATTATCTGCTAAATAAGCTGATGTGTCTCTTTGTTATAATGTTCTTCCTCAGCCTGTACCAAGGAGTGGTGATAGAATTTAGGGAAGTTACACAATGTTGCCCTAGTGTTGTGGCCTGTCCTACCAGCCCCTCCAACTGAATCAGATGAGGAGGCATGGGAGTCAGGACCAGCATCAAGGCAACCGGAAAACTCAAAGGAGAAGAGGGAACGGAACTGTCAGAGATAGCGACAGAGGCAGAGCCTGGGCTGTCCATCAGCCCTCAGATGGGGAGTCAACAGCCTCCAGGTCTGGAGGTGGCTAATGAGGAAGAGGAGGAATAGCTGGGTCCTGTGCCTGACACATTCAGAAGGTGGAGGAGAGGAGAGCAGTGGAAATCTATGGGTCGATCCTTGGGACAGAAGAGCCTGAATGTCCAGCAATGTTTCTCCTAAAGAAGGGTTTATGTTTTGAAGTCCCACCCTAGCTCTGAGGATAAAAGGCAGGAGGCAGAGATGAATAGGTGTGGCAGACAACTATTAATCTCCCTGCCGGACAGTCTTGTTAGCCTCCAATGTGTGAGAGAGACTTTTTGCCAGGGCTGCTCTCGCTCCTAGTAAAATAATCATTGATTTAACTACAGAGGGTTTGTCGTATTTGGGAGCTGGGTCAAAACACCTAGGCTATAAGTGACTGGTTGAAGGTGGGGTCCTGTAACTGACTAAATCTTAATCACGAGTTTGGTATCTGCTGCCTTAGATAGAGAAGACAGAGCACTAGTCTGGAAAAAATGAGCATGCAGCTCATTGCAGGGCATAGTTAAGCAACTTATCACTTAAGTATCAGCAAGCCACTAGTGTATAAAATGAGAGCAAAATCCAGTCCCTTACTAGCATTGATGATGTTACCTAGTTTGGTAATGAAATGTCTGCAAGAAAACAACCAAGTTCAGAGAGCATCAAGGGCCCCACAATTTCAAACCCCTCAGCTATATTCTCTTCTAGAAGTATCTGCAGTCAAGAGGGGAGGATGACGGTGCTATGGAAGGAGTAACTTTTTGGAGGAGGAGAAAATGGAGGAACACTGAATGAAGGCAGGAAAGCAGTTCCAATTAAATTGTAGTTCATTATTTTAGGTAAGCATTTTGGGGAATCTGTCTGGATCAAGCAGCAGAGTTGCTGGAAATAGGGTAGTATAAGCATTTAAATAATAATGTTATTAATTTTTATTTATCAAATTCATAAATGGCCCATCTCCTCACAAAGAGACTCATAATATTATAAAAAAATAATTAAAATAGAAATATGTGGTGAATATCTGTTGATGATTGACAAAGACAGACCATTGTAGATCCTCTGAGTGGTGACTGTAAAACTTAATGGGAGAAAGAATAAAGCAATTTTGTTACCACTTGCTAAAGCCATTTACTCCAGCTACTTGAAAACACCTGTGTGTGTGTGTGTGTGTGTGTGTGTGTGTGTTTTCTCTCTGTATGTGTGTGTGTGCCCATCTCTCTCTCTCTCTCTCTCTCTTTCTCTCTCTCTCACATACACACACACACACACACAATCCCAAAAAAAGCAAATCAAGCCACCTTTGCAGGACAGAGGTATGAGAGAACTAGAGATGCTTTTCTGTGGAAAGTGAACTTGCTTCAGCTAAACTGCTTTTAGTCAATGGCTGCACTCATGCCACAATTACTACTTTTGAATGGTTAGGCTCAGCCCTACTAGCAAATCTTCCAAAAAAATATTTTAAAGGGTTTTCATATAAATAAAAAAATAAACATGGACTTATATAGAGTGAAATTTAAAAAGGTAAAAGAAGTGGAAATGTGTAGCTAGAAAAAAGAAGCAAAGAAATACATAAAGTGACTCCTGATCTTCACAATAGTTACAAATTCCTTATCTTTCCTCATTCTTTATAGTTACATGTTTCTCTTTTCCTCTTTTCAAACCTTTTTAATCAGTAAATTCATAAATCACCAATTCCTCTTCTTTCTATTTCAGTAAAAACTCCATAAAAGGTTTCCAGTCTTTTATAAAAGCCCTACGAGGAAGTAGTTGCTTTACAACAGATATGTCAAACTCTCAGCTTGCAGGCTAGATGCGTCACTTGCTGGCCATGCCCATCCACGGTTTAGCAAAGGGGGAAAAAGTCACGATGACAATATGACTGCAAGAGTTTGACACCCCTGCTCTACAACGAGAGGGAGGGAGGGATGGAGGGAGAGAGAGAATGTTATAAACTGGGACTTTAAAATAAATGCATGAAATGTTTGGGGTTTTTTGATCTTCTTTGAATGTACAAATGACAGAAATCAGGTAAAAGAATTTTAGAACTCAGTGAAATCATGTTTGTTGAGCTGGAAGGCTATGACAAAGTGCAATGACATTTACCAAATCTTTTGATTGTCAAGGACAATGCAGTGGTCTGCTTGAGCAGAGGAGCAGTAATCCATTTCTCCGTAGTTTTGCTGTAAAAGACACAACAGGATATGTTATAAAAATTATTCTCCTTTGTGAGTAGAATGTTAACAACTGTAAAGCTGAAGTATATACACATTTGGTGTCTTCTACTCATGCATATAACACAACGTAACATGTACTTCAGGAAGAGTTTAAAGGCAGCAGTATTATTTCTAAAAAGCAACCATACCTTTGGTATAATCGACCTATGTCAGGTGGCATGATTTTGCCTTGATGGACCACTTGATGGAAAGCAGGTTAGTGAGGGAATGGTGGTTGCTCTGGAATGGAGTGGAAGCGAGGATTTTGCATTATGAATGCTTAAGAGTCAGTAAAAGAGGAATAGAAAAATCCCTATCTGTAGATCAGCATTTTTCAGTCTTGGTAAGTTTAAGATGGGCAAACTACATGCTGCTTTGGGAATTCTGGGAATTGAAGTCTATGCACCTTAAAATTGCCGCAGTAAGAAGCATGGGTCTACACTTGAGGTTAGGCTTTTTCATTTCTGTTTTATTTAGAGTTTGGTGCAATTAAATAAACCAGTTGTAGTTTCTTTAACAAATAGTGATTAAAGTGATACGAACCATTATTGGACTTTTTGTGAGAAACTGAAATTAAAAGTTGATCTGGGCTTTGATGATTAATAAGAGATTATGGAAATAACGTAGACAAATGTTAATCTTATTAAGAGTTAGATATACTTTTTTACATATATCTGTACCAAAGAAAGTTGGAAGTCATTCTTTTTCAGCTTTCCTTCCTTTCCTCTTTCTTTCTTACACGTTCACTCTTTTTCTTTCTTGAGCCTTTTTTCAAATCTGTTTTTTATTTGCTTATCCCTTAGCTTTGTATTTTTTGATGTAGGAAGGATCAAATACTCGGCCATTATAATTCTACATTCCTTATTTACAGAAATCATATTTCATTTAGAATGAAACCCACTGGGAACTATCTCATATAAGGCAGGCTCTGAATCCCTCTAACCAAAAAGTGTTTATTGATAGAAGAGAATATTTGCAGCTCAGGGTTGAATTTTGGGGTCCTTGGTGCTCTCTGAGCTTGATGGTTTTCTTGCAGATGTTTCATTTTCCAACCTTGGTAACAACATCAGTAATAGAAGGGAATGGAATTTGCTTTTATTTTCATATACTAGTGGGTTACCTTGTCAGTGTTGATCAGTTGCTTCACAGTGTTTTGATTGGTGCCAGTTTCTATAGCCTCAGGTAGAGAAGGGCTATTCTATACCCTTCCCTCAAATTATCTTTAAAATACATAGTTTCACAGCATTCCTTTAGGAATCTCCAACATGCAAACTGTGGTTACTCATCCTAAAATGAATCATCTTCACCCGGAGCTTCAAAATTTGCTCTTTGCTGGGAAGATGTATAGCTAAAAATCAGTCCACATTTAGTGTACATCTGACTTTGGGTTCCAACTTTATATTTATGTAAAGTTATGTGACATTTATGTGACATTCATGGCTGCTTCTTTTGTTTCTACTACTAGTAAAAAAAAGGAATGATAAATCATCCTTTTTATAATTATTCCTGAAGTGGTGTGTGTGTAAAAGGCAGTACTGATCACTATCATAACAGCACAAGAACAAGCACCGGATCCAAAGAAGCAGGGATTTATCACACTAGATAGAACCCAAGGGCTCAATGTCTCTCAGTTGAAAGATGTATGGACTTTAACTCCCAGATTCTCCATTCATCCATCAAGGAATTTCCACAGAAGATTGTGGAGAATAATAGAGCTAAGAATCTGTGGGAGTTCCAGATCCAGAAGGACAGGCAGGCATTAGATAATCAACCAGACAATGTAGTAGTAGACAAATTAATAGGCAAAAACCAGAAGAGCTCAGGAGGCCAGGGAAGTGGGGCGAGGCAAGGCGCCCTTGATGTGAGTGATGTTGTCAGGTGGTGCTCCATTCAAAGTCCAAGAATGAAACTTTTAGATTCCATTATATAGAGAAAAGATATTTTTTACTGGAAATCAAGTAGCATCAAAAGAATTCTGAATCTGAGGAATTGTGTGTGAAAAACACATATACAAAGTGATGGCAACTTTCCCACCCACAATAGTTCAAACTGTCCATCCAACTGAATTTGTGCATAATATCATGTGAGGCATCTTCAGATGGTGATGCCCGTTGACCTTGGCCTATTTTGTTAAAGAGTTGCGACTGCACAGTAAGCAAGCAAGTAGGCATAAACAATAAAGTTTTCCCCCAAGTTATACAGTTCATTCTCTAAACTTCCAGCAATTTCCCACACCCACAAAGCCCAATTATTTCACACACACCCGTTACTATGGCAGCCAAAAGATGCAAAGGAAAAGAAAGGAATCTTGAAGGCTGACAGATGTGGAGTTGGCCACACCCACCAAGACAAGCCATGACCACCAAGCCACACCCAGAGAACCGGTAGTAAAAAAAATTTGAATCCCACCACTGGTTCTACTCACTGCCTCTCAATAACCTTCAGCATTTGTAACAGAGGAAGAAGTTCACCTATATGTGCGATATCTGCCCACACAGAGACCTTTTCTGAATTTTGCAATGCTGCCAAAGGTAGTGAAGGAATTTGTATGTAGAAAAACAGGCTGCAGAAAAAAATCAATGAAGAAGTCAAAGCAAGCAAAGCTTGCTCTAGGCAGCTTTAAGATTGTGCTCTGCTCCAAGCCAAGTTAAAGCTAGCATCTTCTTGATGATCTCCACAACATTAAAATGAAATATACTTAAAATAATATCTGACTTACCTCAGTGGCAAGCAGGAGCCGTAAGTGAGAGAAGGCAATTGTTATTAATTTTACTGCAGGAAGCAATTCCATAACAATCAGGAAAAAGCCTGATGGATAGTATGAATGATTCTCCAAAATATTTTCATTTCCACCCACAATTTTCCTCTTCTTGAAATACTTGAAACCCACTTCTGAAGCAGGGTGGAAAATTACCAGAAAAGTATTCTTATCATTAGCAGAAGTTCCTTAGCTTATATCGCAGACATTATAGACGTTGCTTAATATGATATTGTGAAAATCAGGAAATCTGCTGAATCTAAGTCTAAGTATAATGACCTATGAACTAGATATTTTCTGTAAACAGCTAAATGGTAAGGGTGGGTATGGAAAATAACAGATGGTGTAAGATAAGCATGTATATGTTGAATTGTGCAAAATGACTAATTAGATTTACTTCCACCTTTTGAAGTACATATGTTTTGCCTGATAAGAAAAATGTCCTGGGAAAAGCTGAGATTGTGAGCTGCATAAAAGCAACCCCTCAGGAAAAGCCGGGGGGGGGGGGGGGGTTCAGAATTTGCCATGCTAATGCTCTGAACCTTTTGAGCAAATAAACCTGTATTCTCCTACCCTTTGTGGTCTTGTATCCTGATTTGAAAGCAGGATCTGCTGCAACATTTATGGTGACCGCGGCAGGACTCAAGGGGCCCTGAGGCCCACTGAAGGGTCCACCCCAGGTGCCGGTGCTTCAGTGAGTTGAAGGGAACATCCCAGGTGCCTTTGGTCCTTTGAATCTGCTTCGGTGAGTTGAAGGGAACATCCCAGGTGCCATTGGTCCTTTGAATCTGCTTCGGTGAGTTGAAGGGAACATCCCAGGTGCCATTGGTCCTTTGAATCTGAGGGACTTCCCGATACTGCTGGGTTCTGGCAATGGCAGTTGACACCTCCAAGAACCACAGGTGAAGGGTAAGGAGACCAGGGCATTTTCCAGCTGGCCAGTGGAGAAGTAACATGCCTGCAGGCAAGTATTGGACTTGGAAAGCAATCCTTCCCTGTAAGCAGGGACGGGGGAGAGGACTGATCACCTTCTCTTAAGCAAAGGTGGGAGGAATTGTCGGGAATGGTTGAGGTAAGCAGCTACTGCAGTTCCCATTAGTGACTGTAAGTGTCCAGCACCGTGGGCCAGTAGGAGGCGAGTGGCGTCCGCAGGTCCCATTGGAGACCGTGTGTACCTGGCTTCCTGGGTCGGACGTGAGTGTGTCGAACTCCCTGATGTTACCAAGAGAGGAAGGACCCCATACCTTCTTCTAACCCCCCTTCCCAATTGTTTTGTCTGGTGACCTGGGAGGCTCATGGGAGGTGGAGAAAGTGTGCCCCTAACCCCATTGGGGTGTATGCTAAAACACTTTAAGGAAGCATATGAATCTCAGGACTATGGAGTAGACATAAACTGCAAGTGTTTTGTGAGGGAGAATGACCAACATTTGGAGTGGGGTGGCCAGCCATAGGTACTTTAGATACCTCTATAGTAGTACAGGTTCATCAGTTAGTATTCCATCCTATGTTAGGATACCCAGACCAAGCTCCTTACATAGATGTTTGGCTTGACCTATTAAACTACCCTCCACCATGGCTTAAAAAATTCAAAGTACAATGGTGCAGGCTCCGAGTGTCACAAACTTTACCATTGACCAAACCAAAGAAGTCCACCCCAGTCATGCCTAGCTGCCTAGAAGAACTACCACCCCCACCTCCATATGTTCCCCCTCTTGGTTTAAGAAGGATGTCAGATGAGGGAGAATCCTCTGGGACATCAGGATTAATAGCCTGACTAGACTGGATATCCCCCCTCATGGGAAGCCCTGGGGATCCACCAGATATGATAGATCGATCAGCCCAAGCTGACCTTTCACCCACAGGGACCTCTGCCCAGGTAGACCCTAAACAAGAGGCTGAACTAGTGGCAGCAAGGACAAGAGCCAAAAGAGAACAAACATCCCTGACTGCACTGCTTAGGCAGGTTGACCAGCTTGTAACAGATCATGAGGACCCCACAGCATCAGTCACCTTACCATTGTTCCAACATGTTTCATTCACTACGTCAGATCTACTTAACTGGAAACTACACTATGGCCCCTTTAGTGAAAAACCTACAGAAGTAGCAGATTTAGTGAAAACTATAGTGGACACACACAATCCTATTTGGATGGATCTCCAACAACTTATGGGGACTCTGTTTAATCCAGAAGAAAGGGAAAAGATTAGGAATCCAGTAACTGAGATTTTAAAACTTGATGTCAGGGCATATGGAAATCTAGCAGCACATGTTGAGGCTCACTTCCCATCCCAAAATCCTAAATGGAATCCTTACCAGTATATGAACCATATACGAGATTACCAGTCAGTGGTTGTGTGAGCCATCCGAGTAGCAGGGAAGCCTTCAGTGAATATGTCAAAACCTTCCCTGGTGTTGCAGGAGCCCACAGAAAACCCGGAAGCATTTTATGCCCGTCTTATTGATGCTTACCGCATGTACACTCTCATAGATCCTACTGATCATGCGAATGCCCGAATGCTAACAATGGCATTTATCTCACAAAGTGCCACAGACATATGCCGTAAATTACAAAGGCTTGAGGGAGCACGAGGTAAGCCCATGAGTGAGCTAATGGAGGTGGCACGGAAGGTTTTTGTAAACAGGGAAAAAGAGGAAGAGTGGAAGAAAGATCAAAAGATGCAAAGAAAAGCTGAATTAATGGTGGCAGCTATGATGTGGACCCCAAAAGATAGAGGAGGCAGCCAAGCAAGGGGCAACAGATCTGGGTTAGGATGTAACCAGTGTGCTACTTGTAAGAAGGAGGGACACTGGAAGGGTGAGTGTCCAGAAAGGAACAAAGAAGAAAGGCTAGATGGAAGAAGAGGGAATTTCCGAGGAGGCCTCCGAGGACCCCTGAGAGGAAGCTGGGGAGGCTGAGGTTACAGGGAAGGATTTGAAAGAACCCCCCTCATAGGCTTGGCAGAGGTGGAAGAATGGGACTGAAACCAATCGGGTTCAGATCGCCTCCCAGAACCTATGGTCCGGCTAAACATAGGAGGCAAACCTATTACCTTCCTAGTAGATACTGGAGCCACATGGTCAGTCCTAACCCAGCCCCTAACCCAGGCCTCCCCCCACACTATTAACATCCAGGGGGCAACAGGAAGTATTTTACAGCACCCCTTTTTGGAGCCCCTCATGTGCACAACTAAAGTTCTCAATGGAAAACATCTTTCAATGTCCATGAAGTTTCTACAGATTCCATTTTACACTCTACAAAACCCTGTTCAGAAAAAACATGTGGCTGGAAAAAAACATGTGGCTATTTTTGTCTTGTTGCCAAAAATAAATGCCTTGTTTGCCTTAAGAAACATATAAATGGCGGAATTCTGGGACAGCAGAAGGAAAGGCTTCTCTGACAGTATTTCTATTAGCAATGTGTTCAACATGCTGCTTCGGTGACAGTCAGAACTGGCAACAGCAACCTTGCATTGAAATATGACCCTCATCTGGATGCAAGACCCTCTGCCATATCAAATTTGCTGCTTGCTGTGATTAACAAGATCTGCTTTAAAAGCCATGACATTAATTGCACATCTGCCTGGATGTATGATGCAGAAGATAAGTGGTGATCTGGCAGGCATGAGTAAATCTGAAAGGTTGTGTTTAGACAAAACAAGATAAGCCTTTTTGGCACAGACAGTCCTGCAAATATCTCCAATAGGCCAAGTTGGCTTTGGCAACAGCTGGTAGATTTGTGATAATGACACCAATCCATTCTACAATGTGCCACAGTTTGATTTTCTCTCCACTGACTGTCCACTTACCCTGATCAAAATGATCAAATACATTATTTTTATATCATCACAAGTAATTTCCTTTCCTAGAATTATAAAGTTCTCTCTATGAACTGAAAATGGATGACACTGGAACATTCAGGAAACCTGATTTGGTTATAATAAATGCATCACTGCACAGCTAATTTAAGCCTCAATCTACTCTTATCGTTACATATCTACCATTAGGTCCACATGGATGCCCTAGAAATATAGTTATCTACTTATTTTTGACAGAAAAATCATCCCTAACTGGTAGGGATGCAGGAAAATGCAACTGCTCTCTCAAACCACGAGTTAACTTTTCTTTCCTTACTACCTTCATAGCAAAAGAGGATTGTATTTAACTAAAACAAATAAAGCACCACACAGAAATGCATCAGAGTTTCTAGCTCAATTGCAAACTTTTCATGGTTGTAATCTCTCATAGGTGATTCTAAACTTTTCCTGGAATGAGTTCTGCAAAGTGCCAAAATTAAGAAGACTAGTTTGAATGTTAAGACGTCTTCCCTGTGAATGAGGAATGTGACATTATGTAATATTCATCCTCTCTTCCCAACCCCCCCCCCCCCGCAAAACCAAACGGATCCCCTTAAAAGAATTCAGGCTGACAGAAATGTGACAATCCCCCCTTCTCTCTAAATACTTCCTGGCAATATTGTTAAAAACCCACACGAGGATCTATTTAAATGGACATATCTATTCTAAGTGATTTTATTTTATGTTATACTATTTTATTTGTGAATACCCATGTTTCTCAGAAAATAAGACCGGGTCTTATTTTCTTTTGGGCCCCAAAATAAGCACTACGGTTTATTTTTGGGGTGGTGTCTTATTCCCCCCCCCCATGTACAGGAGGCCCACTTCTGCTTACTTGTGGCATGGCAGGAGACTGTGCCACACACTGGCTTACCTCAAGGCCCCCACAACCAAGCTGCCCAAGACCCAACACCTGCCTTGACTCACAGCAGCAGCTCTGGCAACTGCATCCAGCAGGACCCCATGTGACCCTCGGTCCACCTCTTCTGCTTGCTCACAGCCACATTAGAGCAGGAGGCTGAGTGATGCTCCAGCACCATGGCCACAAGGTGAGGTGGGTGGTGGACCTGCCCCACTGGCTTACATCAGGGCCCCTGCAGCCAGGTCATTCATGTCCCAACACCTGCCATGGAATCAACACACCACTCAACCTCCTGCTCCATTATTGTTGCTGTTGCTGCCATCGCAAGGCAAGTGTTGGGGCGTGGATGGTCTGGCTGCAAGGGCCTGCAAGCCAGTGCATGGTACATAGGGCAGGTCCACCACCCCACCTCATGGTCACAGCACCGTGAGCAACCAGACAGAATGGGTAGGCAGCCAGCTGTGTAGGCTCTTAAGTAGGGCTTATTTTGGAGGTAGGGTTTATATTAAGCACATACATAAAACATGCTAGGTCGTATTTTTGGGATAGGTTTTGTTATCAAGGGTACTTTCAAGCCTAGAATCACATGGCAGGCAGGCAGGCAGTGTTTTACAATAACCAAGCTTGCTTTCTTGTGCAAATACAATTGCCAAATCTTTAATTCACAGTATGTTTTGTGAATACAACCTTAACACTGAATTTCTGGTAGTTCCAAGGTAAATGGTAGATTAGATTTCTCCCAAGGATGCCACATGTTGGAGTTAGACAACACATGTACACACAGGACTCCAGAATTTCACCCATACACACATCAGACCTGTATATCCCCCAAGAAGTATCTGAAAGTTTAGTCAAGGGAAGGAACTAGCTGCAAAACTATTTCAATATTTTATTTTAACTGCCAATTGCTAGCTTGAATGAAACACAAGATTATAGTAACTATTTACATTTAAAGTTCCTATTTCTGGATTATTAAATTTAAACTAGATGTTTATGAACGTGGATCAAACCAGAGAGAGAATTCACCAATTCTGTGACATGTGAATGAGAGGGCAGCCAAGCATTTATTTTGAACTTCAGAAACTTAAATCTGCTAGTTTTAGTTTCAATCACTTTCTCACTTTTCTTGTCGTACCAGCTTGACTAACTGTCTAAGTCAGATAGCAAATTTTTAAAACGTGCACCATTTCTATTTTTTCCACCCAACTTACAAAGTCAACATTTTCTTGACACAGCTGTATTGTTCAAGCAATTTTTCTCTAACAAAGTGATATTCAATTATCTGGGGAAAAATGTAAAAATTACATATTAGTCTTCGAAAAGTACAAACTATTGAAGAATCATTTCAGTTCAATTCATATATATTTTGGGAAGAGAAAGTTAAATTGGCACTGATATCAAAATGGACCTACTTGAAATCAGTAAGAACTTAATTTTGCTCAATGTCAGCTGAATATTTAAGCTACTTTAGTTTCTATTTCATGGTTAATTTCAGGGGTTGAATTCTACCGGTTCTGTCCACTTCTGGAGAAAAAGCAGCAAACAGAGAGCATACACAGAACCGGTTCTATGTCTGTTGTTGTTTTGGTCCACCTGCCCACCCAGGCTCTTAGCTGACCTTTATTTCCTGAGTTTTCAACCGCAGCTGCTTTGTACGACACAGCTGTGGTTGAAAAAGCAGGAAAAAAGGGGTTTTCAATTGCTGCGCATTTGTGTGCAGTGCTGCTCAGCTGTCTAGGCAGCTAGATGATGACAATATACATGCGCGCGCAAAATGTAAAATCACCAAACCGGTAGTTACACCAGTCAGATCCCACCCCTGGTTAACTTGTCCTCAAAATTATTACTGGGAATATTGCTAACATATGTCTTCTTTCTCCCTGCAAAAAATTTATTAGTAGTTCAATGCAAAGGTGTTAGAATTCTGTTTATATAAAGTATCACACAGACCAAACAAAGAGTATAATCACCATGTGCTTTACTGCTCAATTATACATCTGTAACAGGAAACAGGAAACTCTAGAGTAGTGGTTCCCAAATGGGCGGTACTGCCCCCTGGGGGGCGGTGGGATGCCTTAGGGGGGTGCTAAAAGGCAATGGGGCCATCAGGGGGGTGCTAAGAGGCGGTGGGGGGCATTTGAGGTGTCGGCCCTGAAGATTCACTCATTGACTGTGTTATAGATTCAGGCATGGGTAGAATGAATGGAGACAATCTTAGTTGGTGAACTTTCAGCTCTTTATTACATAGTGACTTAAAACTTTAATAACAACAACTCTGCCTTATATAGGCAACCTTAATGCGAAATAACCAATAGGGAGCTGTAAGACACTAGCTCCAGAACCAATAAGAGTCCTTCGTTAAGGGCCAATCAGATTCTCAGAACCCAACCAATCTGATCTAGCCGCTTAACAACCAATCAGAAGTGCGGGGCCAGAACCCTGCACTTTACCCAAAGCTCGCTTTTATTTTAACTATTTACATACATAACACCCCTTCCCCCTGGCTCCTCAATTATGGTGTGACTATATAGTCCTTCAAATAGGACGGTTGTCTTTTGGGTCTATCAGATTTTCTTTGGACTGGCTGCGTGCAGTCCTGTTGAGGTAGGCTGTTGTTTTGCAGTGGCTCAGCTTCTCGTTCTGGTGTGATTTCCCTTGGAGCGTACGATTCTTCCTCCTGCTCCATTTCCTGAGTTTCACTTGTTCCATCGCTCTCTTGGAACAGGTTCCCTGGAATGTCGTCTTCTTCCATTCCTTCCCCCCCCCTCAGTTTGGTCATAGGGGAGTTGTTGGCTGGCCGATATGAGTCGTGACTGTAATTGGTCAATATGTCGTTTCCACAGTCTTTCATCAACACATCTTACAATATAGGATCTGGGCCCAGTCTCGCGTATTACCATTGCTTCAATCCAAACTGGGTCGCCCGATAAATTTCTTGCATAAATGGGGTCGCCTACCTTGAAGGTACGGTAGTGTCCGCTGGATCCTGGAGGCTTCTCTGGCTCGTAAGAAGGGTGCAGTCGGTCGAGGCGGGAACAGAGTTTTCGCCCCATGAGAAGTTCTGCGGGAGTTCTGCCGGTTACGCTGTGTGGAGTGATGTGTTGTAGAAGTAGAATGCGGTTTATTTTTTCGTCAATATTATCATAGTCCACTTTTTGCAAAGTCTTTTTTACAAATTGGACCATGCGTTCTGCGCAGCCGTTGGTAGCAGGATGCGCAGGCGAGGTGAGCGCATGGCGGATGCCATTATCAGCAAGGTACTGTTCAAACATTAGCGCTGTAAATTGTGGTCCGTTATCGGACACCAGGACGTCCGGCAATCCATGAGTTGCAAAGAGTCTATTGAGGACTTTAATGACTGCCTCGGAGGTTGTATTGGCCATTCGATGAATTTCTAACCAATTAGAGTATGCATCGACAGTCAACAGCCATGTTTCTCCTTTGATCGGCCCTGCAAAATCCAGGTGGATTCTGGACCAGGGTCCATGTGGCGTCTCCCATTCGGTCGGTGCAGCTTTTGGTGGTGCGTTGCTGGTTTGTTCGCACTTGGTGCAGGCCTTGACCCATTGCTCGATGTGTCGGTCCATGCCTGATCACCAAGCATAGCTATGTGCGAGTGCTTTCATCCGCACGATCCCGGGATGTCCTTCGTGCAAAATTTGTAACAGCGTCTTTTGGAGTCGTTCTGGGACGACGACTCTATTGCCCCAGATGACGCAGCCTTTTTGCGAAAAAAGTTCAGTCTGTCTTGTTTTAAATGGCGCGAAGTCATCTGGGATCTGGTCCAATGGCCATCCACGTTCTACCCAGCCTAGGACTCGAGCTAAGGTGTGGTCTCGTCTGGTCTCTCTTGCGATATCTCGAGCGGTCATAGGGGGCGAGTTGAGCGTCTCGATTTGTAACACCGATACTGTTGGTGCTGGATCGTCGAGGGTCTCTGGTAGTGGTGCTCTGCTGAGTGCATCGGCGTGGGGAATGGCTTTTCCCAGGCGATGTAACAATCGATAATTATAAGCAGCTAGGAACTCTGACCATCGAGTCATTCTTGGGGACAATATATAGGGGGTTGGTTTGTCCCCAGCGATTATCCCCAGTAAAGGTTTGTGGTCGGGTACAATTGTAAATGTCCTTCCATATACATACTCATGGAATTTTTTTACGGCTGACACAATTGCAAGAGCCTCCTTGTCTATTTGTCCATAGTTACATTCTGCCTGGGAGAGAGTCTTCGAAAAGTATGCAACGGGAGCCTCATTTCCATTAGGTAGCACATGGCTCAAAAGAGCGCCCACCCCAAACGGTGAGGCATCACAAGTTATAACCAATGGTAATGTTTCATTATATTGCATAAGTACAGAATCAGATGTAAGTAAATCTTTTACATTTCTAAACACTTTTTCTTCTCGGTAACCCCAAACCCACAATGCTTTCTTATCTAATAACCGGTGTAATGGTTCAGCCACAGTCGCCTTATGCGGTAAAAACACATTGTAGAAATTGATAAGGCCTAAAAATGCTTGAAGATCAGTTTTGTTACGAGGTCTGGGAGCATTTCTAATCGCCCTTAATTTACTCTCAGTTGGGTGAATACCCTGACTATCAATGCGATAACCTAGAAATTCAACACTGTCGGTATACAGATGACATTTATCCCATTTTACTTTCAATCCCGCTTCTTGGAATTTTTTAAGAACACATTTTAAACGATTCTGCAGAATTTTTTTTACTAGGGGCTGCAATCAATACATCATCAAAATACGGAACCACGCCCTTGATTCCCTGCAACAATCGTTCCATTAAACTTTGGAATATTCCCGGGGCTACACTTACCCCGAATTGCAATCGGGTACATTTAAAAGCACCTCTGTGCGTTACTATCGTTTGAGCTTGGGCTGTTTTATCATCCACGGGCAATTGTTGATCGGCTTGAGGTAAATCTAACTTAGCAAAAACTTTTCCACCTCCCAGAGAATGAAGGAGGTGCTGCACCACCGGCACTGGATACGCGTTCTGCTGGAGGGCGTGGTTTAGAGTGACCCGGTAATCCCCACAGATTCGGATTGACCCATCTGGTTTAATGGGGGTTACAATATGAGTTTCACATGGGGAATGATCAATGGGTTGCAGTACGCCTTGTTTAATTAGTTTGTCAAGTTGTTCATCTATCTTGGCCTTAAGGGCGAACGGAACTCGATGGGGCTTTAAACGGATCGGGACGACCTTAGGGTTGAGGCTGAACAAAATTGGGGTCCCCTTATACTCGCCCAGATGATCTGTGAAGACATCGCTGAATTCAGACATAAGATCCTCCTCCCACTCGCAATCACCGACTCGGTTCACGCCGGCTACTTCGATGCCGAGTGGCGCAAACCATTGGAGGCCCAACAAATTAGGCCTGTCCCTATCGATGATCGTTAGAGGTAAGTATGCCGTATGCTTTTTAAACGAGACGCAGACTCGACAAGACCCGACCACAGGGATCCGATTCCCTTGGTAATCTTTAAGGATAAGGCGTTGCATTCGAAGGTCTTGGCGTTGGATGGTAGGAATGAGCTGCTTTAATGTCTTCCATGACACCATCGAGAGGGACGATCCCGAATTGACCTCCATGTGGCAGGGTTGGTTTTCTATGGCTACTGTAACTCGAATCTTCTTAGCGTCCATGGCCGAGGCGTGATCTATAGTGATAGTATGGTGAGCCTCTTCTTTCTGCAACGCTCGATATCTGTAGGAGTGGTTTGCTGGGTCTCGCCTTACAGGACGGTTTCCTGCTGATTGGTGAAAGTTGGTTCTCTTTGTGGCCGGGCTTGGTCCCGGTAAACTGCGACAGACTCGACCGATGTTGCCTCGTTTCCCACACTCATGGCAGAGTGCGTCGCGGAATTTGCAGTCTGCCCTGGGATGGTTTGCCCCGCAGCCAGTGCAAGGGCGTGAAGTTTTAGGACGAGGGTCCCGGTGGGACCGCAGTCGATGGACCCCTTCTTCGTCGCTGTCTGACGACAAAGAGAGGTCCTCGTAGTGCGTTGTCGCCAACTGCCTTTCTGAGCTGGGTGAGATGTCGCCTGTCGGTGGGTTTGTTGGGTTTCGGCTTCGCTGTAGCTGCGCCGCGGACTTTTTGGTTGCCTCAGTGGCAGTGGCTTCGGCGATGGTGTCAACAAGGCTGATGTCGCCCTTCACCATCAGCTTGCTCTGCACGTTTAGTGTATCTAATCCCAGAATTAGGCGGTCTCTCAATGCTTCATCTAAGTCTGCAAACCCGCAGAGGCCTCCCAAGTGTCGCAGGTCTGCCACGAAGTCAGCCACACTCTCTCCTTTTCGTTGGCTTCGTTGATAGAACTCGTGGCGTCTCACGAGTGTGGGTACGGTTGGCGCGTAATGGTCTCTCAGGAGACGTTCTAGGTCGTCCCAGCTTATTGCTTTCACTTCTTGAGGCTTCGCGAGTGCTTTTGCCATTTTAAAGACAGCCGGGCTACAGTACGTCAGGAACAGCGCCCGCTTCTTGGCTGGTGTGGCGTCCTTCAGGTTGTTCGTTTCGAGGAACATCTGAAAGCGATCCATGTAGGATTCCCAATCCTCTTGGTTTGGATCGAACGGAGCGGGTGGTACGATGCCGCCGGACATGGCTTCCGTTGGTGGCGCCGTTTTTTACACGTGCTCTGTTTTTCTTCCAAATTCCTTAAGATCAGATGTCTCCAAATCCCATCCTCGTCACCAGTGTTATAGATTCAGGCATGGGTAGAATGAATGGAGACAGTCTTAGTTGGTGAACTTTCAACGCTTTATTGCATAGTGACTTCTGACTTCTATAACAACAACTCTGCCTTATATAGGCAATTCTAATGTGAAATAACCAATAGGGAGCTGAAAAACGCTAGCTCCAGAACCAATAAGAGTCCTTCATTAAGGGTCAATCAGATTCTCAGAACCCAACCAATCCGATCTAGCCGCTTAACAACCAATCAGAAGTGCGGGGCCAGAACCCTGCACTTTACCCCAAGCTCGCTTTTATTTTAACTATTTACATACATAACAGACTGTAGCACTGCTCCGGAGCTGGCACCTCCAATGAGGAAGTGGTGCATGTTACGTGCTGCCATGGCCGCATTCGACACGCTGCCCGCCTGCTGCCTCTTAGCGCCCCTCTGCTGGCCCTCTTGGGGATGCTAAGAGGTGGCATGGGGACCTTCGAGGCACCAGCCCTGCAGGTTCACCCATTGACTGTAGTAATGCTCCCAGTGCCTCCAATGCGGAAGCGGTGGCACATTATATGCCGCTGCGGCCGCATACAACACACCATGCCCCTGCCACCTCTTAGCATCCCCAAGGGGACTGGCAGAGGAGTGCTAAGAGGTGGCAGGGGGTTGTTCAAGGCGCCAGCTGGCCCTGCAGGTTCACCCATTGAGGCACTGGCTCTGGAGCAGTGCTACAGTCAATGGGTGAACCTGCAGGGCTGGTGCCTTGAATGAGCTCCTGCCACCTCTTAGCATCCCCAAGGGGGGCAGCAGATGGGCACTAAGAGGTGGCAGGCAGGTGGTATGTTGAATGCTGCTGCCACGAAATGTAACGTGCAACCGCTTCCGCATTGGAGGCTCTGGCTCCGGAGTGGTGCAAGTCAATGTATGAACCTGCAGGGCCAGCCAATGCTGAAAACACCCGCCTGTCGCCTTTTAGTGCCCTTCTGTGGGCCCCCTTGGGGATGCAGGCTCACCCCATTGACAGTTGTACTGCAACGGATCTGGTGCCTCAAATGCGGCAGCACGTTGGGAAAAGCGCTGCCACTGCTTTCCCAAAGTGTCTCCACTATCTCATTCTGTCTGTCTGTCCGTCTGTCCGTCCATCCATCCATCCATCCATCCATCCATCCATCCATCCATCCAAAAGGTCTGTCTGTTTGCCTTCCTGCCTACCTACCTACCTCTCTGTCTTTCTGTCTACCTACCTACCTACCTATCTACCAATATAACTATTTGCCTGCCTGCCTGCCTGCCTGCCTGTCTCTCTCTCTCTCTTTCTCTCTATCCATCCATCCCATGTTCGAAGCACCAGCCCCGAAGGCACATCAAGAAAGTAGAGCAAAGCCAGTCTAGGAGGGAGGGAGGGGAAGAGAGAGAGAGAGGGAGAGAGAGAGAGAGGGAGAGAGGGAGATACCTGATGCATCAGATTGAATGAGGCCTAGTTGAGACTGAGGCCCTTTTCCACATTGAAACATCTTTGCCAGCACATTGAAACCTCTTTGGCTTCTATTAAAGGTTTTGTGGATGAAACATAGCCAAGACTATCAGGAAGCTCTCACATTTTGTTGAGGCTTTAAACAGGATCCATTGGACCAGATCTCCACCCTAAAAATTACTTTTCCCCAATGTATTACAGTGCCAATTCTGAAGAAGGCAAAACCAAAATGTACTGGTAAATTACAAGAACACACACACACACACTCCCTTCTAACCCTGCTGGAGCAGGTGATTGGACTAGAATAGATATCTCATTATCTTTCTCCTTCCCTCCCTCCTTCTTTATTTCTTTTTCTTTCTGTCCCTTCCTTCCATCCCCCCTTCTTTGTCTGTCCCTTTTTCTTTCTTTCTCTTTTCTCTTTCTTTTCTTCCTCTCTTTCTCTCTCCCTTTTTCACTCTCTCTTTCCCTCTCTCAGGCTCACCCCTTTAGATCAGGGGTCGCCAAACTTTTGGACTTCAGGGACCACCAAACTCATAATTTTAAATCCTGGAGACCACTAATATGAATTTTGACTGACAGTGGCTTTCTGGCATTGGTGGGAGAGGGAGAAAGAGAAAGAGAGATCTGACATGCACAGGCAGGGGTGGGATTTAGACCCCTGATCTAAAGCTGTCAAAACTCCAAAAACAGGTCAAGTAGCTCTGGGAAGGCCAGTCATAAATTAGAACCCTTGCTAAGCAACGGCCATTAAGTGAGGACCACTTGTATTTGGTGTGCTAGTCACCTGGCCACACCCACCCAGTCACATGACCAGCAAGCCACGCCCACACAGCCATGTGACCAGCAAGCCACACCTTCAAATTAGGCCACACCCACAGAAATTTGAATCCCACCCCTGGTGGGGGGCACCGAGGATGAGTTTGTAGCACCAAGGGGGCGATGGACTTAAAAAGTTTGGGAACCACTGCTCTAGAGCATAGAAAGCATACCTTAGATCCAAACTTGTAAATATTGTCATCTACTGGCTAAATACTACTGTAGTTGTTGCATAAAAATACATTCCAACAATGAAGTCCTGCAAAAGGTGTCTCTCAGTTTCTAGAAAGAAACCCTCTTTATTTTTTATGAATAGAAAAATTTCTGATCTGGTGGAAGAATCTCCTAAAAGGAGAAGGTTTTCAAGATTCTATAAAAACTGCAGGTGTGTGAAGATACAAGGAAGGAAAAGTTTACCCCCATGCCTCTGTTTTCCACTATTTTTCCCACATTTTTAATGTATTTATTTTTAATATAGCCAAACAAAGTATAAATTGGAATTAATATCATGATTTGTAATTTTCATCTTGCTGCATCTTGGCCAAGAAAGAAATAAGTGACAAGATGATATCAAAGATGATTGCATTCTGATATTTTGAGTATGAACAATCTTTCTTTCTTTCTTTCTTTCTTTCTTTCTTTCTTTCTTTCTTTCTTTCTTTCTTTCTTTCTTTCTTTCTTTCTTTCTTTCTTATCTTTCATCCTTTTTTCTTTCCTTTCCTTCTTTTTTTTTCTGGTGTGCCTTTCTGTGATGATGGCTTTTCCCTGGTATAGTTTGCCTTATAGCAAACCCTTCCCCTCTGGTTTTACAATTGAAATTAGACAAGCATCATGTCATTAAAGTCAGAGCCTCCTTGAAAAGAAAACTAAGGATTCTACATCTTATGTTTGCATCTGGGCAGTTAAAATACCAGCTACTCACTGCTGGAAGCAAGATTCGGTTTATTTCTTTTTCCATCCCACTTCCTCAGAAGGCAGTCTGAAGAACAATAGGCGTTAATATAAATGTGAAGTCAAGGAAAAGATTAACTGTTAAAATCTCCACGTTGGTACCAGCAACATCAACAACCTCCTGTGGTTTAAGATACCTTTTTGACACTTTGGGTTAAGATTAAAATCACAGGCATACTGTAGGAAAGTAAATAGCTGGATCTTGGCTAATCTCTCTGGAAAGGAAAAAGAAATCAGAGAAATAGGAGTGGGTTCTACTGAATAATAGCATTTCTATTCTTTATTATGGATCCTTAGCAACCCAAACAGCCATGACTTGCTAAGACAATGTCAGAATACATTTTTATAGGAGTTTTTTTTTTTTGAGGTAAAGAATATTGGACTACCAAAGAGATTCACAAATGCTTAAGGATGTTTACATAGTCCACTTTAAGGATACATTTTGGTCCTCTGGTCCTATGAGGCAGCACCTATAGGTGCCAAACATGTACTATACAACAGATTTAAGCATTTGACATTTTACTTAGTGCTCTGTAGTCAAAGAAACAGTTTACCATTTAAAGAATCATTTAAAGAAGGATAGTGCATTGAGAGCTAATAAGAAAAAAAAAGTCAAAATCCAGGAGGGAAGGGGTAAAACTACAAGATCTGTTCCTGAGCTTTGGGTCCAAACCCAGAATTCAGATAACTGGATATCTGACTTACAAACGTAATTGAATGCAACATTATGATTGTAAGTCATGCTGGTTGTTAAGCCAGTCACCATGTGACTCTGCTCAATTCTGCAACTTTTATGGGGTGTTCATTAAGTGAATCACTGTGGTTTAAGCATAGACCTGCATATTGTCCAGATTCCTTTTTTGAGGGAGATGAGTAGTTTAAAAATATGAAATATATATAAATAATAAAATAAATGTTGCAGGTGTTAAGTAAACCCATAATCCACACTGGAAGTAAATACTGGTTTTCACCCAAAAAATAATCACATAATGTGACTACAGTGTACCACAAATGGTTGTAAAAGTGAACCAGTTGCCAGGTGCCCAAAATATAATCATGATCACAGGCAAGAGGTGGTGGCCATCAGAATTTTTCATCTTAAATTGTAAGTTGAGATATATATATTTATATGTATATATACAAATATATATATTCTTAAGTTTTCACGGGTACTGACATCAGCTTAGTTTGGGTATTTTCCCATGTTATAATAGTTGTGCTTTTAAAGTTGTAGCAACGTTTCAGCAGAATCTCATCTGCCATCATCAGGCTTCTGTATAGTGTTCATCTGTGAGTCAGACTTTTACAGTGGTTCCAGATTTAAATTTGGGGCAGCCTATTGCTGTGCCACATCAAGACTGCCTTCAAAACAGACAGAAAAATATCAGCCATCCTCAGGAACCCCAAAGACAAAATTGACCTGGAAAACTAAGGCATATACGAAGTCCCCTGTGCATCATGCCCAGCCACATACATTGGACAGACCAATAGAAGAATAAGCACCCGCCTGGATGAACACAAAAATGCAGTCAAAAAGCTGGAACACACTTCCTCACTAATCCAACACATGGAAGCCACAGGTCAAAGCATCAACTTCAATGGCACCAAAACCCTAGCCACTATAGAAAATCCCAGCCACAGAATCATCAGAGAAACCATAGAGATTGAAAAAAGACCAGAAAGCATGAACAGAAGAGATGATTCCACCAGACTGTCAATCATTTGGAAGCCTGCACTCACAAACAAAAAAATCTCCACACCACAAGCCAGGCAAACACCTGGGCACAAACAGATCCCCCCTGATACCTCCATCTCAAACACACCCCAACCACGCACCCAGATGAAACCCAGCTTCCAAACTAATGATAGCCGTCCATTTACCCGAAGCCAAGCTGCACAAAAGGCCTCCAATAAAGTAACACAATGTTGCCAGCCAATCAAGATACAAAAAGAGCCCCCCTCCCCCACAAAAAACCAGACAGAAGATATTAGAAGCAGAACACAGCAAACTCCAAGACCAATAAACACAGACCAAGACTCTCAACCAATCAGGAGGAAGAAAAAACCATTCTGACACAGCAATAGGCTGCCCCAAATTTAAATCTGAAACCACTGTAAAAGTCTGACTCACAGACAAACACTATACAGAAGCCTGATGATGGCAGATGAGATTCTGCTGAAACGTTGCTACAACTTTAAAACCACCACTACTATGATGTAGGAAAATACCCGAACAAAGCTGAATGCCAGACATATAAGTACCCGCGAAAACTTAAGAAAACAAATATATATATATATATATATATACATACATACATACACATATACATATACATATACATATACATATACATATGCATATACATATACATATACATATATACATATATGGATCTTTGGTTATTCGGGTTTTCTCCCGTGTAAGATTGGAAGTATCTAGGCAACGTTTTGATGAAGTCTCATTCATCATCTTCAGGCTTGGTCTTCAGCTTGGTCTTCAGACTTTAAAAATACCAGAACTATCACCAAAACTGAACACTTCAGCAGCAGAATAATCAGAGAAGCCATAGAGATAGAAAAACGCCCACACAGCATGAATAAACGAGATGATAGCTCCCGCCTACCAGCCATTTGGAAACCCGCCCTCATGAACAGACAAGTACCTAACATGAAGAATGACACCAGACCCACACCCCTGAGAGCCACATAAGATGCCACCACCACACTTCCACATAGAAAGCAGACTCACACCCAAACAGAAGATGAAACACGACCACGGACCAGAAGCCGCACTGCAGCTGCATCACTGCCCACTTCAAACCTCTCTGAGCCATACATGAAGCGAACTGACCCCCACCATGAAGATGCAGCACGACCACGAACTCGAAGCCAAACAGCAAGATCACAGCTCACCAGTTCAAATCCCCCAGCAACTAAGACTAACCGGAGCACAACCAAGCCCCCACCTGAACAGAACACACCTCCAGCCAATCAGAACACAGCCAACCCCCACCCAATCAGAACACAGCCAAGCCCCCAGCCAATCAAGTCATGCCCCCACTAGCAGTTAAAAGGAAGAAGCAGCTGCAAGATCACATCACTCTGAGAAGCACAGAGCTGAAGACCAAGCCTGAAGATGATGAATGAGACTTCATCGAAACGTTGCCTAGATACTTCCAATCTTACGCGGGAGAAAACCCAAATAACCAAAGGTCCACATACAAATACCCGCGAGAACCTCAGAATATATATATATATATATATATATATATATATATATATATATATATATATATATATATATATATATATATATATATATATATGTGTGTGTGTGTGTGTGTGTGTGTGTGTGTGTGTGTGTGTGTGTGTGTGTGTGTGTGTGTTTTCTTAAGTTTTATATATATATATGTATACATTATAGATATATGTATACATACCCCTTTGTCATTCATTCATTCATTCATCCATCCAATTTTCTATATTCTTAGACCAGTATAAACAATATATCCATGAGTACTTTGTGAATACTTATTAATCTACCTTAATATTAAATAAAATTTAAGATAATGTTAAATTTATTTATAAAACAATCTGACTAGAATCCATGAGTGAGCTCCAAAAGGAGCAATCTATTCTGGATTATGAAGCAGTTTCTAAAATTATATCAAAGGTGATACCTAAAATTTTAAAAGGGTGATTGTTAAGCCTGGATTCCCCAACCAGGGTTAAGGAGACAAGCTAAACAGAATGTGCAGCGTTAGTCAGATAAGCACAAAGATAAATGAGTGAGATAAGTTTGTATATTTTGTTATCATACAGCAAAAATAACAGATACGCTTGTGCTATCAAAAATATAGTTTATTCCATTTATAGCATAGTCAAAATAACAGTCCATTAGTCATGTATCATTTAGTCAGTCCATTCAAGGATATTCAGTTAGCAAAGTCCGTGTAGAATATCCTATGTCAGTTCACTTACAAATCAGTCCTTTGTCTCTCTCCCATTCAGTAATGCAGTCTTGAGTCCATGCAGTAATTAGGGATCATCAAAGCCAGAGAGAGCAAGCTGACATTCCTTGCTTCTTTTATGGTGCTTTCACAACCATTCCCTTAATTACATTCCTATATTTAAAGTTGCAGACACTTTAACTTATAAACCATGATAACATATTTATTATTTTACCTAAACCAGTTTGGGTAAACAATGTTATCCCTAACATTCTCCCCTTTTAGGAAAATATAATAATACTATAACTATTTACATCTTTAAATCATATTTGTTACAACTCTCTTTAAATTTGATTACTCCTTGAGCTTTTGTAAATTGGTCTGCAATGTTTTCTTCTGACATGCAGTATTCCAATTTAATTAGCCCATTCTTTACAGATTCTCCAACATTTAAGTATCTTAAATCAGTATGCTTTTATCTAGTTTTTACAACAATACCAGTAGCTAACTTTATGGCTGCCTGGTTGTCCTCGTATACAAAAATGGAATCTTTAACAGTAACACCCATGTCTAAAAATAACTGTTTGTACAGAATTAAGTCAGTGCATAGTAATGACAGACATGAAAATTCCACTTCCATCGTGAACAAGCTGATATGCTGTTGTCTGATTGGCCTCCACCCTATTAGTGTCTTATCAAATAATATAGCCATCCCAGATGTTGATTTTCTAGTGTTTATGTCAGTTGCAAAACTTGCATCTGCATAGGCACTAAGACTCAAATCACCCTTTGGTTCTATATACAATGCATGGTTCATTATTCCTTTAAGATATCTTAAAATTCTCTTTAATGATTGCCAATGACATTGATGTGGATCCGAATAAAAACGTGCCAGCTGATTAACACTATAAGCTATATCTGGCCTTGACCAATTGCTTATATATGATAAGCTACCAATCAAAGATTGATATATAGACTTATCAAATTTGGGACTTTGATCATTAGTTTGGCAAACTTCCTGACTCATTGGAGTCTTTGCCAGTTTACAAAGTTCCATTTTGTACATTTTAATTAATTGGCAAATTTTATCTTCTTGAGATTTCTTAAATCGATTTTTTGTTTTGTTAATTGTCAATCCTGGATACTTTTTAATTTCACCTAAATGCTTTAATTTTATCTTTTTAGTTAATAATGATATAATCTCATTAGCTTCATTATTAGTCTTAGTTATCAAAGCAATATCATCTGTAAATAATAACAATAATGACACCGTTCCATTATTTTCTCTTTTAAACACACATGGATCTGCTAAACCAGATTTAAATCCTATATTGTTTAATTCTTTCAAAATATATTGGTTCCACTGATCGCCAGATTGTTTCAATCCATAAAGACTCTTTTTGAGTTTCCAACAATCATTACTATTTACTTTATTGTCTTTTATAATAACTGGCTTTTTCAAATATATAGTGTGCTGCAATGGTGCATGCAGATAAGCAGTTTCTACATCTAAATGGTTAATGACATAGTTCTTCTTAGCTGCCCACACTAAAGCTGCTCTTCAAGATGTTGCTTTAAGACTTGGTGCGAAAACTTCATTGTAATCAGATGCAGTTTGATTAAATCCTTGAGCTACTAACCTAGCCTTATGGGTAACAGTCCCATCATTTCCAGTTTTTACTTTAAATATCCATTTGCACCCAATGATTTTTCTCCTGGAGGTAATTTAGCATCTTCATATACTTTCATTACCTTTAATGAATTTAGTTCTTTTTCCATTGCCTTTTGCCAATTCTCCTGATCCTTAGCAGGATACATCCTAAGTTCATCTACACCAGTTGGAACTTTAGTTACTTGGCAAACTATACTTGCTTGATACCTATCTGGTGGTCTAGTTACATGTGTAGTACATCTAGGTATAACAGGACTTACAGGTGGACTTTCATTTATTTACTGTTCTTGATTATCTAACTCTTCCTGATCAACTGTTTCCTCTTGTTCTGGTCGTATTTGTTCTTCGTGGACTTCTTTAATCGGACTCTTCTTATAACTAGTCTGTTCTTTTTGCCTTTTGTAGGGTTCAATAATTACTTCATTATTTAAATCTTGCTCTAATCTATTCCATCCTACATGTTCTAGGAATTTAGCACTAGCACTGGTGTAAACTCTAGATGTACCTGGTTCCCAGAATCTATAAGATCTGTGATTTGATTTATATCCTACAAAAAATAATCTTTTAGCTCTATGCTGTTCTTTTTGTCTAAGTTGTGTAGGGATATGCACCCATGCTGGTGGTCCAAATGTGTGCATGTAACTTAAATCAGATTTTGTACCATGCCACAGTGTGAATGGTAATTCACCTGTTGTTGAATTAACAACATTATTTAATATATGATTACCACACATTATTGCTTCTCCCCATAAATTGTCAGGTAATCCTGAATCAGACATCATAGTACCTTTCATTGATTGTAATGTTTGGCCTCCTCTCTCTATAAAGGCATTATGTTGTGGCCTATATGGTGCAGACTTTTTATGTTGAATACCTAACATTCTACGTCTATTCTGGAATTTATTATTTGTAAATTCCGTACCATTATCTGTTATAAGAGTTATTAATTTCTTTTTAGTTTTCCTTTCAGCATATTTAATCCAATTAAAGAGATTTTGATACGTTTCAGTTTTGTTCTTCATTAAATAGCAAAACCCATATCTAGAATAGTGGTCCATTATACTTAATATGTAACAAGCTCCTCCTACACTTGGTTTTTTCGGACCTATTAAATCAGCAAATACTACCTCTAAAGGCTCTTTGGTAGTAAATCCATCAACTCTATTAGCCGATGTGACCCTGGCTTTGCTTTGATTTCAAGAATTACATTGCAAATATTTATTACAAGTTTTCAAAATTATTTCTTTAGATAATTAGATAATTCAACAGTTTTCTTAAGCATTTTAAAATTTAAATGCCCTAGCCATCGGTGTAACAAGTGAATACATTCATCATGAGGTTTCTTATTATCATAAACCGTGTTAGCCACTTCTAAACCATTATCATTTAACACATATAATTCACCTCTTAAAGATGCAGTAATTCTCTTATCTTCTTTCTCATATATGCAGTTATCTCCTTTAAAAATAACTACATATCCTAGTTTAACCAAAATTCTAACTGAAATTAAATTAAACTTAAGTTGTGGTACATATAACATTTTTACATTCTCTTTTATGAAAGAACAATATGCTATACCTTGACCTTTAGCTTTCAGTTTCCAGCCATTGGCTAACGATATCTGCTGTGTGCTCTTAGACATTTTAATAAAATTTCTGTTATCATTTGTTATACAGTGGGATGCTCCACTGTCAACCACCCATGAATTATTTTTTACAGCTCTGTTAGTATACATGGCTAACTCTAAATTTTTATTTATCTTTTGATGACTTTTAGTATTCTGGCCAGCGTTCTGGCGCTTTGCTTTATTACAAAATCTTGCCAAATGTCCTCTTCCTCCACAATTAAAACACTTTTTAATTGCGTATGCAGTAGGAGATTCATTATCTTCTTTTTGAGGTTGCTGCCTCCTTTCAAGTCTTCTTCTGGCCTCTTCAATCAATCTGCCAGTTATGTCAGTTAAAGTTAGGCTTTCCTTTGGCAAAATTTCAAGGGAAGTGACATAGTTGTCATAACTTTCGTTTAGTGATGATAGAATTATGTAGACTTGGTGTAGTTCAGAGAAAATAAGCTCTTTCTCGTGCAGTTCTTGAAAAATGCTTTGCATAGTTTTCAAATGACTAAGCATATCACCATTCTTCTGGAGATGCGTCCTGAAAAGCTTTCGTGTAAGATTTATGTGAGCACCAACGTTATCTCGGACATAAATCGTCTTCAGCTTCTGCCAACACCCAACAGCCGTTTGCTCTCCATGGATATGAACAAGTTGCTGGTCAGACAGTGTTAATCCTATTATGCAAGTAGCGTGTTCATTTTTATGCATAAATTCTTCTATTTTTAGTCTATCTTCATCATCCTCTGGATCCCATTCCTCTACGTTTGGTGGATTTTCAATTATGTTCCACAGACCTTCTCTACGTAGAAGTAGACTACATTTCATAGACCATGATACATAGTTTGTTCCATCCAACTTGGATATAAGGGACAAATTTTGTAGATTGACTTGTGCCATGTTTTCTTTATATGGATATAAAACTATAATTAATAAAACACAGCTGTCTGTTTACTGTAATGTATAACAACACAAACTCTCACTTTTTACATAAATCTGTTTTATCCTAGTTAAACTGACTTTGCAGCTTCTGGGCCCATAACTAGTTTTAAGCCTGTGTTCCCCAACCAGGGTTAAGGAGACAAGCTAAACAGAATGTGCAGCATTAGTCAGATGGGCACACAGATAAATGAGTGAGATAAGTTTGTATGTTTTGTTGTAAAATAAGAGATACGCTTGTGCTATCAAAAATATAGTTTATTCCATTTAGAGTTTATAGCATAGTCAAAATAACAGTCCATTAGTCATGTATCATTTAGTCAGTCCATTCAAGGATATTCAGTTAGCAAAGTCTGTGTAGAATATCCTATGTCAGTTCACTTACAAATCAGTCCTTTGTCTCTCTCCCGTTCGAGTAACGCAGTCTTGAGTCCATGCAGTAATTAGGGATCATCAAAGCCAGAGAGAGCAAGCTGACGTTCCTTGCTTCTTTTATGGTGCTTTCACAACCACTCCCTTAATTACTTTCCTATATTTAAAGTTGCAGACACTTTAACTTAAAAACCATGATAACATATTTATTATTTTACCTAAACCAGTTAGGGTAAACAATGTTATCCCTAACAGTGATAGTGCCTAAAACTTAACTAAAATGTGATAATATATGATGAAAATGTGATAAAATTTAGATTAAAAAGAAAATACCTAAGCTTGCATGGTATACAGCTATCTGTCAGGAATTTTGCTCATCAGAGTCTGGTGGTCTTCCACAATGCTAAACAATGCTAAACAAAACCTAGCCACATGTGCTGCAATAAAAGGCTCATCAGTCTGGAATTCGCACTGTATATCAGACATCTGTGAGCATAGGCTGGGTATAGGCTGAGTCTGAGTGACAGGGATATCTGCCAATCAGAGGAAGGATCAATCTGGTCCAAGTGTCTCTCTAAAAGAAGCAATAATGAAAAACATGTTCTGTGGTATTCCACCTCTGAAGAATCACAGAGAAATAGCATATTTTTTATATTTGTCATCCAGTGCTGGAGAAGGGAGACAGAAATTTTGTTTGGTTTGTCCGTGTGTTCTAGCTGTGTGGGGTAGCTGGCAGTAATGACAATATATCTGCTGTGTGCTGATAACAAGAAGGCTGAGGCCTTCCCCAGATTTGCCTAATCACTTCTGTATCCTTTATTCTTTGCTTTAGGGTTTCTTTTGCCTGATCATATTCCATCTTAAGAATCAAAGAGGGAAAGAAGCTCAGATTATGAAATGTAGATTCAACAGCCTTAATCCAGAAAGATTGAAAATTGTCCCAGAGAATGAACGGCACTAGGTCTTGGGGATAAAATTAAGCTTTAATCAAAGATTTATGGAAGCAAGGCACATTCTTGTCTCAACTTTTATCACGACTGTCTGAATGGTCAAATATCTGGCAATCGTCAAATATCTGGCAACTCCAAATCTCAACCAACAAATGCTCTGTCCTACACATGGGTAAAAAAAATCAGTACACCAAATACAAACTAGGTGGATATAACCTTGTTGATGATCCTCACTCTGTCAAGAACCTTGGAGTTCTCATATCAAATGAGCTAAGCACCAGGGCTCACTGTAACAGCATTGCCAAAAAAGCATTAAGAATTGTAAATTTAATCTTATGAAGCTTCTCCTCTGGAAATATTGAAGTGCTAACTGGAGCATACAAAACTTTTGCCAGACCAATACTTGAATACAGCTCATCAGTCTGGAATTCGCACTGCATATCAGACATTAATACAATCGAGCAAGTCCAGAAGTATTTCATGAGAAGAGTACTACACTCCTCTGCTCACAACAGAATACCCTTTATCACCAGGCTTGAGATTTTGGGCTTGGACAACCATGAACTACGCCACCTATGGTTAGACTTAAGCGTGGCACACAAAATTATCTGCTATAACAGAGGTCACCAACCTTTTGGATCTCAGGGACCACCAAATTCATACTTTTAAATCCCGAGGACCACTAATATGAATTTTTTAACAAAATCTGATATATTTAATATAATTTTTATGTTAATGTTACAAACATACATACATACACACACACACACACTTACTTATTTAATTATAACAAAAATGTAAATGCTTAATGATAACAAAATAAAATGTTCTGGGCTGGAAGCCTCCCCCATCTGGCACCTTCCAAAGAGACAGAAGAGCAGGCTCTCTCTCTCTCTCTCTCTGGTGTGTGTGTGTGTGTGTGTGTGTGTATGAGCTGAGGGGCCTCGGGGCAACTGCTGCTGGGAGAAGCAGAGGGAGAAAGGGGGCTTTGCTCTCCTTGGGGGGCAACACCCCTTGGCTGCCACTCCAGGGGCTTCTCAGCAGGCATCTGCCTGCAGAAGGACTGCCGCTCTTGGTGATTAATTGGGGGAGGGGGAGAAAGTGAGAGTTCCTTTCAGATCCTGGGTGGCGGATTGAGAGGCTCAGATCTGCAGCCGAGGAAAAGTTGGGGGGGGGCTCTTCCAGCCTCACCTGGAGACAGGCAAGGAAAGGTGTCCCTGGGGACACTTTGCTCACTTTAGCGCTTTGCTGCCAAACCCAGCCACAGCCAGTGATTATTTGGGAGTGTGGACGAAGAGAGAAAGGATCTCTCGCATTACCAGGGGAGGAAAGGAGACAAAACAAAGCTCACTCTTTCACTGAGACCTACAAAACGCCAATCTACCGTGTTCCAGGAGTTCTTCAAAAATCATCAAACGCTCCTATTTGCAGTTCTCGCACCTCCTGGCTCAGGTCCCTGAGATGCACACTCCCACACACAGTGGCGGCGGCAACAACAGTCCCCTCCCCCAGTGCCTGCCGTCAGCTCTCCCCATTAGTTTTCTAGCCTTGAATTGCTCCTGGCTCTCTCTCTTTCCTCCTCCCCACCCATGTGCAGGCAGGAAAGGGAGATGGAGCCTTGCACAGCTCTCCCTTTTTCCAGCCCTTGCTGCCTCTCCCAACATCGAAGCCTCGGAAACGCAGGCAAAGCCGCCACAGCAGTAGCACCCTGAGTTGCTTGCTTCTCCACTACTGCCTCCTCCTCCTCCTCCTCCTCCAGCACCACTTCCTTCTCTGGGTAGGGCATTTCTTAACTAACCGAGCATGCTAAGGCAACTCAGGATGCTGAAACAAGATTGCAGCACCCAAGCAAACATTCTTTGCGGACCGGTACAAAACAATCCATGGACCGGTACCTGTCTGGGGCCCGGTGGTTGGGGACCACTGTGCTACAATGTCCTACCAGTCAGTGACTACTTCAGCTTCAACCCACAACAATACAAGATACAAACTCAATCTAAACCACATCAAACTTGATTGCAGAAAGTATGACTTCAGCAACAGAGTGGTCAATGGCTGGGATGCACTACCTGACTCTGTTGTTACATCCTCTAACCCCCTACTCCTTTAACCTCAAACTAACCACTATTGACCTCATTCCATTCCTAAGACATCTGTAAGGGGTATTTATAAGTGCACCATCGTGCCTCCCATCCCTGTCCTATTGGGCCCATTTATTCATACCTATTTCCTGTACTCTTACTCATGTTTATACTTATATCTATCATCTAGTAAGTGATTGACAAATCAAATAAATAAAATAAATAAATACAGATGCAGATGTGTGTTTGAGCACAGATCTGGAGAGCTACTCTGAGGGATTTGAATTGTACCCTCTCCAAGCCAATAAAACACGAAGCTGGAGGGCCAACCAAAGTCTCATTGAGGAGCTAGCCTGGTTTTTTAGCCTGAAAATGCTTAACAATGCTAAGCAGCTCTCCAGATACATATCTTTAGTCCCTTCAAATAATATCCATTCAATTTCTTTCCAATTTTTTTGTCCCTTCTCACAAAATTTTTCAAAGCCTCTTTTTTTAAATCCAATATAAGAAAATTTTCCAGGTCATTTTTTGTTTGTTTGTTATTTATATGTACTTTTTAATTATAATTAATTAAATTTAATTATCAGCTAGTTTCTTTTGTGTGTCCAGTGTAGCATCTGTTTCTATACCAGTCTTGTATCCTTTCATTCTTAAATCCAATTTTAGATCAATCTCAATTTTGTTTGCTAAAAGTCTATGGAGATTCTCAGTCATCCAAGTCATGGTTGTCCCAAAAGTGCTTTCTTTCAAAAGGCAACTGGACTTTCTTGTTTTGCTAGAAGACAAAAAGGTTTTATCTGCTAAAACATATTCTTCTACCCTAAAATCTTTTGTGTTATGAACTAATAAAAACACTTAAATAAAGTTTATCAAAAGCTTTAGAAAATAGCAGGGTTCTAGCCCTGCACTTCTGATTGGCCGATAATAGCGATGTCGGATTGGTCCATTCAGGAGAATCTGATTGGCTGTTAACGAGCCACTCTCATTGGTTAAGGGGGTTAACACTCCACGTCTCTTATTGGTTACTAGAGCGGCAGCTTGCCTATAAAAGGGCTGCTGTTGCCCGAGTGTTTTGCTCTGTTCAGAATGATTAATAAAGAGTTGAAGTTCACTGTTCACCGTCTCATCTCCGTTCCTTGCGCCCATGCGCAGAACTTAACACTGGCGACGAGGGTGGGATGCGGAGACATCAGAGCTGACTGAACACTACAGAGCAGAAAACAGGGCACGTGGCTGAAGGCGCATCAATGGCGGAAACTATGACCGGCGGCACCATACCACCCGCTCCATTCGACCCGGCACAAAAACACTGGGACTCATACATGGACTGGTTCCAGATGTTTCTGGAGACCAACAACTTGAAGGATGCCACTACTGGAAAAAAGAGAGCGGTATTCCTGACTCACTTTGGACCTACCATTTTTAAGATGGCTAAGGCACTGGAGAAACCAGTTGAGGTGAAATCCATGGACTGGGACATCCTCGAGCCCCTCCTACGGGCCCACTATGCACCTACCATACCAACGCTTGTCCGAAGACTTGATTTTTACCAGAGAGACCAGCGGAAAGGAGAAAGCATTGCAGATTTCATCGCAGATCTCTGGAACCTGGGAGGCCTCTGCAGGTTCGCCGACCTCGAAGAAGCTCTAAGAGACCAAATAGTTCTGGGTTTAGATGCACCACACGTGCAAAGTAAGCTGATGGCGAAAGGCGACATCAGCCTTGCAGATACCATCACTGACGCTACTGCAGCAGAAGCAACCAGGAAGTCGGCTGCCCGAATGTGCCACACAAACGCCCCACTCCGCCAACTCGCCGGTGAAACCTCACCTCGCCTTGAGGGACATGCAATGGCAACCCACCACGAGGACCTCGAATCGTCATCAGAAAGTGATGAGGAAGAAGTCAACCGGCTCTGGTCTGAACAAAATCAACGCCACCAGCGTAACCAGAGACTGCAGTATCAATGCGCAGGTTGTGGAGCAAACCACCCACGATCAGACTGCAATTTCCTCGACGCGCTCTGCCATATTTGTGAGAAGAGAGGCCACATCAGAAAGGTCTGTAGAAGCAAGCTAGGATCAAGCCCACTTCAGAGGGGGACTGTTAGGGATAACATTGTTTACCCTAACTGGTTTAGGTAAAATAATAAATATGTTATCATGGTTTATAAGTTAAAGTGTCTGCAACTTTAAATATAGGAATGTAATTAAGGGAGTGGTTGTGAAAGCACCATAAAAGAAGCAAGGAACATCAGCTTGCTCTCTCTGACCTGATGATTCCTAATTACTAGATAGACTGAAGACTGCGTTTTTCCCTTACTGAAAAGGAGAGACAAAGGACTTATTTGTAAGTGAACTGACATTGGATATTCTACACGGACTTTGCTAACTGAATATCCTTGAATGGAATGACTAAATGATACATGACTAATGGACTGTTATTTTGACTATGCTATAAACTCTAAATGGAATAAATTATATTTTGATAGCACAAGCGTATCTGTTATTTTTACTGTATGTTAACAAACATACAAACTTATATCACTCATTTATCTGTGTGCCTATCTGACTAATGTTGCACATTCTGTTTAGCTTGTCTCCTTAACCCTGGTTGGGGAACACAGGCTTAACACTGGTTATGGGCCTAGAGGCTGCAAAATCAGTTTAACTAGGATAAAACAGATTTATGTAAAAAGTGAGAGTTTGTGTTGTTAAACGTTACAGTAAACAGACAGCTGTGTTTTATTAATTATAGTTTTATATCCATCCAAAGAAAACATGGCACAAGTCAATCTACAAAGTTTGTCCCTAATATCCAAGTTGGATGGAACAAACTATGTATCATGGTCTATGAAATGTAGTCTACTTCTACGAAGAGAAGATCTGTGGAACATAATTGAAAATCCACCAAACGTAGAGGAATGGGATCCAGAGATTGAGGAAGATAGACAAAAGATAGAAGAATTTAAACAAAAGAATGAACAAGCTATTTGCATAATAGGACTAACACTAACTGACCAGCAACTTCTTCATATCCGTGGAGAGCAAACGGCTGTTGGGTGTTGGCAGAAGCTGAAGATGATTTATGTCTGAGATAACGTTGGTGCTCACATAAATCTAACACGGAAGCGTTTCAAGACGCATCTCCAGACAAATGGTGATATGCTGAGTCATTTGAATTCTATAAAAACCATTTTTCAAGAACTGCATGAGAAAGAGCTTATTTTCTCTGAACTACACCAGGTCTACATAATTCTATCTTCACTAGATGAAAGTTATGACAACTACGTCACTTCCCTTGAAATTTTGCCTAAGGAAAGTCTAACTTTAACTGATATAACTGGCAGATTGATTGAAGAGGCAAGAAGAAGACTTGAAAGAGATGAGTTAAGGAGAAGATAATGAATCTCCTAATGCATACGCAATTAAAAAGTGTTTTAATTGTGGAGGAAGAGGACATTTGGCAAGATTTTGTAAAAAAGCAAATCGCCAGAACGCTGGCCAGAATACTAAAAGTCATCAAAAGATAAATAAAAATTTAGAGTTAGCCATGTATACTAACGGAGCTGTAAAAAATAATTTATGGGTGGTTGACAGTGGAGCATCCCACTGTATAACAAATGATAACAGAAATTTTATTAAAATGTCTAAGAGCACACAGCAGATATTGTTAGCCAATGGCTGGAAACTGAAAGCTAAAGGTCAAGGTATAGCATATTTTTCTTTCATAAAAGAGAATGTAAAAATGTTATATGTACCACAACTTAAGTTTAATTTAATTTCAGTTAGAACTTTGGTTAAACTAGGATATGTAGTTATTTTTAAAGGAGATAACTGCATAATTGAGAAAGAAGATAAGAGAATTACTGCATCTTTAAGAGGTGAATTATATGTGTTAAATGATAATGGTTTAGAGGTGGCTAACACGGTTTATGATAATAAGAAACCTCACGATGAATGTATTCACTTGTTACACCAATGGCTAGAGCATTTAAATTTTAAAATGCTTAAGAGAACTGTTGAATTATCTAAGGGAATAAGTTTGAAAACTTGTAATAAGTATTTGCAATGTAATGCTTGTAATCAAAGCAAAGCCAGGGTCACACCGGCTAATAGAGTTGATGGATTTACTACCAAAGAGCCTTTAGAGGTAGTATTTGCTGATTTAATAGATCCGAAAAAACCAAGTGCAGGAGGAGCTCGTTACATATTTAGTATAATGGACCACTATTCTAGATATGGGTTTTGCTATTTAATGAAGAGCAAAACTGAAACGTATCAAAATCTCTTTAATTGGATAAAATTTGCTGAAAGGAAAACTAAAAAGTAATTAGTAACTCTTATAACAGATAATGGTACAGAATTTACAAATAATAAATTCCAGAATAGACTTAGAATGTTAGGTATTCAACATAAAAAGTCTGCACCATATAGGCCACAACATAATGCCTTTATAGAGAGACGAGGCCAAACACTGCAGTCAATGGCACATACTATGTTGTCTGATTCAGGATTACTGACAATTTGTGGGGAGAAGCAATAATGTGTGGTAATCATATATTAAATAATGTTGTTAATTCAACAACAGCACACTGTGGCATGGTAAAAAACCTGATTTAAGTTACATGCACACATTTGGAGCACCAGCATGGGTGCATATCCCTTCACAACTCAGACACAAAGGACAGCATAGAGCTAAAAGATTATTTTTTGTAGGATATGAATCTAATCATAGATCTTATAGATTCTGGTAACCAGGTACATCTAGAGTTTACACCAGTGCTAGTGCTAAATTCCTAGAACATGTAGGATGGAATAGATTAGAGCAAGATTTAAATAACAAAGTAATTATTGAACCCTACAAAAGGCAAAAAGATCAGAATAGTTATAAGAAGAGTCAAATTAAAGAAGAAGTCCACGAAGAGCAAATAGGACCAGAACAAGAGGAAACAGTTGATCAGGAAGAATTAGATGATCAAGAACAGTTAATAAATGAAAGTCAACCTGTAAGTCCTGTTATACCTAGACATACTACATGTGTAACTAGACCACCTGATAGGTATCCAGCAAGTATAGTTTGCCAAGTAACTAAAGTTCCAACTAGAAAAGATGAACTTAGGATGTATCCTGCTAAGGATCAGAAGAATTGGCAAAAGGCAATGGAAAAAGAACTAAATTCATTAAAGGTAATGAAAGTATATGAAGATGCCAAATTACTTCCAGGAGAAAAATCCATTGGGTGCAAATGGATATTTAAAGTAAAAATTGGAAATGATGGGACTGTTACCCATAAAGCTAGGTTAGTAGCTCAAGGATTTTATCAAACTGCATCTGATTACGATGAAGTTTTTGCACCAAGTCTTAAAGCAACATCTTTAAGAGCAGCTTTAGTGTGGGCAGCTAAGAAAAACTATGTCATTAACCATTTAGATGTAGAAACTGCTTATCTGCATGCACCATTGCAGCACACTATATATTTGAAAAAGCCAGTTATTATAAAAGACAATAAAGTAAATAGTAATGATTGTTGGAAACTCAAAAAGAGTCTTTACGGGTTGAAACAATCTGGCTTTGAGTGAAACCAATATATTGTGAAAGAGTTAAACAATATAGGATTTAAATCTGGTTTAGCAGATCCATGTGTGTTTAAAAGAGAAAATAATGGAACGGTGTCATTATTGTTATTATTTACAGATGATATTGCTTTGATAACTAAGACTAATAATGAAGCTAATGAGATTATATCATTATTAACTAAAAAGATAAAATTAAAGCATTTAGGTGAAATTAAAAAGTATCTAGGATTGACAATTAACAAAACAAAAAATGGATTTAAGATATCTCAAGAAGATAAAATTTGCCAATTAATTAAAAAATATAAAATGGAACTTTGTAAAATGGCAAAGACTCCAATGAGTCAGGAAGTTTGCCAAACTAATGATCAAAGTCCCAAATTTGATAAGTCTATATATCAATCTTTGATTGGTAGCTTATCATATATAAGCAATTGGTCAAGGCCAGATATAGCTTATAGTGTTAATCAGCTGGCACGTTTTAATTTGGATCCACAACAATGTCATTGGCAATCATTAAAGAGAATTTTAAGATATCTTAAAGGAACAATGAACCATGCATTGTACATAGAACCAAAGGGTGATTTGAGTCTTTGTGCCTATGCAGATGCAAGTTTTGCAACTGACATAAACACTAAAAAATCAACATCTGGGATGGCTATATGATTTGGTAAGACACTAATAGGGTGGAGGTCAATCAGACAACAGCATATCAGCTTGTCCACGATGGAAGCGGAATTTTCATGTCTGTCATTACTATGCACTGACTTAATTTTGTACAAACAGTTATTATTAGACATGGGTATAACTGTTAAAGATTCCATTATTGTGTACGAGGACAACCAAGCGTCCATCAAGTTAGCTACTAGTATTGCTGTAAAAACTAGATCAAAGCATACTGATTTAAGATACTTAAATGTTAGAGAATCTGTAAAGAATGGGCTAATTAAATTGGAATACTGCATGACAGAAGAAAACATTGCAGACCAATTTACAAAAGCTCAAGAAGTAATTAAGTTTAAAGAGAGTTGTAACAAATATGATTTAAAGATGTAAATAGTAATAGTATTATTATTATTATTATCTAAAAGGGGAGAATGTTAGGGATAACATTGTTTACCCCAACTGGTTTAGGTAAAATAATAAATATGTTATCATGGTTTATAAGTTAAAGTGTCTGCAACTTTAAATATAGGAATGTAATTAAGGGAGTGGTTGTGAAAGCACCATGAAAGAAACAAGGAACATCAGCTTGCTCTCTCTGACTTGATGATCCCTAATTACTGGATAGACTGAAGAATCCATTTTTCCCCTACTGAAAAGGAGAGACAAAGGACTTATTTGTAAGTGAACTGACATTGGATATTCTACACGGACTTTGCTAACTGAATATCCTTGAATGGACTGGCTAAATGATACATGACTAATGGACTGTTATTTTGACTATGCTATAAACTGTAAATGGAATAAACTATATTTTGATAGCACAAGCGTATCTGTTATTTTTACTGTATGTTAACAAACATACAAGCTTATATCACTCATTTATCTGTGTGCCTATCTGACTAATGCTGCACATTCTGTTTAGCTTGTCTTCTTAACCCTGGTTGGGAAACACAGGCTTAACAGGGACCAACTACCGCCAATCCACAGGAAGTCATCCTGTGAATCGGGAACATTCGAACCACCAATGGAACAACCACTCCTACAGAAATAAACCACTAGCCCATTCAATGAAATGAGAAGAGGCACACCAAACCATCACGATTGGTCACGCATCATCATTAGATGCAAAGAAGATCCAAGTGAAGGTCGCCATTGAAAACCAGCCCTGCATGATGGAAGTTGATTCAGGATCATCCTTCTCAATGGTTTCTTGGAAGACCCTTAAACAATTAATCCCTGCCATCTGGCAACAAGACCTCAGAATCCAAAGAATAATTCTCAAGGACTATCAAGGAAACTGAATTCCGGTCATTGGATCCAGCCTAGTCCAGGTCTCATTCAAAAATCATACTGCATCTTTACCATTGACCATCATCGAACATGATCGGCCTAGCTTGTTAGGCCTTCAATGGTTTGCTCCATTTGGGATTGAGGTAGCCGGCATTCACCAAACCAGAAGTGACGACTGGGAGGAGGCCCTCATCCAGGAATTCCAGGATGTCTTTGCAGACAAACTAGGCGAGTACAAGGGGACCCTGATATCATTTAATCTTAATCCTGAAGTAGCCCCCATCCGCCTTAAGCCTCGTCGAGTCCCTTTTGCCCTTAAACCAAAGATTGATGAGCAGCTTGATAAATTAATAGCCCAGGGTGTTTTAGAACCAACCGACCATGCTCCTTGGGAAACCCCAATCGTAACACCCATCAAACCAGATGGATCATTGAGGATTTGTGGGGACTACCGTGCCACCCTGAATCACGCCCTTCAACAGAACACGTACCCGGTGCCGGTGGTACAACACCTCCTCTATTCCCTGGGGGGCGGAAAAGTCTTCGCTATATTGGATTTAGCATAGGCATACCAACAACTGCCTATAGTTAAAGAACCGCAGAGGCACAAATGACCGTTACGCACCGAGACGCTTTTAAGTGCAACCGACTCCAATTCGGAGTTAGCGTGGCCCCAGGGATCTTTCAGAGCTTGATGGAGAGACTATTACAGGGTATAAAAGGGGTCGTACCATACTTTGATGACGTTTTAATTGCTGCCCCGAATAGAGAAATACTAAAGGAGCGTCTAAGACTGGTTCTCCAGAAATTTAAAGACTCTGGCCTTAAAGTTAAAAAAAATAAATGTATACTGTGTACAGATAAAGTAGAGTTCCTGGGGTACCTAATCGATAAACAAGGCATTCACCCCACCAGTAGCAAGTTAAGATCAATCAAGAACGCTCCAAGACCCCGAAATAAGACTGATCTCCAAGCTTTCCTGGGGCTTATTAATTTTTACAACAACTTCCTACCCCACAAAGTGATCGTAACCGAGCCTGTACATCAGCTTCTCGACAAAAAAGCAACCTGGGTTTGGGGGCACCGAGAGGAGCACGCGTTCCGACAAGTGAAAAACCTGTTAACTTCAGATTCTGTTTTAATGCAGTATAACGAGACTTTGCCTTTAACAATCACATGTGACGCATCACCATTTGGAGTAGGAGCCATTTTGAGCCATGTGTTACCAAACGGTTGTGAAGCCCCTATTGCCTATTTTTCAAGAACTTTATCAAAGGCTGAATGTAACTTTTGTCAAATCGATAAAGAGGCTCTTGCTGTTGTATCTGCTGTTAAACGGTTTCATGAATATGTTTATGGATGACCACAAACCTTTGCTGGGGATTATAGCGGGAGACAAGCCAATCCCCTATATATTATCACCTAGAATGACTCGCTGGTCGGAGTTTTTGACTGCATACAATTATAAGCTGCAACACCACCTGGGGAAAGCCATTTCCCATGCTGACGCATTGAGCCACGCACCACTTCCGGAAACCGTCGACGACCCAGCTCCAACCCTTACAATGCTCCAGATTGAAACGCTACATTCACCGCCACTAACAGCTAGAGATATCGCGATCGAAACAAAATGCAATCCTATCTTAAAGCAAGTTCTTAGCTGGGTCGAACGAGGATGGCCAGTAGATCAAACCCCTGACGACTTCATTCCCTTCAAGAATCGGCAAACAGAACTTTTTTCACAAAAAGGCTGCATCCTGTGGGGGGATAGAGTCGTCGTCCCAGAGCAGTTATAACGAGCGGTATTAAAGACACTGCATGAGGGCCACCCCGGCACCGTGCATATGAAAGCGCTCGCACGAAGCTACGCGTGGTGGCCGGGCATCGACAAACAGATCAAAGCCTGGGTAAAGACTTGTTATAAGTGCCAGGAAGTTAGCAATGCCCCACCAAAAGCAACTCCGACAGAATGGGAAACACCTCGGGGACCATGGTCCTGCATTCATATTGACTTTGTGGGACCTACTAAGGGACATACGTTCCTATTAACAGTGGATGCCTATTCAAACTGGCTCGAGATCCATGAAATGAAAAGTACCACAACTGAGTCCGTCATCTGGAAATTGAACAGATTATTCACGATGCATGGATTGCCAGACATTCTGGTATCCGACAACGGACCCCAGTTTACCACACTCCCTTTTGAACAATACTTAGCGGACCGCGGTATTCGCCATGCGCTAACTTCGCCAGCACACCCTGCGGCTAATAGAAGAGCCGAGCGCATGGTACAGTTTTTTAAAAAAAAACCTCTACAAAGTGGACTTTGGGGACATTGAAGATAAGATAAATAGAATACTCCTTCTCCAACACATCACTCCGCACAGCGCCACCAACAAAACTCCAGCGGAACTATTGATGGGATGCAAACTCCGCTCCCATCTTGACCAGTTTCACCCATCTTACGAGCCAGAAAAATCCTGTGGTTCTAGCAGAAAATGCCACGAGTTCAAGACAGGTGACTTAGTTTTCGCCAGAAACCGTTGTGGATCGAGGCCACTGTTGTTCAAGCCACTGGACCCAGGTTGTACCGGGTGAAAACCTGCGATGGAAAAATATGGAAACGCCATATAGATCAGCTTCGCTCGAGGCTACAACCTAGTTTCCGCGATTCCGGTAACTTCCAAACTGAGGGGGGAGGGGATGTCGAAGAAACCGATTTCAAGATGGCAGAAAACAGGAACGAAAGAAGTCAACTAATAATGAAGAAGGATCAAGGAAGGGTGTGGCCTCGCCACAGAGGAACACCTCAACAGAGACAAGCCCTAAAGGGCCAGAGGACAATGATGAGAACATTACGGCACTGAGTCTTCCAACGAGGAACCGCTGGCACCCGACTTGCCCGAAAATGCCCCGCCAAAACAGGCTTATGGACAAGAACCGGTGGGACAGCGTAAATCCAATAGACAGTCAAAGCAACCTTCCTCCCTCAGAGATTATGTCACCGCACCCCCCAAACGGAACCCGGGGGGAAGGGGTGTTATGAACTAATAAAAACACTTAAATAAAGTTTATCAAAAGCTTTGAAAATAGCAGGGATCTAGCCCTGCACTTCTGATTGGCTGATAATAGCGATGTCAGATTGGTCCGTTCAGGAGAATCTGATTGGCTGTTAACAAGCCACTCTCATTGGTTAAGGGGGTTAACACTATAAAACAGCCTATAAAAGGGCTGCTGTTGCCCTAGGGTTTTGCTCTGTTCAGAATGATTAATAAAGAGTTGAAGTTCACTGTTCACCGTCTTGTCTCCATTCCTTACGCCCATGCGCAGAACTTAACATTTTGAACACAGTGTGTCCGTAGAGGCAGACATTCTTAAAATTAACATATTGGTCCATTATTCAGAAATATACTTCAATATATCCAGTGTTAAAATATTTTGCTCCATTCTGTATTAGACAGTCAACTTTCAGTATTCTTCTCTTTTAATTGTAATCTGTATTTCTTTTAGTTCTCTCCAGGATCCAACCTTCAGCATCCTGCCATTCAAAAGAAAAAAAGGGGGGAAAAAAGAATTCAAAACAAAAGCATTTTCCAATGGAAAGATTCTTGTCCAGGGAGGAATTATGAAGAGCCATAGTATCATTCCAACCTATTTCTATGGAAGATAGATTCAAAAGTGTTTGAGGTAATCATTCTTCTCACATAGCCCCACTTGACGCTTCACGGCCACTTTATTATACCAAAAGGAAATGGACCCAGGTGTTTTCTCAGACATCATCAAATCAGATGAAACAAGCTCCTCACTTAGCCTTCTTTGAGATTCAGGTTTTATTTTAATTATTCAGTTGTATTTTCACTTTCTTTGCCCACAAAAAAAGGAAATCCTCCTCCCCACCCCCTTGTGTCTGCTCATGGGTTGTTGTTTTTTTCTGAAGAAGGTCTAAAACAGCTATGAGGGCTCAGCCAAGCAAGAGTTAAATCTTGTTGTTCCTCAAGCAGCTGAACTGGTAAAATATAATCTAACATTAAACCTGACACCCTGTTTTTCAGGGATATAAAAAGGTCATGGCAGCCAATAGTAATCAGAAGCAGTGTTTCAACATACAGAAACAATAACCCCAGACTAAAAAACCTCCTGGTGAACTAAAGAAGAAGGAAGCCATATTACCCAACCTTTCATATGAACCCTCATTTCCACTATAGATTGACCCTTATTCCTTCACTATACTTAACCTTTTATAGATATCTACACACTCCCCTTTTTTCCTAAAAACATGGTTCCCCACTGAATTATTCTTGTCGATAAGGTCCACCTTTAACTTTCTGCTTCCCCACTTTTCCAGACATTATTTTCAAGACACAGTGACCTCCCCCTCACCCCCAGCATCATTGGAGATCCCTTCAGGGTTACAGAGTTTTTGACCAAAAAACAAGAAAAAGTAATCTACTTATTTAGCAAATAAGGATTACTGGATGAATTTTCTTCCAGTATTCTTTCTGGCAAGACATGTGCATTTTCCCAGATGTCTCTGCTGTTCATTTGCATATGGAAAAAGGAAGAGGGACCATGTATTTCTCCCAATGCCCCCTTTGATGAGCCCTGTGAAAACCAACATTCAATAAATTTGAACTGAAGATTTGAGACTGAGGATAGCATGTTTGCATTTGTTTCAATCTGCTTTCGGATTTCTTAAAGCAGCAACAACAAAAATAATTGTCTGTAGGCAATGAAGCATTAATCACTGAAACACTTGCAGATGCGAAGAGAATAATAATAACAAAAAAAAAATAAAACCAGTTGCAACTATGCAATCAAAATCCATGTTTTTTTGTGGGGGCATCAATATTTCATTCATATATAATGGGAGAGGATTTTGACCCAGTTATAGCCATCTTCTTAACTTTTTTTTGATCCCTCTCCCTTTATATTTTGGAAAAATAGAATGAACATGTTAGCCATGCTCCCCTCAGAAGAAACATATCAAATGTTTGGGACCTGAATTTATCTTAACCATTAAACTGATGGTGATTTTTGCCAGCTGCTTCTTTAGCTAATAGCTAATAGATGCAATACTCAAGAACGGCTTTATGGATGAAACAGGCCTGATATTTCCTTCTTTGAGAAATACTCCATTACAACCAAAATTAGACTACAGAGCTAATTGCAAACTCCAGTCTCAAATAAATTAAAAGAAACTTTTCAGATTTGTCTAACATTGCACATGCCCTATCCCACTTTCAATTAATGAAGTAATAAGCAGTGGGAATATAGAAGAGCAAAAAATTATTATCTTTCCCAAACTTGCACTTGGCATTTTGCCAGCTACCCTTTCAGATGGATGTGCCAACAATTACAGCTACAGAAGTGGTCAGTTTCTATCAGAAAGAAACTAAATTAACAAAGGAAACATAGTCAGTGTTTCAGAGTAGTCTGACATGAGTTATCTTCTTATACTCCCCAAAAACCAAGGAGGAAAAGAAATATTTGCAGGTAATACAGCATTAACTAGTTATATTTACATCAAGGAAGAAGGATGTCATCAAATTTCAATGACCAGTTTCCTTGCCAAAATTTTCTGAAGGGTGCAGAACAAACCACCTACTTGTATACTGAAGAAAAACTATGGTCCAACCCTTTCAGTTCCATTTGAACTGAAGATTTAGGGTTGAAGAAAACAAAATTCTGTGGTATTTGAAGATTTTGTGCCAAACAAACTTTACTCAGGGGTCCTTGGTGCTCTCTGAGCTTGCTTAGTTCTCTAACCAAGTTAGCTGTCTACCCAAGCTCAGAGAGCACCAAGGACCCCTCATTTCAACCCTGAGATACAAATATTCTCCTTTGTTGGCAATTTGATTCAATCTATCTTGAGTTTTATTCTTAAAAATATTTGTTCATAAACTGTAACAGAGCGATTGCTGGATCTGTTTCAAATTTTGGCAGAACGGGGTAAAAATAAATTATGCGCCCTTTCCTAAAAACAACTTGATTCCAACCTCTTTGAAATTCAGCTGTCAAGTAAGATTAGTCCACAGCTGTCAAAATGTCTTGCAGCGGCAGGTTTTGTGGAATCAAATGGATATTTTAACTGTGCCTTCCACTTCCAGGGCAGATTGAGTGAATATTTGTCTCACTTCAGCAATGAGCTATCGGCACAGCAGCACGAAAGAGCCTTGTGGGTTGAACAGTTGGAGAGCCACAGCTGATTGTCCCTAGAAACTTAGGTGGAACTAATAGTGTAAGTAGACTTCCCGAAATTAAAAACTCCCTTAAAACATAAGCTTTTCATTTCCCTTTTTGTCTGGAATGCCAGATGTGAGATGAACCTAACAAATGGTGATGATTTTCCTTTCCCAATTTTGGCCCTGATTGCTTGTGTTTCTCCACAGATATGTGCTGGCAGAAGTTGTTGGCAAGCATGGTTCCTTCTGGGTAGGATCTCCTCATAAGCACAAAATTTTCTTTGATCAGGGTTGTTGCTTACTAATACTACTCAATATTCATTAATTAGCAGAAGCCAAGGAGAGCCATAAGTAGTAGCTGGCACTGAATGAATAGAATACACAGCCTTCCTATTCTGTTTCTAAAATAATTATAGGAGTTAGCAAACCAGATACTCGTCATCCAAGAAAATGCACCTGCCCTAGTCTTGCAAAAAATAATCGGATTTTCAGTTAAGAATAGCTGGTGGGCTCCTCAGCCTTCTAAACACATTTACCTAATAGATTATTTAAATTCTTACTCATGCTGGCTGGATTAACATGGGAATGCATCTTCCATTAGCACAGGAGAAAAGAAAGAATTTCTGGTTTGTGGCCACATTAAAGAAACTGAGAGCCATGCTGTGCATCTATAAAATGTCAGCTGCCACATTTGTACATGAAAAAAAAAATTGAGGTCACAGTATTTGCATATGTGCCCAATCACAATCACTACCTTTTCACATACCCAAAGTATGCCATCAAATATACACAAAAATAAATAAGTTTGTTCACCATATGTATCCTGCCTTCATTATTTTTTACAAATAACTCAGAGGTAAGCGTATCCAACACATCTTCCTCTCACTGTGAAGTGGGTTGGGCTGAGAAAGTGACAGGTCCAAAGGCAGGACATGAACTCATAGCCTCCCACTTTCTAGTCTGGTGACTTAACTACTAGGCCAAACTGTCTCTCATGCTTACATAAATAAAATAATATATAATAGAATAAATAAAATAATACATAAAATAATACTTAAATGCTATAAAAATCAAGCAAATTAACTAAGATCCTATGGAAGGAAGAGAGAATTTTGTTTTTCTTAACATAAAACATTAATCATTTTTATTTTACCCTGGAATTAGATAAGAACACTTTCATTTGATTAGGCAAAGCATTATTGAACTTACTTTTGATAAGGTGTCTGCCACTAGAATTCAGATTTAGGGCAATACACTTCAGTTCTTAAATTGCGTGTATGCTAACTTTCCATTTGTCAGGAAAGCTTCAGAGTTTTCAGTGACATCCTTCTACAGAACTTGCAAACTGGTGCTTAAATTAATGCAGTTTATTATGTGATATTTCATACTGAAACTCTGTATTGTGAGTAGGATAAGAGCCAAATATATTATAAACACAGCAGATAGAAAGCAATATAACTGTTAAGTTTGGGAAATGGTAAGTAACATATACTTGATGAGTGCCATTATCAGAATGACAATATTGGATGTGTGAAGAGATGCCACGACTGGAAATTCTCACTAATGGCAAGAATAGATGTAGAATTCCTGATAGGCATTAATTCCTGATAGCCAAATTTAATGAAAGATCAAAATTTTACATTTAGCCTTAGCTGAATAAAGTCCCAAAATATTGCACCATTTCATCCAAATATGCAATATTTTCCTATATACCCAGAAATGTATTGCAACACTATTATATGAACTATTATATGCTACTGTACTTGTTTTCTTTTATATCACTAAGTTGTATCTTTCATCATGAAAGAACTTAAAATAATCAAGAATATATACAGTACATACCCCAACATCTCCACTGAGTTGCAGCTTTAAATGTGAAATCCCAAAGATTCAAATGAACATTCCTAGAGCTGGATAGCCGCCAAATAACAGACATTAAAGTGATCAGATTAAACCCACATAGCAATTGCGTAACAATCATTATGGTTGTTGCTTTCCTGTAGAACTTTATCTTAGATAAATGTAAACTTTAGATAAATGTATTAGTGGCTTTTCTGATCTTTTCTTAGTATAATCATAACTCCAATACTTCTTTCATCTGAAAACCTTATCTGTTTCTGCAAAGATATTAGGAGAAGAAGTTGAGTTGATATGATTCTAAACACTAATGTTCATATATTTTGAGCTACTAAGACTTGCAATATGTTTCAGAACTTGATGGTTTTACTAAATATGCCACAAACTGATAACTGAAAAATGTTAGAAATGCAATGTGTGCATATATATGAGTCAATCAATTGCTCCATCCATCTGAATAGGCAATACTTCCAAAGGATGGAAGAAGAGATATATGAATTCCTCCTATATCTTATATCTTATACCTTATCCTCTTTTCTTACTGCTGCCTTCCAAATGGGTTCAGTGCCAAATGGCTGAAACCCTCTACAAATAGTACCTAGCTATTTATGTTTAAGAGTGAAAAATTTAAGAGTGAAAAACAGGAGAATGTGATTCCATTAAGATCTTCAGTGCTCAACTGAAGACAAACTGAAGAGACTGGGCTAGTTATTTTATTTACTTATACTGACATTCATACACAGATGACTTATAAGTCTTAAAAGTAACAATCTAAGCAAATTAAAACAAGAATAGAAACGGTCATGTAATTAACCACTCAAGCTTAATTATAGCTTAACATAACATCCTAGACCTCTGGTTGTGGAGACAGTCAGGTCTTTGAGTTCTCTCAGGGGATAGCAAGTTCAAGATTACATAGTAGTCCTCAGGAGGAATATTGTTACAGGGGTGACAGAGAAAATACACTTCATCAGTCCCACAGGATGACATTGTTTCATGGATAGGAACTGAAGCATGCCATCTCTGTTGGATTTTCTTGGGCAGACACAATTGTTATGTATCCAATATTCCAAGGTAGCACAGTCCCTGATATTGAGGGTGTTATGAACTAATAAAACGCTTAAATAAAGTTTTATCAAACCTTTAGAAAAAGCAGGGTTCTAATCCTGCGCTTCTGATTGGCCGATAATAGTGATATCGGATTGGTCCATTCAGGAGAATCTGATTGGCTGTTAACGAGCCACTCTCATTGGTTCAAGGGTTTAATACTCCATGTTTCTCATTGGTTACTAGATCAGCAGTGTGCCCTATAAAAGGGCTGCTGCTGCCCTAGGGTTTTGCTCTGTTCAGAATGATTAATAAAGAGTTGAAGTTCACTGTTCACTGCCTCGTCTCCGTTCCTTGCGCCCATGCACAGAACATAACAGAGGGCTTTGTAGCTTATATCACAGAGATGTCTAGCATAATCATAACAGTCATTTGCTGTTGCTCCATAACTAATTTCAGTGTTGTTTTGATCACTAACATTCTGTTTTGACACTTTTTCTGGAGGTTTTTATTATAATCTCCAAAACATCATCTATCATTAATTGTTTAATATTTTATACCAGAATAGGATATCTCATCATTATCTCTCATATCATTATATGCTATAAGAGGTTACACCTACCAGTCCCATCAGATGAAAGGAGAGACTTATTATATGTCCTCTCTATTAAAGAGGATTGTTTGATAGGGACCAGAAAAAGAACCTTGTCTGTTCAAATGGCAAAGATTGTGGGACAGGAATTATAAATTAACAATGTCAACTACATATAAAGAAAATCTGTATAAGATGTTTTATAGATGGCATTTTGCACCAGTACAGTTGGCAAGGATGTATAAAGACAAATCGGCTAAATGCTGGAAGTGCCACCAGATACCTGGGTCATATGTAGTGGACCTGCTCAAAAGCAAAAATATGCTGAACAAAATTACATACGTGGTTGGAAAAAATAATAAAACAACATATTGATCTAAAACCAGAAATATTTCTATTGGGAATTTTCCCTGAAAAATACAATAAGAAAAATGCATATTTAATTATTAACGGCTGCTAGAATTGCACAAAATTGGAAGAGTGAAGAGATACCTACAGATGAGAATATGATTAAGAAAATATTAGAATGTGCGGAAATGAATAGATTAATGCTGGCAATTAAGAAGAAAGAGCAAACTGAATACTATATAATATGGGATCTATTTTACCAACGGTTAAATAATAAAAATGGAAGTTAGAAATAGGGAAACAAAATAAAGAAGATATGTTAAAAGAGATAAGTAAATATTATGGCTAGCATGTTAAATATTATGTTAATATTGTAAAATTAATATGTGGAATATTATTATGTTAAAGATTGTAGAATCAATATTAATTTAATGAACAATGTTGTAATTTTGATTATTGTTTAACAAAGATGTTTAATAATAATAAAAAAAGAACCTTGTCTGTTGTATTGCCTGTCCTTTGAACCCTTAACTTCTCCCAGAAGTTAGATTGGCCCCAACTCTACCAGGCTTCTGAAAAACCTTGACAACATGGTTTTGTCACTATGTTTGGAGACTTAATCAAGGTATGAAGTCTACTAGATAGCTATACTCATAGTAATGCATGGCTTGTAAATGCCACAGACTGTATTTTTATGGATTATCCTCTGGTTTTTAATCTGGATTCATAGTTTTTATTTTTATTATATTTTCTTTTGATTTTCAATTTTGTGCGCCATCAGAGTCACATATGAGATGGATGGCTATATAAATAGACTGACTGACTGACTGACTGACTGAATGAATGAATGAATGAATGAACGAACTGACGGACGGATGGATGGATGGATGGATGGATGGATGGATGGATCTTGTTTCCTACTGAAGATCCAGGTCTTTTTTTGCCCAAATTAACTGTTCAGTTAGTTTTTTAAAAATGTAGAACTCTGAATAATTTAATTCACCAGAAAAAGATCAACCCCCGCTAGCCATAGAATGCAATAGCTCTGCTTAAGGCTAGAAGAAGAAAATGCCAAACAAGGCATTTATAAAGCAACAAATAAATTGGCTTCATTTGCATATAAATAAAGGAGCACATGATAGAGATCCTGAAGGCAGAGGGTAAGTAATAACTTCAAATGTCAGTGCTTTGTAATGATAGTCAAGGAATCTTTGTGGGTTTGGTGCCAACTAAGTTTTACTTCTAAAGCTGCTGAGGGAATATCCTAATAATAATAAAAAAAATGCATAGGAACTAAAGTAAGTAACTTTTTTGGTTGTTATCTAATGGTGAACCAGAGACTCTGAGGAATAACAAAATTAATTCTTCTTTAGTTTTATATGACATTGGGAGAAAAAGTCATAGTGTTAATTCACATCTTTTGTACAATATATTTTTCCCATAATTCCTAATTAGTATATTATTTTTAAATAATTTACATTTTATTCAGCCAAAAAGAATCTTGATTTTTTGATTTTACCCATTTGTTCATTTTATATTGGAACATGTTAATACAAAGTTTATATTGACTAAAAATTAATTTTGGTTCATTCTTTGGATAATTACTCATTTCCAGTCCATTGGACTGAACAAAATAAATCCAGTATTGAGTTCAAACATTGTTCATTTATGCATGCTTTTGTTTGAACTTGTTATTTAAATGAGGAATTGGATAAGACAAAAAAAGTAAAATTTATCTTCTTTGGATGGAGAAGGCACCAGGCAACCAATTCTTTATTTTATTCTATTAATTTATTCTATTTTATATTCTATTTTATTTTGTTTGTTATTTAGGAGTGTTGCTGAGGCATTACGCAGAGTCTTCCTAAGCCATCCCACACAGATCCGATTTCCCTGGTCCAGTGTAAACTTAGTTTTACATGACCAAGAATGTATAGACTGTATTTATCTATGATAGGACCAAAATGGTCAAAGAAATCTATTTCTCGGAATAAATGACATCCTGTAGCAGAGGGAACTCTTTCCTTCACACCCAGACTATCTACTATCATGCCATGCCATTAAAACATGGTCCTTGTTACCTAACTCAGAAGCAATTTCAAGTAACTGCCACCATATTACATAGTCTGTGGTTCATTAGTATATAAGTGATGCGTGTTCAACAACATTTCTTGAAATAATGAACTTCCTAGAACAGGGGTATCAAACTCATGTTGCCACAGCAGCATCACATGACCTTCTGGGACTTTTCCCCCTTCGCTAAACCAGGTGGAGCGGGGCCAGCGCTTAATGCATCCAGCGTTTCACACCCCTGTCCTAAAGTATCAAAGTGTCAATGAAGAAAAAGAATGTTCCCTTGCCTCCATTCCAAACATACTCCTTATTACATTTCCATTTGTGAAGTCATATTTTAAAGTTAAGAAAAATAGAACAAACTATATTCCAATATTTGAAGCAACCTGGAATTAAAGAGTAATTTCCTAACAGTGAGAACAATTAAGCAGATGGAACAACTTTCCTCCAGAAGTTGCAGGGGTTCTATCACTGTAAGTTTTTAAGAAGAGATTGGACAGCTGTTTGGAATTGTGTAGGTCAGTGGTCACCAACCAGTGGGCTGGGGACCACTGATGGTCCACAAGAAAATTTTGGTGGTCCTCAGAGAAATGTCACCCTCCAAAGCACCCTCCCCCCAAAGCAATTAATCCAGACTGCATGGGAATACAGGGCTGCGCCACCCACATGGCCTGCAGGAACACAAGGCTTGCATTGTGCACAACATGAGGTAGTGAGTGGAGGGGGGAAAGGACAGAGGGGGCAATTTGCCTCACTCACCCCACACACTTCACCTGGCCACCGGGCTCCTTCTTTCCACTTCTTTCTCCTTCTGCTTTTGGCTGCATGCAAGGAAAGCAACAAGAGGCTTTCTTTCTCTCCCTAAAACTCCACCAGAAATGAATCTTTGGAACCCTGCAAGGCATCCTGCTCCAAGAGGCTGTGCCGGCAGGACAAAGATTCATTTCTGATGGAGTTTGGGGGAGAGAAAGAACAACTTCTGCTGCTTCTGCTGCTTTCCTTGCATGGAGCCAAAAGTTTCTCTCTCTCTCTCTTTCTCTCTCTCTCTCCCCCTGAGAATTGCTGAAGACGATATCCTGCAATCCCAAATAAAGAACAATCAATCAGTAGGAAAATGGGATGGGGAATTTTCCTACAGACTTTTTGGAGGATTTTCCCATGGTCTCTGATCCACAGGATTTAAAATTATGAGTTTGGTGCTCCCTGAGGTCTAAAAGGTTGGTGGCCCTTGGTGTAGCGTCTCCTGCTTAAGGAGGTTGGACTAAATGATCTTCAAGTTACCTTCCAACTCTGTTATTCTTATTCTTCACTTTCTCCATGACAATGAATCTATGGCATGAATCTATACCAGCATCTATACAGATTTACTCTCAGAATCTCTTTCCTGAGAACTCCAAACCAATACAAACAAGTTTATATATATATACCTGTACCCGTGAAAATATAGATATATATATATTTGTTTTCTTAAGATTTTGCAGGTACTTACATGTATGGTATTCAGCTTTGTTCGGGTATTTTCCCACGTCATTGTAGTTGTGCTTTTAAAGTTGTAGCAACATTTCAGCAGAATCTCATCTGCCATCATCAGGCTTCTGTATAGTGTTTGTCTGTGAGTCAGACTTTTACAGTGGTTTCAGATTTAAATTTGGGGCAGCCTATTGCTGTGCCAGAATGGTTTTTTCTTCATCCTGATTGGTTGGGAGTCTTGGTCTGTGTTTATTGGTTTTGGAGTTTGCTGTGTTCTGCTTGATTGGTGTTAGGGATAATATTGTTTACCCTAACTGGTTTAGGTAAAATAATAAATATGTAATCATAGTTTATAAGTTAAAGTGTCTGCAACTTTAAATATAGGAATGTAATTAAGGGAGTGGTTGTGAAAGCACTTTAAAAGAAGCAAGACGACAGCTTGTTCTCTCTCTGGCTTTGATGATCCCTAATTACTGCATGGACTCAAGACTGCATTACTCGAACGGGAGAGAGACAAAGGACTGATTTGTAAGTGAACTGACATAGGATATTCTGCATGGACTTTGCTAACTGAATATCCTTGAATGGACTGGCTAAATGATACATGACTATTGGACTGTTATTTTGACTATGCTATAAATGGATTAAACTATATTTTTGATAGCACAAGCGTATCTGTTATTTTTACTGTATGTTAATAAACATACAAACATATCTCACTCATTTATCTGTGTGCCTATCTGACTAACGTTGCACATTCTGCTTAGCTTGTCTCCTTAACCCTGGTTGGGGAACCCAGGCTTAACACTGGTTATGGGCCCAGAGGCTGCAAAGTCAGTTTAACTAGGATAAAACAGATTTATGTAAAAAGTGAGAGTTTGTGTTGTTATACATTACAGTAAAACAGACAGCTGTGTTTTATTAATTATAGTTTTATATCCATATAAAGAAAACATGGCACAAGTCAATCTACAAAGTTTGTCCCTTATATCCAAGCTGGATGGAACAAACTATGTATCATGGTCTATGAAATGTAGTCTACTTCTACGAAGAGAAGGTCTGTGGAACACCCACCAAATGCAGAAGAATGGGATCCAAAGATTGATGAAGATAGACTAAAAAGAGAAGAATTTATGCATAAAAATGAACAAGCTATTTGCATAATTGGATTAACATTAACTAACCAACAACTTGTTCATATCCATGGAGAGCAAACGGCTGTTGGGTGTTGGCAGAAGCTGAAGAGGATTTATGTTCGAGATAACGTTGGTGCACACATAAATCTAACAAGAAAGCTTTTCAGGACGCATCTCCAGATGAATGGTGATATGCTGAGTCATTTGAATTCTATAAAAAGCATTTTTCAAGAACTGCACGAGAAAGAGCTTATTTTCTCTGAACTACACCAAGTCTATATAATTCAATCTTCACTAGATGAAAGTTATGACAACTACGTCACTTCACTTGAAATTTTGCCTAAAGAAAGTTTAACTTTAACTGATATAACTGGCAGATTGATTGAAGAGGCCAGAAGAAGACTTGAAAGATACCAGTTAAGGAGGGAACAACCTCAAAAAGAAGATAATGAATCTCCTACTGCATACGCAATTAAAAAGTGTTTTAATTGTGGAGGAAGAGGACATTTGGCAAGATTTTGTAAAAAAGCAAAATGCCAGAATGCTGGCCAGAATACTAAAAGTTATCAAAAGATAAATAAAAATTTAGAGTTAGCCATGTATACTAACGGAGCTGTAAAAATAATTTATGGGTGGTTGACAGTGGAGCATCCCACTGTATAACAAATGACAACAGAAATTTTATTAAAATGTCCAAGAGTACACAGCAGATATCGTTAGCCAATGGCTGGAAACTGAAAGCTAAAGGTCAAGGTATAGCATATTGTTCTTTTATAAAAGAGAATGTAAAAATGTTATATGTACCACAACTTAAGTTTAATTTAATTTCAGTAAGAATTTTGGTTAAACTAGGAGATGTAGTTACCTTTAAAGGAGATAACTGCACAATTGAAAAAGAAGATAAGAAAATTACTGCATCTTTAAGAGGTGAATTATATGTGTTAAATGATGATGGTTTAAAGGTGGCTAACATGGTTTATGAAAATAAGAAACCCCATGATGAATGTATTCACTTGTTACATCGAAGGCTAGAGCATTTAAATTTTAAAATGCTTAAGAAAACTGTTAAATTATCTAAGGGAATAAGTTTAAAACCTTGTAATAAGTATTTGCAATGTAATGCCTGTAATCAAAGCAAGAGCAAGGTCACACCGGCTAATAGAGTTGATGGATTTCCTACCAAAGAGCCTTTAGAAGTAGTATTTGCTGATTTAATAGGTCCGAAAAAACCAAGTGCAGGAGGAGCTCGTTACATATTAAGTATAATGGACCATTATTCTAGATATGGGTTTTGCTATTTAATGAAGAGCAAAACTGAAATGTATCTAAATCTCTTTAATTGGATAAAATTTGCTGAAAGGAAAACTAAAAAGAAATTAATAACTCTTATAACAGATAATGGTATGGAATTTACAAATAATAAATTCCAGAATAGACTGAGAATGTTAGGTATTCAACATAAAAAGTCTGCACCATATAGGCCACAACATAATGCCTTTATAGAGAGACGAGGCCAAACACTACAGTCAATGGCATGAACTATGATGTCTGATTCAGGATTACCTGACAATTTATAGGGAGAAGCAATAATGTGTGGTAATCAAAAATTAAATAATGTTGTTAATTCAACAACAGGTGAATTACCATTCACACTGTGGCATGGTACAAAACCTGATTTAAGTTACATGCACACATTTGGAGCACCAGCATGGGTGCATATCCCTATACAACTCAGACACAAAGGACAACATACAGCTAAAAGATTATTTTTTGTAGGATATAAATCTAATCATAGATCTTATAGATTCTGGGAACCAGGTACATCTCGAGTTTATACCAGCGCTGGTGCTAAATTCCTAGAACATGTAGGATGGAATAGATTAGAGCAAGATTTAAATAATGAAGTAATTATTGAACCCTACAAAAGGCAGAAAGAACAGACTAGTTATAAGAAGAGTCCAATTAAAGAAGAAGTCCATGAAGAGAAAATAGGACCAGAACAAGAGGAAACAGTTGATCAGGAAGAGTTAGATAATCAAGAACAGTTAATAAATGAAAGTCCACCTGTAAATCCTGAAATACCTAGAGGTACTACACGTGTAACTAGACCACCTGATAGGTATCAAGCAAGTATAGTTTGCCAAGTAACTAAAGTTCCAATTAGTATAGATGAACTTAGGATATATCCTGCAAAGGATCAGGAGAATTGGCAAAAGGCAATGGAAAAAGAACTAAATTCTTTAAAGGTAATGAAAGTATATGAAGATGCCATATTACCTCCAGGAGAAAAATCCATTGGGTGCAAATGGATATTTAAAAGAAAAACTGGAAATGATGGGACTGTTACCCATAAGGCTAGATTAGTAGCTCAAGGATTTAAACAAACTGCATCTGATTATGATGAAGTTTTTGCACCAAGTCTTAAAGCAACATCTTTAAGAGCAGTATTAGTGTGGGCAGCTAAGAAAAACTATGTCGTTAACCATTTAGATGTAGAAACTGCTTACCTGCATGCACCATTGCAGCACACTATATATTTGAAAAAGCCAATTATTTTAAAAGACAATAAAGTAAATAGTAATGATTGTTGGAAACTCAAAAAGAGTCTTTATGGGTTGAAACAATCTGGTTTTGAGTGGAACCAATATATTGTGAAAGAATTAAACAATATAGGTTTTAAATCTGGTTTAGCAGATCCATGTGTGTTTAGAATAGAAAATAATGGAACGGTGTCATTATTGTTATTATTTACAGATGATATTTCTTTGATAACTAAGACTAATAATGAAGCTAATGAGATTATATCATTATTAGCCAAAAAGATAAAATTAAAGCATTTAGGTGAAATTAAAAAGTATCTAGGATTGACAATTAACAAAACAAAAAATGGATTTAAGATATCTCAAGAAGATAAATTTGCCAATTAATTAAAACGTATAAAATGGAACTTTGTAAACCGGCAAAGACTCCAATGAGTCAGGAAGTTTGCCAAACTAATGCTCAAAGTCCCAAATTTGATAAGTCCATCTATCAATCTTTGATTGGCAGCTTATCATATATAAGTAATTGGTCTTGGCCTGATATAGCTTATAGTGTTAATCAGCTGGCACGTTTTAATTCGGATCCACATCAATGTCATTGGCAATCATTAAAGAGAATTTTAAGATATCTCATACAATTTTAAGATATCTTATACAATGAACCATGCATTGTATATAGAACCAAAGGGTGATTTGAGTCTTAGTGCCTATGCAGATGCAAGTTTTGCAACTGACATAAACACTAGAAAATCAACATCTGGGATGGCTATATTATTTGGTAAGACACTAATAGGGTGGAGGTCAATCAGACAACAGCATATCAGCTTGTCCACGATGGAAGCGGAATTTTCATGTCTGTCATTACTATGCACTGACTTGATTTTGTACAAACAGTTTTTATTCGACATGGGTATAACTGTTAAAGAATCCATTATTGTGTACGAGGACAACCAAGCAGCTATAAAGTTAGCTACTAGTATTGCTGTAAAAACTAGATCAAAGCATACTGATTTAAGATACTTAAATGTTAGAGAATCTGTAAAGAATGGGCTAATTAAATTGGAATACTGCATGTCAGAAGAAAACATTGCAGACCAGTTTACAAAAGCTCAAGGAGTAATTAAGTTTAAAGAGAGTTGTAACAAATATGATTTAAAGATGTAAATAGTTATATTTATTATTATAACCTAAAAGGGGAGAATGTTAGGGATAACATTGTTTACCCTGACTGTTTAGGTAAAATAATAAATATGTAATCATAGTTTATAAGTTAAAGTGTCTGCAACTTTAAATATAGGAATGTAATTAAGGGAGTGGTTGTGAAAGCACTTGAAAAGAAGCAAGACGACAGCTTGCTCTCTCTCTGGCTTTGATGATCCCTAATTACTGCATGGACTCAAGACTGCATTACTCGAATGGGAGAGAGACAAAGGACTGATTTGTAAGTGAACTGACATAGGATATTCTGCATGGACTTTGCTAACTGAATATCCTTGAATGGACTGACTAAATGATACATGACTATTGGACTGTTATTTTGACTATGCTATAAATGGAATAAACTATATTTTTGATAGCACAAGCATATCTGTTATTTTTACTGTATGTTAATAAACATACAAACATATCTCACTCATTTATCTGTGTGCCTATCTGACTTACGCTGCATATTCTGTTTAGCTTGTCTTCTTAACCCTGGTTGGGGAACCCAGGCTTAACACTTGGTGTTTCTAATATCTTCTGTCTGTTTTGTGGCTTTTTTTTGGTCTTGATTGGCTGGCAACATTGTGTTTCCTGTATTGGAGGCTTTTAGTGTGGCTTGGCTCTGAGTAAACAGATGGCTATCATTTATTAGGAAGCTAGGTTTCATCTGGGTGCCTGGTTGGGGTGTGTTTGAGCTGGAGGTATTAGGGGGAGTATATTTGTGCCCAGGTGTTTGCCTGGCTTGTGGTGTGGAGATTTTTTTGTTTGTGAGTGCAGGCTTCCAGATAATTGACAGTCTGGTGGAGTCATCTCTTCTATTCATGCTTTCAGGTCTTTTTTCAATCTCAATGGCTTCTCTGATAATTCTGTGGCTGGGGTTTTCTAAAGTGGCTAGAGTTTTGGTGCCATTGAAGTAGGTGCTATGACCTGTGGCTTTCATGTGTTGGACTAGAGAGGAAGTGTGTTCCAGCTTTTTGACTGCATTTTTGTGTTCCTCCAGGAGGGTATTTATTCTTCTATTGGTCTGTCCAATGTATGTGACTGGGCATGATGCACAGGGGACTTCATATATGCCTTGGTTTTCCAGGTCAATTTTATCTTTGGGGTTTCTAAGGATGGCTGTATTTTTCTGTCCATTTTGAAGGCAGTCTTGATGTGATGTCTTACTGATTTTGTCTGTTGTACCTCTTATGTTGGGCAGGACAGCTGTTCCATAAGTCTGTTTATCTTCTAGGTCTCCATTATGTCTCAGTGTGTTTTTTGTGGATTAGGCCAGTGATTTTGTGAAAGCTGTTGGCTGTCAATACTTTAGTCAGGGTGCACGGTTCAGTCTTTATGTGCGTCTTGTCTGCCAGGTATACACATACCTTTGGAATCTGGAAAAGTGAAATTATGAATAAACATGGATATAAAGGCTTCTACATGACTAGGTCAGCTTTGCCATGCATCAGAGAGAAAGTGACTTCTTTGGGTGCTGTTCATGAGGTCAGCAAAAGATAAAGGCAGGAACTGGCACTTTGTCTGATAAGCAGCATTCCTTAAAATGCTGGCCTTTAGTGGATTTTAAGAAGTTACGCAGCCAATTGCAAGATGTCTTAGGCTAACACTGCCTACAAATCTTTTGCAAATAGCTTTCCTCAGGATAAATGCTCCTAAGCAGAAACTGGTTAGAACAACCTAGATTGAATAAACCGTATTGAGTCACAGCTCTTGAACTTTAAAATTCTGTTCTGCGTTCTTCTATTAAAATAACCACATTGCACTCTGAAAAATAAGACTGAAATTGTTATTACTTTAAATGTTCAAGACACTTCTCTTTCCCTCCAAACCTTTAAAAGCAAGTCTGTCCAAACCACTTCATTACTCATGTTTGCAGGCAGTCCTTGTTTAACAACTGTCTCGGCCATTGACCATTCATAAATGCATCAATAATAAATGGCTATTAAAAAAAAACTTGACTAGTGGATACATTTAGGACAACAAAGTAAAACTGATTAAGGTCTGGTCAGTTCCAGGCAGCAACTGCCATCGGGGTGGGTTCGACTCAACTAATTAAGATCACAGAGCTAAACTGTGGAGAAAAGCAGCACAGGAAGAGACCCCTTGTTTAAACAAACTCTCTGCCCTGCAAGGGGGGAAAACATGGAGGAAAAAGGAGTCAAGCACATGATAATGTAGAAGAGAATTTATTGGAATTTGCTTTCCTCTCTCACCCTCCATTTACAACTACAGCTGCGACTGGTATTTCATTCACTAAGTGATGTGGTCATTAAACAAATCATCACATGACCACACTCAAATTTTATGACCATTTTGATCACAGTTGGACAAAGCAACTTTAAGCAAATCACCACTGTTGTTAAGCCAACAATGTGGTTGTTAAGTGAATCACATAGTTGTTAAGCAAATTTGGCTTCCCCCACTGATTTTGTTTGTCAGAAGCCAAGTGGAAAGGTTGCAAATCATGATAATGTAATCACAGCATACAGTAACCAATTGTAAATGCAAATTGCTGCATTTAAGGACTAGCAGCAGTCCTCCCTCTGATCCGCCGCCTACGCGGGACCGCCGATCACTCCCATTGGCTGATGCCGTTTGACAGCCGGCTATAAAAGGGAGCTGTCAAATGGCATCAGCTGTTGCCACCAGCTGGCTGTCAAATAGCCTCGGCAGCCACGGTGACCCTTTATTCGCAAGAATAAAGGTGTTAGCCTCCAGCCTGGCTCCGTCTCTTTCTGTGACCGCCGCTCCACAACACTGGTGATGAGGGTGGGATACAGCAAAGACGTCCAGGCAAGACAATTGAGCCGAAGTCACAATAAGAAAGAGCTGAAGTCACTATGAACTGATCGAAGTCACTGCCGCTGACGCTCTCCTAAGAGCGCGAATTTTAAAGCTCCCTCAGCTGAGGAGCCGAACGCCACTGACAGGCGCAGCCAGAAACGCTTTTCTAAAAGCGAAAACTCGAATCTACCTCAGTCGAAGAAACCAATGCTGCCACTCCAATGGCCTCAAATCCGACATTCCCTCACTTCCAGCCGGGGGCAAAAACTTGGGAGTCATATATGAACAGATTCGAATGCTTTTTAAATGCTATTGATTTGACTGAAGTTACGGACCTCAGGAAAAGGTCCTATTTTTTAAGCTTCTGTGGGGCTACAGTTTTTGACACAGCCTCTGCGCTAGTGTCCCCACATTCCATAAAGGCTATTCCATGGGTTGAGTTGAGGGAAATTTTGTCAAATCACTACTCCCCCAGACCCTCTCAGATAGCTAGGAGACTGGCTTTTAGGAGGAGAGTTCAAGCTGAAAGGGAAACTGTGAGTCAGGACATGGCAGCGTTAAGATCAGCTGCCATACACTATGGGTTTAGGGATTACCTTGAGGACATGCTGCTTGACCAAATTGTGGGAGGAGTTAGGGACCTAAAGCTACAGAGGCGGTTACTAGCTAAAAAAGATTTAACCCTAGCCTTAGCTATTGAGGAAGCTCAGGCTGCTGAATTGTCAGAAGTATCAGCAGCTGAAATTCAGGGAAATACCCCTAAACAGGGGCAGGCTACAATCCACTATGATGAGGCTTCCCAAGAAGAAGAAGAAGAAGAAGAAGAAGAAGAAGAAGAAGAAGAAGAAGAAGAAGAAGAAGAAGAAGAAGAAGAAGAAGAAGAAGAAGAAGAAGAAGAAGAAGAAGAAGAAGAAGAAGAAGAAGAAGAAGAAGAACCTCTTGAGGTAAACCGCCTCACGCGTCCAAGACCCCCCCCCAGGGCCACCTAAGAAAAACAACAGCCAGACAACCAAACAGCAACCCCCTTGTATGAGCTGCGGGGGTAACCTCCATAGATCAAATTGCAGGTTCAGAAACGTTAACTGTCTGAACTGCCAGAAGAGAGGGCACATAGCCAGGGTTTGTCAAGCCGAGCAGGCCTCCACACAAAGATCTCAAGTTTCTGCCTCCTTCCAAAGGCAAGTGGAAAATTGCTACACTTGTTACCACGCAAACAATACCACCCACGGGTCTAACAAAATAAGCATTTCTCTTTTTATAGAAGGTAAGCCCTGCCGAATGGAAGTAGACACCGGGTCAGCCCTCTCCATCATTTTGTGGGCCACCCTGAAGAAGTTGCTGCCTTTGCTCTCAAAGAAGAAGCTGATCAACTGCCACCTGACTCTTCGGGACTACCAGGGAAAGACCATTTCAGTCCTGGGTAAGGGAAAATTCCTCATTCAATTCCAAAACTTTAGAGGTCACTTGCCACTGGTGGTTGTAGATGGTGCCCTTCCTAGCTTGCTAGGATTAGATTGGTTCCCTGCCCTAGGCCTTAACATTACAGGGATTCACTCTGTGGCAAATTCTGAAGTAGATGCTCTTTTTAAGGACTACTCTGATGTTTTCAGTAATGTCCTGGGTTGTTATTCAGGCACCCCCATATCTTTCGATGTAGGCCCACAAGCCACCCCAATTCGTTTAAAACCTTTCGCCATCCGGCCTAAATTGGATGCGAAATTAGACAAACTTATTAAACAGGGAGTGCTGGAGCAGGTAGATTTCGCCAAGTGGGAAATGCCCAAAGTCACCCCCTTAAAAAAAGATGGCAGTGTGAGAATTTGCGCTGACTATAAGACATCCCTCAACCGTTTCCTCCAAATTAGTGTATATCCAGTACCTGTAATCCAACACCTGCTCCACTCTTTTGAGCCAGGCACAATTTTCACAAAGTTAGACATGTCCCAGGCATACCAGCAATTTCCTGTGGACCAACACACTGCTGACCTACAAACTATAGTTACTCACAGGGGAGCTTTTAGATGTAAGCGTTTACAATTCGGGGTTAGCGTTGCCCCAGGCATTTTTCAATCACTCATGGAAAGAATCCTCCAGGGCCTACCAGGGGTGGTTCCATATTTCGATGGAATTCTGGTCTCTGCCACCAACAAAACACAATTGCTACTCAGAGTGAGGTCTGTCCTGGACAGGTTTAGGCAAAACCTAAATTGAATTGAAAAAAAGACAAATGCACCATTGCCACCAAACAAGTGGACTTCCTGGGTTATCGAATTGACGCCTCAGGAATTCACCCCATAGAAAGTAAAGTTAGAGCTATTCACGAGGTACCCACACTCTCTAACAAAACTGAGTTGCAGACCTTTTTGGGACTCCTGAATTTTTATGCAGTGTTCCTGCCTCACAAGGCCTCTGTAGCTGAGCCCCTTCATAGGCTCTTAGACAAAAAGGCCCCCTGGCACTGGGGACAGAGAGAAGCCAATGCTTTCCAAGCAGTCAAGTCTCTTCTAACTTCAAACGCTGTGTTAATCCAATTTAACCCAAAACTGCCCCTGGTGTTAGCCTCAGATGCCTCGCCCTTTGGCATAGGAGCAGTATTGAGCCCTAATGGTTCTGAGGCACCCATTGCCTATTTTTCAAGGACACTCTCTCCTGCAGAGAGGAACTATAGTCAGATCAATAAGGAGGCCTTAGCAGCTGTAGCTGCTGTAAAAAAATTCCACGAGTTTCTCTTTGGCCATTGTTTTCAACTTGTAACGGATCACAAACCTCTATTGGGACTGTTAGCTGGTGATAAGCAAACCCCACAGGTGCTCTCCCCGAGAATGACCAGATGGACTCTGTTCCTGGCCGCTTACTCATACACACTAGTACATCGCCCAGGGAAGAACCTGTGCCATGCTGATGCCCTCAGCAGATGCCCTCTGCCAACACCAGTCAAGGACCCTGCTCCCATCCATGCAATCTTCGACTGCAATGAACTTGACCTGCCAGTCTCACCTATGGATATTGCTGCACACTCTAAAAGAGACCATGTTATCTCCCAAGTCTTGGACTGGGTGGGGAGGGGGTGGCCTGATATTCAGTTCGCCCCTGAATTCATGCCATTTAAGACCCGCAGGCAGGAGTTGTCTTCATTACAGGGTTGTCTGTTATGGGGGACAAGAGTGGTCATACCCCCCACCTTGCAAGGGCCAGTTTTAAGGGCACTACATGAGGGTCATCCTTGTGTCGTAAGGATGAAGGCCTTGGCCCGTAGCTATGTCTGGTGGCCAGGATTGGATGCCCAGATTGCCAACTGGGTTAAAACATGCCAGCCCTGCCAGACGACAAGAGCAGCCCCCCCAACAGCTGCCCCAACCAAATGCGAGGATATAGGGGCCCTTGGGTCAGGCTGCATATTGACCTGGCTGGTCCCATGCAGGGGAGGACATTTTTGGTTGTTGTAGACTCATTCTCCAAATGGACTGAAGTGGCCTTGTTACCCTCCACCACAACATTGGCTGTCACAAGGGCCTTGACCAGACTATTTGTTACACATGGACTTCCTGACACCCTAGTTTCAGACAATGGCCCCCAATTCAGTTTTAATGAGTTCGCCATCTTTGCAGCCAACCTGGGCATCAGGCACGCTCTCACAGCGCCCTTTCACCCTGCAAGTAACGGGGTGGCAGAGAGGGCTGTTAGGTCTGCCAAAGAAGTTTTGGCCAAGCTGGGCCAAGCAGACTGGCACTCCAAACTGTCCACTTACCTCCTCACGCAACATGCTACGCCATGCCCCATCACCAACAAGTCCCCTGCTGAACTGTTGATGGGCAGATGCCTCAGGACCACCCTGGACAGGTTGCACCCCCACTACGCTCTTAGCACACCACTGGCTTCTGACAGCCATGCCAGGGAATTCACCCTGCAAGACCTGGTTTATGCCAGGAACTATGCAGGGCAACCCTTGTGGCTGCCAGGGCAGATAGTTTCTGTTGTAGGGCCCAGGTCTTACAGAGTCCTCCTGGAAGACGGTCGAATTTGGAGAAGGCATGTAGACCAGCTCAGGAGACGCTGGAACAGGCCTACCACCGAAATCTCGGTCTACCAGCTGCCGGACAACCCGGTCTACTCACCGCCTGCCGCAGCCACCCCGCCAAAGGACCTGGTCTACCAGCCACCTGCCAAACCAACCAACTGACCTCCGCAAGAAGACTCACCCGAACAGCAGCCAGACAGCAGGTCAAGGATGGATGACGATCCTCTGGAGGCTCCTGTCGCTGCCCGGGAAGAACAGGACTCGGTAGCAGCCGACAAGCCCCTTGAACTTTGAAGATCAGGCCGTGAGCAAAAGTGGCCGTCCCGGCTGCAGGACTATGCATGCTCATGGCCAGGGGGAAGGAGTGCTGTGTTCAAGGACTAGCAGCAGTCCTCCCTCTGGTCCGCCGCCTACGCGGGACCGCCGATCGCTCCCATTGGCTGATGCCGTTTGACAGCCGGCTATAAAAGGGAGCTGTCAAATGGCATCAGCTGTTGCCACCAGCTGGCTGTCAAATAGCCTCGGCAGCCACGGTGACCCTTTATTCGCAAGAATAAAGGTGTTAGCCTCCAGCCTGGCTCCGTCTCTTTCTGTGACCGCCGCTCCACAACACAAATCTAGTTAACAAGAGCCCAATTGTGATCATGTAACTGTGGGGGTAGTGTGACAGCCAAAACTTTGAGAAGTCATAAGTGCCTTTTTTTCCCAGGGCCATCATATCTCCAAACCATCATTAAATGAATGATTGTAAATTAAGAATTACCTTTATATGAATGAGACAGCAGCAACTACCATCTCCCTCTCCTCTCTCTTTCTTCTTTCAGACTCTCTCCTCTCTCTCTTCTCACTCCTCTCTCTTTACTCTCTCTCCTCATTCTCTCCTCTCTCTCTTTTTCTTTCCTCTATTTCTCCTTTCTCTCCCCTCTGTCTTCTCTCCTCTCTCTCCTCTGTCTTCTCTTCTCTTTCTCCTCTCTCTCACCTTTCCCTCCTCTCTCTTTCAGACTCTCCTCTCTCTCTCCTCTCTTCCTCCTCTCTCTCTTTTTCTATCTCCTCTCTCTCTTCTCTCTCTCTCTCTCTTTCACTCTCTCTCCCTGTCTCTCTCTCACACACATACACACAACCATTTCACCAAAACACAATAAATGAGGACTACTTGTACTGCAAAGAAGTATCTGTGTTGCAGCAGCTGTATCTAAAACAGTAACAAAGATTCTAAGAAGTTTGCTTGAACTCTTTTTTTAAAAAAAAGTTAAAATAGGACCTTTATGTTATGTTCTGAGCATGGGTGCAAGGATGGAGATGAGCCAGTGAAACAGTGAACTTCAACTCTTTATTTACATGTGAAAACAGCTCAGCTCAATGGCCACGATGGGCCCCTTTTTATAGGCAACTCTTAACTTATTTAACCAATGAAAACACAGGGAGCTCTAGCTCCATTAAACAATGGGAAAGGCTCGTTAATAGCCAATCAGATTCTCCTGAACTGACCAATCCAATGTCGCTATTATCGGTGTTATGTCCGGCGCGGCAAGGAGACCATGACTCAGTGACTTGGTTCAGCTCATTTATGGGTCCCGAGAACGGCTCGGGTTCTGGGGGAAAAACTGCAGCTTTTTATTCCCAAGCCGCGGTGGCCGCGGCCAATGGCACCGCTTTGAATCTCCCGTGATTAGTTTCCACCAATCGCGGGGGATCCCCAGCGGGCCAATCAGAGTGGCTTGCTCGACCAATCACAGCGCGACATCTACAAGAATGTAAATGACGGTACAGAACAACCCTCCCCTCTTGGTCCGGTCCTAAAGTGATGTAGTCCTGTAAGTAGGCGGGGCTCCGTACTTGCCTACTGGACCTGCGCAGGTCAGTTGTTGCTTGGCTCCCGGCTGGTTTGGTCGGGTTCTCTGTTGCTCTTGGCCTCATCGATGGAACCACCTGGAAGGTCTCGCCTGGCTTTTTGTCGCAGCTCCCTCCCGGTCTACCCGGGCTGGTTGAGCTGCGGTTTCCACCGCTCCTGCCTAGTCTTTCTGGGCTGGTTGAGCTGGCCTGGCTGCTTCTTCCTGGTGAGGCGTCGAGCTGGCTGTCCGTTGGTAAGTGTTGCTGGTTTCTTTCTATTGGGTTCTGGTTCCCGGGGTATTCCCTCCCCTCTTGGCTTGTATTAAGGGGTTGTCTGTGTTTGGTTGTGTGTCGGTTGTGTTTCCTGTGATTGTTCTCAATCTTAGTTGATCTATGTGGCATTTCCAGGCTCGTCTGTCGGTGGTTTTCAGCCGGTACGAGCGGGGGCCTGTCAGTTGGGTTATGGTTGCTGGTACCCATGGTGGGTCTCCGGTTAGGTTCTTTGTGTAGACGGCGTCACCTGGTGCAAACGACCTGTGCTTGCTAGAGGAGTTGGGGGGTTTCTCCGGGTTGTATGTGGGGTGCAGCCTGTCTAGTGGGAACCTTATTTTCCTCCCCATTAGTAGCTCTGCCAGGCTTTTGTTTGTTGTTGTGTTCGGGGTTATATGTTGTATGAAGAGCATTTTATTTATTTTTTCTTGGATTTCCCCGTGTTCGATTTTTTGGATGGTATTTTTCGTAAATTGAACCATCCGTTCCGCCCTTCTGTTCGCTGCCGGATGTGACGGAGCTGTCAATGTGTGTCATATGCCCCATTCCACTAGGAATTTTTCAAATTCTAGCGAGGTGAATTGGGGCCCATTGTCCGACACGATGACGTCTGGGAGGCCGTGGGTTGCGAATAGCTTGCTAAGTACCTTGGTCACGGCCTCTGTGGTGGTGGTTTTCATGTTGCTTACCTCCAACCAGTTGGAGTAAGCATCTACTGTTACAAGGAATGTATGTCCTTTAGTGGGCCCGGCAAAATCTATGTGGATCCTGGACCATGGTCCCCTGGGGTTTTCCCATTCCAGGATCGGTGCCGTGGGAGGGCTCGGTCTGGTTTCTTGGCAGCATTCACATCTTGCCACCAGGCCTCAATTTGCTTGTCCATCCCTGGCCACCAAGCGTAACTTCTGGCCAGGGCTTTCGTTCTAACTATGCCCAGGTGCCCCTCGTGTAACAACCCCAATACCTTCCCTTGTAGTTTTTCCGGAATAACAATCCTATCCCCCCACAGTACACACCCTTTTTGTAGCGAGAGTTCTGTTTGCCGGTTCTGGAATGTCTTGAATGCTTCGTCATCGTCTTTTTCTGGCCACCCTTTTTCTACCCAATGTAACACCCAGACATTTGTCTTTATTAGTTTGTTGGGCAATGTCTGATGCAGTTATGGGTAGATCGGGCAGAGTCTCTATGCTGAGGGTGCTCATCGTGGGTGCTGGGTCGGTGTCTAGGTCGGGTAACGGCGAGTGGCTCAAGGCATCTGCATAGGTGAAAGTCTTACCAGGTCTGTGTGTGAGCCGGTAGCTTTAGGCAGCAAGGAATTTGGACCACCTTGTCGTTCTGGGAGATAGGATATTTGGGGTGGCCCAGTTCCCTGCCAGGATGCCCAGCAGCGGCTTGTGGTCTGTGATAATGGTGAACGTGAGGTCATAGAGATATTCGTGGAACCTCTTCACTTCTGTGACGATGGCTAGGGCCTCCTTGTGCAGTTGACTATAGTTCCTCTCTGGTTTGGTGAGTGTCCTCGAGAAGAAAGCGATGGGTGCTTCTCTTCCATCTGAGAGTGTGTGGCTGAGGACAGTGCCAATGCCGAAGGGTGAGGCGTCGCATGTGACGGCAAGTGGCAGGGTCTCATTGTATTGGATGAAGACGGCATCTGAGGTGAGCAGGTCCTTGGTTTTCCTGAAGGTGGCTTCCTCGCATTTCCCCCAAGTCCAGGTGGCCGCCTTGTCCAAAAGCCTATGCAAAGGCTCTGCTGCAGTCGCCTTTTGGGGCAGGAAAACATAGTAAAAATTAAGCAGTCCCAGAAATACCTGCAGTTCCGTTTTATTCCTGGGTGTGGGGGCCTCCTTAATGGCTCTGATTTTGTTTGCGGTTGGGTGGATGCCGTGCTGATCTAGGAGGTACCCTAGGAACTCGACCCGCTCTGTGTAAAGCTGGCATTTTTCTCTCTTCACTTTTAGCCCAGTTTCCTTGAATTTCATTAGCACCTCCCTTAGCCGACCCTCTAGTTCTAGCTGGTTGGTTGCCGACACCAGCACGTCATCGAAGTAGGACACCACCCCCTTAATTCCTTGCAAAAGCCTCTCCATGAGGCTCTGGAAAATTCCAGGCGCCATGCTGACTCCAAACTGGAGTCGGTTACAGCGAAACGCTCCCCGGTGGGTAACTATGGTTTGCACCTCAGCGGTTTCTGCATCGACCGGCAGCTGTTGGTATGCTTATGCCAGGTCGAGCTTCGCAAAAACCTTGCCTCCCCCCAGTGAGTGTAGAAGGTGCTGCGGGACAGGGTAGGCGCTTTGTTGTAAGGCGCAATTTAGGGTGGCCTTATAGTCCCCGCAGATTCTTACCGACCCATCGGGCTTGACTGGGGTGACTATTGGGGTCTCCCACCGGGCGTGGTCAATTGGTTGTAGGACCCCTTGCTTGACGAGCTTGTCAATTTGCTCGTCTATTTTTGGCCTGAGTGCAAAGGGTACCCGCCTTGGTTTTAGGTGTATCGGGGGAATGTTGGGGTCTAGGCTGAAGGAGATGGGGGGCCCTCGGTACTTGCCTAGGGTGCCGTCTAACACTTCCTGAAAGTCCCGTGCCAGTTGCTGTTCCCAATCGGTCTCGGCGGTGTGGTTGATGCCCGTGACTTTGATGCTGAGCGGCGCGAACCATTGCAGTCCCAAAAGGCTGGGTCGGTCTCGGTCCACGATTATCAGGGGAAGCTTTACAGTGTGGCCCTTGAATGTTACCTTGAATTGTCCGGTTCCAACTACTGGGATGCGGTTTCCCTGGTAGTCCTTCATTATTAGTCTCTGGTTCTCCAGCCCCTTCTTGTGGATGGTAGGCACCAAGCATTTGATTTCTTGCCAGGCAACCATGGAGAGGTAGGACCCGGAGTCCACCTCCATTTTACATGGCTCGCCTTCGATGCCTACCTCCACGTAGACTTTTCGGGTGTCAGTGGTTGATGCGTGGCCGATGATGACCATTTGGTGGGTTTCCTCCTTCCGCCGGGTTTCGCCACCTCGTCGGTTCCGTCCGCTCCGGTCCCATCGGCTGTCGGCTTGGCAATCCTGGCTCTGGGGTGTGTGCTGTCCCATCTTCACTTGCTGTGGTCCCGCCATCTGGGGCTCTAGGCCTTCCTCAATCGGCAGACTTGGGCGATGTGACCCTTTTTGTCACAGTGCCGGCAGACTGCATCAAAGAAATGGCACTCTGCTAGAGGGTGGTCACCTCCGCACCTGGCACATGTGGTCTCCGACTTATGACCCCGCCGATTTTGCTGGTCACGTCCTGCCTGGAGCCGGTGGATCTCCTCCTCCTCATCCGTGGTGTCAGAGGCAGAGTGGAATTCGCCATGATGGGTGGTGGTCTCGCGGTGACTTGCTTCCCGGTGGGCCTCGGTCACCCGTCCTAGGTCGGCGGTCATGGTGCGGTCTCCAGTGTCTGGTCTCCGCATGCGGTTCGCTGATTTCCAGGTTGCCTCGGCTGCAGTGGCTTCAGCGATGGCGTCGGCGAGGGCGATGCCTTCTTTGGCCATCAGTCGGCTCTGTAGGATTGGGTTTTGGAGTCCGAGTATGACGCGGTCCCGTAAGGCCTCATCCATGTCCGAGAACCTGCACATGCCCCCTAGGCTTCGCAGTTCAGCCACAAAATTGCTGATGCTCTCACCTGCTCTCTGGTCCCGCCGGTAGAAATCATGCCACCTGATGAGGGTGGGCACAGCGGAGGCATAGTGGTTCCGGAGCAATGGTTCGAGGTTGTCCCAGTCCATCTCCTTGACGTCTGCGGGTTTCACTAGAGCTTTTGCCATCTTGAACACTGCGGGCCCGCAGTGTGTCAGGAAGACAGCTCTTTTCTTTGGCCCGGTGGCATCCTTCATGTTGCTACATTCGAGGAACATGAGGAATCTGTCTGCGTATGATTCCCAGTACTCGGTAGCGGGATTGAAGGGCGCGGATGGTGCGATGCTGGCCATCTCGTCGGTCTCGCTTCCTCCGGACATGTGTTGGTGGGAAATTAGCCTTGGTATCCCACCTTCGTCACCAGTGTTATGTCCAGCGTGGCAAGGAGACCATGGCTCAGTGACTTGTGGCATATACAGATTGGTTTGAGTCAGTGCAATAATTCAAGTGATATCCTATTTATTCTAATCTGTGCACTCTTCTTTCCAAACTAAAGTTTTGCTATTCCTTCACAGGTATCTTTACATCTTAGTTTTCCAAACCATTAAATGACTCAAAATCTTGCAGAGAATAGACCAGGGGTCTCCAACCTTGGCAACTTTAAGTCTGGAGGACTTCAACTCCAGGCTTAAAGTTGCCAAGATGGAGACCCCTGAACTGGAAACGAACACTCATTCCTTTAAGCAGGGGTGAGTGACCATTTTGCAGATTAAAAAAAAAAATCAGTAAAACAAATTTGTTATTCATATTAGAGTCTTAATAGAATAGAATAGAATTCTTTATTGACTAAGTGTGATTGGACACACAAGGAATTTGTCTTTGGTGCATATGCTCTCAATGTACATAAAGAAAAAATAAAATACATTCATCAAGGATCATAAGCTACAATACTTGGTGATAGTCATAGGTTGCTAATAAGCAATGAAATCTTACTAGGAAACAAATAAAACAATATAAATTGTAAAGATACAAGTAACATGGTTATAGTCATAAGTGGGAAGAGATAGGTAATAGGAAGGATGAGAAGAATAATAGTAATACAATCTTGGTTAATAATTTGACAGTGTTGTGGGAATTAGTTGTTTAGCAGAGTGATGGCATTCAGGGAAAAACTGTTCTTGTGTCTAGTTGTTCTATGTGCAGTGCTCTAGTGTCATTTTGAGGGTAGAAGTTGAAACAATTTATGTCCAGGATGTGAGAGGTCTATAGATATTTTCACAGCCCTCTTTTTGACTTGTGCAGTATACAGGTCCTCAATGGAAGGCAGGTTGGTAGCAATTGTTTTTTTCTGCAGTACTTAACAGGAATACTTTACTCATTTAAAAAACAAAACAAAAATCAATGCTGCTTTTGTGAGTATGTTTGTATTATTTGATAATTTGCTCCTCTGGGGCATTAAAAAAAAGAGGAAGCAACACATACCCTGTGGCTCGCCCTTGATTTTTCACGGATGCCATTTGCAGAAATGTAGCCAGGAATCCAATTGTGCTTTCACAAATTTCCTATTTTAAATAACACACATGTTAGAGGCTTATTCAGATCAGTGGATTAAAGCCAGACCATTGGAGTTCAAACTTTAATTATTGTTAAATATTTTGTTTGTGTATTTGTTTTGTGATTTTAATTGTAGATCATACTGAGTTTTTAGAAAAATATTACACAAATGGTATGGATACATTAGAATAATAAAACCCACTGTTAAACATTTTTAAGAAACATTCATTTAACATTCATTTAGGAATGTTTATTTGGAACCAGATTGGTTAACAATTAACAAGAAACAGAGTATTTGGGATAATAGGCTTCTAAATATATGAATATGTTTGTATTCTAAGGGAAGAAAGGAAGAAAAACAAAAGGCTTTTGAAAGAAACAATTGATTTTAGCAACATATATCTTTCAGAATTTTCTATTGCATCAATAAAATTCCACCCACTTAATTTGGTCTACTAACCTACCAGCAAAGTGGGAATATATGTCAATTTGAACATAATCAAGTCTTTTCAAAAGGTAACAAAATCTATTTAAAAGCCAAGTAATGATTTGCAGAATGAAGCAAAGCACATGTGATACAAGAAAGATTGACAGACTGGCACAAAAGCTGGTGGGAGGGACTTCCGGCTTGCGTGGCTTCGGAGCAGCAGGAATTCGCGACAGCTCGCGATTCCTGCTGGCTAGCTGCCGAGGTACCCCCGATCCAGATGGGTCAGGGGGTTATGGCTGCCCTGTAGGGACAGCTGAAGATAGAGGGGAGCCGGTTAGGGAGGTGGGGGCATCGCAGAACCCCCCCTTCTCCGGGAAAACCCCTTTTTCCCAAGGCGGTGGAGCGGCGGTCAGCAATGGCCGCCACGAAGAAGCCAGCAACCGGGTAAGAACTGTGCTGGAGGAAGTGTGAAAAGTGAAAGTTCTGTCTGAGCCGGGTCAAGTAACAACTTTTAAATCTCCTGGAATTGAGCTGCTTGTTGCTGGAGGATACATTGTATCCCTAAGAAGATCGAAAGCGGCGGAGAAGCTGTTAAAGGGAACTTTTTTTTTTATTTTTTTTTTACTCTCTCATCCCACGGAAAAAGCAGAAATATTTGGATGTATTAGACACTGAAAGTGGATTGCTTTGAAAGCTAAGCTAAGAGACAAAGGGATTTTTGGACATTGAAAAATTTAAGAAATTGGAAAATCTCTGCTGGAGGTATGGATTTTTGATTATTTAAAATTGTTATTGCAAGTGGGAAGGGAGAAAGAAAAATTGGAGCAGAAACTGAAAAAGGAGGAGACTGTCTAGAACGTCTTGGTGGATCCCAAAAGAAGATATATGGTAATTGGACCTCTTTGATCAAAAATTAATTTGGAAAGAGAAAGAGAAGAAGGAAGAAAAGTATTAACTTTTGGAACTTTTTTCTTTTTTTTCTTTTTTTAATTGCTTTTGATTGTCTTGGATTAAAAATAATTGTGGTTGTTTTGGAAAAAGTTTCCCTTTTCATAATGGCATTCTCTGTGGATGAACTAGAGATTGAATATCAAAAATATAAAAAAGAAGATACTTTGGGCGCTTTGTTCCAATTCTTAGAAATGGCGTTATGTTCCTTAGAAAAGTTGACGCAGCAGAAGGACTGGGACAAGGAAGAAGAAGAAGAAGCCATCTTTGATGAACAATGGGTTCCTTCCGGAGAGGAGGAGAAAAAGGATAAGAAAAAGGGGTTTTTAAGAATTATAAAAACAACCAAAAGAGAGAAAAATGAGCGAAGAGATGGAGGCAAGGTTAGAAAACAAAAGAAAAGGAGCAAGAAAAGCGAAGGGAAAAAGCAAAGGGGTAGAAAGGGCAAGGAGAAGAATAAGCAAGAGAGAAAAGGGGGGAGGAGAAGCCTTAATGGGGGGAAGCAAGATTTAAAGAAAAAAAGTTTATTTAGAGACAATGGGTGAATTTAATTTAGATTAAAAGAGGGATTCTGGAGGGTATTTAAGAGTGTGTTTTTATATGTATGTATATTTAGAATAAAAAATTTATTATGTAATTTTAAGAATTTTTTAAACAGAATCCCAAGAAAGATTTATATGTAGTATTTTTAAGTTAGGTAATGTGTTATAGATGCAACTCCAATTGGTTTACAGGAGAAGTATAGTAAAAGAAAAAAGATGAATGGATGTTTGGAAATAGAACAGACAAAGAATGTTGTTGAAAATGGTAATAATGGAAGGATATATATGCTTTTTTTTTGATTTTGTATATTGATAAAAGGCAATAAAATTTTAATTGATAAATAATTTGGATGGAAAAGAGAAGTAGGGATAAGATATGAAGTTAATATTATATGAAATATTGATATTATAATCTGGAAATGTTATGTTTTATTGGTCTATCATTATTATTATTTTTTTTAGAAAAGAATTTATAAGCTGTTATGCCTTGATTTTGTGTGTATTGATTTTAGAAAACTGATAAAAATGGTTTTTATATACATATATAAAAAAGAAAATGATAATAAGATATAGAAGGAGACTTAGGTTGAATATGATGTTTGAATTTGTGTCTGTGTAAAGAGTTTTTAACCCGGGAACAGACAACCTTCAGAAAAGATCTTGTAGTTTTGTCTATGTTTTGTGTTTGTATGTTTGTGTATTATGCTTATGATAAAACTAACAAAATTTGTTTTTTATTAAAAAAAAGGAAAAAAGAATCAATAAAACCTTGGAGGAATGTTAGATGAGAATAATTTAAACAAGTCAGAAAGAAAAGAATATGATGATTATAAAATGGATAAATATGGAAGAGAAATGAAATTGAATTGGAGTAAAGAGAAATAATGAGAAACTTGATGAAAGATATTTGCGTGTCCATATGGGGATGGGATAAATTGGAATTATGTTGTATAAAAATATTGTTTTGTTTGACTTGTAAGGATTTACAATATTAAGAGGTTTTATGTGTTTATGTATTTAATGGTTAATGATGTGTTGTTTTATCTTTAAAATTAATAAAATTTGTTTCAAAAAAAAAAAAAAAAAGCTGGTGGGAGCAGGGTACTGGGGTAATATTGGTGCCCATATTTTGACAAGTACTCATGTTTCAGAAGCTGTTTCCGCAAACATTAGGTGTGTCAATCTTGTGTCATTACGGTGGTATCACGTGACTTATCACAACTTTTGTACCCTTCACTAAACCAGGCATGGACATGGCCAGCATGTGACGGATCCGGCCCACGAGTCACAACTTTGACAGCGCTGACATACAGAATATAGAAAACAATAATTAACTATGCATAGAAAAAGACTCTCTGTAAGATGAGAGGAGAGGGAGGGAGGGATAGAGAGAGAGAGAGAGATTTGACATTTACATGTTTGATTCTGCAACTGAGAGCTGTCAGGTCAACAGTTAAAATTCTAGGAATCAGATGTTGGTAAAGACCAGCAAGATTCTACAGCTTTATTTTTCTGCAAAACAGCAGATGACTGAGGGCTCTGGATTAAAATAAATAGTAACTTTTTCAGGGAGAAATCAGTTGGCAAAGTTAATTGTTGGAATGTGCTTGTGCTGTCCAGACAGTTTATAGTTAATTGGGAATTGGGATAGTTAGTTAGAAATTGGGAGCTGTCCCCTTAAGGGAATGTATCATGGTAAATGCAGTTAAGGCATCATGGAAATGTAATCCATATCATGTGGTCACACCTGTAATCCTGATTGGTCACTGAATTGACCCTTGGTGGGTTGGGGGAGGTTCCTTTACTCTTGCCTGGACCCCAGCAGCGTGCTGGTGCCTCACCCCCTTGCTCCTTCATTAGGAGGATGAAAAGTGTTGTGTATGCAATATAATTAATAAAGTGTGAGCTTGGAGTAAGTGCAAGGTTCTGGCCCTGCACTTCTGATTGGCTGTTTAGTGGCCGGACCGGATTGGCCCGTTCCGGGGAATCTGATTGGCCCTTAACAGAGAGTTCTTATTGGTTATAAAAGCTAGCGTTCCTAGCTTGTTATTGGTTAAACGTTACAAGGTTTGCCTATATAAGGTGGGTTTTACTGATATTAAATGAGCAAGTCACGATGTAAATAAAGAGCTGAAGTTCACTGTTCAGAGGCTTGTCTCCATTCTTTCTCGCCCATGCTCAAACTTAACACTGGCAACGAGGGTGGGATGTGGAGACATCTGAACCAATGAAACTTCGAAAAACACTGAGCATGTGACAGACGACGCCAACAACGGAACCATGTCCAGCGGCATCGTACCACCCGCTTTGTTCGATCCATCACAAGAAGACTGGGAGTCTTACATGGATCGTTTCCAAATGTTCCTAGAGACGAACAACTTAAAGGACTCCACAGCTGGGAAGAAACGGGCGGTGTTCCTGACGCATTGTGGTCCAACCGTATTTAAGATGGCTAAGGCACTAGCCAAACCCCGAGAAGTGAAGGCCATGGATTGGGACGACCTATCCTGCGAGACCACTACGCCCCGACCGTGCCTACACTCATGAGACACCACGAGTTTTACCAAAGAAGTCAGCGAAAGGGAGAGAGCGTAGCTGACTTCATAGCAGACCTCCGAAATTTGGGAGGCCTCTGCGGATTCACCGATCTAGAAGAAGCACTAAGAGATCACATAGTTCTGGGATTAGATGCACCAGGCGTTCCAAGCAAGCTGATGGCGAAAGGCAACATCAGCCTTGCCGATGCCATTGCCAATGCTACTGCAGCGGAAGCAACCAAGAAGTCGGCTGCACAACTACGCGGAAACCGCACTCCAGTACCACCACCGACAAGCGAAATCTCACCTAGTTCAAAAGGGCAGCTCACGACAACGCACCACGAGGACCTCTCTTCGTCGTCAGACAGTGACAAAGAAGGGGTCCATAGACTGCGGTCCGACCGGGACCCTCGACCGAAGCCCTTATGCCCTTGCGCTGGCTGTGGAGCCAACCATGCCAGATCCGAATGTAGATTCCGTGACGCACTCTGCCATGAGTGCGGGAAACGAGGCCACATCGGACGGGTCTGCCGCAGGTTACCAGGACCCAGCCAGGCCTCAAAAGGGGCTAACTATCGCCAATTGACAGGAAACCGTCCTGTAAGGTGAGAGCCAGTAAACCACTCCTACAGAAATCGAGCTTTGCAGAGAGAAGAGGCTCACCATACTATCACTATTGGTCATGCCTCAGCCTTGGACACAAAGAAAATCCGAGTCAAGGTAGCCATCGAGAACCAGCCTTGCCACATGGAGGTCGACTCAGGATCGTCCCTCTCGATGGTGTCATGGAAGACACTCAAGCAACTCATCCCCACAATTCAATGCCAAGATCTCCATTTCCAACGCCTCATCCTCAAGGACTACCAGGGGAATCGAATCCCCGTCATCGGGTCCTGCCGAGTCCGAGTATCTTTCAAGAAGCACATAGCATACTTACCTCTAACGGTCATCGATAGAGATAGGCCTAGCCTACTGAGCCTCCAATGGTTCACGCCACTCGGCATTGAAGTGGCCGGCGTAAACCGAGTCGGTGGCTGTGACTGGGAGGAAGACCTTATCTCTGAGTTCAGGGACGTCTTCGCGGACAGCTTAGCGAGTACAAGGGGACCCAGATCTCATTCAGCTTAGATCCAAAAATAGCTCCCATTCGCCTAAAGCCCCGTCGAGTTCCGTTTGCCTTAAAATCAAAAATCGACGAACAACTCGACAAACTGATAGCTCAGGGGTGTTGGAGCCCATCGATCACTCCCCATGGGAAACCCCTATTGTAACACCCATTTAGTCAGATGGGTCAATCTGAATTTGTGGGGACTACCGGGCCACTTTGAACCACGCCCTGCAGCAGAACGCATATCCAGTTCCAGTGGTGCAGCACCTCCTCCATTCCCTGGGGGGCTGGAAAGTTTTTGCTAAATTGGATTTAGCTCAGGCATATCAGCAATTACCAGTAGATGAAAAAACGGCACAGGCCCAAACTATTGTGATGCACTGAGGTGCCTTTCAATGTACCCGGCTGCAATTCGGAGTGAGTGTAGCCCTGGGGATTTTTCAGAGCCTTATGGAAAGGTTATTGCAAGGGATTAAGGGTGTGGTCCCCTATTTTGACGATGTATTAATTGCAGCCCCTACAAAAATATCTTACAGGACCGGTTAAAATTAGTCCTAAAAATATTCCAAGAGGCCGGTCTTAAGGTTAAAAAAAACAAATGTAAATTGTGTACTGACAGTGTTGAGTTTTTAGGGTACCTGATTGATAGCCAGGGCATTCACCCTACCGAAAGTAAATTAAAAGCAATCAAAAACGCTCCCAAGCCAAGAAACAAGGCCGATCTCCAGGCATTCCTAGGCCTCATCAATTTTTATAATGTATTTTTACCGCACAAAGCAACCGTCGCTGAACCGTTACACCGATTGTCAGATAAAAAAGCAATTTGGTTACGATGTAAATAAAGAGCTGAAGTTCACCGTTCAGAACCTTGTCTCCATTCTTTCTCACCCATGCTCAAACTTAACAAAAAGATCACTATCCTTTTACACTATGGAGTCAGCTATGCAAAGATTTGGACACTGAGATGAATCTCGACGTAACTGTGAGTTATATGTGAGGATGCCTGATGAACCAATAAAGAAACTTTGTATGGATGCCTTTGTAGAGTTATCTGTCTGTCTTTATACATTCAGCCAGTAATTATAAAGGACAGAACAGTGCTGCTCACCCTGCAACATGGGTTCATAGTCAATAGTTGTATGCCTTATTGCTTCTCAACTTTAGCTACTTTAAGATGTGTAGATGCTGGTTGGGAAATTCTGGGAGCTGACGTCCACACATCTAAATGTGCCTGAGGCTGAGAAACACTGCTCTAATGTCTTGCTGAGCATAGGGTGTAATTATGTAATGCTGTACCCAAGCCAGATGGAAGCATTCAAAAACATTCTCTAACATTTAATAAGGCAAAAATTCGTTCAATTCAGGTTTGCCTCCAGACAGTTTCATCGACACATCTCTATTATGCTCCTGGCAATGATATGGAAACAATTTTGGATATATTTTGTGGCTTTGTTTTATTTTTGCTTCCACTCTAGCCTATCATCCCACTCAGATCCTAACTCATTTTAATATTAAACCCAAACAAAGAAGTTTTCTTAGGAAATAAGAAGATAATTTGCTCTAGGTGTTATGTCTTGAATTGGTATACTCGAAATCCCCGAGCCTTGATTGGCTAAGGCGCGGGGATTTCTGATTGGCCAGGTGAGCCGCGCTGATTGGCCCGATTGAAGTCTCCCGCGATTGGTGCAAACCAAGAGCGGGAGACTTGAATCGCTGCCATTGGCCGCGGCCGCCACTGCAAAAGGTATAAAAGCCGCGGGCTTTTTGCCTTTCGCCGGTTCGGTTCTCCCCTTGTTAATAAAGAGCTTTGAATGATAGTCACCGACTCTGATCATCTTTTTGCGGACACGACACTGGCGACGAAGGTGGGATCTCGCCCCTGAACCGAACCCCGTGTCCACCCAAGAACCAGCTCCAGCGCAGAGATGGCGAAGATAGCACCGCCCGCCCCGTTCAACCCCGCCACTGAGGATTGGGAATCATACTCGGATCGGTTCCGGATGTACCTGGAATGCGCCGGAATGAAGGACGCCCCGGCCCCGCTAAAACGCGCCGTCTTTCTTACGCACTGCGGACCAGAGGTTTTCCAGATGGCCAAAGCCTTGGCCAAACCGACAGACGCAACCGCCATGGACTGGGACGTCCTTGAACCCATATTGCGGCGCCATTACGCCCCCGAAGTCCCCATCCTGATACGGCGCAACGAGTTCTACCGCCGAAACCAGAAACCAGACGAAAAATTGAGCGACTTCGTCGCAGAACTACGGCGCCTAGGAGGACTCTGTGAGTTCGAAGGTCTGAACAGTCTCATAAGAGACCGCTTCGTACTCGGTTTATGGGATCCTACACTCCAGAGCCGACTTATGGCCAAGGGCGACATCAGCCTAGCCGATGCCCTTACAGCAGCCGCAGCCGCTGAAGCGACCCGCACGTCGGCAGACAGCATGCGAAGATCTGACGCGAAGGGCGGAAACAACAACCCGGCAAGGTCGGCCGACACAAGAAACGAAGCAACCGCACACTACGGTGAATACCAATCAAACTCCAGCACGTCAGAAGACGAGGAGGACATACACCGAGTGCAGACGGGACGCGGCGATCAACGAAGCCGAAAAGGTCGCAGGTCGAGGACCAACTGTGCCGGGTGCAGCGGCGATCACTCCAGGTCAGAATGCCGATTTTTTGACTCTATCTGTAGGCATTGTGAACGACGGGGTCACATCGCCCGAGTTTGCCGCCAAAAGAAGACCCGCAGCCCGCCCAAATGGGAACAGCATGACAGACGGAGAGAAAACTCCCCGCCCAGAACCAGAGAGCGTCAGCCAGACGGTCGGTGGGACCGCACTCAACGATCTCAAAGAAGCGGCGACGGTCGGCGAAAAGAAGAAACCCACCAGACGGTGACCATCGGCCACGCCATCTCCGACGGTGCCAGAAAGGTACATGTAGAAGTACATATCGAAGGCCAGCCATGCAAAATGGAAGTGGACTCCGGGTCCTACCTTTCCATGATTGCATGGCGTGAAATCAAAAGACTGGTGCCTACACTGCAAAAGAGAAACGTGCATGCCCAAAAAGTCATCATTAAAGACTACCAAGGGAATCGCGTTCCCGTAGTGGGCACCAAGAACTTCAATATAACTTACAAAGGCCACACCGAACAACTGCCACTCACAATCGTCGATCGCGACCGCCCAAGCCTACTGGGTTTACAATGGTTCGCCCCGCTTAACATCGCGCTGACAGGTGTCAACCAAGTCACCATCGAAGCTTGGGAACAGCGGCTAGCCCAGGAGTTCCAGGAGGTGTTCGATGGAGGCTTGGGCAAGTACCAGGGGCCCCTTATCTCGTTTGACCTAGACCCAAGGGTTCCCCCTAAGCGGCTTAAACCTAGAAGGGTACCATTTGCATTAAGACCTAAAATTGACGAGCAGCTCGACAAGCTCGTCAAACAAGGGGTATTGCAGCCGATAGACCATGCCAGATGGGAAACCCCTATAGTGACCCCAGTAAAGCCAGACGGGTCCGTGAGAATCTGCGGGGACTATAAGGCCACCCTAAATTGCGCGTTGCAACAAAGCGCCTACCCAGTCCCAATAGTGCAACATTTACTGCACTCACTAGGAGGGGGCAAAGTCTTTGCCAAGCTCGACCTCGCCCAGGCATATCAGCAGCTACCTGTGGATGAGAAAACGGCGGAAGCCCAAACAATAGTGACCCATCGGGGGGCTTTCAAGTGTAACCGGCTCCAATTTGGAGTCAGCGTAGCACCAGGCATCTTTCAAAGCCTGATGGAACGTTTGCTACAGGGCATCAAGGGGGTGGTGCCCTATTTTGATGACGTATTAGTAGCGGCGCCAAACGAAGCCGAATTAGAAAACAGACTCAGACAAGTCTTAACAAAATTTAAAGAAACAGGACTTAAAGTCAAACGAGAAAAATGCAAACTATGTCCAAAGCAAGTAGAGTTTTTGGGCTATCTCCTAGACCAGCATGGCATTTACCCTATGACTAAAAAAGTAAAAGCCATCAAGGAAGCCCCCACCCCAAAGTCCAAAACGGAACTACAAGCGTTCCTAGGCTTACTAAATTTTTATAATGTTTTCCTACCTCAAAAGGCAACGGCGGCGGAGCCTTTACATAGACTCCTAGACAAGAGGGCAGCCTGGACTTGGGGGAGACGAGAACAAGCCGCTTTTCAAAGAACCAAAGACCTCCTCACCTCCGACGCTGTCCTGATGCAATTCAGTGAGACCTTGCCCTTAGCTGTCACTTGCGACGCATCACCCTTCGGCGTCGGCGCTGTCCTCAGCCACACCCTCCCAGACCAGAGAGAAGCACCCATCGCTTTTTTTCTCCAGGACTCTGACCAAACCGGAGCAGAACTATAGCCAGCTGGACAAAGAAGCTTTGGCTATAGTTGCCGCCGTTAAACGTTTTCACGAATACCTGTATGGCCGCCCGTTCACCATCGTGACGGATCACAAGCCATTGCTGGGCATCCTCGCCGGAAACCGAGCCACGCCAAACATCTTGTCACCCCGGATGACAAGATGGTCTGAATTCCTGGCAGCCTACAGTTACGAACTGTTACACAAGCCAGGTAAGAAAATTTCGCACGCGGACGCTTTAAGCCGCTCGCCTCTACCTGACACTGAACCTGACCCAGCACCAACAACAAACACCCTAAGTATCGAGAGCTTACCTATTACCGCATCTGACATTGCCAGAGAAACCATTAAGGACAGGCGCCTGGCACGAATCTTACACTGGTTAGAAAAAGGCTGGCCGGAAAAAGACAATGACGAGACTTTTAAAACATTCCGCCAGCGCCAGACTGAACTTTCACTACTGAGAGGGTGTATCTTATGGGGTGACCGGGTGGTAATTCCAGACAGATTGCAAGAAAGGGTCTTGGAGATGCTACATGAGGGTCATCCTGGCATCGTCAGGACTAAAGCCCTGGCCAGAAGCTATGCTTGGTGGCCAGGAATGGACAAACATATTGAGGCATGGGTCGCCAAATGCCACCGGTGCCAGGAGACCAGATCCAGCCCACCCGCAGCACCTATCCGGGACTGGGAAACACCACGGGGGCCCTGGTCCAGAATCCATCTTGACTTTGCTGGCCCCACAAATGGACATACTTTTTTAATCACGGTTGACGCGTACTCCAATTGGTTGGAAGTTAGCGACATGAAGTCCACTACCACAGAGGCCGTCGTAAAAGAACTGTGTAAACTGTTTTCTACACACGGCCTCCCAGACGTCGTCGTCTCGGACAACGGGCCCCAGTTCACTTCCATCGACTTTGAACGGTTCCTGGCAGAAAGGGGTATCCGCCACGCATTAACAGCACCGGCGCATCCGGCGGCGAACGGTAGGGCGGAACGGATGGTCCAGTTTACGAAAAAGACCCTCCGGAAAATGGACCACGGGGAGATCAGCGACAAAATCAACCGACTGCTCTTCATACAGCACATCACTCCCAATACTACAACCAACAAGAGTCCTGCAGAGCTTCTGATGGGCAGAAAGCTGAGGTCCCCACTTGACAGACTGCACCCGACTTATAACCCGGAGCGGCCCCCAGACTCCAGCTCCAGGTACCGGACATTTAACCCAGGTGACTTAGTCTATGCAAAAAACATGACGGGGGACCCCCTATGGATCCCAGCCGTCATAACTCAAGTCACTGGTCCACAGTCGTACCGGCTCCAAACCATCGATGGGCGAGCCTGGAAGCGACATATCGACCAGCTCAGGTCACGAACAGCGGCTGACCTCAACCCCCAAGACACGAACCAAGGGGGGAGGGAATACCCGGAAAGACAATCGCAAGAAAAAATAAAACAGAAATACTCACCGGAACACAGCCATCGCGAGTCCCCTCCGGAGAAGAGCAGTCTAGCCAGCTCTACCGACTCGGAGAAGCCAAGCGGGAGCGGCGAAATCCGTGACTCAACCGACCCGGTAGGCCCAGGCAGGAGCCACGGCGAAAGAACCGGCCCGATCATCCAGCCGGTTCGCACAGAGGCAGGAGCAGCCAAAAAGATGACCGCTCCAGCCGAGTTACAGCAAGCAAGTGAGTTGCGCAGGTCAACTAGGACTCGACGGAGCCCCGCCTACCTGCGTGACTACACCACGTGATGGACCATACCAAGAGGGGAGGGGTGTTATGTCTTGAATTGGTATACTCGAAATCCCCGAGCCTTGATTGGCTAAGGCGCGGGGATTTCTGATTGGCCAGGCGAGCCGCGCTGATTGGCCCGATTGAAGTCTCCCGCGATTGGTGCAAACCAAGAGCGGGAGACTTGAATCGCTGCCATTGGCCGCGGCCGCCGCTGCGAAAGGTATAAAAGCCGCGGGCTTTTTGCCTTTCACCGGTTCGGTTCTCCCCTTGTTAATAAAGAGCTTTGAATGATAGTCACCGACTCTGATCATCTTTTTGCGGACACGACACTAGGAATATGTACGATAGAAATACACTAAGAAGAAGCTTTTGGAAAACAGGAAGTAGATAACTTTATGTTGTCTTAGAGAATACATCAAAACAATGAACTTCTTCTAAAGACGATACTCTCCCATGTCTTTGTAGCTCAAAAATAGCATAGAGAAAAGAAGAATACTTTTTGGAAATGCAGAAAGCAGTTTTGTTTTTGTTTTTAAATAATACTAAAGAAAATATTAGCTCATCAATACTTCATGGTCTCCGAAAAAGAATTTAACAAGTAATCACTTGAAGACATCAAGACTTTCTAGTATACCGGAGGATATTGAAGCAGAACTAAGATTTTAAAATTTATGCCCAAGTGTGTAATATGTCTCCTGAGTAAAAGAGAGAGAAAAAACCCCTTGACAGTAATTAAGGAATAAAGTGTCCTCTTATACAATTTAACAATGATAAGAGGCTAAAAGGAAAAAGCTGAGAAACAAAATGGCTTCCTATGGCAGTTAATTCTGAACTATATAAAATGTCAATACAGTTTCAGCAGGGGAGGGCTTTGGCCCCTATTCCTCCTGGTTTTCCTTTGGGGGGGAGAGGTGAGGAAGCCACTGTGGGGTTCTGTATGGTTCTACCCAAAGACCCTGCTGCTCCTAACTTTGAGTTTTCCATAAATTGTATTTGAAAATATAACAGTGAGATCTGAGGTAGTTTCTCATTTCCAAACTCTGCATGGTGTTCAGCCAAAACTCACGACTGAAAAAGAATGATTTTGATTAATGGAAAATGTGATTTAGTTCTGATTTCATGGAACTCTGAGGAAAAAAAACTAATGGATTGCATAAATGATGATGACCATAAAGCATGAGTGGTGAGAAATTCTTTTCATTGAGTGCTTCCATTTTATCATAGAGTATTGCATTTACACATGAATGTAGAAAAGTTTCTTAAGAAGCAGCTACGCTGGAAACACATTTCAGATTTTTTTAAAATCTATGTATGTTCTGTTTTGCACAGAAAACCTAGTTTAGAGAATAGAATAGAATAGAATAGAATAGAATAGAATAGAATAGAATAGAATAGAATACTTTATTGGCCAAGAGTGATTGAACTCACAAGGAATTGGTCTTGGTGAAAATATTCTCAGTATACATAAAATAAAAGATACTTTTGTCAGTGCCAAGAATCATGAGATACAACACTTAATAATAGTCATAGGGCACAATAAGCAATCAAATCATATTAGGAAACAGTCAATAGAACGTTTTAAAGGAGAAATAAATTTCATGTTGGATATCCAGGCCCACGCTCCAGCAGTCCCAAAGATTTGGCCCTTCTGAGGTTAGAAGAGCAGTGGACAATGCTAGAAAAGTATTGGTAAGGATCCAAAATAGTAAAGATTATATTTAGACTACATTCAGTGCTGATCTGAATTTGTTGCCACCCATTGCTCAATCAACCCTGCCTGATCTGTATTAAATGAAAACCATGCTTTGGATTTATGTTTTTTAAAAAGAGAGACAAATACAGAGATTGAATCAAATAGATTCTAATCAAATGGATGGCATAGATTAGAAATAGACCACATTATTAATTCATAAGAGATACTAACATAGTGTCAGCTCAATTAAATTGTTAATAATCTTGTATCTTTTAAAATGTTATTCATTTAGCTTTATTACATAAATGTGGTATTTATTAATTACCTTATTATACACAAATTGCTACTTATTAAAAAATAGTCACACAGTAATGCAACCCTAATAGTACCAAAACTTCATTAGCCATTGGATAAGATCATCCTATTGCAGTGATGCCCAAACTACAGGTACTCTTCAACTTATGACCACAACTGAGCCTAAAATGTCTGTTGCTAAGTGAGACATTTGTTAAATGAATTTTGCCACATTCTATGACTTTTCTTGCCACATTTGTTAGGTGAATCACTGCATTTGTTAAATTGCTAACACCGTTGTTAAGTGAATCTGGTTTTCCCATTGACTTTGCTTGTCAGAAGGTTACAAAAGGTGAACACATCACCCTAGGGTACTGCAACTGTCATAAATACGTGTCAGTTGCCAAGCATCCAAATTTTGATCGCATGATCTTGGGGATGCTGCAATGGTCATAATTGTGAAAAATGGTCTTGTCACTTTTTTCAGTGCCATTGTAACTTCCAATGGTCATTAAATGAATTGTTGTAAGTCAAAGACTACCTGTAGTATATATATTGGGATGGAATACTTTATATTACACTGTACATAAACTAATATCAAATATCTCAGATCAAAACAAATAATGAAGAAAACACACTGACTCAACACCAAACCAAACCAAACAGAAAGCAGAAATGGAATGTTCTCTTCATAGTAATATTTACTTTGCTCCAGCTGTAAAGAGAAAGTGTTCTAAACAGATATACACATGAGCAGGCACACACACAAATTTCATCTCTATAATTTATTTCCTTGCATTATGAAGTTAGAAGTAAACTGTTAAGAAAACTGTGTATAAGAATCCCACAGGCTATTAAAACTATTCAACAGGGTAATTTAACAACTGAACAACTATAATGTTTCTTTATTTATTAATTAGATTGCGCTCCTATTAGAATTTTGCTCCTAAAGCAGGGACAAATGGAATGGAATTGAATGGGATAAAGCAATGTAGACCCAGGCTCATAATACTTGTTTCAGAGTAGACATCCACTGAATTAACAGTATGATATATGGTAGGATACCACAATTACTTATAGGTTTCCATGCAAGCCATAAGTTAGAACCTGATCTAGTGTGTCACATATATTTCCCTTAGTAGGAATATTTTCCAAGAAGCTGTCAGAATCAGCAAAATAAATTCTAGGGGGTTGATTGCTTGCCAACTGAATATTGCAATCTAAACTTTGTATTAAAGATGAAGTATTACAAATAATGATCTTAAAAGTAAGCAATTCATGAATGATATGATATGTACTACATTTTTAAACACACCCATAGAACATGTCAACCTTGTGAAATGGTCCAGACAAAAGGCACAAAAAAGAATACTAACTCTGATATTATTGTAAGATGACATTAACAGGATCTTACAAATTTTCAAGTATAACTTTCCTGCTTTGCCTTTATAGTCCAAAAAACTAGGAAGGGTTCTCTTCTGAGACATTTGCCAAGCCCCCAGGGCTTCTTGGGTTCAGCTGCCTCTTATCTGACCATTGTCTGCAGCTCTTCCTCCTGTCTCCCAAGGTCATTTACACATATCATGACCAAACATTAAACTATTGTTATAATTAATGTTTTAAGGGAAACAATGGAAAATAGAGAAGCAAATGAGCATACAAGATATTGTTAGTTATTAATGTTATAAAGTGCCTAAAATTTTCTTCAGCCAAAATAGTTTGAGCAGCTACATATTTCAATGAAGTAAAGAGTCATCTTGACAAAGTTTCAGCGCTTCAAGAAAAAGTGGGAGCCAATCCTGCCCAGCCTGGAAGCTCTTCTACAGGTGGGAGAGGACATGAGCTTAAGCAGCTTTGACCTTATGAATTTAATTAGTAAAATCAAGAAACAAATGCACAACAGGGAAGTCTGCAGGATGTGGTAAAAAATGTCAATATGGCAGTTTCAACAGGAAGATCAAAGTTCTGCCAATGTTTTCCATGCATCTTACAAATAGCACACATAAAAAACAAATAAAGTTTGATTGCAACCTTGTGGCCATCATCTTGACCACACCCTGGGAACAACCCTATGCACACTGAGAACAATTCCCCAGCTTTTCTTGAAGTCACTCAGCCTGGAAACACTTCAGCAGGAGTTGATTGTGGAAACGAATGGACAAAAAAAGTATTGCTACAAGCTCATCTGCCCTAGGATGTATTGGACAAGAGCCTACTGACCTAAGGACCAGAGAAACGCACATTAACATGATTATGAGAAAAACCCATAACATTTTCTGGATCATGGCCATAATCAACTAAATGCAGGAAACATTTTGTTAATGGTTTGATAAAATGAAAATGCTAACACATTGTCCATTTCTGTAGTCACTAATTAGATTAGCCATCGAACAGTCTTGGGTTTACTCTTACACTCTTCCATTATTTTTCCACATAAGATAGCTGTTAGCTTCACAAAATAAACTAAGTGGACTTTTATGAATAGAATAATTAAAGCAGCCATATCTTTGCTAGGCCTTTTGACTAAGTGGCTGTGTTCATGGGAGTTCCAGGCGACTTCTTCCAATCATTTTCAAAGCAAGGCTTGGTAACTAACAATCCATCTTCTTTCTTTCTTCAGTATTTCTATGCAGCAAGGTGGGTTAAAGGAGAGAGTGATCAGACCAATGTCATTTGGTTGAGACTTTCTTGGCTGAGAAAGGACTCAGTGGTGGGATTCAATTTTTTTTACTACCAGTTCTGTGGGCATGCCTTGGTGGACGTGGCAGGGGAAGGTTTACTGCAAAATCCCCATTCGCTCCCTGTTGCGCTCCGGTTGGAGGACTCTCGAGTTGGGTCCGGAGTGCGCTGCCCGGGAGTAGTCGCCTAGGGGTTGTCTTCAGAGGGACCCTCACAAGGGTGAAGAGGCAAAACATGACACGTCACATGCAGAGTGAATGCAAGGTGGCGAAGCACACACTGCACGGGTGGAGGTGATCTCTCTGACTCCGACCCCGTCAGCTATGCAGCGACGCCTTTTATTGAGCAAAAAGCAGAAATAAGGAAATGCAAGCATTATACCTTATAAGGTGATATATAATTGTTTTTTGTGTTATGTGTGGACGTGTCTTTTGTTCTGCGCAAGCGTCAGGGACTTTCCAAGCCTATTTTGTCATACAGCACGATCGGCTCGTGGACAGTTCTATTGAGCAATTTAGGAGTTGTTAAACGCATGATTTCCTAATGTACTGATGTAAGCTTTGTAGGTGAAAGATAGGTCATAATGGAGTAAGTATGGCTCAGGGAGCCATATGTCACCCTTTTTTGTTTTTATTATTAAGGACAATCTTCAAGGCAGGCCGAGGCGCCGTCAACATCCATGCGGCGCAGAGAGATCTCCTTCGAAACCTTTTGCCCCGAGGATTTGAACAGTTCCTCCTCTGACTCTGAATCGTCCGAGAGGGTGAATATTTTGGTTTCTGACACATCTTGGGAAACAAGTTGGTAAGCATGCTGTTGAAACAGCGCATTTACAGTCATATTAGCTTTAGCCTCAGCAATAGCATTCAAGCTGCGCTTGAGCATGGAAATGAAGACAGGTAGTAGACATGGTAACAGAAAACACCCAATAGCAATCATAGCAACTAAAACAAAAACAGTTTTTAGAGCAGGAAATTTTGGTAGGATGCCATCAAACATTTCTCCTATATCCCATCCTTTCCAAGTCTGTACAGGCACGTGTGCTATTTTCACCATATCATGTACCAATTGTCCCACCACTTCCCCACTACATGCTTGGCAAAGATCACTGAAGAGATAAGAGTTTTATGTTTACATGAAAAAGATACAATGCAGACAAGAGTCTGATGTTTACATAAAGATACAATGCTAGGATGGTACAGAATTGCACTGGAGTCTTCTTCCTTGTCCAAGAAAACAGGAACTAGTTTTCTGAAATGTTCTCCGTCCCCGTCATCTAGGCAGGCGTGCGACCCGTCAGCATCAGGGTTGTCCAAGGAGCAGTAACTCAGCAATAATATTTCTTCATCCGATGTTAAAGACATAACATGAGCTTGCAATAACACATCAGCCTCAGTAGTCATGGAAGATAATTGATTTTTTTTAAAAAAATTGCAATATTCTATTAAAACAACAAGGTCCTATAATACATATCAATATAATGATTATTAATGGTCCTGCCAACGCAGTTAAAAGGGTTGTAAGCCATGGTGAAATAGAAAACGAACCTTGATACCAATTAAGCATTTTTCTAATTCATTCATAGAATCCAGCACGACCTCACTGCTATCAGCATAGAAACAACATTCTCCTTTAAACCAGCACACAATCCCCCTTGTTTTAAAAATAACAGAGCTAAGCCTCTACGATTTTGCAAGAGAGGGGGTGTTCCATGGATACCTATAGAGATATAAAATCATCAGAGTTATACACATTAATTTTTGGTACAAGCCATACTTGAATGCAAAAATGATTTGGATTTAACAATTTCATCCCCGTGGATACATGCCATGAAACCAGTGTAACAAACTCAAACAAAATTATTGCCAGGGATAAAATACATTCCTTTCAGGCGTGATGTTAAAGTTCCTCCTGCAGTTTTGTGGATTGCAGGATATCCCCTGGTTGTGTGGGTGCGTCTGCCAAATTGAATTGAAATGGTGGGTAGAAGTTTTTTATGCAAGAGAAATTGGTTGTAGAACTTAAATGAACTTTTTGAGAGTCAGTTATAGTCCAGGCAATATTATCTCTTCTATGAGGCTTCTGCAGATCGTCATGGGCAGTTCTTTGGAAGCGTTGCTTATTGACAGGATCAGAGCTCGGGTATATAAAAACATGACAAGCAGGAGAGAGGCTTATGGACAAATTAGTTGTAGAACATTTACCAGATGAGGAAGGAATACAATTAATAGAAAAAGGATAATAATTACAATAATGACGATGAAGATTAACTTGATCATTCATTAAGAACGTTAAGTGGGGTGGGGAAACCCTTGATACAATATAAGGACATTCAGATCCCCTTATCTCTAGATTGAATAGAGGAAAAGATTTTAAGTTTCCTTTCCTTAGGAAGAGTAAAGAAGAAACAAAAGAGCGAGGGGTAGAGTGTTCTTTAAAATAAAACAGAAATGACAGAGTGAAAACTTATGGATAGCATTTTCATGACATACCCTCGTGGAACAAGTATAATAGCCTTCTGTTAATGAAATGATTTTAACACGAATAGTCTTTTGACAGGAAGCATAGGTTTTGTTGAAGTAAGGTAGAAATTGCAAAGAAGATATAGGCAAGAATATCAGGAAAGATTTTTAAGTTACAGATGTAGCAGATAAATTCCCATGATAGGGTCTTACTGCCTGACCAGGGATTCAGAGAGTGGTTTTTTCTGGCAGTTTCCTTTCCCCCAAGCTCAGCAGGACTCTGCCAAGCAGAATAATGACAGTCTGTCAGGAGGGGTAAAGGGGGGGAGGAAAAATGACAAAAAGCAGTAGAAGTAGAAGAAATTTAGATTTAAGTTTAGGAACTTTAGAGTAAAAAGACAAATGTTAAGAGAGTTTTGCAATGCTGGGAGGTTCGGGGTTTTTTTTCCCCGCAATGAATAAGAGCACGTTTCAGAGACAAGTGAGCTCATTACACAATAGCCTAATAGCCTGCCCTCCGGGCTGTTGCAGGGAATTCCAAACTTGTGGATTACATCCCATCTGTTACAGAAGTCCTGAAAAGCAGAACTTGTGTAGGCAGATCCATTGTCTTCTTTGATTTCTTTTGGACGTCCCAGCGAGGCAAAGGTACGAATTGAATAATTGTTTTACAGCTTCTCCCCTTTGAGGAGTGGCCAGAATAAATCCTGAATATGTATCTATTGAAACGTGCAAATATTTCCATGGGGCAAAAGGTGGATACTAAGTTACATCCATTTGCCAAATTTCACAAGCTTTTAATCCTCTAGGGTTTTACTCCTATGGGAATGGAATGTAGCAGTTTCTGCCTGAGTTAGAGAAAATTAAAAAGTTATCATAACTTGGCAGAGGAGATTCAAACACACTCCCTGCTTCTATTTTTTGATGGACTTTTAAAGCCTCCATAATTTTCCTCCAAGTGACCAAAAAGCCAATAGGTGCACGAGGAGGACAATGGAGATATTCACCAATTTTTTGCCAATATGGAAAATTTTTAAGGACCCTTCCTCTGAATAATTGGGACAATGTTGCCACACATAAGCCAATAACGTAGCAATAGATTTCCTTTTTATGGGAAAGCCCTTTAAATTAGCAGAGTATTTAGAAGAAGCGACTAGCTCTCTCAATTCCTTCTGCTGTTGAGAAAAGCCTCCACCCATACTTACTAAACTCGAGACCATCTTTCAGATCCGATGAAGTGCAATTCGCTCAGGCGCCTGGCGATGCACAGCTCCAACCGAGCTGATAAGTATGGGCGCGCCGCTGCGTATCCCCCTTAGGGAAATGTCGTCACTTGTTTTCTTGTGACTGCATGTGCTAAAAATCCTTTACTCTTCTGAATCGAATTTGCCCTTTTCACTAGATTCATAAGCTCCTCCCTATGCTCTGAGGAGTCTTGGAGTTTGCGGAGCCCATTACATACGATTCGAAAGCCGATGCCCGGTGCGTAGTAACGGGAGTGAAAAGAGAGCTGCCGTAGACACGGCCGGCTCCGTGGATCCCGGACGAGCCCCCAGTTGTCGCGCTCTGGTTGGAGGACTCTCGAGTTGGGTCCGGAGTGCGCTGCCCGGGAGTAGTCACCTAGGGGTTGTCTTCAGAGGGACCCTCACAAGGGTGAAGAGGCAAAACATGACACGTCACATGCAGAGTGAATGCAAGGTGGCGAAGCACACACTGCACGGGTGGAGGTGATCTCTCTGACTCCGACCCCGTCAGCTATGCAGCGACGCCTTTTATTGAGCAAAAAGCAGAAATAAGGAAATGCAAGCATTATACCTTATAAGGTGATATATAATTGTTTTTTGTGTTATGTGTGGACGTGTCTTTTGTTCTGCGCAAGCGTCAGGGACTTTCCAAGCCTATTTTGTCATACAGCACGATCGGCTCGTGGACAGTTCTATTGAGCAATTTAGGAGTTGTTAAACGCATGATTTCCTAATGTACTGATGTAAGCTTTGTAGGTGAAAGATAGGTCATAATGGAGTAAGTATGGCTCAGGGAGCCATAGCTCCCCACACCACTAACCTGCTTCCCAGCTCTGTTTTCATGTGCAGGGCAACATAAGATGACCCAGCCAATCAGCTGGGACTCAGAAAGCAGAGAATAGATGGGAGCGGGGCCAGTCAGAGGTGGTATTTGCCGGTTCTCTGAAATTTTCACTACCGATTCAAAATTTCTCAAAATTACTCAAAATTTCCGCTACTGGTTCTCCAGAACTGGTCAGAGCCTGGAAGGGCTTGAATCTACATCTCTTTAATCCCAGTTAAGATCCTTAACATCATCTTGGTACAGTGTTTATGTATCTTGTACCACCACTACCTCCCTGTAGGCTAATTTCAATTGCTTATGAGCATAATCTCTCTTGTTTCTAAATACAGTCATTCAGAACAAAAAATGAATGTTCTGTAAATATGTTATTCACACTGAGAATTATATTTGTAGAGTGGCCAAATTGCAACCAGAAACTATAGGCAACCCCAATTTTTTAAAGTCATGAGATCCCCTTCTCCATTTAAACAAATGAAATAATAGCAGTAACAATAACATTTAGACATATACTGCTTCACAAGTCTCCGAGTTGGTATTTTAAGGTTCCCACAGGCATTTAAAATATCCTAAAACAGGGCAAATTTTTCAGCTTACCTTTGCTGATGATTTCACTGTATCAGCATATTGCCTCCTGCAGACTTTGAAAGCCAAACAAAATTAAAGTAGAATAAAATCCATCCAACAGCAAAAAAGTTGATTGTCATGATCTACTTTATGATGGCCTTTATAATGCTAGACTTTACAGCTCATCGATTCTCAAGGTGTTGATTATTATTGCAATCATTCACCTGGCTCCCTTACCGAAAAAAATCTCCAAGCATTTTCTTGAGAGGATAAAGACATGATCTTCCAAAATAGAACCTGTCAGACATAAATGAACAGATTCTAATAACATGTTGATTGACACTCCAAATCTATATATATATAGAAAACCAAGGCATATACGAAGTCCCCTGTGCATCATGCCTGGCCACATACATTGGACAGACCAATAGAAGAATTAGTACCCACCTGGATGAACACAAAAATGCAGTAAAAAAGCTGGAACACACTTCCTCACTAGTCCAACACATGAAAACCACAGGTCATAGCATCAACTTCAATGGCACCAAAACCCTAGCTACTATCCAAAACCCCAGCCACAGAATTATCAGAGAAGCCATAGAGATTGAAAAAAGACTTGAAAGCATGAATAGAAGAGATGATTCCACCAGACTGTCAATCATTTGGAAGCCTGCTTTCACAAACAAAAAAATCTCCACACCACAAGCCAGGCAAACACAGATCCCCCCTGATACCTCCAGCTCAAACACACCCCAACCAGGCACCCAGATGAAACCTAGCTTCCTAACAAATGATAGCCGTCCATTTACTCGGAGCCAAGCTGCACTAAAAGCCTCCAATACAGGAACACAATGTTGCCAGCCAATCAAGACACAAAAAGAGCCACAAAACAGACAGAAGATATTAGAAACACCAATCAAGCAGAACATAGCAAACTCCAAGACCAATAAACACAGACCAAGACTCCCAACCAATCAGGATGAAGAAAAAACCATTCTGGCACAGCAGTAGGCTAGCCCCAAATTTAAAACTGAAACTACTGTAAAAGTCTGACTCACAGACGAACACATTCGGCAGAATCTACAACTTTAAAAGCACAACTATAATGACGTGGGAAAATACTCAAACTAAGCTGAATGCAATACATGTAAGTACCAGCAAAAACTTAAGAAAACACACACATATATATGTATATGTGTGTATGTGTGTATATATATATATATATATATATATATATATATATATATATATATATATATGTATATATATTCTGAGAAGCACAGAGCTGAAGACCAAGCCTGAAGATGATGAATGAGACTTCATTGAAACGTTGCCTAGATACTTCCAATCTTACGCGGGAGAAAACCCAAATAATCAAAGATCCACATACAAATACCCGCGAGAACCTCAGAAAACATATATACATACATACATACATACATACATACATATATATATATATATATATATATATATATATATATATATATATATATATATATATATATATATATATATATATATATATTCAAAAGAAAGAAAGATTTGCTCTTCGGGAAAGTTTTTTATTTTTTTGTTCAGAATTTTCGGATTTGTTATCTCAAGTCCGTCTTCAGTGAACTGTTAGATGGAGATGTGTCCAGGAAGGAGCTTTGGTCGTTATTTTTATCGTTGGTGTCAGCGTTCTGTGGATTGGCAGCACGGGCATCATCGCGTGATTGGCTTGTCAGTTGTTTGGATGCGAGTTGGTTTGTTTTTTGATGTTGTTGATCCAATTATCACGTAAACTTTGATAGTTGGGGTCAATGTCTTTGTGGCGATTAATGCAATTGGTGCCAGTATGCCATGCTTCAATAAATTCACGTGCATAACGTGTTTTGCCTGTGCCAATTATTTTGGTTGCATCCCAGTTAAAGTAATGATTTTGGTTTATGCTGTGTGTTGCTATTTGAGATAGTGGGTCTTTTCTTTTGACAGCTAGTGTGTGTTCATGGATTCTTTCGTGGAGTTGTTTTCCAGTTTGGCCAATGTATTTTTGGGGGCATGTTTTGCATGGTATTTCATATATGACGTTTTTCATTGAAGTGATTGGTAATTTGTCTTTGCCTGATATGAGTGTTTTTCTTAATGAAGTTGTTGGTTTGTGTGCAATATTGATGTTGAATGGTTGTAAGTGTCTTGATATGATTTCTGATACACCTTGTATGTATGGAAGTGAGTACCATTTAGGTGGATTTTGTGGGTTTTTGTTGTTTGTGTCTGTTTGTTTGTGTGATTTATGTGGTTTGTGTCTTAGGCAGTTTTTGATGAAGCTTTTTGGATATCCATTGTTTATGAAGAGGTTGTAGAGAAAATTTAGTTCTTCTTTTCGTATTTTTTTGTCTTGGCAATAAGTGTAGGCTCGTTTAAAGAGTGTTGAGATGCAGCTTCTTTTGTGTGTGGTAGGGTGGTTGCTTCTGTAGTGGAGTATAATGTCAGCATTTGTTTTCTTTCTGTATACGCTTGTTTGTAATTTGCCATTTTCAAGAAGTTTTAAGTTGACATCTAGAAATGATAATTGAGTATTATTCATTTCTTCTCGTGTAAATTGTATATCTGGGTGTATTGAGTGTTGATTCAATACACCCAGATATACAATTTACACGAGAAGAAATGAATAATACTCAATTATCATTTCTAGATGTCAACTTAAAACTTCTTGAAAATGGCAAATTACAAACAAGCGTATACAGAAAGAAAACAAATGCTGACATTATACTCCACTACAGAAGCAACCATCCTACCACACACAAAAGAAGCTGCATCTCAACACTCTTTAAACGAGCCTACACTTATTGCCAAGACAAAAAAATACGAAAAGAAGAACTAAATTTTCTCTACAACCTCTTCATAAACAATGGATATCCAAAAAGCTTCATCAAAAACTGCCTAAGACACAAACCACATAAATCACACAAACAAACAGACACAAACAACAAAAACCCACAAAATCCACCTAAATGGTACTCACTTCCATACATACAAGGTGTATCAGAAATCATATCAAGACACTTACAACCATTCAACATCAATATTGCACACAAACCAACAACTTCATTAAGAAAAACACTCATATCAGGCAAAGACAAATTACCAATCACTTCAATGAAAAACGTCATATATGAAATACCATGCAAAACATGCCCCCAAAAATACATTGGCCAAACTGGAAAACAACTCCACGAAAGAATCCATGAACACACACTAGCTGTCAAAAGAAAAGACCCACTATCTCAAATAGCAACACACAGCATAAACCAAAATCATTACTTTAACTGGGATGCAACCAAAATAATTGGCACAGGCAAAACACGTTATGCACGTGAATTTATTGAAGCATGGCATACTGGCACCAATTGCATTAATCGCCACAAAGACATTGACCCCAACTATCAAAGTTTACGTGATAATTGGATCAACAACATCAAAAAACAAACCAACTCGCATCCAAACAACTGACAAGCCAATCACGCGATGATGCCCGTGCTGCCAATCCACAGAACGCTGACACCAACGATAAAAATAACGACCAAAGCTCCTTCCTGGACACATCTCCATCTAACAGTTCACTGAAGACGGACTTGAGATAACAAATCCGAAAATTCTGAACAAAAAAATAAAAAACTTTCCCGAAGAGCAAATCTTTCTTTCTTTTGAACTTATATCTCGGGATGCAAATCTTCACAATTCTCTCTCTCTCTCTCTCTCTCTCTCTCTCTCTCTCTCTCTCTCTCTATATATATATATATATATATATATATATATATATATATATATATATATATATTTGTTATTCGGGTTGGGAGGATCTAAAAATTGAGTTAGAAAACCAAGGAATATACGAAATCCCTTGCACTGCCTGCCCCACCACATACATTGGACAAACTAACAGAAGAATAAGTGCACTCATTGAAGAACATAAGAACTCAATCAAAAAAGAAGAAACAAACTCTTCCTTGGTCCAACACCTCAAAGCCACAGGACATGAGATTGACTTTAAAAATACCAGAACTATCACCAAAACCGAACACTTCAACAACAGAATAATCAGAGAAGCCATAGAGATAGAAAAATGCCCACATAGCATGAATAAAAGAGATGACACCTCCCACTTACCAGCCATTTGGAAACCTGCTCTCATGAACAAACGAGTACCTAACATGAAGAATGACACCAGACCCACATCCACGAGGGCCACAAAAGATGCCACCACCACACTTCCACGTAAAAAGCAGACTCACACCCACACAGAAGATGAGAGACAACCACAGACCAGAAGCCACACTGCAGCTGCATCACTACCCACTTCAAACCCCTCCGAGCCAGACATGAAGTGAACCAACCCCCACCATGAAGATGCAACACGACCATGAACTCGAAGCCAAACAGCAAGATCACAGATCACCAGCTCAAATCCCCCAGCAACTAAGACTAACCCGAGCACAACCAAGCCCCCACCTGAACAAAACACACCTACACCCAATCAGAACACAGACAAGCCCCCACCCAATCAAGTCACATCCCCACTAGCAGTTAAAAGGAAGAAACAGCTGCAAGCTCACATCACTTTGAGAAGCACAGAGCTGAAGACACAAGCCTGAAGATGATGAATGAGACTTCATCGAAACATTGCCTAGATACTTCCAATCTTATGCGGGAGAAAACCCAAATAACCCAAGATCCACATACAAATACCTGCGAGAACCTCAGAATATATATATATATGTATAGATAGATAGATAGATAGATAGATAGATAGATAGATAGATAGATAGATAGATAGATAGATAGATGGATAGATGGATGGATGGATGGATGGATGGATGGATGGATGGATGGATGGATGGATGGATGGATAGATAGATAGATAGATAGATAGATAGATAGATAGATAGATAGATAGATAGACAGACATATATATACATACATACAGGTATGCAGGTCTAGGTGTGTTTGGGTCTTTTCCTGTGTAAGAGTATCTTGGCAACGTTTCAATGAGGTCCCGCTTGCCATCTTCAGGCTGGTGCTTTCAGCTTCATGCTTGTGTGAGCAAAGCGTGATCGGAGCTACCATCTCCCTATATATACTGGCGGGGAGGTTGGCTGATAGATACACAGCCAATACCTCAGCCACACATGTTCTTAAAAAAACCCCAGCCAATCTGCAAACATCAACTCCATCAACCAATCAAGAACTGACAACACAGCCAACCTCCCCATCATTATATATAGAGAGATGGCAGCTCCCATCATGCTTTGCTCGCACAAGCACAAAGCTGAAAGCACCAGCCTGAAGATGGCAAGTGGGACCCCGGTGAAATGTTGCCAAGATACTCTCAATCTTACACAGGAAAAGACCCGAACACACCAAGACCTGCATATATATACACACATTCTGTGTATCTGGGTAAAGTTGCCTATAATAAAAAGCCACAGTGCTTTTTAAAACCACAGTATTTTGTAATTAGATGTTTCTATTCCCAAAACTGTTCAGAGAAGTTTGAAATCAACTTGCAATTTTTACTTCTCCTAACTTCAAATACAGAGAGTGTTAAGTTCTGCACATGGGCGCAAGGAACGGAGACGAGATGGTGAACAGTGAACTTCAACCCTTTATTAATCATTCTGAACAGAGCAAAAGCCTAGAGCAGCAGCAGCCTTTTTACAGGCAAGCTGCTGATCTAGTAACCAATGAGAAACGTGGAGTGTTAACCCCTTTAACCAATGAGAGTGGCTCATTAACAGCCAATCAGATTCTCCTGAACGGACCAATCCGATATCACTATTATCGGCCAATCAGAAGCGCAGGTTTAGAACCCTGCTATTTCTAAAGGTTTGATAAAACTTTATTTAAGCGTTTTATTCGTTCATAACAGAGAGTATGCTGAAAACTCCTTGAACAGTTGATAATAGGAGATGGCCCAGATTGTAATTTACTCAGTGCTCTATCTCAAGCTAGGTTAGGGTTAGGGTTAGGATCCTGGAGTAGCAAAACAAACAAACAAAAAAACAAAAAACCCTCTTACCTCCACATCATACAAGAATAAAATTTAATAAATTGCTAGTGCCTCTACCTTCATGGTTCATGTTGTGAATGCATAAGACTCAATAAAGATAACTTGAGCTTGGGGTAAAGTGCAGGGTTCTGGCCCTGCACTTCTGATTGGCTGTTAACGGCAGGATCGGATTGGCCCATTCTGGGGAATCTGATTGGCCATTAATGGAGTGTTCCTATTGGTTAAGGGAGCTAGTGCTCCTCGATTGTTATTGGTTAATAGTTATTAAGGTTGCCCATATAAGGAGGGTTATAACTGCCATTGAGTAGAGAAGTCACTATGTAAATAAAGAGCTGAAGTTCACCATTCCAGAGGCTTGTCTCCATTCTTTCTCGCTCATGCTCCATACTTAACAGTTCAGGTATGTTTAATATCAAACCAAAAAGTGGTTAAAAGAGGGAAAAACGTTTGGATGCACAGAGGTCTTTTGTCTTGCATGAAAAAGCCCCTTTCGTGCTGAAACAATAAGGCATTTTTTTTCTTTTTACAAAGGATGAAACCACAGCTGCATGTATCTGTAGTGCCTGGAATTGGAAAAAGAAGCAGAAACTCTCTAAACAATCCAAGAATAAGACAGAGAATTGCATGGTACTACTACTACTACTACTACTACTACTACTACTACTACTACTACTACTACTACTACTAATTGTTCTGTCCCCTCATTAGCATGCTTGAGATCCCCACGCTTTGATTGGCCAAAGCGCGGGGCACTCTGATTGGCTAGGCGAGCCGCGCCGATTGGCTCGCTAAGAATCCCCCGCGATTGGTCCATTCGGATCGCGGGAGATTCAAAGTAGTGCCATTGGCCGCGGCCGCCGCGGCTTGGAAATAAAAAGCCGCAAGTTTTGCCTTTAGCCCCAGTTCGGTTCCTAACTCAATAAAAGAGCTTGATACTAAGTCACCGACTCCTGGCATCATTTCCGACGACAAGACACTAATAATAATAAACAACTAATAATGATCTTGAGCTATAGAATAGCAGACTTCTTTTTTTATCAGAGGTTGCAATGACTGAAGTGGCAGACAGCATCTGTGGCACTGCAGCTGAAGAATTTCTTTTGGTAGTAAACTGGGAAAACTACAAGCTTCACAGAAGCACAAGTGTTATGTTTTGAACATGGGCAAGAAAGAATGGAGAAAAGCCTCTGAACGGTGAACTTCAGCTCTTTATTTACATTGTGACTTCCCCATCTTAATAGCAGTTAAACCCGCCTTATATAGGCAAACCCTGTAACTTTTAACCAATAACGAGCTAGGAACGCTAGCTCTTAGAACCAATAGGAACTCTCTGTTAAGGGCCAATCAGATTCCCCGGAATGGGCCAATCCGGTCCGGCCGCTTAACAGCCAATCAGAAGTGCAGGGCCAGAACCCTGCACTTATTCCAAGCTCACACTTTATTAATCTTTATGCATACACAACAACAAGGTTGCAAAGAATACAACAACTTTGATTCAATTTTGGGAGCCAGGAAATACAAACACAGCTCTGAAAATAATACACTGACACTGAGCAATCACGGAGGAGTAGATATATGTCTAAACTAACATGAAATTCTCAGATGAAGATGCCCTGGAATCCAGGATATTATTTTGAATGGTATGTAACAAGATCTCAGGCTTCATCATCTCTCTGCAGTGATATATTGATTCCCCCTCACTGTAACACAGGATTGTTGTTTTTGGCTTTACCATTGCTATTCCAGGAATCTATTTCTTAACAAACACATTAAGGTGTCATTTTTGCAATATTCAGATAAGTTATTTGCATTGTCCCCCCCATAAATCAAATCAACTGTGTGTAAATGTGAGGAATAACTCAGCTCTTCTACAGAAGCCACTTTCCTGTTCACTTTTGCAGCATATCTGCTAAAGGCGAAAAGGTCCTTGTGCATCTATTATCTCAATAATGAGATGAGATGATACATCAATGCTAGGTTTCTGCCTCAGCACAAACTACATCGAGGCATCAGCAATCAAATAGATATACCAAAGGTGCATACTCAACAGGCAACTGGAGTCTGGATTTTGTTTTTCCTTGAAGATGTTTCGCTCCTCTCCTCCAAGAAGCTTCTTCAGTTTTGACTGACTGGCAAAGGATGGAAGGATTTATATTCCTTGCAGTCATCTGGTCTCATCTAACGTCCAAATAACTGCAAGGAATATAAATCCTTCCCTCCTATACCGTACATTCAGAACTGAAGAAGCTCCTTGGATGAGAAGCAAAATGACTTCAAGGAAAAACGAAGCTCAGGTGCCTTTTGAAAAAGCACCTTAGGAATAAACAGGACCTGGATAACTGAGAATCTCCATAAATAAAGTAAATACTGTTTGACCTGTGTACTCTGTGATGAACTCGACTGGTTGGCATGATCAGGCTGGATGAAACTTAAGTTAAAAAACAAAGTACCCTTTCTAAGCCACTTCTCAAAGCAATATGATCTTCTTACTCTCAAAAGAGAAGAGAAATGACCAGATAGTTTCTCCATAGTTTTCCTCAGGATCACTTTAAGCCTTCTTCTGCAGAGTTCACGAGCTGAGGTTTATCCAGCTTTGGCATCATTGGCAAATGGAGTGGGATTGCTCATCAGTATGTGCTGAAGCTGTTCAGCCTGCCATGAGTACACCTCAAAGCAGGGGTGGGCTGCTGGGGGTTCAGGAGATCTTCTAGCTAAGATTCTGTGCAGTTCAGAGAACCCTCAAATCCCACTCCTGGATGGCCCTGCCCACTCTGCCCTGCCCCTCCCAGGAGTCTCCACCTGGCCTGTTTTGGATGCAGGTAAATTCAGGGCATGCACAAGGCTCAGGGGGCAACGGGCTTCCTGGAAGTTCAGGTAAGCTGGAAATTGGGCCGTTTACAGCTTCAAGAGAGCCTCCGGAGCCCAGGGAAGCTGTTTTTGCCCTCCCGGAGGCTCAAATAAGGCCTCTGGAGCCCGGGGAGGGCAAAAACGCCCCCCCCCCCCCCCCACTGTAGTGCAGGAGACTGACTAGGCCACATCAACCCAGCAACCAGGCAGAGAACCTGTTGCTAAAAATTTGGACGCCCACCCCTGTCCCAGCAGTATTCCAGACTGCAGGCCTTAATTAAATGTAAGTTTCATTCAAACAGATCACTTCTTCCTTGGACAGGGCTATGTGAAAGACCTTTGGACTGTTCACCAAAGGTTTTGTGTGTTAGAAGGCCTCTCGGGTTTGGTGTCTTCAGTACACATCTCAGGCAACTCCAGAGGCTGCTAGTCTCATAAAGATTCTCTTTCAGCTTTGTATTTTCTTTGTGATAAAAGCTGAACTTTCATGTCGATACTCCAGCCAACTTTGCTAATAAGATTTCAAAATTAAATTTCTTATCCTGGTTCATCCTCAAAAGATAAAGTTTTAAGGTTGGGTTTTTTTTTTTTTTTTAATGCAAGAGTCAAAGATATTGGGCAATAGTCTTTCCAATCCATTTGGATAATGATCTTTCTACTGCAAATAGTTTGCTTTATTCTTAAGGAAGGTGTTTTACAAGCCTGAGGACAATTCTGAACTGCTGCCTAAGCAACTCTCAAGCTGTTCCAGTCCTTAAGCAAACTTCAGAAATGCCAGCCTGGAATGCAGTGGGTTGATGAGACTAAGTCACTGCAAGAGACGATCAATCATACTCTTGTTTCCTGCCCTTCCCATCCATGCAAGGAAGTTGAGTGCACGAGCTAACTCCTATTCACTGATGCTCGACTTATCTTTTTAGGGATTGTTTCTGCTTCATTATTGTTAAATCTGGAGCGTGGGTGCAAGGAACGGAGATGAGGCATCGAATAGTGACTCCAACTCTTTATTAGTGACTTCAGAACCGAGCGAAAATCCTGGGGCAGCAGCAGCTCCTTTTATAGAGCTGGCTGCTGTCACAATAACCAATGATTTGAGTTTGCCGTGCTGGTAGCGTCCAATCAGCAGCGACCTGCTGTCAGCCAATCAGATCAGCCAGAAATGGCCAATTAAAATCCGCTGTTCGCGGGCCAATCAGAAGTGCAGGATTATGAGCCTGCTGTGGAAACAAAACTATTAGGATTTTAAACTAAAGCATTTGCTTAGTTCATAACACCCCTCCCCCCTAGGTTCTGTCTGAGGGGTGGGGTGATGTATTCTCGCAGATAGGCAGGTCATTTCACCTGTCTACCTGATCTGCGTTGTTCCACCAGTCCTTGCCCTGACTCTGGTCTCGGTGGGCTGCTTGTTGAGCTTGTTGACAAAGATGTTCCGCCCTCTCCATTGGGTGACTCGGGGTTGTCATCTCTGCTTCTGTTAAGGCTGTCCTCTGGATCCCTTGGATTTGCTGCTGTCGCAGTGCTGCTCTGTGGTGAGGCGATTGTCTGGCCCGGCTCTCCTTCAGAAGGTGAATATCCCCGGGTTGGTTGTGCTGATTGCTGGTTTTCAAGTACTGGGTCGTATGCTAGTTCTTCTCTGGCCCCTTCGATTTCCCTTCCCCCCCAGGTTTGAGGTTTGGGGTTTATGACGAGGGTAGGTACCAGCCTGGAGCGCAGTTGATCAATATGGCGCTTCCACATTTTTCCATCAGCAGTTTGTAAACGGTAGGAACGTGGACCCGTAAGTTGAGTTATGGTAGTGGCAATGGGTCACTGGAAAAGTTTTTTGCGAAAACTGGGTCACCTACCTTGAAGGTGCGATACCTGCTGCAGGACCCCATGGGCTTTTCCAGTGTGTAGGTAGGGTGCAGGCGGTCAAGATGTGAGCGAAGTCTCCGGCCCATCAGAAGTTCGGCCAGGGTTCTGTTTGTGGTGCTGTTTGTGGTAATATGTTGGAGGAGAAGCATCCTGGTCACCTTGTCATCGATGTCCCCTTGCTCCATCTTGTGTAAAGTTTTCTTTATGAATTGGACCATTTGCTCAGCTCTGCCATTGGCCGCAGGGTGAGCTGGCGATGTCAACACATGGCGTATCCCCCGCTCTGCCAGGTACTGTTTGAATGCCAGAGCGGTGAATTGGGGGCCATTATCTGAAACTAGGACATCTGGCAACCCGTGCATAGCGAATAGTCTATTTAGTTTTTTAGTGACAGCTTCTGTGGTGGTGTTCTTCATTGTGGACCTCCAGCCAGTTGGAATAGGCATCCACTGCTATAAGAAATGTATGCCCCTTGGTAGGTCCCGCAAAATTGATGTGGATACGGGACCAGGGACCTCGGGGTGCTTCCCATTCAGTTGGTGGTGCTTTTGGTGGAGCTGAATGAGTTTCCTGACACTTGCTGCAAGTGGCCACCCAGTTTCTATTCACTTATCTATACCTGGCCACCAAGCGTAGCTCCTTCCTAGTGCCTTCATTCGCACGATGCCCGGATGGCCATCGTGCAATAGTTTTAGAACTTTATGCTATAGTCTCTCTGGGATGACAACTCTGTCTCCCCACAAGATGCATCCCTTTTGGGAGAAAAGTTCTGTCTGCTGGTTTTTGAGAGGCTTGAAGGTGTCATTTGGTTCGTTGTCAGGCCAACCTCTTTCCACCCACCTGAGGACTCGTGTCAAACAAGGATCCTTCCTTGTTTCTGAGGTGATGTCTTGTGCAGTCAGCGGTGGTGAAGGAAGAGTTTCGATTTGTAGCATAGATAGGGTTGGAGCTGGGTCGTCTATGACTTCTGGTAACGGAGAATGGCTCAAAGCATCAGCATGGGGAATGGCTTTCCCCGGGCGGTGTAGCAGTTGGTAATTGTATGCTAGAAACTCTGACCAATGTGTCATTCTTGGTGATAAGATGTAGGGAGTTGGTTTGTCTCCTGCTGAAATGCCAAGTAATGGTTTGTGGTCGGTAATTATGGAGAAAGACCTTCCATATACATACTCATGGAATCGTTTGATCACAGACACAATAGCGAGAGCCTCTTTATCAAGTTGGCTATAGTTTCTCTCAGTTTTAGATAAAGTTCTTGAAAAGAACACAATAGGTGCCTCAGTACCGTTTGGTAGGACGTGTCTCAGGATGGCTCCTACTCCAAATGGTGAGGCGTCGCAGGTGACAGTTAAGGGCAAAGTCTCGTTATATTGTATCAATACAGCATCTGAAGTTAACAGGTCTTTTACTTGCTGAAAAGCTCGCTCTTCGCAATGTCCCCAGACCCAGGAAGCCTTCTTATCGAGGAGCCTATGCAGGGGTTCAGCAATACTCGTCTTCTGGGGCAAGAAAATGTTATAAAAGTTAATGAGTCCCAGAAAAGCTTGGAGGTCTGTTTTATTCCTAGGTCTTGGGGCGTTTTTTATTGCAGTCAGTTTTTTCTCCGTAGGGTGAATTCCCTGTTTGTCAAGAAGGTACCCAAGGAATTCAGCCCTCTCAGTACATAGTTGGCACTTGTCTTTCTTGACCTTCAGGCCAGTGTCTTTAAATTTCTGGAGGACCATTCTGAGTCGTTTTTCTAGCAGGCTTTTGTTTGGGGCAGCTATTAAGACATCATCGAAGTATGGCATGACCCCTTTTATGCCTTGAAGCAATCTTTCCATCAGACTTTGGAAGATGCCAGGTGCTACACTCACTCCGAATTGGAGTCTATTACACTTGAATGCACCTCTGTGTGTGACTATAGTTTGGGCTTCTGCAGTCTCTGCATCTACGGGCAACTGCTGGTACGCCTGAGCTAGGTCCAATTTTGCAAATATTTTCCCACCTCCCAGGGAATGAAGAAGATGTTGGACCACAGGTACAGGGTAAGCGCTCTGCTGAAGTGTGTGATTTAGGGTGGCCCGGTAATCCCCACAAATCCATCAGGTTTTATGGGAGTTACAATTGGGTCTCCCATCGGGCGTAATCGATCGGTTCCAACATGCCCTGGGCTATTAATTTGTCCAATTATTCATCAATCTTTGGCTTGAGTGCAAAGGCCACTCAACGAGGCTTAAGGCGAATGGGCGCAACGTCAGGGCTGAGATTAAATGATATGGGGGATCCCTTGTACTTAACTAGCTTCTCGGTGGAAACGTCCTGGAATTCCTGGATGAGGGCCGCTTCCCAGTCATCGCTTCCGGTTTGGTTGATGCCCACTAGTTCAATTCCTAGTGGCGTGAACCATTACAAACCCAGCAAAATGGGCCGATCTCAATCGATGACGGTAAGAGGTAGGGTTGCGGTGTGGTCTTTGAAGGATACTTGGACATGGCTGGAACCGGCAACTGGAATTCTTTTGGTAGTCTTTTAATATGATTTTTTGAGTGCTGAGGTCCTGGTGACGAATGTCAGGGATCAGCTGTTTTAAGGTTTTCCAGGAGACCACTGACAGGGACAACCCGGAGTCAACTTCCATAACACATGGTCGATTCTCAATGGTAACCTTCACTCGGATTTTCCTTGCATCAAGGGAGGAAGCATGGCCGATGGCGATGGTTTGATGGGCCTCTTCTCGTCTGGTTGAATTGGCGGGTGCTTGATTTCTGTAGTATTGGTTCCATTGGTTGTTTAGGCGGTCCTGATTTACTGGTGGAGTGCCTGTTATATGCTGGAAGTTGTTTTCTCTTCGGATTTGTCTGGACCCTCGCTTGCTTCTGCAGACCTTTGCGATGTGGCCCCTCTTTCCACAGGAATGGCAGAGTGCGTCTAGGAATTTGCAGTCTGATCGCGGGTGATTTCCCCTGAATCCAGCACATTGACACGAAGGCTTACGATTCCGCTGGTCTCGCTGGTCGCGTTCTGACCTAAGTCTGTTGACCTCTTCTTCCTCACTTTCTGATGAGGATTCGAGGTCTTCATGGTGGGTGGTCGTTGTGTGCCTCTCGGAGAAAGGTGTGGTGTCACTGGCAAGTTGGCGGTGCGGTGCGTTCGCTCGGCACATTCGAGTGGCTGACACTCTGGTTGCTTCTGCTGCAGTAGCATCGGCAATGACATCTGCGAGGCCGATGTCTTCCTTCACCATAATCTTGCTCTGGGTAGTGGGGTCTTTTAGGCCCAGAACAATTCGATCTCTCATGGCTTCCTCGAGGTTTGCAAAGCCACAGAGTCCCCCTAGGTTTCTAAGGTCAGCTGAAGCCAATCAGAGCTGGGTTGCATTATGAATGGAATGAAGCCCTGGACTCCATTTGTTCTGAAGGCCTCAGGTTAGAAAACAGTCATTTGAATCACAGCTGGAAAACACAATCGCATCATGCATTTGCAATGGGATGAGATTGTTGTTGTGGCCTGCCAGTGGCCAGAGGAGCTGGTAGCAGATTCCGACAGTGAGGAGGTTGGGGAGGAACATGTGCCAGTCATGGAGTCTGGGGAAAGCTCTGACAAGTGCTCTGTGTTTGAGGCAGAGATGGGCCAGGGCCGCCTGACAGTTATAAGCTGCCTTTGGAGTTGGACATCAATGAGGCACAAGAACAGCTGGAGCCCATTCCCAATGTGTGCATGCGCAGAACTGCCAGAAGAAGGGACCAGCTAAGGAACAAGGGTTGACTTAGGATAAAGCCACAGGTGGACGGTGAATGGACCCTCCCAAAGGGAATAAAAGAGGAGTGAAAGGGGAGTGGGGTTTTGCAGGAGACAATTAGTTCATTTGGGTGAAGATCTATTCCTGCATTCGTGCCAAGTATTGTCTGCTACAACGTGGCACCTGAAGGATATCGGTCTAGCCACTCCCCAAGCCTGATAAAGATCTGTAATTGTGAAATATCTCGAAAGACTATTGGCTGGGACTTTGCTGGAGAGAAATTCACTGTAAACTAAATAAAAGGAGTTTATTGGGACAAGGGGTTGGCTTCGTGCTGTTGGGGAAGCCTAGGTCAGAACAACTGTGAGGAAGAGGTCATCCATTTCTGGGCTCAGGAAGTAGTGACTAATGGGTAAAGCAGAAAGGATGGCTCTGCATTTAGAACATTGTACTGCTAAGAACTTCTAACCAGCCAAGCTCTCTTTAAAACATTTATTTCAAAAGTCAATCAAAATCCATTCAAAGATTCGGTGGTTGTCTTTTAATTCATTTTTAATGACATTTATCAGCAGACAGCAAACTTAGATTGCCATTTTAATTTTCTTTTTACATGATTCTGAAAATAGGTTTTGTTTTCTGGGGCAGATCTAATTGGCTAGTTTACCTCTGAACACATCAAAACCCGAGCCAAACTCCAAGTCACAAAACGAAGTCCAGCTCTCTTCATCTTTCAGAGCAGATACGTTCAGAGAAATTGCAGATTCCAAAGTGATGGAGGAGAAAAAGGAAAAGAGATCAGCTAATTCCCTATTTGTGAATATTCAGGAGCTCCTTTTCACCACAAGGAGGGCTTTGGATGTTGTGGGGCAGTTATTATCATGCTGACCCCATGAGTCTTCGGACAGACTCTGACTCAATAGCCTTGAAACAGAGATGAGAACTGCCCCGTACAATCTGCAACAACTAGCAGACTAAAATCCACAGAGACTCCTTCCTTCCATTCCTTCCATCTAATTCCTGAGAGAAAAAAATACTTTTGCAGAAAGATGCCCTCTTTTATTTGCATGCTCAGATTTAGCCTCATTTGTGGCCCTAAGAAGACATTTGGGTGATTCTTAATTCACCTAAACCATTTCAGTGTGCTCTTGGTGAAAGGGAAAAGGAAGTTTTGGCCCTTCCAACTTTAACATTTATCTCCTATGCTGTACCACAAGGACTGACATTCCTTTGGACTAGATTTGTTTGAGGGGGCACAGAAAAGAGAGAGATAAGCAAAAATGAGTTTAAATCACTCTCTCCCTTCCACAACTTGGAGCATCCAGAAAGTTTACCCAAATTTATGACCCAAGCAGCGACTTTAATAATCACTCTATCCTCACCACTAAGTGATCTTAGAGACAGACACTCCATATTATTTGACACATGTACACTGTTGCAGTGTAATACATACTTAGATTAGTATTGCATTGCCTGCATTTCTGTTTCTAATCTAGCAACTGAATTCATTATTGTACTGGGATCTTATCTGTGACAACCAGTCAGTAGTTTTCCATGCTGTCCTTTCCCCAAACTGGCCAACGAATGGCGGTTCTTTCTACCAGTTTGTAGATTCCCTTCTCCTTTTCACCAGGTTATGCCGGGATCAAGAGATTAACAAAAAGCGAAACCTTCCTTCTGCACAGAAATGAAATTGAATAATTTGGAATTGGCTTCCTTCCCATGCTCCTGGAGTTTGCCTAATATATGCAACTATATTTTCAAAGCTCTGAAAAAGAAGCAGGTTATATTGAATAAGCGGGAATGAATTTCTAAGTAATAATAGTGAGGATAATGAAGAGGGACAATAATCTTCAACTTACAACCACAATGGAGTCCAAAATTTATGTTGCTAAGCGAGACAATTGTTAAGTGAGCTTTGTCTCATTTTACGGCCTTTCTTGAGACATTTGTTAAGGGAACCGCTGCAATTGTTAAGTGAGTAGCATGGTTGTTAAGTGAATCTGGCTTTCCCATTGACTTTGCTGGTTAGAAGATTTCAAAAAGTAATCCACATGATTACTGCAACCGTCATAAACACATGACATGTGTCCACATTTTGAGCACACGACCTGGGGATGTTGCAATAGTCATAAGTGTGAAGAATGGCTGTGGGGTTTTTTTCAGTCCTGTTGCAACTTCTAACAGTCATGAAACAAAATGTTGTAAATTGAGGACTAGCTGTGATGACCCAGGGCGTGGCACAAAGGCAACACAGTCACATAAGTAAGAAGAGTTACTTTAATACCTCCACCTTTGCCCCCAAACGTCCAGGTTACCTTCAGCTGGAGAAAAAACTGTCCCGAGAACAGTCTTTAAGTGGAGGATATTCAATCCGAAAACAAAGTAAATATAAACTGTAAATAAAGATCCACACAAACCATGCTGCAGCAATTAACTTGACAGGGCAGGATAAGGAATTGCAGACTTGAAAGGCCAACAAAACACACACAGTTGGGAAGATGCCAGGAACCCAGATAAGCCTCAACAATAACAGATAACTCATGATTTGCTTCCCACAAGTTGCTGTATGCAGCTTTCCTTTTTAAACATTCTGTTCCCATCTGCAGCTAATGAAGGGAATCAGGGCCCTTTCCTCTCCTGTAAGCCACACAACTGACATTGTTCCCTTCTCCGTTCCTCCCTGCATGCCCTAGGATGAAGAGGGGATGGGCCTGGGTCTTCTTCCAAATTCCCTCTTCCTTGCTCTATCTCTCCTCTGTTCTGCCCAGCCGGATTGTGCCCTTCCACAGTTTCTTCCACAGCCAAGGGAGCCATACTCCCACTCCCTGTCAACTGCTCAGCCTCCCCCACCAAATCAGATTCCGACAGTGGCATAACACTACCTGTAAAAGGTTACTTTAGAATCAGAAAAAAATTGAGTTATTCAGTTGCTACGATAGACATCATCCAATATGCCAATAAAAGTACATTTTGTGTAAGTGGTAAATGTTGCAAAGGAAGGCAATTGAATCCATTGCCGAGGTAATAATAAGAAAGTAGGTGTTGTTGTCTTTTCTTCCTTTCCCTCTCAGTGAAGGATATTTCAGCACATCCCAACTAAGATGAAGGCACCAAAATAGCATCGCAATCATATTCTGATCAGCCAGTAAGACTTGAATAAGCTTTTTCAGTTCTTTGGCGAGGTAAAAGCAAAATGCTGCTGCTGCTGGAAATGGCCATTCCTTTCCAATATAAATACTTGAAATGATGGGGTCCCCTGGGTATAAAATCACAGGTGTCACCTTTCTAAACTTGCTTCAGCTAAGCCCATCAAGTGTACCCTGTTGTTTATTGAAATGGAAAATTATATTTAAACAGAAGAGGCAGATTATCAAGATGGAAATTATACACAGGAGACATAAACAGCAATATCAGGAGAGCAACAGTCGTGGCTAAATTGGCTTTGAATGGTTGACCTTGGGACGAGTAAAATTATGTTTGAAAAATTCAGCAGTATGGTTGTGACTGCAGTACAGAACCATGGAAGCACGCAAGGACAGTAACTACCAAGCCAAAAAGCTCAGCCATGTTGAAACTATCATTTTCTACGATTGCGATGGATTCAGACTTGAATAGTGGCAAACAGGCATTCATAAAATCCAACAAGGTGCAAATCATACTCTCTGTGTAAATTAATACAGGTAATCCTCAAACTTACAACTACAATTGAGCCCCAAATTTCTGTTGCTAATCAAGACAGTTGTTTCAACCCATCTTACCACTTTTCTTGTCAGAGTTGTTAAGTGAATCGTTGCAATTAAGTTAGTGACACAATTGTTAAGTGCATCTGGCTTCCCCATTGACTTTGCTTGTCAGAAGATTGCAAAAGGGGCTGACATGATCCCGAGACGTTGCAACCGTCAGAAATATGAGTCAGTTGCCAAGCTCCTGAGTGTGAAAATTGGTCACTAATCACTTTTTTCAGTGCCATTGTAACTTTGAACAATCACTAAACCATTTGTTGTAAGTCAAGGACTATCTGTAATGCAATTTAAGAGGATTCATTGTAATTTTTGTATAAACATCACCACAATTACACTATGCTAACTTTTCTAGTACATTGATTCACATTTTTTCATATCTTAATCCCCATCAACAAGCACTATTTTAGCAATAGCAATAGCACTTGGATTTATATGCTGCTTTAGAGTGCTTTACAGCTCTCTCTAAGAGGTTTATAGTCAGCCTGTTTCCCCCAACAATCTGGATCCTCATTTTACTGACTTCGGAAGGATGGAAGGCCAAGTCAACCTTGAGCCTGGTGGGATTCGAACTGCCAAATTGCAGACAGCCAGCAGTCAGCAGAAATAACTGCATTCTAACCACTGTGCCACCACAGTTCTTTATGCTGGTAGTGGGCAGAGTTAGCCTGCAATACTGCATTCTAACCACTGCACCACCAGGGCTCATGCTGGAAATGGGTATTGTACCATGATAGTAAGAAAAGCTAAGTTTGGAACAACTCAATGGGGATATCATGGTGATGATTGATTCCTGCCAAAAATGGCATTCTATATGTCTTTATCCATCAAATATGCCAGTATTAAAACAATGAAGCTATAACATTGTCATACATACAGAGGAAGTATGCATATTATGCTACCTAAGGCCAACTGCCTTGAGTGTTGGGATATGCAGATTATAAATTCAGTAGTAAATAAATCTAGTCATTAATGCCACATTGCCACAAATGGCAACAACCCCTCTGGGGTTTCAAGCAAGAGTTTTTCTAGTCCTGATGGGATTAATCCCAGACCTTCTACACATAAATCAATTCCTCAGTTACTGAATTATAGGAACATGAAATTAAATGACAGGGATGGGGAAAATTAAAAGTATGGCAGCCAGTTTGAGCAGTAACTATAAATCTTCGACCTCTTATTTCAAGTTTAATGTATCAGTGAACAGTCCAGGGATGCGTATAGTTCTCAGAAATAATCAAACGTGGCCTATGGAGCTTAACAAGCAAGTTTCCAATTTTTATAAAGGGACCTTCCCCCTTTTTATATGGTACAAGTAAATATGTGATGAAAGTTAACCAGATCTCCAAATCTGTTCCTTGAAATATAAGCACTTAGCCAATGCTGGCCTTCTTCACTAGCTGTAACTCCTGAAATTTGAGCTTTAGTTATGGTGTGTTATTTATTTCTACCATATAGAACAAATGAAATCTCCATTGATCTGTAATCTAACTTTTGGGGTGAATGAACCAGGCCTGGCTGAACCTTGATAAGAAGTAGTTTGTTATAGTGTAGTTCTGATATTTGGAGAAAGATATCCTCTTTACAGAGAAGGCAAATTAAGGTGATGGAATTTTCAATTTTTTACCCTTGGTGGATAACTGATGAATATCTAGATGGTCTACAGGAATAAATAAATACTATGATTTATTTCATCACAGGGTACTTTGAATCTTTATTGTCTGTAGCTGGAAAAATAATACAAAGAACTAGCTTCTCAAGGATGAGTCTAAGTGGCTGAATAGTTGTTTGTCTCCTGAAATGTCTCTGAAGATGAAAGTCAAAGTTTGGAGTCTCACAAGAAGAAAACAAAAGCTTTGATAGCCAAGACTGTTCTTTTCTGAAGATTTACTAGGCACAATCAGGAAAAGAATGTTTCATCTTAGACAATAAAATAATGCATCTTATTCATGTACAGATGAAAAATTACCATCACCATTCTTTCAAATGAAAAACCAAAGCTTCTTTGAAGTTGAATTGCAATTCCAGAAATAATTTGCAAAGGAACGCAATACCTAAATTCATGTCTGTGTTTAATCTGTATGAAAAACAAACAAGCCAAATCAATAAATCAACAAGCAAACAAGCTGGATGAAAAAAGGTTTGAAATGCAAAGTCAGCCTCATGTGGATTTATCAAGGTCCAGGTCACACAACCATAAAATCTAATAGTTTTTTTAAAAAATCTAGCAAGTTAATATTGTTTAAGAAAAAGGGGTGAAATGGTGTCCTACCTCATAGTTTTATAATGATAAAACAACTAATAACAGACTAAAAAAGAAAAATAGGTGCAGAAAAGAAAAAGAGGAAAAAAGAATATAGTAAAGAAAAAGAAGAAAAAATAAGAGTATAATAAATTATATAAACGAATTACTTTCCTCTTCATCACAAGAATTAAACAACTCGAGAAACGTTATTACCTTCTCCTAAAATACAATCAACAATCTCTTCTTCCACATCCCACCTCTTATCCATAAACAAATCCTTAAAAGTTGTGACTTCCCCGGTTGCAGGCTTCTTCTGCAACTGGGTAAGATTGTGCTGGAGGAAGCAAGAAAAGTGAAAGTGCTGACTGAGCCGGGTCAATCAACATCTTTTAAATTCGCTGGAATTGAGCTGTCTGAATTGCTGGAGGATACACTGTATCCCTAAGAAAATCAAAAGTGGCGGAGAAGCTGTTAAAGGGAATTTTTTTTCCTTCACTCTCCCACCCCATGGAAACAGCAGATAAAGATTTGAAATTTGTTTGGGCACTGAAGGTGAACTATTCTGAAAGTTGAAGTTAAGGGACAAAAGAGTTCTTGGACATTGGACTTAAAAATTTAAGAAATTGGAAAACCCTTATTAGAGGGTTTCTGATCATTTAAAAATTGATGTTGCAAGTGGGAAGGGAGAGGAAAAAAATTGGAGCAGAAGTGGAAAAAGGAGGAGATTGCCTAGAATCTCAAAGAAAGATATATGGTAATTGGACCTCTTTGATTAAACAGTAACCCCAGAAAGAGAAATAGAAGAAGGAAGAAAAGTATTAACTTTTGGAACTTTTTTTGAATTATTTTTGATTAAAAATATTTGGGTGGTTGTTTTGGGGAAAGTTTCTGTTTTCAGGATGGCATCGCTTGTGGATGAACTAAAGACTGAATATCAAAAATATAAAAAGGAAGAACAAGATGGAAAAGATACTTTGGGCACCTTATTTCAATTTTTAGAAATGGCATTATGTACTTATGAAAAGTTGATTACGCAGCAGAATGACTGGGACAAAGAAGAAGAGGAACAAGAAGCCATCTTTGATGAACAATGGGTTTTTTCCGGGGAGGAGGAGAAAGAGGATAAGAAAAAGGGGATTTTAAGGTTTGAAAAAACAACCAAAAAAGAGAAAAACGAGAGGAAAGGTGGATGCAAGGTTAGAAAGCAAAGGAAAGGGAGGAAGAAAAGGGAGGAAGAGAGACAAAGGGGTAAAAAGGGCAAGGAGAAGAATAAGCAAGAGAGAAAGGGGGGGAGGAGAAGCCTCAATGGTGGGAAGCAAGATCCAAAGAAAAAAAGTTTATTTAGAGACAATGGGTGAACCTAATTAAGGATAAAAGGAAGATTCTGGAAGGTACATAAGATTGTGTTTTTATATGTATATTTAGAGTATAAAATTTATTGTTTAATTTTAGAATCTACTAAACAGAATCCCAAGATAAATTAAGTGTTATATGAAGTACTTTTAAGTTAGGGTAATGAGTTAAAGGCATCACTCCAATTAGTGTATAGGAGAAGTATAGTAAAAGAAAAAAGATGAATGGATAGTTGGAAATAGAACAGACAAAGAATGTTATTGAAAATGGTAATAAGATATGGAAGGATATATAAAGGTTTTGTTATGTTTTTTTGGGTTTTGTATGTTGATAAAAGGCAATAAAATTTTAATTAACAAGAAATAATTTGGATGAAAAGGAGAAGTTGGGATAAGATATGAAGTTAAATAGATAAAGTAAATATTGATATTTTATTGGGAATCATTATGTTCTATTGGTTTTCTTCTTTAATTATTATTACCTTTTTTTAGAAAAAAATTTATAAGCTGTTATGCCTTGATTGTTTGTGCACTGTTTTTGTAAAATTGATAAAATTGGTTTATAAAAAAAAAAAAAAGAAAATGATAATAAGATATGGAAGGATATATAAAGTGAATATGATGTTTGAATTTGTGTCTTTGAGAAGAGTTTCAACCCGGGATCAGGCAGCCTTCAGAAAAGATATTTTAGTTTGTTTGTTTTTTTCTCTGTTCTGTGTTTTGTATGTTTATGAAAGGCAATAAAATTTTAATAAGCAAGAAATATAATTTGGATAAAAGGAGAAATCTGGATAAGATATGAAGTTAAATAGATAATATAAATATTGATATTACAATTTGGAATTATTTTGTATGTTCTATTGGCTCTCTTCTTTAATTATTATTATTTTTTTTTAGAAAAGATTTTTCAAGTTGTTATGCCTGGATTGTGTATTGTTTTTGTAAAATTAATAAAATTTGTTATAAAAAAAAAGTTGTGACTTCCCTCGTTGTGTGAAAACCCTAGTTGTGTGCAATCATGACTCTTTCACACGAGTTTCTAGGGAAACAGGGATGTTTTTTAATTTTATTTATAAGGGTGCGTAACAATATGTGACCCCAGAGAGACTAAATTCTTTATTTAAAAGCCACTTCATGGAAGCTATTTGTGCAAATTGAAACCCTGATTTTTCCAAAGAGTAAGAACAACAACAACAACAACAAAAAGCAACATATAATATTAGCATCTTTCAGTTTTTATACACTACATGATTGTTCTTCCCTATTTTGTATTCATGCTGAGTGAACTTTCAGAATAGTAAAGAGTATTAAATAAATGCTCTATTTCCCAGTTCTAGGCCATTTAAAGAGCAGCATTTTTTTGTGATATTAAAATCCAATTTGCATAGGCAGGATATGCCTGATTGGTTTCCATATTGAATACAGCATTTAAGTGATTGGTATAATCAGTTCCTTAAGTACTATTAAATGTGAATTTAGAACCAGTGGAAAAGTAATTCCTCATTCAGTCTTTTGTTTCTCTGCCCAAACCAATTCATACAATCAACTTGGTGGGTTAATTTGAGAGTTTGGCACAGAAGCTCTTCTGATAGCTTATTTCTCCAGCTGCATTATTTCCATGAGACTATTATAATAACCTTAAATGGAGCTTTCTATGGATTGTTTTTTTTTTAGCACACAAATACCTATACCAGCAGTAGATAGAATGGTCTGCTAAGGCCCGTTCTGTGTAGTACTCAGGGCATTCCCTCTTTCACGAATGAAGGCAAATAGAAGCATCCCAGGGTAATGTTGCAGAATCCAATCTGGGTTGGTCACTGGAACCAGAGATTTAGTCTTCTGAGCTTTCAGACTTGTGCTGAAGCCCAATCTCAGGGAACATCTCCCAAATAAAATTGTGCTTTGAGCTACTCTATGCATTGTACTGTGTTTCTCATATAATAAGGCTGGGTCTTGTTTTTTTTTGAGCCCCGAAAAAATGGCTAGGCCGTCTTTTTGGAGATGACTTAATTCCCCTCCCCCTTGCATCTTCAGGCGGGCGGGCGGCGATGGCTTGGATGTTGACCTTGGTGTTGGTGGGGCACTTCATATCAGGGTCAACACAGGCAGCACCATATCCGGGTGTGCAACAAAAGTACTTCCTAATGGCAAGCCCCCCCCATTTCCCCCCCATTTCGCATGTTTTAATATAGGCCTTAATTTGGGGGGAGGAGCTTAATTTCATTTCATGCCTATAAAACATGCTGGGACTTCCGATTGGGGGAGGCTGTATTGTTGGAGAAATAGGGTATTTATGTGGTGTCTTCCTATTGGTTGATTGGTACATTGATGACCTATGATTGGCTCTTGTTTCCTTGTGGTGCTAAGTACTTGGCTCCTAAGTACTTGATAAGACTAATGGTAAATCAGCACTCCTGTTGCCTGACAAGGGGCCGTTTCCCAGGGTTCAATCATTTCCCCAACAATCTTAGTAGCTGTGAAAATGAATGTATGCCCTCATTCACTGCAGTGTGAGGCTAGCAATGAGTTAGGGTCTCCTCATCTGACTGTTCACTTGTGTTTTTGCAATCTGATGGTCAGCTGCCTCCCTAACTGTCCTATATAAACACAAGGGCAATCCATGTAGGGAATCTGATAGATTACATTGGAAATATCTCCCACCTCCAAGCGATCTTTCAAATGCATGGTTTCATAAATGCATAATTCCATCTTTTACTTTCTGACAGAAGCCATGCTTAAATTTAAGTTCTCCTTTTGCTTCTGGATGCCTTGCAGCAGGTCTGTAAATATAAATAGCATGATAAATCAGATAATAGAAAAACATAATAAAATTAAAACATGGATCACTGGGAATAGACCTTTGTATGTTTTGTTGCAAACATCTTTAAGTGAAGTTGAGTCCATAGTTGGCAACTCAGATCCAAATCTTCCTGTTTTCACCAGATACCAAGATGGGCTAATTTGCAATTGATCAAGAAAGGTTTTTTAATCAGTTATTGGGCAATGCACTGTACCTTGTTTCATATTCTAAATTATTGCTAGTTAGCTTTTTCAGTAAGTAAGTAAGTAAGCAAGCAAGCAAGCAAGCAAGCAAGCAAGCAAATAAATAAATAAACAAACAAACAAACAAACAAACAAACAAATAAATAAATAAATAAATAAATAAATAAATAAATAAATAAACTTTGAGAGGAGAGGAAATGAAGCAGAGGATTTTATGTCCAGGGCAGAGCTATTAACTAGATCAGGTTCTCCAACCCCCAGTCTATGGACTGGTGCTGGTCCATGGCATGCCAAATACTGGGCAGCACAAACAAGCAATGCCCCATTCATGGAATGCAGGCAGAATGTGAAACCATGCCCTCTCCAGTCCATGGAAAAACCTCTCTCCACAGAACAAGTCCCTGGTGCTCAAAAGATTGGGGGCTGCTGAACAAGAACTGCTAGTCTAGACTATAAACTCTGGGTAACCACTGGATGGCAGCCAACAGTTGCAGTTTTTCTATTTCTCTTCACTCCCATCTAGTGATCTACTGGGCAAAGCTTTCTAATAATTCATTATCATAATTTCCAAGTTCATTTTCAAAAGCTGCCAGAACTGAAAATTAAACTGAAAACATTCTATCACTTGACAATATCCAAGGTTTTATGCCTTGTTGATTAGTTTATTTATTATGGCTTATATGCCCTTCAGTTATGATTCTGAATGGCTTATAAACCATTACAGTAACCAGGCAGAATGTACAACGTTAATTTAATAAGAATACATTTCAGCATAATCAGATTATTCCTTATTTCAGTCTGTTTATGCAGTTCCAAATTCATCAGAAAAGCCAGTTTGGTGCAGTGGTTAATTGGTTACAAAATGAGAGGCACAAAACCACCTGGGTGACCTTGGGCCAGTCCCTCTCTCTCAGCCCTAGGAAGTAGGCAATGGCAAACCACTTTGGAAATCTTGCAAAGGAAACCACAGAAACAAGTCCAGGCAGTTGTCAGAAGTCAACACTGACTTGAAGGCAGCAAAAAACAAAACAAAAGCCTCATCTGGTATTCCACTTTAGAAGAAGTTTTGTTATTGTCCACCTCCCAAGTTAGAATGGATAGAAAACATGACCAGGTGAGCTCATTCGACTTTATTGTAATGATACATTAACATCTTACATATCTGAAACTATTTCTCTCACTTTGTCCCCTTTACAGGGATAGTCTTTGCTGAGTCTCTTGCTCTACCCACGATCCTCCTGAGAGCTAAGCTACATTTTATCTAACTGTTCCCTTAGTCATCCTAAAGGTGATTTTTCAAGAGGCAGATGGACTTTCTATATTTTTTCCTTGAAAACACTTCTCTTCTAATCCAAGAAACTTCTTAAATTCTGATTGAATGGTGGGGAATGGAAGGATTTATATTCCTTGCAGTCATCTGGTCATTAGCATTCTTTCTGAGAGTTGTTGAGGCAACCTGGAGGTTTATCTGGGCCCTCAGGGTCACACAGAAAAGGGTGTGGAACCTTTTTGAAACTGCAGAACCGCTTGATGTCCTTTCTGTCAAAGTCATTCCCAGATACCATTACATTTATCCACATTTCACCAAAGACTGTTTGAAGGTTTCAGGTCATGATCCCTTCTCTGAATATTAACAGGGATGGATAGGGCTTCATCTTTGGGGATAAGCTATTTCAAAAGAGGGGCAGACAGAGAAAGCTCACAGTTGGATTCTTTGATGATAACCATAGCACTTATATCCCACTTCACAGTGCTTTACAGTCCTATCTAAGTGTTTACAGAGTCAGCCTATTGCCTCCTAGCAATCTGGGTCCTCATTTTACCAATCTTGGAAGGATGGAAGGCTGAGTCAACCTTGGGCCTGGTGAGATTTGAACTGCCAAACTGCAGGCAGCTGGCAGTCAACAGAAGTAGCCTGCAGCACTGCATTCTAATCACTGTGCCACTGCAGCTCTTCATGATATTATTTCCTAGGATTTAGGATCCAAAGTAAACCTTTCATCTGGATATCGGATGGGTAGATTTTATTTGTTTTTTAGAAAGCAAAGTAGCTACTGAAATGGTGATATGATATGAAAAATCTTTTTATTCAGAATATACAAACGGGATTACCCCCCCCCCCTCCCTCCTATTAAAGTTATACAATGCAAAATTGAACTACATGTTGATTCCACAAAGACAAATTCTCAGCTGCATGACTTTCATATAAACAATTTTAAATGTATTGTCGGAATTTTTAACCTTGGGTGCTATCATTTTTAAACCATGCAAATGAAGAAAACTATCAGCAGAATCCTGGAAATTATGTTCATAAGAAGGTTGCATCTAATGTTCTTACTGACTGAACCTGAAAAAAATGAAAAATTATAATATGCTAATGCTGCCACCTAATCCAAATCAATTTGAAGAGACTGCATTAGTTTGCCCATCAAATGGGATTATACTTAAGGTTCAGTCATTCCTGTTGACAGCAAGAGAATAGAAGACTTAGAATCTAGCTTTCTCACAATATTTTCAGTAATTTGCCTCAATAAACTGAACTGCATTGCAATGTTACTTTAAGCCCACCCTCTACTGAAGACTTCGGTGCTGTCATATTTTAGGAGCCAGCAACCTGGCAGTGAAAAATATTTCAAAGTTCTGACATGAGTAAATACTCAGCAACCAGACCTTGAAATACTTACAGCCTTATTGATAACCTGTCAGCTTATACCTTTTTTTTTCCTTTTTTAGATTCCTGGCATTTCTTATTTAGTTTCCCATAATAGATTTTTCTGTAGGATGATTTAATTTAAGAATCCTTGCACTTTTGTCTATGGAGATTCTCAGTCATTCTGGTCATGGTTGTCCCAATGGTGCTTTTTCAAGAGGCAAGTGGACTTTCTGGTTTTTTTTCTTTGAAGATGTTTTACTTCTCATCCAAGAAGCTTCTTCGGCTGTTATTGAGTGGTGGTGAATGGAAGGATTTATATTCCTTGCAGACAGCTGGTCACTTGCATTCTTTTAGAGAGTTGTTGAGGCTACTTGGAGATTTATCTGTGTCCTCCGGGTCACTTGAGTAGTGCAAATGGGTGTGGAGACTTTTTGGAACTGCTGAAGCCTTTTTGAAACTGTTGAAGGCTCCACACCCATTTGCACTACTCAGGTGACTCTGAGGACACAGATAAACCTCCAACAGGCCTCAACAACTCTAAAAAAATGCAAATGACCAGCTATCTGCAAGGAGTATAAATCCTTCTATTCCCCACCATCCAGTCAGAGCTGAAGAAGCTTCATAGATGAGAAGCAAAATGCTTTCAAAGAAAAACCAGAAAGTCCAGTTGCGTCTTGAAAAAGCACCTTTGGGACCTTGCATTTTTGATTGGTATAGTATTAGTTGTGTTATGTTATCTATGGCTATGCTCTTCTGTATTAATTCCCTTCTTGAACAGCACATTGGCAGCTTTTATATTCCATGGAAACTGAACAGCTAGAATCAAAAGAACTTGAGGATGTGCTCTCTGGATATTGTTTCCTTTACAATGGATGAACTCTGAGTTTTCTGACATCGTCACTTCTCTATTTATGCAGCTGATCAGATAGCAAAAACTGGGCCAAATCATAAAGACCAAGGCTGCGGCTTCTTGCTCCATTCTTTTAAAGTTAACATGGTAGACCTGGAATGAAAATTCTTTCTACATAATATAGAAATGCTCCAGTAAGCTAAGTGGCAGTATTTGATGTTTAGTAATGCTAAGCTAGATCTCTCTTATGAGGCAGAAAGTAGACAAGATTGCCACCTGATCCCTAATTGAGATAATATATTGTTTTACAAAGTGGCAGTATTTGATGTTTAGTAATGCTAAGCTAGATCTCTCTTATGAGGCAGAAAGTAGACAAGATTGCCACCTGATCCCTAATTGAGATAATATATTGTTTTACAAAGATTAGTTTATTAGCAGTGGATTATTCGGAAAATAATCATGAAATGTTGCAAGCTCCAAAATATTTGCCCTGAATGTTCCAAGCATGAGGCAAAACTTATGTTTTGAGAAGCCTATTTGAAAACAAAAATGCAGTTTCATTCCAAACATGAAATAAAATGTGACTACTTTGGGAAGCATATTTTTTGCATGTGGATTTGCAAAAGTGTAGCGAACAAAGAATTCTCAGTTGTCAAATAATAGTGGTAATTTTCACTCACTTTGAGTGTCCCTTCCATTTTTGCCCCTTGTGAATGATTTGGTGATTGACTATTGATCAGTGGGGTGCTAAATCAGTGGCATGCTATTCTTATACAGGATATTAGGTAAGATGGAAGGCAAAAAGTTGGAAATTAAAGCATGCATGATCCATACGCTTGCAAAACTCAGCCACAGCATCCCAGTCTCAACAGGACATGCTGTTGCTTCTCCCATCCCCATAAATACTTCCTGACTTTTCTGATTTTATTTGTTTTTGGTTTGTTCTGTTTATTTATTTAAACTTGTTATGTTACTGAACTCTGATGAACTCTGGGCAACATACAACCCCCCCCATCCCCAAATTCCATAAAATTCCATATTTTATTTTCCAGATAAAATTCATCACTCCTGATTCCCATTATGAGAAAATTGGCTATATCATCTTTGAACTGGTAAAGTGAAGGAACCTGAGTCTAGAGTTCTTTCAGGTGTCATATCTATTTCCAGGATTGCCTTGGAAGACCCATCACTGTTGGAAATTGCTCCAGATATCTCTGCTGACTGAAGCTAGGAGAGATGGGACCAGGGAGGCAGAGACTTCTGAATGGTGGTAGCCCTAGAAGGTTCATTTTTAAATTCCTGAGCCATGATGGGGTGTGTTATGTTTTGGCTGAAAAATGGAGGTGAGGCCAGAATGATTTCTAACAGCTCTTTATTTAATACTGCCTATGAGGCAGTATTAAAAACTCCCTCACTGACATAGCTCCTTTTATAGGAAACTGATCAGCCAAATGACCAATCAGGAGAGAGTATTTTCCCGCTCTAATAGAGGACCAGAATGAAAATGTCAACTGACAACTATACTCTATATACAATACCTAGCAGGATGGTTTTTTTCTCATTCCTGAATTCTTTCTTTCTTTTACTTTACAATCCAGTCATTAAATTTTAATAGTAGGTAAACTTTTAAAAAACTGAAATGAAACTAATTAGAAGTATCTACAGTGGATCTAACCTGTGAAGCATCGCCGACATTGATTTGGGAACTGAAGTATCTTCAAAATTCCAAAAAAAAGACAAAACATCAGTACTTTTTTTTTTTTTCAATTGAATAGTTGCAAGCCTATACGCTGTAAAATTGGCTTTTGCTGTGCATTCTTTCCACCCCCCACCCCCTGTTTATATCACATTTGGCAACCTTCTCCTTCTATATGAACTCTAGCCAAAGGCTGCCATAACTGTGTTCTATGAAGCTTTTGGTTCATGCCTAGCTCTAGTTCCAATTTATTGGTGCTGGAATTCTCATTTCTGATAAAATTGACAAGTTTTCTTATGATGTGCTTTGTAGGCTCAAGCTGTTGAGTGGGTTTTTCTTTTTTTTTTCTGAACTTGATGAGGCATGCCATGACAGAAAATTGAGCTCTCAAGTTTAATTAAGGCAATAGATTAAGAATGTCCTTCTTCAAATTCCATTGCTCAGAATCCCATTTGCTCAAATGTAAAGGGAACTTACATTTCCTAATCAAAGTCAAACGCTTCTAAGTTCCCTTGATTTCAAAAGGAGTTTAATTGCATTTGGAAACTCAATGAGATTTAGATCTACTCTAAACAGTTTCACTAATCAGAGATATATATTCAATTTCAAGTGGAATCTGGACACCCAAAGGTTTTCACAGGGTAATTCGTTGTGCATAATTCCTCCCCTTGCACTACAAAATATTCTGTGATGCATGGGAAGTGCCCTATCCTTTTTACCATAGTGATTATCATTTTATTAAATCTATTTACAAAAACAAACAAGCTTGAAGAACATTCGGTCAATACTTGGCTAATCGGTCAACAGAATCAAAATTTAAATTATCTCAGCAAGACTTTGTGAAATAAACCAGTATAAAGGGCAACATTTTCCGAAATCACATCCCGTGTGAATTTAATGTTTACAGCAGAAGGCAGATAAAACAGGGTACCAGAGTGGTTTTGTTCAAGGCACAAAAATGGAAAGGAAGTGACTTCGCTATGGATGGTTCAGATCAATAAGTTTTTTTTTTTTTAAATAACATTCTGAATTTTCACAACAGTCCAGGATAACCAATAGGGCTTTGCATAAGCTGCATTGCTTGGCATCACTAGAAATGTAACATTACAGGGAATAGAGGCTGGGGAAGCTGACAAGCTATCTACTGCCTATGATAATTGTGCTGTTTTTTAAAAAGTTTCTTTAAAAAAAGTGGGGGAGGGCATGGAAAATGTTCTTTTATTCATGCAGACCGTTCCCATCCCATCACCGAAAGGTGATTTTTTAAAAAAACAAAACAAAACCTCCAATTGGCAGTCTTTCTTACATTTAGAGGTAATGGGGATTTTAATCCAGTCCACTCTTCACCTAAAAAGAGATAAAGTGGATCAGATGTGGTTAGAATCTGTGTTGTAGCTAAATTGGGGGTTTAAAAACAAAACCACATCCCAGAAGAAGACAATGCAAACTATTTATATATCACCTGCAAGCAAACAGTATAGATCAGAGGTGGGATTCAATTTTTTTAACAACCAGTTCTGTGGCTGTGGTTTAGTTGGTGGTCATGTGACTGGCTGGGCATGGCCAGCTCAACATCACTCACACTGAGGTACACATTGTTATGAACTAATAAAGGAGTTTAATAAAGTTTTAACAACCTTAAGAAAAAGCAGGGTTCTAATCCTGCACTTCTGATTGGCTGATAATAGCGATATCGGATTGGTCCTTTCTGGGAAATCTGATTGGCTGTTAACGGGCCAACTCTCATTGGTTCAAGGGTTTAACACTTCCATGTTTCTCATTGGCTAATAGGTCAGCAGCCAACCCTATAAAAGGGCTGCTGCTGCCCAAGGGTATTGCTCTGTTCGGTATGATTAATAAAGAGTTCAAGTTCACTGTTCACTGCCTCGTCTCCGTTCCTTGCACCCATGCGCAGAACTTAACACTGGCAACGAGGATGGGATGCGGAGACATCAGAGCTGACTGAACACTACAAAGCACCAAACAGAGCACGTGGCTGAAGGTGCATCGACAACGGAAACCATGTCCTGCGGCGCCATACCACCCGCTCCATTTGACCCGGCACAAGAAGACTGGGACTCGTACATAGACCGGTTCCAGATGTTTCTGGAGACCAACAACTTGAAAGACGCAACTACGGGGAAAAAACGAGCAGTGTTCCTGACCCATTGCGGGCCTGCCGTCTTTAAGATGGCCAAGGCACTAGCGAAACTGGCTGAGGTGAAATCCATGGACTGGGACATCCTCGCGCCCCTTCTACGGGCCCACTATGCACCCGAGGTACCAACACTTGTCTGAACACATGAGTTTTACCAGAGGGACCAACGGAAAGGAGAGAGCGTTGCAGATTTCATCGCGGATCTCCGGAACCTGGGAGGCCTCTGTGGGTTTACAGACCTCAAAGAAGGTCTGAGAGACTGAATAATTCTGGGATTAGATGACCACATGGCACAGAGCAAGATCATGGCCAAAGGGGACATCGATCTTGCCGATGTCATCAAAGATGCTACTGCAGCAGAAGCAACCAGGAAGTCAGCCGCCCGAATGCGCCGCACCAACGCACTGCTCCGTCAACTCACCAGTTATACTTCACCTCGCCTAGAGAGGCACACAACAGCAACCGACCACGAGGACCTCGAATCGCCATCAGAAAGTGAGGAGGAGGAGGTCAACCGGCTCCGGTCCAAACGTGACCAATGCAACCAGCAGAATCAAAAACTACTGCACCAATGCACGGGTTGTGGGGCAAACCACCCGCAATCAGAGTGCAAATTCCTTAACGCGCTCTGTCATTCCTGTGGGAAAAGAGGCCACATCGGGAAAGTCTGTAGAAGCAAGCAAGGATCCAGCCCAATTCAGAGGCAAAACAACTGCCGCCAGACCACAGGGAATCATCCTGTGAGTCGGGAACACTTGAACCACCAATGGAACAACCACTCCTGCAGAAATAAAACACTGGCCTCTTCAATGAGATGGGAAGAGGCACACCAAAGCATTACAATCAGTCACGCTTCATCGTTAGATGCAAAGAAGATCCGAGTGAGGGTCGCCATCGAAAACCAACCTTGCGTGATGGAAGTTGAATCAGGATCGTCCCTCTCGATGGTTTCCTGGAAGACCCTTAAACAATTAATCCTGCCGTCTGGTGTCAAGACCTCAGAGCCCAAAGAATCATACTCAAAGATTATCAGGGGAACCGAATTCCGGTCGTTGGATTCAGCCAAGTCAAAGTATCATTCAAAAATCGTACTGCGTCGTTACCACTGACCGTCATCGACCGCGACTGGCCTAGTTTGTTTGGCCTTCAATGGTTCACCCCACTTGGGATCGAGGTAGCCAGCATTCATCAAACCAGAAGCGACGACTAGGAGGAGGCCCTCGTCCAGGAATTCCAGGATGTCTTTGCAGAAAAACTAGGAGAGTGGAAGAGGACTCCGATATCATTTAACCTTAACCCTGAAGTAGCCCCCATCCACCTTAAGCCTCGTTGGGTACCTTTTGCCCTAAAACCAAAGATCGACGAGAAGCTTGATAAATTAATAGCCCAGAGTGTTTCAGAACCAACTGACCACGCCCATTGGGAAACCCCAATCGTAACACCCATCAAACCGGATGGATTGTTAAGGATTTGTGGGGACTACCGGGCCACCCTTAATCACCCCCTTCAACAGAACGCTTACCCGGTATCGGTGGTGCAACACCTTCTTCATTCCCTGGGGCATGGAAAAGTCTTCGCTAAATTGGATTTAGCACAGGCGTACCAACAACTGCCTGCAGTTAAAAAACCGCGGAAGCACAAACGATCGTTACGCACCGAGGCACCTTTAATCCAACCGACTCCAATTCGGAGTGGGCGTAGCCCCAGGGATTTTTCAAAGTCTGATGGAGAGGCTCTTGCAAGGGATCAAGGGGGTCATGCCATACTTTGATGACGTTTTAATTGCGGCCCCGAATAGAGAAGTACTAGAAAGGCGTCTTAAAATGGTTCTCCAGAAATTTAAAGACTCCAGCCTAAAGGTTAAAAAAAATAAATGTCAACTGTGTACAGAGAAAGTAGAGTTCCTGGGGTACCTCCTCGATAAGCAAGGCATTAACCCCACTAATAGCAAACTAAAAGCAATCAAAAATGCCCCAAGACCCAGGAATAGGACAGACCTCCAAGCTTTCTTGGGGCTCATTAACTTTTACATCTTCTTGCCCCAGAAAGCGACCGTAGCTGAGCCCTACATAGACTTCTTGACAAAAAAGCAACCTGGGTGTGGGGACACCGAGAGGAGCACGCATTCCGACAAGTGAAAAACTTACTAACCTCCGATGCTGTTTTAATGCAGTATAACAAGACTTTGCCTTTAACAATTACATGTGACGCGTCACCGTTTGGAGTAGGAGCCATTTTGAGTCATGTGTTACCAAATGGTAGTGAGGCCCCTATTGCCTATTTTTCAAGGACCTTATCGAGGACTGATAGCCAAATTGACAAAGAGACTCTTGCTGTTGTATCTGCTGTGAAACGGTTTCATGAATATGTGTATGGATGAGCTTTTACTATTATTACTGATCACAAACCTTTGCTGGCGATTATAGCGGGAGACAAGCCAACCCCCTATATATTGTCACCTAGGATGACTCACTGGTCGGAGTTCTTAGGTGCATACAACTATAAATTACAACACCGCCTGGGGAAAGCCATTCCCCACACTGATGCATTGAGCCATGCCCCACTTCCGGAAACCATCGACGACCCAGCTCCAACCCTTATGACACTCCAGATTGAAACACTACATTCACCACCGCTAACAGCCAGAGACATCGCTATCGAAATGAAACGAGATCCTGTCTTAGCGCGAGTTCTCAGCTGGGTTGAATGAGGATGGCCAGTAGAACAAACCCCTGATGACTTCACCCCTTTCAGAAACTGGCAAACAGAACTTTTCTCGCAAAAAGACTGCATCCTATGGGGAGTCAGAGTTGTTGTCCCAGAGCGGTTGCAACAAGCAGTATTGAAAACATTGCATGACGATCACCCCGGCATCGTGCGTATGAAAGCGCTTGCACAAAGCTACATGTGGTGGCCGGGCATCGATAAGCAGATTGAAGCCTGGGTAAAGACTTGTTTAAAGTGCCAAGAAGTCAGCAGTGCTCCACCTAGAGCAACTCCAACGGAGTGGGAAATCCCCCGGGGACCATGGTCCCGCATCCACATTGACTTTGCAGGACCTACTAAGGGACATACGTTCCTCCTAACAGTGGATGCCTATTCCAACTGGCTCGAGATCCACAAGGTGAAGACTACTACAACCGATTCCATCATCCGCAAATTGAATAGGTTATTTGAAACTCATGGGCTGCCAGACGTTCTGGTCTCCGAAAATGGACCCCAGTTCACCGCCCTGGCATTTGAACAATACTTAGCGGACCGGGGTATCCGCCATGCGCTAACTTCGCTGGCGCACCCTGTGGACAATGACAGGGCCGAGTGCATGGTCCAATTTGTTAAAAAAAACTCTCCACAAAATGGACTATGGGGACATTGATGACAAACTAAACAGAATACTCCTACTCCAACACATCGCGTTACATGAAGAAGAATCAGGGAGAGGGACGGCCTCGCCACAGAGGAATACCTCAATGGAGGCGAGCCTGCAGAGATCGGAGGACAACAATGACAGAATTAGCGGCACCGAGTCATCCAGTGAGGATGCGGAACCGCCTGTACCAGATAAATCAAAAAACGTCCCGCTGAAACTGGACTACAGACAGGAACCGGTGGGACAGCGCAAATCTAATAGACAGTTAAAACAACCTGCATATCTTAGGGATTACGTCACCGCACCCCTCAAACAGAACCTAGGGGCAAGGGGTGTTATGAACTAATAAAGGCATTTAATAAAGTTTTAACAACCTTAAGAAAAAGCAGGGTTCTAATCTTGCACTTCTGAATGGCCGAAAATAGCGATATCAGATTGGTTCTTTCTGGGAAATCTGATTGGCTGTTAATGGGCCAACTCTCATTGGTTCAAGGGTTTAACACTTCCATGTTTCTCATTGGCTAATAGGTCAGCAGCCAACCCTATAAAAGGGCTGCTGCTGCCCTAGGGTTTTGCTCTGTTCGGTATGATTAATAAAGAGTTGAAGTTCACTGTTCACTGCCTCGTCTCCGTTCCTTGCACCCATGTGCAGAACTTAACACACATCTTCTCCTCTGGCCTCTCATGACTGTGGGTGATGCTGCAACACTCGTAAGTGTGAAAAATGGACATAAGTCACTTTTTCAGTGTCAGTGTAACTTTGAATGGTCACTCAGCACAAGCAAAGTACCAGCAAAGGAGGGGGAAAAAAACTCCAGAGAAGTTCCTGAGACAGGAAGTCTAGTCCTGCCAAGAATGTAATAAGGGTTAACGGAAAGGCAGTTTCTGTAAGCAACACCAGACTGTTTCCTTCCTGTCTTCCTTACAAGTAATTTGTACAGTAATTTCTTCTAACAACCGGTTCTTCGAACTGCTTAGAATGTTAACAACCGGTTCTAGCGAAGCTGTAGAATCCCACCCCTGGTGTAGATGTATCTGTAATTCCTGGAAGCTGAACTGACAGAACATTGGAGCCTTAATTAGTCGCAGGTGAGGGAATTTTTAGACGTGCTGTTGTATAAACTACAGGTGCACACCCTCCAGCCCCAGACTGACAGAAGCCTGTTCCAGATTTAATTGTAGTCAAACCCCAGATCTGTGATTTTTTAAAAAATGTGACAGATGGGAGAAAAATACCAAATGGTTTTGGCTTGCATTGTAAAATTTTTGTTTTAGCCTCATCCATTTTTCCCATTTTACACAGCTTCGTATGCAAAGGCCAAATACAGCTTTTAGATTAAAAAATGTTGGGCAACGGATGCATCTGTCTCTCGGACGAGATTTAGATTGTATCACACTTCTTCCTCTTTGCAGAGGAGAATCTACCCTCAACCCCACACTCCATGCCAAGGGTGTTTTATGCAAATTATTATCAGATAAAGCTTGGCATACAAATATAAAATATAGACATACAAATAGGTTTGCATACATTTAACACTGAAATCAATGGGGCTTTGTTTCATTTGGCTCCTTCATTTTTCAGAAGGGAAGGAAGGAAGGAAGAAAGGAAGGAAGGAAGGAAGGAAGGAAGGAAGGAAGGAAGGAAGGAAGGAAGGAAGGAAGGAAGCAAAGAAGGAAGGAAGGAAGGAAGGAAGGAAGGAAGGAAGGAAGGAAGGAAGGAAGGAAGGAAGGAGGGAGGGAGGGAGGGAAGGAAGGAAGGAAGGAAGGAAGGAAGGAAGGAAGGAAGGAGGGAGGGAGGGAGGGAGGGAGGGAAGGAAGGAAGGAAGGAAGGAAGGAAGGAAGGAAAGAAGGAAGGAAGGAAGGAAGGAAGGAAGGAAGGAAGGAAGGAAGGAAGGAGGGAGGGAGGGAGGGAGGGAGGGAGGGAGGGAGGGAAGGAAGGAAGGAAGGAAGGAAGAAAGGAAGGAAGCAAAGAAGGAAAGAAGGAAGGAAGGAAGGAAGGAAGGAAGGAAGAAGGAGGGAGGGAGGGAAGGAAGGAAGAAAGGAAGGAAGGAAGGAAGGAAGGAGGGAGGGAAGGAAGGAAGGAAGGAAGGAAGGAAGGAAGGAAGGAAGGAAGGAAGGAAGCAAAGAAGGAAGGAAGGAAGGAAGGAAGGAAGGAAGGAAGGAAGGAAGGAGGGAGGGAAGGAAGGAAGGAAGGAAGGAAGGAAGGAAGGAAGCAAAGAAGGAAGGAAGGAAGGAAGGAGGGAGGGAGGGAAGGAAGGAAGGAAGGAAGGAAGGAAGGAAGGAAGGAAGGAAGCAAAGAAGGAAGGAAGGAAGGAAGGATGGAAAGATGTTGGGATATTTCTTAACGATCCCTGGAAAGGATAAAAAGGATTAATCAGATCCAGAGGTACTGGGTTTACTCCAAATCCCAAGATGCCTTCCCTAAAAGTCATTTCACTGCCATTAATGCTAATGAAATGTGCTTTGCTCTGCAAAAAAATTAAAAATCCGCTCTGCTAAGGATTTCAAATATTCAGTGATGTTTTTGTCATTGAATGGTGATGTGCTGATCCAGTTATTATTTTGACTTATCGCTAAATTAGCTAAATATATACATATTTCATGTTTGTTATTTCAAAGATGTAAGTCAAGATTTCTTTCTGTGGCATGATGTGGCTTTGAAGAAAGTTTAATCATGCTTGAAATTACTCTTCTAACAGACCTCTCAAAGGTTTCATAGTCATCAAAACTGGCAAACTTAGATTGTTTTATTAATGAGATTCTTCAGGTTAAATTATGTTTTGTATTACAATCTTCAAAATTCTTAAATCTTCAATATGATAATTTAATATATCTGTAAGACATATCTTGCGAGCACTATAAAAATCCCTTTATTAAATTTGCATATTTTAATTTAGTGCAACATTGTACAGTTCAGTGTGTGGGACAGCATGTCAAATGATACAATATTGCAGCACTTCATAAAGCAAATAAAAACTGGTACCACCTTATTAATACACTGCTAGAATTTTATACAATAGTTATTCACAGAGCAATCAGCTGCAGACTTGGCTGCACTCACCAGCAAAACTCAATCAACTTTAGCAAGAGCACTTAGACTTATATACTACTTCGCAATGCTTTACAACCCTCTCTAAGTGATTTATAGAGTTGTGATATTGCCTCCAACAATCTGGGTCCTCATTTTACCAAACTTAGAAGGGTGGATGATTGATTCAACCTTGAGCTGGAAAGGATCGAATGCCTGGCAATCGGCAGAATTAGCCTGCAATACTGCATTCTAACCACTGTGCCACCCGATCACTGTTAACTCTGTCAACTCACCACCACCAAGTTGCCACAGGACAACTCCACATGGCCAACTCACCGCAGGGACAACTTGCCCTGGGGGCCAGAGGAAAAGGCTGGTGAGCAAGCAGGTAGGTATAGCACAGAGTTGCGGCAACTGGGGGCTTCCCATTTTTACATTCCCCACTGACACCACTGCTGTTGAATTCTGGGCTGAAGAGATCGGGTATGATGGTGGTTGAGGTGGGCAGTGGGGATGTGGTGGCTGGAGAGGTGTCCAATTTGCACACAACCCACAGCTGTCACTGCTGCTGTCACCACACCAAGCTCTGATGATATTGGATAATGAAACATCTGCAAGAAAACAATCACATTCAGAGAGCACCAAGGACCCCTCAAAAGACCTTTGACCAAGTCATTGCAATTTATTCAATAAACCACGTGTGTCAAATCTACATTTTAGATCATAAAATACACTTTCCCCAGTGGAATAAATATTGTAATTTTATGCCCATTGCAGAGCTGTGCCCCAGAGAAGATTTTTTTTTTGTTTGGGAAGTGTTTTCAGCAGGAAACTGATAGGGCTTTAAGCCCATTGCACATTGCATTACATTACCACATAAGTGCATGAGACTTCAGTCGAGGTATGTATGTAGGCCTTTAGTTTCAAGGGATGCTTCCCATGCAATGCTGCGAGCAAAGCATACCCCGAGGCTGCTTTTCAAAGCCAGCTGATGCCCATTCCGACCCCTACTTTGAAAATAAAATTCCCCAAAAGCTACCAGAAGACGCTTCAAAGCTTATGTGGAAGCCTCTTCTTACTAATAAACTGGCCTAAGGTTTTATGATGCAGAGCAACTTCATGAGAAAAATCCAACCTTGATGAAGCTTCAAGGTAAATTACATCACCCCTAAAGGGCTAAATCTGCCCCTGAGACCACATACAGTCGCCCTGTGCATCCCTCACAGAGTGCTCAAAGATGTACTTGAAAGCAAAACAGCTGTAAACTAATAGGCCTACGTTGCCAATTAATACAAATCAAATTAGGTATCCCAGAAAGCCACTGAGAACCACATGAAAAATGAAGACAGTGGATTGACATTCAGAACCTGCTGAGGTTGAAAAAGGGGGGAAAAAAGAATAGTTGTAAAATCTGACAAGGCACCTCTGAGCATTAATTTTCTATCACAGAATATAATGCATGATTCCACTCAGCACCTTTCCACTATCCGTGTGAGGGAAATGCTTAAGGAGCATGGTTCCTTAACAGGAACAGGCTTGCAAAACTATTTGAAATTCAAAAAACAACACCATAATTATTCCATGGATAATTTACACATTTATTATTTTGAAGGCTTGGAATGGGGGTGAAAGTTGCTAAGGATATCTATTCACTCTGTGATATTCTTTCTCTCCCTATCAGCAACTTGCAGAAAGTTGACAGGTGGTTGTTACCAGAGGTATGAATTCACAGGGAGGGCGGTGTTATGGACTAAGCCAACGCAACAATACAACCCTCAACAGCTTCATCTTGCAGCAGGCTTGTAATCCTGCACTTCTCATTGGTCCGTAGATAGCAAATCGTGATTGGTCATTTTTGGCCAGTCTGATTGGCTGTTAACGAGATCCCCTGATTGGACGCTTGTGAAAGCAGTAGACTCAGTTCATTGGTTGTTTGACGGCAGCCAGCTTTATAAATGAGCTGCTGCTGCCCAGGTATTTTGCGCTGTTCTTTCCTGTAATAAAGAGTTGAAGTCACCATTCGATGTCTTGTCTCTGTTCCTTGCGCCCATGCCCAGGACTTAATACTGGCGACGAGGATGGGAAGTGGAGACGATAGAGCTGACTAAGAATGCATCGAACAAGACAGAACACGTGGCGAAAGAGCGCACGCAACAAACGGCAAGATGACCAGTGGCGCCATACCACCCGCTCCATTCGACCCAGCAACCGAAGACTGGGACTCATATATAGATCGCTTCCAGATGTTCCTGGAAACCAACTTAAAAAATGCTACGACTGGCAAGAAATGAGCGGTGTTCCTGACTCATTGCGGCCCCGCCGTTTTCAAAATGGCTAAAGCACTAGCAAAACCGGTGGAAGTGAAGACCATGGATTGGGATATCTTGGCTCCAATCCTCTGGGCCCATTCCGCACCCGCAGTACCTACAATGATACGAAGACACGAATTTTACCAGAGGGACCAAAGGAAGGATGAGAGCGTTGGTAATTTCGTAGCTGACCTCCGGAACCTAGGAGGCCTTTGTGGTTTTGCAAACTTAGAGGAAGCCCTGAGAGACCGCATAGTTCTGGGCTTAAATGCACCACATGTGCAGAATAAACTGATGGCGAAAGGCAACATCAGCCTTACAGATGTCATCGCTGACGCTACTGCCGCAGAAGCAACCAGGAAGTCAACCACTCAAATGCGCCGAGTGAACACACCACTTCGCCAACTCACCAACAAGACGCCACTCGCCACTGAGAAGCACGCTACCACTACCCACCACGAAGACCTCGAGTCATCCTCAGACAGTGATGAAGAGGAGGTCCACTGGCTCCACTCAGAACGAGAGCAAAGGAACCAAAGACATCCACGCCAATGTGCTGGTGGCAGGGCAAACCACCCGCAATTGGACTGCAAATTCCTCGACGCACTCTGTCGTAACTGCGGGAAAAAAGGCCACATCGCGAAGGTCTGCAGAAGCAGACGAGAGTCCAGTCCCAACCGAAGGAAGAACAACCTCCGTTGGGAGATAAGCAAACCTCCTGAGAACTGGGTCCATCTGAACCACCAATGGAACAACCACTACTACTACAGAAACCAAGCACCTGCCTCTTCAACGAGACGAGAAGAGGCCCATCAAACCATTATCATCGGCCACACTTCATTGTTCAATGCAAGAAAGATCCGCGTAAGGGTTACTATTGACAATCGACCGTGTGTGATGGAAGTCGATTCGGGATCATCCCTATTGATGGTATCCTGGAAAACCCTCAAACAGCTGATCCCTGCCATTTGCTGCCAGGACCTCAGCATGCAACGAATCATCCTGAAAGACTACCAGGGAAACAGAATCCCAGTTGTCGGTTCCAGCAACGTCCCAGTATCCTTTAAGGACCACACAGCAACACTTCCCCTTACTGTCGTCGATCGTGACCGACCCAGCTTGTTAGGATTACAGTGGTTCGCCCCACTTGGGATTGAACTAGCCGGCATACACCAAACCAGAAGTGACGACTGGGAAGAGGCTCTCATCCAGGAATTCCAGGACATGTTCACAGGAACATTAGGCAAGTACAAGGGGACCTCTATATCATTTAATCTCAGCTCCAATGCAGCTCCCATTCGACTTAAGCCTTGTCGAGTACCTTTTGCCTTAAAACCGAAGATCAACAAGCAGCTAGATAAACTGATAGCCCAGGGCGTATTGGAACCGATTGACCACGCCCACTGGGAAACCCTGATAGTAATGCCCATGAAGCCAGATGGTTCGTTAAGAATTTGCGGGGATTACCGTGCCACCCTAAATCATGCTCTTCAACAGAGCGCTTACCCAGTACCGGTGGTTCAACACCTTCTTCATTCCCTGGGTGGCAGAAAAATATTTGCAAAATTGGACTTAGCTCAGGCGTACCAGCAACTACCTGTAGATGCAGCAACTGCAGAAGCCCAGACAATAGTTAACATAGAGGTGTTTTAAAGTGCAATAGACTCCAATTCGGAGTAAGCGTGGCACTGGGCATTTTCCAAAGTTTAATGGAGAGACTATTACAAGGCATAAAAGGCGTCGTGCCTTATTTTGACGACGTCCTAATAGCTTCCCCCATTAAGGAGTTATTAGTACAACGACTCAGAAAAGTCCTGCAGAAATTCAAAGACGCTGGTCTGAAAGTAAAAAGAGACAAGTGTCAACTTTGCACGGAGAGAGTGGAGTTCCTGGGATACTTTCTCGACAGACAGGGAACCCACCCCACTGAAAAAAAACTAACCACAATCAAAAAAGCCCCAAGACCTAGGAATAAGACAGACCTCCAAGCCTTCCTGGGACTCATTAACTTTTATAACATTTTCTTGCCCCAGAAGGCAACCGTAGCCGAGCCCCTACATAGACTTCTCGATAAAAAGGCTTCCTGGGTTTGGGGACAGCATGAAGAGAAAGCGTTCAAAGAGATAAAAGACCTTTTAACCTCCGATGCTGTATTAATGCAATACAATGAGACTCTACCTTTGACGGTTACCTGTGATGCCTCACCATTTGGAGTAGGAGTCATCTTAAGCCATGTCCTACCAAATGGAAATGAGGCACCCATTGCGTTCTTTTCGAGAACTTTGTCTAAAACCGAAAGGAACTATAGTCAACTTGATAAGGAGGCCCTCGCTATTGTATCCACAATTAAATGTTTCCATGAATACGTGTATGGGAGACCCTTTAACATAATTACAGACCACAAGCCGCTACTTGGTATTTTGGTGGGAAACAAACCAACTCCCCATATCTTATCACCAAGAATGACATGTTGGTCAGAATTTTTAGCCGCCTACAATTACTGATTGCAACATCGCCCGGGGAAAACCATTCCCCACGCTGACGCTTTGAGCCGCTCTCCACTACCAGACATTATAGAGGACCCTGCTCCAACCGTAGCCGTATTACAAATCAAAACCCTCAAATCTCCGCCACTAACTGCTCGAGACATAGCCTTAGAGACAAAAAAGGACCCTGTTTTGGCATGAGTCCTCAGCTGGGTAGAACGGGGTTGGCCGGTCAGTGCAACCAATGACACGTTCAAGCCATTTAGGAATCATCAAACAGAACTATTCTCCCAGAAAGGCTGCATAGTGTGGGGAGACAGAGTCATAGTCCCGGAGAAATTGCAATATAGGGTATTGAAAATGCTGCACGATGGACTTCTAGGCATCGTGCGGATGAAGGCATTAGCCAGGAGTTACACATGGTGGCCTGGTTTAGATAAACAAATAGAGACCTGGGTAGCTTCTTCTCCAACACATAACCCCAAACAGTACCACAAACAAAACCCCAGCTGAACTCCTGATGGGCCAGAAATTTCGCTCGCATCTCGATTGCCTTCACCCAAACTACACGCCGGAACAACCCCCGGGATCCAGCAGCAAGTGTCGGGCATTCCAGGCAGGGGACCTTGTCTTTGCAAAAAACTTCTCGGGCGACCCATTGTGGGTCCCCGCAACAATAACACAACTTGCAGGACCCCGATCCTGTCGCCTACAAACGGCAGAGGGTAAGATGTGGAAATGCCACATAGACCAACTCCATTCCAGATTAGCACCGGAACCTCTAGCTGGGGGGGGAAGGAACGTTGAGGACGATGAAGAAGAAATGATAATCGAAACCCAACAGCCTACATAACCAACCAGGGGATACTCACCATCCGAAGGAGAACCGAGCCAGGGAGCGGCCTCGCCACGTGAAAGCACCAGGATGGAAGTGGATCCAGGGAACCCGGAAGACAGCGCTGACATAAGCAGGGAAAGCAGCCCGGGACCACAATCTTTGACATCCAACCCAGCTAGCAGCCCACTGGAACCAGAACCAGGACAGAACCTGGTGGAACAACGCAGGTCGAGCAGACAGGTGAAGCGACCTGCCTACTTGCGAGAATATTTCACCCCACCCCTCAGACGGAACCAAGGGGGGAGGGGTGTTATGGACTAAGCCAATGCAGCAATACAACCCTCAACAGCTTCGTCTTGCAGTAGGCCTTGTAATCCTGCACTTCTCATTGGTCCGTAGATAGCGAATCGTGATTGGTCATTTTTGGCCAGTCTGATTGGCTGTTCATGGGACCCCCTGATTGGACGCTTGTGAAAGCGGTAGACTCAGTTCATTGGTTGTTTGATGGCTGCCAGCTCTATAAAAGAGCTGCTGCTGCCCAGGTATTTTGCTCTGTTCTTTCCTGTAATAAAGAGCTGAAGTCACCGTTCGATGTCTCATCTCCGTTCCTTGCGCCCATGCCCAGGACTTAACAGGTGGCATTTTCTATGTATTATACTATCGAATTTTATTTTTAACACATTTTCAATGTCCAACAGTCTGTTCAAAATATTTTTGAGTCACTATCCTGCATATGTGTCTCACCCTTGAGCTCATTCATTCCATTATAATTCAAAGCACCCAGCTCCAGAAAACATATTAAAAAGTTCAATTCTCCCTACTTTTTTTTTTACTTTGAATGTTTATGCTGCATCTGAAAATTCAAAAGCAAATATTTGAGTGATGCTTATAGAGAAACCTGGACTGCATCAAACAGTAGGCATTGAAAAACCTTTGTGAAAAAGGAGTGGCAATTGCTTTTTTTAATTAAAGAAATAAAACAAAGAAAATATCCTAAGAAATGATTCACTTTAATATCTGATCATTGTTTGTACAGAACCTATAGCAGACCGGGAGCTGTCAATCATTTCCCATGCAGATAAAAAAGAAATGACCTGATGAAGGTCATTGCCCTCTGCTCATATAAAATTGTCAACATTCTCACCACCTTTTCTTTTATTAGATTCTCCTTTGTGAAGAATATTTCCTCCATCTTCTTGCAAGGGTTAAAGGCTTAGCAGCAGGGGATAAACTAACAATTAGTCATTTCCATTGGATGAAAACAGCAACTTACTTGAAAGAGACTTATAACAGGCATGGTTTTAAACAGATCCTGTTTTATTTTCCTGCTAAAGGAAGGAAGGAAAGTGTGGAAGAAGAAACAAAGCTCCTAATCTCCTTGAATTTGACATGCTTTAGAAGAAGGAGGATGGGGATGGGTAGAATGAGGATGAGGAGGAAAAGAGGGAGGAGGGAGGAGGAGGACAGGGAAGGAAGGAAGAGGAAGAGGAAGAAGGAGAAGGAGAAGGAGAAGGAGAAGGAGAAGGAGAAGGAGAAGGAGAAGGAGAAGAAGAAGAAGAAGAAGAAGAAGAAGAAGAAGAAGAAGAAGAAGAAGAAGAAGAAGAAGAAGAAGAAGAAGAAGAAGAAGAAGAAGAAGAAGAAGAAGAAGAAGAAGAAGAAGAAGAAGAAGAAGAAGAAGAAGAAGAAGAAGAAGAAGAAGAAGAAGAAGAAGAAGCATCTCAGGCAGGAATCATACCTAATTCCCCTGCCTTCAAGATTATGAAGTATACAGATTTGAAACCCTGCTTGATAATAATTATCCATCCAATAATACTTTCCACCAATAGCCTCAGTGCTATAGATTTAACTGTTCTTACAGTTAATACTTGTTGTGGTTAGCTGGCAGATGGTGCAGATGGCTGAGGAGAGCAATGACTATGATGAGGGGCCAGGACCATCAGGGAGTGGACTGCTGCCTTCAGGAATTGTGGGGGCTGACAACAGTGATGAGGAGGTTCCCGAGGAGCCTGTGCCAAATGCGTGTGAGTGCAGGATGATTCGTAGAAGAGAACAGCTGGAGCAGCACAGGCGACTTGGGAGTAAGAATGCAATGTAATGGTCCCTCCCTCAAGAGGATAAAAGCCAGGTTTGGAAAAGTGTTCTTTGCAGAAACCAAAGAAGCAATTAAACTCAACTGGTGGACATCTTAGTTCATGTTTGGAAAATTTTGTAAATTAGTTCTTATCTCTGGGTTTTTGGCAGCCTTGACAAACAACTTGGGAAGGCTCTTTCTTGTCAGAGCTAGTTAGTGGAAAGCAACCTTCAGAACAGAATTTGTTATTAAACCTTAAAAAGTGAGGGCTGCTGCCTTTGTCTATGTTTACTCTTTGGGAACCCAGTTGGGTCAGAACAATACTCTTGTAGACCTCTTGAACAACTCTTTGTTTTTCTAAGTTCAGAAGGAAGGCATTGCCTTGAGATTCAAATCAGGGTTGGAGTATTGTGGTGATCTCTTCTGTCAAACTCTGAACCTGATTTGTTCAATATTTAAAACTTTAACATCAAGAAGACTTCAAAACAAACATGGCATCAGCAAAAAACATTTTATTTGAAATATATTTCTTCCAATTGCAGTCCTTATTTGTATTCATAATTTAAATATCAGAGACCAGTAGAAATGACTGAGGATATGTGGAGTTTCTATAGGTAGATTTAAAATTCACAATATGCATAAGTACAGTTATACCTTTAAATATAGAATTCTAATGGATTAACAGCCCTAAGTTATGAATTTCCAGGGGAGGCATGGAGAACTGGGGTTATCTCTGCAAAAGTTATAGTAGACAACATGTAAACTGATTTTCCAGAACCTTTCCAGATAAGCAGAGATAAGAAGATCACCCACATGTGCTCTAGATGGCTGGTCCTCATGAGGAGACTGCAGGGCAAGCAGTCTTCCATAGGCTTGAGCATTAGGAGAGAAAAGGATTAACCACTTGCTCACAATTGCAAAGACCCCAAATTCACAAGAGAATCAGGAGACTATGAGTTCCAATCCCATATGCACAAAGCTAGCTAGATAACTTTGGGCTAGTCACTTTCTCGTATTCCTAGGAAGAAATCAAGGACAAAGCACTTCTGAAAAACTTGCCACAAACCTGCAGAGACTTGTCCAGGAAGTCTCCAAGTTTCACACCTGAAAAAAAAGTAATAATAATTGCACGCTCACATTATAATCAGTTTTAGAAATTGCTTATTAACCATCTTAAAGCTTAACCATAAGATAGTTAATAAGCAATTTCAAAATCACTAGGAGAGTTTAGCTTCAACACTGAATAAAAGAAAAATTAAGTACAAGCATAAGAACTTAACAAATTTGAAATAAACAGCAAAAATTGCTCTTTGATTTTGATCAAACAAAATTACAAATGGAGCAAGTGTCCTCTTATATTTAAAATATTGACTTTTGATATCAGAATTTTGAATTAAAAATTAAAAAAACTGTTGTGGGAGCCAAAATTATTTAGACTATCTTGACTCTTTACAAAGATACATTATTTCATGATTTTAGAAACTGTATGTTAGAGGGAGCAAAGATTCTAAGTAGAAAGGGAAAAAAAATACAAGCCTGCTCTAGGTATCCATTAATGAGGACTTACAAAATGGCATAAAATGTCATAACATGGGAAGTATTAAATTAGATCCTTAAAGAATGAAACCAGAAATTAGTAGCCAAATGTCAACAGTTCGACTAGTGAACCGAAAACAAGGAAACACTCTTTGGAAGATTTGAATTCCCAAAAGTAAGACTTGGATGTACCATATTGGTATTGAAGAAACAAAACCAGCTCTGGTTTTCTCACACAAAAGCAATATGTTAAACAATACTCTTCTCCCTACCCCTGGGTGATCACATTATCCAATTATGAGACGTCCTTTTGTAATGGGAACAGTCCACCTCTTTCTCAAGCACCTGCAATGGTGACCTTGATGGCTTCCATGCTCTCACGATCTTCCTCCCTCCAGTTTATTGGCAAGTTGGAAAGCATTAGGGTTTGAAAGAAGCAAAGGGATTCAATCTTGACAGCAAGATATTAATAGCATCAGTCTGTGCAATGAGACGAAGAATTGAAGAAAGATCAAATACTGCAACAATATTTCAGTGAACTAAAGATTACCTCTGTTAGAAGTGACAGAAAGAAATGGATAGTTAGTGGCAACTCTAAAATGACCATAGAAAGAGTATTTTATGAGTCAGTTAGTTTATTTGAGCAAGTTTAAATAAGGCATTGGATTTTTTCCCCCAAAGTTTCAGAAATTATTTACAAACTTTTTGCTGACACCGCAACTAGAAAGTTGATGTTTTATGGATTTACTTATAGTTAAGGGATGGGATATGAAGAGAGATGTCTGTAATGAACTAGTAACTAAAGTACTATCTAGAAGACAAAGTTACTAAATTTGTCTACACTGTTTGTAATGAATCATTTCTTTAAATATTTGGGTTTTTTATTATTTATTTTCTTTCTTCTTTCTTTTTTCCTATTCTTTTTTTAAAGTTTACTTTCTATCAGTTTTTACTATTACAATCAAAATTCTTAATAAAATTATATACAAAAAAGTAGTCCCAGTTTGAAACCATTTCTGTATTATGTATAAAAGAAATTGTTAGTAAGTTATTATTAAAATTCCATTTTTTAAATTAAGAAATATGAGCCAGTTATTTAAATGAGACATATTCCAGCTAAGCATAGGTAAGACTGCAGCTATTAAAGGTACATTTATAATAATTTCATTTAATCAAACTTTTGTTTCAGCAGAATAATCATTGCACAGATTTCTGTCAAGCTGATTGAGAGCAATTATGCAAATAGGTACCTTGTTGCTATAATTATTATTCCAATTCTATGTTTACAGTAGTGCATCTATAATTATATAAAAATAATATTTTTTTTATTTTTTTGAAAGAAGATTTCCTTAGACCGTAGTTTCCTATTTAGAATTTTTGAGGAAGCATAATTTATATTAGGCTGACATGTAATATATATCTTTTTATAAAAGTATCTTAAAAATGTGCAAAGGGCAAAAATAGATGTGTCCTCTCCCATCCACCCCAAGTTCAACCTTCATATCATTCATTACATATCTTAAACGGCCTCTTCAAAATACAGAATGTCACTTCCACAAGATTCTTGTGTTGCTGGCATCTCTTCCTTCCATTTGGCTGGAAGGTTATCTATATTTGTCAGTTTATCTCTTTTTTGTTCTTTCTGGTTAGTACTTGGAATGTAAAAAGAGGACAAATACTATCTATCATATTTGATGGTTTCAGTTTACTAGAAATTTTTTGCCAAAATTTATAATTTGGAGCAAAGCTGACCAAAAGAGGTTTTCCATCTACTATTATCACTGGAATACTTTATTGCTTTTGACAGCATAGATATGTGTTCTTGACTCAGTCTATTCCTAAAGAAAGAAAAAATTAAAGGGAAAAAACAGGCTGCAGGATTGGTCTTATATTTCTTCTGAGATTTGTGAAGACTTTTATGAATTTACTATATAAAGTCTGTGTAGATACTTTTGACAAAAGCTTTGGAATATTTTTTCCTACAAATACATTAAGGTTCAGCTATTATTATTGTTTGAAATACTAGCTGATGATTTTGCATTCTGCTGGTACAGAGGAAGGAATAAGCCACAAATTAAAGAAGATAACTGAAACTCAGGTGCAAGAAACTTTGAATTGTACAGAAATTAGTAGGACTGTTCCATAGGGACATCTCAGCAGGGACTAGCATGTAAGCAAGATCTTTCAACTAAATCACTTTAAAAAGAAAAAAAGAAATAACTGCAGCAAATATTGATCTTAAAAATGAGGACCATCTCAGAGAAAAGAGCTAGATTTTATCCATGAACCAAACAAAGAAACCACATAGTAGGGAACAACAATGAAGGGAAAGCAATGATTGTTAGGAATATAAATCACCTAACAGCAATTTGGGTTGGACAATATATAAACCAGGAGAGACATTTTAATACTGTCTCTTTAAGAGCATGCTAAAAACTGCAATTGGGTGTGGTTTCTCAAACGGCCATAAGATGGAGCCAGAAACCTGGGTTGTCTTAGTCTTAGTCTCAGAAGTGAGTGAATCTATGTTTCCTTCTGTTGGAGATTATTGCCATTTTTCCTAATTGACTGATATTCTTGGATTTAATGTAAGTCTGATACTGAACTGTTTTTAACACTGGAATTTGTTATTGGATTATCCCTGGATTGAAAAACTGACTGATTTACCTGTGAATGATTTTGGACTACTTGTTTTTGAACTTTGCTTAAACCTTTATGGAAAGTAAAAACCTACATTTACTGTACAGTGTATATCTGTGTTCTGTGTGTGTATTATTCAAATACTACTCTCAAATATGTCTCCCTGTATGCGCTCATTCTCCTAACGGGGAATTACCTCAACAGTGATCACTAGAGAAATAGCACCAGATGGGGCTAGACCATTTAAGAAGAAGGAATATGAATCCCTGGAGGCTAATGATGGAACACTATGAACATTGCAGTGTTTAGGGATGAGGGCAAATCTGGGATCTGCTCTCCCCAAGCCTTTTTCTTGGCTTCAGAGAGACGTTTGGGCAAGTAGGAGAGAGGGATGCTGATGCCCAAGCTTTGGTTGGAAGTCAAGAGTTCAACATCAGCAGCAGCAGAAGGCAAAAGGAAAAGGGAGACTGAATTGTGAGCTCAAAATAAGATAAGAAAGGAAAAAGGAGAAGAAAGCTGAAAGTTAAGTAACGCTGTGGTGGCACAGTGGTTAGAGTGCAGTACTGCAGGCTACTTCTGCTGACTGCTGATTGTCAGCAGTTTGACAGTTCGAGTCTCACCAGGCTCAAGGTTGACTCAGCCTTCCATCCTTCCAAGGTGGGTAAAATGAGGACCTTGCTGTTGGCAATAGTCTCACCCTGTAAACCACTTAGAGAGGGTTGTAAAAGCATTGTGAAGTGGTATGTAAGTCTATTGCTATAGCTATAATTGGACAGGAGGGGGGGACAAAAAGGAAGACCAAAGCATCATTTGGTGCTCCTGTCCTACTCAACAAAGTCTTGTGTTAATGGTGATGGATACAATCTCCAGCAGCTCACAGGAAGGAAGGAAGGAAGGAAGTTAGTTCCTATCAACACATTCTCATTCGTGTTGACTATGTCAGATGCAAGCAACCAGAACAGCTCCAAGGTTTACATCAAGAGGTTTCTTTATTGCTGATTCACCAGTTCACAAGAAACTGTCCATACTGCTTGCCTGGCTTCTAGAAAACCTGATATAGTGCTAAATGTTGGATCTCATATGCTTTCTTCCTCTTATGGGGTCCAAAATGGAAACCCCCCTACTGGGCCTCCTTCCTTTCAGAGGTTGATTCCATCACATCTGGGATTCAGGGGAAGGAAGCTGTTTCTGACCTCTCAATGCTTGGAGTGGGAAATTGGTCCCAAAGGCTGCAACCACATTTGCTTTTGCTGCAAGGAGAAAGTTTCCCTCAGTAGCAGACATTTCCTCATCCCCAATTTCAAGGTAAAGCATCAATTTTGTCAGAGAAGAAAGCACCTTAGCTGAAATGGACTCTTGATATTTGACAAAACAGTCACGGACCATTCTTGGAGCAATAAAAGCACTTGGATCAGCACAATATTTGGCCTGAAGATGAGACAAAAGTAGGATCACTTTCTATGAAGCGTGAAAAATGGTGTTTTGTTCTGAGTTCAATACAACTGCTTTGAACTCGCAACATTTTGCTCACCCTTATGCTGGTCTCAGAACATAAATAAATAAAAGTATCTCTCTTAGCTGACAAAACATTACCTGCCTAGGCTTAAAATGTTGGGTATGGCAATAATGTGTGTGTGTGTGTGTGTATGTGTATATGTATATGTATATGTATATGTATGTATATGTTAGATATTTTTCTCTAGACAAGATTATCTGCACTAAATAATCTTCCAATTCTCTCCTTTTTGCATTTAAAACATCAAAAAGTTTTCTATTATTCAGTGTCCATGCCAACTGAAATGAAAAATAAAATAGAAATAGAAAAAAAGGCAAAAAAAAAGTATTTTATCAACTACATGTTGCTATTTGGAGCAGAATGAACCTTCAGAATCCAGAGTTTTTCCACGTGAAACACAAATAAATAGCCCCATTTGCAGCGTTACTTCAGCTCACAAGCTTTTTCTCATAAGCCTGTCAATGTAAGTTATTTGGCAGTACAATTTATCTGAACTGAAAACAGGCTTACCTGCCAGCAGAAAACAACATTTCTTTTCCAGTCTATTTATTCAAATTAAACTTTTATTCTAAGAGTGTCATGGTAAGCTGACAACTTATGTAATTTTATAAAATGGTGTCTCTTTCTTTGATGCTTGGTTTGGAGTAACAGCATTTGATGCTTGGTTTGGAATAACAGCATTTCTGTCTGTTTCCTTTTCTCAGCTGGTTTGTTTGTGATCATTTTCTTCCCACTCCAGAGGTGGTATTCAGCAGGTTCTGACCAATTCTGGAGAATCAGTTGTGGAAATTTTGAGTAGTTTGGAGAACCAGCAAATACCACCTCTGACTGGAGATTTTACAGTATCCATCCCCTGCCATGCCCACCAAGCCTTGCTCACAGAACCGGTAGTAAAAATAATAGGATCCCACCACTGTCCCACTCCCAAAATGCACACAAGCAGACCATTAATCCCCTTTTTTAAAATGCACATCTATATCTCATCCCTAAATAGTGTGCAAGTATTTCAATAGTATAATGTAATGACTTATTTATTCCTTGAGAGATAAAAGTAAGGCTTTGACAGCCTGTTATGTAGCTGAGGGAAGAGGTTAAGAAAGGCGGAAAAAATGATGGCTACTTTCAAAGCAGTGGTGGGATTCAAAAATTTTTTACTACCGGTTCTGTGGATGTGGCTTGGTGGGCATGGCAGGGGAAAGATACTGCAAAATCTCCATTCCCTCCCCACCCTACTAACCTGCTTTCCAGCTCCATTCTCCTGTGCAGGGCAACAAAAGAAGACCCAGCCAATCAGCTCGGACTCAGGAGTCAGAGAATAGATGGGGGCGGGGCCAGTCAGAGGTGGTATTTGCCGGTTCTCTGAACTCCTCAAAATTTCTGCTACTGGCTCTTCAGAACTGGTCAGAACCTGCTGAATACCACCTCTGCTTCAAAGCACAAGGGTTATTGCTTCAGCATGCCCCACAATAGGTATATCCTCTTTGAAAAAAAAAAAAAGGTCTGTTAAGAGTTGCTTATTTCCAATTATTATATTGAAATCTCATCTTTGGTAAGAGGATTGGCTCTCTTCCTCCCAATCCACTCCATTTTTCTAGGCAATTGTTACAGAAATATATAACTACCTATTACATTAATAATCTTAAAAGGACTAAGCTAACATCACAACTAAAATTTTGAATCACACAATCCCTCTTCTACTTCAAGTAAAATACTTTTAACTCCTAAGAGATCTCATGTTCAGAACTTGATTCCTTGTGAAATATTATTAAAATCTTCCCAGACTTTGATGACTTGGACTTTGGGGGGTTCTTGGTTCCTGCACAAAGAAACCCCTGAAGCTTGGAAGAATTGCTGACCCTCACTGGTTGAACATTGTTGGGAGCTGGGACTACAACATCTCTAAAGAATGATGTTAGGCCTGGGTTCCCCAACCAGTGTTAAGGAGACAAGCTAAACAGAATGTGCAGCGTTAGTCAGATAGGCATACAGATAAATGTGTGAGATAATTTTGTATGTTGGTTAACATACAGTAAAAATAACAGATACGCTTGTGATATCAAAAATATAGTTTATTCCATTTAGAGTTATAGCATAGTCAAAATAACAGTCCATTAGTCATGAATCGTTTTAGTCAGTCCATTCAAGGATATTCAATTAGCAAATATCCAATGTCAGTTCACTTACAATAAATCAGTCTTTTCTCTCTCCTGTTCCAGTAGGGAAAAACGCAGTCTTCATCCAGTAATTAGGGATAATCAAGCCAGAGAGAGCAAGCTGCAGTGCCTTGCTTCTTTTATGGTGCTTTCACAAGCACTCCCTTAATTACATTCCTACAGTTAAAGTTGCAGACACTTTAACTAATAAACCATGATAACATATTTATTATTTTACCTAAACCAGTTAGGGTAAAAAATGTTATCCCTAACATTCTCCCCTTTTAGGTAATAATAATACTATAACTATTTACATCTTTAAATCATATTTGTTACAACTCTCTTTAAACTTAATTAATCCGTGAGCTTTTGTAAATTGCAATGTTTTCTTCTGTCATGCAGTATTCCAATTTAATTAGCCCATTCTTTACAGATTCTCTAACATTTAAGTATCTTAAATCAGTATGCTTTGATCTAGTTTTTACAGCAATATTAGTAGCTAACTTTATGGCTGCTTGGTTGTCCTTGTACACAATAATGGAATCTTTAACAGTTATACCCATGTCTAATAATAACTGTTTGTACAAAATTAAGTCAGTGCATAGTAATGACAGACAGGAAAATTCTGCTTTCATCGTGGACAAGCTGATATGCTGTTGTCTGATTGACCTCCAACCTATTAGTGTCTTACCAAATAATATAGCCATCCCAGATGTTGATTTTCTAGTGTTTATGTCAGTTGCAAAACTTGCATCTGCATAGGCACTAAGACTCAAATCACCCTTTGGTTCTATATACAATGTTCATTGTTCCTTTAAGATATCTTAAAATTCTCTTTAATCATTTCCAATGACATTGATGTGGATCTGAATTAAAACGTGCCAGCTGATTAACACTATAAGCTATATCTGGCCTTGACCAATTGCTTATATATGATAAGCTGCCAATCAAAGATTGATATATGGACTTATCAAATTTGGGACTTTGATCATCAGTTTGGCAAACTTCCTGACTCATTGGAGTCTTTGCCGGTTTACAAAGTTCCATTTTATACGTTTTAATTAATTGGTAAATTTTATCTTCTTGAGATATCTTAAATCCATTTTTTGTTTTGTTAATTGTCAATCCTAGATACTTTTTAATTTCACCCAAATGCTTTAATTTTATCTTTTTAGCTAATAATGATATAATCTTATTAGCTTCATTATTAGTCTTAGTTATCAAAGCAATATCATCTGTAAATAATAACAATAATGACACCGTTCCATTATTTTTTCTTTTAAACACACATGGATCTGTTAAACCAGATTTAAAACCTATATTGTTTAATTCTTTCACAATATATTGGTTCCACTCAAACCCAGATTGTTTCAATCCATAAAGACTTTTTTTTAGTTTCCAACAATCATTACTATTTACTTTATTGTCTTTTATAACAACTGGCTTTTGTAAATATACAGTGTGCTGCAATGGTGCATGCAGATAAGCAGTTTCTACATCTAAATGGTTAATGACATAGTTTTTCTTAGCTGCCCACACTAAAGCTGCTCTCAAAGACGTTGCCTTAAGACTTGGTGCAAAAACTTCATTGTAATCAGGTGCAGTTTGATTAAATCCTTGAGCTACCAACCTAGCTTTATGGGTAACAGTCCCATCATTTCCTGTTTTTACTTTAAATATCCATTTGCACCCAATGGATTTTTCTCCTGGAGGTAATTTAACATCTTCATATACTTTCATTACCTTTAATGAATTTAGTTCTTTCTCCATTGCCTTTTGCCAATTCTCCTGATCCTCAGCAGGATACATCTTAAGTTCATCTATACTAGTTGGAACTTTAGTTACTTGGCAAACTATACTTGCTTGATACCTATCAGGTGGTCTAGTTACACGTGTAGTAAATCTAGCTATTACTAGACTTACAGGTGGATTTTCATTTACTAACTCTTCTTGATTATCTAACTCTTCCTGATCAACAGTTTCCTCTTGTTCTGGTCCTATTTGTTCTTCATGGACTTCTTCTTTAATTGGACTCTTCTTATAACTAATTTGTTCTTTCTGCCTTTTGTAGGGTTCAATAATTACTTCGTTATTTAAATCTTGCTCTAATCTATTCCATCCTACATGTTCTAGGAATTTAGCACTAGCACTGGTGTAAACTCTAGATGTACCTGGTTCCCAGAATCTATTAGATCTATGATTAGATTCATATCCTACAAAAAATAATCTTTTAGCTCTATGCTGTCCTTTGTGTCTGAGTTGTGAAGGGATATGCACCCATGCTGGTGCTCCAAATGTGTGCATGTAACTTAAATCAGGTTTTGTACCATGCCATAGTGTGAATGGTAATTCACCTGTTGTTGAATTAACAACATTATTCAATATATGATTACCACACATTATTGCTTCTCCCCACAAATTGTCAGGTAATTCTGAATCAGACAACATAGTACATGCCATTGATTGTAGTGTTTGGCCTCGTCTCTCTATAAAGGCATTATGTTGTGGCCTATATGGTGCAGACTTTTTATGTTGAATACCTAACATTCTAAGTCTATTCTGGAATTTATTATTTGTAAATTCCACACCATTATCTGTTATAAGAGTTACTAATTTCTTTTTAGTTTTTCTTTCTGCAAATTTTATCCAATTAAAGAGATTTAGATACGTTTCAGTTTTGCTCTTCATTAAATAGCAAAACCCATATCTAGAATAGTGGTCCATTATACTTAATATGTAACGAGCTCCTCCTACACTTGGTTTTTTTGGACCTATTAAATCGGCAAATACTACCTCTAAAGGCTCTTTGGTAGTAAATCCATCAACTCTATTTGCCGGTATGACCTTGTTTTTGCTTTGATTACAAGCATAACATTGCAAATACTTATTACAAGGTTTCAAACTTATTCCTTTGGATAGTTGAACAGTTTTCTTAAGCATTTTAAAATTTAAATGCCCTAGCCATCGGTGTAACAAGTGAATACATTCATCATGAGGTTTCTTATTATCATAAACCGTGTTAGCCACCTCTAAACCATTATCATTTAACACATATAATTCACCTCTTAAAGATGCAGTAATTTTCTTATCTTCTTTTTTAATTATGCAGTTATCTCCCCTAAAGTTTAACCAAAATTCTAACTCAAATTAAATTAAACTTAAGTTGTGATACATATAACATTTTTACATTCTCTTTTATGAAAGAACAATATGCTATACCTTGACCTTTAGCTTTCAGTTTCCAGCCATTGGCTAACGATATCTGCTGTGTACTCTGGGACATTTTAATAAATTTTTTGTTATCATTTGTTATACAGTAGGATGCTCCACTGTCAACCACCCATAAATTATTTTTTACAGCTCCATTAATATTCATGGCTAACTCTAAATTTTTATTTTTATTTTGATGACTTTTAGTATTCTGGCCAGCGTTCTGGTGCTTTGCTTTTTTACAAAATCTTGCCAAATGTCCTCTTCCTCCACAATTAAAACTCTTTTTAATTGCGTATGCAGTAGGAGATTCATTATTTTCTTTTTGAGGTTGCTCCCTCCTAAACTGATCTCTTTCAAGTCTTCTTCTGGCTTCTTCAATCAATCTGCCAGTTATATCAGTTAAAGTTAAACTTTCCTTAGGCAAAATTTCAAGGAAAGTGACGTAGTTATCATAATTTTCGTCTAATGAAGACAGAATTATGTAGACTTGGTGTAGTTCAGAGAAAATAAGCTCTTTCTCGTGCAGTTCTTGAAAAATGCTTTTTATAGAATTCAAATGACTCAGCATATCACCATTCGTCTGGAGATGCGTCCTGAAAAGCTTCTGTGTTAGATTTATGTGAGCACCAACGTTATCTCGGACATAAATCCTCTTCAGCTTCTGCCAACACCCAACAGCCATTTGCTCTGATGTTGAAATCCATACTTTGTTAAAAACTTTTTTTTTTTTTGCTGTCAGAAAATTAAAACAAAAACCATTGAATGTGTTCTTCAGAAGTTCAGCCTGCTTCACTTTTCCTGTTCTTTGTGTCTTGTTCTTTTTAAATACAGTTTTAAATATTCTTCAGGGAATGCCATCTTCAATATCTTCAATAACTAACATTTAATGTTACTTTAGAGTGGTCGTACTTAGCCGTGCTGGTTACTACAGTTTTATATAAAATCTCTTTCTCTGTTCAGGGGATACAAAGACCAAAAGACAGATCTCTGAGGGCAATTAAGAATTCCACATTAAAAACAAATCCACATTTGTATATGAAAAGTTGCATCAAAGTGAATGACGGGTTGATGCAGGTTTAGTTGTCTGATCCTGGAGGTAAGCAGTTATTAAAAGACAGAAATAACCCAGATATGTAAAACAGGGGAGTAGATGTTTGGGAAGAAGTTCAGGCAGTCTATAATAATCAATGCATGTAATGTGCACTTCAAAGAAATGCAAATCGTATCACCTGGAGATAGAAGGCACTCCCAATGGTCAGGGCTCCTTTCACGTGAAACTTTTCATTTGTTGTATTTTCAAAATGCATTCAGAATAACAGAGTTGGCGGGACCTTGGAGGCCTTCTAGTCCAATCCTGTGCTCAGGCCTATACCATTTCAGATAAGCGATTGCCCAATCTCTTCCTCAAGCATTGGAGCATTTACAGCTCCTGAAGGCAAGCTGTTCCACTGGTTAATTGGTCCAATTGTCAGGAAATTTCTCCTTAGTTCAGCTATGGTTAACTTCAATAGGCCTTATTCCAATAAAATTATCTGGTTTTGGACAGTGGATTAGTAATTAAATAAACATATAATCTGGATTCATACAGCACAATACGTGATTTTTTTTTTCTGAGGTATCTTGTGATTTGGTATCTCATAAGGGCACAGCCACTGACATCTAATGAGAATGCCATTCCTCCTTCTAGAAGCTACTATTCCTGGAGTCATCAAAAGAGAAATAGCAATTCTACCCACTTTCATAATTACTTTCCTTCCTCCAAATTCTGTTTGCTTTTGAGACATTTTTGAAGATTGCAATTGTTCTGCCTCTTTATCTGAATAGAAGATAAGTAAAAACATGTTAAATGAACAATCAGTTCTTCAGCATGCATGATTTTTTAAAAAATTAGATACTAAAGGACATTCTTTTTTATTTTTTGGCTATTAGGACTATTCTCTTCTCTGTACTTGAAAGGAATATTTTCTGCTACTTGGGTAATCATGAATTGAATCACTTTCAATAACTCTGGGTAAGAGTTCAATCTTCTGCACATTTACTCAGAAACAACTTGCAATCTGTCAATTGTAGCTGTTATATAAAATTTATATTCCTGTATCTTTTTTCTGTACTTTGATACATTTTGTAACTCATGGTCATATTAGATTTTAGAAAAGAGAATAGCCTCATACTTTTTACGCTCCCTACTTCATTTTCCATTGTTAGTTCAATATATCCTCAGATATTTTCCCTACCACTAAAAAGATTAAGTCTCAGAGGATGTTCAACCTCGATCACTAACATACATTGACCACTAGAGGGCAGTGTGACTCATTTCATCTTTGTGTGACTGGTGACCATAGTTACAAACCCCCATAGTTTCAATGAGGATTCAAATCTGCTCTTTTATTGTTGTTGTAGTGTATTCAAATAGAGACTTCTAAGTCGATGTTCCTATTGGTTAGTAAACACAACAAACTATTGGTTACTAACATGAATATCTCATTGACCGCCTAAAGCGGTGGGAAGTTTAAATGGATGCCATTGGTTGCGAGCCGCGAGCAGCCGCTATAAAAAGGGCTGCCGTGGCTTGACTGCAGTTGAAGTTACTGGTTATCATTAAAAGAGCTGAATTCAACTCTGGTCTGTGAGTGCCTTTATTGGTGACAGAACAGTTGTTGTTGTTCTTGTTGTTCTTGTTGTTTGTTTGTTTAATGGTGTCTGATTTTTCAGAGACCTCGTTGGGTGTGCTTTTGCATGGCTTTCAGAGGAAGAGCATTCTCTAAAGCCACTTCAAGAACAACAAGGGCCATGTGGGACCTGGAGTCATTTTGGGAAGGCCGCAAGGACCTGTCAACAGAAAGAAAACATGGCAAGAAGTGGCATGACACAGATCCTGGGGAGAACTGTGCCATTCTCCAAGATTTGTGCACCTTGGAGAAGGGCTTAAGGCAGCCTTTTTAAATGGCAGTGGTGGTGCTTGGCTGAAGTGGAGGAATCTCCTTCAGGCCCAGCCTGGCATTGCTGCCACCACCTTGCTACTGTTAAAAATGGCCTAGAGGCCAGGAGCAGGGTAAGAGATAGAGAATTGTTTCTCTTTTATGGGGGTGACTTGCCAGCAGAGTCGAGTTAGGCATTTTTCAGAATTTTTAACATACCAAGCCCAGACAGTTTGCCATTACTGTCTAGAACCAAAAGATATATGGTTGTTACATTATGTTATGCCTTCATGTTGTTTAAGAGAAGGACAGAAGTTTGTAAAACTTTGTACATAAGGGCATGACATAATATAATATCTGATTTAAGAGCTTAAGAGAAGGAAGTGGGCTGTAAACATTCTTCTAAAGATATGTGTGTCTTAAAGTCACTACTGATTTGTGACAACTGTCCATGCAAATCAATCCCTGACATTTTCTTGGCAATATTTTGGATGTAGTTTGCCAATGCCTCTTTCCTAAGCCTGAGAGAGGGTGACGGGCCGAAAGCCAGCTGGCTTTGTAGCTAAGGTGGGACTCCCAACTCCTTTTCAAGAGGCAACTGGACTTTCTGGCTTTTCTTTGAAGATGTTTTGCTTCTCATCCAAGAAGCTTCTTCAGCTGTGAAGCTTCTCGGATGAGAAGCGAAATGACTTCAAAGAAAAACAAAGAATCCAGTTGCCTCTTGAAAAAAGCACCTTTGGGATAACCATGACCTGGATGACCGAGAATCTCCATAGATACTAAGGTGGAACTAGAACTCACAGTCTCCCAATTTCTGGCTTGGTGCCTTAACTCTATTCCAAAACAGTTGTTTAAAATTTTTCTGTTTACTTTCTTCAAGACTTTTGTTAAGTGCCTTTGATTTTCTAAGTATTGTTAATCCTTGCATCTGACACTGTCCTTAATTTCTGTTAATAGTTTGATCTCCTGACCATTAAAACTCATTAGACTGTTCCCCCCTGCCATTGTTTCTATAATTTCTCTTGTCTGCATTGTCCTATTGCAGGGGTGTCAAACTCGCAGCCCATAGGCTGGGTGCACTGGCCATGCCCTTTGTTTTAGCGAATCACACGAGTTTGACACCACTGTCTATTGACTTTGAGCATACCTAAATAGAAGATAATTTATAAAAGCCTGTAGCCAAAAGGCTATAAAGAGTGAGGATGTAGCAAGGTAAAACAAAATAAATAAATAAGGAAAGATAGATTCCTTTGCTATGGTTCTCCCAATTGTAGGATTTAAAGTAAAAAGATTGTTGCCTTTTACCAGCCTGAAGCACTCTTAATTTCCTTAACTTAGCTAATACCCTAGTAGGTTTATTTGGGATGATAGCCAACTCTTGTTCAAATTAATGAAAAAAATAAAACTAGAGCTGAGGCCACTGTTTATTTCCATACCTGTCATTGGTTCTCCAAGCTTTGTTTGCGAATGGTTATTTAAAGCAGTTACTTAGCATTAATATAAGATACTCTGCTTTTTATTAAACATTATTCTTCAATATTGCCTGTTTTTGTCTTTAGGTATAACTCATTTCCTGTTCCATTGTTTATAATATTTTTCTTTCGATATCATTTATTAGGAAAAATGGCATCTGCATTTCTAAACTCAATGATTTAGAAATCATTAACATACATAAACAAGTTAAATATTTTGCTATAAATAATTTACCGCAACCAATAAACTTTTTCCCAGCTAAAAGAACTTCTGTGACTGGATTGTAATTCTACTTTTTTCATATGTTATTTGAAATATTTTTTGATTAAACAAGTGGGTGAAATGGAGACATTTTTGACTTATTAAAACAGTGGGGTTTTTTTGAACACTGAATTTGTTGATTCCAGCTTTGTTGGCAATTTTAACTCCTATGATCTTCCATTTAGCACAATATTGGATGGGTGGGATTATGGAGTGCGAGGTCTAATAAATCTGGCTGCCCCAGGCAAGAAAAAGTAAAAAAAAAAAAAAAAAAAAGAACAGATTATGCTTATAAACATTGAGGATTCTGCTAGTTTCCATAAAAAATGATAATATGACAGAAAATGTTCCTTGAAACCCAGCTCACTTCCCACAATTATGTTCCCACAGGAAGCAACACAAGGACACTCTTTTCAAAGACTTCCTCAGATCAATGAAGTAGTTCTAACCAGACACACAGAAGAATGTTTGGAAAATATGTGTTTGAAATTTGTGTATGCACACACACACACACACACACACATCGTTGTACATACACATACACCAGAAGAAATTCCAGGGCCCCTGCTGAGCATGAGATAGGAAAAACATGACTTTAAAAAATACACGGAGAAGTACATTATAAAGGAATTGTAGGACATATTTTCATCCTATGCCCAGGTCAGTAGACAGTGAGGCAATTCTCAGAAGTAGGAATACAGCTTTATGTTTTGGATTGTCCCAAGCCTTTCACGGTAATCAAAAACATGGATAGGTTGTGTCGAAAATCCTCCATTGCAACTGTATATAGCTTCTAGAGTAAATGATCACAAACAACAGAAAATTGGAAGGAGAATTGTTTCTTTTAAAATAAACCTTTGAGTTGTTTTTTTTCCCCTTGAGTATAACACCAGAGTGCACTTAAGAAGTGTAATTTGAGGAAATTGACAGTTGTTGCTGAGATACAAATCTGCTTTCCTTTTGATATAGTTTCAGGCATGGGTGAAATGAATGGAGACAATCTTAGTTGGTGAACTTTCAGCTCTTTATTACATAGTGACTTAAAACTTTAATAACAACAACTCTGCCTTATATAGGCAACCTTAATGCGAAATAACCAATAGGGAGCTGTAAGACACTAGCTCCAGAACCAATAAGAGTCCTTCGTTAAGGGCCAATTGGATTCTCCAAGCTCAACCAATCCGATCGAGCCGCTTAACAACCAATCAGAAGTGCAGGACCAGAACCCTGCACTTTACCCCAAGCTCGCTTTTATTTTAACTATTTACATACATAACACCCCTTCCCCCTGGCTCCTCAATTATTGTGTGACTATATAGTCCTTCAAATAGGACGGTTGTCTTTTGGGTCTATCAGATTTTCTTTGGACTGGCTGCGTGCAGTCCTGTTGAGGTTGGCTGTTGTTTTGCAGTGGCTCAGCTTCTCGTTCTGGTGTGATTTCCCTTGGAACGTACGATTCTTCCTCCTGCTCCATTTCCTGAGCTTCACTTGTTCAATCGCTCTCTTGGAACAGGTTCCCTGGAATGTCGTCTTCTTCCATTCCTTCCCCCCCACCTCAGTTTGGTCAGAGGGGAGTTGTTGGCTGGCCGATATGAGTCGTGACCGTAATTGGTCAATATGTCATTTCCACAGTCTTTCATCAACACATCTTACAATATAGGATTTGGGCCCAGTCTCGCGTATTATCATTGCTTCAATCCAAACTGGGTCACCCGATAAATTTCTTGCATAAATGGGGTCACCTACCTTGAAGGTACGGTAGCGTCCGCTGGATCCTGCAAGCTTTTCTGGCTCGTAAGCAGGGTGCAGTCGGTCGAGGCGGGAACAGAGTTTTCGCCCCATGAGAAGTTCTGCGGGAGTTCTGCCGGTTACGCTGTGCAGAGTGATGTGTTGTAGAAGTGGAATGCGGTTTATTTTTTCATCAATATTATCATAGTCCACTTTTTGCAAAGTCTTTTTTACAAATTGGACCATGCGTTCCGCGCGGCCGTTGGTAGCAGGATGCGCAGGCGAGGTGAGCGCATGGCGGATGCCATTATCAGCAAGGTACTGTTCAAACATTAGCGCTGTAAACTGTGGTCCGTTATCGGACACCAGGACTTCCGGCAATCCATGAGTTGCAAAGAGTCTATTAGGGACTTTAATGACTGCTTCGGAGGTAGTATTGGTCATTCGATGAATTTCTAACCAATTAGAGTATGCATCGACAGTCAACAGCAATGTATGTCCTTTAATCAGCCCTGCGAAATCCAGGTGGATTCTGGACCAGGTTCCGCGTGGCATCTCCCATTCGGTCGGTGCAGCTTTTGGCGGTGCGTTGCTGGTTTGTTGGCACTTAGTGCAGGCCTTGACCCATTGCTCGATGTGTCGGTCCATGCCTGGTCACCAAGCGTAGCTACGTGCGAGTGCTTTCATCCACACGATCCCGGGATGTCCTTCATGCAAAATTTGTAACAGCGTCTTTTGGAGTCGTTCTGGAATGACAACTCTATCGCCCCAGATGACACAGCCTTTTTGCGAAAAAAGTTCAGTCTGCCTTGTTTTAAATGGCGCAAAGTCATCTGGGACCTGGTCCAATGGCCATCCACGTTCTACCCAGCCTAGGACTCGAGCTAAGGTGTGGTCTCGTCTGGTCTCTCTCGCAATATCTCGAGCGGTCATAGGGGGCGAGTTGAGCGTCTCGATTTGTAACGCTGATACTGTTGGTGCCGGATCGTCGAGAGTCTCTGGTAGCGGTGCTCTGCTGAGTGCATCGGCGTGGGGAATGGCTTTTCCCGGGCGATGTAACAATCGATAATTATAAGCAGCTAGGAACTCTGACCAATGAGTCATTCTTGGGGACAATATATAGGGGGTTGGTTTGTCCCCAGCGATTATCCCCAGTAAAGGTTTGTGGTCAGTTACAATGGTAAATGTCCTTCCATATGCATACTCATGGAATTTTTTTACGGCTGACACAATTGCAAGAGCTTCCTTATCTATTTGTCCATAGTTACATTCTGCATGGGAAAGAGTCTTCGAAAAGTATGCAACGGGGGTTTAGTTTCCATTAGGCAGCACATGGCTCAGAATGGCGCCCTCCCCAAACGGTGAGGCATCACAAGTTATAATCAATGGTAATGTTTCATTATATTGCATAAGTACAGAATCAGATGTAAGTAAATCTTTTACATTTCGAAACACTTTTTCCTCTCGGTAACCCCAAACCCACAATGCTTTCTTATCTAATAACCGGTGTAACGGTTCAGCCACAGTCGCCTTATACGGTAAAAACACATTATAGAAATTGATAAGGCCTAAAAATGCCTGGAGATCTGTTTTGTTACGGGGTCTGGGAGCATTTTTTATCGCCCTTAATTTACTCTCAGTAGGGTGAATACCCTGACTATCAATGCGATAACCTAGAAATTCAACACTGTCGGTATACAGATGACATTTATCCCTTTTTACTTTCAGTCCCGCTTCTTGGAATTTTTTAAGAACACATTTTAAACAATTCTGCAGAATTTTTTTACTAGGAGCTGCAATTAACACGTCATCAAAATACGGAACCATGCCCTTGATTCCCTGCAATAATCGTTCCATTAAACTTTGGAATATTCCCGGGGCTACACTTACCCCGAATTGCAATCGGGTACATTTAAAAGCACCTCTGTGCGTTACTATCGTTTGAGCTTGGGCTGTTTTATCGTCCACGGGCAATTGTTGATAGGCTTGAGCTAAATCTAACTTAGCAAAAACCTTTCCGTCTCCCAGGGAATGAAGGAGGTGCTGTACCACCGGCACTGGATATGCATTCTGCTGGAGGGCGTGGTTTAGAGTGGCCCGGTAGTCCCCACAGATTCGGATTGACCCATTTGGTTTAATGGGGGTTACAATAGGAGTTTCCCATGGGGAATGATCAATGGGTTGCAGTACCCCTTGTTTAATTAGTTTGTCAAGTTGTTCATCTATCTTGGCCTTAAGGGCAAACGGAACTCGATGGGGCTTTAAACGGATCGGGGCGACCTTAGGGTCGAGTCTAAACAAAATTGGGGTCCCCTTATACTCGCCCAGATGATCTGTGAAGACATCGCTGAATTCAGTAATAAGGTCCTCCTCCCACTCGCAATCACCGACTCAGTTCACGCCAGCTACTTCGATGCCGAGTGGCGCAAACCATTGGAGGCCCAACAAACTTGGCCTGTCCCTATCGATGATTGTTAGAGGTAAGTATGCCGTATGCTTTTTAAACGAGACGCGGACTCGACAAGACCCAACCACAGGGATCTGATTTCCTTGGTAGTCTTTAAGGATGAGACGTTGCATTTGAAGGTCTTGGCGTTGGATGGTAGGAATGAGTTGCTTTAATGTCTTCCACGACACCATCGAGAGGGACGATCCGGAATCAACCTCCATGTGGCAAGGTTGGTTCTCTATGGCTACTGTAACTCGAATCTTCTGAGCATCAATGGCTGAGACGTGACCTATAGTGATAGTATGGTGAGCCTCTTCTTTCTGCAACGCTCGATATCTGTAGGAGTGGTTTGCTGGATCTCGCCTTACAGGACGGTTTCCTGCCGATTGGCGAAAGTTGGTTCCCCTTGAGGCCTGACTTGGTCCCGGTAAACTGCGACAGACTCGACTGATGTGGCCTCGTTTTCCGCACTCATGGCAGATCGCATCACGGAATTTGCAGTCTGCCCTGGGGTGGTTTGCCCCGCAACCAGCACAAGGGCGTGAGGGTTTAGAGCGAGGGTCCCAGTCGGACCGCAGTCGATGGACCCCTTCTTCGTCGCTGTCTGACGACGAAGAGAGGTCCTAGTGGTGCGTCGTAACAAGCCACTCTTCTGACTTGGATAAAATGTCGCCTGTCGGTGGGGTCGTTGGGTTTCGGCTTCACCGTAGTTGCACTGTGGACTTTTTGGTCGCCTCAGCAGCAGTGGCTTCGGTGATGGCATCAGCAAGGCCGATGTCGCCTTTCGCCATCAGCTTGCTTTGCACGCCTAGCGCATCTAATCCCAGAATTAACCAGTCTCTCAGTGCTTCATCTAAGTCTGCGAACCCGCAGAGGCCTCCTAAGTGTCGGAGGTCTGCCACGAAGTCAGCCACACTCTCTCCTTTTCGTTGGCTTCGTTGATAGAGCTCGTGGCATCTCACGAGTGTAGGTACGGTTGGCGTGTAATGGTCTCTCAGGAGAGGTTCGAGGTCGTCCCAGCTTATTGCTTTCACTTCTCGAGGTTTCGCGAGTGCTTTTGCCATTTTAAAGACAGCCGGGCCGCAGTACGTCAGGAACAGCGCCCGCTTCTTGGCTGGTGTGGCATCCTTCAGGTTGTTCGTTTCGAGGAACATTTGGAAGCGATCCATGTAGGATTCCCAATCCTCTTGGTTCGGATCGAACGGAGCAGGTGGTACGATGCCGCTGGACATGGTTTCCGTTGGTGGCATCATCTTAACATGTGCTCTGTTTTTCTTCCAAGTTCCTTAAGATCAGATGTCTCCAAATCCCATCCTCGTCGCAAGTGATATAGTTTGAGGCATGGGTGAAATGAATGGAGACAATCTTAGTTGGTGAACTTTCAGCTCTTTATTACATAGTGACTTAAAACTTTAATAACAACTCTGCCTTATATAGGCAACCTTAATGCAAAATAACCAATAAGGAGCTGTAAGACACTAGCTCCAGAACCAATAAGAGTCCTTCGTTAAGGGCCAATCGGATTCTCCAAGCTTAACCAATCCGATCGAGCCGTTTAACAACCAATCAGAAGTGCAGGGCCAGAACCCTGCACTTTACCCCAAGCTCGCTTTTATTTTAACTATTTACATACATTACACCTTTCATCTGAAAACTGAGTGAAAATGGAAGAACTAGTTTGGAAATATTTTAACGATATTCAAAAGCTAATTCACTTCAAGAGGCATAAAATCCAAAGCATGTGAAATTTTAGTACCGCTTTATAAAGCGTTATATAAGGCCACACTTGGAATACTGCATCCAGTTTTGGATAACGTATTGCAAAAAAGATCCTGAGACTTTGGAAAAAATGCCGAGAAGTGCAACTAAGATGATTAAAGGACAGGAGACTAAAACATATGAAGAAAGGTTGCAGGATTTGGGTTTGACTAGTCTAGAGAAAAGAAGGACAAGGGGTGACATGATAGCAGTATTCTATGTGCCACAAAGAGGATGGAGTCAACTTATTTTCCAAAGCACCAGGAGACAGGACAAGAAACAATGGATGGAAACTAATCAAAGAGAAGAGCAACCTGGAATTAAGGAGAAACTTTCCAACAGTGAAAACAATTAACCAGTGAAACAGCTTTGTTTTCAAAAGTTGTGGGTGATGCATCACTGGAAGATTTAAGAAGAGACTGGAAGCCACTTGTCTGAAATGGCCTAGGGTCTCCTGCTTGAGCAGGGGGTTGGACTAGAAGACCTCCAAGGTCCCTTTCAGCTCTATATTGATTGATTCCCCAAAGATGTCTTCCTTCTTAAAACACTATCCTGATAATCGATGGGAAGGGGAGGTCACTACTGCAAGTTCAGGAGAAAAGTATGCTATGAACACTGTTGTTTGACAGATGGATGTCATCATGTTAGGTATAGCCAGACCTCAAGTAGAGAGGGCCAGAACCAGAGTCTCTGACTTTTTTGGGAAGATGGGATTCTTTAAAGGATGAATGGTGCACTCTATAATACTTAGGGTACTCATATTGCCATCTCAAATCCTCCAAATACCATAGCTTCTGCCTAATGGTGCGATTCAACCAGCATAACAACCAGTTCAGTAAGCACGTGCTCTGCATTTTAAAAATCCCTCTAATGCTTACTTTCAACTGCAGTCCCTGTGAATAAAACAGCTGAGGCGTGTGAATCAGCTGTGCTCTAAACAAAGGAAATAAAGCACAGGAAAGTGCAGGGGTGGCTGCGCTCACATGCTCATCGCAGCTAACCGGTTCAGACCCAGCTGATCATCGGAACAAGGGGTTCGCCCAAACCGGTCTGAACGGAAGAATCCCAGCCCTGTCTGCCCCCCCCCAAAAGCCCATGTTTTCAGACCCACCCACTGTGCATGGCTTTCAGGACCCAAATATGGAAGGGGTTCCTGAATTGCCTTTGGCAACAGCAGCCTTGTGCCATCATGACACAAACTCTGTCCTTTTGTACCTGCGTCAAACAATGAACTTGTATTCTAAGGAGGTAGAGGTTGCATTGCAGCAGCATTCTGATGAGAAAGACCTGGATCTTATTGGAGAAAATTCATTTATAATGAGATTTTGCCATTTGAGCAATAATGCTATAATAAGAGGTGTGTATTTCCTCATGGGGAAGCAAACACCAGGAAGAATTACAAATTAACAGAGTTGGAGGGATCTTGTAGGTCATCTACTCCAGGGGTCGCTAACCTTTTAGACCTCAGGGACTACCAAACACATAATTTTAAATCCCATGGACCAGAGACCCTGGGAAAATCCCCAAAAATGTCTGCAGGAAAATTCCCCACCCTATTTTCCCATTGATTGATCATTCTTTATTTGGGATTGCAGGATACTGTTTCCAGCTCCATTCTTGGGGGGGGGGGGAGAGACTTTTGGCTTCATGCAAAGAAAGCAGCAGAAGCAGCAGAAGTCTTTCTTTCTCTCCCCCAAACTCCACCAGAAATGAGTCTTTGTGAAACTTGTTGTGCCGGTGCAGCCTCTTGGAGCAGGATGCCTTGCATTCCTGGTGGAGTTTGGGGGAGAGAAAGAAAGACTTTTGCTGCTTTGCTTACATGCAGCCAAAAGCAGAAGAAAGAAGTGAAAAGAAGCAGCTGGGTGGCCAGGCAAGGTGCATGGGGCGAGTGGGGCAAGTTCCCCACTTCGCTCTTTCCCCCCTCCACTCACTACCTCATGTTGTTTGCAATGCAAGCGACACAAGCCTTGTGTTCCCACAGGCCTTGTGGGTAGTACAGTCTTGTGTTCCCATGCAGTCTGGATTAATTGCTTTGGGAGGGTACTTTGGGGGGTGACATTTCTCTGCGGACCACCAAAATTTTCTCGCAGACCACCAGTGGTCCCAAAACCACTGGTTGGCGACCACTGATCTTGTCCAACCCCCTGTCCAAGCAGGAGACCCTACACCATTTCTGGCAGAATGTGAAGAGAAATTAATTAACTGAAAGTGACTTCTTAACACAACCACACACAGGTTCAGCAAGGAAGGCCAAATAAAGGACTTCCATTTTATATAACATCTGTCTGATTCTTAAAAGTTTACAAATATCATTTCAAACAGCAAAGGCCAATGTAAAAAAATAAACCATTCATTGGAGTTGGGTGGCTATAACAAATTTGAATAAATAAATGAATGAATGAAGCTCTGCCTTTAAACATTCATAAGTTGTCCTGTGTCTGTATATCCCTTTTCATTAATTGTACCGTAACTTAAATATAATATGTCAACTTTCACTTGCTTGCCCCTCTTTGTAATTCATTTAATTTATTATTGAATGCAAGAGGTTTCATCAAAATGAATCATGAGTGGTGAATCTATGTATTCATAACTATGTTTTTACTTATACCTATTATCCTGAAAGCAATTGACAAATAAATAAATAAATAAATAATAATAATAATAATAATAATAATAATAATAATAATAACAACAACAACAACAACAACAATAATAATGGCGTGCATAATGGAGGGCAGCTGCAGGTTTTCTTCCCCCCTAATTATCTGTCAGAAATTATACAGAGACACTTAAAATATCGAATTTGCAAAGGGAGGAAGCATTTTCTATGCCAACTCTGTTTTAAAAATTAGTTTCTTAGCACACTTCAAGAAAAATCCCCACAGAGTTTTATCATTAAAAAAATTTCTTCTGGTTTGAAATGGTAATTAGGATATATACACAGATCATATTAGAATAACAATAGCCCTGGATTTTTCATCAGGTCACAAGAAAACACAATATCCCTAGAGAAAGAACATCATAGATTATATGGAGTTTTTTTTTCTGTAGACATCAATTTTTAATGACTTCCTTCATATGGCCATTTCCTTCTATTTCCATTTAATCTATATATCTTTTAAATAATCTGCATGAAAAATCTACAAATTTATTAAAATACAAGGACATAAAAAATCTGCTGCCAGCATTCTTTCCTGCACAGTGATCATCCAGAAGTATTCAGGAGGGTTGTAGTCAGAACTAGAGGGAAATAGTCTTTTTCCACTGTGGCTCCCTTCCTGTTAACATGGAGACCAATGATACTGCCAAGAGCAGCTAAAATTGTTATCATAATTGACTTTGAAGATTTACAAAATAAATGCACAACTTGGAAACTCAGGTTGAGGTAGAAGACGATTGGCAGGGAAAGACAATCACAACAGGTGAATGCAAACAGAATAGATCCAGTTTCTAGGTCGATAAGTTTTATTATTTGAATGATGAACTTCTGGCCTGAGATGGCTGCTCCCTTAGAACAGGGGTCCCCAAATTTGGCAACTTTAAGACTTCTGGACTTCAATTCCCAGAATTCTCCAGCCATGCTGTAGAATTCTGGAAGTTGAAGTCCACAAGTCTTAAAGTTGCCAATCTCTGCCTTAGAAGAATGCCTGATGAAATTGCTCAAGAGAGCTTTAAACAAAATAAAGATATGAGTGAAGAACTTACATTAATGTTGCTTTAAATGGAACTATGAAACCACTCAGTGGAAAACAGTGGAAGATTTAGGAAGTCAAAGAAGTACAATAGAAAAGCTGTGGAAAATGATACTGTAATGCTGAAGTTCTTGATTTTAAGAGAAACCAAAGGCCAAAACAGTTAAATAAACATATTAGGTTTCAAAATGGCAGATTTTAATACACAGGATAAGTTCATGGGAAAACATGAGTTTGTAATGAGTTCATCATTAATGTAAGTTCTAAAAAAAAAAAAAAAAAGACAGTGAAAACACAATTTACTAGAAACTCAGTATGGAGCTGGGAAAAAAGGGAAAGTCTAATTTTAAGCTGAGCTAATAATTTTCAGGCTTTGAATATTGTTCAGGACATGCGACTCTGGAAAGTGTTCAGACAAGCCAAAATTAGTTCAAAAAAAGAGAAAATATGCCCCAGGAAGAGAGATTGAAAGAACGGGAATGTTCAGCCTCTAGAAGAAAGACTGAGGGAGGAGCAGTGTAATAACAGTCTTTAAATAACTGAATGGATATCCTACGGATTAAGGTCAGGACACTCTCTGCCATTTTAGAATTTAGGACACATCGCGCTAAGTTACAGGTTCCAGTACTACCTTAGAGCAGAAAAAGCCCTTTCTAGTAGTAAGACTAGCAATTTGAAAGCTGCACCAATTACTGAGGGAGGCAGTGATCTCCCTTTAGTAGAGGAGTTCATGAAGAGTCTGGACAGCCAACAGTTGGAAATGCTTTAATTGGAGCAGGAGGTTGGACTCAATGGCTTAATTAGCTCTTCCAGTTCAATGGTTTTGTGAGTAAGACCTTTGGGTGAGTCATTAATAGAGGTGGGACTATTCTCTCATCATGAAATTGTGATGCTTACTTAAAGAATACTATTATAAATCATGAACTGCACGTTCACCCTAATTTATTGGAAGGAACAATCTCCATGTTAAAGAGTTAAGAGGCCTAAAGTGTTTTACAAGAGTGGATTGGGAGGGTTGGATTCTAGAATATTGTTTTCTTTTTCTTTTTTTAATGGGCTTTGAAAGAAATGACTTGATTAGCAAATCTGCATCTGTTTTCATTTACCTATTTCTGTAATATAAAGAACTTTTATCTACAGATTAGCCAATATACATAGAATTAATATGTGTATTTCTGGGAAACTTTTTTTTCAAAATTGTCTGACATCTTTCTTTTGTAAATAAATCCCTTTGATGTGAATTATTAAAACATGAATTTCCACAATATAATCTATCTTTGAAATATAGGGATCCTTTTCTACCCCATTCTCTCTCTCAAAAAAAAAAAATGTTATTGTATGCTGCTTTTTAAATTAAAAAACTGAGCCCTTATGAACTCTATGCAATGCTTCGATTTCTATTATGACAACATGTATTTGGCAACTGTTCTAAATCTGTATCAAAAGATTGCAGCATCTTTCCTGCATTGGCTGATCTTAGAAACTAAGCAGTGGCAGGCCTGCCTATTACTTGGATGGGATATCATTTTGGAATTACAAGGCTGTTAGCTAGCTGAGTCAGTGTTGGTTCCTGCTGACTGCCTGGATGCAGTCAAACTTGGCTGGATGCATCACATGCTGGTCCTACTCTTGCCTGATTTAGCAAAGGAAAAAAAAAAAGTCCCGATACATCACGTGATGCTGCCGTGACGACATGTGTTTAACCCCCCTTGCCTGGACTAATCCTTGCAGTTTTCTGACCTAGTTTTTTTTTTTTTTTTTTCCAGAAAGGTTTGCTATTGCCTGCTTCCTAGGGTTGAAAGTGAGGGATTAGCTCATTTCACCCAACTAGCTTTGCCCAAGGCAGGATTCAAATTCAACAGTCTTTCAAGCCTGGTACCTTAACCACTGCACTAAAATGGCTGAACAGATAGAGATGAATGAATGAATGAATGAATGAATGAATTCTTTATTGGCCAAGTGTGAGTAGACACTAAAGGAATTTGTCTTGGTGCATATGTTCTCAATGTACATAAAAATAAAAGATACAATTGTCAAGAATTATAAGGTACAACACTTAATGATAGGGTACAAATAAGCAATCAAATCATACTAGGAAACAATCAATATATATTGTAAAGATACAAGCAATAAAGTTACAGTCATAATGTCGTACAAGATAGAGAGAGATATACAGAAAAAAATCATGTCACATGATGTCACATGATTTAGCTGTTATGTCTGGAGCATGGGTGCGAATGATGGAGACGAGCCAGTATAAACAGTGAACTTCAAACTCTTTATTTACATATTGTGACAGCTCAACTCGAGGGCTGCTATAGCCTTCCTTATATAGGCAACTTATTAACTGTTCAACCAATAACAAACCTGGAGCGCTAGCTCCGTTAACCAATAGGAATGGCCTGTTAATGGCCAATCAGATGCTCCTGAACGGACCAATCCGATCCTGCCATTAACAGCCAATCAGAAGTGCAGGGCCAGAATCCTTGCACTTGACTTCAAGCTCAATATACTTTATTGGTATTATTCATTCACAACACCCCTTTCCCTCAGCTTCTGCCCATGGGGCGCGGTTACATAGTCCTTAAGGTAGGACGGCTATTTTGTTGGTCTTTTCGATTTTCGCAAAGTGCCTGGTGGTTGTTTATCGGTAGGGGTGCCTCTGGTTCCGAGTTTGCATTCCCATCATCACCAATATCACTGGCCACTCCTTGAGGTGAACTCACTCCGGTCCCTGGTTCCTGTTCCTGCGTTTCAGTCCCATTATCAGTTTCTTCAAAAAGGTTTCCCTCAAATTGCAATTTGCTTTCCTCTGTATCTCCCCCCCCTCAGTTTGGTCATAAGGGAGTTCGGAAGTGCGTGATGGTAGCCGCGATTGTAGTTGATCTATGTGGTGCTTCCAAAGTCTGTCGTCAGGGCACTGAACGAGGTATGATCTTGGGCCGGTTATGCGGATTACGATCGCTTCTACCCATAACGGATTGCCCGATAAGTTTTTAGCAAATACTAAATTGCCTACCTGGAAGGTACAGCATCGGCCACTGGATCCGAGTGGTTTTTCCGGTTCGTAGGCTGGGTGTAACTGACCGAGGTGGGAGCAGAGCTTTTGTCCCATTAACAGCTCGGCGGGAGTTTTGTTGGTGACGCTGTGAGGTGTGATGTGCTGTAGGAAAAGGATCCGGTTGATTTTCTCGTCGATGTTGTCGTAGTCAATCTTTTAAAGAGTCTTTTGATGAATTGTACCATGTGCTCAGCCCTACCATTGGCAGCAGGATGTGCAGGTGAAGTGAGCACATGTCGGATACCGCGGTCAGCCAGGTACTGCTCAAAAGACAGCGCGGTAAACTGGGGGCCGTTGTCGGATACCAAAACGTCTGGTAATCCGTGGGTTGCAAACAGTCTTTCCAGTCTTTCGATGACCGCGTCAGTGGTCGTGTTGCTCGTTCGGTGAATCTCAAGCCAATTCGAGTAGGCGTCGATGGTTAGCAAAAACGTGTGGCCTTTGGTGGGCCCAGCAAAGTCCAGATGGATGCAGGAACAGGGTCCCCGCGGCATCTTCCATTCAGTTGGGGTTGCCTTTGGTGGAGCGTTGCTTACTTCTTGGCATCTCCTGCAAGTTTTAACCCACTCTCTCACGATGTCATGGGCCGTTAATGGCGGCATATGGAGTGTCTCGATCTGCAATGCTGTCATCGTTGGTGCACGCTTGTTGATAGTTTCAGGGAGCGGTGTACGGCTCAGCGCATCGGCGTGGGGAATGGCTTTACCGGTATGATATTGTAGCCAATAATTGTAGGCAGCCAAGAATTCTGACCAGTGGGTCATTCTGGGAGAAAGTATGTAGGGAGTTGGCTTGTCCCCAGTGATGATCCCCAGCAATGGTTTGTGGTCAGTTACAATGGTGAAAACCTGGCCGTACACGTACTCATGAAATCTTTTAACAGCTGATACGATCGCCAGGGCTTCTTCATCGATCTGGCTGTAATTTCGCTCGGTTTTCGAGAGCGTCTTTGAGAAGTAAGCAACAGGGGCTTTGTTACCGTTAGGTAACACATGGCTCAAAATGGCGCCCACTCCAAAAGGTGATGCATCACATGTAATGTTTTTTGGCGAAGTCTCATTGTACTGCATTAGTATGGTGTCCGAAGTCAGTAGTTTTTTCACATTACAGAATGCCTGCTCTTCTTTGTGACCCCATACCCAAATAGATTTTTTATCTAATAGACGATGTAAAGGTTCAGCGACAGTCACCTTATACGGCAAGAATACATTATAAAAATTGATGAGGCCCAAGAACGCCCGGAGGTCGGTCTTGTTCTGGGGTCTGGGAGCATTTTTTATTGCTCTCAATTTGCTATCGGTGGGGTGAATACCCTGACTGTCAATTAAATACCCTAAAAATTCAACACGATTGGTACACAGTTTGCACTTATTTCTTTTGACTTTCAAGCCTGCTTCCTGGAATTTTCGTAATACCAGTCTTAAACGCTTCTGTAAGATTTTTGGAGTGGGGGCGGCAATGAGCACATCATCAAAATAGGGGACAACGCCCTTGATCCCCTGAAATAGTCTCTCCATTAGGCTCTGAAAGATCCCCGGGGCCACACTGACTCCAAATTGAAGCCGCGTACACTTAAAGGCACCTCGGTGTGTTACGATAGTCTGTGCCTGTGCCGTTTTCTCATCAACCGGCAGTTGCTGATAAGCCTGAGCTAAGTCTAGTTTAGCGAAGACTTTTCCGCCCCCCAGGGAATGGAGGAGGTATTGTACCACCGGCACCGGATAAGGGTTCTGTTGCAGGGCGTGGTTTAGGGTGGCTCGGTACTCCCCACAAATTCAAATGAAGCCGTCCGGCTTAATTGGTGTCACAATCGGCATTTCCCATGGGGAGTGGTCAGTTGGCTTTAAAACTCCCTAGGCAATCAACTTATCAAGCTGCTCGTTGATTTTTGGCTTCAGAGCAAACGGAACTCAACAAGGCTTAAGGCAGATGGGAGCTATCTTTGGATTAAGGCTAAAGGATATCAGGGTCCCCTTGTACTCGCCGAGCTTTTCCTCGAAGACGTCCCTGAATTCATGGGCGAGGTCTTCCTCCCAGTCACTGCCACCGATTCGGTTAATGCCAGCCACTTCAATGCCGAGTGGTGCGAACCATTGCAGGCCTAACAGACTAGGCCGGTCCTTATCGATCACCATCAGGGGTAAGTACGCCGTGCGGTTCTTGAATGCAACCCGGACGCGACTGGATCCTGCGACTGGAATTCGGTTCCCCTGGTAGTCCTTTAACACGAGCCGTTAGAATTGAAGGTCTTGGCGCCGGATAGTGGGGATGAGTTGCTTGAGGGTCTTCCATGAGACCATTGACAGAGACGATCCCAAGTCAACTTCCATTTGGCAAGGCCGATTTTCAATGTTCATGTTGACCCGAATTTTCTTAGCGTCTAGTGAAGAGGCATGGCCAATAGTGAGTGTTTGGTGGGCCTCTTCCCGTCTCGCTAGACGATTCACGGGTCGGTTTCTGTAGGAGTGGTTTACTGGTTCTCGCCTTACAGGGCGATTCCCTGTCGATTGGCGGAGATTGGTTCCTTTCGAGGTCTGGCTGGGTCCGAGGAGGCTTCTGCAGACCCATCTGATGTGGCCTCATTTCCCGCACTCGTGGCAGAGCACGTCGCAGAATTTGCAGTCGGAGCGGTAATGGTTGGCCCCGCAGCCAGTGCACGGTTGCTGGGACTTTGGGTTTCGTTCCCGATCGGACTGCAGGCGATGAACCTCTTCTTCGTCGCTGTCTGACGACGAAGAGAGGTCCTCATGGTGGGCCGTCGGTAGCTGCCCTTCTGCGTTAGGTGAAATTTCGCTGGCCGGTGGGTGTGCTGGAGTGTGATTTCAGCATAGCTGGGCAGCCGACTTCTTGGTCGCCTCCACTGCTGTAGCTTCAGCTATGGCGTCTTTAAGGGTGATGTCACCCTTTGCCATTATTTTGCTCTGTACGTTTAGAGCGTCTAGCCCGAGGACTACTCAGTCTCTCGAGGACTCTTCTTGGTCGGTGAAATCGCAAAGGCCTCCCAAGTTCCGGAGGTCTGCAATGAAATTGGCGACGCTTTCTCCTTTCCGCTGGTTTCTTTGATAGAACTCGTGTCGTCTTACGAGCATTGGAACGGTTGGTGCATAATGGGCCCTTAGTAGCGGTTCGAGGACGTCTCAGTCCATGGCCTTCGCTTCTGCCAGTTTCGCTAATGCCTTAGCCATTTTGAAAACTGCCGGGCCACAGTGCGTTAGGAATACCGCCCGTTTCTTCCCAGTTGTGGCATCCTTCAGATTATTCATTTCCAAAAACATTTGAAAACGATCCATGTAGGACTCCCAGTCCTCTTGAGCTGGATCGAACAGAGCGGGTGGTACTACGCCGCCGGACATGGTTCTGCCATTGTGCGCTTCAGCCACATGCTTAGTTGGCTCTGATGTCATCCAATCCCATCCTCGTCGCCAGTGTTATGTCTGGAGCATGGGTGCGAATGATGGAGACGAGCCAGTATAAACAGTGAACTTCAAACTCTTTATTTACATATTGTGACAGCTCAACTCGAGGGCTGCTATAGCCTTCCTTATATAGGCAACTAATTAACTATTCAACCAATAGCAATCCTGGAGCGCTAGCTCCGTTAACCAATAGGAATGGCCTGTTAATGGCCAATCAGATGCTCCTGAATGGACCAATCCGATCCTGCCATTAACAGCCAATCAGAAGTTCAGGGCCAGAACCCTTGCACTTGACTTCAAGCTCAATATACTTTATTGGTATTATTCATTCACAACCGTAGCCCTAGCATAAACAGGGATGTCAAATTCACGATGACCCCTCATCACATGATGTATCACAACTTTTTTCCCCTTCACTAAACCGGGGGTGGCCATGGTCAGCACGTGACACAACCAGCCCACAGGCCACGAGTTTGACAACCCTGTGCTAAAACATTATCAGGAAAAATATAAGGATACAGTCAATGAAAGCCAAGATTGATTTAAGGGCATATATACATTTTATGCATGTATACAATAAATAATTTTACCTTTACATGTTCATAGAGACAGTATTTCCCCTCGAATTCAGAGTTAGATAATCATCCCATTCCTATTGCAAAAGAAAGGTTCAGATTGCAAGACTGAATTCAAGAGCTCATGTTGCAAGGAGGCATAATTCATCTAAGCCTTCAGGAACACCATCCTACAATAAGAACTATTGAGTATGTTGGAGATTCTGTAGCAGAGGACAAAGAGCTGGTCTACCTAGTTATTACATTCCTTTTTGACTCCATAATTTTGATTTTGTGTAAAAGACTGCAATGGAATTTGAAGACATCTTCTCTGGAGGTGGTATTCAGCAGGTTCTGACCAGTTCTGAAGAACCAGTAGTGGAAATTTTGAATAGTTCAGAGAACTGGCAAATACCGTCTCCTACAGGAGATTTTACAGTATCCTTGCCCTGCCATGCCCACAAGCCACGCCCATAGAACTGGTAGTAAAAAAAATTGAATCCCACCACTGATCTTTACTCTGAAAAGGTAGATTCTGATTATTAAAGATCATCAGAAAAGACAGCAGAGTCTTGGAAGTTTTTAGTGGCACCTTTTCAGTGGCACCTGAAAAGCAAAATAAGCAGGTACATCATTCATTCGATCATTTCCTCGCAATGAGAAATTAATTGCATTGCTATTCCTATGTACATCTATCAGGCAATTTATCTGTGTCCTCTTTTGTCCTTTCTGCAGTAGAGAGACTGAACTATTTTCCAGTTTGGGCAATCCATAAGTTACATTTGTAATTATTCCCTTTCCCTCAATGCCCAAAATTGCTCAAATTTCTCCTGTCATTGTTTTGATTCTGAATCTGAGCATCAAATCTTGCTGCTCAGATTTAGAATGAAAAACTACTGAAGGTGTTTAAAATTAATGTGTTCTTTAAAAAAAAAAAAAAAAGGAATAAAATGTTACTGTATTCATGCCTCAATGTATTGATCTCAGCTCTTTGACATAAACTATAATAGTATTTATTAAAGGCTAGATAAGATGGAGATAGATTTATGTGTACATATGACAAGGAAATGAGATCTTATTGATAGAGCTAAAAAAAGTAATTAGACTTCCATCTAATGTTCTGAATACGTATTCAAGAGCTTGAATACAAGGGGCATGTAAAAACTGCGAGCCTAGAAATTGACTTTTTAGTATTTGGAATTGTGGCAACATTTTTAATGGCAGCAAATTCCAATAGGTGATCTTTATTATAGCTAAATCCTTCCTCCATGATGCTTTGAAACTGGAACAACTGCCAGATCGGGTTTCGAAACTTGGCAACTTTAAGACTTGTGGACTTCAACTCCCAGAATTCCTCAGCCAGCAACTGAGAATTGAAGTCCACAAGTCTTAAAGTTGCCAAGTTTAGAGATCCCTGTGCTAGATGATTGACACTGAAAAAAAAATGTCAACTAGACTTTTCAAAGTTTACCTCAAGTGAGCAGGAATGATACCTACCAGGGTTGGAGGAGTCTTAGGTCATAGGCCATTTGATATCTTTTGTGATATTTTATGATGTTTAAAGGGTTGATGGGCAATAGATGGAGTGGGACAAGATAGCAGCTCTAAGAACAGCTGGCCTCTAACTTCCCATATTCTCTGAGCTGGGAATGAGTTGTTGCTCATATCAACAATGCTTCTTTATATAGATGGGTAACATCCTCAAGGTGGTGGCGATTACACTAATTGGCAAAATATGGCAATATTTATAAAATCAGAAATTTTACTGTCTTGCTTTTTAAATTCTTGTCACAGAACCTAATCGAAAATACAATGAAAAACTACCGAAGGCCTTTAAAATGAATGAATTTCACTTTAGGCATTTTTTTTGTTATTGTTGCTGTTATGATCACTTGCTCTATTTTCTCTCCTTCAAAGTTTGCCAATTGGGTCAACCTTGTTATCAAATCTTTTTTGATCATTTTGAAAATTACTGCATTACTATATTTCATTAACTGGGTGAGCCAATTTGGCAACATCAATTTCCAGACATATTCCTAATGGAGCAAACACAGTTACAATTCCACAGGTTGCCTGAAATTTCCATTGATGCATGAGGCTTTTGTGGGATGTAATAAATATATTTAAAAATCAGATAGCACAACAGCAATAAAGAAAAATAAAAATAAACTGATGATCTTGAGAAATGTTTAAATTTGTGACTGTCATTGTTCTGTCCCCTCATTAGCATTCTTGAGATCCCCGCGCTTTGATTGGCCAAAGCGCGGGGCACTCTGATTGGCTAGGCGAGCCGCGCCAATTGGCTCGCTAGGAATCTCCCGCGATGGATCTATTCGAATCACGGGAGATTCAAAGTGGTGCCATTGGCCGCGGCCGTCACGGCTAAAGAAATAAAAGCCGCTAAGTTTTCCTATAGCGCCAGTTCGGTTCCCACATCAATAAAAGAGTTTGATACAAAGTCACCGACTCCTGGCATCATTTCCGAAGACACGACACTGGCGACGAAGGTGGGATTCAGATCCTGAACCAAAGCACGTGTCCGATGGAAGCCAGACGAATCTCCACGATGGCGAAAATCGCACCCCCCGCACCCTTCAACTCCGCCAGCGAGGACTGGGAATCGTACTCCGACAGATTCCGCATGTTCCTCGAGTGCAGCGACCTGAAGGACGCCACCGGCCGCATGAAGCGAGCCGTCTTCCTGACCCACTGCGGGACCGAGGTATTTAAGATGGCCAAGACACTTGCCAAACCCGCTGACGTGACCGCGATGGACTGGGACGTCCTCGAGCCAATACTTCGGCGGCACTACGCTCCAGAGGTGCCCATCCTAATCCGACGCCATGAGTTCTACCGTCGGGACCAACGGTCGGTTGAGAGTTTCAGCGACTTCGTCACCGAACTACGGCGCCTAGGGGGGCTGTGCGAATTCGACAACCTGAACGATGCCCTGCGAGACCGAATCGTGCTCGGCCTGTGGGACCCCATCCTCCAGAGTCGGCTGATGGCCAAGGGCAACATCAACCTTGCAGATACCCTCACCGAAGCCGCAGCCGCCGAAGCGACCCAAACATCCGCCGACCGCATGCGCTGACCGAACGTTGGGGACCGCAGCGGGAACAACCACCCTGCAAGGTCGGCCGAGGCCCAATCCGAGACGACCACCCACCAGGGCGATTTCCACTCGGCATCAGGCACTTCCGACGAGGAAGAGGGAATTCATCGCCTCCAGGCAGGCCGCGACCCACGAAACCAGCGAGGTTGTAAGTCAAGGACCAACTGTGCCGGTTGCAGAGGCAACCACCCCAGGTCCGAATGCTGGTTTTTTGAGTCGATCTGCTGGCATTGTGTCAAGAAGGGACACATCGCTTGCGTCTACCGCCTCAAAAAGAACCACAGCCCACCACGATGGGACCAGAGCGAACGGAGGCGAGAGAGCACACCACCCCGGACCAGAGATCGCCCCTCTGACAACAGATGGGACCGTAACGGACGATCCCTATGAGGCGGCGAGACCCGGCGAAGAGAGGAGACCCATCAGACGGTCACCATCAGCCACGCCACAACCAATGACGCCCGGAAGGTCTACGTGGAGGTAGGCATCGAAGGCGAGCCATGCAAAATGGAGGTGGACTCCGAGTCCTACCTCTCCATGATAGCATGGCAAGAAATAAAGCGCTTGGTGCCTACCATCCAAAGGAAAGGCCTAGACAGCCAGAGACTAATCGTAAAAGACTACCAAGGAAACCGCATCCCGGTAGTCGGAACCGGACAGTTCAATGTAACATACAAATGGCGCACCGAAAGGCTTCCCCTGACCATCGTCGATCACGACCGCCCAAGCCTACTGGGACTGCAATGGTTCGCCCCGCTCGGCATCGCAGTCACGGGAATCGACCACATCACCGACGACAGCCGGGAGCAACAACTAGCCCGGGAATTCCAAGAGGTCTTCAACGGAAACCTAGGCAAGTACCGAGGGCCCCTTATATCATTTCAGCCTAGACCCAAACGTCCCCCCAAAACACCTGAAACCAAGGCGGGTGCCATTCACACTTAAACCCAAGATAGACGAGCAAATTGACAAGCTCGTCAAGCAAGGGGTCCTACAACCAATAGACCATACCCGGTGGGAGACCCCCATAGTCACCCCGATCAAGCCCGATGGGTCGGTGAGGATCTGTGGGGACTATAAGGCCACCCTAAATGGTGTGTTGCAACAAAGTGCCTACCCCGTCCCAGTAGTGCAACACCTACTGCATTCACTGGGAGGGGGAAAGGTTTTCGCCAAACTCGACCTCGCCCAGGCATACCAACAGTTGCCAGTCGACGAGGAAACGGCAGAAGCGCAAACCATAGTCACCCACCGGGGAGCATTTAAATGCAACCGGCTCCAATTCGGAGTCAGCGTGGCACCTGGAATATTCCAAAGCCTAATGGAAAGGCTATTACAAGGCATCAAGGAGGTGGTACCTTACTTCGACGACGTCTTAGTGTCGGCAACCAACCAAGCCGAACTAGAGGGTCGCCTAAGGAAGGTCCTAACCAAATTCAAAGAGACCGGGCTCAAGGTAAAGAGGGAGAAATGCCAATTATACACGGAACGGGTTGAATTCCTAGGATATCTCCTAGACCGTCACAGCATTCACCCCACAAACCAAAAAATCAAGGCCATAAAAGAAGCCCCCACACCCAAGTAGAAGACGGAGCTACAGGCATTCCTGGGGCTACTTAACTTTTACAATGTTTTCCTGCCCCAAAAGGCGACGGCGGTGGAGCCCTTGCAAAGGCTCCTGGACAAGGCGGCGACCTGGACTTGGGGAAAACGCGAGCAAGCCGCCTTCCAGAGAACAAAGGACCTCCTCACTTCGGATGCCATCCTTATACAGTACAACGAGACCCTACCTCTGGCCATCACATGCGACACATCACCCTTCGGTGTCGGCGCTGTCCTCAGCCATACCCTCCCCGACGGAAAAGAAGCACCCATCGCGTTCTTTTCAAGGACCCTCACCAAACCGGAGTGGAACTACAGCCAGCTGGACAAAGAGGCTCTGGCTATCGTTGCCGCAGTAAAAAGATTCCATGAGTATCTCTACGGCCTGACATTCACCATCATAACCGACCACAAGCTGCTGCTGGGAATCCTTGCAGGGAACCAGGCCACCCCGAACATTCTGTCTCCCTGAATGACAAGGTGGTCCGAGTTCCTGGCGGCTTATAACTATGGACTCATACACAGACCGGGTAAGACGATCTCCCATGCAGACGCCTTAAGCCGCTCACCGCTACCGGAACCTGACACCGACCCAGCACCCACGATGACCACCCTCAGTATAGAGATTCTACCCAACCTACCCATAACCGCATCAGACATTGCCCGAGAAACTAATAAAGACAAACGTCTGGTGCGAGTGTTGCATTGGGTAGAGAAAGGGTGGCCGGAAAGGGACAACGACGAGTCCGTCAAGACATTCCGGAACCGGCAAACAGAACTCTTGTTATTAAAAGGGTGCATACTATGGGGGGATAGGGTGGTCATTCCAGAAAAACTACAAGGGAAGGTTCTGGAACTATTACACGAGGGGCACCCGGGCATCGTTAGGACTAAAGCCCTGGCCAGAAGTTACGCTTGGTGGCCAGGGATGGACAAACAGATTGAGACATGGGTAGCAAGGTGCCAACGATGCCAGGAAACTAGGCCAAGCCCACCCACAGCACCCGTCCTAGAGTGGGAAACCTTGGTCTAGGATCCACATAGACTTCACCGGGCCCACAAAAGGACACACCTTCCTGATAACAGTAGACGCTTACTCCAACTGGCTGGAGGTAAGCAACATGAGAACAACAACCACGGAGGCCGTGATCAAGGAACGCGGCAAACTCTTTGCAACACACGGCCTCCCAGACGTTGTCGTTTCCGACAACGGGCCCCAATTCACCTCGCTAGAATTTGAAAAATTCCAAGCAGAAAGGGGCATCCGACACGCGCTGACAGCACCGGCGCATCCGGCGGCGAATGGTAGGGCGGAACGGATGGTGCAATTCACAAAGAAAACCATCCGGAAAATAGACCACGGGGAGATCCAGGATAAAATAAATAAATTACTGTTCACCCAACACGTAACCCCAAATACCACAACGAATAAGAGCCCAGCCGAACTGTTAATGGGGAGGAAATTAAGGTCCCCACTCGACAGATTACACCCCATGTATAACCCAGAGAAGCCCCCAGACTCAACCAGCAAACACCGAACCTTAGCACCAGGCGACCCCGTGTATGCAAAAAACCTGACGGGAGACCCATTATGGGTACCGGCCGTTATCACACAAATAACAGGCCCACACTCGTACCGGCTACAAACAACAGACGGACGAGCGTGGAAATGCCACATCGACCAATTAAGATCGAGGACAACCACCCAAGAGACCACCGATGCAAACAGGAGAAACCAACCCCCACAACACAAACCAAGGGGGGAGGGAATACCCAGGGGACCAAAACCAAAGAAGAATAAACCAACCATACTTACCGGAAAGCAGCCAGCACGACCCCTCGCCAGGAAGAGACAGCCAGGCCAGCTCGACCGACCCAGGGAGACCGAGCGGGAACAGCGAAACCCGCAGCTCAACCAACCCGGGAAGCCCAGGAGGGAGCTACAGAGAGCGGCCCGGCCCAACCGACCAGCCGGTTCCCACGACGGCATCCAGAGAAGCAGAGACCCCGACCGAACCGGCCGGGATCCAACCTACGACTGAGCTGTGCAGGTCCAGTAGGCTAAGACGGAGCCCCGCCTACCTACGGGACTACACAATGTAAGGACTAAACCAAGAGGGGAGGGGTGTTCTGTCCCCTCATTAGCATTCTTGAGATCCCCGCGCTTTGATTGGCCAAAGCGCAGGGCACTCTGATTGGCTAGGTGAGCCGCGCCGATTGGCTCGCTAGGAATCTCCCGCGATTGGTCTATTCGAATCACGGGAGATTCAAAGCCGTGCCATTGGCCGCGGCCACCGTGGCTAAAGAAATAAAAGCCGCGAAGTTTTCCTATAGCGCCAGTTCGGTTCCCACATCAATAAAAGACCTTGATACAAAGTCACCGACTCCTGGCATCATTTCCGAAGACACGACAGTCATCACCTTTCTCTTATTTTCCCAATTACATTTCATATCTTACCCTGGTGAAAGGACACCATGGATAATTATATTGCTTCTGAAAAAAGAAGTGATATACTTATTAGTTTGCTCCGAAGCAGAACAGCTGCAAATGAAAGGGACAGAACTTCAGATGCATCCAGAATTCTAAAAGGCCCAACAGTCTGCTCTTCTCCACTCCAGTAAACAGAGTAAGTCAGCAAAAGACAGACATCCATATGCTGTGTCAGTAAAAGGTGGATCTTAGCCAAAGTCTAAAGGGACCTTCCGTTACACTGGAGCTTTGACAGCTGCAGTCCTATGAAACGGAGCAGTGAAGTGAAGTAGCATCAGGGCATCTCCCTTGTTTTACTCGGTATAATAACATGGATTTCTGTTTCAAGTCTTTTGTCATCCAGTCAAAGAGGCCGGTTGAATCAGACCTCTTTTATTTTGATGTTTCAGTTTTAAGCATCTTGTTGAGGCAGAGCAATCTATCTCTGTGTCACCTTACAAAAGGAGCAAGTTCTAGTAAAATAAAAAAAAAAAAAAGAATGGCACTCAATCTCCCTTTTTCTTTTCTTGATTCTGACCCACAGAGAAACAACAATCAATTATGGCTAGAGTGGTAAATAGGCAGCAAATAAATAAAAACAAACATATGGATTTTTTGGAGGGGAAATCAGTTTCTTGGCAGTTTTGTAAAGAGATTATTTCATTGTATTTTGTACCTGCTTCTGACAAATGAAAGGGACTATCTACTTTTAGTCACAAACCATTCTTGCATCTTTGGTGGATTAAAATAATTGAAGTTGATTTCGACCGAGTCAACGTGTAGTCCATTTTTTCCAACATTGACTCATTTGGCTGATAAGAAAATGATGGTTAGTTCTTACAATGAGACCCTTTCCAACCTTTTAGTCTTGTCCTAGAAAAAAACAGAGAATTTTTAGCCATGCCTCTGAAGCAACAGCTGACATCCGAACCAGAATCCCCTCGGTCTGATCCAAGGAAGCACATGCCAATGCCAACATTGATGGGGCCACAGTTCTGCATGGTTGAAACCTGCTCCTGTTTGTTGATGTGAACATTCAACATGTGGATTTAGGTCTGGACAATCTCCACTTACCAATATTCCACTAACTAATGTCATCACTGACATTAGTTAGTGGAAGATAAATTGATCATCAGTGGATATGCCTAAATAGTACTCTTGGCAACAATACGGACATGATTTGCTACTACCTTATGGTTATAGTTGGTGTGTGTGTGTGTGTGTGTTTGTGTGTTGTACTTCCAATACTTTATTTTTGGTATTCCCTGTTCAGACTATTGCAGCGTAAATTCAGCACCAGAAAAGTAATGACTGAAGCTGACTGAAGCTTAATTTAACTTCTTTATAAATATAATATCAGTAAATTTTACAATACCAGTTATAGATTTCTCCAACATGGAGCAAACTCAAACAGAAGCAGACATGTTACAGGATCAGAGCAGAGCTCTAGTTTTCAGCAAGAAAATTAGTTTCTCTTTCACTTGAGAGCTAAACACAGAACAGAGATAAATCATGTCCAGATTCTCTCTTTATGTTTCAGCCCTCAATTCAGCTCTCATGGGCTGACCTTGTTACTAAACTCTATTTCAGTTCATGAATATATTCTGACATTCCCTGATGGTCTCTTATCCATGTACAAATTGGATCTCTCTTTAGATGTAGGGACCTTCCTTAGATATATTAGCATGGCCAGACGATTCTTTCTATTGAATGCAGACTAGAGGTTTATGTGAAGGATATTGAATTACTGACCTGGGCCTCCTCACACATTCTCATGAAACTGTCTGTAACACTGTGAAATTTCTTTTAAGACCTGCTTCTCAATATGTATTCAAGAATTAGGCACCTTGGATGAAATGGACAGAGTTGTTCTTCCTCTTCTCTATTGGGTTTGATGTTGTCTACATTTGTGCCTTGTATTACTTGAACACTCATGCTAAGAGCTCAGTTGGTCCTCTGTCTCTCTTGGGACTCACAGCTGCATGCAGGCATCCTAAATACCCCAACAATTTCATGCTTGTTAAAGTGGAACATTTTGTTCAAACCACTGAAGATGGCCATTGAAAAAGATACTCCTGTCCATCCTTCTCTTCCACTTGGAAAAAATGGAGGGGGTGGGGTGGGAAAAGCCAGATAGAAATTATGGTGGGGAGGAGGAGAGAGAGAAAAGTGGTGAAAAAGAGAAGAGAGATCCCATCTACGTGTCACAAAAGGATTACATTTCCTAGGCAAGCAACCCTTCCTGAGCAGTGTTCAAAGACATCCATCCTTTATGACAAAAGAGCATCATGCTGTTGCAGCACAGATTCTATGCATTTTGTATGTGTTTTGTGACTTTGTACTCACAGAAGGAGTCAGCAAGCACTTAGATCATGCAGTACTAGCTTCAGAACCTGTGGACATTTTGTTTGCTTTTTGTCCATGGTGCTTCTCATTGCAATATTAATAATAATAACAACAATGCATGCCTTTAATTTCCCCTTATGATCAGTGAACAGCTCCTCTCTGTACTATTTCTTTTTTTTTTTTTAACAATATTTCTAATCTACTTCAAACTTAAACTCTGGGTAGAGTAGAGTAAGGACCAAAGGAATAATAAGAAAACAATAAATAAATCCAAACTAAAAATTACAGGTGCCCAAACTAAATTAATAAATTGAGAGCTGAAAGAGTTTAAAATACTATGAATATATGCACTTTCCTCAAAGAAGCCATATAAAGTGTGAAATGAATCCCCCCACCATCACACACTGGTGCTCTACAAAATAATTTACAAGATTTGCCAGGAAGGTGATTACACCCAACTGCCTCAGTTGCATGTCTCAAAATTTGGAGAACTTGGTCTTTAAAGAGCCTGTGTTGGCAATGGTTGTAAAAGTACAAATATTTTAGCACATATACAGCTATTAGGATAGTAAATAGCTCCATGCATATTCATGGCTTTTTATTCAGCATGTGCCTGCCCTGTGTGTTGAACTGGGGGGCAAAATATTTTTAAAAAATCTAATATGATTTAATTCTTTTCTTCCAGATGTTTGTTTTGCTGGTCTTTTCTCATATCTCTGGAGTTAGAATCTTGGAAATATTCCTAGATACTAATATTATTCTTTTATACATTTCCTATTTTAAACTGGCTGGAAACTTTGTGGATATTTTTCAGGAACTTCAAGTACCAAAGGGGTCTATGAAAACTCACCACAGCCAACTCACCACAGCCAACTTGCCTTGACCAACTCTCCATGGGACAATTTGCCATAGCCGTCTTGCCATGAGACAACTCACCACAGGACAAGAATTACACTAATATCAAAGAAATAGTGGAATAGAATCATTAAAGAAAGGATGCCAAAGGAGGCACAAAATGAAATGTGAATGACAAAAATTAAAGTATTTTTTAAATATTTTAAATAATTAAATTGAATCATTGAGTTGTCCTTCAATAAGTTATCCTGTGGAGAGTTGGCCATGGTGAGCTCTCCAGTGGCGAATTGGCTGTGGTGTGTTGACTATGACGAGTTGGCCATGGCTAGTTGGCTTCAGTGAGTTGTCCCATTCTGTACCAAAGGCAGCAAAAAATGGGATCTAAAGCCAGAATCAGCAGAGATGGTTCCAGCCAGTTCAGGCCATCATTCTAAGCACTGCACCATAATTAGATACAGGAAATCTCCAGTCAAGTAGCTTACTATTATGCACACAGTCATTTTGGGTGTAAATCTCTGTTCAGGTTCTTGATTGGGCTAGATAAATTTGTTGATATAAACAGAAATACATTTATGGTATTCAGCTTTGTTCAGGTATTTTCCCACATCATTGTAATTGTGCTTTTAAAGTTGTAGCAACGTTTCAGCAGAATCCCATCTGCCATCATCAGGCTTATGGTTGTGTTCGTCTGTGAGTGGACGACTCACAGATGAACACAACCAGAAGCCTGATGATGGCAGGTGGGATTCTGCTGAAACGTTGCTACAACTTTAAAAGCACAACTATAATGATGTGGAAAAATACCCGAACAAAGCTGAATACCATACATGTAAGTACCCGCAAAAACTTAAGAAAAGAAATACATTTGTATATATAACAAAAACAAAGCACTTAGACTTATTATACCACTTTACAGCCCTCTCTAAATGGTTTACAGAGTCAGCCTATTGCCCCCAACAATCTGGATCCTCATTTTACCCACCTCAGAAGGATGGAAGGCTGAGTCAGCCAGGAGCCTGGTAAGATTTGAACTGCCAAATTGCATGCAGCCAGCAGTAGCCTGCAGTACTGCACTCTAAGCATTGTGCCACCATGGTTCAGTGTCTATGAGCCATGCCCATTGCCAGGAGTTCAATTTTTCCAAACTTTCAAGTTGGTAACATGAGGGCCCAGATTGTTAGGGCCAATATGCTGACATTTGTGAACCACTCAGAGAGTGTTGTAAAGCACTATGAAGCAGTATATAAGTCTAAATGATATTGTTATTGCTATCTGTTATTTGGTGGACTTTGTTATATGCAATTGGAAGAAGACATGTATGAAAGTCTTTCCTTCTATATACCTACAACATCATGCTGTTTTCCATGCAGTTAGTTTGTGCAGTATTTCCCACTAGTAAGCACTTTTGTATTTCCACTGTGATTAATTTAATTAAAAGATCCTTGATTAACAATAAATAAATACTAATTTCCTAATATAGCAATTATGTCTTTCATTCATTTTTCTCCATGGAGAACATATATCTCAATCATGGCCATATTGCATGCACATTTTAATCTGTAAAATCTTTCCTAGCAAAGAAATATAAGGCATATTTAAATTGCTTAAGAGATAGCTGGTCAAGAGGATTTTCATATGAAGAAATATGATTATTTTTTTTCTTCCTTGATGCATATTGATTTGAAAACTAAATAGACTTGCCTGAAATACAAGAATTAGCAAGAATCTTTAGCTTCCCAACCCTTCAAAATTTAGCTCAAAATATTGCAAAATATTATGATTTTTTTTTTAAAAAAATGCTCAGACTAACAGAAATTTCATGAAAATTGTAAAACAGTATAATAATGCCACCAATAAAAATATTGATAAATATTTAACACCCACAACTTGTCTGTCTGTCTGTCTGTCTATCTATCTATCTATCTATCTATCTATCTATCTATCTATCTATCTATCTATCTATCTATCTATCTATCTATTTGCCATGGCAACATTATTGAGACACATATCTTTCAGGAACTGTTAATTGAAAAATTAATTGAAATTGATAACCCTAAACTGAGAAATTCTTTAAGACTCTTTGCTGCTATATTTTATCATGTATTATTTATCACGTTAAATACAACTCTTTCCAGAAAATAGTATTAAGATTCTCCAGTGTTTTTCAATAATATATCTAGAAGAGTAGGAAAAAAAAATCAATTAATTTCCTGTGTTACGAGATGTTAATTAACTTAGAGGAATTAATTTAAGGGTAGTAAAGTGATTGTAATATTACACTGAGTGGCCATGAGGTTGTCTCATGGGCTAGCAGATGTCTTATTTCTCTGGTTTGCTAAGTGTACAATCCTGAGGTAGTAGGAAGCTTGCTCATTAAGTTATATATTCATATGCGTTATAATAGTGTCTGCATCTAAAAATTGTCACTAATGCAAAAGGTAAAGCAATTTAGTTCCGTTGTTAAAAACAGCACTAGCTGGAGGTTTAATTGCATTGTAGAAACAAATACATTAGTGGCAAAGATATGCTATAGCAAAGGCTTAACTAAAATCCAAATCACTGAAGTGGGCTTTATTAAATGTTATGAATGAATCATGGGTAGAGTCTTATATTGTTTGTTGAAGTTTGATTAGTGATTCAGGTTCCAAACAAAATAGAGCACATAATATACTATAGGTCTACAGCAGTATTTCACTTCAGAACACAGAATATACTTTAATGTACAACTATTCAACTGTGCTGGGAAATTTACCACAAGTCCTAGAATAGCATTAGCACTTAGACATATGTACCATTTTACAATGCTTTACAGCTCTCTCTAAGCAATTTACAGAGTCAGCTTATTGCCCCTAACAATCTGGGTCCTCATTTTACCCCACCTCGGAAGGATGGAAGGCTGAGTCAACCCTGAGCTGGTGAGATTCAAACTACTGAACTGCTGGCAGCCAGCAGTCAGCAGAAGTAGCCTACAGTGCTGCATTCTAACCACTGTGCCACCACGGCTCTTAGAATCTAGGAAGTATGGTCAGTGGTCCTGGAAAAATGTGTTCCCTCCAGTTCTAAAGATCTAAAATTATACTTCAACATGCATTCAGAGAGTTTGTTTTCTAGTTTTGCATGTCATTAACACATTCCAGTCATAGTACTTCTCATACAGTCACACTAACACACCTTCTTTGCTTATTCTCTTTTCCTCCCCACCTACCACTTTAAATGGCAAAAGATCACCATAGTGGTGGGATTCAAATTTTTTACTACCGGTTCTGTGGGCGTGGTTTGTTGGGCCTGGCAGGGGAAGGACACTGTAAAATCTCCAGTCAGAGGTGGTGTTTGCCAGTTCTCCGAACTACTCAAAATTTCCATTACTGGTTCTCCAGAACTGGTCAGAACCTGCTGAATATCACCTCTGATCTTCTGCCATTACTCAAACTTAGCATCATTCTAGGGCAGAGGTAGGGAACTATGGCCTTTTTATGACTTGTGGACTTCAATTCCCAGAATTCCTGACCCAACCATGCTGACTCAGGAATTCTGGGAGTTGAAGCCCACAAGTCATAAAAGGGCCCTAATACCCTACCCCTGTTCTAGACAATTGTAGAGAGTGCATTGTTCCAACCCCTCCAATCCAAAAAAGGATATAGTACAGATTGTAGAAAATTCTGTAAGCAAGCAGGAGGAATAAGACAAGTGGGGAAGAAAAGTTCTCTGAGAAATATCCTATATAGTTTGTTTGTTTTTTTAAAAAAAAACAACCAACAATAGAAATATCAAAACAACATTAGGGTTCTAATACACCAATAGATTAAAACAAAAAACTTGCAACATTACAATATTAAAATGTTAAAAGACCTGCATAAATAAGTGTATTTTTAGCCCTTGCCTAAATTGCAGTGAGAATTAAAACTCATTTCTAAATAAACACTAGCTTTTTAAGGGGATTTTGGGAAATATGAACCTTAACATAATTAGAATATAACATTGGGTGAATTGGGTGGCTATAAGATTGTTTCATAAGCCTGCAAATATCCCATCTCTACAGTCTTTCTACAACCCTTCTTAAATGTCCGTTTTTGTGGCTAGAGAGGACTTAAATAATACAGGATCCAATGTAACCTGTTGTTATAGGCTAGGTTTGACCAATCATAACTCAATCATTCATGGCATCTTTTCCCTTGAGTGATGATTTTCTGCTATTCTATGTGATTACATACATACATACACACATACACACACACATACACATACATTCATACATACATATGTTATTTTTACAAACATATCATTGTGTGAACAATGTGGAACCAGAATGTCTTATATTTTAGAACAAATATGGCAATATCCTTCATATTTAATACAGTTGACCATCTTATAAAATTTAATATTAATACACATATTTTGTTAAATTGTAACCTTTCATTCTTCAATTATTTACCATTTCAATATCTTATTTTTGTGTCAATCTCCATATTCTAAATATCCCTCTCAAACTGTGGATAAAATATTATTAATATATTTGTAGTATTTAACAGACTTATGTAATTCTAATAATAATTCACCAATTTATATTAAGTTATAATCTTCCATTATTTATGTGATTATTTTTATTTCATGATCATTTTCATCACTTTGCCTGGAATAGACATTAAATTGACCAGTCTTTAAAGTTCCCAGACCTGTTTACTCTAACAGCCAGTGAAGAAATGGCCATGAAGGAGCACATATAGGAAGGAGCAATCCAGCAGCATGTCAATCACAACACAGAACTTCATCTTGTTTGTGTAGGAGGCCTTATTCCATTTTCCACTAGAACTGCCACTTTCCTGTGAAATCACCTTGATTTGGCTTCAGAATGCCTTAATAGCAGGGTGGCCTCAAGATGGAAGTTTTATTTTCAGGCTATGTCTTCAAGAAATCTCAAGCAAGCGGCCACTATGAAGCTGCAGCAGGGAGACAACATGAAGAAACCCTTAGATGATAAGCCTTGTGTGTTTTCTTGCCACACTTGTATGCCAAGTCTCTGTGAAATCACCTAGATCATTGCATCCCCTTGAAGCCCTTCTCCCCAGACAGTTTTCTTGGACTTTATTACAGAACTACAACATGACAAATATGGGGGGGGGGAACCAAGATGGAGTTATTTTGGACTCTTCGTACATAAGGGACAGGCTAGAATTATAGTACATGGAATATATACCTGCAGGAGCAGAGGGGGAGAGTTTTATCAACACAGAGTTTTCTCAGACAAAGGGCTGGATAACTGGACTGCAGTCCCAAGATGAATGGAGAAGAAGGGAAGAGGTTTAGAATATCTAACCCTGGAATCCCTCAGGTTATATCTAATAGGTTAGAAAGATATAGCTTTAGTTTGGCAAGATTCTGTCCATTGGATGCAAGTATACAAAGGACTGAATTCAATTGGACTCTGTTGTGTCGACAGATTCAAGACTTCAGCATCAACTGTTTTGATTCTGAGACTAGTCTACCACTGTACGAATAGTAAAAGAAAAATCTATGATTAATTTGTAGGTGAGAGTGAGTTTTCCAGAATAGAGGGAAATATTGATCGAAAAGAAAAAGAAGAAAAGAGAGAGAGAGTAGATATAAATCCTCCCACCCTTTCTGTTGTCTGGCATCAAGAAAATGAGGGGTAGAATACCTGAAGAAGAAATGAACACTTCCTTTCCCCTGTTACATTCAGACAAGAAGAGGAAGGAATAGAGAGAGGTCCCTGACTCTCTCATCAGCTCCAGCTGAGAAAGAAACAAAAGCAGAAGTTCTCAGAAGGAGGAGGTAGAGAAACCTCTGCACTGTTAGGAGGAGGGTACAATAGAAAGAAAGAAAGAAAGAAAAGCAGATGATATAAAAACTGAAATTAATGACACAGGAACAAGCCATTCTCAGTTGAATTGCTTGTAACTGCAACTTTCTGAACTCCGTGTAAAAATGTGAATTGTTGCCTCCCAACCATAAGAAGAACCCAGCTAAATTTCAGTTGGCTCAAAAAGTTAAGAGGAGAAAGTGTAGGATTTAAACCCTGGAGCAGACAATTATAGGGCTTTATCTTTGTGTTCTGTTGGACACAACCTTTTCTCCGTATGCATGACTTCTATCTCGCCTGTAATAAAGCAACTTACCTACCATCACTAAACTGTGTGTGAACCTCTTCTGTTAGTAAGTCCCTGTATACAAATTTAAATGTTTGGAAAAGAGATGTATTGTTGAGCCCAGTGAGAAATCTGACAAGGACTCACTCCTGAGACCTACATGGTTATTGTACTAAGCACAACCCATAACTTATGCCTATCGGGGTAATAGGCATACATTTGGCATTGTAGCAAACTACACCCTCTCCTGTTGGTTTCTTACTTTCAGCCTAATTCATCCACAGCGGCGCTTGTGATGCACAGTTTTAGCAGGTGAGCTCCTACTTGTGAGCTGAATGAAAGGCAGATATTGCAGCAAGTATATCAAACTCTAAGAATATAGATTGGCAGGATGTGCCATTCCTGCACCTCAAAGTAACTTCAGATCTACTGCCCTCAGATGTTGACAGGTGTTATGTCCAGCGCGGCAAGGAGACCAGGACTCAGTGACTTGGTTCAGCTCATTTATTGGTCCCGAGAACGGCTCAGGTTCCGGGGGAAAAATTGCGGCTTTTTATTCCCAAGCCGCGGCGGCCACGGCCAATGGCACCACTTTGAATCTCCCACAATTAGTTTCCATCAATCGCGGGCCAATCAGAGCGGCTCGCTTGACCAATCGGATCCCTGCGCATTTTGACCAATCACAGCGCGGCATCTACAAGAATGTAAATGACCGTACAGAACACCCCTCCCCTCTTGGTTCGGTCCTATGTGATGTAGTCCCGTAAGTAGGTGGGGCTCCGTATTTGCCTACTGGACCTGCGCAGGTCAGTTGTCGCTTGGCTCCTGGCCGGTTCGGTCGGGTTCTCTGTTGCTCTCGGCCTCGTCGATGGAATCGCCTGGAAGGTCTCACCGGGCCTTTTGTCGCAGCTCCCTCCCAGTCTACCCGGGCTGGTTGAGCTGGCCTGGCTGCTTCTTCCTGGTGAGGCTTCGAGCTGGCTGTCCGTCGGTAAGTGTTGCTGGTTTCTTTCTATTGGGTTCTGGTTCCCGGGGTATTCCCTCCCCTCTTGGCTTGTATTAGGGGGGTTGTCTGTGTTTGGTTGCGTGTCAGTTGTGTTTCCTGTGATTGTTCTCGATCTTAGTCGATCAATGTGGCGTTTCCAGGCTCGTCCGTCAGTTGTTTTCAGCCAGTATGAGCGGGGGCCTGTCAGTTGGGTGATGGTTGCTGGTCCCCATAGTGGGTCTCCGGTTAGGTTCTTTGCGTAGACGGCATCTCCTGGTGCAAAGGACCGGTGCTTTCTAGAGGAGTTGGGAGGTTTCTCCGGGTTGTATGTGGGGTGCAGCCTGTCTAGTGGGGACCTTATTTTCCACCCCATTAGTAGCTCTGCCGGGCTTTTGTTCGTTGTTGTGTTCAGGATTATATGTTGAATGAAGAGCATTTTATTTATTTTTTCTTGTATTTCCCCGTGTTTGATTTTTTGGATGGTTTTTTTCGTAAATTGAACCATCCGTTCTGCTCTTCCGTTTGCCGCCGGATGTGCCGGAGCTGTCAATGCATGTTGTATGCCCCGTTCCACTAGGAATTTTTCAAATTCTAGCGAGGTGAATTGGGGCCCGTTGTCCAACACAATGACATCTGGGAGGCCGTGGGTTGCGAATAGCTTGCTAAGTTCCGTGGTCACGGCCTCCGTGGTGGTGTTTTTCATGTTGCTTACCTCCGTGGTGGTGGTTTTCATGTTGCAACCAGTTGGAGTAAGCATCTACTGTTACAAGGAATGTATGTCCCTTAGTGGGCCTGGCAAAATCTATGTGGATCCTGGACCATGGTCCCCTGGGGGTTTCCCATTCCAGGATCGGTGCCGCAGGAGGGCTCGGTCTGGTTTCTTGGCAGCGTTCACATTTTGCCACCCAGGCCTCGATTTGCTTGTCCATCCCTGGCCACCAAGCGTAACTTCTGGGCAGGGCTTCCGTTCTAACTATGCCCGGGTGTCCCTCGTGTAACAACCCCAATAACTTCCCTTGTAGTTTTTCCGGAATAACAACCCTATCCCCCCACAGTATACACCCTTTTTGTAGCAAGAGTTCTGTTTGCCGGTTCTGGAATGTCTTGAATGCTTCGTCGTCGTCTTTTTCCGGCCATCCTTTTTCTACCCAATGTAACACCCGCGCCAGATGTTTGTCTTTATTAGTTTCTCGGGCAATGTCTGATGCGGTTATGGGTAGATCGGGCAGAGTCTCTGTGCTGAGGGTGCTCGTCGTGGGTGCTGGGTCGGTGTCTAGGTTGGGTAACGGCGAGCGGCTCAAGGTGTCTGTATGGGTGATCGGTGTGTGAGCCAGTAACTGTAGGCGGCAAGGAATTCGGACCACCTTGTCATTCTGGGAGATAGGATGTTCGGGGTGGCCCGGTTCCCTGCCAGGATGCCCAGCAGCGGCTTGTGGTCTGTGATAATGGTGAACGTGCGGCCGTAGAGGTACTTGTGGAACCTCTTCACTGCTGCGACGATGGCTAGGGCCTCCTTGTCCAGCTGGCTATAGTTCCTCTCTGGTTGGTGAGTGTCCTCGAGAAGAAAGTGATGGGTGCTTCTCTTCCATCTGAGAGTGTGTGGCTGAGGACGGCGCCAACGCCGAAGGGTGAGGCGTCGCATGTGATGGCAAGTGGTAGGGTCTCATTGTATTGGATGAGGACGGCATCCGAGGTGAGCAGGTCCTTGGTTTTCCTGAAGGCGGCCTCCTCACATTTCCCCCAAGTCCAGGTGGCTGCCTTGTCCAAAAGCCTATGCAAAGGCTCCACTGTGGTCGCCTTTTGGGGCAGGAAAACATTGTAAAAATTAAGCAGTCCCAGAAATGCCTGCAGTTCCGTTTTATTCCTGGGTGTGGGGGCCTCCTTAATGGCTCTGATTTTGTTTGCGGTTGGGTGGATGCCGTGCCAGTCCAGGAGGTACCCTAGGAACTCGACCCGCTCTGTGTAAAGCTGGCATTTTTCTCTCTTCACTTTTAGCCCAGTTTCCTTGAATTTCGTTAGCACCTCCCTTAGCCGACCCTCTAGTTGTAGCTGGTTGGTTGCCGACACCAACACATCGTCGAAGTAGGGCACCACCCCCTAAATTCCTTGCAAAAGCCTCTCCATGAGGTTCTGGAAAATTCCAGGTGCCACGCTGACTCCAAACTGGAGTTGGTTACAGCGAAACGCTCCCTGGTGAGTGACTATGGTTTGCGCCTCAGCGGTTTCTGCATCAACCGGCAGCTGTTGGTATGCTTATGCCAGGTTGAGCTTCGCAAAAACCTTGCCTCCCCCCAGTGAGTGTAGAAGTTGCTGCACTACTGGGACGGGGTAGGCGCTTTGTTGTAAGGTGCAATTTAGGGTGGCCTTATAGTCCCCGCAGATTCTTACCGACCCATCGGGCTTGACTGGGGTGACTATTGGGGTCTCCCACCGGGTGTGGTCAATTGGTTGTAGGACCCCTTGCTTTATGAGCTTGTCAATTTGCTTGTCTATTTTTGGCCTGAGTGCAAAGGGTACCCGCCTTGGTTTTAGGCATATCGGGGGAATGTTGGGATCTAGGCTGAAGGAGATGGGGGGCCTTCGGTACTTGCCTAGGGTGCCGTCGAACACTTCCTGGAAGTCCCATGCCAGTTGCTGTTCCCAATCGGTCTCGGTGGTGTGGTTGATGCCCGTGACTTTGATGCTGAGCGGCGCGAACCATTGCAGTCCCAAAAGGCTGGGTCGGTCTCAGTCCACGATCGTCACGGGAAGCTTTGCAGTGCGGCCCTTGAATGTTACCTTGAATTGTCTGGTTCCGACTACTGGGATGCGGTTTCCCTGGTAGTCCTTGATTATTAATCTCTGGTTCTCCAGCCCCTTCTTGTGGATGGTAGGCACCAAGCGTTTGATTTCTTGCCAGGCAACCATGGAGAGGTAGGACCCGGAGTCCACCTCTATTTTGCATGGCTCGCCTTCGATGCCTACCTCCACGTAGACTTTTCGGGCGTCGGTGGTTGATGCGTGGCCGATGATGACCGTCTGGTGGGTTTCCTCCTTCCGCCAGGTTTCGCCACCTCGTCGGTTCCATCCGCTCTGGTCCCATCAGCTGTTGGCTTGGCGATCTCTGGCTCTGGGGGGTGTGCTGTCCTGTCTCCACTCGCTGTGGTCCTGCCGTCTGGGGCTCTAGGCCTTCCTCAATTGGCAGACTCGGGCGATGTGACCCTTTTTGTCACAGTGGCGGCAGACTGAATCGAAGAAACGGCACTCTGCTCGAGGGTGGTCACCTCCGCACCCGGCACACGCGGTCCCCGACTAACGACCCCACTGATTTCGCTGGTCACGTCCCGCCTGGAGCTGGTGGGTCTCCTCCTCCTCGTCCATGGTGTTGGAGGCGGAGTGGAATTCACCATGATGGGTGGTGGTCTCATGGTGACTTGCTTCCGGGTGGGCCTCGGTCGCCCGTCCTGGGTCGGCGGACACGGTGTGGTCTCCGGTATCTGGTTCAGCGGACACGGTGCGGTCTCCGGAATTCGCCATGATGGGTGGTGGTCTCGTGGTGACTTGCTTCCAGGTTGGCCTCGGTCGCCCGTCCTGGGTCGGCGGACATGGTGCGGTCTCTGGTGTCTGGTCTCTGGATGCGGTTTGCCGAATTCCAGGTTGCCTCGGCTGTGGTGGCTTCAGCGATGGCGTCGGTGAGGGCGATGTCTCCTTTGGCCATCAATCGGCTCTGTAGGACTGGGTCTCGGAGTCCGAGTATGACACGGTCCCATAAGGCCTCATCCATGTCCGAGAACCGCACATGCCCCCTAGGCTTCGCAGTTCAGCCACAAAATCGCTGATGCTCTCGCCCGCTCTCTGGTCCCGCCAGTAGAAATCGTGCCGCCTGATGAGGGTGGGCACAGCGGGGGCATAGTGGTTCTGGAGCAATGGTTCGAGGTTGGCCCAGTCCATCTCCTTGACATCCGCGGGTTTCGCTAGAGCTTTTGCCATCTTGAATACTGCGGGCCCGCAGTGTGTCAGGAAGACGGCTCTTTTCTTCGGCCCGGTGGCGTCCTTCATGTTGCTACATTCGAGGAACATGAGGAATCTGTCTGTGTATGATTCCCAGTCCTCGGTAGCGGGATTGAAGGGTGCGGGCAGTGCGATGCTGGCCATCTCGTCGGTCTCGCTTCCTCCGGACACGTATTGGTGGGGAATTAGCCTTGGAATCCCACCTTCATCGCCAGTGTTATGTCCAGCGCGGCAAGGAGACCAGGACTCAGTGACTTGGTTCAGCTCATTTATTGGTCCCGAGAATGGCTCAGGTTCCGGGGGGGAAACTGCGGCTTTTTATTTATACTTTTTATTCCCAAGCCGCGGCGGCCACGGCCAATGGCACCACTTTGAATCTCCCGCGATTAGTTTCCATCAATCGGGGAGATCCGCAGTGGGCCAATCAGAGCGGCTCACTTGACCAATCAGATCCCTATGCGTTTTGACCAATCACAGCGCGGCATCTACAAGAATGTAAATGACTGTACAGAACAACAGGAGTGAGTTTTGTGTTAATTATTTGATGTATATGCACATTTTTTAAATTCACTGAATCAGGTAATGCAAGCTGCTCAAAGTTCTTTAAGAGTGGCATAGCATATTAACCAGTGGTGTGATTCAACCAGTGTAACAACCGGTTCAGTGGGTGTGTGCTGCGTGTGTGTGCCAAACATTCACTCTGCATGCATGCTCCACATTTAAAAAAGCCAATTTTCAGCTCTGATGCTTACCTTCAACTTCAGCCCCTGTGAATAAAAAAGCTGAGGCATGACAAACCGCTCTGCTGCGTGAATCAGCGGTGCTCTCAAACAGTGATCATCAACTGGTGGGCTGGGGACCACTGGTGGCCTGTGAGAAAATTTTGGTGGTCCACAGAGATATGTCCCCCCAAACCACTCCTCCCAAAGCAATTAATTCAGGCTGCACAGGAGCACACGGCTGTGCCACCCACATGGCCCGCCCACCCGCTGGCCCTCACCCTCCACCTTGACCGGTTGCACCCTGCGTATGAACCAGAGAAACCACTAGGATCCAGCGGCCGCTATCGCACCTTCCAGGTAGGAGATCCGGTTTATGCAAAAAACCTATTGGGCGACCCGTTGTTGGTGGAAGCGACAGTAGTTCGTGTAACCGGCCCTAGATCCTACCTCGTGCAATGCCTTGACGATAAACTTTGGAAGCGGCATATCGACCAATTATGGTCGCGGCTTGCAGTGGCCAGTTCGCAACTCCCCTATGACCAAACTGAGGGGGAGGAGGTACGGAAGAAAATGAAGTCCTAGGAAACCCGTTCAAAGGAAACGACGATTTAATAGAAACTCAGGAAGCGGAGCCGGAGGGAGAAACGTCTGCACCTCAGGGAATCGCGGAAAATGTGGGCAACGACGTAGAAGTAAACTCTGAACCAGAGACAGCCCCACTGCCAGACAACGATCTACCTCAGCGGGTTTGCAACCAAGCAATACAACGAAAATCAAAGAGACTAAAAAGACAACCATCCTATTTAAGGGATTATGTAACTGCGCCCTGAACTAAGGAACCAGGGGGAAAGGGTGTTGTGTATGCAATATAATTAATAAATGTGAGCTTGGAGTAAGTGCAGGGTTCTGGCCCTGCACTTCTGATTGGCTGTTAAGCGGCTGGACCGGATTGGCCCGTTCCGGCGAATCCGATTGGCCCTTAACAGAGAGTTCTTATTGGTTATAAAAGCTAGCGTTCCTAGCTTGTTATTGGTTAAACGTTACAAGGTTTGCCTATATAAGGCGGGTTTTACTGATGTTAAACGAGCAAGTAACAATGTAAATAAAGAGCTGAAGTTCACCGTTCAGAAACTTGTCTCCATTCTTTCTTGCCCATGCTCAAATTTAACAATGTCAATAATGTGCCAGCTGGACTCCTTAAACTCTCATTGACACAATGAACTGCCATTATGAGTTTCAAGGATTTGCTGTTATTTATTGAATCAACACTGCAGCGAAGGCCAAAAAGTTGTTTATTGCCATGGAAAATGTACATTATTACAAACCTTTTAAACAGTGGCTAAAAAACTATATATTTATAGTTTGTTATTTAACATATTCTATGTTAATTGATTCTGTAATATTTACAATTGAGCAATATGTTACAATGTGAATGGGCTTGATTATTCACCGAGTCTGCTTGTGCTGTGCACATCAATAACAGAAAGTGGCTTTAAATTGTGATATTGTGCATGAAATATACTACACTGTCAATGAAATAGATGCCAATAAACACTTAGAATTAAAACTGCAATATAGTATTTCCCTTTGCTCTTTGAATATGGATGACTTGTCATATCTGATTTCATTTTTAGTTTCTCTTTTTTTTTCCAAACTAAGGTTTGATCCTTCCCATTTTCTGCCTTACTTTGCTTCCTTTTGTTTTCAAGTCAAAATAATATGTTTTTTTATTCCTCAGTATTTTTCCTAATACATTTTTTTTAAAAAATAAAGCATGTATTTATTAACAATATTGTTAAAATGGTGCTTTTGAGAGATAATTCCCTTCATATGTAATTTTATGTATTTTTTCATTAATATATGCATTTAAATGCATTTTTCTAAAAAAAAAAAAAAAAAAAAAACCTGGATTGTTATGAACTAATAAAATGCTTAAATAAAGTTTTATCAAACCTTTAGAAAAAGCAAGGCTCTAATCCTGCACTTCTCATTGGCCGATAATAGCGATATTGGATTTGTCCATTCAGGAGAATCTGATTGCCTGTTAACGAGCCACTCTCATTGGTTCAAGGGGTTAACACTCCACATTTCTCATTGGTTACTAGATCAGAAGCTTGCCCTATAAAAGGGCTGCTACTGCCCAAGGTTTTTGCTCTGTTCAGAATGATTAATAAAGAGTTGAAGTTCACTGTTCACTGCCTCGTCTCCATTCCTTGCACCCATGCGCAGAACTTAACACTGGTGATGAGGGTGGAATGCGGAGACATCAGAGCTGACTGAACACTACAGAGCACCAAACAGAGCATGTGGCTGAAGGCACATCGACAGCGGAAACCATGACTGGCAGCACCATACCACCCGCTTCATTTGACCCGGCACAAGAAGACTGGGACTTATACATGGACCGGTTCCAGATGTTTCTGGAGACCAACTTGAAGGATGCCACTACGGGAAAAAAGTGAGCAGTATTTTTGACCCACTGCAGACCTGCCGTTTTTAAGATGGCCACGGCACTGGCAAAACTGGCTAATGTGAAATCCATGGACTGGGACGTCCTCAAGCCCCTCCTACGGGCCCACTATGCACCTACCATACCAACGCTTGTCCAAAGACATGAATTTTACCAGAGAGACCAGCAGAAAGGAAAGAGCATTGCAGATTTCATCGCAGATCTCCGGAACCTGGGAGGCCTCTGTGGATTTGCTGACCTCGAAGAAGCTTTGAGAGACCAAATAATTCTGGGATTAGATGCACCACATGTGCAGAGTAAGCTGATGGTGAAAGGCGACATCAGCCTTGCTGATGCAATCGCTGACACTACTGCAGCAGAAGCAACCAGAAAGTCGGCTGCCTGAATGCGCTATACCCACACACCGCTCTACCAACTCGCCAGCGAAACCTCACCTCGCCTAGAGAGACACACAACGGCAACCCACCATGAGGAACTTGAATAGTCATCAGAAAGTGAGGAGGAGGAGGTCAACAGGCTTCGGTCTGAACGTGACCAACGCCACCAGTATAATCAAAGACTACAGCATCAATGCGCAGGTTGTGGGGCAAACCACCCGTGATCAGACTGCAAATTCCTCAACACGCTCTGCCATTTTTGTGGGAAAAGAGGCCACATCGGAAAGGTTTGTAGAAGCAAGCTAGGATCCAGCCCACTTCAGAGGGGGACCAACTACCTCCAAACCACAGGGAATCATCCTGTGAGTCGGGAACATTTGAACCACCAATGGAACAACCACTCCAACAGAAATAAACCACTGGCCAATTCAACGAAATGAGAAGAGGCACACCAAACCATTAAAATTGGTCACACCTCATCACTAGATGCAAAGAAGATCCGAGTGAAGGTCGCCATCGAAAACCAGCCCTGCATGATGTAAGTCGATTCAGGATCGTCCCTCTCGATGGTTTCCTGGAAGATGCTTAAACAATTAATGCCTGCTATCCAGCTGCAAGACCTCAGAACCCAAAGAATCATACTCAAGGATTATCAGGGAAACTGAATTCCGGTTGTTGGATCCAGCCTAGTCCAGGTCTTATTCAAAAATCGTACTGCATCTTTACCACTGACCGTCATCGACCATGATCGGCCTAGCTTGTTAGGCCTTCAATGGTTCGCCCCACTCGGGATCGAGGTAGCTGGCATTCACCAAGCCAGAAGTGACGACTGGGAGGAGGCCCTCATCCACGAATTCCAGGACGTCTTTGCAGACAAACTAGGCAAGTACAAGGGGACCCCGATATCATTTAACCTTAACCCTGAAGTAGCCCCCATCCGCCTTAAGCCTCGTCAGGTACCTTTTGCCCTTAAACCAAAAATTGACGAGCAGCTTGATAAATTAATAGCCCAGGTTGTTTTAGAACCAACAGACCATGCTTGTTGGGAAACCCTAATCGTAAAACCCATCAAACCGGATGGATCGTTAAGGATTTGTGGGGACTACCGAGCCACCCTGAATCACGAATTCAACAGAATGCTTACCCCATGCTGGTGGTACAACACCTTCTCCATTCCCTGGGAGGCAGAAAAGTCTTCGCTAAATTGGATTTAGCACAGGCGTACCAACAACTGCCTGTAGATAAAAAAACAGCAGAGGCACAAACGATCGTTATGCACCGAGGCGCCTTTAAGTGCAACCGACTCCAATTCGGAGTTAGCGTAGCCCCAGGGATTTTTCAAAGTTTGATGGAGAGACTCTTGCAGGGGATCAAAGGGGTCTTACCATACTTTGATGATGTTTTAATTGCTGCCCCGAATAGAGAAATACTAGAAGAGCGTCTTAAATTGGTTCTCCAGAAATTTAAAGACTCCGGCCTTAAGGTTAAAAAAAATAAATGTCAACTGTGTACAGATAAAGTAGAGTTCCTGGGGTACCTAATCGATAAACAAGGCATTCACCCCACCAATAGCAAACTAAAAGCAATCAGGAACACCCCAAGACCCAGAAATAAGACAGATCTCCAAGCTTTTCTGGGGCTCATTAATTTTTAAAACATCTTCCTGCCCCACAAAGCGACCGTAGCTGAGCCCCTACATAGACTTCTCGACAAAAAAGCAACCTGGGTCTGGGGACACCGAGAGGAGCACGCATTCTGACAAGTGAAAAACTTATTAACCTCCGATGATGTTTTAATGCAGTATAACGAGACTTTGCCTTTAACAATTACATGTGACGCATCACCGTTTGGAGTAGGAACCATTTTGAGCCATGTGTTACCAAACGGTAGTGAGGCCCCTATTGCCTATTTTTCAAGAACCCTATCAAAGGCTGAACGTAACTATAGTCAAATCGATAAAGAGGCTCTTGCTGTTGTATCTGCTGTGAAACGGTTTCATGAATATGTATATGGATGAGTTTTTACTATTGTTACCGACCACAAACCTTTGCTGGGGATTATAGTGGGAGACAAACCAACCCCCTATATATTATCACCTAGAATGACTCGCTGGTCGGAGTTTTTGGCTGCGTAAAACTATAGACTGCAACACCGCCCAGGGAAAGCCATTCCCCACGCTGACCCACTGAGCCATTCACCACTTCCGGAAACCATCGACAACCCAGCTCCAACCCTTACGACACTCCAGATTGAAACGCTACATTCACCGCCGCTAACAGCAAGAGACATTGCGATCGAAACAAAACGCGATCCTGTCTTAGCGCGAGTTCTTAGCTGGGTCGAACGGGGATGGCCAGTAGAACAAACCCCTGACGACTTCACCCCCTTCAAGAACCAGCAAACAGAACTTTTTTTTTGCAAAAAGGCTGCATCCTATGGGGGGATAGAGTCATCGTCCCAGAGCGATTACAATGAACAGTATTAAAAACACTGCATGAGGGTCACCCCAGCATTGTGCATATGAAAGCGCTCACATGAAGCTATGCGTGGTGGCCGGGCATCGACAAACAGATCGAAGCCTGGGTAAAGACTTGTTTAAAGTGCCAAGAAGTTAGCAGTGCCCTACCTAAAGCAACTCCAACAGAATGGGAAATACCCTGGGGACTGTGGTCCCGCATCCACATTGACTTTGCGGGACCTACTAAGGGACCTACGTTCCTCCTAACAGTGGATGCCTATTCCAACTGGCTCGAGATCCACGAAATGAAGAGTACTACAACTGAGTCCGTCATCCAGAAATTGAACAGGCTATCGCAATGCATGGACTGCCAGACGTTCTGGTCTCTGACAACAGACCCCAGTTTACCGCTCTACCCTTTGAACAATACTTAGCGGACCGGGGTATTCGCCATGGGCTAACTTCGCCAGTGCACCCTGCGGCTAATGGAAGGGCCGAGCGCATGGTACAATTTGTTGAAAAAACCCTTTACAAAATGGACTATGGGGACATTGAAGATAAAATAAACAGAATACTCCTACTCCAACACATCACTCCGCACAGCGTCACCAACAAGACTCCAGCTGAACTATTGATGGGACACAAACTCTGTTCCCACCTCGACCGGCTTCACTCGTCTTATGAACCAGAGAAACCCTGTGGATCTAGTGGACAATGCCACGAGTTCAAAATAGATGATTTAATTTTCGCCAGAAACCTTTCTGGTGAACCGTTGTGGGTCGAAGCAACTGAAATTCAAGCCACCGGACCCAGGTTGTACCGTGTGAAAACCTGCGATGGAAAAATATGGAAACGTCATATAGATCAGCTTCTCTCAAGGCTACAACCCAGTTTTCGTGACTCCGGTAACTCCCAAACTGAGGGGGAAGGGGATGTCAAAGAAACCAAATTTGAGATGGTGGAAAGCAGGAGCGAAAGAAGTCAGCAATCGGGTGTGACAAATGAAGAAGAATCAGGGAGGGGAGTGTCCTCGCCACAGAGGAACACCTCAACAGAAGCAAGGCCACAAAGATCGAAGGACAACAACGAGAACATTAGCGGCACCGAGTCATTCAATGAGGATAGGGAACCACCGCTACCTGATTTGCTCAAAAACGTCCCACCGAAATCGGATTACAGACAGGAACCGGTGGAACAGCATAAATCTAATAGACAGTGAAAACAACCTTCATACCTCAGGGATTACGTCACCGCACCCCTTAAATGGAATCCAGGGAGAAGGGGTATTATGAATTAATAAAACACTTAAATAAAGTTTTATCAAACCTTTAGAAAAAGCAGGGTTCTAATCCTGCACTTCTGATTGGCCGATAATAGTGATATCGGATTGGTCCTTTCTGGGAAATCTGATTGGCTGTTAATGGGCCAACTCTCATTGGTTCAAGGGTTTAACACTTCCATGTTTCTCATTGGCTAATAGGTCAGCAGCCTACCCTATAAAAGGGCTGCTGCTACCCTCGGGTTTTGCTCTGTTCAGAATGATTAATAAAGAGTTGAAGTTCACTGTTCACTGCCTCATCTCCGTTCCTTGCGCCCATGCGCAGAACTTAACATGGATAGTAAAAAAAAAATGGGAACAGCACAACTTGAAAGAACATTTCTTTTAATGTATTTATCTAGTTTCAGGAAGATAAGAACTAAATGAATGATGTATCTATAGAAAAGTAAAAAACATACACACTTTTCTAATGGAACATTCCATCTTTTAGTCTCATAATCAGCCTAACTGGACATAAGAAACATCAAACAGACAGAAACAATTATGCAATTTTGATATCATCAGAACCCCCAAACAACTCCTCTAGGGAAGACTACTACCACTACCCCAGCATTGGACAAAACCAAAATGAATATCAGGGAAATTATCTGTGGTTAATATCAACCCAACTACTCAACTGACCAATATCTGCTTCAGTTTATCAGCTTTCGCAACCTCCAGAAGAGTCGCTGGCAGTAACATGACATTTCTTTGACATTTTAGGCTATTTAATATGGAGATTAAATTTAATCATACTGTCCTCCAGTTTCTGATGAACTGTGCTGTTGGTGTCTTATCCAAAATGTCAAAAAGGGCCGATTCATAGACTGCAAGAACAATAATTTTTTCTCTCTCCTTATGGGACTCATAAAAAGACTCTCCTACTTCCCCCTGAGAGTAGGACCTTGCACAGACTGCACTAACATTACTTGATGCTGTCTACCTCATGCTATAGAATGGAAGGCAGTGGCCAAACGGTGCTACAAGCCAACCCATTCGTCCATCTTGAGCCTCTTTAGCAGAGTGGTCACTTTTTCCTGAAATTAAGGAAAGCATACACAGATGTAAATTGTTCCCCACTCTCCCTCTCTCTCTCTCTGCCTCTCTCCCTCCCTCCCTGCCTCTCTCTCTCTCTCTCTTTCACATACACACACACACAAAATAATAGTTAAATAATAAAACTGTCACAAGCTGAGAATACTTTTCTCTATATTTGAACGATCCTTTTTTCTTCTACTTGAGAAGGGGGGAGGATGAAGATACCACAAGAAGGTTATAGAAGGTTTTACTGATAAAGACAATAATTCAAAACATATCTAAAGGTTACTGAAAGTAAAAAGGGTATGATTTAAGAGAACGTTTTGCTGAGATGTCCCCAATTGAATTTGTCCTTGTTTCAATAAAATAAGCACCTTTTGGGAAGTTTCACAGAAAGCAATTGATCCTTCTCTCTCTCTCTCTCTCTCTCTCTCTCTCTCTCTCTCTCTCTCTCTCTCCCCCTTTCCCTGTCTTGGTCTTTACAATTGATAGAATTCTCACTTTTCAATTTACTTTTTAATAGAATCTAACTACAATACTTGGATTTCTCGTAGGAGTACAAATCAGATGGTTTCACCCAAGCTGTGTTCATATAACACATTTAACTCGGTCAGTAACAAATCTAACAGCTGTGTTTGCACACATGCCGAGCTTGGTTAGATTTCATTCTTATTCCTTAAAAAAAAAAAGTTGTGTATCTTTGATAATAGGTTGCTTTATAGAATGGAAATAATGCTTATAGAGAGATAGGTTCCAATTAGGGGTAAGGAAGTATTTCTGAAGATAGTACTTACTTGAAAGAAAAATAAGGAGGGGTTATTTGTAAAAAAAATAATAATAATAACATGGTGATAGAAAAGCCTCTATTATTTATGAGAGAGAGAGAGAGAGAAGTCACATAGATGAGAATCTAAATGGTACAAGTCAGAATTGGAAAGAAAGAAAAAACTGTACAGAGAAATGAAGTGATGAAAGCCCTAAGATACCATTCTAACCAATAGGAGACCTGTTATGTAAAAACATGCAAAGTGTTTTAGCCAAAGAGACAATTGTGTAGAACCCTTCAGCTGACTATATCCATTCCACCAAGTCCCTGAAAGGTTATCGCTGCAGAAAGCGGGTATATGCAAAATTGAATCCCAACAATCTGAATGCAACCCATGTGATATACAGTAGCAGATTGTGTATATCTACAAAACTGGTTAATTCAAAGTAACTAGTTTAGACGTTTCATTTAGACATAGCCACAGATAAGTTTTGATGATGTGAAAATTGCTATTTGTGTTCGGCTCAGCTGTCCGTTGTTCATTTCCATATGTATATTAGAGCCAGTTTGAAGATAATCTCTCCTGGGAATTCACTCTCATTGACAAGTTGGGAAATTAAAAATGGAGGATTTTTTTTAAAAAAAAAAATGGGTGTAGAGGCATATTCGATCAGCATTTGCAGATAGAGCAAGCATTTGCAGATAGATCAGCATTTGCAGATATCACATCCTTTTTTTCAGAGGTGGGATTCTACTGGTTTGGACCCGTTCAGTAGAACCAGTTGTTATAATTCTCTGTATTTCAGAGAACCAGTAAATTGGGCCTCTGGCTGGCCCCATCCCTCTCTGTCCACTTCTCTGCTACCTGCCTAGTCAATCCTTATCACGCATGTGTGACATTACGTGCATGTGTGATACTGCTGCCTGCAGCCTGCTTTTGCGCACCCACCAGGCCAGCCATTTCTGCCTGCCTTCTGCTGCGGCCCTGCCTGAACCAATGTCCCTGGGTGAGAGAGGCTCTGCAAGCTCCAGTGGCCTATCCACCACCGCTGGTTGCCTTCCCCCCACACTTGCCTTTTGCTGCTACTGCCAGTTGCCTTTCCCCTACCACTTACCTTTGCTGGGGAACATGTGGAGAGGCTTGTGCAGGCTCCAGACACGTTAGCGGCTACTTCTTTCACCTGCTGCTCTTGCTGGGAGAGGAAGAGAGTTTCCTCAGCACAGTAAAATGCTTGCAACCCCCCTCCCATTGGAAGTGGCTCCCATGTAGCAGAGAATCAGTCAGGTTGAATCCAGCTTCTCTCTGCTGCTTGGAAGCAGTTTCCGATAGGAGGGGGACTGGCAAGCATTTCAGTGTGCCAGGAAAAACTCTCTTGCTCTCCCATCAAGACCAACAGGAAGGAATACATGTGGAGGCTCGTGTCAGCAAGTCACACCTTGATCGAGTCCAGGACAGCTGACGGTGTCTATGGTGAGCAGTGCCTGGAAGCCCCGATGGTCGGGGGGAGCTGGTCCTGGAAGCCCTATAGTGCCACAGGAATCACCATTGCCTTCTTTGCTGCCATTGCCATTTCCGCCTCGCTGCTGCTGCTTCTCCACCCCCTGCAGGTATGGTGAGCATGAACCCTGGGACGGGTGACCAACTGCCTCAACTGCTGCTCCCACCAACTTTTCTCTGAGTCGAGAGGGAGAGAGAGAGAGAGCAGCTCTCTTGGCACAGAGAAAAGTCACGCATCTCCCCATATTATTCTCTCAGCGAGCAGCCTCTCACAGCACCTTTAAACTTAGCGTGCTTTACAAATGAGAAGGGGATGAGGCTGCTCATGGAGAAAGGAATATGGGGAGGTGCATGACTTTTATCTGTGCTGAGCTGCTCTCACCAGTGTCTGCAGACTGTTTTTCCCAGCTAAGACTAGATTATCAATGAAGAGAAAATAACATGCAGCAGATGCTTAGCAAAATTTAGTAATACTACAGATTGGCTGTTTACATTGAAATCAGGTGCAAGATAGTGATAGTAGGTAAATCAGTTTAGTTTGGGCAGTTTAGTTTGGTATTTATTTCAGTTGGCTGATTTTAGAAAGCTAACCAGGATCAGACCTTGTTAGTATTTGGCTGGGAAGCCAACATAAAATAGGGTGTGGGGAGAAATGTGGTTGGGAATAAAAGAAGGAAGATAGGATAAGGTAACTTTTATTGTCATTTTTTACTGTAAGTACACTGGCACACATTAATAGTGAAATTATATTCATACACATACATCACACACATATACACATGCTACACACACACACACACACACACACACACACACACACACACACACACAATCATTGCCCATTTTGAATGCATAGCAGAAAGAAAGAAAGATTATTGGATACATATACACAAATGTATGTGGGGAAAAATTGCAAAGAAATAGGATTATTAAAAACAGCTTCCAATCTTAGCAATTATAGATGAGAGAGAGGTAAGTGCTGTGTTCAAAGACTAGCAGCAGTCCTCCCTCTGGTCCGCCGCCAATGCGGGAGCACCGATCACTCCCATTGGTTGATGCCATTTGACAGCTGGCTATAAAAGGGAGCTGTCAAACGGCATCAGCTGTCACCACCAGCTGGCTGTCAGATAGCCTCGGCAGCCGCGGCGACCCTTTATTCACAAGAATAAAGTTGTTAGCCTTTAGCCTGGCTCCGTCTCCCTTTGTAACTGCCACTCCACAACACTGGCGATGAGGGCGGGATACAGCTAAGACGACCAGGCAGGAAATTGAGCCAAAGTCACAACAAGAAAGAGCCGAAGCCGCTACGAGCTGATGGAGTCACCATCACTGACGCTCTCCAAAGAGCGTGAAATTTAAAAGCCCTCTCAGCTGAGGAGCCGAACGCCGCTGGCAGGCGCAGCCAAAAACGCTTTTCTAAAAGCGAAAACTCTATTTTTTCCTCAGCTGAGGAAACCAACGCTGCCACTCTAATGGCCTCTAATCCGACATTCCTGCACTTCCAACTGAGGGCAGAAACATGGGAATCATATATGAATAGGTTTGAATGCTTTTTAAATGCCATTGATCTAACTGAAGCCACGGATCTAAGGAAAAGCGCCTATTTTTTAAGTTTTTTAAGTTTCTGTGGGGCCACAGTTTTGGACACAGCCTCTGCGCTAGTGTCCCCACGTTCTATAAAGGCTATTCCTTGGGATGAGTTGAGAGAAATCTTGTCAAATCACTACTCCCCCAGACTTTCTAAGATAGCCAGGAGACTGGCTTTTAGAAGAAGAACTCAGGCTGAAGGGGAGACTGTGAGTCAGTACATGGCAGCATTGAGATCTGCTGCCATGCACTGCGGTTTTAGGGACTACCTTGAGGACATGCTGCTCGATCAAATTGTGGGAGGAGTAAGGGACCTAAAGCTGCAAAGGTGGTTACTGGCTAAAAAAGACTTAACCCTAGCCTCAGCTATTGAGGAAGCTCAGGCTGCTGAATTGTCAGAATTATCAGCAGCTGAAATTCAGGGAAACACCCCTAAGCAAGGGCAGGCTACAGTCCACTATGATGAGGTCTCCCAAGAAGTGGAAAAAGAACCTCTGGAGGTAAACCACCGCATGCGTCCAAGACCCCCCCCCCCAGGGCCACCTAGGAAATACAACAATCAGACAGCCAAACAGCAAACCCCTTGTATAAGCTGCGGGGGCAATCACCATTGATCAACCTGCAGGTTCAGAAACGTTATCTGTCTGAACTGCCAGAAGAGAGGGCACATAGCCAGGGTTTGCCAAGCTGAGCAGGCCTCCATACAAAAACCTCAAGTTTCTGCCTCCTACCAAAGGCAAGTGGAACATTGTTTCACTTGTTACCACGCGAACAACAACACCTCTAGGCCTAACAAATTAAGCATTTCTCTTTTCATAGAAGGTAAGCCCTGCCGAATGGAAGTAGACACCGGGTCAACCCTCTCCATCATTTTGTGGGCCTCCCTGAAGAAGTTGCTACCTTTGCTCTCAAAAAAGAAGCTGACCAACTGCCACCTGACTCTTCGGGATTACCAGGGGAAGACCATTCCAGTCCTGGGTAAGAGAAAATTCCTCATTCAATTCCAAAACTTTAGGGGTCACTTGCCACTGGTGGTTGTAGATGGTGCCCTTCCTAGCTTGCTAGGATTAGATTGGTTTCCTGCCCTAGGCCTCAATGTTACAGGAATTCACTCTGTGGAAAATTCTGATGTAGATGCCCTTTTTAGGGACTACTCTGCTGTTTTCAGCAGTAAACTAGGCTGTTATTCAGGCACCCCCATATCTTTTGATGTGGGTCCACAAGCCACCCCAATTCATTTGAAACCTTGGAGGGTACCTTTCGCCATTAGGCCTAAGTTAGATGCTGAATTAGATAAACTTATCAAATAGGGGGTGCTAGAACAGGTAGACTTCGCCAAGTGGGAAACCCCCATAGTCACCCCTTTAAAAAAAGATGGCAGCGTGAGAATTTGTGCTGACTATAAGACGTCCCTCAACCGTTTCCTACAAATTAGCGCATACCCAGTACTTGTAATCCAACACCTGCTCCACTCTTTTGAGCCAGGCATAATTTTTGCAAAGTTAGACATGTCCCAGGCATACCAGCAATTTCCCGTTGACCAACACACTGCTGACCTACAAACTATAGTTACTCACAGGGGCGCATTTAGATGTAAACGTTTGCAATTTGGAGTTAGCGTAGCCCCTGGCATTTTCCAATCACTCATGGAAAGAATCCTCCAGGGCTTACCTGGGGTGGTTCCATACTTCGATGACATTTTAGTTTCTGCCACCAACAAAACACAACTTTTACTCAGAGTGAGATCTGTCCTTGACAGGTTCAGGCTAAACGGGCTTAAATTGAAAAAAGACAAATGCACCATTGCCACCAAAGAGGTAGACTTCCTGGGTTATCGAATTGATGCATCTGGAATTCACCCCATAGAGAGTAAAGTTAGGGCTATTCACGAGGCACCCACTCCCTCTAACAAAACTGAATTGCAGGCCTTTTTGGGACTCCTTAATTTTTATGCTTCCTTTTTGCCTCACAAAGCCTCTGTAGCTGAATCCCTACATAGGCTCCTAGATAAGAAAGCCCCATGGCAATGGGGACAAAGGGAAGTCAATGCCTTCCAAGCAGTGAAGTCTCTCTTAACTTCAAACTCTGTGTTAGTTCAGTTTAACCCAAACCTGCCCCTAGTGTTAGCCTCTGATGCCTCACCCTTTGGTATAGGAGCAGTATTGAGCCATAGGCTCTCAAATGGATCAGAGGCACCCATTGCCTATTTTTCAAGAACTTTCTCCGCTGCAGAGAGAAACTATAGTCAGATCGATAAGGAGGCCTTGGCAGCTGTAGCTGCTGTAAAAAAACTCCATGAGTTCCTTTATGGCCATAGTTTTGAACTTGTAACAGATCACAAACCTCTATTAGGACTGCTAGCTGGGGATAAGCAAACCCAACAGGTGTTATCCCCAAGAATGACCAGATGGACTCTATTTCTGGCTGCCTACTCTTACACACTGGTACATCGCCCGGGGAAGACTCTGTACCATGCTGATGCCCTCAGCAGATGCCCCCTGCCATCACCAGTCGAGGACCCAGCTCCCATCCATGCAATCTTCAACTGCAATGAACTTAACCTACCTGTCTCAGCTGGGGATATTGCTGCACACTCCAAGAGGGACTGTGTTATTTCCCAAGTCCTGGACTGAGTAGGGAGGGGGTGGCCTGACATTCAATTCGCCCCTGAATTCATGCCATTTAAGACCCGCAGGCAGGAGCTTTCTTCACTACAGGGCTGTCTGTTATGGGGGACAAGGGTGGTCATACCACCCACCTTGCAAGAACCAGTCTTAAGGGCACTGCACGAGGGTCACCCTGGCGTCGTAAGGATGAAGGCCTTGTCCCGCAGCTACGTCTGGTGGCCAGGATTAGATGCCCGGATTGCCAACTGGGTTAACATATGCCAGCCCTGCCAGGCAACAAGAGCAGCCCCTCCAGCAGCTGCCCCAACCAAATGGGAAGATTTGGGGGGCCTTTGGGCCAGGCTGCATGTAGACCTGGCTGGTCCCATACAAGGGAGGACATTCCTGGTGGTTGTAGATTCATTCTCCAAATGGACTGAAGTAGCCTTGTTACCCTGCACCACAACGCTGGCTGTCACAAGGGCCTTGACCAGACTGTTTGCTATTCATGGACTTCCTGACACATTAGTTTCAGATAATGGCCCCCAATTCAGTTCTAACGAGTTTGCCATCTTCACAGCTAATCTGGGCATCAGACACGCTCTCACAGCCCCCTTTCACCCAGCAAGTAATGGAATGGCAGAAAGGGCTGTCAGGTCTGCCAAGGAAGTTCTGGCCAAGCTGGGCCAGGCAGAGTGGCATGCCAAACTGTCAACTTACCTACTCACACAACATGCCACCCCGTGCCCTTCCACCAACAAGTCCCCTGCTGAACTGTTAATGGGCAGGCGCCTTAGGACCACCCTGGACAGGTTGCACCCCCACTATGCTTCCAGCATGCCACTCTCCTCTGATAGCCATGCCAGGGAATTTGCCCTGCAAGACCAGGTGTATGCAAGGAACTATGCGGGGCACCCCTTATGGCTGCCAGGGCAGATAGTCTTTGTTGCAGGACCCAGATCATATAGAGTCCTTCTGGAAGATGGCCGGATTTGGAGAAGGCACGTAGACCAGCTGAGGAGGTGTTGGAACAAGACTGCCACCGAAATTCCGGTCTACCCGCTGCCGGACAACCAGGTCTACTCACTGCCAGCCAACCCGCTGAAGGACCCGGTCTACCTGCCGCCCGACAACGCAACCAGCCGCCCGCCGCGGGGAGACTCACCCGAGCAATCGCCAGACAGCAGTCCAGGGATGGCCAGCAACCCTCTGCAGGTTCCAGTCACCACCCGGGAGGAACAAGACGCACCAGCCGCCGACAAGCCTCAGGAACTTCGGAGATCAGGCCGCGAGCGAAAGCGGTCATCATGGCTATAGGACTACGTATGCTCGTGGCCAGGGGGAAGGAGTGCTGTGTTCAAAGACTAGCAGCAGTCCTCCCTCCGGTCTGCACCAACGCGGGAGCGCCGATCGCTCCCATTGGTTGATGCCACTTGACAGCCGGCTATAAAAGGGAACTGTCAAACAGCATCAGCTGTCGCCGCCAGCTGGCTGTCAGATAGCCTCGGCAGCCGCGGCGACCCTTTATTCGCAAGAATAAAGTTGTTAGCCTTTAGCCTGGCTCCGTCTCCCTTTGTAACCGCCGCTCCACAACAGTAAGAAACAGGGAGAGGGAGAAAGAGAGATGAGAAAGAGAAAGAAAGAGAGAGAGAGAGATGAGAAAGAGAGAGGGAGAAAGAGACACATAGAGAGAGATACCTGTTTAAAAGAAAATAGGAAAATGGCTCTTTGAGTGTTTAAGGTTGCAGATCCCTGGGTTAGGCAAACACCATGGTCATTAAATGAACCTTGTGGTCATTAAGTAAACACTGGTTGTTAAACAAGTCCATTTTCACCAATGGGCATTTTTAAACAGAAACAAGAAGAAATGGTTGGAAACTGGCAAAAAACATAGAAAACCTCAGTCACAAGACTGTGTAGGATGTGGATAAGTGTGTGTATGTGTGTGTGTGTACATCGCTGTCAAAACACCAAAAACAGAAAACAGGTCAATAGTTCTAGGAAGGTCAGTTGTAAATTAGAACACTTGCTAAGCAACTGGCCATTAATCAAGAGCCCTTATATTTGGTTTGCCAGTCACATGGCCACCTAGTCACACCCACCCCAGTCATATGACCACCAAGCCACACTCAGTCAGCAAGCCATGCCCACCCAATCACATAACCACCAAGCCACACCCACAAATTAGGCCACACCCACAGAACTGGTTGTAAAGAAATTTGAATCCCCCCCCTGCTTTCCCCCCCCCCCCAAAAAAAATTATGCTTGCAAACAGTACATTAGCTATCCCACTTCATCATTTTTGGTTAGAAGGCACCTGAGATAGAACAATAAAAGCCTTGTGTTCTTTGGGAAAATGAGCTGGGGCTATTTTAAAGACAAAAGGAAAGAAAGAACAAAGGAGACTGATAATCCTCCAGTTCTGATTAGAATTCAGGAGAGGAAAAGGTGCTTCTTTCCTTCCTTCCTTTCTTTAGAAGAGTTTTCCCATGTGATACTTCTCTTATTCTATTTGTCTAGGTTTACAAATTCAGAGTTGGAGAGGAGAAGTTGGAGAGGTTTCCAACCATTTGTTTGGAAACATACTGGGGAAGTTTTTTTTAAAAAAAAGGGGGGGGGAGGGAATATGTCAGGTTTAGAAGGTCAGAATCTCCCTCTCTCTCCTCCTCTCTCTCAAACTCCCTTTCTCACAGGCAGACAGAGAGACAGACACCATTTCCAGGGTTTTTCCCCCCCTGTCCTTTTCATAGTTTTAGATTTACTTTTTTAAAAAAACCAGAGACAACGTATGTGGCTGCTATAATTGATAATTAAATGATGCTTTGCAAATATATAAGAACAGAGTTTTAAATGCACTGCTGAATTAATTTAGAAGCAAATTAAATTCTTCTCAACAAAATGCTGTTCAGTGGCAAGAAATGTATGCCTCTACATTTTGGTGTGGGGAAAAAACATAGTGAAAAAACACACACAGAGAGATCAAAAATACCAGATTGGCAGTACCTGGTTTGTGAGGAGCATCTGGCTGTCCTGGTGAACCACACTTCAAGCAATATATGATTTCATTAAATATATAAATAATTTAATAACAAATTATTATATAATAAATAAATAAATAAGCCAATAGCTCATTGCAGCTGCCTAAAGAACTAATGCAGCCTTATACTACATTAACAAAGCAATAAAGTTGAGATCATAGTAAGTAATAACTTCTATTTTACTCTACACTAGTCAATGTGTCCAGTTTTAGTCATCATAGTAAAAAAATGTGGTAAGGAATTGAGTACAGAGAAGAGGAAGAAAGAAGGCAAGGAGCTTGGAGGATAATGCCTTTGTAAAATTGTTAAAAGAACTGGACGTAAAGAAGAGATGGCTAAAGGGTGACATGAGTAGTCTTCCAATACTTGAAGGACTGTCACAGGGTAGAAGTTGTGGATTTATTCTCCATAGTGCCTGGGGGTATGAGAAGAATCAGTGGCTAGAAGCTTTACAGAACAAGATTTGAACTTGAAATAAGGAAAAATTCCCTGACCATGAGAGGAACAGCCTGTTTCCTAAAGGCTCGTGGTTGTTGCATCACTGGAGCTTTTCCAATCAAAAGCTAAACAGTCATTTGTCTGGGATTGTCTGAGGATGCCATGGGCAGGAGGGTGAAGAAGAAGAATGTTAAAGTCCCTTCTAACATTATGGTTCTTTGATTCTTTAATTTTCTAATTCAGATTTTATTGCACACTATTAAAAGTGATAAATAAGAAAGTCAAGAAAAAAAATGGGCATGTGGAAATCATTCACATCATACTTAGTGGTTTAGAAGATCAATTTAATTGAAAGTTATCCAAAATTATGTGTTTGCGAGAACAAAAGTGTCTTGATACAAGGACGCAATCATATCATTTTTAATACTCAGGCAGCTCAGCATGTTGATTATTGATGTTTAATGATTCTTTACTTTACAATCTATATATAAGTAATCTACTAGAAGATGCATTCATCAACAGGCAGCAGTTTGTAGCTGTTCTGATATTAGTTTTAGAGCATAAAATAATCAATCTGCAATCAGTGTTAGAAAGAACCCACACAAATCAGAGCACACTCAAGAATCAGAGTACAGAGCACATTCCATAGAGTTGGAGGTATTTGGACGGAAAATAGTAATTCCAGAATAATACTAATGGAGCTAACATACAGCACATGGCTGAAAAAATCTATGGGCTACCACATCTGGTGGGAAAAATCACCACAAGATGGCAACAGAAAAATTAGAGTTCTCAGTATTTAGTGCTATCATCCACTAATTGTCTAGATCAGGGGTGTCCAACCTTGGCAATTTTAAGACTTTTGGACTTCAATTCCCAGAGTTCCTCAGCCAGCTTTGCTAAGTTGAAATCTACAAGTCTTAAAATTGCCAAAGTTGGACACCCCTGATCTAGATGTTTGCATCTCGGATATGATAATTCTAGGTATTTTGTTCTATCATTTAAACTGTGGGTGGTGACAAGGCCATTATTTCTTGGAACAGCTATAACCACAATGTCAGAAAATAAATCCCTAAATGCATATCTCACTAAATCTGTTTTTTTGTTTCAACTGGGATTCTTCCCTATGTCCTTCCTCTTACCCCTTTCTAATTAATGTTTGCCTTCAACCATTTCACTATACACATTCTTGGGTGGCTGTTACTTGATAGAAATGGAAAAGAACAGCTGAGAGTAACTAGTTCAACAGCCCCAAAACCTTTTGGCCCCAGGAGCTAGTTACATGGAGGATAGTTTTTCAGCAGCCTCGGGGCAGGAGGGGGCATGGTTTCACATCTTGCCTGGATCCTGTGCATGTGTGAAGCAGGTTACACTTGCTTGTGTGGCCTGATGCCAGTCCTGGGCTTGGGGACTCCTAATCTAGATGATATAAACTGGAATTGGGAGTGCAGCAAGGAAGGGGAGTTGACAGTTGTAAGAATGCTTGAATATTATTTACTTGTATACTAATATTACCACGAAAGAAGATATTTTCCTCCAAATAATGATGTTTGCATCATTATTACTGAAAATATTAGAAGAAAATGTTGAAAATAAACGAATGAGTAACAGATGTAAATAGCTATAGAGCTGAAAAGAATGGATGCCTTTGAAGATTAGCCAACTTTTGGGAACAGCTGCTTGCTTTCTGAATTAAAACCATAAATGCACAAATCTGGTAAAATGACTAAACACAGGGCTTATCTATCTTTGGCTATCCAATTGCCTCCAACCTTTAACTCATCCCCAAGGGTTTCATTCCCTCCCTTTCTCTTCTATTCCTGGACTTTCTTCATCTCCATCCTCCCCCCCCCCCAGCTCTTTTTGGCTGTTTTTGCTGCAAAGATATTGGGAAAGGTTTGATGTGAGAAGGAATGGTAGCTAAGTCCAGATGGAGAGTCAATTAATTTAATAAATGGGATGCATTATTTTATAGTCAATTGATTTTGATTAGTAGTTATCCATTCAATTAATAGTCTATTTCTTCTGAGCTGCCTCGAGTTTGTACAAATAAATTGATCGAATTGTGTATCGCTTTGATAGACAGAGGGGAAAATCCCCAGGACTGGTTTCAACTTGGGTTGGCAACCTTAAATTAGAACAGGTGAAGAAAGTGGGCATTATTCAGGACTTTTTTCTTTTTTGTCTATCTTGATAATTTTATTTTAATCTATGGTTCCTCTGATGGAAGGACTGTAAATTCAAGGTCGCCTTGATTTCTCTTGAATATAATGCAGTATTTAACAATACCAGCAAAAAGTGTATCACATAGGCACTTTATATAACACTCTATTCTGCAAAACAGACTTTTACTATGCACACTTACCTAAGCACAGCCCTCCTTTAACCCACTGGGATTTATGACTGAGTAAATATGTATAGATTGTGCTGTAAATCTTGCTCCTTCTATCCCCACATTTATTTTACTGCTCAGAGAATTGGGAAGAGTGTAATGGCAAAACCATTTATATTCAACTCCTTTCTCTCCCCTCTTTCCTTTATAGATTTAGACAGTTTCTTAATGTTTCTCTGCATTAGCTCCCACTTCATAAAGGGGAGATAAAACTAGACTGCCTCATTGTAAAGGATCATTCCAAGATAAGCCTTTAATTCTATGTTTGACTGTCATTTCATTATATGGTCCTCAGGGAGCAATACAGAAGAGAAGATAATCCTGGAAATCTGTGTTGTTGTCTGAAATGGAACACCAGATCAAAATGATTTAGAACAAACTATTCTAAGAGTTTTGCAGGTCAGTCAAGTTATTGGTCAAATATTTTTATATTTCCCCATGCATTCCCATGTAGGAAATATAGTACAGTAGAATTATTTTGTGGGGGAGAAATGTAAATTATGAAAATATCCTTTTCCTAGATCCTCTTGTTATTATTTCTTTACTAACCTGTTGTTGTTTCTATGGCTGATTTAATCATATAAGAGAGCTTGAACTATAGCATGAACAGGAGGTACAGGAGATGTTTCATGACAAAAATCAGATGTGGTAAGAACAAATCAAACCAGATAAGGGTGAGAGTAACATGCTCTGCATTAAAAGTACGGACATCATCTTGCAAGAAAAAAGTGTTTGTTTTACACAATCAGGTGGAATAACTCCTATCCAATAGGCAGAACTAGAATAGTAGCTGGGATATGCTTGGTGGCACCTGTCAGAAGAAGTACATGACATGTAAAAAAGGTGGGGCTTCAATTGCATAGTCTTCAATTGTACAACTGCAATGTTGACTTTTTAAAAAGTTATTCCTGGATTCACTAAATGCAGTAATACATAAAATAACTTATTAGAATTCGGCAAAGACAAATTCTTTGTTTAATGCAGTCATAACATCACTGGTTAAACAACCTGGTGATGTAATCAGTTATTGGAGAGGAAACAGGAGACGGAGAAGTGCAATCATTCTTCCATCTTCTGTTTCCCATGATGTGCACTTCAGTTTCTAACAAAGTTGGAATTCTATCTGTAGCTTTGCTATCTGTCTATATTTATGTTGGCATTCTCTTATCTAATTCTATCTGTAACTTAGGGTTGAACTGCAGAGTTGTTTGTGCACTTGCAGACTAGGTAATCTCAACAGTGCTAGCATAATATGGAGATTGCTCCCTATAATAAGTTGTCCTACCAGTTTGGATGGATTGTGGTTTCCTCCTTGGTGGTTCCTTGATTGGAATCTTGTTTTCTGCCTAATTGTTTGTTTGGTGTTGATCTCTGCTTATCTAGGTATTGACTATTGGAAAGGATGTGTTCTAAACTTTTTGTTTCATTCAAAAGAAATCATCATCATCATCATCATCATCATCATCATCATCATCATCATCAATATAGAAAAACAGTGATGCAAACTCGAGCTGACATCTGGTATAACAAAGCACTGTCTGGACAGTTCCTTGAAAAGATCCAAGGAAAAGTAGATAAAGAAAAGACCTGGTTATGGCTGACCAACGGAACACTGAAGAAAGAAAGAGAAGGCCTGATTCTTGCAGCCCAAGAACAAGCCATCAGAACGAATGTAATCAAAGCTAGAATAGAAAAATCTGCCGATGACCCCAAATGCAGACTCTGCAGAAAAGCGGATGAAACTATTGATCACATACTGAGCTGTTGCAAGACAATAGCTCAGACTGACTACAAACAATGTCACAACACAGTCGCTCAGATGGTCCACTGGAAGTTGTGTCACAACTACCATCTGCCTGTAGCAAAGAACTGGTGGGATCATAAGCCTGAAAAAGTGGTCGAAAACGAGCATCATAACTACTGTGGAACTTCCGAATACAGACTGACAAAGTTCTGGAACACAATACCATGATTGTGGAGAAGAAAAAAGTCTGGATCATCCACATTGCCATACCTGGTGATAGCAGAATCGATGAGAAACAACTTGAAAAACTCACCAGATATCAGGACTTGAGAATCGAACTGCAGAGACTCTGGCATAAACCAGTGCAGGTGGTTCCAGTGATACTCGGCACACTGGGTGCTGTGCCTAAAGACCTAGGCAAGCACTTAAAAACAATTGGCGCTGACAAGATCACCATTGGTCAACTGAAGAAGGCCACCTTACTGGGATCTGCTTGCATAATCCACCGATACATCACGCAGTCCTAAACACTTGGAAAGTATTTGACTAGTGATTTGTGATACAAAACCCAACATGGTTATCTCGTCTGCTGTGCACACTGTCATTTTTGTGTACAATAATAATATAAAAATAAAAAACCCAGAGTTTATCAGCAACATATAAGAGCTATAACTCCATCATGTAGGACAGATAGGGTGTAATCTTCTAACTACATTATATATCAGCAAATGTATATATGGTTTCTATTTCCTCTATAATTTAATAACTTTCATTGGGGCTGGGTCCACATTTATATATATATTCAACTTCTGCCGGATGTGTTACATATATGTTCTGTGCTGGTTCCAACCCCATGACCCTGTTAATGAAAGTGTGCCTTCTGGTTTTCCGGTTCCGTGTGTCTTCGGTGGCAGCAGGAATTTGCGACTGTCCGCAATTCCTACTGTGCTTGCCGCTGAGGTGCCCCCGATCCAAATGGGTCAGGGGGATATGGCTGCCCTGTAGAGGCAGCCGAAGAGAGAGGGGAGCCGGACAGGGGGTTGGGGATGTCGCAGACCCCCTCCTCATCCAGAAAAACCCCTTTTTCCCAAGATGGTGGAGTGGCGGTCAGTAATGGCCACCACGAAGAAGCCTGCAACCGGGTAAGATTGTGCTGGAGGAAGCAAGAAAAGTGAAAGTGCTGGCTGAGCCGGGTCAATCAACATCTCTTAAACTCTCTGGAACTGAATTGTTTGAATTGCTGGAGGATACATTGTATCCCTAAGAAGATCGGAAAGCGGCGGAGAAATCTGTTAAAGGGAAACTTTTTTTTTTCTTCACTCTCCCACCCCATAGAAACAGCAGATGAAGATTTGAAATTTATTTGGGCACTTAGGGTGCATTATTTTGAAAGTTAAAGCCAAGGGACAAAAGATTCTTTGGACATTGGACTTAATAATTTAAGAAATCAGAAAACCCTCAGTGGAGGTATGGATTTCTGACTATTTAAAAAAAAATTGTTGTTGTAAGTGGGAAGGGAGAGGAAAAAAAATTGGAGCAGAAGCTGAAAAAGGAGGAGATTGCCTAGAATTCTAAAGAAAGATTTATGGTAATTGGAGCTCTTTGATTAAACAGTAACCCCAGAAAGAGAAGTAGAAGGGGAAAAAAAGTATTAATTTTTGGAATTTTTTTTTAATTATTCTTGATTAAAAATACTTGGGTGGTTGTTTTGGGAAAAGTTTCTCTTTTCATGATGGCATTGCTTGTGGATGAACAAAAGACTGAATATCAAAAATATAAAAAGAAAGAACAAGATGGAAAAGATACTTTGGGCATTTTATTTCAATTTTTAGAAATGGCGCTATGCACTTATGAAAAGTTGACTACGCAGCAGAACGACTGGGACAAAGAAGAAAAGGAAGAAGAAGCCATCTTTGATGAACAATGGGTTTTTTCTGGGGAGGAGGAGAAAGAGGATGAGAAAAAGGGGATTTTAAGGTTTGAAAAAACAACCAAAAAAGAGAAAAATGAGAGGAAAGGTGGATGCAAGGTTAGAAAACAATGGAAAGGGAGTAAGAAAAGGGAGGAGGAGAGAGAAAGGGGTAAAAAGGGCAAGGAGAAGAGTAAGCAAGAGAGAAAGGGGGGGAGGAGAAGCCTCAATGGTGGGAAACAAGACTTAAAGAAAAAAAGCTTATTTAGAGACAATGGGTGAATCTAATTGAAAAAAAGGGGGGGATTCTGGAAGGTACATAAGATTGTGTCTTTATATGTGTATCTAGAGTAGAATGCTTAAGATATAAATGAGTATTAATATATACGATTAGTTTTTTTTTTTAATGATATGGATAGTGGCTATATAGGATTTTATTTAGTTATTGCTGTGTTTTTACCTTTCTTACAAAATTTATTGTGTAATTTTAGAATGTACTAAACAGAATCCCAAGATAAATTAAGTGTTATATGAAGTACTTTTAAGTTAGGACAATGAGTTAAAGGCGTCACTCCAATTAGTGTATAGGAGAAGTATATTAAAAGAAAAAAAGATGAATGGATAGCTGGAAATAGAACAGACAAAGAATGATATTGAAAATGGTAACAAGATATGGAAGGATATATAAAGTGAATATGATGTGTGAATTTGTGTCTGTGTGAAGAGTTTTAACCCGGGATCCAGCAGCCTTCAGAAAAGATGTTTTAGGTTTTTTTTTTTCTATGTTCTGTGTTTTGTATGTTTATGAAAGGCAATAAAATTTTAATTAGCAAGAAATATAATTTGGATAATTAGAATGGAAAGCAGAAGTCGGGATAAGATATGAAGTTAAATAGATAATGTAAATATCGATATTACAATTTGGAATTATTTTGTATGTTCTATTGGTTTTCTTCTTTAATTATTTTTTTTAGAAAAGAATTTTCAAGCTGTTATGCCTTGATTGTTTGTGTACTGTTTTTGTAAAATTAATAAAATTTGTTATAAAAAAAAAAAAAGAAAGAAAGTGTGCCTTCTGAAAACAGTTATTCATGCTTCAGTTTATTTGACTATTTACGTTAAGCCTCATATCCAAGAGGTAAAGGTAGGATAAAATCATTAAAAACAATACAATAACGCAGAATATAAACTCATACTACAAAAGTCAGATGAATAAAATTGGTGTAAATCAAGAATATACAAAATATATATAAGATATGCTTTTGCCTCTAAGACCCATAAGCTTACACTGAGGGTTTTAAATTGTTCATTGATTCCCAAATAAACAATTTAATAAATACTACTTAAACTAATAAATAAAGCTACCCCAAATCATTGACAGATGGGAAGCTATAGAAATCGAATAAATACATAAATAATAGTACTATGAATAAATGTAAAGGTTTCCCTTTCAGTCATGTCAGACTCTAGGCCATGGTGCTCATCCTGTTTCTTGGCTGAGGAAGCCAGTTTTGTCCAAAGACAATTTCGATGGTTATGTGGCCAGCATGATTATACGCTAAAGGCATAGTTACTTTCTGATTAAAGTGGTACCTATCAATCTATTCAAATTTGCATGCTTTCAAACTGCTAGATAGGTAGGTGCTGGGGCAGGTAACAGGAGCTCACCTGTGGAGCTTGGGTCTCAAACCTGAGCTGTCAATTCAGCGTGTTTAACCGCTGAGCCCTCACACCCCTAGTACTATAAATAGATAATAACAACAATAATGGATAGTCTCATCAAGTCTTGGAGATACAAATGATTTTGGGGAAATCTGGCTTGCATAAAGAGCCAGATCTTGAAAATAAAATCAATCTTGAAGTTGATTGACTTCTCTCAAACTCCAGCGCACTATTAAGGATTCCAAAGCTAACAAGATCATTTCACATTTTCACATAATATGCTGCTGTCATGATAGGGTGAGAAAACAGGCCTCTGTTTTCATAACATTTCATAACCTGCATAGGGATATATATCTAGTGCTCATAAAACTACAGCAATGTTGCTATTCACACTTTTTAGTATCTAAACAGATTGTGTTCTGTCCTTACAGACTCATCATATTGCAAATAACATTTTTGTTATTGACTTGAAAACATTTTTTTGATTATCAACATGATTGTGAAATAACTAGTCATTGTGAAAGCAGACATTTTAGCTTGCATTACCTGGTTTGGATGAAATGGATTATTGATTTTTTTTTTTTTATAGTATCTCAGAAGCAATTTATTTAACTTTTGTTTTTTATTATTTTGTGTAAGAAAAAGCTTCTTCTTTCCTGCTTGAAAATGATCATAAAACCTTCTATCCTTGGAGTTTCAAAATAAGACTCTCAATTTTTATTTCTTTCCTGATTTTGATGGAGATTTATTTCCCTTTTGATGTATTTTCTTCTCCAAGAGAAAGTATTGAACCTGGGTTCACGTATTTCATGAAAGGAGAAGCTTGTGTCAAGATCCGCATTAAAATACAAATGTTGCTGTTCTTTGTAACTTTAACCCCCAAAACAAATATGTTTAGCTCTTTGCAGCTTACAAACACACATTTGAATAATATTCATTGGGTCTTGGATGATATAAAAAATGGATAGAATGGAATCTGTTCAACTATAAGGATGTTTTAAAAAAGGATTCATACTTGATTTTTCTCCAGAATGAAATTTTACCTGCATACAGTAAAGTTTTGTTGTATGAACATTATTCAGAGATCAGGTGACTGCATTTCAATCTGGATTGAAGGTCAAGCAAGGGAAGAGTTAAAAGTAATAGTAGAATCAGCAAGAGATTTTGTGCCTACAATAGAACCTACCATTGCAAAAATGTAAAAGTTGTCACTGTATTTTTTTTTTCAAATGGCAAAAGGAAAATGGTGTGAAGTATACAAGGTATAAACTGTTGTGAATGAATAATACCAATAAAGTTATCTTGAGCTTGAAGTCAAGTGCAGGGTTCTGGCTCTGCACTTCTGATTGGCTGTTAATGGCAGGATCGGATTGGTCCGTTCAGGAGCATCTGATTGGCCATTAACAGGCCATTCCTATTGGTTAACGGAGCTAGCGCTCCAGGTTTGCTATTGGTTGAATAGTTAATAAGTTGCCTATATAAGGAAGGCTATAGCAGCCCTCCAGTTTGAGCTGTCACAATATGTAAATAAAGAGTTTGAAGTTCACTGTTTTTACCGGCTCGTCTCCATCATTCGCACCCATGCTCCAGACTTAACGTAAACTATTAAGAGTGTTTACTTAATGTAGTGTAAATCAAATTAAACAGATATTTTTGCCTAGTAATTACTCATAACTTTGAAAAGCATGTTCCTTATCCTAAACAAGGAATAATATTTTCACAGAGCAAATATGTTTCATCCTGTACCCCCAAATTTCTCTCCACAAAAAAATTAGTTAGTCAATTACTTAACTTCTCTGATATAATGAAAGATGATATATGGATGTAATTGTTTTATATATATTCAATGGAAAACAGTGATTGGTATTGTTCAGCAACATCTTGAGGCTTACATATTCTTTTTGTTTATGATTTTCTGTGTTCCTAGGCTTGTATTGGTAAATGAAGTACTTCAGATAAACAACCAAGCTCAGAGAGCATCAAGGACTCCACATGGAGTTCAGTTCCAAGTTATAGATATTTTCTTCTACAGTTTTGGAATTACCAGTATCCTCAATCAGGAAGTCTACTCTTTCAATGAAGGATGAAAGCTTATACTTTCAATGAAGCAGGAAAGCTTATACCTTCAGACTAATCCTTTCCTGTGAAATGGGTTATCTCCTGGTACCAATAAGCTACAGATTGCACTGCCAAACATACCCACCCAAGGAATAGCTAGGATAATAATTTACAGCATATAAAGTGGGGCGGGGGATTCAATTCATGTATAAAAATCACATACATTGGGATGAACAGAACAGAGTATATTTTCTAACAGAAATCAAGGGTTTTCAATCTATAAAACTAAAACTTTATAAAACTATTGACATATATAAGGTTTTCATCACCTGGTAATAATGTCTGTCATTGCTTGAAAAGGTAACAGTGTTCAAATCCAGCCACTGAAATTCACAGCACAAATCTTTTGTCAAACTATAAAACAGGATTGGCTAATTCTTACTGATTAGTAAGACAAATTATAACATTTACTGTTTTTGAGGAAGTGGCCAAAAGAATGGGAAAATTCATTTCCTTAGAGCAGCCGATAAAAAAAAAGCTTTTAAAAAAAAGAGAAATGCAGTTGCTGTTATGAAAACACTTTTAAATAGCTTTCTGGTAGTTACACACCCCAAAAGTCCAAATTTAAATTTATATAACAGGAAAAACATAACATTCTAGCTACTCATATTTTAGACTTTTCTTTTAGTTAGTAAAAAAAAAATAGTTCCTGTTCCCCAAATTTCACAAAAATACAGCTGGTAGGTGAGTAAATTAGCTGTAAAATAATTTATTGTCTAAGATGTTTGATTTCTTGATAGCCAAATATTCAAAGCGGTATTGGAAACAGAGGTGGGCTGCCACCAGATTGGACTGGTTCTCGCGTATCGGTAGTTCCGACCATGGCTGGGCTCGCCCACTCACCCTGGTGCTATCCCGTACTATATATTTCACTCTCTGGCTCACTCGCCCTGCCCACACAGCCCAGCTGATTTCCACACCTCACCTGCTCTATTCACCGTGGTTGCCTGAGAAGGTGTGCCGGAAGGCACACGCTCACATTTTTGATTCTGTACTAGGCGCACCAGTTGTTAAACTATGTGAAGTCCACTTCTGATTGGAAAGTCTATAAAAGAGAAAACAGTTTATATGAATCATGAATTTGTGGTATATCTTCCTAAAAAGGCCTCTATGTTAAGATTGTTTTTCCTAACCTCAGCACTGACAATGCAAGCTGATTCAGATGGGGAAAGAACCTGGGTAGGGAAGGTTACCTTAAGAAATAATTACCTATTGTTGTCTTTTAGACTGAATGCACACCTCATAATGTTCAGAATATGTGAAATCAGTGAGATGGTTCAATGCTCATCTGACCCTAAACCCAATTAATTCCCTTAATATCAGTCTACTCTTCCTGTGAAAATCTGGAGCTACATCTTTTGCGCATATGAAAACCAATTTATCTTTATACCTTGTTCCTCTAAATTTTGAATCGATTTAAGTTCACCCTTTTCATCCAATAGTTCCCCATATCTAACTGTTTGTTCCTTCTTATAAATTATAGGATAGGAAAATGCTTCAATAGTCGATAACCAAACTGGAATTTTCAAATAACATTGTCTTTTTATCTTCTCCCAGTTTAACCACAAAGACTCCTGTGGTGAATGAATAAATATTTAATAAAGTTATCTAGTGCTTGAAGTCAAGTACAGGGTTCTGGCCCTGCACTTCTGATTGGCTGCTAAATGGCGAGATCAGATTGGTCCATTCAGGAGAATCTGATTGGCCATTAGCAGGCCATTCTCATTGGTTAATGGAGCTAGTGCTCCCAGGTTGCTAGTGGTTGAATAGTTAATAAGTTGCCTATATAAGGAAGGCTATAGCAGCCATCCAGTTTGAGCTGTCACACCATGTAAATAAAGAGTTGAAGTTCACTGTTTCACCGACTCGTCTCCATTCTTCGCACCCATGCTCCACACTTAACAACTCCCGTTTATAATGTCTTCTAAAGTAACCCTGTGTTTTAGTTCCCTTATACCATAAAAAAGCATGCCAACCCAACAGCAAATCATGACCTTCTAGTATCAACAATCTAGTCTTTCTTAATGTTATCCATTCCCTGACCCACAGCAAACTTGCAGCTTGATAGTACAATTCCCAATTGGGCAGGCCAAAACCTTCTCTAATTCTAGCATCTTGCAAAAGCTTTAGCTTTATTCTTGCTTTCTTACCTTGCCATGTAAACTTCAACATAATTTTATTTAAATCTTCAAAATAGTCTTTTCCAAGCCTAATTGGTATTGTTTGAAACAGAAATAGAATTCTGGGTAAAATATTCATTTTAATTGTTGAAATTCTCCCTATTAATGACAATTGCAAATTTTCCCGTTTCTTCAAGTAGCTATCTGTTGTTTAAGTTTAATATAATTATTCTCTTTTAATGTGCTACATCTTGCTGTCAAATATATCCCCAGATACTTAACCTTATTCGTAACTTGGATTTTCAACAGGTCTGCCAGTTCTTCTCTTTGTCTCAGTAGCATATTCTTTGTCAAAATCTTTGTTTTATCTTTATTTATTTTCAAACCAGCCAGCTCACCATATGTCTCTATCTTTTCCAATAACTTTGGAGCTGTTTCTAGCAGATCTTCCAGAATAAAAGCTAAGTCATCAGCAAAAGCTTGTAGTTTGAATTCTTCCTTTTTAATTTTCATTCCTTTTATGCTTTTATCATCCCTAATATTACTATTCAACACTTCCAAAGTCAACACAAATAGCAAAGGAGATAGGGGACATCCTTGTCTTGTCCCTTTTCTTACATTAATAAAGTCTGTAAGTTTTCCCTCCATCATTACCTTTGCTGTCTGTTTATTGTATATGGCTTCTATTGCTTGAATAAATTTTCTGGCAAAACCCATCTGTTCCAATAGTAATAACATAAATCTCCAGTTCACGTTATCAAATGCCTTTTGAGCATCTAGGAATATCAAAGCCATTTGCTTTTCAGGGTGAGCCTCATAGTATTCCAAAGTATCCAAGATTACTCTCATGTTGTTTCTGATTTGTCTCTTTGGCAGAAATCCATTTTGATCTGGGTGGATAAAATTATTTAAATATTTTTTAAGACTTTCTGCTAAAATTGAAGCAAAAATTTTATAGTCTGCATTCAATAAAGAAATAGGTCTATAATTCTTAATCTGCAGTGGGTCAGCCTCTTCTTTTGAAATAAGTGTAATATAAGCCTCTGACCATATCAAAGACCATGTCAGAAGGCGGAGCTTCGTGGAACTTCCGGTTTGTCGGCTTCGCCAGCGGCAGGGTTCCGCGATCCTGCGCGATCCCTGCCGCGCTAGCCATTTTGGTGCCTCCGATCTGGACGGGTTTGGAGGCTAACGCTGCCCCGCAGAGGCAGCTGAAGATAGGGGGAGCTGGTGAGGGGTTTGGGGGTGTTGCAGACCCCCTCCCCAGCCAGCAAAACCCCCTTTTCTCAAGGCAGTCAAGCGGCGGTCTGTAATGGCCACCACAAAGAAGCTGGCAGCTGGGTAAGACTGAGCAGGAGGAAGAGGGGAGAAAGTTTTCAAGAGAAAGTTTTTTGGCTGATCCAGGACTTTAAGAGGCGTTTAATCCTGAGAACTATTACTTTTTGAAAAATACTTGGTTTCCAGAGGAGGATTTCAAGTGGCAAAATTGAGGTGCTGAAAGGAAAGTTTATTCTCCTGCCCTATGGAATCAACAAATGGCCATTGAGAAACCTGTTGTTTTTTATAAAAGGTAAAAACTTGGCTTCTTGTTATAAGTGGAAAGGGAGAGGACAAAAAAATATATATATCTTAAGATTTTGCTGGAGGAGATGGCTTGAAGATCTTGAGACTAGAAATTGATTGCAACAAGGCTGTAAAATACAGATTGGGCTTTTTTTCTTTTCCCTTTTACTGATACCACCCCAGGAAGAGAAAGTGAGAACTTTGTGCGTTGTTTGGACTGATTGATGTCTCTGGGACTTTGAGGAATTGTTTTATTGCTCTAAGAAGAACAAAGAATGGCTTTATCTGATGATGAACTTAGAAAGGAATATCAAGAAAGTAAGGACGCTGTGAAAGAAGCTTTCCTTTCTTTAGAAATGGTGCTTGCTATTTATCAGCAAATACAACAACAGATGGAGGAAATAGAAGGAGAAGAAGAAAAAGAAGAAGAAGACGCCATCTTCAGTGAATCTAAAAAATTAACTAAGAGAGAAAGGAGAAAGAAAGGAAGGAAAATGAAGGACTTAAGATTTAAAAAAACACTTAAGAAAGGAAAAAATAAGATGCAAAACCAACTCAATGTTACTGAGCAAAAGGAGAAAGGATTACAACAGAGAGGGAAAGCTAAAAAGGTGGAGGTTAGGGGGGGGGGGGTAAAAAGGCCAGGGGGGATAAGAAAGGAAGGGAAAAGGGAGGGAAAAGCCACAAAGGAATGAAACAAGATGGGAAAAAAGGATTTTTTTTAGGGATAAAGGGTAAGATATAATTTCTTTAAAAAAGAAGATTCTGCAAGGTACATAAGATGGTATTATGTATTAGAAATAGAAAACTAGAATGTTATAAGAATTAATAAAAGATTAAAATATTGAAATGTTTAGTAATGATAGATTTTAAAATTTAATAATATTGTAGCACTTGTTTTTTGAAATAGACAATCGGAATGTTATAAGATTTAATATTTAGATTTATTATCTAATTATATTAATTATTATGAATTTATTATTTTTTCTCTTTAAAGGTTAGTAGGTAGAATGTACTAAGCAGAATCAGATTGGGTATCAGGTGTTGTTTTAAATATTAATTTAAGGGGAGGATAGAAAGGCATCATACTCTAATCAGTGATTTCAGGAGAAATTCTTTTTTTTTATGATAGGGAATGATATAAATGGATAATCTGGAAAGAATGAACAAAAAATACAAATATAATGATTTAAATTAAAATGAATTAAATAAAATAGAAATAAGAAGAATGAAAAGCGGGGAGAATTTATATAGAAGATATAGAATGGTAAATAAGATAGGTAATAGTATACAAGATGAGCACGAATTTAATTGAAGTCCATACAAAGAGAGGTAATCTGGGGCCAAACTACTTTCTTAAAAGAAGTTTTATATTTTTGTGTTTTGTGTGTCTATATTTTGTTTGAGAATTAATAAAACCTTGGAGGAATGTTGGATGAGAATAATGGTAATCAAGTCAGAGAGGAATGAAGATGATGATTATAAACTGGATAAATATAGAAAATAATAATAATAACAATGAAATTGAATACGAAAAGAGAAATAATGAGAAATTTGTTAAGAGATATCTATATGTTTATATTGAAATGGTCTAAAACAGAATTATGTTGCATAAAATAATATTTTACTTGACTTGTAAAATTAATAATGGAAAGAGGTTTTATGTATTTAATGGTTAATGATGGTTTGTTTGTCTTTAAAATAAATAAAATTTGTTTATAAAAAAAAAAGAAGGCAAAGCTTCGTTTTGGCTATAGATCTGCGATCTCGGGGCTCTGAGATCGCAGCCGATATTTTCGTCCCTGGTTGGTCCCAACGGACCTAAACCATCCTGTAGAGACGGTGATCGTGAAGGGCATAGTCCCAGGATCCCAGGGATATCGCAAAACCCCTGGTTTGATCCAGGAGAAGTCCTTTTGCTGGCGGCGGAGATGCAGCCTCCATAGCTGCTGAAGTCGGGACAGCTCCGGAAAGAAAGTGGCTGGAAGTGAAAGTGTGTCAGCTGGGTGAGAAACTTCTTTTTTTTTGTAAATTCGCTGAGATTTGAAAGGGCACCCTGAATAGAGAAGAAACCTGTGAGATTTTTTTTTTTTTGACAAAAACTGTATGAGCGGTTTTTTAAAGTGATGTCAAATTGAGGCTTGGATTTTTTTTTTTTCTTACTTTTTTTTCTTGGGACTTTAGTGTGACTTTGTAGGTAACCGGACTGCATTTTCTCTTACATATATTTTTATGCTCCTTTTGATTTTTTAATTTTCTTTTAGGATAGAGGCTCCCTTTGGCTATTTTTTCTTTTTATATTTTTTTTTTTTGGCTGGGGAAAGAGTATTAAGAAACTTTGTACCACTGCCAACTAGAGGCTTGAAAATATTTTATTTGAATTGGAGAGAATTGTAAGAAGACTCCTTCTCAAGGACATTTCAATGTGATAAGATAGAGGGAGAGCACAGCAAAATATTATTACAGATGTTCTTCTGGACTCTTGAGGCTTGGCTTTGAAGCTAGTGAAGGAGAGAGTCATAATAAGAGCCTTGGACAACTAAATAAAGTGCAGTGTGCTTTCTTTTTTTTTCTTTTACTTGTGATACTCCTACTCACCAGCCTCTTTGTAAATTTTAATTGTAGTAATATTCTTATTTTTGCTTTTTATTTCAAAGGGAGCCTCAAAGTTTTTTTCTTTATTTTTCTTTTTTTCTCCTTATCTTTACTGGGATCCTTTTGCTTTTTCTATCCATGTTTTTGTACCACTCTGTTTTTTCTTTTTGATTATTGAGACTTCCCAATTGGATTAAGGTGTGAAGAACCTGAAGGAATTTCTTCTTTTCTTCTTTATTTTTGTTCTTTTTCTTCTTAATCAATATTATTATTTTTGGGTTTTTTTCTTTCTTTCTATTTTTCATTTTTTTATGGTGGACTACTTCATAATTGGATTAGGGTCTAGAAGAACCTGAAGATTTTTCTTCTTTTTTTTCTCCTTTTTCTTCTTTGGTTTTCGGCTTTTTACTGTTGGATTTTTCCATTTTGGATTATAATTGGCTCTTCTACCAGTTGGATTAAAAGCTAAAAAGAATTTGAAGCTTTTGAAGCATTAAAATGAGCAGGAAACCAATATCATCTGGTGTTTCTACTTCTACCTCTGCCTCCCCACCAGCTGGAGGACAATGTTTAATTCAGACAATGTTGAAGCAAGATAAAGAACAAGAAAAAGTGACTTTACAGATGATTATGCAAGGAATTCAAGATCTCAAGATAAAAACAGACACTACTGAACAAGGAATAGAAAATACTGATGAAAAAGTGGAAAATATGAAACAAATGATGGTGTAGTATGAGGAGAGATTCCAAAAAATTGAGGAAGAAGGTAAACAAAGAGAGAAGAAGATTGGAAATATTGACAGTAGATTAACAGTGGTTGAACAAGAAAAAAGTGGGATGAGGTGGGAGTTGGAAAGGTCAGAATTTTATTTCAGATTTCAAAATATGGAAGAAGAAAGAGGACAAAACTTGGCTGCGATAATGATAGAAATTTTGGCGGACGCTTTGGAAATTTCAGAGGAAAAGATGATGGATGGAGTAGATGAGGTATATCGAGTTTATACAAGATATGCGATGAGAAATAAATTACCAAAGGAAGTCCATATTATATTTACCAAAAAATCCATTAAAACACAAATACTACAAGTGGTAAGAGAGAAGACATTGAAATACAAAGGCAAAGAGATTGTGGTTTTAAAACAAATACCCAGAAGAATGAGAGAGATGAGAAGAGAATATCGATTTCTGACCAAAATGCTACTGGAAAATGAAGTTAATGGCTGATTCCAGAAGAATTAATGTTTACGTGGCAAGAGCAGAGACATAGAATTGATTCAATTGAGAAAGCAGAACTTTTCCATGCAGAATTTTTTGGAAGAAGAGAAGAGGAGGCAGAGAAATAGGTCTCATTAATTGAGTTTTAAGAGGAACAACTGGAGACTGAAAAAGAGAAAGGAGCAGTAGGTGGACAGGTGGATAGTAAAGAACAGCGTGAAGTGAGATCCACGAGAGCTGTTAGACCTAAATATAAATCATAACCAGGGAAGAAAAATAACTGATTACAATGAATATAAATGGACTCAATTCAGCTGTTAAAAGAAGGAAAATCTTTCATAAATTAGAGAAATTAAAATTTGATATAATTTGTTTACAAGAAGTTCATATTAAAAAACAACATGAACAATTGTTAATACAGCCACAGTTAGGGAAAATATTTACTTCTTTGACTCAAATGTAAGAAAAGAGGAGTGGTTCTATACATTAAAGAGGCTATCCCAGCAAAACTGATCTACACGGATGAAGACGGAAGAGTATTAATGGTGGAAATAATGGACAATAATATAAAAATACTCTTGATTGCAATTTATGCTCCAAATGATAAACAAGAAGAGTTTTATAAAAAAACTTCACATGAAAATAATTGGACTAGACTATGTTAATATAATTATGATGGGAGACTTTAATGGAATTGTGGACAATAAATTGGACTATATAGCAACAACAACAAAGCAAAATAGAAAGACTCTCCCTAAATCTTTTTTTAAAATGACAGATGAATTAACTTTAAAAGATATTCGGAGAGAAAGAAATGTTAAAGCTAAACAATATACTTTTTATTCAAATAGACATTTATCATGGTCCAGATTAGATATGATTTGGATCTCAACAGAATTAATATCTAATATTCAAGAAACAAATATTGAAACAAGTACTTGGGCAGATCACAACCCGATGACAATTAAATGGAATGGACCAAAAAAAAGATTGAGATGAACATTAAACAATACTATCTTAAAGGAAAAAGATTTTATACAACAGATGGAGAAGGAACTGGCTTTTTTCTTTTGAGAAAATAAAAAAGAAGATACTTCAACACAGAATGTTTGGGATACAATAAAGGCATATGCTAGAGGTTTGATAAGAGATTATACAAGAAAAAAGAATATTAGGAAAAGGCAAGCTTCTAAAGCCTTAGAAGATGAGTATAAAAGACTTGAAAAAGAATTACAGAAAATGCCACAGAAAAAAGAAATTAAATTGAAGCTGGATGTAATTAAACATAAAATGGAATTAATAGAGAAAGAAGAATTGGCACAGAAAATTAGAAATTCTAAACAGAATTACTTTGAAGATGCAAATAAACCAGGTATATGGCTAGCATATAAATTGAGAAAGGAGAAGGATTCAAAGAAAAATATTGATCAAGGCCAAGTTTCTTATGGCAACAAGGAGAAAAAGGAAATTATTCGAGATTTCTATGGGCAACTATATAAACAAGAGAATATTGATGAGGAAAAAGTCAAACAGTATCTACCGAAGATACTTAAAGAGACTGAAGAAATGCTGATTTCTATAAATATAAATGGACTGAACTCAGCTATCAAAAGAAGGAAAACTTTTTTATAAATTAGAGAAGTTAAAATTTGATATAATTTGCTTACAAGAAGTACACATTAAAAAACAACATGAACAATTATTGATACGACCAAAGTTAGGGAAAATATTTACTTCTCTGACCCATTGTAAGAAAAGAGGAGTGGTTTTGTATGTTAAAGAAACCACTCCAGCCAAATTGATTTTTACGGATGAAGATGGAAGAGTATTAATAGTTGAAATAGTGGATAATAATATAAAAACTCTCTTGGTTGCAATTTATGCCTCAAATGACAAGCAAGAAGAATTTTATAAAAAATTACATATGAAAATGATTGAACTGGACTATGTTAACATACTTATGATGGGGGACTTTAATGGAATTGTAGACAATAAACTGGACTATACAGCAAAAACAACACGACAAAATAGGAAAACTCTCCCTAAATCCTTTTTTAAAATGACAGATGAATTAAATTTAAAAGATATATGGAGAGAAAGAAATATTAAAACTCAACAATATACTTTTTATTCAAACAGGCATTTATCGTGGTCCAGAATAGATATGATTTGGACATCAACAGAATTATTATCTAACATTCAAAAAATAAATATTGAAACAAGTACGGGGGTAGACCATAATCCAATGACAATTAAATGGAAAGGACAAAAAAGAAGATCTAGATGGACATTAAATAATACTATTCTAAAGGAAAAAGATTTTACACAATGAATGGAAAAAGAATTGGCTTTCTTCTTCAATGAAAACAAAAAAGAAGATACTTCAATACAGAATGTTTGGGATACAATGAAGGCATATGCAAGAGGATTAATAATGGACTATATAAAGAAAAAAAACATTAGGAAGAGGCAAATGATTAAAGCTCTAGAAGATGACCATAAAAAACTGGAAAAAGAATTACAGAAGATGCCACAGAAAAAAGATATCAAACTTAAAATGGACATAATTAAACACAAAATGGATCAAGCAGAGAAAGAAGAATTGGCACAAAAAATTAGAAGTGCTAAACAGAACTATTTTGAAGATGCAAATAGGCCAGGTAGATGGTTAGCATATAAGATGAGAAAAGAGAAAGAATCAAGGAAAATATCACAGTTAATAGATGATCATGGTCAAATTTGTTATGGTAATAAGGAGAAAAAGGCAATCATTCAAGATTTTTATGGACAATTATACAAACAAGAGGATCTTGATGAGGGAAAAATTAAACAGTATTTACAAAATGCTAACCTACCTAAGATACCTGATGAAACTCAGAAAATGTTAGAAAGTGCTATAACAATGATGGAATTAACTGAAGCACTTAACAGACAGAACAATGGGAAAGCACCAGGACCAGATGGTTTCCCGGCAGAATTTTATAAAACACTACAAGAATCGCTGAGCATTCCACTGTTAGAAGTCATGAATGAAGTTATGATAAATAAGAAAATACCTGAAACATGGTCAGAAGCTTATATTACACTTATTTCAAAAGAAGGAGTTGACCCATTACAAATTAAGAATTATAGACCTATTTCTTTATTGAATGCAGACTATAAAATCTTTGCTTCAATCTTGGCAGAAAGACTTAAAAAATACCTAAATAATTTTATTCACTCTGTTCAGAATGGATTTTTACCAAAGAGACAGATTAAAGACAATATGAGGGTAATCCTGGATACATTGGAATATTATGAGGCGCATTTGGAAAAACAAATGGCTTTGATATTCTTAGATGCCCAAAAGGCATTTGATAATGTGAACTGGAGATTTATGTTATTATTATTGGAACAGATGGGCTTTGCTAGAAAATTTATACAAGCAATAGAAGCCGTATATTATAAGCAAACGGCAAAAGTAATGATAGATGGAGAATTCACAGACTCTATTGATATTAAAAAAGGTACAAGACAAGGATGCCCATTATCTCCTTTGTTATTTGTATTGACCTTGGAAGTCTTAAATAGAAATATTAGAGAGGATATAAACATAAAAGGAATGAAAGTCAAAAAAGAGGAATTCAAATTGCAAGCCTTTGCGGATGACTTGGTCTTTATTTTGGAAGATCCTTTAGAGACAGCTTTAAAAATATTGGAAAAGATAGAGACGTATGGTGAGTTGGCTGGTTTAAAAATAAATAAAGACAAAACAAAGATTTTGACAAAGAACATGTTATTAAGGCAAAGAGAAGAGCTGGCAGATTTATTGAAAATTCAAGTTACGAATAAAGTTAAATATTTGGGGATATATTTGACATCAAGGTGTACTACATTGAAAGAGAATAATTATATTAAGCTTAAACAGCAGATAGCATCCGACCTGAAAAAATGGGAAAACCTACAATTGTCTGATAGGTAGAATTTCAACAATCAAGATGAATATTTTATCCAGAATTTTATATTTGTTTCAAACAATACCAATTAGGTTAAGTAAGGATTATTTCGAAGAACTAAATAAAATTGTGTTGAAGTATATATGGCAAGGCAAGAAAGCGAGAATAAAATTAAAACTTTTACAGGATGCTAGAATTAGAGGAGGATTTGGCCTTCCTAATTGGGAGTTGTATTATCAAGCTGCAAACTTAATGTGGGTTAAAGAATGGATAACGTTAAGAAAGACTAGATTGTTGACATTAGAAGGTCATGATTTATTATTGGGTTGGCATGCTTTTTTATGGTATAAGGGAACTAAATCACAGGGTTATTTCAGAAGGCATTATATACAGGAATCGTTATGGTTGAATTGGGAGAAAATTAAGAAACAATGTTATTTGAAAATTCCAGTTTGGTTATCAACTATTGAAGCTTTTTCGTATCCTATAACTTATAAGAAGGAACAAACAGTTAGATATGGGGAAATATTGGATGAAAAGGGTGAACTTAAAATGATACAAAATTTAGAAGAACAAGGTATAAAGATGAATTGGTTTTCATATGCGCAAATACATGCAAGGTATCTTAAAGATTCTAAAACAGAAGGATTTTATGATAAATTGACTTAGATAGGATTTTGACAGTACTGATGAAAAAGTGATTAAAAAATTATATAGTTATTTGTTGGAAATTAAATTAGAGGAAGAACAAGTTAAAGAAACAATGATTGCTTGGGGGAAGAATTTTGGATATGGGATTGATTTAGAGAAATGGCAAAAACTGTGGTCACAAAATTATAAAATGACAATGTCAACAGCATATAAAGAAAATTTGTATAAGATGTTTTACAGGTGGCACTTTCCTCCGACAAGGATAGCAAGAATGTTCAAGAATAAATCTGAAAAGTGCTGGAAATGTCATCAGATACCTGGCTTATATTACCATATGTGGTGGACTTGTGAGGAGGCCAGGAAATATTAGACTAGAATTCGCATATGGCTGGAGAAAATGATAGAAACACATAGATTTGAAACCAGAGATTTTTTTATTGGGAATCGTACCTGATATATATAATAAAAATTTAAAATATTTGATTGTAAATGTATTAACAGCAGCTAGGATTGTATTTGCTAAACATTGGAAGAGTGAGAAAATACCAATAGAGGAAGAAATTATTAAGAAAATATTGGAATGTGCTGAAATGAGTAGATTGACATTTGAAATTAGAGAACAAGAAGATAAACAATTTTATGAAGTTTGGGATCTTTTTTATCAATGGTTAGATAATACAATATGATAATAGAATATTTAGAAATCTAGGAAATAATGAATATATAATTTTTTTTGGTTTTGATAATTCTTAAGAATACTTTATTATGATAGATTTGATATGATTTCATGATTTGTTATAGAATAATTTAACCTAATTATACTTCTCGCTTAAGTATGAATTAGTAAAATTATAGTCAAATGATTGTTTAATAATGATATTGGGATATTTTATTGACGATTGATAATGTGAGTTATTATGTAATATAATTATTTTGATGACTATGAAATGGATGCACAAAAGGGAGTGGAAAACCAACCCATACACTGTAAATTTATGAAGAATGTTTAAGTTTTTTTTATTTTTTTATTTTTTTATTTTTTTTATGTTATGTGTTATGTCTTATATGTTTTTTGTCTGTTGTTAAAATCAATAAAACTTTTACAAAAAAAAAAAAAGAGAGACTGAAGAAATGCTAGAAAGCAATATAACAATGATGGAATTAAATGAAGCACTTAAGCAACAAAATAATGGGAAAACACCAGGTTCAGATGGGCTTCCGACAGAATTCTATAAAACATTTCAAGAATTATTGAGCATCCCATTGTTAGAAGTTATGAATGAAGTTATGTTAAAGAAGATGGAGCTACATCTTGATATCCGAATCTTGTACTTGATCTAAAGCATTTTGTTATGAACTAATAAAGGTGTTTAATAAAGTTTTAACAACCTTAAGAAAAAGCAGGGTTCTAATCCTGCACTTCTGATTGGCCGATAATAGCGATATCGGATTGGTCCTTTCTGGGAAATCTGATTGGCTGTTAACGGGCCAACTCTCATTGGTTCAAGAGTTTAACACTTCCATGTTTCTCATTGGCTAATAGGTCAGCAGCCTACCCTATAAAAGGGCTGCTGCTGCCCTAGGGTTTTGCTCTGTTCAGTATGATTAATAAAGAGTTGAAGTTCACTGTTCACTGCCTCGTCTCCGTTTCTTGCACCCATGCGCAGAACTTAATACATTTGGTTTCTCCAGTTCATTTATATTGTTTTCCCACATCTCAGTGGATGTGTTAAAGCCACTTGTATTTGCTGGGTTCTTGTTCTGAGTCATATACGCCATCTCTATGAAGGCAAGATGCACTAGTGAGAGAATACAAAAAAATTATAAACAACTCTCTCCAATTGTTGCATGCTAACAGAGGTGGGCTTCAAAAAATTTAGCAACCAGTTTTCTACTCGGTTGCTGGTGGGCATGGCCACGGTGGGTGTGGCCTAGTTGGCTTCCTGCACCATGGGAGGGGAGCATTTTTGCCCTCTCCAGTCTCCAGAAGCTTTTCTTGAGCCTCTGGGAGGGCAAAAATGGCCTTCCTGGGCTCCCAAGGCTCTCTGGAGGCCAGAAACATTTTCTCCCTCCCCAAGCTTCTTCACGGGCCCTGAACTAACTTAGGATCCAAAATGGCTGTTTGGTGACTCCTGGGACAGGAGGGGAGGATGGGAGTTGCTGTTTCACTGAACCAGCCCTAAAATTAACTACCGGTTCGCCCACACTGGGACGAACTGGTAGCAGCCCACCCCTGCATGCTGACCTCTCCCACTTATTAATTGGAAGGCTCAAATCTAGGAAGCCCCCACTGGCACTTGTACAACATCTGCTTTATAACTTTAATGTCGATTCCCAATGGAAAGCAAAATGATGGGTACAGGAAGATATATAGATGATCCTATGCAAAAGGTTCTGAACTACCTCATCCTCCCCTTTGTGTGACTATGAGGTCCCACATCAAACTGTAGATCGCATAGTGATCAGCTGTAAGCTTTGGGCATATAATAAACCAGTCCGGTTTCTGATTTCTTTTACAGATAAACAATGCTGTGCTTCAATGGTTAGATCACCTAAATAGACACTGGTTCCTAAATACAGAATTTTTTAACATTCATATTTTACTGTGTTTTAATTTAGATGAAATAGTAATATATATTGTAAGTCCATGTTGGTTATACCACATGCTAAATAAACCTCACCTCCGGTTTTCAAGCAAAATAATTCATTAGTTTTTCATCAGTTTTGTTTTTAATGTAGAGAAATCTATGATTCACAGTTGAATTTCCTTCCCTCATCACTCTCTCATACAGGCGTGTGGGTGTGTGTGTGTGTGTGTTTGTGCATGCACATATATACAACAGTAAGAAAAGTCAAAGGGGAAGAATGGAAACAGCTTTTATATTACCTCATAGGTGTCTAATAACCATCAAAAAATTCTAGGAATGCTGACAAAATGTATTTATTTTTATTGAATTCCCATTTCCTTTATTATTGCAAAGTAAAGATGGTGGCAGTTTTGTTCGTTCACATTTTTAAGCCATGCCTCCTGTATTTTTTAGGCCAATTTGCAAAACAGTTATCCTTCAGTGTGTTCATTTTGTTTGCTCATTGTAATGTGGCTTTTTGAAGTTGCATGCCTAAATGCATATATTTGTGGAAACTGCAAATAAAAACAACATATTAAAACACATGGAAAATTTACATATGAAAATAAATGTTAATTTTGTGTACTTTTTTTTATTCATTGGTTACTCTGAAAACTGGGAAGAGATTGATAACTGAAACAAATGAAAAACGATATTGACTAGAAACAGACTAATGGTTCAATATACTGAAATCAATTTTAAGGCAACCTCTATTTATTGTTCTATGTGAATTATTTACAACCTTGGGTGAATTTGCTGAAAAATCAGACTTTACGCATGATTGTATTGGAAATTTGTTTAATGCAGGATATCATTACGGATATGTCAGTTTGTTTGCTGTGATGAATAAACACACATACAAAAGGCAGCCCAAACTTCCATAAAAGTCATTTTCAACATTGGTTGAATATACCAGCAGAAACATCTAGTACAATGAACAAAAATAAATGTTCCCATAAACCGTTTCTGCTCCAAAACCAATTTTAGAGAGTCTTCACACAAGAATTCAAGAAAAGTACAATATAAAGGGAGAACAAGTTTGGGGAGAGGTTAAGCCATTAGATATGAAACAAGGAGACTCTGCGTTCTAATCCTGCCTTAGACAAAAAACCACTTAGGTGACCTTGGGCCAGTCACTTTCTCTCAGCCCTAGGAAGGAGACAATAGAAAACCACTCCTGAAAAACCTTGCCAAAAAAACCCTGCATCGACTTCTCCAGATAGCCTCTGAGAAGTGGACATGACTGAACAAAAGAAAAGACCATATAAAGAAGAATTAATTCATCACAAATCTATAAAAAGTTACTCTCCTTTAAGCACTTTGTTTTGAATAGAATTTGAATAAACTTGTTTCAAAGAAGTCTTTAAAAATAGTCTAATTTTTGTACCTTCTTGAAAAACTAAATATACAGGATAAAAATGGTGTATGATAACTGATAAAAGAAAATGAAGGGGGCTTTCCAAGCTCCACTGTGGGATCCAGAATCATCAAACTTTGCTTTAGAATCATGTGTTTTTTTTGTTTTCCATAATTTTGACCACAGAACAAAAGAGGGAAGGGAAGGGAAGGGAAGGGAAAGGAAGAAAGGAAAGGAAGGAAGGATCCTCCTAATAAAGATTTTTTATTTATTAACATGATATTTGTTACTTTTTCCTATTCTTTGTAAATATATTTTTAGATATCATTTTGACTCATAAATAAAAGTCAGACATATGATATCTGAAATATTTCTTCTAACTTCAGTTTCCTTATAAAAACATTTCTGTGGACCGGGGCACTGATTTTCCCCCAACTTTAAAATTCCACAATGTTATTATTGCAGTATAAAAGCTGACCTTTCTGGCTTTGAATTTTCTACCAAGTGTTATCAAAAAGAACAATATACATATTTATTCCATACCAGCAAAATCTTCTGAGTTAAACCCAAGAAAATTTAATTTGTGAAACTTGAAAGACTGGGTTTTTTTTTTTCTTACCATACTTATCCCAAGCAAGCATTACAATACAATTTTATTTTATTTTATTTTTGATCAGAGTCTTAGGTGTGAAATTAACCTGTCTGCTTTCCTTCTGGATGGCCATCCTACTTATTTCTGAATCTTGCCAGAGAAAAAAATTCAAAAAGAAGCTGGAAAGCTGGAAAGCAATGCAATTGACATTCCTATTGTAGAAGATGCATGTACTATTACCTGTATCTGTAAGTTGGAAAAATTCTCACAAGAGTTTTCTGAAACTTTCCCTTCTCCTTTCTTTCCCACATATGATGCTGCGATGCTAGCTACTCTATAGTTCCTTTCATTACAGGTACAAATAGTCCTAACCAGTGGTGGGATTCAATTTTTTTACTTCTGGTTCTGTTGGTATGGCTTGAAGGGTGTGGCAGGGGAAGGATACTGTAAAATCTCCTGTCAGAAGGGGTATTTGCCAGTTCTCTGCATTACTCAAATTTTTCGCTTCCGGTTCTCCAGAGCTGGTCAGAACCTGCTGAATACCACCTCTGGTCCTTACCTAACTATTGTAACTGGGGCTGAAATTTCCATCATTAAGTACCATAATGTCATAAAACACAACGTCATGGGACTGCACTGCTTACTGCTGGACAGTCCAGCACTCCTGATTACCCGTAAAGCTTCACAGGTCATTAAATGAAGACATCATGAGGTCATTCATTTGCTTCCCCATCTACTTTATTCATAGGAGTTGCAAAATGGGTGTTGTATGAATGTAATTAATTAATAAACTCAATAAAGCTGGCATGGTTGCAAATGGTAATTATGTCACCATCAGGATGCTGTGACTGCTGTAAGTATGAGGACCAGTTGTGGATACCACTAGTTCTTATAATTTTGAACAGGTTGCTGAAGGAGTGATTCATTAAGTAAAGTGCTATATTGGGAGCATATTAAGGGTATGTTAATCCATTCCCATACCTCCTGCTACACATGAAACATAAGAACAAAGAAGATCCATTGAATATTGGTAACTTCAGGAAGCATGCTATGATTATGGTACTATGACAATAAGCCCCAGTTCAGTATGAGTAAAAAAAAAAAAGGGAGAAAAGGATTTGTATGATCATATATAAAGAGGTCCATTGTGTCCAAGAAGTAAAAGGGAGATAAATAATAGCTGAATCAATCAATTAGAATCATGCAAAAGTTCATAGCTTAAGATAAATATAATAAACATTTTTATATAATTCCACTTCAGCCTTTTTTTAAAAAAAAATATTTGAATTGAGCTCAGATCCTGGAGATGACATGTATCTATCTATATCAAGCTTTTTTTTCTTTTTGCAACTGGCATTTTTTGCTCATGTAATCTCTATGTGACAGTATCCTCGTGTAATCATATCTGCTTCCTCTGACCTCTGTTGTGTTTTTTGGAACTCCTACCTCATTCTTTTGATGTGACAAACTAAGTTCCTTGCTTTCCCAATTTGTTGCCACTTTCTGCCATAAAGCTTCAAAATGAAGATTTTCTAATCACTTGTTTTCTGGTCCTTTGATGCTATCAATATGCAAAGCATTGCTCAACCACAAAGCTGTTTCAAACATCTCTTAGTTATTTTCCTAATTAAGATTGCTAATCACTCCATACAATTTAAACCACCCTTTTGTTTAAGATTGCCATTAAATTCTACCTAACTTTTCAAAGCAAATTCGGAGGGCATAGTTTGAACAAAGCATTCGACAATAGATTGCAACCTGAGCTCTTCCAGTGATGCGACTGAAGTCTTAGCAAGTAAACGATGGCTATATAGTGGGGACTAGATGGGAATAAACAAGCTAGAAATGAACTCATGCAATAGGGAGCTAGTATCATGGCCCCATCGGAGTCCAGTTATGAGGAGGAGAGGGAGCTGGGGACAATGGAAGAAGAGGGTGCAGCCTTTCTGGCTCAAGAGGAGCAGTACAAAGCAGTCCCAGGTCCCTCGGGCCTTGATCACCAGAAAGGAAGAGAGGGCACAGGATGACCGAGAAAGGGCGGAGGAGATGGAAAGGGCAGGCAGCAGAGCAGAAGAGCATTGGAGCTCTGAAGACAAGCAATTGCCTTCCCCGTCTGATCCCCAAGCGTGGAGAATGGAGAGGAGGCGGAGTCAGTGCAGGGCAAGAGGGTGCCCTGCTCCTTTTCACAAGGCTCACCTGAGAATAGGATTTAAGGAGATGCCCGGGGAGGGGGCTTTTCTCATGAACAAGTGTTGTACTTGCCAGCAATACTTGCCATGAATCAAGTAGCCCTGCAGTTACTGAGGACTTGCTGCCTTGTTTTGCTTTGCTTTGCTTTGCTTTGCTTTGCTTTGCTTTGCTTTGCTTTGCTTTGCTTTGCTTTGCTTTGCTTTGCTTTGCTTTGCTTTGCTTTGCCCTAGCCCTGCCCTGCCCTGCCCTGCCCTGCCCTGCCTTGTCTTGCCGTGTATGGGTTGCAGTGGGTTGCAGTGATCCAGCTCCTGTTTGTGCTACGGCCTGGTGAATTCTCTGTGTGATGAAGACGCACGTGACCAAGGATCCTGAACTGTTTTTGGTCTCAGAATTGTGCTTCTCTCTCTCTCCTCTCCCTCTCTCCTTCCCCTTCCCTGTCTCTCTCTCCCCCTCCCCCCCCTCTCTCTCCCACTTCTCACTTCAAGGAACTGTTTGAGGGGTGTCTACATGTTAGAGCCTTGCTCTTGGACTTACAGTGAGATGAGATCCTTCGCATCTCCAGTATTGCTTACATGACCTGCCCTGGGTCACAACAGCTACTGTTTAATCAGCAAGGTTCTCTATCAGCTCCAGTGATGTCTTTCAGATGAGCAACACTGCATATGGACTCACAGCTCCTGATGGATTGGCAGGTGAAGTATGTGGCCAGGGAAATCTTTGACTAGCTTTGGTTGTTATGCAATTGTCAACTCAACCTGGAGTGAGAAGACCTGATTACAGAATCTCATGTTGCTATCATTATGTAGTTGGACTATTGCAAGGAACCAACAGAACTGCTGTTCGCACAAAATGCAGCAGTCCATAGGTTTGATGGTATGAACACATAACATCTGTACCATGAGCCTATATCAGCTGTCAGGTCATCTCCAGATGCCATTTAGAGTGCTGGTTTTAACTTATAACAGTTTATGTGGCTTGGCACCAAGGCAGAGCATCTAGAATGTGTGTCAAAAAAGGTGAAGATGCTAGACATGGCCATAAGATTGAGACTCCATCCCTTTGTTCATGTAATGCACACGTATGTACAGAAGAGATTATGCTTTCAGGACTACCTATTTCACCTGGAACTTACAATCAAACAAGAACTCAATTACTTGTAATTTCTCATTATTGTAAAGTTAATATGGTGAGACCAAGAGAAATTTATAGCCCTCATATTATGCAATGGCTTTATCGGAGAAGCAAGATTAGTTCCAGCACTATTGTCCTTCCAGAAGCAGTTGAAATGATGCACTCCTGGAAGGCTTTTTAAATTTAAATTTTTGAAGGAACACCATGACTTGCTCTAATTATTGTTTTTAATTTTTGTATCTGCAATATTTAATTGTGCAGACATTATGTTTATATATGTTGTTCATACATTTGTACACTGTTACTATCTTTCTACACTGCCTAAAGTCATTTGGTTGTGCAGATTTAGAAATGCAATGAATGAAATACATTAGTTAATAAATAAAATTCATTAATTAATAAGTATTTAGTTCATTAGTGGGCTCATTTATAAAGTTGCATAGCTATTAAAACTTTCTCTCTATATCTTTGGCTGTTTGTTGCTAGCAACCAAATGCTTTATTTTGATTTTTACAATTCAACAGATAGGCATGCTGAATTCCATCTGGAATCAATGAGTTTCAGGTGTTTAATTGCAAATTTAAGTGGCATTGATTTCTGAAAGAGAGCAAAGTACCCCTAACTTATTTGTTCTTTTTTTCTGAATTCAGAAAATGAATAGCTTTCTCAAATATCTGACCATACACTGATCTAGATAACAAATTGTTTATTTCTTTACTCCTTTTTTGCTCTGTGTGAGATTTATAGCATCCAACATTGCTTTGTGTGAGATTTATAGCATCCAACAGGTGATCCGTCTGTAAATGAGACACCATACAGAGCCTTATAGCCCAAGTTCTGCAAAAGGAAAACATATGGGAATATTATTCCAGTACTCTGAGTGTTTATGTTGTGGCCTGACAGTGAATCTGGCAGCAGATTTGGACAGTGAGGAGGTTGGGGAGGAACCTGGGCCATTCCTCGAGTCTGGGGAGGCTCTGACGAGTGCTCTGCATCAGAGGCAGAGATGGGGCCAGGGCCATCTGACAGTTATCAGCTGCCTTCAGAGTTGGATATCAGTGAGGCAGAAGAACAGCTAGAGCCTGTTCCCAGTGTGTGCATGTGCAGAGTTGCCAGATGAAGGGAACAAATGAAGGGAGCGAGAGTCCAGTCCCAGCCGAAGGGAGAACAACCTCCACCAGGAGACAGGCAAACCTCCTGAGAATCGGGACCGCCTGAACCACCAATGGAACAACCACTACTACCACAGAAATCGAGCACCTGCCTCTTCAACGAGACGAGAAGAGGCCCACCAAACCATTATTATTGGCCACGCTTCATCGTTCAATGCAAGAAAGATCCGCATAAGGGTTACTATTGAGAATCGACTGTGCATGATGGAAGTCGATTCGGAATCATCCCTATTGATGGTATCCTGGAAAACCCTTAAACAGCTAATCCCTGCCATCTGCTGCCAGGACCTCAGCACTCAACGAATCATCCTAAAATACTACCAGGGAAACAGAATTCCAGTTGTCGGTTCCAACCACATCCAAGTATCCTTCAAGGACCACACCACGACGCTTCCCCTGACTGTCGTCGATCATGACTAGTTTGTTAGGGTTACATTGGTTCGCCCCACTCGGGACTGAACTAGCCTGTATACACCAAACCAGAAGCGACGACTGGGAAGAGGCCCTGATCCAGGAATTCCAGGATGTGTTCACAGGAACATTAGGCAAGTACAAGGGGACCCCTATATCATTTAATCTCAGCCCTGACGTAGCTCCCATTTGGCTTAAACCTCGCCAGGTGCCTTTTACCCTCAAGCTGAAGATCGATGAGCAGCTAGATAAACTGATAGCCCAGGGTGTGTTGGAACTGATTGACCATGCCCGCTGGGAAACTCCAATAGTAACGCCCATGAAGCCAGATGGCTCGTTAAGAATTTGTGGGGATTACCGGGCCACCCTAAATCATGCTCTTCAACAGAGCGCTTACCCAGTACCAGTGGTCCAACACCTTCTTCATTTCCCTGGGTGGCGGAAAAATATTTGCGAAATTGGACTTAGCTCAGGCGTACCAGCAACTACCTGTAGACGCAACAACTGCAGAAGCCCAGACAATAGTTACACATAGAGGCACCTTCAAGTGCAATAGACTCCAATTCGGAGTAAGCGTGGCGCCTGGCATTTTCCAAAGTTTGATGGAGAGACTATTACAAGGCATAAAAGGCGTCGTGCCTTATTTTGACGATGTCCTAATAGCTGCCCCCACTAAAGAGTTATTAGTACAATGACTCAGAAAAGACCTCCAAGCCTTCCTGGGACTCATTAACTTTTATAACATCTTCTTGCCCCAGAAGGCGATCATAGCTGAGCCCCTACATAGACTTCTTGACAAAAAGGCTCCCTGGGTCTGGGGATAGCGTGAAGAAAGGGCATTCCAACAAGTAAAAGACCTCTTAACCTCCAATGCTGTATTGATGCAATACAACGAGACTCTACCCTTGACGGTTACCTGTGACGCCTCACCATTCGGAGTGGGAGCCATTTTAAGCCATGTCCTACCAAATGGGAATGAGGCACCTATTGTGTTCTTTTCGAGAACCTTGTCTAAGACTGAAAGGAACTATAGTCAACTTGATAAAGAGGCTCCCGCTATTGTATCTGCAATTAAACGTTTCCATGAATATGTGTATGGGAGACCCTTTGCCATAATTACAGACCACAAGCCACTACTTGGTATTTTGGCAGGAAACAAACCAACTCCCCATATCTTATCACCAAGAATGACATGATAGTCAGAATTTTTAGCCACCTACAATTACCAATTGCAACACTGCCCGGGGAAAACCTTTCCCCACGCTAACATTTTGAGCCGTTCTCCACTACCAGATGTCATAGAGGACCCAGCTCCAACCTTACCCGTATTACAAATCAAAACCTTCAAATCGCCGCCGCTGACCGCTCAAGACATCACCTCAGAAACAAAAAAGGACCCTGTTTTGGCACAAGTCCTCAGCTGGGTGGAAAGTTGGCCGGTCAGTGCACCCAATGACACTTTCAAGCCATTAAGGAATTGACAGACAGAACTATTCTCCCAAAAGGTCTGCATCTTGTGGGGAGACAGAGTTGTAATCCTGGAGAAATTGCAACATAAGGTATTAAAAATGTTGCACGATGGACATCCAGGCATCGTGAGGATGAAGGCATTGGCCAGGAGTTACGCATGGTGGTCTGAGTTAGACAAACAGATAGAGACCTGGGTAGCAAAATGCAGCGAATGCCAGGAGACTCGTTCTACTCCTCCAAAAACTCCCCCAACTCAGTGGGAAATGCCTCGAGGCCCTTGGTCCCATATTCACATCGATTTTGCGGGACCCACAAGAGGACACATTTTCCTCCTAACATGGATGCCTATTCAAACTAGCTCGAGGTCCACAAGATGAAAAGCACCACCACAGAGGCAGTCACTAAAAAACTGAATAAGCTATTCGCTACCCATGGATTGCCGGATGTCCTGGTCTCCGATAATGGCCCCCAATTCACTGCCCTGCCATTCGAACAGTACCTGGCAGATCGGGGCATCTGCCATGCCTTAACATCGCCAGCTCACCCTGCGGCCAATGGTAGGGCTGAGCGAATGGTTCAATTTTTAAAAAAGACTTTGCACAAAATGGACCATGGTGACATTGGCGACAAAATAAACTGGATGCTTCTCCTCCAGCACATAACCCCAAACAGTACCACGAACAAAACTCAGCTGAACTCCTGATGGGCTGGAAACTTCGCTCACATCTCGATCGCCTCCACCCAAACTACACACCTGAACAACCCGCAGGACCCAGCAGCAAGTGTCGGGCATTCCAGGAAGGTGACCCCGTGTTCGCGAAAAACTTCTCAGGTGACCCATTTTGGGTCCCCGCTACCATAATGCAACTTACAGGACCCCTATCCTATCGCCTACAAACTGCAGATGGTAAGATGTGGAAGCGCCACATAGACCAACTCCGTTCCAGACTAGCAACTAGTCCTATCTCAGTCCCTGAATCTCTACTGGGGGGGGGAGGGAACATCGAGGAGGCCGAAGAAGAAATAACAATCGAAACCCAACAGTCTACACAACCAACCAGGGGATACTCACCGTCAGAAGGAGAACCGAGCCAGGGAGTGGCCTCGCTGCATGACAGCACTGCGATGGAAACAGATCCAAGGAACCCAGAAGACAGCGCTGGCGTAAGCAGGGAGAGCAGCCCAGAGCCGTTAGAAGTAACAGCGGGACCGTTTTCACCATCCAGCCCAGCCAGCAGCCCACCGGAATGAGAGCTAGAACAGAAACCAGTGGAGCAGTGCAGGTCACGCAGACAGGTGAAGCGACCTGCCTATTTACGAGAATACGTCACCCCACCCCTCAGATGGAACCTAGGGGGTAGGGGTGTTATGGACTAAGCCAACGCAGCAGTAACAACCCTGAATAGCTTTACTTTGCAGCAGGCTCATAATCCTGCACTTTTCATTGGCCCGCGAATGGCGAGTCGTGATTGGTCATTTCTGGCCAGTCTGACTGGCTGTTAACGGGCCCCTCTGATTGGACGCTTGTGTAAGCGGTAAACTCAAATCATTGGTTGTTTTGACAGCAGCCAGCTCTATAAAAGAGCTGCTGATGCCCAAGTATTTGCTCTGTTCTTATTTCACAATAAAGAGTTGAAGTCACCGTTCGATGTCTCGTCTCTGTTCCTTGTGCCCATGCTCAGGACTTAACACTGCTCATCCAAGAAGTTTCTTCAGCTTTGACTGGATGGTGAGAAATGGAAGGATTTATACTTCTTGCAGACAGCTGGTTATTTGTATTCTTTTAAAGAAAGTCATTGAGGCCATTTGGAGGTTTATCTGTGTCCTCGGGGTCGCCTGAATGGTGCAAATGGGTGTGGAGCCTTCTTGGAACTGTTGAAAGGACTGTGTTGTAGACTGGAGATAGATGGTGTCGTATCCCTCCCCCTCTGTGGAGAGAGGGCTGTTGACATAGATGGCTTCTTTCAAACCAGTGATCTTCTCTGTCCAAAATGTGGACTTTGCTGTCTTCAAAAGAGTGGCCTTTGTCTTTTAACTGCAGATGGACTACTGAATCTTTTCCTTTGAGTTTGTTCTCCTATGCTGTGCCATGTATTTATGAAACAAAACAATCAATTCTCCAGTCTATAACACAGTCCTTTCAGCAGTTCCAAGAAGGCTTCATACCCCTTTGCACTATTCAGGTGACTCTGAGGACACAGATAAGCCTCCAGGTGGCCAAATGGATCAAATGGATCAAATGACCAGCTGTCTGCAAGGAATATAAATCCTTCAATTCCCCACTCCATTCAGTCAGAGCTGAAGAAGCTTCTTGGATGAGAAGCGAAATGTCTTCAAAGAAAAACCAGAAAGTCTAGTTGCCTCTTGAAAAAAAAAAAGCACCTTTGGGATGAGAGATCACTAAATTACCCACATGCACTCCAGACAGCTGTTTTGGTTGGGTAAACTGCAGAAACAAATGTTTTTTTGCTGTGCTTGCAATCAGCTTCTTGTTGTGAGATTTCATTGTGATCAGAGTCATGAATGCAGCCTTTTTGGGGAGGGGGTGAGATATAAAGTTCAACCAAACCTCATTTTCTTAATAACTTTGGGACTTTTTGTATACTCCAGAATGGCAAGTTTGGTTTTCACCAGGTGAGTGTCTCCTCAATCCATCTTTGAAAGGAAGAAATTTATATGGCTACAATTTTGTAAAAGTTTCCTTTTTTTGTGATATACAGCAAAAAGCTTGATATTATGTTGATTTTAGAAAAAAATGTTTTAATGTTCCAAGGGTGCAGATGAATATTAATTAAAGAAAGACTTTGAAGCTAATTAAAAGGATCCTCTTGGATGGAAAATAATCTCTTTGCTTGCATTGTAAACTGTTAACAAAACTTTGAACTCTGTATACTAAAGGGCAGCAGATGGCTGCTTTAAAGGAAATTTGATGGTAGGGTCCAAGAAGTCTATTCTATTTAATTCTATAATGGGATAGAAAAATATTATTGAAGAGGAAAATGCCCCATTGAATAAAACTGAAATGGAATTTAAGGTGGATTTAAAAATAATAAGAAAGATTTGGAAGTACTAGATGTATAAATGGAGTAGGAATCAGATTATGATTTTTTAAAATGATTTACAAATCATATCCCAAAAAATGATGTGGATTTTCTTTAGTTGGACTATAAGAAATTTATGATAGGCATAAGCTTTTTTTATTAAAAAGGTATAAATTAAATAAGATTAATAGGCCATGCCTATCCCTTTAATTTAACAACTTCTGTCTGCTATGCAATCCAGAATAAATGCAGAAATATCCCTAATGCAAACAGACATTGATGAAAAAAAACAGCTGACTTCAAGTTAAATTACCAATGAACATGTGGATGCTATCCTTTATGTTATATCTGAACGCCAATTTCCATGATAAGAGTCCAGATGTTTCCTTCATTGGGGATTTATGGCACTTAGTACCATTTCAGAGCATTTAAACATAACCAGGGTGATGTAAGTAAATCAAATAATTCTTTGTACCTGACACAACCCTGCTTAGTACCTTTTATAAACCTAATGGGATTTAAATCATAGCTGTTAAATCTTATGAGCTTTAGTTGGTCCATACTGTTTATATGCTCAATCATCTTGCAGAAGCCAGTGCCAAAGTTAATTTTAATTGGCACTTGTTTTAAAAACTGCATTTTCAGAGAATCAAAGGCTTTAAATTGATGGAAAGAACATATAAGACTAATGAAGATTTATTTTACTAATGTTATAATATTCAATAATTTCCTGATGGGGCAGATATATTACAATTGAGAATAAAGCCAGTTAAATCCAGATGTATAATTTTACTTATAATCACTTTTAATTTACTGTAGAGTATAATCTGTTTGCCGTATTCTGGTAAAAGCTTCCATTGGTGCAAAATATTGCATAAAAGCAGAAATGTCTCAGGGCCAGATTTTCTAGCCTGAGCAGTACTCAATGATTTGGGCCAAAGGAGCAATTAACAAGCATATTGATCTAGATCCAGCATATGAATATGTAAGAAACCAGACCAATCTACAAGATAACCAATCAGCTGCTCGGAATATAATTATAGCTCCAAACAAACAACCAATCACACGACCACACAAACCATTTCTAAGCTAAGGAGAAGAGGGCAAGAAAATCCTGCTGCTGATGTTACCTAGTTGGGTCCTGAAATGTTCAGAAACTAAATTGAAATAAGCTTGGAGAGCAAACCCCTGCCAAAATCTGAAACCCGAGCTACAAGTGTTTTCTATTATTTTAAAATATTCAGTGATTTCTGAAGAGAAAATGTAGATTCTGTGAATATGATTTCTGGAATTTGATTAATTTTGATTGGTGATTTGAGGAATATAATTGTTGAAAAAATAATTTCAGTTGTTCACTTATTGTATGTCTTTAATTTTGGTCATTGCTCTCTTTAGTTGTACTTTAGTTGTACTAATTGCTCTCTTTAGTTGTACTAATATGTTTTTTTCTCCTTAGCTTTTTTCAATTTTTTGCCAATAACCCATAATTTTTTAACTATCACGTTCACAATGTCTTTGCTTGGCAGAAAGAAGCTGAGAGGAGATTTTATCTGTCTCCAAATCATCCAATTCTCTTCTTCTATTTAGTATCTGTTTGTAAATACTCTATAATCCAGTTCTATTATAATTTGCTAATAGATCATTAATTTCTAAATAAGCCTTGCCTTTAATATGCAGAAAAACTGAGAGTAAATAAAAATAATTTTACATAGATCTTAGAAAGAAGGCAGTCAGGGCATATCTAATATTTAATATTTTATCAAGCATCACTTGTTAGGGCATATGAGTCAATTTATTGTGGAAGACTTTTCAAAACAATTGATTCATATCAAAACTATATTAGAGACAGATAAATGTATAAATGGATGTGTTTTTTCACCCAAAATATTCTTCTAGAATAAAACAAATTGAAAATGTTTTCAATAAAACAAAACTTCAACTTTGAAAGAGTAGGATACGTACCTTTAACTCTTCTAACAACTTACAATATATCAATCAAGATTATTAAAACTTAGCTTAAATGAAATCTTTGAGAGAATATAATATTTATAGACTAAATGTTTTTATAGTAATAGAGAATTTTTCAATAAAGATCAGACTGAACAACAAATAGGTGATAAATTACCATGACTCTTCTGATATCAATGAAATCTGTTTTAGGCATAACACTTTTGAGAATTTAATACATCATTTATAACAAATAAAATGAATAATCTCACAAAAGTATAGGTTATTGCTATGGGGGACCCATCATATGATTTAAGGAAAGCTTGGGATTTTGGTAATCCCATACAGGAGACAGATTGGCAGAAATTATGGAAACTGGATAGATTCAATTGGCTTCAAAGCAAGAAATGCAGTGGAAGATTATACATCATAGTTACTTGACTCTCATAAGGCTACTGTGCATGTGTTTGTTTGTGTGTGTGTTTGTGTTTATGTTTATATGTGTGTGTGTGTGTGTGTGTGTGTGTGTGTGTGTGTGTGTGTGTTTTCTTAAGTTTTCGCGGGTACCTACATGTATGGTGTTCAGCTTTGTTCGGGTATTTTCCCACGTCATTATAGTTGTGCTTTTAAAGTTGTAGCAACGTTTCGGCAGAATCTCATCTGCAACCATCAGGCTTCTGTATTGTGCACAGATGTTTCAGTTTTAAATTTGGGGCTAGCCTACTGCTGTGCCAGAATGGTTTTTTCTTCATCCTGATTGGATGGGAGTCTTGGTCTGTGTTTATTGGTCTTGGAGTTTGCTGTGTTTTGCTTGATTGGTGTTTCTGATATCTTCTGTCTGTTTTGTGGCTTTTTTGGTCTTGATTGGCTGGCAACATTGTGTTCCTGTATTGGAGGCTTTTAGTGCAGCTTGGCTCTGAGTAAATGGACGGCTATCATTTATTAGGAATCTAGGTTTCATCTGGGTGCCTGGTTGGGGTGTGTTTGAGCTGGAGGTATCAGGGGGGATCTGTTTGTGTCCAGGTGTTTGCCTAGCTTGTGGTGTGGAGATTTTTTTGTTTGTGAGTGCAGGCTTCCAAATAATTGACAGTCTGGTGGAATCATCTCTTCTATTCATGCTTTCTGGTCTTTTTTCAATCTCTATGGCTTCTCTGATGATTCTGTGGCTGGGGTTTTCCATAGTGGCTAGGGTTTTGGTGCCATTGAAATTGATGCTATGACCTGTTGCTTTCATGTGTTGGACTAGTGAGAAAGTGTGTTCCAGCTTTTGTACTACTACAGGCAGGTACTTATTCTTCTATTGGTCTGTCCAATGTATGTGGCAGGGCATGATGCACAGGGGACTTCATATATGCCTTGGTTTTCCAGGTCAATTTTATCTTTGGGGTTTCTTAGGGTGGCTGCTATTTTTCTGTCTGTTTTGAAGGCAGTCTTGATGTGATGCCTGTGTAATATCTTGCTGATTTTGTCTGTAGTACCTCTTATGTAGGGCAGGACAGCTGTTCCATAGTTCTGTTCATCTTCTAGGTCTTCATTATGTCTCAGTAATCTTCTTTCTTTGGAATCCATTGGCTGTTAGTAAGAAGAAAGAAGATTACCTACCTAATCCCAAAAGAAACCCCAACCAAAATCCAAGACAGAGAACAAGAGAACGGCAAAGCCCTCCTCCCATATATAAAAGGCACTACAGACAAAATCAGCAAGATCCTCCAAAAACATAACATTAAGACAGCATTCTGCACAAACAGAAAAATATCCACCATCCTAAGAAACCTTAAAGACAGAATTGGGTTAGAAAACCAAGGAGTATATGAAATCCCATGCACCGCCTGCCCCACCACATACATCAGACAAACCAACAGAAAAATAAGTGCATGCATTGAAGAACACAAGAACTCACTCAAGGAAGGAGAACCGACCTCTTCCCTGGTCCAACACCTCAAAGTCACAGGCCATGAAATTGACTTTAAAAATACCAGAACTATTGCCAAAACCAAACATTTCAACAACAGAATAATCAGAGAAGCCATAGAGATAGAAAAATGCCCATACAGCATGAATAAACGAGATGATACCTCTCGCCTACCAGCCATTTAGAAACCCGCCCTCATGAACAAACGAGTACCTAACATGAAGAATGACACCAGACTGACACCCATGAGGGCCACACAAGATGCTACCACACCTTCACGTAGAAAACAGACTCACACCCACACAGATGATGAGACAAGACCACGGACCAGAAGCTGTACTGCAGCTGCATCACTACCCGCTTCGAACCCCTCCAACCCATACATGAAGCAAACGGACACCCACCATGAATATGTGGCATGACCACGAACTTGAAGCCAAACAACAGGATCACAGTTCACCAGCTCAAATCCCCTGGCAACTAAGACTAACCTGAGCACAACCAAGCCCCCACCTATATATATATATTTGTTTTCTGAGGTTTTCGTGGGTATTTATATGTGGATCTTTGGTTATTCAGGTTTTCTCCCGCATAAAATTGGAAGTATCTTGGCGACATTTTGATGAAATCTCATTCATCATCTTCAGGCTTGTGTCTTCAGCTTTCTGCTTCTCGGAGTAATGTAAAACACAAGCCTACAGATACACATAAACACACAGACACACACACACACACACTTACATACATACAAAAAAGGGTTCTTGGGTTCTTCATTTGTGATCATCATGCAATAAACTTATGCACTTTTGGTGTAAAATTGATGTTGGGGAGATAAGCACCACAACTTACCAAAGAATTGAATACCACTCCAGGGCTAGGTTTGCTACTGTTATTTATAGAACTGAATTATAAACTTAAAAATAAAAAAAAATCTTATTATTTATTAAAGCTTGGTAGCCAAATCAAGTTGAGGATTAAGAAGGACTCTTCAATTGCTGCATTAGAAAGTTATAAAGTTAAATTAATGAGACATCAGAGGCAGGAACCACATTCTTATCAAACTTGGATGGATTTTATGGTTTATCTCAATAGCAAAAATCTGGTATAGTTTATTTGTACATTATAATTTCATATGTATAGTACATGTCTCTTCAATTTGCAGTAGATCTCCTTGGTATTTTTCTTTTTCTTCTCTGTGTATATCTTGGGTTTAAATAAATGTAGTTACCTGGGGGTGGGGTGGGGGTGTTGGTAAAATTAATAAAAATTGAATACCAAATACCAAATTATATTCATTCTCATGAAGTCATGTTTATGCTTATAATTCTAAATTGCAATTGATAAAATATTTATATCTCTTTTCTTTATTTCTAATATTCTAAGTTATCTAAACAATAGATTGTCAATAATTTTAATTAATATCATTGTATCAGAATACTATAATGTATTATTTCCAACAAAGAATAAATATAAATATAAATAAATAAATAGGGAAAAAAAGGAAAAAAAGAAAGAATTTGACCTGAGAACAATAAGTTGAGTTCCAATAAGATTTCACTTATCTGCCTACCATGCAGGGCTGGCCCTAGATCTCTTGAGAATTCTATAATGCTGGGAAAAGTGGAAAGAAAGAACAGAGAATCTCCAGGAGAAAGGCAATACCACTGGAATACTTGAAGTTTCTGGTTGGGAGCAGATTATCCTGCAGTAACTCAACTTACTGTTCTCAGGTCAAATTCTTTCTTTTTTACTTTTTTTGCCTATTTATTTATTTATATATATATATATATATTCTTTGTTGGAAATAATACATTATAGTATTCTGATACAATGATATTAATTAAAATATCACTCACTAAGAATTATCAGTGACATGATGCTATAAACTATAATCACAAAATTGGCAGTAGGAAAAACTACTTAAATTAATTCCTATACAAGCATAAGTTTGTTTTTGCTGTAGTTTATTGTTTTCCAAGTTTACTATATTAAAGGCTCTTAACAATATGATAGCCAATTTGAAATTTATGATAAAGCAGAATTAGATGCATTTTAGACAGGAAGCAATCAATGCATTTTTATAACAGAAATGAAGATGAGTTGGGGATAACCTTGAAATGTTAAAAATATGGGAGTCTACCTTTATATTTGCCTTTTACAAAACTTTGCCCGTTTTCATTTAGCTTAATCATCTTGTTGGGACCTTGACCAAGTCCTACACATATTAAAGTATGTGTAATATCTCATTTATGAACTCATGTATTGAACCATATTTTAAGAAGCCTACAAGTCTCAACTTCCTGGGGAATGAATCAGAAAATTAATATAAGGATGTTTGTAAAAAATATCTGAAACAAATTACCCTTATCTAACAACAATTCACATTTCATGCCAAAAAATCCCCAAACCTATTGATATGTATGAATCTGTGTTCTCAAAACTCAGGGTATCTTTTGGTTTAGCATAATTTAAGATAATAGTGACTATGAGAGGCACTTCACACATCTAAAAAGTTCTATCGTTGGAGCTCTAAAGCTTTTATATTTCCAACATACCTCCTGTGCCATTTTAAAATTGTTATTTTTTTAAAGGCACTCTGTTAACCTTTTGTGTTTGTGGGGAAGAAAAAGCAATGAATTTGGTCCACTATTTGTGCAGTTTTGTATGAAGTTGCATACAAATATATTTGTAGAAAGTTAGCACCCACCTCTCTCCTAGAAGAATGAAATATTTTACGAAATATTTTAAAAGGCAGGATAAAATATTTCCCCTAAAACAGAAATAAAAATCTTAAGGGAGACAGAAACTCAGAGCCCCAGATCCCTGCTTCCAAGCAGATACTAAGCAGAGGCCAGCTTTTCAAAATGCAGATTTTGTAATCCATTACTCCCTGCAGCAAGATATAAACAAAGGAGGGTTAGCCCTCAGCCACAATAGGAATTGCCCAGCAAGCCCCTTCATTGCATCAGCCCAAACAGCTCAGACAAACTCCTAGGATTTGTACGTGGCCCCATGGGAGTCTGACAACAGCCAATAGAATACATGTTCTTGCACAGGAACAGGAAGTTCAAGTGCAAAGCCCAAGAGAAGGTATAAATACTTCCCAATCTCCACTCCGTGTGGTGAACTATGAACATGTGGTTCTTGTTCCGGACTAGCAGGCTTGAAAGCCTGCAAAGCGGATTGGTCCGCTAACAGCGGGTCGTGATTGGTCACTCCAGACTGATCCGATTGGCTGCTAAATGGGTTGCCGTGATTGGGCGAACCAAGTGCAGCAAGCTCAAACCACTGTCATTGGCCGTATAGCCACAGCCAGCTCTATAAAAGGGGCTGCTGTGGCTAGGAGCATTTGCTCAGATCGGAAGTCACTAATAAAGAGCTGTAGTCACTTTCTGAGTCTCGTCTCCGTTCTTGGACCCATCCTTCCAGACTTAACACTGGCGACAAAGGTGGGATTCGGAGACAGCAGAGCTGACTGAGCACTCACTAACAACCAACAGAGCATGTGGCTGACAGCGCGCAGACATTGGCAGAATGGTCAGCAGCGCTATACCACCCGCCCCATTCGATCCAGCCAGCGAAGATTGGGACTCATACATGGACAGGTTTCAAATGTTCCTAGAGTCCAACAATCTGAAGGACGCCACTCCCAGCAAGAAACGAGCAGTTTTCCTGATGCATTGCGGACCCGCCGTTTTTAAAATGGCCAAAGCGCTCGCAAAGCCGGCTGAGGTCAAAACGATGGACTGGGATACCCTTCCTCCCATCCTCCGCAACCACTACGCCCCGGCAGTACCAACTCTCATCCGCAGACATGAATTTTACCAAAGGGATCAATGCGAAGGTGAGAGCATTGGGGATTTTGTAGCTGACATAAGGAATTTAGGAGGTCTGTGTGGCTTCGCAAATCTAGAAGAAGCCATGAGGGATTGAGTTGTCCTCCGCCTCAGAGACCCCATGGTCCAAAGTAAAATTATGGCCAAGGGAGACATCTCCCTCGCAGACGTCATAGCTGATGCCACTTCAGCTGAAGCCACCCGCAAATCAGCAGCATGGATGCGCCGGACAAATGGGGCCAGCCGCCATACCACCAATGATACAGCAACGCCATCAGAAAAATACACGTCAGACACCCATCATGAAGATATCGAATCCTCATCAGATAGTGAAGAGGAAGAAGTCCACAGACTCAGGTCAGAGTGCGAACAACGAGACCAGCAAGGTCGTAAATCTAATTTCCAATGCGCCGGATGTGGTGGAAACCACCCACAATCCGAATGCAGATTCCTAGACGCCATCTGTCGTTTTTGTGAGAAAAGAGAGCATATTGCTAAAGTATGCCGGAACAAAAGAGGATTCAGTCCCAAACGGAAGGAAAACTGTCTCCGACAAACAGAGGGCAACCCCACCACTAATCAGGACCATCCAAAAAAACAGTGGAGCCAGTACAACAGAAACTGGAAAATTACTGGTGCACCCAGATGGGAAGAAGCACATCAGACCATCACCATCAGCCACGCTTCATCTTTAGACACCAGAAAAATCCGTGTAAAAGTCAACATTGGAAATCGACCATGCATCATGGAAGTGGATTCCGGGTCTTCCCTATCCATGGTCTCCTGGAAAACCCTGAAGCAGCTGATTCCCAACATCCGCCGCCAGGACCTCAGCACTCAGAGACTTATATTAAAGGACTACCAGGGCAACCGGATTCCGGTCATGGGTTCCAGTCATTTCCAGATCTCCTTCAAGAACCACACTGCAATACTACTTCTCACCGTCGTTGACAGAGACCGACTCAGCCTACTGGGTCTACAGTGGTTCGCGCCATTAGGAATCAAAATGGCAGGCATCAATCAGACTGTAGACGAAGACTGGGAAGTGGCCCTCATCTGGGATTTCCAATAAGTCTTCAGTCAACAGCTAGGCAAGTACAAGGGGTCCCCTATCTCCTTTAATCTCCCTGATATCGCACCCATTTGCCTAAAACCACGCCATGTCCCTTTTGCTCTCAAACCAAAAATTGACGACAAACAAATTGCACAAGGTGTGCTAGAACCCATCGACCATGCCCGATGGGAGACCCCAATTGTAACCCCCATAAAACCTGATGGATCTTTGAGAATTTGTGGGGACTACAAGGCCACCCTAAACCATGCTTTACAGCAGAGCGCCTATCCGGTACCCGTGGTCCAGTACCTCCTTCACTCACTTGGGGGTGGCAGAATATTCGCAAAGCTTGACCTGGCCCAAGCTTATCAACAGCTACCAGTAGATGCTGAAACCACCGAAACCCAAACCATAGTTATGCACAGAGGCGTGTTCAACTGTAACAGACACCAGTTTGGAGTAAGCATTGCCCCGGGCATTTTCCAAAGTCTGATGGAAAGGTTGTTACAGGGCATTAAAGGGGTCATGCCCTACTTCGATGACATGTTAATAGCCGCCCCAACAAGGAATCAGTTAGAACAATGACTGAGAACAGTCCTCCAAAGGTTCAAAGATGCTGGCCTCAAGGTAAAGAAGGAAAAGTGCCAGCTATGCACTGAAAGGGTTGAATTTCTTGGTTACCTCCTTGACAAACAAGGAATTCACCCTACAGAAAAGAAATTGGCTGCTATCAAAAATGCCCTGAGACCACAAAACAAAACAGACCTTCCTGGGACTCATTAACTTTTATAACATTTTCCTACCCCAGAAGGCAACCGTTGCTGAACCCCTTCATAGACTCCTTGATAAAAAGGCTTCCTGGATTTGGGGACAATGGGAGGAGCATGCCTTTCAACAAGTAAAGGACCTTTTAACTTCGGATGCAGTGCTCATCCAATATAATGAAACACTTCCTTTAACTGTGACTTGCGACGCCTCACCATTTGGAGTAGGAGCCATCCTGAGCCATGTCCTACCAAATGGCACAGAGGCGCCTACTGCATTTTTTTCGAGAACTTTGTCAAAAACAGAAAGGAACTATAGTCACCTAGACAAGGAAGCCCTCGCCATCATATCTGCAATCAAAAGGTTCCACGAATATGTGTATGGGAGATCATTTTCCATCATCACAGATCATAAACCATTATTTGGCATCTTGGCTGGTGACAAACCTACTCCACATATTCTATCCCCTAGAATGACATGTTGGTCAGAGTTCCTAGCCACCTATGACTACCAACTGAAGCATCGCCTGGGGAAAACCATTCCCCACGCAGACGCTTTGAGCTGCTCTCCATTGCCAGAATTCCAAGATGATCCGGCTCCCACACTATCAACACTACAAATTGAGACACTTCCCTCACCGCCACTGACAACTCAAGACATTGCATTGGAAACCAAAAAAGACTCATGCTTGGCACGAGTTCTTAGCTGGGTGGAGAGGGGATGACCACAAATCGAACCCAACAAAACCTTTAAACCCTTCAAAAACAGACAGACAGAACTCTTCTCACAGAAGGGATGCGTATTGTGGGGAGACCAAGTGGTTATACCACCAAAACTACAAAAAAAAAGTTCTGCAGTTACTACACGATGGGCACCCAGGCATTGTACGCATGAAAACGCTGGCGAGGAGCTATGCCTGAGGGCCAGGTATGGACAAACAAATTGAAACCTGGGTCGCCACCTGTAGCAAGTGCCAAGAGACACACTCAGCCCCACCGAAAGCCTCACCAGCCGAATGGGAAATGCCCAGAGGTCCCTGGTCGCATATCCATATCGATTTTGTGGGACCTACAAAAGGGCATACCTTCCTAATAACAGTAGATGCATACTCGAACTGGCTTGAGGTTAACAAGATGAAGACTACCACCACAGATGCAGTCATCAAAAAATTGAACAGACTTTTCGCAACACACGGCTTACCTGATGTCCTGGTATCCGACAATGGCCCTCAATTTACCGCCTTGGCTTTTGAACAATACTTAGCAGACCGTGGCATACGACACGCACTGACATCGCTGGCTCACCCGGCAGCGAATGGTAGAGCTGCACGAATGGTTCAGTTCACAAAAAGAACTCTACAAAAAATGGAACAAGGCAACATCCACGATAAAGTCACCAGGATGCTCCTTCTCCAGCATATTACACCAAACACCACGACAAACAAAAGCCCAGCTGAGCTTCTGATGGGCAGGAAACGCAGATCGCCTCTAGACCGCCTACACCCTGCATATACCCCAGAAAAACCCCTGGGCTCCAGCAGTAAACACCGTGCCTTCAAGGTAGGCAACCCTGTATTTGCTAAGAACTTTTCAGGTGACCCTCTGTGGATCCCTGCCAAAATAACACAAATTATAGGCCCCCGCTCTTACCGGCTGGAAACCACAGATGGGAGAGTGTGGAAATGCCACATTGACCAGCTGCGATCCAGGCTAACCACATCCCCCATCAGTGACCCTAACCACAAAACCAGAGGGGGAAGGGAAACCGGGGGTTCTGAAATTGAACCAACATCTGGCAGAGAAGAAAGAACCCCACAATCACCACGTCAAAGCCTACAGTACTCACCAGCTGATGAAGAGCCTTGGCAATTGATCGTCTCACCTAGTAGCAGCAACTGAACGGGTCCAGTGAATCCTGAGAGCACAAGCAGTAGCAGTGAAGGAGGTGTGCCAATCAGCTGAAGGGAGTCACAGCTACGGAACTGGCTCACTGTTCCAGGCGAGCAGCCCGTCAGAACCCGAGACCGAGCAAAGACATTTCGAACAGTGCAAGTTAGGTAGACAGGTGCGAAGACCCGCCTACCTGCGAGACTATATAACCCCACCCCTTAGACGGAACCTAGAGGGGAGGGGTGTTCCGGACTAGCAGGCTTGAAAGCCTGCAAAGTGGATTGGTCCGCTAAGAGCAGGTCATGATTGGTCACTCCAGACTGATCCGATTGGCTGCTAAATGGGCTGCCGTGATTGGGTGAACCAAGCGCGGCAAGCTCAAACCACTGTCATTGGCCGTATAGCCGCAGCCAGTTCTATAAAAGGGGCTGCTGTGGCTAGGAGCATTTGTTCAGATCGGAAGTCACTAATAAAGAGCTGTAGTCACTTTCTGAGTCTCGTCTCCATTCTTGGACCCATCCTTCCAGACATAACAGTTCTGTTCATCAACAAATGGACCATCTTTACAATCAGCCTCCATTTTGTCTGCAGTGCGTTTCTCCTGGCTTGGAACTGAACCAGATGGATATTTCTTCCAACGTATTAAACTGTTTCTTGCTTTTTTTCAGTTGTTTGTAATCCACAAATCCACAGCAAAACTGAATTTCCACTTGCCAACAGCAACAAGTATATAGAGATGTACAAGTAGTAGATAAACTACTTGAATCAAACTCGTGGAAATGATTATGCTGCAGCACATGCATATAAAAAGATTTCCTCCTGCAAATCTAACAAATTGTTAATCAATGAGTTATAGATTCTGACATTCTGTGTACTGTACTAGAAATTAGGGCATCTGTTGGTCCACATTTAGAAATAATGACTTGGTGCACAGAGGCCAAGTAAACCAAGTGCCATAACATTATTAATTGCAGTATAGCAAGATATTTTTAACAGTGAAAGTGCCATTTTGTTGTGTTATTTTATGGGGAGAAGCATAACAGTGACTTAAAGCTTAAAACTTCCCTTATCCACTTGCTATACCTTTAAATGTGGAAATAACCATCATACTGTAAAGAATTCTCCACAAGATTCCCTAAATAAGATATATATAAGGCTGAAGTATCGTGCAAGCTCAGGAAGCCATTCATTTTAACTGAGGAATAGACTTCCTCAGAAGCAAAGGCTTATGGGTAGTCCTCGACATATAACCATAATGGAGTCCTGCCCGTTAGGGTCATATGTTGTGACAGTCGTAAATCAGGTCATCATGTGAGTGCCCAAAGTGTGGTCACATGACTGCAAAAGAGGACAATCATTGTAATTACCTTGTTCCAGGTATGTTGTAACTTCACTAATGGTTGTGTCAAGGACCGCCTGTCCTCAAAACAAAACAAAAAGCCCTAAAAAGGACTTTTCTTTGGATGACCTGAATTACTGCAGTTTGCCATGGTCCAAGGTTTAAGGTTAAAAAAAATCTTTCACCACAAATGTCAGTTTAACAGATGTTTAACAGATAATCAGAGTTGGAAGGGACCTTGTAGGTCATCTAGTCCAGTGGTCACTAACCAGTGGGCTGGGGATCACTGGTAGTCTGTGAGAAAATTTCGGTGGTCCGCAGAGAAATGTCACCCCCAAAGCACCCCCCCCCCAAAGCAATTAATCCAAACTGCGTGGAAACACAAGGATGTGCTATCCACAAGGCCTGTGGGAACACAAGGCTTGCGTCGCTTGCATTGTGAACAACACGAGGTAGTGAGGGGAGGGGGGAAAGAGTGAAGGGGAGAACTTGCCCCACTCACCCCATGCACCTTGCCTGGCCACCGGACTGCTTCCTTCCACTTCTTTCTTCTGCTTTTGGCTGCATGCAAGGAAAGCAGCAAAAGTTTTTCTTTCTCTTCCCCAAACTCCACCAGAAATGAGTCTTTGGGGCCCTGCAAGGCATCCTGCTTCAAGAGGCTGCACTGATGTGACAAGTCTCACAAAGACTCATTTCTGGTGGAGTTTGGGGGAGAGAAAGAAAGATGTCTGCTGCTTCTGCTGCTTTCCTTGCATGAAAGTCTCTCCCCCCCCCCCCCCCCGAGAATGGAGCTGGAAACAGTATCCTGCAATCCCAAATCAAGAATGATCAATCAGTGGGAAAACAGGGTGGGGAATTTTCCTGCAGACTTTTTTGGGGATTTTCCCAAGGTCTCTGGTCCATGGGATTTAAAATTATGAGTTTGATGGTCCCTGAGGTCCAAAAGGTTGGCAACCCCTGATCTAATCCACCCCCCCCCCACCCAAGCGGGATACTCTTTCTGACAAACGGCAGTCCAATCTCTTCTTGAAAGTCTCAAGTGATGGCGCTCCCACAACTTCTGAGGGCAAGCTGTTCCTTTGGTTGATTGTTCTCACTGTCAGAAAGTTTCTCCTTATTTCCAGGTTAAATCTCTCCTTGTTCAGTTTCCATCCATTATTCCTTGTCAGGCTGTTGTGCTTTAGAAAATAGCTTGACCCCTTCCTCCCTGTGGCAGCCACTCAAATATTTGGAAGACTGCTATTATGTCTCCCCTGGTCCTTCTCTTTAATAGACTAGCCATGCCCTGTTCCTGTAACGGTTCTTCATATGTTTTAGTCTCCAGTCCCCTAATCATCCTGTTGCTCTTCTCTGTACTTTTTCTAGAGTCTCAACATCTTTTTTATAATGTGGTAAACAAAACTGGATGCAGTACTCTAGATGTGGCCTTACTAGGGCTTTATAGAGTGGTATTAGTACTCCCCTTGATCTTGATTGTATCCCTCTGTTAATACAATTTAAGATTACATTCGCTTTTTTGGCTGCTGCTGCACACTGCTGGCTCACATTTAACTGGTTGTCCACTAAGACTCCAAGATCCCTCCCACAGTTACTGCTTTTGAGCCTGGTTTCACCCAGTCTATATGTGTACTTTTGGTTTTTCTTACCGAAGTGTAGAAATGGTACTGGTGAACTATGGATGATTGGATTGTTTGCAGAATCACTTCTCTTTCTCACTCCACATTCAGGAGTGTGGTGTTTTTCTCTCCTGAATGTGCTTCGAACTCTTCACTAGTTTTCCTTATTGTGTGAGCTCTTGGCCTCTTTCCTTGTTTTACAGAGCGAGTTTTCTCCTTTACTGTTTTGCATGCAAGATTCTAAATTTTATTCACTTCTTCAAATACATTTTACCCAGAGGTGGTATTCAGCAGGTTCTGACCAGTTCTGGAGAACCAGTAGTGGAAATTTTGAGTAGTTCAGAGAACTGGCAAATCCCACCTCTGATTAGAGATTTTACAGTATCCTTCCCCTGCCATGCCCACCAAGCCATGCCCACAGAACCGGTATTAAAAATGTTAAGTTCTGCGCATAGGTGCAAGGAATGGAGACGAGGCAGTGAACAGTGAACTTCAACTCTTTATTAATCATTCTGAACAGAGCAAAACCCTAGGGCAGCAGCAGCCCTTTTATAGGGCAGGCTGCTGACTATTAGCCAATGAGAAATTTGGAAGTGTTAAACCCTTGAACCAATGAGAGTGGCTTGTTAACAGCTAATCAGATTCCCCAGAATGGACCAATCCGATATCGCTATTATCAGCCAATCAGAAGTGCAGGATTAGAACCATGCTTTTTCTTAAGGTTTGTTAAAACTTTATTTAAGCGCTTTTATTAATTCATAACACCCCTTCCCCCCGGGTTCCATTTGAGGGGTGCGGTGACATAATCCCTAAGATATGTAGGTTGTTTTAACTGTCTATTGGATTTGCATTGTCCCACCGGTTCCTGTCTGTCGTCCGGTTTCGGCGGGACGTTTTTGGACATATCTGGTACAGGTGGTTCCGCATCCTCACTGGACGACTCGGTGCCGCTAACGCTGTCATTGTTGTCCTCCGATTTTTGCGGGCTTGCCTCTGTTGAGGTATTCCTCTGTAGCGAGGAGAGTCCCCTCCATGATTCTTCTTCATTTATTGCGCCCGATTGCTGACTTCCTTCGCTTCTGCTTTCCACCATCTCGAATTCGGTTTCTTCAACAACCCCTCCCCCCTCAGTTTGGGAGTCACAGGAGTCGCGGGAATTGGGTTGTAGCCTAGAGCGAAGCTGATCTATATGGCATTTCCATATTTTTCCATTGCAGGTTTGCACATGGTACGATCTGGGCCCGGTGGTTTGAATTACGGTTGCTTCGACCCATAATGGTTCGCCGCAGAGGTTTTTGGTGAAAACTAAGTCACCTACCTTGAACTTGCGGCATTTTCCGGTAGATCCACAGGGTTTCTCTGGCTCATAGGATGGGTGAAGCCAGTTGAGGTGGGAACAGAGCTTATGTCCCATCAACAGTTCAGCTGGAGTCTTGTTGGTGACACAGTGCGGAGTGATGTGTTGGAGTAGGAGTATTTTGTTTATTTTTTCATCAATGTCCCCATAGTCCATTTTGTGGAGAGTTTTTTTAACAAATTGTACCATGCGCTCGGTCCTGCCGTTAGCCGCAGGGTGCACTGGCAAAGTTAGCGCATGGCGGATGCCCCGATCCGCTAAGTATTGTTCAAATACCAGGGCGGTGAACTGGGGTCTGTTGTCGGAGACCAGAATGTCTGGCAGCCCGTGCATTGTGAATAGCCTATTCAATTTTCGGATGATGGACTCGGTTGTAGTATTCTTCATTTTGTGGATCTCGAGCCAGTTGGAATAGGCATCCACTGTTAGGAGGAACTTATGTCCTTAGTAGGTCCCACAAAATCAATGTGGATGCGGGACCACGGCCCCCGGGGGGTTTTCCATTCTGTTGGAGTTGCTCTAGGTGGGGCACTGCTGACTTCTTGGCACTTTAAACAAGTCTTTACCCAGGCTTCGATCTGTTTGTTGATGCCCGGCCACCACGCATAGCTTTGTGTGAGCGCTTTCATACGCACAATGCCGGGGTGACCGTCATGTAATGTTTTCAAAATTGCTCATTGTAACCGCTCTGGGACGATGACTCTGTCTCCCCATAGGATGCAGCCTTTTTGCGAGAAAAGTTCTTTTTGCCGGTTTCTGAAAGGGGTGAAGTCGTCAGGGGTTTGTTCTATTGGCCATCCTCGTTCAACCCAGCTAAAAACTCACACCAAGACAGGATCTCATTTTGTTTTGATTGCAATGTCTCTGGCTGTTAGCGGTGGTGAATGTAGCATTTCAATCTGGAGGGTCGTAAGGGTTGGAGCTGGGTCATCGACGGTTTCCAGAAGTGGGGCACAGCTCAATGCATCAGCATGGGGAATGGCTTTCCCTGGGCAGAGTTGTAATTTATAGTTGTATGCAGCTAAAAACTCCAACCAGCGAGTCATTCTAGGTGACAATATATAGGGGGTTGGCTTGTCTCCCACTATAATCCCTAGCAAAGGTTTGTGGTCGGTAACAATAGTAAAAACTCATCCATACACATATTCATGAAAACGTTTCACAGCAGAAACAACAGCAAGAGCCTCTTTGTCGATCTGGCTATAGTTACATTCAGCCTATGATAGGGTCCTTGAGAAATAGGCAATAGGGGCCTCACTACCGTTTGGTAACACATGACTCAAAATGGCTCCTACTCCAAACGGTGATGCGTCACATGTAATTGTTAAAGGCAGAGTCTCGTTATACTGCATTAAAACAGCATCTGAGATTAGTAAGTTTTTCACTTGTCAGAATGAGTGCTCCTCTTGGTGTCCCCAGACCCAGGTTGCTTTTTTGTCGAGAAGTCTATGTAGGGGCTCAGCTACGGTCACTTTCTGGGGCAAGAAGATGTTGTAAAAGTTAATGAGCCCCAGGAACGCTTGGAGATAAGTCCTATTTCTGGGTCTTGGGGCGTTTTTGATTGCCCTTTTGGGGGCATTTTTGATTGCCCTTGGGGTGTTTTTGATTGCCCTTTTGCTATTAGTGGGGTGAATGCCTTGCTTATTGATTAGGTACCCCAGGAACTCTACTTTATCTGTACACAGTTGACATTTATTTTTTTTAACCTTAAGGCCAGAGTCTTTAAATTTCTGGAGAACCATTTTAAGATGCTTTTCTAGTACTTCTATATTCGGGGCAGCAATTAAAATGTCATCAAAGTATGGCACAACCCCCTTGATCCCTTGCAAGAGTCTCTCCATCAGACTTTGAAAAATCCCTGGGGCTACGCTCACTCCGAATTGGAGTCGGTTGCACTTAAAGGCGCCTCGGTGCATAACGATTGTCTGTGCCTCTGCAATTTTTATATCTACAAGCAGTTGTTGGTACACCTGTGCTAAATCCAATTTAGCGAAGACTTTTCCGCCCCCCAGGAAATGGAGAAGGTGTTGTACCACCGATACCGGGTAAGCATTCTGTTGAAGAGCGTGATTAAGGGTGGCCCGGTAGTCCCCACAAATCCTTAACGATCCATCCGGTTTGATGGGTGTTACAACTGGGGTTTCCCAACGAGCGTGGTCAGTTGGTTCTAAAACACCCTGGGCTATTAATTTATCGAGCTGCTCGTCAATTTTTGGTTTAAGGACAAAAGGTACCCAATGAGACTTAAGGCAGATGGGGTTAAGGTTAAATGATATCAGGGTCCCCTTGTACTCACCTAGTTTGTCTGCAAAGATGTCCTGGAATTCCTTGACGATGGCCTCCTCCCAGTCGTCGCTTCTGGTTTGGTGAATGCCGGCTACCTCGATCCCGAGTGGGGCGAACCATTGAAGGACTAACAAGCTAGGCCAGCCACGGTCGACGACGGTCAGTGGTAGTGACGCAGTACGATTTTTGAATAATACTTGGACTTGGCTGGATCCAACAACCGGAATTCGGTTCCCCTGATAATCTTTGAGTATGATTCTTTGAGCTCTGAGGTCTTGACACTGGACGGCAGGGATTAATTGTTTAAGAGTCTTCCAGGAAACCATCGAGAGGGACGATCCTGAATTGACTTCCATCATGCAAGGCTGGTTTTCGATGGCGACCTTCACTCAGATCTTCTTTGCATCTAGCAATGAGGCGTGACCAATTGTAATGGTTTGGTGTGCCTCTTCTCGTCTCGTTGAAATGGCCAGAGTTTTATTTCTGTAGGAGTGGTTGTTCCATTGGTGGTTCAAATGTTCCCGACTCACAGGGCGATTCCCTGTGGTCTGGCGGTAGTTGTTTCCCCTCTGAAGTGGGCTGGATCCTTGCTTGCTTTTACAGACCTTCCTTATGTGGGCTCTTTTCCCACAGAAGTGGCAGAGCACGTTGAGGAATTTGCAGTCTGATCGCGGGTGGTTTGCCCAACACCGCGCATTGGTGTGGTAGTCTTTGATTCTGCTGGTGGCGTTGGTCACATTCAGACCAGAGCCGATTGACCTCCTCCTCATCACTTTCTGATGGCAATTCGAGGTCCTCGTGTGGGTCGCTGTTGTGTGCCTCTCTAGGCGAGGTGAGGTATCGCTGGCAAGTTGACAGAGCAGTGCGTTGGTGCGGCGCATTCGGGCGGGTGACTTCCTGGTTGCTTCTACTGCAGTAGTGTCCTTGATGACATCAGCAAGGTCGATGTCCCCTTTGGCCATGATCTTGCTCTACGTCGTGTGGTCTTCTAATCCCAGAATTATTCAGTCTCTCAGAGCTTCTTCGAGGTCTGTAAACCCACAGAGGCCTCCCAGGTTCCGGAGATCCGTGATGAAATCTGTAACGCTCTCTCCTTTCCACTGGTCCCTCTTGTAAAATTCATGTCTTCGGACAAGCGTTGGTACGGCGGATGCATAGTGGGCCGGTCGAAGGGGTGCGAAGACGTCCCAGTCCATGGTTTTCACCTCAGCCGGTTTCGCTAGTGCTTTGGCCATCTTAAAGACGGCAGGCCCGCAATGGGTCAGGAACACTGCTCGCTTTTTTCCCGTAATGGCATCCTTCAAGTTGTTGGTCTCCAGAAACATCTGGAACCGGTCTATGTACGAGTCCCAGTCTTCTTGTGCCGGGTCAAATGGAGCAGGTGGTATGGCGCTGCCGGACATGATTTCCGTGGTCAATTCGCCTTCAGCCACGTGCTCTGTTTGGTGCTCTGTAGTGTTCAGTCAGCTCTGATGTCTCCGCATCCCATCCTCGTCGCCAGTGTTAAGTTCTGCGCATGAGCACAAGGAACGGAGACGAGGCAGTGAACAGTGAACTTCAACTTTTTATTAATCATTCTGAACAGAGCAAAACCCTAGGGAAGCAGCAGCCCTTTTATAGGGCAGGCTGCTGTCCTATTAGCCAATGAGAAACATGGAAGTGTTAAACCCTTGAACCAATGAGAGTGGCTCGTTAACAGCCAATCAGATTCCCCAGAACGGACCAATCCGATATCGCTATTATCGGCCAATCAGAAGTGCAGGATTAGAACCCTGCTTTTTCTTAAGGTTTGTTAAAACTTTATTTAAGCGCTTTTATTAGTTCATAACAAAAAAATTTGAATCCCACCCCTGATTTTACCTATTGCAATCAAGAAACTAAATGTGTGATTTGTGAAAGTTCCCTCCCACAATTGCTCTACTCCAAATTCAAATTTGGGGATAATTTCTGAGAATTAGAACTGGCAGATCTAAATTGCAAAAATATGCATGACCATTAGATAACTTATTTAATAATAAATGAGATAACTTCTTAACTTACTGCACCTCTGTATGGTTTGCCAATTGCACAGTGGCAGATAGGAAAGCACTCCAGAGGGTTAACATCATTGCCCAGAAGATCATTGGTTGCCCTCTCCCCTCTTTAGAAGAGCTTTATAGCTCCCGCTGCCTTAAGAAAGTTCAAACATTGTCAAAGATCCATCTCATCCTGGGAACCCTTTTTTTTTTTGAAGTATTACCATCTGGCAGATGGTACAGAATAATAAAAACAAGCACAAATCGAATGAAAAAGAGCTTCTATCCCAGGGCAGTAGCTCTTTTAAATTCTACTGTATAGTGCAGTGTTGGTGCAGTGTCGTGGGTTTTCGGTTCAATGTGTGAAGGGTGAAGGATGTGTGTTTGTGTTTATTTTCATGGTCATGATGTGCACTGAAGATGGTGTTTGATTCCGTTGTACGAGGTGCAATGACAATAAAGTTAACCAAACTAACTAGATGGCAGGAACAAAGGAGAAAAAAACCCCAACTATTTTGTCCTTGTCTGAATTTTTATGGCTCTGATATGTTAGTTTTATCAAACTTTTCTTTCATTTACACTGAAAGAAGCAACTACAGCTCTTCGCTTAACAATGGTGTGATTTACATAACTGTTGCAAAAATGGTAATAAAATTGGGTGTGGTCACGTATGACTCATTGAATGACCACATTGCTTAACGACTGAAGTTCTGGTTCCAATTGTGACTGTATGTCAAGGACTATTTGTATTGCCAAGATAGAAACTGAAATGGAGCTTAATCCATGTCTGATATAAATCAATACAGGTAGTTCTAGTTTAGCAACCACAACTGGAACTGGCAACTCAATCATTAAATGAAGCAGTCACTAAGTAAAATCATGACTGTGCTTATGATTTTACTTCAGCTTTTCCTTGCTAACGAATCTGCAAGGATCATAAATATAATTATTGGTCGTGAAATTACTTTTTTATTATTGTTATAACTCTAAGTGGTTGCTAAACAAGGCAGTTGCTAAATGAACACCACTTGTAAATATTCATTTGTTGGGCTGGTATACCTCCTTTTGGTTATGGCTGTTGAGAAATATTACATCCTTTTATGACAGTCATCTAAGTAGTGGAAATATGGGTTTATCAGTTAAGGTCCAAGGAATGAATCTGTCTCTTATCCTGTTTTTAATTATGCCAGCCTACTGCTATTTACCTATTTGTACATTCTGTAAATAGAACATTGGGGATGAAAGTACATATAGGAAACTGTAAATTTTGGTTATAAATAATTGACATTTAATTCCACAATAAAACAAATACAAGTCCATAAATAATGAAAACAACCTATTTGTAATAAGAAAATCATTATTGGGTCAGAGTAAGTATTTAAATCAGTGTTTCATCAGTGATTAAAAGATGGGCATTAGAAACAAAAAGCGGTATGTGTAAACTAGCGCAACTTTTAAAAGCAGGTTTCTGATAAATGTATGGACACACATATAGACACTAGGCATATATTTGTTGTTTCTCCTAATTTGCTCTACATATTTTTTCTAACCTGAACTAAATTGAATTGAATGGAATAGAATAGAGCTGGAAGGGAATTTGGAGGTCAGCCCCCTGAACCTAGAATTCCATACCTTATTAATTACAGATTATGAAAATTAATCTGCAAAATAACATATGGTTGGGGAAGACTAGCCAATAGAAAGGAGGGGGAGAGAGAAAAGGGAAAAAGAGAAGGAGAATGGGCGTTGGTTCTTACCTGATACGCCTCTTCTCGTGGAACTGCGTAGAGCATCCAGAGAGTGGGAGGTGCTTCAGTGTTCACTTCTCACAGGCTGAGCTGAAATTGAGGAACGCCCTCCTCCACCACGTGATTCCTCCATGCGTTCCTCCCAGTTTTATCGAAGACAAGAGGACAAAACCCCCCTTCTACTCTTAAGTATTAAACAACATGAACTACAACATTAGAAATCATTGGCCGAAACAGGTTTTTCCCCCTTTACAGACGTACCAACAGGGTGGGGCTGGATGCTCTACGCAGTTCCACGAGAAGAGGCGTATCAGGTAAGAATCAACGCCCATTCTCCGTAGAACTGCTGCGAGCATCCAGAGAGTGGGACATACCAAAGCCAGTGTGTCCTACGAGTGGGAGTCCGTCTGGATTGGAACTTCCCCAGGATCTCTAACCACTTGCTGCAAAACTCGCCTGCCAAAAGATGCTTCAGCTGAGGCGTAAACATCAATCTTATAATGTCTTATAAAGGGAGATGGGGAAGTCCAGGTGGCCGCCCGGCAAATATCAAGAATAGACGCCTGAGTAGCCCAGGCTGCCGAGGTAGCTGCACTTCTGGTGGAGTGAGCGGTAACCCCACTGGGAACTGGAATATCTTGAACTAAATAGGCTTTGGATATGGTAGCCCTAATCCATCTGCCTACCGTGGACGGAGAAACCTTACAGCCTAGTGTCTTTGGCTGAAAGGACAAAAAGAGAGAGTCTGTCTTCCTGATGGACTGCGTGCGAGAAATGTAAATACGCAAAGCCCTTCGAACATCAAGGGTGTGCCACTGCCTCTCTTGCTCACGCAGAGGCTTCGGGCAAAAATTAGGCAGGACCAACTCCTGCGCCCTGTGGAACGGTGAATTAATCTTCGGCATAAATGCTGGGTCTGGTCTCAGAACCACCCGATCTGAATGAAAAATGCACAGATCTTTTCTCACGGATAGAGCTGCAATTTCAGATATCCTTCTAGCCGAAGTAATAGCCACCAGAAAAACTGCTTTAAATGTAAGAAATTGAAGTGATGCCTCCCTGAGAGGCTCAAAAGGAGATCTAGTCAAGGCCAGGAGAACTTTATTAAGGTCCCATGTCGGGTACCTATGCACTACTGACGGGCGCAAATTAGAAGCCCCTTTAAGAAAAGCCTTGATTCGAGGATGGTGGGAAAGGGGACCGAAAGGACCGCCAGCAACCACCGTTGAGAGTGCCGCTACTTGCCTCCTTAAGGTGTTAGGTGATAAACCTCCATCTAGGCCATCTTGTAAAAAGCCCAGGATCTGTGCAACTGAAGGAGAGCGTGGGTCGATGAATGATTTGTGGCACCAGTTACAGAAACTTTTCCAGGTTGCATCATAAATGCGAGTGGTAGAAGGTCTTCTAGCCGCCAAAATGGTGTTAATGACCTGTGCTGATAAGCCTTCCTCAATCATCCTTTCCCGCTCAACCTCCAAACGGCCAACTGTAGCCACTGTGGCTTTGGATGGAGCAGTGGGCCTTGCGACAGCAAAATCTGATCCAACGGAATCCTCCATGGCGGAGATACTGACAGATTGCGGAGGTCCGCAAACCATGGCCTTCTGGGCCAATAAGGTGCCACCATGAGGATCTCTGCTTTCTCGGCTATCAATTTTCGAATCACCCTGGGGATTAATGGAAGCGGAGGGAAGGCGTACAGTAGCCTGGGAGGCCACGGGCAACGCAAGGCATCATGATTCTCTGCTCCGCTGGAGGGATAACGGGAGAAGAACCTCGGTGTTTGCGCGTTGAGCGGAGACGCAAAAAGGTCTACTAGGGGCTGACCGAACCTGGCTGCTGCTTCTCTGAACAGATGTGGGTGCAGGCGCCACTCTGCCTGATCCAGTGTTGCCCTGCTGAGCCAGTCTGCTTGGACATTGGAGGCCCCGGAAATGTGCTCTGCTCTGATGGATAAGAGGTGCGCTTCTGCCCATCGACACAGTCGCTCGGCCTCTCTCATGAGAAGGAGGGAATGGGTGCCCCCTTGCCGATTGATGTGGGCCTTGGTTGTAATATTGTCCGTTAGGACCAAGACATGGCGCCCCCTTACCCGATGAAGAAATGTTCGCAGAGCCAGGTACACTGCACGAAGCTCCAACCAGTTGATGCTCCGACTTCGCTCCGAACGGGTCCAAACTCCCTGTGCTGAGAGAGATTGTGGATGGGCCCCCCATCCGGAAAGACTTGCGTCTGTCGTGAGAACAACCCTTTGAGGTTCCTGGAATAGCTGACCTCTGTTGACAGATGGTCACGTCCACCACATGAGGGAGGCGAGAACTTTCGGCGGGACCTTCATTATAAAGCTTGACGTGCTCCTTCCTGAACGCTGATATGGCAGGAGGAACCATTGCAAAGATCTGGAATGCAAGCGAGCCCATGGAATAATGGAAATACAGGAAACTAGCTTCCCTAGCAGTTTGGATAAATTGAGCAACGATGCTTTCCCGGTCCGCCGGATATCTCTGATAGTGGTGCGGATACTAATAAGTCTCACCTGAGAGAGAAAGACCCTTCCTTCAACAGAGTCAATCACAGCCCCTAGATGAGATATACTAGTGGAGGGAGTAAGCTGACTCTTTTCCCAGTTCACTAAGAACCCGTGGGACTGAAGTACTGAGAGGGTAGCGCTAGTATCGCTCTCGGCTTGATGTCAGGAAGGGGATACAACCAGGATATCGTCAAGATAACAGTGGATCCGGATGGGAATTTGTCTAAGGTGAGCTGCAATAGCCGCCAACACCTTAGTAAAAGATCTCGGGGCTGAGGCTAGACCAAAGGGGAGGGCTACATACTGGAAATGCTGATTATTATAACAAAATCTGAGATATTTAGAATACGAGGAATGAATGGGAATATGGAGATAAGCCTCGGAAAGGTCAATTGACGTAAGCCAGTCTCCTTCTCTGATGCCCTGTAAAATCGACTGCAGAGTCTGCATTTTGAATTTATGGCGTACAATAAAACGATTTAACCTCTTAAGATCTAAAATGGGTCTCCATCCCCCGGAATGTTTAGGCACCAAGAATAAAAGTGAATAGAAACCCCTTCCCTGTTGGGAGAGGGGTACAGGTTGAATAGCCCTAATATCAGAGAAATGTTTGATGGCAGAAGTCATAAGAGCCCGTTTAGTAGGATTCCTAGAAATGGGTGAAACCCTGAAATGTTCGGGGGGAGGAGAGAGAAACTGCAGGGTCAAGCCAAAATGCACTGAATCTGTAACCCAAGTATCAGAGGTGGATTCCTCCCACTTGTCTGCAAAAAGCCTGAGGCGGCCGCCTATAGTAAGAAAACCTGCAACGTTACCTGGGCCGGCGGGCCGCTCTACTCCCGGAACCCCTGAAGGGCCTTCTGTAACTGCCCCCTCTCTTGCCTCTGTCTCCTGAGTTGCCCCAGTCCTGGTAGGACGGCCGGAATGAGGGAGAGCCCTGAAATCTAGGAAAGAATGATGACTGGAAGGAGGGACGAAAGGAGCCCCTCTGAAAGGACTGGGAACTCTTGGCTTCCTGCCTACGAAAAAGTGAAGGCAGAAACTTTTTCTTATTTCGGGTCTCCAGGAGTAATGGCTCCAGAGCGGGCCCAAATAATTTCCCTTTTACTATGGGGGCTGAAGCCAACTTAGACTTATTTTTAATATCAGCCTGCCAGTGTCGAAGCCAAAGCAATTGTCTGGCAGAAACATGGGAAGAAATAGCTCGGGATGAGAACTTAACCGAATGAAAGGTAGCGTCGGCTGCAAATTCCGCCGCTGCCGTGATCTTTGCAATATCTTGATGGGCTCTGGTATCAGCTGGGGAAATGTGTTGCTTCAGCTGTCTGAGCCACCTGATGGAGGATCGGGTGAAAACGGAAGCGGCCGTGGCCGACCGGATAGCCCAGGCATCAGCGGTGTGAGCCCGCCGGAGCGCCATCTCCGCTCGCTTATCCTCCGGCTTCAGTGCCTCTAGTGCATCGGTAGGATTGGAAGAAGAAGCAAGCCTTATAATTGGATCATCTACTTCCGGGGTATCTAACATAGCTGAGAAATCTGAATCCAGGGTAAACAATCTCTTGTCCTGACTAGAAGGGGCCGGAGAAGGACCCACCGAAGCCAACTGCTTTGCTACCAGATCTGAGAAGATTGGGGGGGCCGGAATAATGTCTGCTGCCACTGTCGGCTGTCTAAACATAAGGTCATCAGGACCTTCTGGACTCGATGGAGGGGGTTCAGAAGGAGGCTGAGAGGCCAGACCTGAAATGTTCTTTGCCTTAAATGGCAAGGACTTAAATAAATGGGGTTTTAAAAGACCCACAACAGCCGGTTGTTCAGGAGAAAGACCCTCATCTTCTGACATTTCTCCCTCCATTGGTCCCCCTCCAGAAAGGGTTCCGAATACTGTAAGGAACCTCTGTCAGAACCTTCGTACTCTCCGAACGGTTCAAGGCCCACTTCCTCTTCTTCTTGGGTATCCTCCCCCTCTGGGAATGGAACATCCATGTGAGGAGGTACCTGACCATGCTGTGACGCTGGTGCAGAAGGAGATCTCCCGGATAAAGACTCAGCCTCGGGAGTCCTCCCTCGGGAATCTGGTCTAGCGAGCTGCTGCATTCCTTCAGCTATACCTTGACGGATGGCAGACTGCATCCATTCTCTGATGTTCTCAGGTGCAATAATTGGAGCAGGTTCCTCAGAGCGTAGACCTGCAGCGGTTGGCGTAAATGTCGCCTCTGGTACACGGGAGGGCTGGTGGCCTCGGGTGGAAGTACTGCCCCTAGAGGAAGATGGTTGGCTCGGCGGGGGGGGGTAGAAGGAAAGACAGATGTTATAGCGTGAGACTCTTTAGCCCGCTTGCTAAATTCCCTTTCTAGGGCCTTATGACGTCGTAAGGCATCTCTTTGAGAAGCACTGGAAGAATCCTTGTCCCTTCTGCGAAGGTAGTGCGTCTTAGACTTGGCCTTCAGAGAAGAGCCAGTAGGATTAGCCTCTGCCATGGTATTGAAAGAAAAATGGCAGTTGGCACGCCTAGGAGTTCGGCCTACAAACGTAAACCAGTTTTCCTAAAATTGGGTCACGTCCCCCTTTTTGAAATAAATTTTATTCTAGAACTAGCTATTATCTATTCAAAAAAATCTCCTTTCTCTCTCTCTCTCTCTTTTTTTTTAAACCTTATGCAATAAAAAAACAGAAAACAATTCTAGCAGCTAAATTAAAAATCTGAATATATACACTAGCAATTAAATACGAAAAAAGGGGTCAGGTTCAAGTAAGGAAAACCAAATAGCCCCAAAAGGTACAGCAAATAATAATAATAATAATAACTTAATTCCAAATAGACCAAATGAACGCTGAGGCCAAGCAATTGTGAAAGGCAAGATAAGAAAAAAGAGATAGGCCTCTATAGGCAGCCCCCCAACAACATGGAGAGTACGTGCCTGCGCTTCTGAACTAGCTGCGGGCCAAGGAAGAAAGCCAACAATATTAACTCTAAGAGAGACAGCAGGGCACAGGACCACAGTGCTCTCTCAGTAAAAATAAAGGCTCCACGCGACCTGACAATCCCGCTAAGGGCCTACAAAAAAACCTCGCAGCTCACTCTCAAACTAAAAGGAAAAAGGCCTTACTTGTTAAGAAAACAAAATGGCGCCGGCCACGAGGCGTGCCCAAAATGGCCGCCCGGCTCAGAACGCACAGCTCAGAAGCGCACCAGCCCACCGCAACTTCAAAAGAGAGAAGGAAAGAGCTGGGAGAGGAAGCGCTGCCTCCTCTGAGGCGTTCTAGGGGGGAAGACGCAATTTGCGCTTTTAAAATACAGCGCAGGGCCAAGCGGCTGAGCCCAGCACGCTTGGAACGGCAGAGGATAGATTAGAAGGGGTGGGGGGGGACAAAGGGCTCCAACCCCTTACTTCCCTCCTGGGAGCGAAATCGCTCCACCAACTAAATTTGGGATCGCACTAGCCTTGCAGGGAGAGGGAAAAAAAAAATGAATCAAACCTGATCCAACTTTCAACGATCACCTGAAACGGCCAAGGAACTAGAAAAAACTGCCTGCTTCTCGAAGGCTGAGCTAAAACTGGGAGGAACGCATGGAGGAGTCACGTGGAGGAGGAGGGCGTTCCTCAATTTCAGCTCAGCCTGTGAGAAGTGAAGACTGAAGCACCTCCCACTCTCTGGATGCTCGTAGCAGTTCTACGGAGAAAGAAGAATTCTCCTATTTTCCCACAACCACCAACCTGGGAAGTGGGTTGGAATCAAAGACAGTGACTAACCCAAAGTGCTGCCTAGGGGAGACCTAAAATTCACTGTCTCCTGCTTTCTAGGCCAATACCTTTGCCACTATACCAAACTGGCTCTCAAATAATGATTGATCTCATTTAAAAGATGCCATCCCTAAAAAAAATATACATGGAAATAAAGGTAGTCCTCGATTTACGACCACAGTGAAGCCCAACATTTCTGTTGCTAAGTGAAACATTGGCTGAGTTTTGCCCCGTTTTAGGACCTCTCTTGACATGGTTGTTCACAGCAGTTGTTAAGTTAGTAATACGATTGTTAAGTGAATCTTGTGTCTCCATTGTCTTTACTTGTCAGAAGGTTACAGAAGATGATCACATGATCCCATCATAAATATGAATCACTTGCCAAGTGTCTCAACTTTGATCACGTGACCATGGGGGGTGTCCTGCAATGGTCGTAAGTGTGAAAAATGGTCATAAGTCCCTTTTTTCAGTGCCATTGTAATGTTAAATGGTCACTAAATGAACTGTTGTAAGTTGAGGACTAGCTGTAATGCAAAATGTCCGGAAGCAAGCCTTTGGCCCAGGGGGAAATAGAGGTAACCAGGTACAGCATAAATCGGTGCATTGAACTGAATGAGACTCACCCTTAAGTCCACATGGAAAGAGTTGCTGCGTGATGGAAGGCCACCTGTATCATCAATGAGGAGGTTTTAGGATGCTTTATCTGGAGGTTTAAACTAATTGGAGATTTTTCCTGCAAAGAAAGTCCCCAGCACTGAAAACAAGGCATTTCTCTCCCTATTATCTGCCTTAACTGAATCACAATTGTCCATTCTAGGCCCAGTAGGGTAGAGAGAGAGATAAAGAAGCCATTCTAATAAGATTCACATATGCACTAAACATATGTTTCAAGATTTAAATGGTGTAATAAACTTTAATTATATTTTCTGTCAACCTTTTATTTAACTTTAGATATATGGAATGAGGAAAAGGACTTGAGGGTTTTTATCTAGTAATATAACTGTCACATGTTAAGGCTAATATTTCAAGTGGAAAATTAACTGAAATTAGCTGCATTTTAAATAAGTTGTTTGAAGAGGTTAAATTACTCACTGCAAAATTAAATTCATTACCAAAATATATAGCCAGTTTGTCTGCTATGAAAAAAAAAAGTCTATCGGATTATTTATTAGAGGTGTGTGTGTGTGTGTGTGTGAGTGAGTGAGTGAGTAAAAGAGAGAGAGAGAGAAAGAGAGACAGACAGACAAAATATAATGTCTTCTGATTCAAGTGCAGAGAAAAAAGTTTGTGAAATCATATTCAGGGCAAAATATAGAGCCCCTGTAGTTTGATGCTGAAACATCTGTCTTTCTTTACTGTTTTCATCATTTATTTTTAATTGGTGTGAGGGCAGGGGAAATGCTTTTAAATAACTTTTAAAAGAAAGATCCCTTGGTAGATGCATGTAGGGTTTTGGCAGTGGCGCAGGCTATTGAGGGAACACCCGAGCCACCTTGGGAGTATTTTCCAATGGTCCCTGACAATAGCAATAGCATTTAGAGTTATATATCCGCTTTTAGCATTTTACAGCACTCTCTGTGCAATTTACAATGTAGAAGCATTATTTGAATATTGCCCCCAACAATCTGGGTCTGCATCTTACCAATCTTGGAAGGATGAAAGGCTACGGAAAGTCAACCTCGAGCTGTACTTTAACCCCTGCACTGACAGGCTCTTTAAAAACACCCAAGCAAGCAAAATCACAGTTCGCACTAGGCAGAAAGGAAAAAGCTGAGAAAAACAGAGCTTCATACCCATAAAATGCCCCTTCTCCATTTCAAAGAGGTTCAACGGTTACAGAAGCTACTATTCCTGGCTTGCAAGCAGAAAAGAAAGACCAAAGCACAGAAACTCCTCCTGCCCAGATGGTTTGATTTCATAATTTGAACAGGCTGCAGCTTCAAAGGAGAATCTTTGGTTGGAAAAGCTTTGTGTCTGAGGCTGTGGATGAATGAATCTGCTACCCTCCTTATCTTCCAATGCTTCCCCTGTACAGGTAACTCTTTTACGACATGAATTTTTGTCATTAAGTGAGCCATGTTAAGCCTGGTTTCCCCAACCAGGGTTAGGGAGACAAGCTAAACAGAATGTGCAGCGTTAGTCAGATAGGCACACAGATAAATGAGTGAGCTAAGCTTGTATGTTTATTAACATACAGTAAAAATAACAGATACGCTTGTGCTATCAAAAATATAGTTTATTCCATTATGAGTTCATAGCATAGTCAAAATAACAGTCCAATAGTCATGTATCATTTAGTCAGTCCATTCAGGGATATTCAGTTAGCAAAGTCTGTGTAGAATATCCTATGTCAGTTCACTTACAAATCAGTCCTTTGTTTCTCTCCCGTTCGAGCAATGCAGTCTTGATTCCAAGCAGTAATCAGGGATCATCAAAGCCAGAGAAAGAGCAAACTGTCGTCTTGCTTCTTTTAAAGTGCTTTCACAACCACTCCCCTAATTACAGTCCCTATATTTAAAGTAGCAGACACTTTAACTTATAAACTATGATTACATATTTATTATTTTACCTAAACCAGTTAGAGTAAACAATGTTATCCCTAACATTCTCCCCTTTTAGGAAATAATAATAAATATAACTATTTACATCTTTAAATCATATTTGTTACAACTCTCTTTAAACTTGCTTACTCCTTGAGCTTTTGTAAATTGGTCTGCAATGTTTTCTTTTGTCATGCAGTATTCCAATCTTATTAGCCCATTCTTTACAGATTCACTAACATTTAAGTATCTTAAGTCAGTATGCTTTGATCTAGTTTTTACAGCAATACTAATAGCTAACTTTATAGCTGCCTGGTTGTCCTCGTACACAATAATGGAATCTTTTACAGTTATACCCATGTCTAATAATAACTGTTTGTACAGAATTAAGTCAGTGCATAGTAATGACAGACATGAAAATTCCGCTTCCATTGTGGACAAGCTAATATGCTGTTGTCTGATTGACCTCCACCCTATTAGTGTCTTACCAAATAATATAGCCATCCCAGATGTTGATTTTCTAGTGTTTATATCAGTTGCAAAACTTGCATCTGCATAGGCACTAAGACTCAAATCACCCTTTGGTTCTATATACAATGCATGGTTCATTGTTCCTTTAAGATATCTTAAAATTCTCTTTAATGATTGCCAATGACATTGATGTGGATCTGAATTAAAACGTGCCAGCTGATTTACACTATAAGCTATATCAGGTCTTGACCAATTGCTTATATATGATAAGCTACCAATCAAAGATTGATATATAGACTTATCAAATTTGGGACTTTGATCATCAGTTTGGCAAACTTCCTGACTCATTGGAGTCTTTGCCAGTTTACAAAGTTCCATTTTAAACATTTTAATTAATTGGCAAATTTTATCTTCTTGAGATATCTTAAAACCATTTTTTGTTTTGTTAATTGTCAATCCTAGATACTTTTTAATTTCACCTAAATCCTTTAATTTTATCTTTTTGGCTAATAATGATATAATCTCATTAGCTTCATTATTAGTCTTAGTTATCAAAGCAATATCATCTGTAAATAATAACAATAATGACACCGTTCCATTATTTTCTCTTTTAAACACACATGGATCTGCTAAACCAGATTTAAAACCTATATTGTTTAACTCTTTCACAATATATTGGTTCCACTCAAACCCAGATTGTTTCAACCCGTAAAGACTCTTTTTGAGTTTCCAACAATCATTACTATTTACTTTATTGTCTTTTAAAATAACTGGCTTTTGTAAATATATAGTGTGCTGCAATGGTGCATGCAGATAGGCAGTTTCTACATCTAAATGGTTAATGATATAGTTTTTCTTAGCTGCCCACACTAATGTTGCTCTTAAAGATGTTGCTTTAAGACTTGGTGCGAAAACTTCATCGTAATCAGATGCAGTTTGATTAAATCCTTGAGCTACTAACCTAGCTTTATGGGTAACAGTCCCATCATTTCCAGTTTTTACTTTAAATATCCATTTGCACCCAATGGATTTTTCTCCTGGAGGTAATTTAGCATCTTCATATACTTTCATTACCTTTAATGAATTTAGTTCTTTTTCCATTGCTTTTTGCCAATTCTCCTGATCCTTAGCAGGATACATCTTAAGTTTATCTACACTAGTTGGAACTTTAGTTACTTAGCAAACTATACTTGCTTGATACCTATCAGGTGGTCTAGTTACACATGTAGTACGTCTAGGTATTACAGGAATTACAGGTGGACTTTCCTTTATTAACTCTTCTTGATTATCTAACTCTTCCTGATCAACTGTTTCCTCTTGTTCTGGTCCTATTTGCTCTTCGTGGACTTCTTCTTTAATTGGACTCTTCTTATAACTAATCTGATCTTTCTGCCTTTTGTAGGGTTCAATAATTACTTCATTATTTAAATCTTGCTCTAATCTATTCCATTCTACATGTTCTTGGAATTTTGCACTAGCACTGGTGTAAACTCTAGATGTACCTGGTTCCCAGAATCTATAAGATCTATGATTAGATGTATATCCTACAAAAAATAATCTTTTAGCGCTATGCTGTCCTTTGTGTCTGAGTTGTGAAGGAATATGCACCCATGCTGGTGCTCCAAATGTGTGCATGTAACTTAAATCAGGTTTTGTACCATGCCACAATGTGAATGGTAATTCACCTGTTGTTGAATTAACAACATTATTTAATATATGATTACCACACATTATTGCTTCTCCCCATAAATTGTCAGGTAATCCTGAATCAGACATCATAGTTCGTGTCATTGATTGTAATGTTTGGCCTCGTCTCTCGATAAAGGCATTATATTGTGGCCTATATGGTGCAGACTTTTTATGTTGAATACCTAACATTCTTAGTCTGTTCTGGAATTTATTATTTGTAAATTCCATACCATTATCTGTAATAAGAGTTACTAATTTCTTTTTAGTTTTCCTTTCAGCAAATTTTATCCAATTAAAGAGATTTTGATACGTTTCAGTTTTGCTCTTCATTAAATAGCAAAACCCATATCTAGAATAGTGGTCCATTATGTTTAGTATGTAACGAGCTCCTCCTACACTTGGTTTTTTTCGGACCTATTAAATCTGCAAATACTACCTCTAAAGGCTCTTTGGTCGTAAATCCATCAACTCTATTAGCCGGTGTGACCCTGGCTTTGCTTTGATTACAGGCATTACATTGCAAATACTTATTACAAGGTTTCAAACTAAGGTTTTATTCCCTTAGATAATTCAACAGTTTTCTTAAGCATTTTAAAATTTAAATGCCCTAGCCTTCGATGTAACAAGTGAATACATTCATCATGGGGTTTCTTATTTTCATAAACCGTGTTTGCCACCTTTAAACCATCATCATTTAACACATATAATTCACCTCTTAAAGATGCAGTAATTTTCTTATCTTCTTTTTCAATTATGCAGTTATCTCCTTTAAAAGTAACTACATATCCTAGTTTAACCAAAATTCTAACTGAAATTAAATTAAACTTAAGTTGTGGTACATATAACATTTTTACATTCTCTTTTATAAAAGAACAATATGCTATACCTTGACCTTTAGCTTTCAGTTTCCAGCCATTGGCTAACGATATCTGCTGTGTACTCTGGGACATTTTAATAAAATTTTTGTTATCATTTGTTATACAGTGGGATGCTCCACTGTCAACTACCCATAAATTATTTTTTACAGCTCCGTTACTATACATGGCTAACTCTAAATTTTTATTTATCTTTTGATGACTTTTTGTATTCTGGCCAGCGTTCTGGCATTTTGCTTTTTTACAAAATCTTGCCAAATGTCCTCTTCCTCCACAATTAAAGCACTTTTTAATTGCGTATGCAGTAGGAGATTCATTATCTTCTTTTTGAGGTTGCTGCCTCCTTAATTCATCTCTTTCAAGCCTTCTTCTGGCCTCTTCAATCAATCTGCCAGTTATATCAGTTAAAGTTAAACTTTCCTTTGGCAATATTTCAAGGGAAGTTACATAGTTGTCATAACTTTCATTAAGGGAAGATAGAATTATGTAGACTTGGTGTAGTTCAGAGAAAATAAGCTCTTTCTCATGCAGTTCTTGAAAAATGCTTTGCATAGTTTTCAAATGACTCAGCATATCACCATTCGTCTGGAGATGCGTACTGAAAAGCTTCCGTGTTAGATTTATGTGAGCACCAACATTATCTCGAACATAAATCCTCTTCAGCTTCTGCCAACACCCAACAGCCGTTTTCTCTCCATGGATATAAACAAGCTGTTGGTCAGTTAAGGTTAAAGCAATTATGCAAATAGCGTGTTCATTTTTATGCATAAATTCTTCTATCTTTAGTCTATCTTCATCATCCTCTGGATCCCATTCTTCTACGTTTGGTGGATTTTCAATTATGTTCCACAAACCTTCTCTTCGTAGAAGTAGACTACATTTCATAGACCATGATACATAGTTTGTTCCATCCAACTTGGATATAAGGGACAAACTTTGTAGATTGACTTGTGCCATGTTTTCTTTGTATGGATATAAAACTATAATTAATAAAGCACAGCTGTCTGTTTACTGTAATGTTTAACAACACAAACTCTCACTTTTACATAAATCTTTTTTATCCTAGTTAAACTGACTTTGCAGCCTCTGGGACTATAACCAGTGTTAAGCCTGGTTTCCCCAACCAGGGTTAGGGAGACAAGCTAAACAGAATGTGCAGCGTTAGTCAGATAGGCACACAGATAAATGAGTGAGCTAAGCTTGTATGTTTATTAACATACAGTAAAAATAACAGATACGCTTGTGCTATCAAAAATATAGTTTATTCCATTATGAGTTCATAGCATAGTCAAAATAACAGTCCAATAGTCATGTATCATTTAGTCAGTCCATTCAGGGATATTCAGTTAGCAAAGTCCATGTAGAATATCCTATGTCAGTTCACTTACAAATCAGTCCTTTGTTTCTCTCCCGTTCGAGCAATGCAGTCTTGATTCCAAGCAGTAATCAGGGATCATCAAAGCCAGAGAGAGAGCAAGCTGTCGTCTTGCTTCTTTTAAAGTGCTTTCACAACCACTCCCCTAATTACAGTCCCTATATTTAAAGTTTCAGACACTTTAACTTATAAACTATGATTACATATTTATTATTTTACCTAAACCAGTTAGGGTAAACAATGTTATCCCTAACAAGCCACATTGAATTACTGTTTAGTTATTCAGTGAAGCATTATGTGGTTGTTAATTATGTGGTTGTTAAGCAAATCCAGCTTCCCCCATTGACTTTGCTTGTCAGAAGCAGCTGGGGAGGTCACAAATGGTGATTATATGAGACTCCAGGATGCTGCAACCATTGTAAATATGTATCAGTTATCAAACACCGAAATTTTAAACATGTGACTGTGAGGATGCTACAATGGTTGTAAGTGCAAGAACAGGACATAAATCCCTTTTTTCAGTGCCATTATGACTTCAAACTGTAAGGTCCCAAAATGTACTTGAGTCACCAAAATGCCAAAGAGAGAGACCCAAGAAGAGGCTTGAAAAAAAAAAATATCAGCTTTTGTTTGCACAAAGAAGAGCAGGGTAGACATTCCACAACATACAAAGAGCATGCAGTGAAAGATCACACCTTAGGAAAGTATGGCATTCTTTTATACCTTTTATATCTACCCAATTCTAGCCCGCTGGCCCATGCCTTCCTTGCAGGGGTGGGATGCTGGGGGTTTGCAGAGGTTCAGGAAGACCCCTAGCTAAGATTCTGCACAGTTCAGAGAGCCCCCAAATCCCACTCCTGGCTGGTCCCACCCACACCACCCCGCCCCTCCCAGGAGTCCCCACCTGGCCTGTTTTGGATGCAGATAAGTGCAGGCTGTGTGCGGAGAGTGAGGGAGGGTGAAAAATGGGCCCCGCCCCTCCCAGAAGTCCCCACTTGGCCTGTTTTAGATGCAGATAAGTGCAGGCCATGTGTGGAGAGTGAGGGAGAGTGAAAAATGGGCCTCCCATAAGTTTGTTTCTGGCTTCCAGAGAGCCTCCAGAGCCCAGGGAGGCTGTTTTCACCCCACCAGAAGCTCGAGGCAAAAATGGGCCTCCCAGAGACTCTGGAAGATCAGAAATGAGCCTGTTTCCAGCCTCCAGAGGGCCTCCGGAGCCTGGGGAGGCTATTTTTGCCCTCTTAGAGGCTTGAGGAAAGCCTCCGGAGCCCAGGGAGGGCAAAAAACAGGCCTCTTATCATGGTGCAGGAGGCCGACTAGGCCACAGCCACCATAGCTATGCCCATCCAGCAACTGGGCAGAGAACCTGTTGCTAAAAATTTTCAAGCCTACCCTCGCTTCCTGGTAGCCCTGCATTGGCCGTGCAGCAAGGAACAGGGGAGCTGGGTGCTTAGCAACAACAGGTATTTGCCCAGTATAACCCTGCCAAACTGTGACATATTCAGTTCCAGACACCGAGTTATAAAAAAAAAAAAAAACCCAAGATAACAGAAATTAGATCACTGGTAGAAGCAAATGGCAGAGGCAATTCTAATTCTTACAGAAGCGAAATAGCAAGTTATTATGTCCTTTCATTCTATCTATTCTACTATTATGTCCCTTCAGAACAGTCACTAAATGAATAATTGTAAGTTGAGGCCTACCTGTAGTTTCCATGTGGGGAAAGGAAGTGCCCCATTTTCATTGGAGAGTCATCTCATTGGCAAATGGTGCCCTTCAAGGGAAAGCCTGGGAGAGAATGGACAGGCCCAGAGAGATGAAGCAGTGGACAAGAGAAACCCATTCAAAACAGTGGCCTTGTCTAATATTAACAGTAAAGTAATGTTCCAAAGCATTGTAACAATTAATGTAGCAGAGACATATTTTGCACCAAGGGTGCATGGGGAGATTAAGATCAAGGTCACACTCCTGTCTTTTTTTGACACATATGCACTATTAAAAAAGAGCAGGGCTTTAATCAGAGGTGGTATTCAGCAGGTTCTGACCAGTTCTGGAGAACCGATAGTAGAAAGTTTGAGGAGTTCAGAGAACTGGCAAATACCACCTCTGACTGGCCCCATCCCCATCTATTTTCTGCCTCCTGAGTCCCAGCTGATCGGCTGGGTCTTCTTTTGTTGCCCTGCACAGGAGAACGGAGCCGGAAAGCAGGTTAGTGGGGTAGGGAGGGAATGGAGATTTTGCAGTATCTTTCCCCTGCCATGCCCACCAAGCCAAGCCACAACCACAGAACCGATAGAAAAAAAAAAAAAAATTGAATCCCACCACTGGCTTTAACTGCATTAACACTGCTCTTATAACTGCAATGCAGATATCTTCATTGGCCTACTTCCGGCAATAACAATTCAGAAATATGTATTTTATTTATTTATCTATCAAATTTATTTGCCACCCATCTCACCGGATAATTGGAGGACGGAATACTGAATGCTAGTGCTGTGCTTCTTCTCCTGAGTCACAGGAAGGCAAGTCAGATTACTTGATTCTTTTTAGCATTTCTCTGGATGGTGCATTAAAGATGACCATGGGAGAGTTTATGTGATTCCATGGAGATGCAGTGGGAGAGGATTCCTGCACTTGGCCAGAGGTTGAAGCTTCCAAACCTGCCATTGTGATTCCTGTAGCCTCAAATTGCAATGTTTGCATTGTATACATCATGAATTCTGTTCTATCTCGGAGGGTAGGCACAAGAACGGAGACGAGACATCGGATAGTGACTCCAAACTCTTTATTAGTGACTTCAGGAACAGAGCTAAAAGGTACGGCAGCAGCAGCCCTTTTTATAGAGCTGGCTGCTGTCAAAGCGTCCAATGGTTTAAGTTTGCTGCGCTTGGGCCGTCCAATCGCGGCAGCCCATTAACTAGCCAATTGGATCAGCCCTGAACAACCAATCGTGACCCGCTGTTAATGGATCAATCAAACTTGCAGGATTACAAGCCTGCTGTGGAAAAGGCCAGTCAGGTTTGCAGGCTTATGAGCCTGCTAGTTCGGAACAACCCTCCCCTCTAGGTTTCGCCTAAGGGGTGGGGTGATGTATTCGCGCAGGTAGGCCGGTCTTCGTACCTGTCTACCTGACTTGCGTTGTTCAACCTGCCTTCGCTCGGATTCTGGTTCTGGTGGGTCGTTTAACGGTGACCTGGCTTCACTGCTGGGCAACCCTGGAGGTGACCTGGGGTGACCCTCAATGTTTCTGTCATCTGGATTTTCTGGACTTACTGACCCCGCTCAGCTGCTATTGCCTAGAGACACGACCAAATGCCAAGGCTCCTCTTCAGCAGGTAAGTATGCTGGGCTTGCTTGTTCGGTCTGTGGGTTTGTGAGGTTTGGGCCAGGTGTTAGTTTGTTTTCAAAATCCTTGGCTTCCCTTCCCCCTCTGGTTCCGAGTTCAGAATTTGCGGAGGGGGTAGTTGTCAGCCTGGAATGCAGCTGGTCAATGTGGCGTTTCCACAATCTTCCATCTGTGGTTTCTAATCGGTAGGAATGGGGACCTGTAACTTGTGTTATTTTGGCAGGGACCCAATATGAGGTCTCCTACCTTAAACGTGCAATGTTTGCTGCTGGAACCCAGGGGCTTTTCTGGGGTGTATGCAGGGTGTATTCGGTCTAGGTGCGACCTAAGATTCCAGCCCATCAGGAGTTCGGCTGGGCTTTTGTTTGTGGTGCTGCTCGGTGTAATATGTTGGAGAAGGAGCATCCTGGTGACTCTGTCGTGGATGTTTCCTTGGTCCATTTTGTGCAGGGTTGTTTTAGTGAACTGAACAATTCGTTCAGCCCTGCCATTGGCCGCCAGGTGAGCAGGTGATGTTAAGGCGTGGCGTATCCCCTGGTCTGCTAGGTATTGTTCAAACGCCAGGGCGGTGAACTGCGGGCCATTGTCAGAAACCAAGACATCTGGAAATCCGTGCATTGCAAACAGTCTGTTTAGTTTTTTGATGACCGCTTCAGTGGTGGTGGTCTTCATCTTGTTCACCTCGAGCCAATTTGAATATGCGTCCACTGTTATTAGGAAGGTATGCCCTTTTGTAGGTCCTGCAAAATCGATGTGGATGCGGGACCATGGACCCCTGGGTGTTTCCCATTCTGTTGGTGGTGCTTTTGGTGGAGCCGAACGTGATTCTTGGCATTTGCTACAGGTGGCAACCCAGGCTTCAATTTGTTTGTCCATACCTGGCCATCAGGCGTAGCTCCTTGCCAGTGCTTTCATCCGCATGATGCCTGGGTGTCCATCATGTAGCACTTTCAGGACTCTGTTGTAGCTTTTCAGGAATGGCTACTCGGTCTCCCCACAATACGCACCCTTTTTGGGAAAACAGTTCTGTTTGTCTGTTTTTGAAGGGTTTGAACTTGTCATTGGGTTCGATTTCTGGCCATCCCCTCTCCACCCAGCTGAGGACCCACGACAAACAAGGGTCTTTTTTTGTTTCCAAAGTGATGTCTTGTGCAGTTAGTGGAGGTGAGGGAAGCATTTCAATTTGTAGCGTGGATACCGTAGGAGCTGTATCGTCCAGGAAATCAGGCAATGGCGAACGGCTTAAGGCGTCAGCATGGGGAATGGCTTTTCCCGGGTGATGTGTTAACAGATAGTCATAGGTGGCTAAGAACTCTGACCATCATGTCATTTTTGGCGATAGAATGTGGGGAGTTGGTTTATCCCCTGCCAAAATGCCAAGCAACAGCTTGTGGTCTGTTATTATAGAAAATGATCTTCCGTATATGTATTCGTGGAACCTTTTAATGGCGGATACAATAGCAAGGGCTTTTTTATCTAATTGACTGCAGTTTCTTTCAGTTTTAGACAAGGTTCTTGAAAAGGATGCAATAGGTGCCTCTGTACCATTTGGTAGAATGTGGCTCAGTGTAGCTCCTACTCCAAAAGGTGAGGCTTTACAAATCACAATCAAGGGTAGTGTCTCGTTATATTGAATTAACACTGCATCTGATGTTAAAAGATCTTTGACTTGCTGGAAAGCATGCTCCTCTCGACGTCCCCAAACCCAGGAAGCCTTCTTGTCGAGGAGCCTATGCAGGGGTTCAGCAACAGTTGCCTTCTGGGGTAGGAAGATGTTATAAAAGTTAATAAGGCCCAGGAAAGCTTGGAGGTCTGTCTTGTTTCTAGGTCTTGGAGCATTTTTAATAGCTGCCAATTTCTTTTCGGTTGGGTGAATACCTTGCTTGTCAAGAAAGTAGCCAAGATATTCAACCCTCTCAGTGCATAACTGGCACTTTTCCCTTTTTACTTTGAGTCCTGCATCTTGCAATTTTTGCAGGACAGTTCTTAGACATTTTTCTAATTGACTTCGTGTTGGGGCGGCTATTAATACATCATCGAAATACAATGCAACTCCTTTTATGCCTTGCAGCAACCTTTCCATCAAGCTTTGGAAAATGGCCGGTGCTACGCTTACTCTGAATTGGAGTCTATTACATTTGAACGCACCCCTGTGCATGACTATGGTTTGGGCTTCTGCTGTCTTTGTGTCTACTGGCAGCTGCTGATACGCTTGGGCTAGGTCAAGTTTCGTGAATACTTTTCCGCCCCCAAGCGAGTGAAGAAGGTGCTGGACCACGGGTACAGGATATGCGCTCTGTTGAAGCGTGTGATTCAGGGTGGCCTTGTAATCCCCACAGATTCTCAAAGATCCGTCAGATTTTACGGGGGTTACAAATGGGGTCTCCCATCGGGCATGGTCGATGGGTTCCAACACGCCCTGTGCTATTAATTTGTCCAATTGCTTGTCAATTTTCGGTTTGAGAGCAAATACTCGGCGTGGTTTTAGACGGATGGGTGCGATGTCAGGGCAGATATTAAATGAAATGGGGGACCCCTTGTACTTGCCTAATTGCTCGGAGAAGACTTCTTGAAAGTCCTGGATGAGGGCCACCTCCCAGTCTTCACTTATGGTCTGGTTGATGCCTGCCAATTCGATTCCTAATGGCACAAACCACTGTAATCGCAACAAGCTGGGTCGGTCTCTGTCAATGACGGTGAGAGGTAGAGTTGCGGTGTGGTCTTTAAATGAGACCTGGACGTGACTAGAACCAGCAACTGGGATTCAATTGCCTTGGTAGTCTTTTAATATAAGTCTCTGGGTGCTGAGGTCCTGACGGCGGATATCAGGGATCAGTTGCTTGAGAGTTTTCCAGGAGACCATGCATAAGGACGACCCAGAGTCGATTTCCATGATGCACAGTCTGTCTTCAATGATGACCTTTACCCAGATTTTCTTCGCACTGCTGAGGTGTTGCCAATGATGACGGTCTGATGTGCCTCCTCTCGTCTGGTAGAGGTAGCAGGTGTTTGGTTTCTGTTGTACTGGTTCCACTGGTGGTTAGGGTGGTCCCGGTTTGATGGGTGGTTGCCTGTTGTCTGCCGGAAATTTGCTTCATTCCTCTTGGGGCTAGATCCTCGTTTGCTTCTGCAGACCTTGGCGATGTGGCCCCATTTATCACAGGAACGACAGATGGCATCTAGGAATCTGCAGTCTGCTCGAGGGTGGTTTCCTCTGCATCCAGCACATTGAAAACTGGTTCTACGACCTTGCTGGTCTCGCTCTGATCTGAGTCTGTTGACTTCTTCCTCTTCACTTTCTGATGAGGATTCGATGTCTTCATGGTGGGCTGTTGATGTATGTCTCTCTGATGGCTTTGCGATGTCGCTGGGGGGTTGGCGGTTTGTTCCATTCGCTCGGCACATTTGGCTGACTTCCTGGTTGCTTCTGCTGCAGTAGCATCCGCTATGGCATCTGTGAGGGCGAAGTCTCCCTTTGCCATAATCTTGCTTTGAATGGTGAGGTCTCTTAGATCTAGGACAATATGATCTCTCATGGCTTCTTCCAGATTTGCAAAGCCACATAAACCTCCCAGATTCCTTAGATCAGCAACAAAGTCCCTGATGCTTTCGCTTTCCCGTTGGTCCCTCTGGTAAAACTCGTGTCTTCGGATGAGGGTTGGGACTGCTGGGGCGTAATGAGCCCGGAGAATGGGAGCGAGGGTGTCCCAGTCCATAGTTTTGACTTCAGCTGGTTTCTCTAGTACCTTTGCCATTTTGAAAACGGCGGGTCCGCAGTGCATTAGGAACACCGTGCGTTTCTTGCTGGGAGTGGCATCCTTCAGATTGTTGGTCTCCAAGAACATTTGGAACCTGTCCATGTAGGAGTCCCAGTCTTCGTTTGCTGGGTCAAATGGAGCAGGTGGTATCGCGCTGCTGGACATTCTGCCATCTCTGCGCGTTGTCAGCCATATGCTCTGTCACTACTTCGCGAGTGTTCAGTCAGCTCTTATCGTTCCACATTAGCTCTTATCGTCTCCTCATCCCACCTTCGTCGCCAGTGTTCTATCTCGGAGGGTAGGCACAAGAACGGAGACGAGACATCAGATAGTGACTCCAAACTCTTTATTAGTGACTTCAGGAACAGAGCCAAAAGGTACGGCAGCAGCAGCCCTTTTTATAGAGCTGGCTGCTGTCAAAGTGTCCAATGGTTTAAGTTTGCCATGCTTGGGCCATCCAATCGCGGCAGCCCGTTAACTAGCCAATCGGATCAGCCTTGAACGACCAATCGCGAACCGCTGTTAGCGGACCAATCAAACTTGCAGGATTACGAGCCTGCTGTGGAAAAGGCCAGTCCGGTTTGCAGGCTTATGAGCCTGCTAGTTCGGAACAAATTCTTTGTTTTTTTTTCACCCTACATCTTTTTTCCTGGAGATCATTTTCAGTCTTATGTTACTTGCCATTGCCCTTCTGATGCCTGTTATTACTGATCATTTAAATGTAATCCTTGTGTGTTCAAAGCATGTAATGCAATACTCTTTGGATATAATCCTGTTAAAATAAAACTGATTAGGAAATGAAAAAGCAGACTGGCCCAAATCATGTGGCTCTCGATAAGAGCAGGCTGATCTTTCTCTGTATATGTAACTCATATTGCATAATAAAAAGGGGTGTGCTACACTAAAGAATCATCTAAATTAATAAGTTAATATAGACTATTAAAAGCAAGGAGAGACATTGGTAACATTATTATTATTATTATTATTATTATTATTATTATTATTATTATTATTGTTGTTGTTGTTGTTGTTGTTGTTGTTGTTGCTGTTGTTTTGTTGTTGTTATGCAAACACATATTGTTTATATTTATTTTTAAAATAAATATTAAAAGATTATATTTGAAATAATTGAAATGAAACAAAAAGATGTTTCAATTGAGATTAATGAAAGAGGCTAGAATTAATGTGTTTGTTTCTCTCCTTACTGAAAATTTGGAATGGAAAAGGTAATAATAGAACTAAGTATGCATATATCAATGTATAATTGCTGTCATATTTGTATGTAAAGGTGATGACCCGGAAACATGTCGTCCACTAAAAAGATATTTTTGTTTTTAATGTGAAAAACTGAATAAAGTTTGTTAAAAAATAAATAAAAAATAAAAAGGGGTGTGCTGCTATATCACACTGCAACTATTTTAGAAGAAAGGGAAAATACAAAGAATTGGTGAATTCAAATTTTTAGTTGGCCTTACGAGAATCTTTCAAGGAAAAAGGAAAAGGCAGAAAAAGAAATCTCACTAATTGAATTCCAAGAGGACTGCCAAATGGCGGCTGAAAAAGAAGAAAGTGCAGTAGGTGGAAAGGTGGAAGCCAAAGAACAATGCGAACTAAGATCTACAAGAGCTGCTAAACCTAACTACAAAATATAACCATGGAAGAGAAAAAACTGATTACAATTCATATAAATGGACTTAACTCAGCTGTTAAAAGAAGGAAAACTTTCCATAAATTAGATAAATTACATATCAAAAAGCAACATGAACAACTGTTGATACAGCCAAAATTAGGGAAAATATTTACTTCTTTGACACAATGCAAGAAAAGAGGAGTGGTTTTATACATTAAAGATATTATCCCAGCTAAATTGATCTATACTGATGATGATGGAAGAATACTAATGGTGGAAATAATGGATAATAATATGAAAATGCTCCTGATTGCAATCTATGCCCGAATGACAATCAAGAAGAATTCTGTAAAAAGTTACATATGAAAATAGTTGAAGTGGACTATGCTAATATAGTTATGATGGGAGATATTAATGGAATTGTGGATAATAAACTGGACTATACAGCACAGAAAACAACAAAGCAAAACAGAAAGACTCTCCCTAAATCTTTTCTTAAAATGGTAGATGAAATAAACTTAAAAGATACATGGAGAGAAAGAAATGCTAAAACTAAACAATACACTTTCTATTCAAATAGACACTTATCATGGTCCAGAATAGACATGATATGGATGTCAACAGAATTGTTAGCTAATATTTAAGAAATAAATATTGAAACAAGTACTTGGGCAGATCACAATCCAATGACAATTAAATGGAAAGGACAAAGAAGAAGATCTAGATGGACGTTAAATAATACTATTTTAAAGGAAAAAGACTTCACACAGTGGATGGAGAAAGAATTGGCTTTCTTCTTTAGAGAAAACAAAAAAGAAGATACATCAATTCAGAATGTATGGGATACAATGAAGGCATATGCCAGAGGCTTGATAATAGACCACACAAGGAAAAGAAATACCATGAAAAGACTAACCTCTAAGGCATTAGAGGATGAGTATAAAGGATTTGAAAAAGAGCTGCAGAAAATGCCACAAAAAAAGGACATTAAGTTAAAAATGGATATAATTAAACATAAAATGGGTCTAATAGAAAAAGAAGAATTAGCACAGAAAATCAGAGGTGCTAAACAGAACTATTTTGAAGATGTAAATAAACCAGGTAGATAGTTAGCATATAAACTGAGAAAGGAGAAAGAATCAAGGAAAATACTACAATTAATAGATGATCAAGGCCAAGTTGGCTATGGCAGTAAAGAGAAGAAGGAAATCATTCGAGACTATTATGGGAAACTATATACACAAGAGAATGTTGATGAGGAAAGAGTCAAACAGTACCTATAGTGTTATGAACTAATAAAGGCGTTTAATAAAGTTTTAACAACCTTAAGAAAAAGCAGGGTTCTAATCCTGCACTTCTGATTGGCCGATAATAGCGACATCGGATTGGTCCCTTCTGGGAAATCTGATTGGCTGTTAAAGGGCCCACTCTCATTGGTTCAAAGGTTTAACACTTCCATGTTTCTCATTGGCTAATAGGACATCAGCCAACCCTATAAAAGGGCTGCTGCTACCCTAGGGTTTTGCTCTGTTCAGTATGCTTAATAAAGAGTTGGAGTTCAATGTTCACTGCCTCGTCTCCGTTCCTTGCACCCATGCGCAGAACTTAACACTGGCGACGAGGGTGGGATGCGGAGACATCAGAGCTGACTGAACCCTTACAGAGCACCAAACAGAGCACGTGGCTGAAGGCGCATCGACAACGGAAACCATGTCCGGCGGCGCCATACCACCCGCTCTGTTTGACCCAGCACAAGAAGACTGGGACTTGTATTTGGACCGGTTCCAGATGTTTCTGGAGACCAACAACTTGAAAGACGCAACTATGGGGAAAAAGCGAGCAGTGTTCCTGACCCATTGCGGGCCTGCTGTCTTTAAGATGGCCAAGGCACTAGCGAAACCGGCTGAGGTGAAGTCCATGGACTGGGACATCCTCGCGCCCCTTCTACGGGCCCACTATGCACCCGCCGTACCAACGCTTGTCCGAAGACATGAGTTTTATCAGAGGGACCAACAGAAAGGAGAGAGCGTCACGGATTTCATTGTGGACCTCCGGAACCTGGGAGGCTTCTGTGGGTTTGCAGACCTCCAAGAAGCTCTGAGAGACCGAATAGTTCTGGGATTAGATCACCAGACAGCGCAGAGCAAGATCATGGCCAAAGGGGACATCGATCTTGCCAATGTCATCAAAGACGCTACTGCAGCAGAAGCAACCAGGAAGTCGGCCACCCAAATGCACCGTACCAACGCACCGCTCCGTCAACTCGCCAACAAGATCTCACCTCGCCTAGAGAAGCACACAACAGCAACCCACCATGAGGACCTCGAATCTCCATCAGAAAGTGATGAGGAGGAGGTCAACCGGCTCTGGTCTGAACGCAGCCAATGCAACCTGTGGAATCGAAGAGTACCACACCAATGCGCGGGTTGTGGGTCAAACCACCTGCGATCAGATTGCAAATTCCTCGACGCGCTCTGCCATTCCTGTGGGAAAAGAGGCCTCATCAGGAAGGTCTGTAGAAGCAAGCGAGGGTCCAGCCCAATTCAGAGAGAAAATAACTATCGCCAGACCACAGGGAATCGTCCTGTGAGTTGAGAACATTTGAACCACCAATGGAACAACCACTCCTACAGAAATAAAACACTGGCCACTTAAACGAGATGGGAAGGGGCACACCAAACCATTACCATCAGTCACGCTTCATCGTTAAATGCAAAGAAGATCCGAGTGAGGGTCGCCATCGAGAACCAACCTTGCGTAATGGAAGTCGACTCAGGGTTGTCCCTCTCAATGGTTTCCTGGAAGACTCTTAAACAGGTGATACCTGCCGTCCAGCGTCAAGACCTCAGAGCCCAAAGAATTATACTCAAAGATTACCGGGGGAACCGAATTCCGGTCGTCAGCTCCAGCCAAGTCCAAGTATCATTCAAAAATCGTACTGCGTCATTACCGCTGATCGTCGTCGATCGCGACCGGCCTAGTCTGTTAGGCCTTCAATGGTTCACCCCACTCGGGATCGAGGTAGCCGGTATTCAACAAACCAGAAGCGATGACTCATAGTGAGGCCCCTATTGCCTATTTTTCAAGGACCTTATCTAGAGCTGAATGTAACTATAGCCAAATTGACAAAGAGGCTCTTGCTGTTGTATCTGCTGTGAATATGAATATGTGTATGGACAGCTTTTACTATTATTACCGATCACAAACCTTTGCTGGGGATTATAGTGGGAGACAAGCCAACCCCCTATATACTTTCGCCTAGAATGACTCGTTGGTCGGAGTTCTTAGCTGCGTACAATTATAAATTGCAACACCGCCCCGGGAAAGCCATTCCTCATGCTGATGCATTGAGCCGTGCCCCACTTCCGGAAACCGTCAACGACCCAGCTCCAACCCTCACGACACTCCAGATTGAAACACTACATTCACCGCCGCTAACAGCCAGAGACATCGATATCGAAACGAAACGACATCCTGTTTAATAAAGTTTTTACAACCTTAAGAAAAAGCAGGGTTCTAATTCTGCACTTCTGATTGGCCGATAATAGCGATATTGGATTGGTCCCTTCTGGGGAATCTGATTGGCTGTTAACGGGCCAACTCTCATTGGTTCAAGGGTTTAACACTCCCATGTTTTCATTGGCTAATAGGACAGCAGCCAACCCTATAAAAGGGCTGCTGCTGCCCTAGGGTTTTGCTCTGTTCAGTATGCTTAATAAAGAGTTGAAGTTCACTGTCACTGTCTCGTCTCCGCTCCTTGCACCCATGCGCAGAACTTAACATACAGAATGCTAAGTTACCCCAGATACCTAAACAGATTGAAACAATGTTAGAAAGCAATATAATGATGATGGAGTTAACTGAAGCACTCAAGAAGCAAAATAATGGAAAGGCACTAGGCCCAGATGGACTTCCAGCAGAATTTTATAAAACACTGCAAGAATAGGTGAACCTTCTTTTGCTAGAAGTTATGAATGAAGTTATGTTAAAGAAGAAGATACCTAAATCATGGTCAGAAACTTATATTACACTTGTCCCAAAAGAGGAGGCCGATCCATTATAAATCAAGAACTATTTCCTTATTAAATGCAGCTTATAAATTTTTTGCTTCAATATTGGCAGAAAGACTTAAAAAATACTTAAACAATGTTATCCATCCTGATCAAAATGGATTTCTGCCAAAGAGACAAATTAAAGATAATATGAGAAAAATCTTGGACACTTTGGAATACTACAAGGCACACCCTGAAAAACAGATGGCTCTGATATTTCTAGATGCACAGAAGGCATTTGATAATGTGAATTGGCAATTCATGTTATTACAGCTGGAACAGTTGGGCTTTGCTAAAAAATTTATTCAAGCAATAGAAGCTATATATCATAAGCAAATGGTAAAGGTGATAATAGAGGGAGAACTGACAGACTCTATTGATATAAGAAAAGGAACAAGACAAGGGTGCCCACTATAATCTCTGTTGTTTGTGTTAACCTTGGAAGTGCTAAACAGAAATATTAGAGAAGAAAAGGATATAAAAGGGATGAAAATTAAAAAGGAAGAATTTAAGTTGCAAGCATTCACAGATGATCTGGTTTTCATTTTAGAAGACCCCTGGAAACAGCATCAAAATTGATAGAAAAGATAGAGGCATATGGAAAGGTGGCTGGTTTGAAAATAAATAAAGATAAGACAAAGATTTTGACAAAGAATATGCTATCAAGACAAAAGGAAGAACTGGCAGACCTATTGAAAATTCAGGTCACGAATAAGATCAAGTACTTGGGGATACATTTGACAGCAAGATGCAGTAAACTAAAAGAGAATAATTATATCAAACTTAAGCAGCAGATAGCACTAGATTTGGTGAAATGGGAAAATTTACAACTGTCATTAATATCAACAATCAAGATGAATATATTACCCAGAATTTTATATTTGTTCCAAACAGTTCCAATTAGGCTTGGAAAAGATTACTTTGAAGATTTAAATAAAATTGTGTTGAAATATATATGGCAAGGTAAGAAAGTGAGTGTCAGTATGTGCTCCATTCAAAATCCAAGAAAGAAATACTCAGACTCCATAGATTAGAGCAAAGTTTTTCCTTTTACTGGAAATCAAAGTGGAAGCTACAGGTTGAATTCTGAATCTAAAGAATTTGGCGCACAGATCACATATACAAAGGAATGGAATTGTTCCCACCCCCCAAGGTCCAAATGACTCTTCCAATTAAAAGTTCTGAATATGATCATGTGGGCATCTTCAGGTGGTGATGAGGCCTCTGTCCGTTGACCTTGACATATTTTGATAAAACTTCGCAGCTGCGCAAAGGGAAAGAAAGCTAAGCAAGGAAATAGAAAGTTAAAGACAAGAATGTATACTTCCCCTCCTCCTTCTTACCCACAGCACAAGAATGTAACACCTCCAGCTTTCTTCCCCTCTAAGTCCCCCCTCCCCCCATTACTAATGGCAGCCGAAAGAGAGCAGTGAGCATAGCAGCAGAAAAGGTGTAGAAGAGATCTTGAGGCTGACAGTGAGAATAAAATTAAAACTTTTGCAAGATGCCAGAATAAGAGGAGGATTTGGTTTGCCTAATTGGGAGTTGTATTACCAAGCTACAAATTTGATGTGGGTTAAGGAGTGGATAACATTAAGAAATACTAGATTGTTGACATTAGAAGGACATGATCTGTTGTTGGGGTGGCATGCTTTACTATGGTATAAAGGAACTAAAACACAGGGGTATTTTAGAAGACATGAAATGCAGGAGTCTCTGTGGTTAAATTGGGAGAAGACTAAAAGACAATGTTATTTGAAAATTCTGACTATCGACTATTGAAGCATTTTCTTATCCTATAATATATAAAAAGGAACAAACAGTTAGATATGGTGAAATATTGAATGAAAAAGGTGAACTTAAATCTATACAAAAATTAGAAGAACAATGTATAAAGATGAATTGGTTTTCATATGCGCAAATACATTCAAGGTATGATAAAGACTCTAAAACAGAAGGTTTCTACAATAAACTGACTGATTTAGATAAGATTTTGACAGGTATTGATGAAAAGGTGATTAAAAAATTGTATGGATACTTATTAGAAATTAATCTAAAAGAACAAGTTAAAGAAACAATGATTGCTTGGGGGAAGAATTTTGGATATGGGATTGATTTAGAGAAATGGCAAAAACTGTGGTCTCAAAATTATAAAATGACAATGTCAACAGCATGTAAAGAAAATTTGTATAAGATATTTTACAGGTGGCATTTCCCCCCAACAAGAATAGCAAGAATGTTCAAAAACAAATCTGAAAAATGTTGGAAATGTCATCAGACACCTGGCTCATATTACCATATGTGGTGGACTTGTGAGGATGCTAAAAAATATTGGACTAAAATCCACACGTGGTTGGAAAAAATGACAAAAAAGCATATAGATTTGAAACCAGAGATATTTTTATTAGGAATTTTGCCTGAAATATATAGTAAAGAATTGAAATACCTGATTGTAAATGTATTAACAGTGGCTAGGATTGTATTTGCTAAAAACTGGAAAAATGAGAAAACACCATCACAGGAGGAAATCATTAAGAAAATATTGGAATGTGCTGAAATGAGTAGATTGACATTTGAAATCAGAGAACGAGTTGATAAACAATTTAAAAAATTTGAGATTTAGTCTATCAATGGTTAGACAATAAAACATGGTAATGAAATATGTAGATTCTTAGAAAATAATAAATATATAAAGATGTATTCTTTTATTATATCTACAAAATGATTGTAGGATAGATTTGAGATGATAATATGAACTGTCATAAAACAAATTAAATAAAATATGATTATTTCATGAAACATGAAGTATAGTCAGATGATTGATTAACATGATATTAATGTGTTTAATACTTGATTGAAAATATGAGAATATATACAATGTAATTGTAATTGAAGACAAAAAAATGGAAGCACAAAACAATTTGTAAACCAACTGGCACACTGTATGTATGTATGTATGTATGTATATATATATATATATATATATATATATATATATATATATATATATATATATATATACATACACATACATACATACATACATACATACATACATATATATATGGAAGATGGCTTGATGTTTTTATGTTTTGTTTGTCTATGTTCATCTTAAAAACCAATAAAAATTTATATATATATAAAAAAGAGAGAATCTTTCAATGTAGGGTGAGAGTGAAAAGTAATTTAGGATTGCAACAATCCTTTTAATGATTGAAACCTTTTCTTATAAATGTTGCATGATGAATTATTCTAATTAATCCAGACTGGTAGTTTAAGAATAATCAGAAATATATATATATAAAAAGGAAATCTTTGTTTACTTACATATTTTGATACTTTAATCGAAGCGCCCAACCATTGCTTTGGTTCAAATCTATATCTCATATTACAATTAGTGGGTTTTCCCAGATAAGATTTCTCTTCTAGAACATGACATTAAAAATAGCTGGGAAATTTGTATTCTCACCCATTAGACAATACTATGCATCATACAATAAAGATTGTATAATATTGTCCTAAACCTAAAGATATTTTCAAACACAGAGTCCTAGGAATGAAATCTAAATCTTTTTTGAAAAAAAGCAGAATCTACATCTGCAGCACTGAAAGTCTCATCTTTAAATAGATACATTATCATGCAGGTTTTGAATGACCGGATAGTGTAATAAGGCAGAAAATAGGGTAAAAGCTGCACATAAGCCTGAGTGAACAGTATGCTAATAATGCCTACGTCTGCTCCTTGTCATCTGTGTTGAACCTTGTGTCTGGCCATGGGAAGGAAAAACAGCAACTTCTGAAAAATGTCTCCACACTAATTGAAAGAAAAAAATATATATTTTCGCAATCTGAGAACAATGCCCAAATTATAAAAAGAAAAAGGGGGATGCTGATTTCTAAAATCAAATTATAAAAAGAAAAAGGGGGATGCTGATTTCTAAAATCAAATTATAAAAAGAAAAAGGGGGATGCTGATTTCTAAAATGACTCCCAATTCAAATCACACTCCTTTTCTTAAATCAAATTACACTGCTCAAAAAAATAAAGGGAACACAAAAAATAAGACATTCTAGATCTGAATGAATGAAATATTCTTATTAAATACTTTGTTCATTACATAGTTGAATGTGCTGACAATAAAATCACACAAAAATTATCAATGGAAATCAAATTTAGCAACCCATGGAGGTCAGGATTTGGAGTTACACTCAAAATTAAAGTGGAAAAAAACACTACAGGCTGATCCAACTTTGATGTAATGTCCTTAAAACAAGTCAAAATGAGGCTCAGTAGTGTGTATGGCCTCCAAGTGCCTCTATGACCTCCCTACAGTGCCTGGGCATGCTCCTGATGAGGTGGCGGATGGTCTCCTGAGGGATCTCCTCCCACACCTGGACTAAAGCATCCCCCAACCCCTGGACAGTCTGGCGTTGGTGGATGGAGTGAGACATGATGTCCCAGATCTGCTCAATTAGATTCAGGTCTGGGAAATGGGTGAGTAAGTCCATAGCATCAATGCCTTCGTCTTGCAGGAACTGCTGACACATTCCAGCCACATGAGGTCTAGCATTGTCATGCATTAGGAGAAACCCAGGGCCAACCGCACCAGCATATGGTCTCACAAGGGGTCTGAGGATCTCATCTCGGTATCTAATGGCAGTCAGGCTACCTCTGGCGAGAATATGGAGCATATGCAGAGCTGTGCAGCCCCCTAAAGAAATGCCACCCCACACCATTACTGGCCCATTGCCAAACCGGTCATGCTGGAGGATGTTGCAGAACATTCTCCACAGCATCTCCAGACCCTGTCACATCTGTCACATGTGCTCAGTGTGAACCTGCTTTCATCTGTGAAGAGCACAGGGCACCAGTGGTGAATCTTGGTGTTCTCTGGCAAATGCCAAACATCCTGCACGGTATTGGGCTGTAAGCACAACCCCCACTTGTGGACGTCGGGCCCTCATACCACCCTCATGGAGTCTGTTTCTGACCATTTCAGCAGCCACATTCACATTTGTGGCCCGCTGGAGATCATTTTGCAGGGCTCTGGCAATGCTTCTCCTGTCTCTCCTTGCACAAAAGTGGAGGTAGCGGTCCTGATGCTGAGTTGTTGCCCTCCTATGGCCTCCTCCAGGTCTCCTGATGTACTGGCCTGTCTCCTGGTAGCACTTCTGTTATGGACTAAGCCAACGTGTCAGTAACAACCCTAATAGCTTTACTTTAACAGCAGGCTCATAATCCTGCACTTCTCATTGGCCTGCGAATAGCAAGTTGTGATTGGTCATTTCTGGCCGATATGATTGGCTGACAGCAGGTCTCTCTGATTGGACGCTTGTTAGAGTGGTAAACTCAAATCATTGGTTGTTTTGACAGCAGCCAGCTCTATAAAAGAGCTGCTGCTGCCCAAGTATTTTGCTCTGTTCTGAAGTCACTAATAAAGAGTTGAAGTCACAGTTCGATGTCTCGTCTCCGTTCCTTGCGCCCATGCTCAGGACTTAACACTGGCGACGAGGATGGGATGCGGAGATGATAGAGCTGACTAAACACTCATTGAACAAGACAGAGCACGTGGTTGAGAGCGCACGCAACAATGGCAGAATGACCAGCGGCTCCATACCACCTGCTCTATTTGACCCGGCAAACAAAGACTGGGACTCATATATGGACCGCTTCCAGATGTTCCTAGAGACCAACAATCTGAAATATGCTACGCCTGGCAAGAAACGAGCAGTGTTCCTGACCCATTGCGGCCCCGCCGTTTTTAAAATGGCTAAAGCACTTGCCAAATCAGCGGAAGCGAAGACCATGGATTGGGATAACCTCGTGCCAATCCTCCGGGCCCATTACGCACCCCCAGTACCTACACTGATACAAAGACATGAGTTTTACCAGAGGGACCAATGGAAGAACGAGAGCATTGGGGACTTTGTAGCTGACCTCCGGAACCTGGGAGGATTCTGTGGTTTTGCAAACCTCAAGGAAGCCCTGAGAGACCAAATAGTTCTGGGATTAGATGACCACACGGTGCAGAGCAAGATCATGGCAAAAGGAGACATCAGCCTTGCAGATGTCATCGCAGACGCTACTGCTGCAGAAGCAACCAGGAAGTCAGCCGCTCGAATGTGCCAAGCGAACGCACTGCAACGCCAACTCGCTAGTGATAGTCCACTTTCCTCTGAGAGGCACACTATTACCGCCCATCATGAAAACCTCGAATCATCCTCAGACAGTGAGGAAGAGGAGGTCAACCGGCTCCACTCAGAACGAGAGCAAAGGAAACAGAGACTTCCGTGCCAATATGCTGGTTGCGGGGCAAACCACCCGTGATCAGAGTGCAAATTCCTCGACGCACTCTGCCATTCCTGTGGGAAAAGAGGCCACATCGCGAAGGTCTGCAAAAGCAAGCGAGAGTCCAGTCCAAGCCGGAGGGAGACAGGCAAACCACCTGGAAATTGGGACTGCCTGAACCACCAATGGAACAACCACTACTAGAGAAATCGAGCACCTGCCGCTTCAACGAGACGAGAAGAGGCACACCAAACTATCACTATCGGCCATGCTTAATCACTAGATGCAAGAAAGATCCGAGTAAAGGTCACTATTGAGAATCGACCGTGCGTGATGGAAGTCGATTCAGGGTCATCCCTATCAATGGTCTCCTGGAAAACCCTCAAACAGCTGATCCCTGCCATCTGTCGCCAGGACCTCAGCACTCAAAGAATCATCCTAAAAGACTACCAAGGGAACAGAATTCCGGTTGTCAGTTCCAGCCACGTCCAAGTATCCTTCAAGGACCGCACCGCGACGCTTCCCCTGACTGTCATCAATTGTGACCGTCCCAGTTTGTTAGGGTTACAGTGGTTCGCCCCACTCGGAATTGAACTAGCTGGCATCCACCAAACCGGAAGCGATGACTGGGAAGAGGCCCTCATCCAGGAATTCCAGGACATGTTCACAGGAACGTTAGGCAAGTACAAGGGGACCCCTATATCGTTTAATCTCAGTCCCGATGTAGCTCCCATTCACCTTAAGCCTCATTGGGTGCCTTTTGCACTCAAGCCAAAGATCGATGAGCAACTAGACAAAATAATAGCCCAGGGTGTGTTGGAACCGATTGACCATGTCCGATGGGAAACTCCCATAGTAACACCCATAAAGCCAGATGGCTCGTTAAGAATTTGTGGAGATTACTGGGCCACCCTAAAGCACGCACTTCAGCAGAGCGCTTACCCAGAACCGGTGGTCCAACACCTTCTTCACTCCCTGGGTGGCGGAAAAATATTTGCGAAATTGGACTTAGCTCAGACATACCAACAGCTACACGAAGATGCGACGACTGCAGAAGCCCGGACAATAGTTACACATAGCGGTGCCTTCAAGTGCAATAGACTCCAATTCGGAGTAAGTATGGTGCAGGGCATTTTCCAAAGTTTGATGGAGAGACTATTACAAGGCATAAAAGGCGTCATGCCTTATTTTGATGACGTCTTAATAGCTGCCCCTACTAAAGAATTATTAGAACAATGACTCAGAAGGGTTCTTCAAAAATTTAAAGATGCTGGCCTGAAGGTAAAAAGGGACAAGTGTCAACTTTGTATGGAGAGAGTGGAGTTCCTGGGATACCTTCTTGACAGACAGGGAATCCATCCCACCGAAAAAAAACTAACTGCAATCAAAAATGCCCCAAGACCTAGAAATAAGACAGACCTCCAAGCCTTCCTGGGACTCATTAACTTTTATAACATCTTCTTGCCCCAGAAGTCGACTGTAGCCGAGTCCCTACATCGACAAAAAGGCTTCCTGGGTCTGGGGACGTTGTGAAGAACGAACATTTCAACAAGTAAAAGACCTTTTAACTTCTGATGCTGTAGTGATGCAATACAACGAGACTCTACCCTTAACGGTTACCTGTGACGCCTCAACATTCGGAGTGGGAGCCATTCTAAGCCATGTCCTGCCAAACGGTAATGAGGCACCTATTGCATTCTTTTCGAAAACTTTGTCTAAAACTGAAAGGAACTATAGCCAACTTGATAAAGAAGCTCTCGCCATTGTATCCGCAATTAAACGTTTCCATGATTATGTGTATGGGAGACCCTTTGCCATAATTACAGACCACAAGCTGCTACTTGGCATTTTAGCGGGAAACAAACCAACTCCCCACATCTTATCACCAAGAATGACACGTTGGTTGGAGTTTTTAGCCGCATACGATTACCAACTGCAACACCGCCCGGGGAAAGCCATTCCCCACACTGACGCTTTGAGCCGCTCTCCACTACCAGACATCATAAATGACCCAGCTCCAACCCTAGCCATATTGGAAATTGAAACTCTTAAATCACCAGCACTGACCGCTCGGGACATCGCCTCAGAAACTAAAAAGAACCGCTCTTTGGCACGAGTCCTCAGCTGGGTGGAACGGGCGTCGGCCGGACAGCAAACCCAATGACACTTTCAGGCCATTCAGGAATTGACAGACAGAACTATTCTCTCAAAAGGGCTGCATCTTGTGGGGAGACAGAGTCGTCATCCCGGAGAAATTGCAACATAAAGTTTTGAAAATGTTGCATGATGGACATCCAGGCATCGTGCAGATGAAGGCATTGGCAAGGAGTTATGCATGGTGGCCAGGCTTAGACAAGCAGATGGAGACCTGGGTGGCTACGTGCAGCAAGTGCCAAGAGACTTGCTCTGCTCCTCCACAAACACCCCCGACTCAATGGGAAACGCCTCGAGGTCCCTGGTCCCGTATCCACATCGATTTTGCAGGACCCACAAGAGGACACACTTTCTTTCTAACCGTGGATGCCTATTCTAACTGGCTCAAGGTTCACAAAATGAAAAGCACCACCATGGAGGCGATCATTAAAAAACTGAATAAGCTATTCGCTACCCACGGATTACCGGATGTCCTGGTCTCCGATAATGGCCCTCAATTCACTGCTGGCATTCGAACAGTACCTAGCAGACCGGGGCATCCGCCATGCCTTAACATCGCCAGCTCACCCTGCGGCCAATGGTAGGGCTGAGCAAATGGTCCAATTTGTAAAGAAGACCTAACACAAAATGGACCAGGGTGACATTTACAAGATAACCAGGATGCTTCTCCTTCAACATATTACTCCAAGCAGCACCACAAACAGAACCTCAGCCGAACTCCTGATGAGCCGAAAACTTTGCTCACATCTCGATCGCCTCCACCCTGCTTACACACCTGAACAACCCCTGGGATCCAGCAGCAAGTGTCAATCATTCCAGGAAGGCAACCCCATTTTTGCGAAAAACTTCTTGGGTGACCCATTGTGGGTCCCCGCTACCATAACGCAACTTACGGGACCCCGATCCTATCGTCTACAAACTGCAGATGGCAAAATGTGGAAGCGCCACATAGACCAGCTTCGATCCAGATTAGCACCTACTCCCATCTCATCCCCTGAATCTCAAACTGAGGGGGGAAGGGACATTGAGGGGGCCGAAAAAGAAATAACAGATGACTTAACAATCGGAACCCAGCAGTCTACACAACCAACCATGGGATACTCACCGCCAAAAGGAGAACTGAGCCGGGAAGTTGCCTCACCACATGACAGCACCGCAATGGAAACAGATCCAGGGAACCCGGATGACAGGATTGGTGAGAGCAGAGAGGACAACCCAGAGCCATTCAACGAAACAGTGGGATCGTTTTCGCCATCCAGCTCAGCTAGCAGCCCATCGGAACCAGAGCCAGGACAGAAACTGGTAGAACAGCGCAGATCAAGCAGACAGATGAAGCGACCTGCCTACTTATGAGAATACATCACCCCACCCCTCAGACGGAACCTAGGGGGGAGGGGTGTTATGGACTAAGCCAACGCGTCAGTAACAACCCTAATAGCTTTACTTTAACAGCAGGCTCGTAATCCTGCACTTCTCATTGGCCCGCAAATAGCAAGTCATGATTGGTCATTTCTGGCCGATATGATTGGCTGACAGCAGGTCTCTCTGATTGGACGCTTGTTAGAGCGGTAAACTCAAATCATTGGTTGTTTTGACAGCAGCCAGCTCTATAAAAGAGCTGCTGCTGCCCAAGTATTTTGCTCTGTTCTGAAGTCACTAATAAAGAGTTGAAGTCACAGTTTGATGTCTCGTCTCCGTTCCTTGCACCCATGCTCAGGACTTAACAACCTCCATACTCTGGACACTACACTGACAGACACAGCAAAACTTCTTGCCACAGCTTGCATTGATGTGCCATCCTGGATGAGCTGCACTACCTGAGCCACTTGTGTGGGTTGTAGACTCGGTCTCATGCTACCACTAGAGTGAAAGCACCGCCAGCATTCAAAAGTGACCAAACCATCAGCCAGAAAACATAGGAACTGAGAAGTGGTCTGTGGTCACCACCTGCAGAACCACTCCTTTATTGGGGATGTCTTGCTAACTGCCTATGCTTTCCACCTGTTGTCTATTCCATTTGCACAACAGCATGTGAAATTGATTGTCAATCAGTGTTGCTACCTAAGTGGACAGTTTGATTTCACAGAAGTATAATTGACTTGGAGTTACATTGTGTTGTTTAAGTGTTCCCTTTATTTTTTTGAGCAGTGTATAACGATTGCCTTTTTATAAGTCAAATATTAGTCTCCATTAGGATATGAGAGTACTACCATGTCTATCTGTGCTTATGGCTCTGTGAAACCAGCTTTTTGCATAAGCCCTCTGCCATGCAGAAAATAATTATTTCTTGGCCATTGGGCCTAGTCCCATTTCCTAGGCAGTTAAAAAATTACTTCCCATGCACTATGCCCAAGGAGATATTTCAGTGAAGGCACAGCACATTGCCCTGATGGTCAGTCAGGTCAGGAAACAAAAGCAGCAAGGATCCCAGGAATGCTTTCTGAAAGCCTCAACAGAATCATTATCTGCCCTATTATATGCCAAACAAGATCAAGGAAGGGTTGTTTGGACTTCCTTTCTCACACTTTCACTGGAGGCTTTCAAGAAGAGACTGGACTGCCGTCTGTCAGAAATGGTGCAGGGTCTCCTGCTTGGGCAGTGGAGATTGATCTACAAAGTCCCTTCTGATGCTGTTAATCTAATCTAAACTTTTCCCTATCTCAGGACTAAGTTTCCATTTCTCCTTCCTTACTGGTTCATTGCTATCTTTCCTCTTTCCAAGGCCTTGAACAAAGTCAGTAATGGTTACAGCCAGCCAGTCTTAAAGAAGACTAATGAAATGGAGACTAATCCAGTCTATAACTAAGCTATAAGTATTATGAACTAATAAAGGCGTTTAATAAAGTTTTAACAACCTTAAGTAAAAAGCAGGGTTCTAGTCCTGCACTTCTGATTGGCCGATAATAGCGACATCGGATTGGTCCTTTCTGGGAAATCTGATTGGCTGTTAACGGGCCAACTCTCATTGGTTCAAGGGTTTAACACTCCCATGTTTTCATTGGCTAATAGGACAGCAGCCAACCCTATAAAAGGGCTGCTGCTGCCCTAGGTGATTGCTCTATTGAGTATAATTAATAAAAAGTTGAAGTTCACTGTTCACTGCCTCGTCTCCGTTCCTTGCGCCCATGCTCAGAACTTAACAATAAAGAACCCATTCATTCCTCCCAGGAAAAGCCAGCTTAACACTGAGCAATTTTCCCTTGCATCCAGACTGGATATCTGTAATGTTTTTTTGGGAATGATCTTGGAGAACAAGGGGAAGAGAAGCTGTTTAGGAAACCAGCAAACAGCAGAAGCAGAAGCCTTCAGTGGCTTAATGGTCAGAGAAAGAAATTTAGGAAGAATCTACCCTAATGGATCAAGCAGTTAAAAGTGAAGTCTGTACACTCAGACTTACAAATATTCTGTTAAAGTAGCCTCACAATAAAGTAAATTAGTTCATCTATTAAGTTTCCTGTCTGGTTTCCCTGAGACAGCTGACAATATCCAAAATCTGAATGTCTTCCTCCCCTTCCATCATGTAACACCAACACCCCACTTACAAAGGATATTACTTATTATAAAAAACTAGGGAAATTATAATAATGTCAGTTGTAAGTCTTCCCTCAGTAGTCAATCTTTATGGATTGTGCTGTTTGTATTTTTTTTTTCCTTTGCTCTTCGCACCAAATGACAGCAGCATTTCTGACCAGATGTTCAAAGCACTAAGAAGCATGCTCAGAGCTTGCAAGGAAATTCTTCAGTATCTGGAGTAGCAACTCTCTTCTCATAGCAGATGAAATGTTATTTGCTCATGAATGAAGGATAAGTGTTGTGTATGTACTGTTGTGTCCGCGAAATGATGCCAGGAGTCGGTGACTTAGTGCAAAGCTCTTTATTGATCTGCGGGAACCGAACTGGTGAAAGGAAAAAAGCCCGCGGCTTTTATTCCTTTCGCCGCGGCGGCCGCGGCCAATGGCACCGCTTTGAATCTCCCGCGGTCTGAACGGACCAATCGCGGGAGATTCTTAGCGAGCCAATCAGCGCGGCTCGCCTGACCAATCGGAGAGCCCCGCGCTTTGGCCAATCAAAGCGCAGGGATCTCGAGTATGTTAATGAAGGACAGAACACCCCTCCCCTCTTGGTTCAGTCCTTACATTGCGTAGTCACGTAGGTAGGCGGGGCTCCGTCTGGTCCTACTTGACCTGCGCAACTCAGTTGTAGGCTGGATCCTGGCTGGTTCGGTCGGGATCTCTGTTGCTCCTGCTGCTGTCGTGGGAACCGGCTGGTCGATCGGGCCGGTCCTTTCTCCGTAGCTCCCTCCTGGGCCTTCCGGGTTGGTTGAGCTACGGGTTTCGCCGCTCCCGCTCGGTCTTTCCGGGTCGGTCGAGCTGGCTTGGCTGTTCCTTTCTGGCGAGGGGTCGTGATGGCTGCGTTCTGGTGAGTACTGCTGGTTTATTTTTCTTTGGATTCGGTCCCCTGGGTATTCCCTCCCCCCTTAGTTTGCGTTGCGGGGGTTGGGTTCGTTTGTTTGTGCGTCGGCGGTTTGTTGGTTTGCAGTTCTCGACCTAAGTTGGTCGATGTGGCGTTTCCACGCTCGTCCGTCTGCTGTTTGTAGCCGGTACGAGTGTGGGCCTGTTGCTTGGGTGATGACGGCTGGGATCCATAGAGGGTCTCCCGTCAGGTTTTTTGCATATACGGAGTCCCCGGGTGCGAAATTTCGGTGTTTGGTGCTTGAGTCTGGGGGCCTCTCCGGGTTATACGTAGGGTGTAACCTGTCGAGTGGGGACCTTAGCTTTCTACCCATTAGTAGTTCGGCTGGGCTTTTATTGGTTGTGGTATTCGGGGTTATGTGTTGGGTGAAGAGAAGTCTGTTGATTTTCTTTTGGATCTCCCCGTGGTCTATTTTCCGGATGGTCTTTTTAGTGAATTGGACCATCCGTTCCGCCCTACAGCCTCCGGGTGTGCCGGTGCTGTCAGCGCGTGGCGGATGCCCTTTTCTGCTAGGAATTTTTCGAATTCCAGCGAGGTGAACTGGGGCCCGTTGTCGGAGACGACGACGTCTGGGAGGCCGTGTGTTGCAAAGAGTTTGCAGAGTTCCTTGATCACGGCCTCCATGGTTGTCGTCTTCATGTTGCTTACCTCCAGCCAGTTGGAGTAAGCGTCAACTGTTATGAGGAAGGTGTGTCCTTTTGTGGGCCCGGCGAAGTCTATATGGATTCTAGACCAAGGTCCCCTTGGGGTTTCCCACTCTAGGACGGGTGCTGTGGGTGGGCTGGGCCTCGTTTCCTGGCATCGTTGGCACCTAGCTACCCAGGCCTCTATTTGTTTGTCCATCCCTGGCCACCAAGCGTAACTTCTGGCCAGGGCTTTAGTCCTCACGATGCCAGGGTGCCCCTCGTGTAGCATTTCCAAAACCTTCCCCTGTAGCTTTTCCGGAATGACCACCCTGTCCCCCCATAGTATGCACCCTTTTAACAACGAGAGCTCCGTTTGGCGGTTTCGGAACGTTTTGACCGACTCGTCGTTGTCCCTTTCCGGCCACTCTTTCTCCACCCAATGCAACACCCGCGCCAGACGTTTGTCTTTATTAGTCTCTCGGGCAATGTCTGACGCGGTTATGGGCAGGTTGGGTAGAGTCTCTATGCTGAGGGTGGTCGTTGTGGGTGCTGGGTCGGTGTCGGGTTCCGGTAGCGGCGAGCGGCTTAAGGCATCTGCATGGGAGATCGTCTTACCCGGTCTGTGTATGAGTTCGTAGTTGTAGGCTGCCAGGAACTCGGACCACCTTGTCATTCGGGGAGACAGAATGTTCGAGGTGGCCCGGTTCCCTGCAAGGATTCCCAGCAGCGGCTTGTGGTCCATTATGATGGTGAAAGTCTGGCCGTAGAGGTATTCGTGGAATCGTTTTATGGCGGCAACTATAGCCAGAGCCTCTTTGTCCAGTTGGCTATAGTTCCGCTCCGGTTTGGTGAGGGTCCTTGAAAAGAACGCGATGGGCGCTTCTTTTCTGTCGGGAAGGATATGGCTGAGGACAGCGCCGACGCCGAAGGGTGATGCGTCACATGTGACGGCCAGAGATAGGGTCTCGTTGAATTGTATGAGGACGGCGTCGGAGGTGAGGAGGTCCTTCGTTCTTTGGAAGGCGGCTTGCTCCCATTTCCCCCAAGTCCAGGTCGCCGCCTTGTCCAGGAGCCTATGCAAGGGCTCCGCCGCCGTCGCCTTTTGGGTAGGAAAACATTGTAAAAGTTCAGTAACCCCAAGAATGCTTGTAGCTCAGTCTTTGATTTGGGGGTGGGGGCTTCTTTGATGGCCTTGATTTTTTTGCTTGTGGGGTGAATGCCGTGCCGGTCTAGGAGGTAGCCCAGGAATTCCACTCGTTCCGTGCAAAGCTGGCATTTTTCCCTCTTTACTTTTAGCCCCGTCTCTTTAAATTTGGTTAGGACCTCCCTTAGTTGACCTTCTAGTTCGGCTTGGTTGGCTGCCGACACTAGGACGTCGTTGAAATAAGGTACCACCCCCTTGATACCTTGCAATAGCCTCTCCATTAGGCTCTGGAATATGTCCGGTGCCACGCTGACTCCGAATTGGAGTCGGTTGCATTTGAATGCTCCCCGGTGGGTGACAATGGTCTGCGCTTCTGCCGTTTGCTCGTCGACCGGCAACTGTTGGTATGCCTGGGCGAGATCGAGCTTGGTGAAAACCTTGCCCCCTCCCAGTGAGTGCAGTAGGTGTTGCACTACTGGGACGGGGTAGGCGCTTTGTTGCAGCGCGCCATTTAGGGTGGCCTTATAGTCCCCACAGATTCTCACCGACCCATCGGGCTTGATCGGGGTGACTATGGGGGTCTCCCACTGGGCGTGGTCTATGGGCTGCAGGACCCCTTGTTTGACGAGCTTATCAATTTGCTCATCTATTTTGGGCTTCAGTGCGAATGGCACCTGCCTTGGTTTCAGGCATTTGGGGGGGACGTTAGGGTCTAGGTCGAACGAGATAAGGGGCCCTCAGTACTTGCCTAGGTTTCCGTCGAAGACCTCTTGGAACTCCCGGGCTAGTTGCTGCTCCCAGCCGTCGTCGGTGATGTGGTCGACTCCCGTGAGGGCGATGTCGAGCGGGGCGAATCATTGCAGTCCCAGTAGGCTTGGGCGGTCGCGGTCGACGATCGTTAGGGGGAGTCGTTCGGTGCGCCCCTTATACGTGATGTTAAAGCTTTTGGTGCCGACTACCAGGATGCGGTTTCCCTGGTAGTCCTTTACAATGAGTCTCTGGCTGTCTACGTTCCTCCTTTGGAGGGTAGGCACCAACCACTTTATCTCGTGCCATGCAATCATGGAGAGGTAGGACCCGGAGTCCACCTCCATTTTGCATGGCTGGCCCTCGATGCGTACCTCGACGTGGACCTTCCGGGCGTCGTTGGTGATGGCGTGGCCGATGGTGACCGTCTGGTGGGTCTCCTCTCTCCGCCGGTTGTCGCCGCCTCGCGAGGATCGTCCGTTCCGGTCCCATCGGCTGTCCGAGGGGCAATCTCTGGTCCGGAGTGGTGTGCTCTCCCTCCTCCGGTCACTCTGGTCCCATCGTGCCGGACTGCGGTTTTTCTTCAGGCGGCAAACCCGGGCGATGTGTCCCTTTTTGTTGCAATGCCGGCAGATTGAATCGAAAAACCGGCATTCCGACCTGGGGTGGTCGCCGCCACAGCCGGCACAGTTGGTCCTCGACTTACGACCTCGCCGGTTCCGTGGGTCGCGTCCTGTCTGGAGTCGGTGGATGTCCTCCTCGTCATCGGACGTGCCGGATGCCGAGTGGAAATCGCCCTGGTGTGTTGTTGTCTCGGTTTTTGGCTCGGTCGACCTCGCCGGGTTGTTGTTTCCGCCGCGGTCCCTCGTGTCCGGTCTGCGCATGCTGTCGGTGGAAGTTCAGGTTGCTTCTGCGGCTGCGGCTGCAGTGAGGGTGTCTGCTAGGCTGATGTCGCCCTTAGCCATCAGCCGGCTCTGGAGGGCGGGGTCCCACAGACTGAGCACGATTCGGTCTCTCAGAGCGTTGTTTAGGTTATCGAATTCGCAGAGCCCCCCCTAGGCGCCGTAGCTCGGCGACGAAGTCGCTGAAACTCTCACCCGATCTCTGGTCCCGCCGGTAGAACTCGTTGCGCCAGATCAGGATGGGTACCTCTGGAGCGTAGTGTCGCCGAAGGATGGGTTTGAGGACGTCCCAGTCCATGGCGGTCGCATCGGCGGGCTTGGCCAACGCTTTGGCCATCTGGAAGACCTCGGTCCCGCAGTGGGTGAGGAAGACAGCGCGTTTCAGTGGGCGGAGTCGTCCTTCATGCCGGTGCACTCGAGGTACATGCGGAATCGGTCGGAGAACGATTCCCAGTCCTCGGTGGCGGGGTTGAAGGGGGCGGGCGGTGCGATTTTCGCCATCTCGGTGCTTCGTCTGGCTTCCGTCGGACACGTGGTTCTGTTCAGGGTCTGGATCCCACCTTCGTCGCCAGTGTTGTGTCCGCGAAATGATGCCAGGAGTCTGTGACTTAGTGCAAAGCTCTTTATTGATCTGCGGGAACCGAACTGGTGAAAGGAAAAAAGCCCGCGGCTTTTATTCCTTTCGCCGTGGCGGCCGCGGCCAATGGCACCGCTTTGAATCTCCCACGGTTTGAACGGACCAATCACGGGAGATTCTTAGCGAGCCAATCGGCGCGGCTCGCCTGACCAATCGGAGAGCCCCGCGCTTTGGCCAATCAAAGCGCGGGGATCTCGAGTATGTTAATGAAGGACAGAACATGTACCATAGTTAATAAAGTATGAGCTTGAGGTAAAGTGCAGGGTTCTGGCCCTGCACTTCTGATTGGCTGTTAGGTGGCCAGATCGGATTGGTTAGTTCTTAGGAATCCGATTGGCCCTTAACAGAGGATTATTATTGGTTTAAAGAGCTAGCGTTCATAGCTCGCTATTGGACAATTCTCACAAAGGTTGCCTATATAAGGCAGAGTTCACTGTTATTGTTTTTTGAGAAGTCACTATGCAATAAAGAGCTGAAAGTTCACATTCAGAGGCTGTCTCCATTTACTCCGACCCATGTACAAGTACTTAACAATAAGGATGCTGAAATATTGAAAGATTTCAAATATTTTGCTTTCAATATTTAAACCATCTTGCTGCTCCAACAAAACAGCAGCAATTGCTGCCAATGTATTTTTTTTTCAGGCACTTTTACTCAATGAAGGTACTTGAAAAGCTCAGCAGAATACTAAATCTGAACTTTATCAAGTTTTAAGATTTATAACTTCCGCACCCAGAATATAAAGCTGTGGCCCTTCATCAAGATTAATAAATATTCTCATTCTCACACTCCTCCCTCCCTCCCCCTCTTTCTCTTTCTTCCTCCTAAAGTGTCTGGCCCAGTCCCCAGCTAACTTTGTGCCTAAAGCAGAACTAGAACTCATGGTGTCTTGGTTTCTGGCCTGGTACTTAAGCAAACAGGGTTTCTCCGATAAGGATCGAAATGCCTAAAATAAGAAACAAAATGTTTCCTACTTACATAAATATGCTTCTAATCTGCAAACCTCAGCTACTTGATTTCTTTCATAGGAATTTTTCCTTCAAATTTCCTTCATTTGACAGCTACTGGCCAAAGGTGGGTATTCAGCAGGTTCTGACCAGTTCTGGAGAACCGGTAGCGGAAATTTTGAGTAGTTCGGAGGACCGACAAATACCAGCTCTGACTGGAGATTTTACGGTATCCTTGCCCTGCCATGCCAACCAAACCACACCCACAGAACCGGTAGTAAAAAAATTTGAATCCCACCATTGCTACTGGCCATGGCTTTTAATGGCTGCTTTTAAAACCCTTTTTACTTGTACACTATAAGAGAGACATTGTTTTCCAATAGATAAATGTATTTCTGGGTTGCAGGCCTTTTAGGCTGAAATTTAATTTTATTTCTGTCAGTCTTCAGATTTTCAAGAGGTTTGCATATACCAAGGATTGCATTGGTTTCCAAGACTGCATGTGTGTCAACTCTCTGTAGATGCCAGAAAATATCAGCAACATCACAAAATATATTCCTCTATTTACAAGCACAATTGGGACTGGAACCTCTGTTGCTAATAAAGGAGAATATTTGTAGCTCAAAGTTGAATGGAAGGATCTGGAATTACCAGGACTGATGTTACCTAGTTTGGGTAAGGAAACATCTGCAAGAAAACAACCAAGTTCAGAGAGCACCAAGGACCCCTCATGTCAGTTGGTAAAAAGATTCGTCAGTTGAAAATACCAGTGTAAAGACAGGTACCTTGCACTGACCTAAATATTATGCCTCAGATGTTACAGATATTTAAACAACTGCCTTATCCTGCTTCCCAAAGCTGAGCTTTCAGAATTACTCCAGCATATATAGTTCTTGTAAATTCAAAGAGGATCTGTTTTCAGTCTTCAATGGGAAGATATGTAGGATTTAAGCTATAAACTGAATAGAAATCCTCTACTGGGGCATTTTCAGATATGAGATATGAGGACAACCAGGGAGAGTTCCAAGAATATTCTTCATATTGGATAACTAGAATGTATTATCCTAGAAAACGCTTTTTAGATGAATCTGATTTTTAAAATATTTTTCCCAGATCAAATAATCCACATACATTATTTAATACTCCATATTTCTTTTAAGAGGAAGCCGCAAACGGGGAAGACAACGAAGGAGATGGGAGGATGATATCCATGATTGGACAGGCTTGAACCTGGCAGCATCCCAGAGAGCAGTGGAGGACAGAGACGGATGGAGAAGCGTGGTGGTTAAATCTTCGCAGGCGCCCCAACGACCTCAAAAGAGGTCACGGGATAGGTGCTATTTCTTTTAAATGTTCTTTTCTTTAACAAAAAGAAAGTAGACTATGAAACTGCTATGAATATGTAAAAGAAAACAAATTTGATGTTTAGATTGTGAGGAATGACAGGAAAAGCATAGTAATTCCAACCTATAAAGAAGATACTTTGTGTTGTAAATTTTCTATTTTGAAATTTACGTCAGAGTACTATTATAGCATCTAAGAAAAGATTATAATGGAAATGCTGACACTGTTCTGGCTGTACTATTGTTGCCAGCAGCACTGTAATATGCAAGTGGGTTGATAATCCTTCACTGACCTTGACATGTTTCTCATTTTCAGCAATTCTGTTGTTCTTCCTGTAAAAATTTGGCAGCTTGCAGTAAAAATCAACCTCCTATATCAAGACCATATTGAATACAAGTTTTGATATTGAACAGGAATCCTCTGAAAATCTGCATACATGTAATAGTCTTTGAAAAGGTGCCTAGCCCATAGAATAAATGAGGTAAATTCTTCAGGAGCAAAATGAACAATTCAAATAATGCTTGTCTGTCCTTTGGTATAACATTTTAAGATCTGTTTCCTGACAGAGAGGTAATCCCATGAGGATGCATGCCCAAAGTTAATAAGCTGATTCATATCCTTGGCATCTGCTTTGTATCTAAACTCTTAGGAAAATTGAACTGTTCTTACACATACAAGGTAATTCACATTCTTGTAGGAATGTGAATATCAGCTATCTCTGAAGATGTAAGTTTAGTTTCGCCTGAAGCAAGAAAACTAACTGGGTAACTTTGAGCCAGTCACTCTCTCTGAACCCAGCTCACCTCATAGCATTGTTGTGGAGAAAGCAGGAGGAAGGAATATTAGGTATGCTTACCCAGTTGAGTTATTCATAGAGATAATAAAGGTGGGATAAAAATAAATAGATAAATAGGTTCATTTTTCTTCAGATCTGTTTAAAGTCCTGAAGCACCTTACCAGCTGAATTCTTCCATCATGTGATATGTTGCATACCATACAAAAGTAATGAAATGAGAACATTAGTAACCAGTATATCACAGTAGCCTTACTCAACATTATGTCTTCCCAAGTTACTGAAACTATAAGAGTTAAAATTCAGTGCAGTCAAAGGTCACAACAATAGCAATAGCACTTAGATTTATATACCACTTCACAGTGCTTTACAGCCCTCTCTAAACGGTTTACAAAATCAGCATATTGCTCCCAACAATCTGCATCCTCATTTTACCAACCTCGGAAGGATAGAAGGCTGAGTCAACCTTGAACCGGTGAGATTCGATTGCTGGCAGCCAGCAGAAATAGCCTGCAGTACTGCATTGTAATCACTGCGCCACCACGGCGCAGTGAAGTTATCCACAAGAGGTCTTCCATGAAAGGTCCATAATCTGCTTAGATATTAAGAAGGTTCAATGACATTGGGATCTGGATTTGAAGGATGTTAACTTTAGTCCCTTGCCATGGATGGGTTCTTGCCCTAGAATTCTAGAGAGTTGGGGGAGGTTCCCAAAGTACATGGTTCTGCAGATGTCCTCATTGCAGCTTGAGTAAGACAATAACAAGATGCTCTGGTTGAATCATGTCTGTGTGGAGTGTCACTATATGCAAATCTAAATTTACCAAGGAACTCCAAGAGATGAAGTCACACAACAGACACCTAGAGCACTTCTTGAAGAAAAGAAAAACTGAAGACAAGAAAGCACAGGTAAGTGCCGTTTTTGGACTTACCTATAGTGATAAAAGGTAGCAAGCATACTTCTACAAATAACTGCCCAATGATCTTCTTTGGATGGGCATGTTCTTCCTGTCAGGGTTCCAAGTAATACGCCCAGCTTCAGTGTTGACACTCCCTGAGTAAGGACAAGCTGGGGGTGCCCTTGGAGGACTACTTTGAGGAATATGTCGAACAAAGTCTGTCGAACAAAGTCATCTGTCTTTACTCAAAATAGGACTCTAGCTGGACACCTTGCATGTCCTCAGAAGTCTGCCTTTTCCATTGCAGTCCATGCTGTATGTGACATTCTCACCAGGGGTGGCCTGCTACCAATTCACCCAGTTCAGGCAAACCAGTTGTTAATTTTATGGCTGGTTTGGCAAAATGCCAAATCCAACCCCTGCCTGGCCCCACCCATCATGCTCTTCCCCTCTCATGAGTCCCCCTGCGGCCCATTTTGGATCCCAGGTAAGTACAGGCCCTGCGCGGAGGCTTGGGGAAGGCAAAAACGGGCCTCCTGGAGCAATGGTACAATTAAAATATTTTTACTACCAGTTCTTTGGGCGTGGCTTAGTGGATTTTATTCTGTACCTTAATTTGAATTCTTGAGATCCCCGCGCTTTGATTGGCCAAAGCGCAGGGTGATCGGATTGGTTAGGCGAGCCGTGCCAATTGGCTCGCTGAGAATCTCCTGCGATTGGTAGATTTGAATCGCGAGAGATTCAAAGCGGTGCCATTGGTCATGGCCACCGCGGCTTGGAAATAAAAAGCCACAAAAGTTTCCTAAGAGCCAGTTCGGTTCCTGACTTCAATAAAGAGCTTGATACAAAGTCACCGACTCCTGGCCTCCTTCCACGCGGACACAACACTGGCGACGAGGATGGGATCCTGATGCTGAATCGAAGCACGTGTCCGACAGAAGCCAGCCAACCGACGAGATGGCCAGCATCGCGCCACCAACCCCCTTCAACCCCGCTAGCAAGGACTGGGAATCTTACACGGACAGATTCCGCATGTTCCTCGAATGCAACAACCTGAAGGATGCCACCGGACGGAAGAAACGACCCGTCTTCCTAACGCACTGTGGGCCCGCAGTGTTTAAGATGGCAAAAGCACTAGCCAAGCCCGCCGATGTTACCGCGATGGATTGGGATGACCTCGAGCCATTACTCCGGAGAAACTACGCTCCAGCCGTTCCCATCCTCATCCGACGACATGAATTTTATCGGCGGGACCAGTGGTCGGGTGAGAGTTTCAGTGACTTCCTCGCCCAGCTGCAGCACCTTGGAGGACTATGCGAGTTCTCCAATATGAATGAGGCCCTGAGGGACCGAATTGTGCTCGGCCTTTGGGACCCCGTTCTCCAAAGTCGGTTGATGGCCAAGGGCAACACCGCCCTCGCTGATGCCATCTCTGAAGCCATGGCAGCTGAAGCAACCCGACAATCAGCAGACCGCATGCGGAGACCGAACGCCAGGGACTGTACCGCAAACCACCACCCTGCAAAGTCGACCAAGGCCCAACCTGAAACTACCACCCACCAGGGCGAACTCCACTCCACTTCGGGCACTTCAGACGAGGAGGAAGACATCCACCATCTCCAGGCAGGCCGCGACCAGCGCAGCCGATGGAGTCGTAAGTTGAGGACCACGTGTGCCGGTTGCGGAGGCGACCACCCCAGATCCGAATGCCAGTTCTTTGACTCAGTTTGCCGGCACTGCGAGAAAAAGGGCTACATCGCCCGCGTCTGCCACCTCAAGAAAACCCACAGCCCCAGACGATGGGACCCAAGCGAGCGAAGACGAGAGAGTACACCCCCCAGGACCAGAGACCGCCCAGCAGACAACCGTTGGGAACGGAATGGATGAGCCCAACGAGGTGGAGAGACCCGGCAGAGAGAAGAGACACATCAGACAGTCACCATCGGCCACGCAACAACCACAGATGCCAGAAAGGTCTACGTGGAGGTAGGCATCAAAGGCGAACCCTGTAAAATGGAGGTGGACTCCAGGTCCTACCTCTCAATGGTAGCCTGGCAAGAAATTAAACGTTTGGTGCCTACCATCCAGAGAAGGGAACAAGAAAACCAGAGACTAATCCTCAAAGACTACCAAGGAAACCGCATCCCTGTAGTCGGAACAGGACAGTTCACAGTGACCAACAAGGGGCACACCGAAAGACTTCCCTTGACCATCGTCGATCGAGACCGACCTAGCCTGCTGGGACTTCAATGGTTCGCACCGCTCGGCATCGCAGTCACGGGCATTGACCACATCGCCGAAGCCGACTGGGAGCAGCAACTGGCCTAGGACTTCCAAGAAGTGTTCGACGGCACCCTAGGCAAGTACCGAGGGCCCCCTATATCCTTCAGCCTGGACCCAAACGTTCCCCCGAAACGCCTAAAACCAAGGCGGGTACCTTTCGCACTCAAACTGAAAATCGACGAGCAAATTGACAAGCTCATCAAGCAAGGGGTCCTACAACCCATAGATCATGCCCGGGGGGAGACCCCAATAGTCACCCCAATCAAGCCTGATGGGTCAGTGAGAATCTGCAGGGACTATAAGGCCACCCTAAATGGCGCCTTGCAGCAAAGCGCTTACCCCGTCCCAGTAGTGCAACATCTCCTACACTCACTGGGAGGGGGCAAAGTTTTTGCGAAACTCAACCTGGCCCAAGCATACTAGCAACTGCCGGTCAACGAGGAAACTGCAGAGGCGCAAACCATAGTCACCCACCGGGGAGCCTTTAGATGTAACCGACTCCAATTCGGAGTCAGCGTGGCACCTGGAATTTTTCAGAGCCTCATGGAAAGACTCTTACAAGGCATCAAGGGGGTGGTACCCTACTTCGACAATGTACTACTATCGGCAACCAACCAGGCCGAACTAGAGAGTCGCCTAAGGGAGGTGCTAACAAGATTCAAAGAAACCGGGCTTAAAGTGAAGAGGGAAAAATGCCAGCTGTACACAGAGCAGGTCGAATTTCTAGGATACCTCCTAGACTGACATGGCATTCACCCCACCGACAAAAAAATTAAAGCCATCAAAGAAGCCCCCACATCCAGGTCAAAAACAGAACTGCAGGCGTTTCTGGGGCTACTTAACTTTTATAATGTCTTCCTACCCCAAAAGGTGACCGCGGTGGAGCCTTTGCATAGGCTTTTGGACAAGGTGGCTACCTGGACTTGGGGGAAAGGTGAGGAAGCCGCCTTCAGGAAAACCAAGGACCTGCTCACTTTGGATGCCGTCCTCATCCAGTACAACGAGACCCTACCACTAGCCATCACATGCGACACATCACCTTTCGGCATCGGCGCTGTCCTCAGCCACACTCTCCCCGACGGAAAGGAAGCATCCATCGTGTTCTTTTCAAGGACCCTCACCAAACCGGAGTGGAACTACAGCCAGCTGGACAAAGAGGCTTTGGCTATCGTCACCGCAGTAAAAAGATTTCACGAGTACCTCTATGGCCAGACGTTTACCATCATCACCAACCACAAACCGCTGCTGGGAATACTCGCAGGGAACAGGGCCACCCCGAACATTCTGTCTCCCAGAATGACAAGGTGGTCAGAATTCCTGGCCGCCTACAACTACGGGCTCACACACCGACCCGGTAAGACTATCTCCCATGTGGATGCCTTAAGCCGCTTACCGTTACCCGAACCAGACAATGACCCAGCACCCACGACGACCACCCTCAGCATAGAGACTCTACCCAACCTACCCATAACCACGTCAGACATTGCCCGAGAAACTAATAAAGACAAATGTCTGGCGCGGGTTTTGCATTGGGTAGAGAAAGGGTGGCCGGAAAAGGACAACGAGGAGACTTTCAGGACATTCCGGAACCAGCAAACGGAACTCTCGCTACTAAAAGGGTGTGTACTATGGGGGGATAGGGTGGTCATCCTGGAAAAACTGCAAGAGAAGGTACTGGAACTGTTACACGAGTGGCACCTGGGCATCGTTAGAACGAAAGCCCTGGCCAGAAGTTATGCTTGGTGGCCAGGGATGGACAAACAGATCGAGGCCTGGGTGGCAAGGTGTCAACGATGCCAGGAAACTAGACCAAGCCCACCCACAGCACCCATCCTAGAGTGGGAAACCCCCAGGGGACCGTGGTCTAGGATCCACATAGATTTCGCCGGGCCCACAAAAGGACACACTTTCTTAATAACCATAGACACTTACTCCAACTGGCTGGAGGTAAGCAACATGAGAACAACCACCACGGAGGCCGTGACCAAAGAACTCTGCAAACTCTTCGCAACACACGGCCTCCCAGACGTCCTCGGGTCCGACAATGGACCCCAATTCACCTCACTGGAATTCGAAAAATTCCTAGCGGAAAGGGGCATATGACATGCACTGACAGCCCCGGTGCATCTGGCGGCAAATGGAAGGGCAGAACGGATGGTTCAATTCACAAAAAAAACCATCCAGCAAATAGACCACGGGGAGATCCAGGACAAAATAAATAAATTACTCTTCATACAGCACATAACCCCGAACACCACAACAAATAAAAGCCCAGCAGAACTGCTAATGGGGAGGAAAATAAGGTCCCCACTCGATAGACTACACCCCACTTACAACTCAGAGAAACCCCCAGACTCCACCAGCAAACACTGAACCTTCACACCAGGCGACGCCGTCTACGCGAAGAACCTAACCAGAGACCCATTATGGGTACCAGCAATCATAACACAGCTAACAGGCCCACGCTCGTACCGGCTACAAACAACCGACGGACAAGCGTGGAAACGCCACATCGATCAGTTAAGATCGAGGACTGCTACACAAGACACCACCGACACACAACCAAACAAAACCAACCCCCTCAACACAAACCAAGAGGGGAGGGGATACCCTGGGAACCAAAACCCAGAAGAAAGAAACCAGCCATACTCACCTGCAAGCAGCCAGCACGAAACCTCGCCAGGAAGAGACAGCCAGGCCAGCTCAACCGGGAAGACCGAGCGAGAGCGGCAAAACCCGCAGCTCAACCAACCCGGGTAACCCAGGAGGGAGCTGTGGAGAGCGGCCCGGCCAGACATACCAGGCGGTTCCCACGACGGAGTCAAGAGAAACAGAGACCCCGACTGAACCGGCCGGGATCCAACCTACGACTGACCTGCGCAGGTCCAGTAGGCAAAGACGGAACCCCGCCTACCTACGGGACTACGCTACGTAGGACCAAACCAAGAGGGGAGGGGTGTTCTGTACCTTAATTTGAATTCTTGAGATCCCCGCGCTTTGATTGGCCATAGCGCGGGGCGATCGGATTGGTTAGGCGAGCCACGCCGATTGGCTCGCTGAGAATCTCCCGCAATTGGTAGATTCGAATCACGGGAGATTCAAAGCGGTGCTATTGGTCGCGGCCGCCGTGGCTTGGAAATAAAAAGCCGCAAAAGTTTCCTAAGAGCCAGTTCGGTTCCTGACTTCAATAAAGAGCTTGATACCAATTCACCGACTCCTGGCCTCCTTCCACGCGGACACAACAGATTTGGCTTGGCTTGGTGAGTGTGGCTTGGTGGGCGTAGCAGAGGAATGATACTGCAAAATCCCCATTCCCTCCCCACCCCACTAACCTGCTTTCCAGCTCCATTCTCCTGTGCAGGGCAACAAAAGAAGACCCAGCCAATCAGCTGGGACTTGGGAGGCAGAGAATAGATGGTGGTGGGACCAGTCAGAAGTGGGATTCCAAACTACTCAAAATTTCTGCTACCGGTTCTCCAAACTACTCAAAATATCCGCTACTGGTTCTCCAGAACTGGTCAGAACCTGCTGAATACCACCTCTGTCCTGGAGGCTCCAGATGACCAGAAACGGGCCCATTTCCAGCCTCCAGAGGGAGCCTAGGGAAGCTGTTTTTGCCCTCTTGGAGGCTCAAGGAAAGCCTCCAGAGCCCAGGGAGGGTGAAAAATGGGCCTCCCTCCCTGGTGCAGGAGGCCAACTAAGCCACGCCCACCATGGCCATGCCCCCAGCGACCGGTCAGAGAATCAATTGTGAATTTTTTTTGAAGCCCATCCCCTATTCTCACCCTTGAAAAGCCCCACCCTGTTAACTTTCCAGAAAGTACTTAAGATCTGGCTTTTCTCAAGCATTGGGATAGGATGAGGTCAGCATGGGAGGAGAGTGTTGTGGGCTACATCAGGGAGAGGTGGTTGTGGCATGAGATCTGCTGTTTTTATTTTTTATTCTTTGTTTTTATTATTGTATATATTGCTTTATTCCTGGATTGATCCCCTGCTATCCAGAGTTTGATTTTAAAATGGGCAGCTATACAAATGTTTTAGATAAAAAAAAGCAATCCCAAAACAACATAAATATTCTCTATCAAACTTGCCAAGCACAGGATTGCCATTTTTTAACTAGCATTTATCTTCTATATTTTTCTTTTACTATTTTTTCTATCGTTTATCATTTGCTCTGTTACTAGGCAAATGCAATTCATCAATTCGATATTTAGGGCAAATATTTATTTTGATGCTGAAAAAAGGTTCTCAGCTCTTCATTTATGAACGTTGACTGATTGATTATGTGCCATCAAGCTGATTTCGACTCTTGGAAACCACGAAGATAAATTTTCTTTAGTCTTATTATTAGAGCCATAAATGTAGACCAAATTGTTCTGCCTTTTTTTTTTTTTGTAAGTTAACAAACCTGGTCATAATTCATGGCCCATTTTATGAGTTTTTCAAACTGCTTTAAACTTTTAGCAAGTTATGTTTAAACACTGCATGGATAATATAAGAGAATGGACTTGGCCATAGGAAATCACTACTGTTTTCTTGTTACTCTCTCCATCAACTCAAATTTTAACCCTCTATCCTTTATACTTTTCCTTGTTCTGTTCTGCATCAGATAGGCCTGTTGCAGATGTAATCAAGCCAGGTGGGGTTTCCATGACAACCCTTTCTGCAGATGGTCTGATCATAACAGAATCCCACCCACTTTATTGGAGAAATCCAGGCAGCTAATGAAATAGGGTTAGTGTGGAATCTCAAAAGGAAGTATAAATTTAGGCTCTGAAGTCTTCTGTGAAAAAGAGAGAAAGAAGCCAGGTGTAGGTTAGCTGTAACACACCTTGATTAATTTGGGCCTGTAGCCAATATAGATTACTTTTTTAATCTAATATACCCATCACATGAATCATCCTTCTGCCTGAAGATAATGATATATATTGAAATATTTGCAATATCTTGAAACCAAGAGTATATTAGTTGCCCTTTCCATTATGAAATATTTTCTTCAAACCATGTCAATTTTTTTTGGATCTACATACAATATATAAGGTCAAGAACAATACAAATATCCTATGCAATCTAGTTTGGAATAAAATTATATTACTGTATAATTTAATAAAAAATTAATTTAAGAAAATTATAGCTACTGTATTTTTTAAAATTTATCATTATATTACTTCATATATACATAGAACTTTACAGAGTTCAGGTGTGACTGATCCCAATCTCTTGAAACTTGTAAATTAAGGTCAATGAATTAAAGCGAAAGATGATAAAAAGGTGAAGGATTTGAAATTATTGTATTTTAATGACACATATTTTGCTTTAATCAAAATAAAAAAAGTATTACTATACATTTAGAGTTGTGGCTTACAGATGAAGAAACACAGCTGGCATCAGAAGATTCAATAAAAATAACAACTTCTGAAGAAAGGATGTGTTGTAGAGCAGCGGTTACAGAGAGAGACTGAGCCAGGGAAAAGGCTAACAGACTTTATTCAACGAATAAAGGGTCGCCGCGGCTGCTGATGGCAATCTGACAGCCAGCTGGTGGCGACAGCTGATGCCATTTGACAACTCCATTTTATAGCTGGCTGTCAAACGGCATCAGCCAATGGGAGCGGTTGACGCTCCCGCGCAGGCGGCAGACCAGAAGGAGAACTGCAGCTTAGTCCTTAAACATAGCACTCCTTCCCCCTGGCCATGAGCATGCGTAGTCTCGTAGCCAGGATGGCGGTTTCGCTGCCTGATCTTCGCGGCTCCAGGGGCTTGTCTGTGGCTGCGTCGTCCTGTTCTTCCCGGGCAGTGCCAAGAGTCTGCAGAGGGTCGTTAGCTATCCTGGATCTTCCATCTGACTGCTGCTCTGGTGAGTCCTCTCGCAGTGGTCGGTTGGTTGGGTCGTTGAGCAGCTGATAGACCGGGTCCTTTAGCGGGTCAGCTGCGGCAGGTGATGGGTAGGCCGAGTCGTTGACCATAGTTTTGGTGGCAGACTTGGTCCAGCACCTCCTCAGCTCATCCATGTGTCTTCTCCAGATGCGGCCATCTTCTAGGAGGACTTTGTAAGATCTGGGCCCTGTAATAGAAACTATCTGCCCTGGCACCCATAATGGGTGTCCTGCATAGTTTCTGGCATAGACCAGGTCTTGCAGGGTGAATTCCCTGGCATGGCTGTCAGAAGCCAGGGGTGAGCTGGGAGCTTAGTGGGGGTGCAACCTGTCCAGAGTAGTCCTGAGGCGTCTGCCCATCAAAAGTTCTGCAGGTGACTTGTTGGTAGATGGGCATGGAGTGGTGTGCTGTGTTAATAGGTACGTGGACAGCTTGGAATGCCAGTCCGCTTGGCCCAGCTTGGCCAGAACTTCTTTTTTTTTTCTTGTTTTTTTTTCCTTTTTATTTTTTTTATTTTTATTTTTGAAAAAAGATTTTATTAATTTTCTACAAACAAACAAGACAAACAAAACATTAAAACATTCAACTCTCGTATGTACATCCAGTGTGTCAGTTGGTTCATCATTTTTGTGCATTCATTCTGTAGTCCCAGTTACAATTATGTTACATAACAACTCATATTATCAATCCAAGCTTATATATCCTAATATCACTTAAAAAAAAGAAATTTTTGACTATACTTTTAATCATTCATGCTTTATGATCTAACAATACTTTAACCAGATTATTCAACAAATCATATAATCATACCAAATCAATCTTAAAAAACCCTTTATAAATATAATATCAGAACTTCTTTGACTGATCTAACAGCCCTCTCTGCCATCCCGTTGCTTGCAGGGTGAAAGGGGGCTGTGAGGGTGTGTCTGATACCCAGGTTGGCTGTGAAGATGGCAAACTCGTTGGAACTGAATTGGGGACCATTGTCTGAGACCAAGGTGTCAGGCAGTCCATGAGTAACAAACAGTCTGGTCAAAACCCTTGTGACCGCTCATGTGGTGGTGGAAGGTAACAAGGCCACCTCTGTCCATTTTGAAAATGAGTCTACCACAACCAAGAATGTCTTCCCCAGTATGGGACCAGCGAGGTCAATATGCAGCCTGGCCCAGGGCACCCCCGTACCTTCCCATCTGGTTGGTGTGGCTGTGGGTAGGGCTGTCCTTGTTGCCTGGCAGGCTTGGCATGCGTTAACCCAGTTGGCAATTTGGTCATCCAGTCCTGGCCACCAAACGTAGCTGTGTGCTAAGGCCTTCATTCTTACGATGCCCGGATGACCCTCGTGCAGTGCCCTTAAAACTGATTTTTGCAAGGTGGGTGGAATGACCACCCTAGTCCCCATAACAGACAGTCCTGTAGAGAAGACAACTCCTGCCTGCGGGTCCTGAATGGCAAGTATTCAGGGGCGAATTGAATATCAGGCCACCCCCTCCCCACCCAGTCCAGGACTTGGGAAATCACAGAATCTTTTTTGGAGTGTGCAGCAATATCCCCAGCTGAGACTGGTAGGTCAAGTTCATTGCAGTCGAAGATTGCGTGGATGGGAGCTGGGTCCCTGACTGGTGTTGGCAGGGGGCATCTGCTGAGAGCATCTGAGTGGCTCAGGTTTATTCCAGGGTGATGTACCAAAGTGTATGAGTAAGCGGCCAGAAACAGAGTCCATCTGGTCATTCTCGGGGAGAGCACCTGTGGAGTTTGTTTGTCACCGGCTAACAGTCCCAAGAGAGGTTTATGATCTGTTACTAGTTCAAAAGAATGGCCATAGAGAAACTCGTGGAATTGTTTTACAGCAGCCACAGCTGCTAAGGCCTCCTTATCGATCTGACTATAGTTTCTCTCTGCAGCAGAGAATGTCCTTGAAAAGAAGGCAATAGGTGCCTCAGATCCATTTGAAAGTCTGTGGCTTAATACTGCTCCTATACCAAAAGGTGAGGCATCAGAAGCCAAAACCAGGGGCAACTCCTTGTTAAATTGAACCTGTCACAGCATCTGAAGTCAAAAGAGACTGTACTGCCTGGAAAGCGCTGGCTTCTTTCTGTCCCCAGTGCCATGGGGCCTTCTTATCTAGGAGCCTATGTAGGGGTTCAGCTACAGAGGCATTGTGAGGCAGGAAACCAATCTGGTCCTAGCAAACTAGGTAAGGCACCATTTACAACTACCAGTGGCAAGTGACCTCTAAAGTTTTGGAATTGAATGAGGAAGTTTCCCTTACCCAGGACTGGGATGGTCTTCCCCTGGTAGTCCCGAAGAGTCAGGTGGCAGTTGCTCAGCTTCTTCTTTGAGAGCGAAGGCAGTATCTTCTTCAAGGTGGTCCATGATATGATGGAGAGTGCTGACCCGGTGTCCACCTCCATCTGGCAGGGTTTACCTTCTATGAAAAGAGAAATGCTTATTTTGTTAGAATTACTGGTGCTATAGCCCGCGTGATAACATGTGTAGCAATTTTCCACTTGCCTTTGGGAGAGGGCAGAAACTTGAAGTCTTCAAGGATGGGTCTGTTCGGCTTGGCAAACTCTGGCTATGTACCCTCTCTTCTGGCAGTTCAGACAAATAAAGTTTCTGAACCTGCAAGTTGACCTAAGGTGGTTACCCCCGCAGCTCATGCAATGAAATGTTGTTTGCTGGTCTGGGCATTGGTTTTTTTGGGTGGACCCAAAGGTGCTCTGGGACGAGTGAGGTGATTTTCCTCTGATGTTTCTTCTTCCTCTTCTTGGGAGGTTTCATCATAATGAATTGCAGCCTGACCTTGTTTAGAGCTGCTTCCCTGGAGCTCAGCTGCAAATAGTTCTGATAACTCAGCAGCCTGAGCTTCCTCAACAGCTAGGGATAAGGTCAAATCTTTTCTTGCCAATAACCTTCTCTGTAGTTTTAGGTCCCTGACTCCTCCCACAATTTGGTCCAGTAGCAGTCCCTAAACCCACAGTGTATGGCAGCTGATCTTAATGCTGCCATGTACTGAGTCACAGTTTCCCCTTCAGCTTGAACCCTCCTTCTAAAAGCTAGCCTTCTAGCTATTTGAGAGGGCCTGGGGGAATAGTGGTTTGATAAGATCTCCCTCAACTCATCCCAGGGGATAGTCTTGATGGATCAAGGGGACACTAGAGCAGAGGCTGTGTCAAAAATGGTAGCCCCACAGAAACTTAAAAAATAAGACCTTTTTCTCAGGTCTGTAGCCTCAGACAAATCAATCACATTTTAAAAACATTCGAATCTATTCATGTAAGATTCCCAAGTCTCTGCTCCCGGCTGGAAATATGGGAACGTCGGAGTTGATGCCATCAGAGTGGCAGAGTCGGTTTCCTTAGGTGAGGAAATTTAAGAGGTATCGCTTTTAGAAAAGCGTTTCTGGTTGTGCTTGTCAGCAGCGCTCGGTTCCTCAGCTGTGGAGCTTTAAAGTTCACACTCTTTTTTTTTTTCTTTTGGAGAGCGCTGGCGGCGGTGACTTCAAAACAGCCCTTGGTGGCTTCAGCTCTTTCTTATAGTGACTTCGGCTCAGTTGTTTCACCTGGTCGTCTTGCTGTATCCCGCTCTTGTCACCAGTGTTGTAGAGTGATGGTTACAGAGAGAGACGGAGCCAGGGAAAAGGCTAACAGACTTTATTCAACAAATAAAGGGTCGCCGTGGCTGCTGATGGCAATCTGACAGCCAGCTGGCAGCGACAGCTGATGCTGTTTGACAGCTCCCTTTTATAGCCGGCTGTCAAACGGCATCAGCCAATGGGAGCGGTCGACGCTCCCGCGCAGGCGGCGGACCAGAAGGAGAACTGCAGCTTAGTCCTTAAACATAGCAGGATGCTTAACATTTAAAAATATGGTAAATAGAAAAGAATTAAATTTTCTGTCCAAATATCCTTGATGCAGTTAATCACTCTGCTCCTCTGCAATTACTATTTACATTAAAAAGAGTATTTCATTCACATGTGTTTAATATGGTCTTGAGAATACAAGCTTAGGCAGACCCATAAGGGTTAGGCATCTGTCCTCAGTGGATGTACTTTTAATAATATAAGCATGCATTAATTTGAACTGCAAGGCCACCCTTTTATGCTCAGTTTATTTCCAAATAAATATACACAAAACCTGGCTCCATATTAGTATGTGTTATTGAATGTTCATTAAATTAAGTAACACTTTCTCTGCTTTCATTCAAGAAAAATATTCCAGAAAAAAAATGTTTGTAAAATGATCTCATATAAGCACGAACCTTGAAGGGAAATGTGAATATAGACTTTTCATCCTTCTGCCTATCTCCATATCAGCTCTAAAGCTGCTTGAAGAAAACCAGGGTAGGCCAAAGCCAGGGTTGGGATCCAACTGGTATAACTACCGGTTCTGTCGCTCTGCGTTGCGCAAGTCACACGAGTAATGTGAGTGCAATTTACAACCTGCTGAGCTGCCCGGACAGCTGAGCAGCGCTGCGTGCAAGTGCACAGCAGTTGAAAAAGCCATTTTTCCTGCTTTTTCAACCGCAGCTGTGTCGCACAAAACAGCTGCAGTTGAAAAAGTAAGAAATAAAGGTCAGATAACAGCCCAGGTGGGCAGGTGGGCCAAAACGGCAGCAGACATAGAACCGGTTCAATGTATGCTCTCTGTCCGCTGCTCTTCAGAACTACCAGTTCTACAGAGGTGGACAGAACCGGTAGAATCCCACCCCTTGCCAAAGCCAATGGTGACCTAAGCCACACATATGTTGTTGTGGAGTGGCGGTCACAGAGAGAGACGGAGCCAGGCTGAATTTAACAAGCTTTATTCTTGCAAATAAAGGGTTGCCGCAGCTGCCAAGGCTATCTGACAGCCAGCTGGCGGCAACAGCTGATGCTGTTTGACAGCTCCCTTTTATAGCTGGCTGCCAAATGGCATCAGCCAATGGGAGTGATCGGCGCTCCCGCGCTGGCGGCAGACCGGGGGGAGAACTGCTGCTAGTCTTTGAACACAGCACTCCTTCCCCCTGGCCACGAGAATGCATAGTCCTGCAGCTGGGATGGCCGCTTTCGCTCGCGGCCTGATCTTCGTAGTTTGTCAGTGCTTGTCAGCGGCTAGCAAGTCCTGTTCCTCACGGGCGGTGACAGGAACCTGCAGAGGATCGTCGGTCATCCTTGGGCTGCTGTCCGGCTGCTGCTCGGGTAAGTCTTCTCACAGCGGTCGGTTGGTCGCATTGTCGGGTGGCGGGTAGACCAGGTCCTTCAGCGGGTCGGCTGTGGTAGGCGGTGAGTAGACCGGGTTGTCCAGCGGCAGGTAGACCGGGATTTCGGTGGCAGGCTTGCCCCAGCACCTCCTTAGCTGGTCCACGTGCCTTCTCCAGATTCGACCATCTTCCAGGAGGATTCTGTATGACCTGGGTCCTGCAACAAAAACTATCTGCCCTGGCAGCCACAAGAGGTGCCCTGCATAGTTCCTGGCATACACCAGGTCTTGCAAGGTGAATTCCCTGGCATGGCTATCAGAGGCCAGTGGTGTGCTGGGAGTGTAGTGGGGGTGCAACCTGTCCAGGGTGGTCCTGAGGCGTCTGTCCATTAAGAGTTCAGCAGGGGACTTGTTGGTGGAAGGGCACGGAGTGGCGTGTTGCGTAAGTAGGTAAGTGGACAGTTTAGAGTGCCAATCTGCCTGGCCCAGCTTGGCCAAAACTTCCTTGGCAGACCTGACAGCCCTTTCTGCCATTCCATTGCTTGCAGGGTGAAAGGGGGCTATGAGAGCATGTCTGATGCCCAGGTTAGCTGCGAAGATGGCGAACTCATTAGAACTGAATTGGGGGCCATTATCTGAAACTAATGTGTCAGGCAGTCCATGTGTAACAAACAGTCTGGTCAAGGCCTTTGTGACAGTCAGTGTTGTGGTGGAGGATAACAAGGCCACTTCAGTCCATTTGGAGAATGAGTCTACAACAACCAAAAATGTCCTCCCCTGCATGGGACCAGCCAGGTCAATATGCAGCCTGGCCCACGGGGCCCCTGAATCTTCCCATTTGGTTGGGGCGGCTATTGGTGGGGCTGCTCTTGTTGCCTGGCAGGGCTGGCATGAGTTTACCCAGTTGGCAATCCAGGCATCCAATCCAGGCCACCAGATGTAGCTGCAGGCCAAGGCCTTCATCTTTACGATGCCAGGATGACCCTCGTGCAGTGCCCTTAAAACTGGTTCTTGCAAGGTGGGTGGTATGACCACCCTTGTTCCCCATAACAAGCAACTTTGTAGTGAAGACAGCTCCTGCCTGCGGGTCTTAAATGGCATGAATTCAGGGGTGAACTGAATATCAGGCTACCCCCTCCCTATCCAGTCCAGGACTTGGGAGATCATCTGGTCTTTCTTGGAGTGTGCAGCAATGTCCACAGCTGAGACTGGCAGGTCCAGTTCATTGCAGTCGAAGATTGCGTGGATGGGAGCTGGGTCCTCAACTAGAGTTGGCAGGGGGCATCTGCTGAGGGCATCTGCGTGGCTCAGGTTCTTCCCCGGGCGATGTACCAGTGTGTAAGAGTAAGTGGCCAGAAACAGCGTCCATCTGGTCATCCTTGGGGATAACACCTGTGGGGTTTGCTTATCACCAGCTAACAGTCCCAAAAGTGGCTTGTGATCCGTTACAAGTTCAAAACAATGGCCACAAAGAAACTCGTGGAATTTTTTTACAGCAGCCACAGCTGCTAAGGCCTCCTTATCAATCTGACTATAGTTCCTTTCTGCAGGAGAGAATGTCCTTGAAAAATAGGCAATGGGTGCCTCAGAACCACTAGGGAGCCTATGGCTCAACACTGCTCCTATGCTAAAAGGCGAGGCATCAGAGGCTAAAACCAGGGGCAGTTTTGGGTTAAATTGGATTAACACAGCTTTTGAAGTTAGAAGAGACTTGACTGCATGGAAAGCATTGGCTTCTTTCTGTCCCCAGTGCCAGGGGGCCTTATTATCTAAGAGCTTATGAAGGGGCTCAGCTGCAGAGGCTTTGTGAGGCAGGAACACTGCATAAAAATTAAGGAGTCCCAAAAAGGCCTGCAACTTGGTTTTGATAGAGGGTGTAGGTGCCTCGTGAATGGCTCTAACTTTACTTTCTATGGGGTGAATTCCTGAGGTGTCAATTCGATAACCAAGGAAGTCCAGTTGTTTGGTGGCAATGGTGCATTTGTCTTTTTTCAATTTTAGCCCATTATGCCTAAACCTGTCCAGGACCTCACTCTGAGTAGCAATTGTGTTTGGTTGGTGGCGGAGACCAAAATGTCATCGAAGTATGGAACCACCCCTGGTAGGCCCTGGAGGATTCTTTCCATGAGTGATTAAAAAATGCCCGGGGCAACGCTAACTCCAAATTGTAAATGATTACATCTAAAAGCTCCCCTGTGAGTAACTATAGTTTGTAGGTCAGCAGTGTGTTGGTCCACGGGAAATTGCTGGTAAGCCTGGGACATGTCTAGCTTGGCGAAAGGTAGCCTCCGAGGTTTTAAACGAATTGGGGTGGCTTGTGGGCCCACATCGAAGGATATGGGGGTGCCTGAATAACAGCCTAGTTCACTGCTGAAAACATCAGAGTCGTCCCTAAAAAGGGCATCTACCTCAGAACTTACCACAGAGTGAATCCCAGTAATGTTGAGGCCTAGGGCAGGGAACCAATCTAGTCCTAGCAAGCTAGGAAGGGCACCATCTACAACCACCAGTGGCAAGTGACCTCTTAAGTTTTGGAATTGAATGAGGAATTTTCCCTTACCCAGGACTGGAATGGTCTTCCCTTGGTAGTCTTGAAGAGTCAAGTGGCAGTTGGTCAGCTTCTTCTTTGAGAGCAAAGGCAGCAACTTATTCAGGGTGGCCCATGAAATGATGGAGAGAGCTGACCTGGTGTCTACCTCCATCTGGTAGGGCTTACCTTCTATAAAAAGAGAAATGCTTATTTTGTTAGACCTAGGGGTGATATTGTTTGCATGGTAACAAGTGCAGCAATGTTCCACTTGCCTTTGGTAGGAGGCAGAAACTTGAGGTCTTTGTGTGGAGGCCTGCTCAGCTTGGCAAACCCTGGCTATGTGCCCTCTCTTCTGGCAGTTCAGACAGATAACGTTTCTGAACCTGCAAGTTGATCTATGGTGGTTACCCCCGCAGTTCATACAAGGGGTTTGCTGTTTGGTTATCTGGCTGTTGTTTTTCCTAGGAGGCCCTGGGGGGGGGGGTCTTGGACGTGTGAGGCGGTTTACCTCAAGAGGTTCTTCTACTTCTTCTTGGGAGACCTCATCATAGTGGATTGTAGCCTGCCCTTGCTTAGAGGTGTTTCCTTGAATTTCAGCTGCTGAAAATTCTGACAATTCAGCAACCTGAGCTTCCTCAATAGCTAAGGCTAGGGTTAAATCTTTTTTAGCCAATAGCCGCCTCTGAAGCTTTAGGTCCCTAACTCCTCCCACAATTTGGTCAAGCAGCATGTCCTCAAGGTAATCCCTAAATCCACAGTGTATGGCAGCTGATCTTAATGCTGCCATGTACTGACTCACAGTTTCCCCTTCAGCTTGAATTCTCCTCCTAAAAGCTAGTCTCCTAGCTACCTGAGAGGGTCTGGGGGAATAGTGGTTTGACAAGATTTCCCTCAACTCATCCCAGGGAACAGCCTTTATGGAATGTGGGGACACTAGCGCAGAGGCTGTATCAAAAACTGTAGCCCCACAGAAGCTTAAAAAATAGGACCTTTTCCTCAGGTCCGTAGCTTCAGTCAGATCAATGGCAATTAAAAAACATTCAAATCTATTCATATAGGATTCCCATGTTTCTGCCCCCGGTTGGAAGTGAGGGAATGCTGGATTTGAGGCCATTAGAGTGGCAGCGTTGGTTTCCTCAATTGTGGAAGTTCGAGTTTTCGCTTTTAGAAAAGCGTTTCTGGCAGCACCTCAGCTCCTCAGCTGAGAGGGCTTTAAACTTCACGCTCTTTAGAGAGTGTCAGCAGCGCTGACTTCGATCAGCTCATAGCAGCTTCAGCTCTTTCTTATTGTGACTTCGCCTCAATTTTCCTGCCTGGTCGTCTTTGCTGTATCCCGCCCTCATCGCCAGTGTTGTGGAGCAGCGGTCACAGAGAGACGGAGCCAGGCTGAATTTAACAAGTTTTATTCTTGTGAATAAAGGGTCGTCACGGCTGCCAAGGCTATCTGACAGCCAGCTGGCGGCAACAGCTGATGCCATTTGACAGCTCCCTTTTATAGCCGGCTGTCAAATGGCATCAGCCAATGGGAGTGATCGGCACTCCCGTGCTGGAGGCGGACCAGAAGGAGAACTGCTGCTAGTCTTTGAACACAGCATATATGTTACACAAATGTTTTAAGTGTAATATCTGATGTGAATAGTGGGTCGATGCACAACTTCAAAGAAGTGGTTCAAAGGAAGAAGGTTGAATGAAGTACCCCTCTGAAGCAACTTAATGAAGCAAGAGTAGTTCTTTGCTTCTAAGACTAAACTGAAATATCCATGTGGCTTTCCTTTGTTTGCTTTGGAAGCCCACACACGCCTCTCCCTTGAAGGTTTGGGTCCAGAGATGGTTTATAGGAGCCTTCTCCTGCAGCATTGGCTGTGATATTTTCTGTTGTGAATGAATAATACCAATAAAGTATATTGAGCTTGAAGTCAAGTGCAAGAGTTCTGGCCCTGCACTTCTGATTGGCTGTTAATGGCAGGATCGAATTGGTCCGTTCAGGAGCATCTGATTGGCCATTAACAGGCCATTCCTATTGGTTAACGGAGCTAGCGCTCCAGGTTTGCTATTGGTTGAACAGTTAATAAGTTGCCTATATAAGGAAGGCTATAGAAGCCCTCCAGTTTGAGCTGTCACAATATGTAAATAAAGAATTTGAAGTTCACTGTTCTACCGGCTCGTCTCCATCATTCGCACCCATGCTCCAGACATAACATTTTCTTTGCCAGGCAATTCTGCTGTGAGCTTTGGAGGAATGTTTGTATGCAAACAAAATGGTTAACCTGTAGCTTTCTTGGAATACATCAAGGAATCTCCCATGCCTGGTATATCAAAGGAAATCTTCCAACATGGAGAGGATGCATCCAGCCTGAAGTTCTCTCAGGGTATATCAAAAAGTTTCCTAGTTTGGAATTTCACAGTGTGAAGGGTGAAAGGTAGGTAGCTATTGCACACAATGCAAGTAGTATTACTATGCATGCTGGAAATAGGAAGGCCGAAATCCCTTTGGAAGGGTTATGATTAATCCTGTGTCTGGAATATGACCTTAGCCCTTGCCTTGTGTACCTTCTGAATGTGTTTTATGGAGATAAAATATTTATGTTGCTATGACTTAATTTCTCCTTTGTAAATTGAACTTTCCCTTTCCAACATTCTAATAGATGTTTGCACACTTGAAAAAAAAACAATTGGCATTTTATTGATGGTCATAAAAGAGGTTTTCCCTGAATGATAATTATCAAGAAATTTCAACCATCAGACGAAGTGGGGCGGGGGAGGGTTTATTTTGTTTTTGATATTCATTGAGAAATATTCTTTGAAATATCTGTTAGGCAGCAAATTTTTATAAACTGACATACTGCATTTGTTTCAGACAGTGTTGGTTTTGAGAACTATTAGCAGGACAAAAATCTTCTAGACAATTCAGCTGGAGATCAAAGGCCATTTTCATAACTTTCATGGAGGGCATTTTAAAAGTTGCTCTTTCACTTGATAATGAGATACTAGGTCTCAGTGGGAAGAACATGGCAAACATCTGGCTATATGGAATGTTATGTTTTGAGCATGGGCAAGAAAGAATGGAGACAAGCCTCTGAACGGTGAACTTCAGCTCTTTATTTACATTGTGACTTCCTCGTTTTAACAGTAGTTAAACCCTGCCTTATATAGGCAACCCTTGTAACTTTTAACCAATAACGAGCTAGGAATAGTAGCTCTTATAACCAATAGAAACTCTCTGTTAAGGGTCAATCAGATTCCCTGGAATGGGCCAATCCGGTCCGGCCGCTTAACAGCCAATCAGAAGTGCAGGGCCAGAACCCTGCACTTACTCCAAGCTCACACTTTATTAATCTTTATTGCATACACAACACCCCTTCCCCCTGGCTTCTTATTTGCAGGGCGCAGTTACATAGTCCCTTTGGTAGAATGGTTGTCTTATTAGTCTCCTTGATTTCAGTTGTATCGGCTGGCTGCAATCACGCTGAGGTAGATCGTTGTTTGGCAGTGGGGCTGTTTCTGGTTCAGAGTTCACTTCTACGTTGTTGCCCACATTCTCTGCAAGTCCCTGAGGTGCAACCGTTTCTCCCTCCGGCTCTGCTTCCTGAGTTTCTATCAAACCGTTGTTTCCTTCGAACAGGTTTCCTAGGAATTCATCTTCTTCTGTACCTCCCCCCCCCCTCAGTTTGGTCATAGGGGAGTTGCGGACTGGCCGCTGGAAGCCGCGATCGTAATTGATCGATATGCCGTTTCCAAAGTTTATCATCAAGGCATTGTACCAGGTAGGATCTGGGGCCAGTAACACGTACGACTGTCACTTCCACCCACAACAGGTCGCCCGATAGGTTTTTAGCATTAATCAGGTCTCCTACCTGGAAGGTGCGACAGCGGCCGCTGGATCCTAGTGGTTTCTCCGGTTCGTAAGCTGGGTGCAACCGGTCAAGCTGGGAGCGGAGCTTTCATCCCATTAGCAGTTCAGCGGGAGTTTTGTTGGTGACGCTATGTGGGGTGATGTGTTGCAAGAAAAGGATTCGATTGACCTTGTCGTCAATGTTGTCGTAGTCTACCTTTTGCAAGGTTTTCTTCACAAATTGGACCATGCGTTCTGCTTTGCCATTGGTCGCAGGGTGCGCAGGCGAGGAAAGCGCATGGCGGATGCCGTGGTCAGCGAGGTACTGCTCGAACGCTAGTGCGGTAAATTGAGGGCCGTTATCGGATAACAGGATGTCTGGTAATCCATGGGTTGTAAAGAGTCTGTTTAAGATTTTGATAACCGCCTCGGAGGTCGTAGTCATCATGCGATGGATTTCGAGCCAATTCGAGTAGGCGTCGACGGTAAGCAGGAAGGTGTGGCCTTTGGTTGGCCCCGCGAAGTCCAGGTGAATTCGGGACCAGGGTCCACGTGGTGTCTCCCATTCAGTAGGCATGGCTTTTGGTGGGGTGTTGCTGACTTCTTGGCATTTCGAACAAGCTTTAACCCACTGTTCGATTTGCTTGTCAATGCCCGGCCACCATGCGTAGCTTCACGTAAGGGCTTTCATTCGCATGATGCCGGGGTGGCCATCGTGCAAGGTTCTCAGCAGCGCTTTCTGGAGTCGTTCTGGGATAACGACTCTATCGCCCCAGATGACACAGCCTTTCTGGGAGAAGAGCTCGGTTTGTCGAGTCTTGAACGGTGTGAAGTCATCTGATAACTGGTCCAATGGCCATCCACGTTCTACCCAGCCCATGACTCACGCTAGGGTGTGGTCACGTTTGGTTTCTCTCCCGATATCTCAGGCAGTTAGTGGCGGCGAGTTGAGTGCCTTGATTTGCAATGTGGTTACCATTGGTGCAGGATCATCGAGAGTCTCTGGAAGCGGTGCTCGGCTCAATGCGTCAGCGTGGGGAATGGCTTTCCCCGGGCGGTATTGCAGCCGATAGTTATAAGCAGCTAAGAATTCTGACCATCGAGTCATCCTAGGGGATAATATGTAGGGAGTCGGCTTATCTCCGGCTATTATCCCTAATAAAGGTTTGTGGTCAGTCACAATAGTAAAAGCCTGGCCATACACGTATTCATGGAATCTTTTCACAGCTGAGACAATTGCGAGGGCTTCTTTATCAATTTGTCCATAGTTCCGCTCCGTTTTTGAAAGAGTCTTTGAAAAATATGCAACAGGGGCTTTGCCATTGGTCGCAGGGTGCGCAGGCGAGGTGAGCGCATGAAAGAGTCTTTGAAAAATATGCAACAGGGTCTTCGTTCCCATTAGGCAGTACGTGGCTCAAAATGGCGCCCACCCCGAAAGGCGATGCATCACAGGTTACAACTAACGGCAAAGTCTCGTTATACTGCATGAGTACAGAGTCAGAAGTGAGCAGTTTTTTAACATTTCGGAATGCCTGTTCTTCACGGTAACTCCACAACCAAATTGCTTTTTTATCTAACAATCGGTGTAATGGTTCAGCGACAGTTGCTTTGTGCGGTAAAAATACATTATAAAAATTGATGAGGCCTAGGAACGGCTGGAGATCAGCCTTGTTTCGTGGCCTGGGAGCATTTTTGATTGCTTTTAATTTACTTTCGGTAGGGTGAATGCCCTGTCTATCAATCAGGTACCCTAAAAACTCAACACTGTCAGTACACAATTTATATTTGTTTTTTTTAACCTTAAGACTGGCCTCTTGGAATTTTTTTAGGACTAATTTTAACCTGTCCTGTAAGATTTTTTTTGTAGGGGCTGCAATTAATACATCGTCAAAATAGGGGACCACGCCCTTAATTCCTTGCAATAACCTTTCCATAAGGCTCTGAAAAATCCCCAGAGCTACACTCACTCCGAATTGCAGCCGGGTACGTTTAAAGGCACCTCGGTGCGTCACAATAGTGTGGGCCTGTGCCGTTTTTTCATCTACTGGTAATTGCTGATATGCCTGAGCTAAATCTAATTTAGCGAAAACTTTCCCGCCCCCCAGGGAATGGAGGAAATGCTGCACCACTGGAACTGGATACGCGTTCTGCTGCAGGGCGTGGTTCAAAGTGGCCCGGTAGTTCCCACAAATTCGGATTGACCCGTCTGGCTTAATGGGTGTTACAATAGGGGTTTCCCAAGGGGAGTGATCGATGGGCTCCAACACCCCCTGAGCTATCAGTTTGTCGAGTTGTTCGTCGATTTTGGATTTTAAGGCAAACAGAACTCGACGGGGTTTTAGGCGAATGGGAGCTATTTTTGGATCTAGGCTGAATGAAATCGGGGTCCCCTTGTACTCGCCTAAGCTGTCCGCGAAGACATCCCTGAACTCATAGATAAGGTCTTCCTCCCAGTCACAGCCACTGACTCGGTTTACACCGGCCACTTCAATGCTGAGTGATGCGAACCATTGGAGGCCTAGTAGGCTAGGCCTATCTCTATCGATGACCATTAAAGGTAAGAACGCTGTGTGCTTCTTGAAGGAGACTCGGACTTGGCAGGAACCAACGACGGGGATTCGATTCCCTTGGTAGTCCTTGAGGATGAGGCGTTGGAAACGGAGATCTTGGTGCTGAATTGTGGGGATGAGTTGCTTGAATGTCTTCCAAGACACCATCAAGAGGGACGATCCCAAGTCGACCTCCATGTGGCAAGGCTGGTTCTCGATGGCTACCGTGACTCGGATTTTCTTAGTGTCCAAGGTTGAGGCATGACCAATAGTGATAGTATGGTGAGCCTCTTCTCTCTGGAAAGCTTGATTTCTGTAGGAGTGGTTTACTGGCTCTCGCTGTGCAGGACGGTTTCCTGTCCATTGGCGATAGTTAGCCCCTTTTGAGGCCTGGCTGGGTCCTGGCAAGCTGCGGCAGACCCGTCTGATGTGGCCTTTTTTCCCGCATTCATGGCAGAGTGCGTCGCGGAATTTGCATTCGGACCTAGTATGGTTGGCTCCACAGCCAGCGTAAGGGCGTAAGGGCGTAAGGGCTTCGGGTGAGGGTCCCGGTCAGACCGCAGTCGATGGACCCCTTCTTCGTCGCTCTCTGACGACGAAGAGAGGTCCTTGTGGTGCATTGTCGCAAGCTGCCCTTCTGAACTAGGTGAGATTTCACTGGCCGGTGGTGGTACCGGAGTGCGGTTTTGGTGTAGTTGTGCAGCCGATTTCCTGGTTGCTTCTGCTGCGGTAGCATCGGCGATGGCGTCAACAAGGCTGATGTCACCTTTCGCCATCAGCTTTCTTTGGACGCCTGGCACATCTAATCCCAGAACTATGAGATCTCTTAGTGCTTCTTCTAGATCGGTGAATCCGCAGAGCCCTCCCAAATTCCGGAGGTCTGCCATGAAGTCGGCCACGCTTTCTCCCTTTCGTTGGCTTCTCTGATAAAACTCATGGCGTCTCACGAGCGTAGGCACGGTCGGGGCGTAGTAGTCTCACAGGATAGGTTCGAGGTCGTCCCAATCCATGGCCTTCACTTCTCGGGGTTTGACTAGTGCTTTAGCCATCTTAAATACGGTTGGACCACAATGCGTTAGGAACACCGCCCGCTTCTTCCCGGCTGTGGTGTCCTTTAAGTTGTTCGTCTCTAGGAACATTTGGAAACGATCCATGTAAGACTCCCAGTCTTCTTGTGTTGGATCGAACAGAGCGGGTGGTACGATGCCGCCGGACATGGTTTCTTTGTTGGCGTTGTCTGTCACGTGCTCGGTGTTCTTCAAAGTTTCGTTGGTTCAGATATCTCCATATCCCATCCTCATCGCCAGTGTTATGTTTTGAGCATGGGCGAGAAAAAATGGAGACAAGCCTCTGAACGGTGAACTTCAGCTCTTTATTTACATTGTGACTTCCTCGTTTTAACAGTAGTTAAACCCTGCCTTATATAGGCAACCCTTGTAACTTTTAACCAATAACGAGCTAGGAATACTAGCTCTTATAACCAATAGAAACTCTCCGTTAAGGGCCAATCGGATTCCCCGGAACGGGCCAATCCGGTCTGGCCGCTTAACAACCAATCAGAAGTGCAGGGCCAGAACCCTGCACTTATTCCAAGCTCACACTTTATTAATCTTTATTGCATACGCAACATGGAAGATTTCAACAATAATTTATGCATTAGGAAAAAGATAAAGAAGGGTCAAACTGTAGCTTTAGTTGCAGGCTATGATATGCCAGGTGAAGAAAGGAGATTTTTAATCTCCTCCCTGGCTTAGGAAAAAAATTAGGACATTGTATAACCACATGAGGTGCTAGCCATTTATTATTTTCTCATGAGGAAACAATGCAGTTATCTATCCAATAATGATCAGGCTCTGCTTTGCCTATGTATTGTGTGCAGCAGAGATATAAAACATCCAAGATACCTTGGAAGATACTTCCTACTTACAAGAACACTTAGTATTCTGTGATAAATTTAGATCAGCACTCCAATCATTATCAGCTCACGGCTTCCAAGCCTGGTGGCTTCAGCAAATGATACAGGATTGCCCACAATGTGAGTGCAGGTGGCCAGCCTGGAGTATATTTTTGCCAAGGCTTGCAACTCTTCCAGGCTGTATGGCTTGATTGCAAAACTGCAAGGACTTCAGTGGACTGCATGTCCACTGAAGCTTCCTGGCTGCCCTGGGCATTTCTCTGAAGGATTTGCCAGAAGCTTTTGGCAAGCCTTGAAAAAGCATCCCTGGCCTCAAATTGCCAGCCACTCCCTCCATATTGCTTGCCAATGCAGTTTGTCTTATTATTGAGGGAGAAGTTTGAGAAGAGCTCTCTTCTGCAACACTGGCCCATTTAGGCCAGCTGACTTGGTTTCTCAAAGTGAATCAGGTCGTCTCTTTCCTCTGATCTGGTGAATCACCCCACCTCCTTCGCACAAATTGTTTTGTCAAAATGGGACTAAATAGGATGGCCTTTCGGTGTTAGAACAGGCTGTAGCAAATGAACAACCAAAGATTATCACTGGCATCTCAGGACGTGAGCAATGTTGTTATAAGGAAGAAGAAGCAGTGCTTTATTCTAACCAGCATAGCATGGTTGACATGATGCTTTTCAGTTTTGTTCAATGGCAGACATCCATTTCTTGAAAGAAATGAGTAAACAACAATGATGTTCAGTCAACATAATGCAGCAAAATTGCTTCTTAAAATTGAAGGTGTGAACATGTGTTTACACAGCAAGGGCGGGATATATGTGTTGTGTATGCAATATGATTAATAAAGTGTGAGCTTGGAGAAAGTGCAAGGTTTTGGCCCTGCACTTCTGATTGGCTGTTAAGCAGCCGGACCGGATTGGCCCGTTCCGGGGAATCCGATTGGCCCTTAACAAAGAATTCTTATTGGTTAAAAGAGCTAGCGTTCCTAGCTCGTTATTGGTTAAACATTAAAAGGTTTGCCTATATAAGGCAGGTTTTACTGCTGTTAAATTGAGTAAGTCACGATATAAATAAAGAGCTGAAGTTCACCGTTCAGAGTCTTGTCTCCATTCCTTCTCGCCCATGCTCAAAGTTAACACTGGTGACGAGGATGGGATATGGAGACATCTGAACCAACGGAACCAAGAAGAAACACCGAACACGTGACAGACGACGCCAACAACAGAACCATGTCCGGCGGCATTGTACCACCCGCTCCATTCGATCCAACACAAGAAGACTGGGAGTCCTACATGGATCGCTTCCAAATGTTCCTTGAGATGAACAACTTAAAGGACGCCACACTAGGAAAGAAACGGGCGGTGTTCCTAACGCATTGCAGTTCAACCGTATTTAAGATGGCTAAAGCACTAGCCAAACCCCGAGAAGTGAAGACCATGGATTGGGATGACCTCGAACCTGTCTTGCGAGACCACTATGCTCCGACCATGCCTACGCTCGTGAGATGCCACGAGTTTTATCAAAGAAGCCAGCGAAAAGGGGAAAGCGTGGCCGACTTCATAGCAGACCTCCGAAATTTGGGAGGCCTCTGCGGATTCACCGATCTAGAAGAAGCACTAAGAGATCACATACTTCTGGGATTAGATGTGCCAGGCATCCAAAGAAAGGTGATGGCGAAAGGCGACATCAGCCTTGCCGACGCCATCGCCGATACTACCGCAGCGGAAGCAACCAGGAAGTCAGTTGCACAACTACGCTGAAACCGCACTCCAGTACCACCACCAGCCAGCGAAATCTCACCTAGTTCAGAAGGGCAGCTTGCGACAATGCACCACAAGGACCACTCTTCGTCGTCAGACAGCGATGAAGAAGGGCTCCATCGACTGCAGTCTGACTGGGACCTTCGCCCGAAGCCCTTACGCCCTTACGCTGGCTGTGGAGCCAACCATACCAGGTCCGAATGCAAATTCCGCGATGCACTCTGCCATGAGTGTTGGAAACGAGGCCACATCGGACGGGTCTGCCGCAGCTTGCCAGGACCCAGCCAGGCCTCAAAAGGGGCTAACTATCGCCAATCGACAGGAAACCATCCTGTAAGGCGAGCGCCAGTAAACCACTCCTACAGAAATCGAGCTTTGCAGAGAGAAGAGTCTCACCATACTATCACTATCAGTCATGCCTCAGCCTTGGACACTAAGAAAATCCGAGTCATGGTAGCCATCGAGAACCAGCCTTGCCACATGGAGGTCAACTTAGGATCGTCCCTCTCGATGGTGTCTTGGAAGACACTCAAGCAACTCATCCCCACAATTCAACGCCAAGATCTCCGTTTCCAATGCCTCATCCTCAAGGACTACCAAGGGAATCGAATCCCCATCGTTGGGTCCTGCCGAGTCCGAGTCTCCTTCAAGAAGCAAACAGCTTATTTACCTTTAACAGTCATCGATAGAGATAGGCCTAGCCTACTAGGCCTCCAAAGGTTCGCGCCACTCGGCATTGAAGTGGCCAACGTAAACCAAGTCAGTGGCTGTGACTGGGAGGAAGACCTTATCTCTGAGTTCAGGGACATCTTCGCGGACAGCTTTGGCGAATACAAGGGGACCCCGATCTCATTCAGCCTAGATCCAAAAATAGCTCCCATTCGCCTAAAACCTCGTCGAGTTCTGTTTGCCTTAAAATCGAAAATCGACGAACAACTCGACAAACTGATAGCTCAGGGGGTGTTGGAGCCCATCGATTACTCCCCGTGGGAAACCTCTATTGTAACACCCATTAAGCCAGGTGGGTCAATCCGAATTTGTGGGGACTACCGGGCCACCTTGAACCACGCCCTGCAGCAGAACGCGTATCCAGTTCCGGTGGTGCAGCATCTCCTCCATTCCCTGGGGGGCGGGAAAGTTTTCGCTAAATTGGATTTAGCTCAGGCCTATCAGCAATTACCAGTAGATGAAAAAACGGCACAGGCCCAAACTATTGTGATGCACCAAGGTGCCTTTAAATGTACCCGGCTGCAATTCGGAGTTAGTGTAGCCCCGGGGATCTTTCAGAGCCTTATGGAAAGGTTATTGCAAGGAATTAAGGGCGTGGTCCCCTATTTTGACGATGTATTAATTGCAGCCCCTACAAAAAAAATCTTACAGGACCAGTTAAAATTAGTCCTAAAAAATTTCCAAGAAGCCGGTCTTAAGGTTAAAAAAAAACAAATGTAAATTTTGTACTGACAGTGTTGAGTTTTTAGGGTACCTGATTGATAGACAGGGCATTCACCCTACCAAAAGTAAATTAAAAGCGATCAAAAATGCTCCCAGGCCATGAAACAAAGCCGATCTCCAGGCGTTCCTAGGCCTCATCAATTTTTATAACGTATTTTTACCGCACAAAGCAACTGTCGCTGAACCATTACACCGATTGTTAGATAAAAAAGCAATTTGGTTGTGGAGTTACCGTGAAGAACAGGCATTCCGAAATGTTAAAAAAACTGCTCACTTCTGACTCTGTACTCATGCAGTATAACGAGACTTTGCCATTAGTTATAACATGTGATGCATCGCCTTTCGGGGTGGGCGCCATTTTGAGCCATGTACTGCCTAATGGGAACGAAGCCCTTGTTGCATATTTTTCAAAGACTCTTTCAAAAATGGAGCGGAACTATGGACAAATTGATAAAGAACCGCTCGCAATCGTCTCAGCTGTGAAAAGATTTCACGAATACATGTATGGCAGGGTTTTTACTATTGTGACTGACCACAAACCATTGCTAGGGATAATAGTCGGACATAAGCCGACTCCCTACATATTATCCCTTAGGATGACCCGATGGTCAGAATTCTTAGCCGCTTATAACTATCAGCTGCAATACCGCCCAGGGAAAGCCATTCCCCACACCGACACATTGAGCTGAGCACCGCTTCCAGAGACTCTCGATGATCCGGCACCAACGGTAACCACATTGCAAATCGAGGCACTCAACTCGCCGCCACTGACCTCTCGAGACATCGCGAGAGAAACCAAATGTGACCATACCCTAGCACGAGTCCTAGGCTGGGTAGAACGCGGATGGCCATTGGACCAATTATCAGATGACTTCACACCATTCAAGTCTCAACAGACCGAGCTCTTCTCCTAGAAAGGCTGTGTCATCTGGGGTGATAGAGTCGTTATCCCAGAACGGCTCCGAAAAGCGCTGCTGAGAACTTTGCATGATGGCCACCCCGGCATCATGCGAATGAAAGCCCTTGCACAAAGCTATGTATGGTGGCCGGGCATTGACAAGCAAATCAAACAGTGGGTTAAAGCTTGTTCCAAATGACAAGAAGTCAGCAACGCCCCACCAAAAGCCATGCCTACTGAATGGGAGACACCACATGGACCCTGGTCCCGAATTCACCTGGACTTCACGGGGCCAACCAAAGGCCACACCTTCCTGCTTGCCGTCAACGCCTACTCGAATTGGCTCGAAATCCATCGTATGACGACTACAACCTCCGAAGCGGTTATCAAGATTTTAAACAGACTCTTTGCAACCCACGGATTACCAGATGTCCTGGTATCCGATAACAGCCCACAATTTACTGCACTAGCATTTGAGCAATACCTTGCTGACCGCGGCATCCACCATGCGCTCACCTCACCTATGCACCCTGCGACCAATGGCCGAGCAGAACGCATGGTCCAATTTGTGAAGAAAACCTTGCAAAAGGTAGACTATGACAACATTGATGACAAGGTCAATCAAATCCTCTTCTTGCAACACATCACCCCACATAGCGTCACCAACAAAACTCCCGCTGAACTGCTAATGGGACGAAAACTCCGCTCCCACCTCGACCGGTTGCACCCTGCTTATGAACCAGAGAAACCACTAGGATCCAGCGGCCGCTGTCGCACCTTCCAGGTAGGAGACCTGGTTTATGCAAAAAACCTATCGGGCGACCCGTTTTGGGTGGAAGCGACAGTAGTATGTGTAACCGGCCCCAGATCCTACCTTGTGCAATGCCTTGACGATAAACTTTGGAAACGGAATATCGACCAATTACGGTCGTGGCTTGCAACGGCCAATCCACAACTCCCCTATGACCAAACTGAGGTGGGGGGAGGTACAGAAGAAGATGAAGTCCTAGGAAACCCGTTCAAAGGAAACAATTTAATAGAAACTCAGAAAGCGGAGCCGGAGGGAGGAACGTTTGCACCTTAGGGAATTGCGGAAAACATGGGCAATGACGTAGAAGTGAACTCTGAACCAGAAGCAGCCCCACTGCCAAACAATGATCTACCTCAGCAGGATTACAACCAGCCGATACAACGAATATCAAAGAGACTAAAAAGACAACCGTCCTATTTAAGGGACGATGTAACTGCGCCCTGAACTAAGAAGCCAGAGGGAAGGGGTGTTGTGTATGCAATATGATTAATAAAGTGTGAGCTTGGAGTAAGTGCAGGGTTCTGGCCCTGCACTTCTGATTGGCTGTTAAGCGGCCAGACCGGATTGGCCCATTCCAGGGAATCCGATTGGCTCTTAACAGAGAATTCTTATTGGTTAAAAGAGCTAGCATTCCTAGCTCATTATTGGTTAAACGTTATAAGGTTTGCCTATATAAGGCGGATTTTATTGCTGTTAAATTGAGTAAGTCTCGATGTAAATAAAGAGCTGAAGTTCACCGTTCAGAGGCTTGTCTCCATTCCTTCTCGCCCATGGTCAAACTTAACAATATGTTATGTGGAAAATGCATCACAGTTATTGGATATAAGCATCAATGTCTTTGCAGAAGTTTAATTTTTATAGGAGATTGGTGTGGATATATTAGTTTTTAGTCTGAAAGAACTTAGCAAATGAAAATCAGTTTATAAAGACAAGTCAGGAAGGTTAATTCTTTTAGGTAATTCAGTTTTCATAAACAGAAAATGCTCTTTTTTGTATAGATTTCTAAATAATTAAAGCATTTAGTGCAATACATAAAATATTTAGAAATCTATTCCAATTGCCATAATTCAAGAAACAATTGCTCAAGGCTTTTAATTTTGTTGGAGATGGTTTTAATGTTCTTGATATGTGTAAATCTAATAATACAGTGTTTTTTTTTTAAGGCCAAAAATTTCCCAGGAGGAATGAATTTTAGATAATTATAAGCCAGAACAGAATTTATTTCATGTGCCACCTGAGGCTTTCTTTGTTATCATGGAAAATATAGGAATATATAAACATGTTTACATTAAACTTCATTGCGCTTTTTAAGAAGATAGCATTAATCCTAATTGTAGTTTAAGTGTTAAATCTTTTATAGTCATTATAAATGTCTATGAAATTCACCCAGTGAAATATTTTGAACGTTTAAAAATCACTAAAAATCAAATAATTACCATAGTATTTTTTTAAAAATTGATGATTTGCCACAAACCTGATGTAATCTTTGGAGACTAGAGGCCATCAACATTTCTCAAAAAGAGAAATATAAAGCATAGTAGTGCACCACTCAAGTAACAAACTTAGAACTGTTGCAAGTAATAATTCGTAATAACAGCAAATAGTGAGGTTTTAAGGAGGAATTAAGAAAGATCTTTCTCCTAAAGGGTTTATAGAGTCTTGCTAGAACAGCATGCCCCAACTTTTGTGCACCATTTCTCATAGAGAAAGAGTTTTCCATGGACCAATGGGGGCGTGGCTTTTTTTCCTGCTGCCTGCATCCCATGAATGAGGCTTCACTTGTTTGTGTGGCCTGGGTGCTTGGATGCTGCAGACCAGTGCCGATCTATGGCTGGCTGAAGAATTCAAAGAATTAAAGTTCACAAGTCTTAAAATTGCCAAGTTTGGAGACTCCTGTGTTAGAGAAACAAAAGGAACTAAATTGAGAACAAGGAAAGATATAAAAGCTGTGGAGTTATAGGTGGAGGCGTGCAGACACACACACACCTGGAGGAGAAAGAAGAGCAGAAGTTTAGACTCCACTTGGAAAGAACCGTCACTAGGGAAAAGGGATAAAAGTTGAGCCCAGAAAGGGGCAGTGGAAGGAAATATGAGAGGCAAAACTTTTAAGCCAGAAAGAAAGATGACTGGGAATAATCAGGAGGTAAAAGGAGGAAATATAAGGGGTTTCTCCCTCCCACTTCGCAGCACTTTTTCCTGCTGGAATTCTACTCCCTATACCTAGCTGAGAGAGAGAAGAGCCTTGTGGTGTGTAAAAAATGATGCAGATGAGTTGTTGATTTAACCAATAGAGAGCAGGAAAGGCTGGTAATTGAACTGCCTGAGGGAAGAATCCACACTTAACAGGCTGAGATGACAGGAAGCCAAATAGGCCAGATGGGATGAGATCCAAGCCAGAAAAAAAAAAAAAGTGGGGGTGGGTGGGGGTTAAATGGTCACAAAAGAGAACTACGGTGTGAAACATAAGAGACAATGGTTGCTGTGATCATATTTTGCAAGGGTGGGTGGGTTTGGGCATTGGTTTATTTAAGCACGTACTGTGCTTTCCAAATATACCGAACCTTTAAGGAGAATGTTGCCTTTTCTGTATGAGAAAGCACAGTTAGCTCTAAGCAAATCTCCCCTTGGGACACAGAGAGATTCATTTATCCCATCAATTAAATAGTTTAGTGTTGCTTTAGTGCACCATATGACACTGTCTTGATATCTGTTTGGTTATTGTTTATATAATGCAAGTAATAAAGTTATTTTTGTCTGATCATAATTTGACATTTATTTATTTTCCTTAGTGGATTTGCATGGAGGGAAGAGAGCAATCACTCTTATTTTAAAAGCCATCTACTAATAAGCATGCTTATTGAAAGGTAATTGGATATGAACTACAGAGATCCTGCTTAGGAACACCATAGGGAGGAGGAGTTGCTTGAAGATTGGACTATCTCTTAACAGCAGGAACTACATCTTCCATATCATCAGAACAACCAAAATGTACTTCATCCAAGAGGAGGTTTTAAGGAAAAGATTATTCATTAGGTGCCATAAAGCCGGTTCAAATGCCTAGTGACCACATGGTGATGTATCCAGAAGTGGTATTCATCAGTTCTGTCAGGTTCTGAAGAACCGGTAGTGGAAATTTTGAGTAGTTCAGAGAACCGGTAAAATGCGGTATCTGCCATCCCGCATCTGATGGGCGGCTCATGATAGGGAGCGAAGGGAAGAGAAATGACAGGAAGCGAGGTTTCCTCTTGATGAGCGTGCCCCGAATGTCTTGGCACATGCTCTTTTATTGTGCTTTTTTACAAGAAAATGATTTAATCAAAAAGCTCAAGTCAAACATGGTAATCTCATCAGGATGTGCATGTTTACAAAGCTGCATACCGGACAGATTATTTACAATGTGGATAAGTTTATTAACAACCGTCTAGCTCCGTGTCCCTTGTATGTGCCTTGCAAAGGTCACTGAAGAGACAGAAGTTAATGATTACACGTGAATGATACAATGTTGCAAACGCATGAATGATACATAGTTGCAATGATACATAGTTGCAATGATATATAATTACAACATCTCCTCTGTTTTTATTATTTATGACGAGTCTTCTTCCTCGTCCAAGAAGACAGGAACCATTTTTATGAAATGTTCGCCGTCCCCGTCATCTAGGCAAGAGTGTGACCCGTCAGCGTCAGGGTTGTCCAAGGAGCGGTAACTCAGCAATGACATTTTTTCGTCTGGTGTTGAGGATATAACATGAGCTTGCAATAGCACATTAACATCAGCAGTTATGGAGGATAATTGATTTTTTAAAAATTGCAATATTCTATTAAAACAACAAGGCCCTATAATACATATCACTATAGTGATTATTAATGATCCTGCCAATGCAGTTAAAAAGGTTGTAAACCATGGTGAAATAGAAAACGACCCCCCCCCCCCCTGCAATCAGCATAAAGACAACATTCTTCTTTAAGCATAGCACACAATCCCCCTTGTTTTTTTAAAAAAATAACAGATCTAAATCTTTACGATTTTGCAAAAGAGGGGTATTCCATGGGTACCTGTAGGGATATAAAATCATCAGAGTTATACACACAAGCCATACTTGAATGCAAAATGATTTGGATTTAACAATTTCATCCCCGTGGATACATGCCATGAAACCGGTGGAACAAATCCAAACAAAATTATTGCCAGGGATAAAATACATTCCTTTCAGGCGTGATGTTAAAGTTCCTCCTGAAGTGGTGTAGATTGCAGGATATCCCCTGGTTGTGTGGGTGCGTCTGCCAAATCGAATTGAAGTGGTGGGTAGAAGTCTTCTATGCAAGAAAAATTGGTTGTAGAACTTAAACGACCTCCTTGAAAGTCAGTTATAGTCCAAGCAACATTACATCTTCTATGAGGCTTCTGCGGATCGTCATGGACAGTTCTTTTGAAGCGTCGTTTGTTGACAGGATCAGAGTTCGGGTATATAAAAACATCACAAGCAGGAGAGAGGGCTATGGACAAGTTAGTTGTAGAACATTTGCGAAATGAGGAGGGAATTCAATTAGTAGAAAAAGGATAATAATTACAATAATGATAATAAAGATTAATTTGGTAATTCATCAAGGATGTTAGTTGGGGTGGGGAAACCCATAATACAATAGAAGGACATTTAGGTCCCCCTATGTTTTAGATTGAATAGAGGAAAAGATTTTAAGGTTCCTTTCCATAGGAAGAGTAAAGAAGGAACAAAAGAGCAAGTGGTAGAGTGTTCTTTAAACAAAACAGAAGTGACAGAGTGAAAACTACGGGTAGCATTTTCATGACGTACCCACATGGAGCAAGTATAATAGCCTTCTGTTAATGCAATGGTTTTAACACGAATAGTCTTTTGACAGGAAGCATAGGTTTTGTTGAAGTAAAGTAGAAATTGCAAAGAAGATATAGGCAAGAATATCAGGAAGAGTTTTAAGATACAGATGTAGCAGAGGAATTCCCATGATAGGGTCTAACCGCCCTACCAGGGATCCAGCAAGTGGTTTTGTCTGGCAGTAAGATCACAGCGTAGCCTCGTCCCCAAGTGAGAAGCTCAGCGGGACCCTGCCAGGCAGGATCTGGCAATCTGCGATAATATACCAGAGGTCTGTTAGGCGGGGGTGAGGGGGAGGAAAAATGACACGAAGCAGCAGAAGTGGGAGGAATGCCAGTCAGATTAAGAAAGTTTAAAGTGTAAAGACAAATATTAAGAGAATTTTGCAATGCTGGGAGGTTCGGGTTTTTTCCCCGCAACGAATATCGATCAAGAGCACGTTTCAGAGATAAGTTCGCTCGTTCCACAATAGCCTGCCCCTGGCTGTTGTAGGGAATCCCAAACTTGTGGGTTACATCCCATCTGTTACAGAAGTCCTGGAACGCAGAACTTGTATAGACAGGTCCATTGTCAGTTTTGATTTCTTTTGGACGTCCCAGCGAGGCAAAGGTACGAATTGAATGATTGATGACATGTTTTACAGTTTCTCCCCTTTGAGGAGTAGCCAGAATAAACCCTGAATATGTATCTATGGAAACGTGCAAATATTTCCAAGGGGCAAAAGGTGGATACTGAGTTACATCCATTTGCCAAATTTCACAAGCTTTTAATCCTCTAGGATTTACTTCTATGGGAATGGAATGTCCTTGCTTACTACATGTGGGGCATTGTTGAATAATGGCAGCAGCTTCTGCCTGAGTTAGGGAAAATTGAAAAGTTATCATAACTTGGCGGGGGAGATTCAAACACACTCCCTGCTTCTATTTTATAATGGACTTTTAAAGCCTCCATAATTTTCCTCCAAGTGACCAAAATGCCAATAGGTGCACGAGGAGGACTATGGAGATGTTCACCAATTTTTTGCCAAGTGGAAATTTTTAAGGACCCTTCCTCTGAATAATTAGGACAATGTTGCCACACATAAGCCAATAATGTAGCAATAGGTTTCTTTTTTACAGGCGAGCCCTTTAAATTAGCAGAATATTTAGAAGAAGAAGCGACTAACTCCCTCAATTCCTTCAGATGCTGTGTCTGTTGTTGAGAAAAGTTTCCACCCATACTTACGAAAGTCGAGACCGTGTTTCAGATCTGATGACGTGCAATTCGCTTCAGGCCTGGCGATGCACAGCTCCCATCGAGCTGATAAGATATGGGCGCGTCGCTACGTATCCCCCTTAGGGAATCACGTCGGGGTCACCAGAATGCGGTATCTGCCATCCCGTATCTGATGGGCGGCTCATGATAGGGAGCGAAGGGAAGAGAAACGACAGGAAGCGAGGTTTCCTCTTGATGAGCGCGCCCCGAATGTCTTGGCACACGCTCTTTTATTGTGCTTTTTTACAAGAAAATGATTTAATCAAAAAGCTCAAGTCAAACATAGTAATCTCATCAGGATGTGCATGTTTACAAAGCTGCATACCGGACAGATTACTTACAATGTGGATAAGCTTATTAACAACCGTCTAGCTCCTTGTCCCTTGTACGTGCCTTGCAAAGGTCACTGAAGAGACAGAAGTTAATGATTACATGTGAATGATACAATGTTGCAAACACATGAATGATACATAGTTGCAATGATACATAGTTGCAATGATATATAGTTACAACAGTAAAATACCACCTCTGGTTGGCCCCGCCCTCATCTATTCGCTGCCTCCCGAGTCCCAGCTGATTGGAGTTCCAACTGATCGGCTGGGTCTCCTTTTGTTGCCCTGCATAGGAGAACGGAGTTGGAAAGCAGGTTAGAAGGGTGGGGAGGGAATGGGGATTTTACAGTATGCTTCCCCTGCCATGCCCACCAAGCCACACCTACAACCGGTAGTAAAAAAAATTGAATACCACCACTGGATGTATCCCGAACCTGGTCCTTTAAATTTTCTAGCAGTGCACCCTTTGCTCATCTGAACTGTGCCCATGCACCTTGATGCTGGTCTTCCTTTTCTCTGCTACCTTTCCCAGTATCAGAGTCTTCTCCAGAGAGCCAAAATGTTTTCATGGGCATTCAAAGTGTGATCGTTTCAATCCACTCATTTGGGTAGATTTGTTCAAAAATCCATTTGTTTTGTTTTCTTGGCTTTTCACAGTATTTTCAGGAGTCTTCTCCAACACCCACAGTTCAAAAGCATCAATATTCTTTCTATCCTGCTTCTTCAAAATTCAACTTTTGCTTCCACTGAGTGTCAAACACCATGGCTAACATATGATTCTGATCTTTGTAGGTATGGGTCCCTCATGACATCTGAATAACTTTTCCAAGGCCTTCATGGCTATTCTATAAAATATTAGTCTGAGTGGTTTACAAGATTGCAAACATAAAGTTACCCAAAGTTAAACTCACCATCAATATTATTTCTTGACTACTAATTCCCTTACTATTGATATTTGAGCCTTAAAGGCAGAAACTATTTCACCGTTTCAATATCTTCATTGTCTAAGATACATTGGCTATGCCTATTGTCATTAGTTGGTCTTTATATTTAATCTTATCACAATTTTTTCACTATGCTCCTTGACTTTTATTATCAAGCTTGCAGGTTCTTTTCATGTTTGTCTATCAAAGAAGTTATTCACCATACTACAGGTTATTGATGTTTCCTCCTCTAATTTTAAAGCCATGTTCATCTTTTTGCAGTCTGGATTTCCTTAATATACATATTCAACATATATAAACTGAATAAATAAAGGAGAGCATACAGCTTTGTCTCAATCCTTTGCAAGCCAGAGCCTGCTATTTCATCATCTTCTGTCTGTACTGTGGTTTCTTGGTGTGTGTGTGTATGTATATGTGTAGGTTTCAAATGAGATAATGAGATGTTCTGGTTCCCATTTTCTAAGCATATTCCACAGGTTAACATGATTGATACAATCAAAAATCTTTCTATATCAATGAATATTTTTGGTATTTAGCTTTCCCAATTATCCAGAATGCATCAACAATAATGACTCTTGTTCCATGGACTTTTCTGAAGCCGCTTGAACAACTGGTATTTCTTTTTCAACATGGAGCTCTGAACTGTATTGAATGACACTAAGCATGATTTTGCTATGGTAGCATGTGAAATCAAGGATATTTTATAATATTTTTGCCCATTCTCTTAAATCTGCTTTTTCTTTCTTTCTTTCTTTTTTTTTTTTTTTTTTTGTTATTGGAATTAGACCTCTTCCAATATTTTGGCCACTGTATCATTTTCCAGATTTGCTGGCACGCTGTAGCTAGGCTCAAAGCTTTACAAAGCTCAAAGTTTCTTTTGATGCTTGCTATATTTCTGTGGACATTCCAACAATTATTGGTAATTGGTAATGACCAAAGAGCTGATCTAAATTCTTCATTTTATACTAGAGGTTCTTTCAAATATAGAATTGCTTCGAAGGTACCTTTGATGTTGACATTTCAATCGTACTCTATTTCAATATACTTCTTCCATCTTTGTTTGATCTTCTTTGAATCAAGTGGTATCTGTTCTTTAGCAGATAAATTTGAGTTTGGAACTCCCTTCTAAGTTCAGAGATCTTTGGAAATACTTTGTTTGGTTTTCTATGTCTGTTTCTATTTTCAATGTCTTTACAGATGTTGTAATTCTGCCTCTTCACTGTTCTCTGAAACTCTTTGTTAAATTCCTTTCTGAAATTTTTTTGTCTTTCTTGGCTTTGGATTATTTCCTCTCTTTAGCAATTTCCACTGATTTTTCTGACATCCAATTTGCTTTCTTCTGTTTCTTTAACTTGGCAGACTCTTTCACATTCATTCATAAAGAACATAATGGAAGTTGTCTTTTAATCCTCATGAAGATTTATATTAGCTTTATGGTGAACAGCTGAAAAATGAATAGGCTTTTTTTTTGATAATTTCTTATCTCAAAATATGTGGATGAAAGCTAGAAAAATCAATTGCAGTCAGTCTTAGGTGAAAGCCTTTAAGAACCTATTAGAAATGCTCAAAATCTCCCCAAATCACTCATTATTCAAAAAATAAAGCATTTAAGCAAAAATTACTTTGTTACTTCAGGCACTCAGCAATAACTTTTTCTATCTGTGGGTTTCTGACTAAGGATTGAAATCTAGGTCTGTTAAGATGCTCAAGGTAAGGGGGGGCGGAGCTGACATCGCGACGATACGGCATGCGATCTCAGAGGTCTGAGATCGCAGCCAATATCTTTGCCCCTGGACGGTCCAAACGGATCTAAACCATCCCGAAGAGATGGTGAAAGTGAAGAACACATCCTGTTGATCCCAGGGATACCGCAAAGTCCCTGGTAGATCCAGGAGAAGCTCTTCTTGCCAGCGGCAAAGAGGTAGCCATTAAAGCTGCTGAAGTTGGGACAGCTCCGAAACAGAAAAGAGTAGAAAGAGAAAGTGTGCCGGTTTGGTGAGAACTTTTTTATTCCAAGTTTTGAAAGGACACCCTAAGGAAAAGAAAGAATCTGTAAAAGTTTTGACAGAAGTGATTAAGCAGCGATTTTAAATGGAAGTGTCAAATTAAGGTGGTTTTTTTTTTCTTTTCTTATTGCTGGATTTCTATATGTGATTTTGCATTTTTTAAACTGGACTGGTTCTTTTCTGATTTATACTATCTTTTCTTCTCCTTTTTGATTTTGTAAAATTGGAAGAAGATTAAAAGACAATGTTATTTGAAAATTCCAGTCTGGTTATTGACTATTGAAGCATTTTCTTATCCTATAATATATAAAAAGGAACAAACAGTTAGATATGGGGAAATATTGAATGAAAAGGGTGAACTTAAATCGATGCAAAAACTATTTTTCCCCGACAAGAATAGCAAGAATGTTCAAGAATAAATCCGAAAAATGTTGGAAATGTCATCAGATACCTGGCTCATATTACCATATGTGGTGGACTTGTGAGGATGCTAGAAAATATTGGACTAAAATCTGCATGTGGTTGGAAAAAATGACAAAGAAACATACAGACTTGAAACCAGAGATTTTTTTTATTGGGAATTTTGCCTGAAATATATAGTAAAGTTTTAAAATATTTGATTGTAAATGTATTAACAGCGGCTAGGATTGTATTTTCTAAAAACTGGAAAAATGAGAAAATACCATCACAGGAGGAAATCATTAAGAAAATATTGGAATGTGCTGAAATGAGCAGATTGACATTTGAAATTAGAGAACAAGAGGATAAACAATTTTATAAAATTTGGGACCTTTTCTATCAATGGTCAGATAATAAAATACAGTAATGAAATATGTAGATATTTAGAAAATAATAAATATATAAAGATGTATTTCTTTTTTATTATAACTACAAAATGTTTTTAGGATAGATTTGGGAGGATAATATGAATTGTTATAAAATAAACTAAATAAATTGTGGTTATCTCATAAAATATGAATGAATAAAATTATAGTCAAATGATTGATTAATAATGATATTAGAGTATTTAATTTTTGATTGATAATATGAGCTCTTATGTAATGTAACTGTAATTGAAGACTACGAAATGGATGCACAAAACCAACCGGCCCACTGTCTGTATATCTATGAAAGAAAGTTTGACATTTTTATGTTTTGTTTGTTTATGTTTGTTTTTAAAAAACCAATCAAAATTTTTTTTTTTTTTTAAAAAAAGATGCTCATGATATAACGTTCCAATGTTTCTGGTTGGAAATATACACATTTGTACGTCAAATGTGTTTCCTCAAACAAATTTAACTGGACTTAACTGAATTGAACATCAACAGTAACCAGTAATTAACTGTAAGCTTTACAGATGTTTTGGATGGCACACATGACTAATGGGGCAACAAATATTGTAGGAACTGTACCTTAAACATTAAAAGGCCATCAAGTTGCCTCTGCCTGAAATTGAGGATTATGCTTTAAAAAAATGGGCCCCTTGTCAGTCAATAGGAGCGCTGATTTCCCACTAGTTTATCAGGTACTTAGGAGCTGAGGATTTGGCAGCATGAGGAAACAACAGCTAATCACTGGCCACCCACACACTAATCAACCAATAGGAAGGCACCACATAAATATGGTACATAGAATAGCCCAAAGCACATATTCCAGTAGAGAGAAGTTCCCTGAGGATGGACTCCAGCACGAATCTGAAAACTTGGAAAACTCTGGTCCTGGTGACCAGCCCAGCTTGAAGCTTCATGAAAACATAATGTAGGAACATAAAAATAACTTTGCTGAATCAAGCCAGAGCCCATAAGCCAGTATTTTCTTTCTTGAAATGGCCAACTAAATGACGGAGACACATTCCTTTCCCACATTGAGGTAATACTGATTTTCCGTGAACTTGCCAAAAAACTGCCTCCTTTAACTTTTTTTTTTTAAGTTAATAATATTAGAATACTGCCATACTAGCACATTGGAGGCTGAGCTATGTGAGCTCCTACATTAAAGAATTAGAAGAATTAGAATTAGAATGCCTTTTATTGTCACTATCCACATGTACAATTTGCATTATACGCATACACAGTGAGATTAGAGCAACTCATCGTTCAGTGCAGACATGCATGTCAAGAAAATATACATCTAAAATATAATCACATATTGCACATGTCAGCTAACACAGTAATAAAAAAAGATAAAAAAGTGATATTGCACGAGATTATTCACAGTTGTCCCTGAGTATATTTACAGTATATTTGGCAGGACTGGAATCAGTGCATGTGTGAGTTCAAAATGGTTATGGCTTTGGGGAAAAAACTATTCTTGAGGCGGTTTGTCCTTGACCTGATGCTCCTGTAGCGCCTCCCTGAGGGCAACAGGTCAAACAGTCCATAACCAGGATGGGAGCTGTCTTTTATGATATTCACAGCTCTGCTAAGACAGCGGGAAGAGTAGATGTCCGACAGGGAGGGGAGAGGGCAGCCAATGATCTTCTGAGCTGCTTTGACTACCCTCTGTAGTCTCTCCCTGTCTGCCATGGTGCAATTGCCATACCACACTGTGATGCAGTATGTCAGCAGGCTTTCAATGGACGCACGGTAGAAGGTAATCAGCAGGCTGGAGTCCAGGTTGTGCTTCCTGAGCACCCGCAGGAAATGGAGTCTCTGCTGGGCCTTCTTGATGACTGCCGTGATGTTTTCCGTCCAGGAGATTTTGTCGGCAATGATGACACCCAGAAACCGGAAGGTGTGGATCCTCTCCACCTGCTCTCCATTGATGTAGAGGGGAGCCAGGTCGGTGTTGTGCCTCCTGAAGTCCACAATGAGTTCCTTAGTTTTCTTGGTGTTCAGAGCTAAATTGTTTTCTGAACACCAAGCTGTCAACATCAGGACCTCCTTCCTGTAGGCTGCCTCGTCTCCCTTCGAGATGAGTCCGACCACTGTGGTGTCATCAGCGAACTTCACAATGAGGTTGCTGTCATGCTGTGGACTGCAGTCGTGGGTGTAGAGGCAGTACAGGAGTGGGCTCAGTACACAGCCCTGTGGGGAGCCAGTGCTCAATGTGCGTGTGGAGGAGAGGTGGGGGCCAAGCCTTACAGTCTGGGGCCGGTCACTTAGGAAGTCCTTTATCCAGGCACATATGAGGGGGGGCAAACCTAATGTGTCCAGTTTTTTGGTCAGTATTCCTGGGATGATTGTGTTAAAGGCAGAGCTGTAGTCCACAAAGAGCATCCGGACATAGCTCTGCTGCTGCTCCAGGTGGTTCAGCGCAGCATGCAGAGCTATGGCTATGGCATCCTCTGTAGACCGGTTTGTGCGGTAGGCGAACTGGTGGGGGTCGAGATCCGGAGGAAGATGGTTGATGATGTGCCGGAGCACCAGCCTCTCAAAGCACTTCATGATTACAGGAGTGAGCGCCACTGGACGGTAATCATTGAGGCTGGAGATGGAAGATTTCTTCGGCACAGGGATGATTGTGGCAGATTTCAGACAGGATGGTATAACTGCCTGGGCCAGGGAGAGGTTGAAGATGTCTTTGAAGATGGAGGCGAGCTGGGGGGCACATGCCCTGAGCACCTTACCAGGAACTCCATCTGGACCAGCTGCCTTCCTGGGGTTCACTGCACGGAGCACCCGTCTGACATCGTCCTCCGTCACAGAGAATGTACTGGGTGGAGTGGTAGAGCTGGATGTGATTGGAGGTGGGAGTAGGGCTGGTGCAGCTGTATGCTGTTGTGGAACTTCAAAACGAGCAAAGAAGTTGTTCAGCTCCTCTGCTAGCGCTGCACTCAGGTGTTCTGTTGTCACATGACAGCCCCTGTGGTTAGTGATGTCATGTATGCCCTTCCACACCTCCCGTGTGTTGTGGCTGGACAGATGGGACTCTATGCTCCTCCTGTGGTCCATCTTGGCTTTTATGATCCCCCTCCTCAGGTCGGCTCGGGCGGCTGTGTACAAAACTCTGTCACCTGACCTGAAGGCTGCATCGCGGGCTTTAAGGAGTCTGCAGACTTGGGTGGTCATCCAGGGTTTCTGATTTGGGAAAACCCGGATGTTTTTGTCTACAGTCACATTTCCGATACAGAACTTGATGTAGTCCAGCACTGTACTCGTGTGCGTTTCCAGCTCCTGGTGTTGAAACATATTCCAGTCTGTCAGCTCAAAGCAGTCTTGTAATCTGCTGAGTGCATCCTCAGGCCAGGTCGTTACAGTCTTTGTAATGGGCCTGCCACTGCGTCTGAGGGGGGTATAGGCTGGGGGTAACAGGAGGGAGAGATGGTCTGAATGCCCGAGGTGGGGGAGGGGTATAGCTCTGTATACATGTTTGATGTTGGTATAAACATGATCCAGAGTGTTTTCTCCCCTCGTGGCACACTTGACATGCTGGTAGAATTTCGGGAGAACAGTTTTCAGATTGGCCTTATTGAAATCTCCTGCAATGACGTGAACACCATCAGGGTGGGCCTGCTGCTGTTCATTTATGGTGTTCAGCAGGAGAGAGAGTGCCTTGTCTGTGTTTGCATCGGGTGGAATATACACCGCCGTAACAATCACAACAGTTAGCTCTCTCGGTAGAAAAAAAGGCCGGCATCTTACAGACATATACTCGAGATCAGGGGAACAGTGATTGTCTATAATTGTCCCGTTATTGCACCAGTTCTCATGTACATAGATACAGAGCCCCCCTCCTCTGCTCTTACCAGAGTCCTTCGTTCTATCCCAGCGTAAAAAAGTGCGGCCTGCTAGCTGCATGCTAGCGTCAGGTATCCCGGGATGTAGCCAGGTTTCGGTAATTACCATAACGCAGCAGTCTCGAACATAGCGATTGCCAGCGAGTTGTAGATTTAAATAGTCCGTTTTATGTACCAGGGATCTGGCGTTGGCGAGATACAGGCTCGGAAGAGGTGGCTTGTATGGATGTTTCCTCAGCCTTAGTATAACACCAGACCTGCAACCTCGCCTCTGCTTTCTCTCCCTCCTCCGTCTGCGCCGCCTCCTAGTCCCGATAACAATCCACGGAGAGCCCGCTGGTCTCGCTATCTCGTCGGGGATGTTATGTGTGCGGTGAAAGTCACTCGAAACAGACGTCTGGTATTGGTTTCCTATACCTATGATGTCCGATCGTGTGTAGAGTTGGTTCATAGAACCGATAGTCCACAGGTAAACGAGAAAGACGTATACAAACAACAAAAAAGAACACCGAACGGGAGAGCCATAAGCCGCTGCGTCCATGCGCGCCGCCATTTTAGTCGGACTGGATGTTCTTTGAAAGCATTGTTCAGGCAATCGCATCTGATTTTAAGATCAAGAACTAAAAGAAAAGGGACCAGGACTTTGGAAATTGCTCATTAAAGGCCCCCAGGCAGATCTCAGTTAAGTCTCTCTTTCATGTATTTCTCTGAAATTTGGATCTTTCATTTTGTGCGACTATATAATGCAAGTGTATTCCTTTCTTTGATTTTCTTTTAATCAGACATTTCTTCATTTTAAGGATGCCTACAGTACATTGGTTTTGCTTTTCTTCTTTGAAGACACAGAGCTAGCTGCCCCAGTGAACGCTTTCTGCTGAGCCATCATTTCGCCCATGAGCTTTAATTCAAAATCAAGATGACCAAAAGGCAATGCTGACCGATTAAGAAACCTTTCCACCATTTTTATTTTTTCCTTGATAAAAGGGAGATAGTAAGAGAAGTACTGCTCAGGGACTATTTCAGCTCTGAAGTCTAGCGGAAAAGGTTAACATTTTCAAAAGCTCCAAATCAACATTACCAAAGGCCAAGTATGAGAGATGACCTCTCTTTCAGGCAATTGATGCTCTTTGGTTTTATTCATATAATATTGAACATGCACCGAAGTTCATTTAAAATGCAGTGTATATTTTAAATTTTATTTTATCAGCACATAGCTAAGCAAAGAAGCTGTAGGGAGATCAGTTTAAATAAAGAAAAGAAAAGACAGCTTCTTCTCATCTTGGAATTATACTTAGTTTTTGTAGCAAATTCACGACCGATGTAAACATTTTGACAGGAAAAGGTCTTAGTAGCAACTGACAGTGGAAAGCTTTCCAAGAGTCAGTGTAGTATGACTCACAAACATGTCACAATTTTCTTTGCATAGAAGCAAAACTGAAATGATGACAAGAGATCAAAAAATGCTATTCTGCTCTGAAATTGCAGACTGACCTTGTTTTTCAGTGGGAGTCTTTCCAAAAGTTAAATTTGATATTGCAAGGAAGTTCCATAAATCTTAGGTCTGTAAACTGACAACAACAATTCCATGGGTTCCCATTGTATCTTATTTCCTCCCCCACTCCCCCTCAGCTAAGTATTCAGGAAAATATTGTGCTCCTATGCAGTGTGATCCTTCTGGCAGAATCCATTTTGAATGACTCTTTGCATTGCAGACAGCTTGTGCTAGCACCCTTTCTTTATCAGTTGGCCACAGAGGTTGGATTCAATTTTTTTTTTTTACTACGGTTCTGTGGGTATGGCTTGGTGGATGTGGCAGGGGAAGGATACTGTAAAATCTCCAGTCAGAAGCACTGGTGGACTTATCTGGAGGTGGTTTTGGCAGATGGTAATTTTGATTAGCTAGAATGACTCTGAGTTATCATTGGGTTAGGATTCTGGGAAAATTAAATGCTGCCCATTACTGCTTCTGTTTCCAGGTTGGTCCTTGGGCTAGGTTGGTCTCTTGATACTTGCTAGAAAAGATACCAAAATATTGAAATCAGTGGATCCTGTGAAAGTCTGTAGCCCTGGAAGCTTGTTTAAGTGCCAGGCTGAAATGAAAGGAACATGAGACAAGCTTAGAGCCAATTCATATATTACATTTTGTAGAATTAGAATGTAACAAACGGTAGAAATAACCTGGAAGAAAAGTAGGAGTGACCTGTATTTCAAAGGCATTGGCTGCCCTTAACTTGATTGAGGAGATAAGAGCTACTATGGATGGGATAATTATACAAAGTTTAAAGGCTGAGACAGATGGCATTTTCTCTGGTTTCATAGACTGGGCATTGGCTTTGTTTTTAAGCACAGTAAACCGGCTTTAGATTTAGTTCCATAATTTTTATGTTTCATGATTGCAAATCACAGAAAATGGCAATCTCATTTCTCAGTAACAAGAATTGGAGAAGGCTCTTAGAGCCATCCCAAGAATTGTTCAGGAGCCAAATGAGTTGTGGAACTGTATATTGACCACTGCTGGGATAAAGAAATAAGTAACATTCTGTTGGACTTAAAATATAGGACTTGTGGACATAGTGCAGGCATAGCAAGAGAAAACTGAGATAGACTTAAATGGCGTTAATGATGTAAACTACTGATAGGTAAAAACTTTTGGTACTCTGTGCAAAGACCTTTAGGTGATATTGTGGTGATTCAATGCTATCATCAAGGCAGATGGCACAGGTCTGAAATGTTGTGGGAGAGAGACTGCAGTCTTATTTGTATTAAGCCTATAAGAGCTGAGCACATTTACTTTCATTTTTATTCATCGACCTGCAAAACATTATGCCGTTAAACATTTGTCAACCAATTGTAGTGATACAAAATGGAGAGAGGTCTACAGGAGGTTCATCAGCTGTTGTCTCTGATCTTGTCTGCAGCTTGCAGTTTGTATCTGGCACGCTTGGCAGAGAAATCTGTTATCACTTTTGATCCACCATGCCATCTCTGGCTTTAATGTACTGCAGATATTCCCTTGAAGTTAATTAAGTTAAAGGCTTTTTAAAACATGCCTCTTGATTTTATTAGTGGAAAAAGGAGGTAGGGTCGAATGTGGGATGGGAGTAACCAAAAATAGTTTTTAGATATGTCCAAGCATTATATCTTGGAGAAGTTACTGTAAGAAAAAGAATAAGAACAAAGAAGCTATAACCAAGCTCCCTGCTGAGACATCTTATTTCCTTCATGTATATATCAGTATTCATCCCAGAGGTTAAGAGAGTTTTTTTTTCCCCCTGCAGGTTATTTGGTTTGCTTCTGGGGAATTTCTCCAGATAACAAGCCTAAGTTGGTCTGCAAAAATCAGATAAACACTAAAGTGCCATCTAGTGGTCATATGGATTTTTTCAACCCAGATAAGGGAAGCCTATTATGCTGAGGAATTCCTGTTTGCCCAGAGCTTTTCTGCCTCCCCCTTTGAAGTTAGTGCTTCTGTCATTATGTTTAAAAATGAAATAGCAACATTTTGTCTTGAATGCCCCAAATATCTGATAGTGCCTTGAGTATTTTACAAAACTAACAAACTGGTGCTGTCTTTGTCAAACTGTCTGCTGTCCCTTAGTTGCTGAAACTAACTGGAACATCCAGGGCTCTAATGAATGTGCTGCAGCTTTGATAGCTTTGTAAAAATGCTCAGGGCAATATCTGATGTGACCTCAGCTGCATCTGCACCCACTGCACAAGACCAGGAATACTGTGAAACTTTCCACCATGTGGCCTACACTGCATCAGACCCCATCTGAATATACTCTGAAACAACATAGCATAAACATGCATGCATGCACAGACAGAGTTATAAGACAGTGAAACCATGGAAGAATTATGAAAATGTGTGCTTGTTGGAATTCATTTTTGGAATGTATTTTTATGCAACAACTACAGTAGCATTCAACCAGTTGATGGCAGCGTTTATAAGTTTGGATCTATGGCAGTGGTGGCTAACCTTTTTAGCACCACCAGAAACCAGAAGAGCAGCTCCCCGATGCGCATATGCACAGGAGTGCCGAAAACTGGAAGCTTAGCTCCCCGGTGCATGCATGCACACTGGCCACCTGGTCTTCTGGTTTCTAATGAACATGCATGTGCAAAGACCAGCTGATCACCCTGTGCATTTGCTCCAGGGAGCTGCTCTTCCAATTTATGGTGCTCCCATGTGCATGAAGACTAGCTGGTGGGTACGCACATGCACTCTGGGGAGCTGCTCTTCTGGTTTCCAGTGCTCCCATGTGTGTAAAGACCAACTGGCTGGCACACATGTGTGCACCGGAACCTGGAAAAGCAACAGGTGATGGCTGGTGTGCCTGGAGAACTGGCTCTGTGTGCCACTTCTAGCATGCATGGCATAGGTTCACCATCATGGATCTAGGGTATATACCTATTCTATGTTCTTTTGTTCGAGTTTCTTATTTCCTGTTACAGTTATATAATTGAGCTGTAAAACACATGTTGATTGTATTCTTTGTTCACTTTGTGGTGCTATATATATAAATAGAATTTCAAATCACTACTAAAGGCAAGAGAACTTACACCCTTCTGGGCAAATGGTTGTCTAATCTTTTCTTGAAAACCTCCACAACTCTGGGAAGCAAGCTGATCTATTGATTAATTGCTCTCATTATCAGGAAATTTCTCTTTAGTTCTAGGTTCTCTCCTTGATTCGTTTCCATCCATTGCTTCTTGTCTTGTCCTCAAGTGCTTTGGAGAATAAGCCAACCTCCTATTCTCTGTGATAGCCCCTCAAGTACTGGAAGACAATTATCAAGTCACCCCTAATCCTTCTCTTTGATAGGCTAGACATAACTTGCTGCCTTAACCATTCATCATACAATTTAGCCTCCAGACTACTGTAAATTATCATCCTTGTTGCTCATTTCTACAGCCTTTTTAGAGTCTCAGCATATTTCTTTTGTATCATGGTGACCGTATATATATATATATATATGCAGGATGAAGAAAAAACCATTCTGGCACAGCAGTAGGCTAGCCCCAAATTTAAAACAGAAACAGCTGTGAAAGTCTGACTCACAGACGAACACAATACAGAAGCCTGATGATGGCAGATGACATTCTGCTGAAACATTGCTACAACTTTAAAAGCACAACTATAATGACATGGGAAAATACCTGAACAAAGCTGAATACCATACATGTAAGTACCTGCAAAAACTTAAGAAAACAAATATATATATATATACTTTTCTCCTTTGATCTTTTAGCATAGCAAACTTACTATTCCAATCCACCTTAAAAAAAAACCCTCTTCTTTAAAAGAAAAAGGGAAAGGAAAGATAAAGAATGTATGTGCATAGAAGTTTCAATAAAGGACTATATTTCTAATTATCCATATATATATTCAAAAGAACACTCTAGGATAGGGGTGTCCAAACTTTTTGCAAGGAGGGCCAGATATGGTGAGGTAAAAATGTGGGGGGGCTGATCACTCAGCCTGACATTCACAGGAACCACTGTGCGGTGAAGGGAAAAATGCTGGACGGCAGGGATGAGTGACAGGCTGAGCCAGTGAAGAAAAGACGCTGCAGGCCACTTGAAATTTGAAAACGGGCTGCAATTGGCCTTGGAATTGGACTTTGGACATGCCTGCTCTAGGATAACTGACATATTCCGTTGCAGTAGGGTTTGCTTTGCTTTACATTTTAAGCCACTTAATTAAATAAGCTTGATGCAAATAGATCCAAGCAATGGCCACATAATTAGTAAATATGTAATATTCTGGAAATGTTCTGTAGTTACAGACATATAAGCACAGAGACTAGGCTGAAGCAGAAAAGATAGGCTGTGCATTAGGTGATTTATAGTAGCTGGCAATAAATTCAAGAAAACTTTTGATTATCTTGGGCAGTGAAAAGATCATATCATCTTGTCTGCTATACTTTTACTCCTGAGAATTCAAAATAGTCCAGCAGACATTTGGAAATGTTGCTGCATGAACAAAAACATGTCTGGACTAAAACCATCTAAGACAAATTGTAGTCTAGAATGCATGTCTTTGGCAGAGTTGTAAGTCCTGCAGGATGGAGTTTATAATAGAAATACTGACAGGCATTTAACTATACCATTGCCTCGGAGGGCTGTTGTAATAATTGGATTTGGGGAGGGAATGCAAAGCTAATTTTACAAATATTTCCTGCCTGAGGAATAGCTATCATTTCTGTCTGAAACAGCTGTAACATAAACAAACAAAGCATGGAGTGCCCATGGTTTAGAAGGTGGAATGTTAGAGAGAGAAAAAAGTCACAAGGTTGCCTTTCAAAATATATCACCAAGAGATCACAATCCCTGAAGAAATGCAATTGATGGACTGCTGAGGTACTCAAAACTACCTTGAAGAGATCTTAGTTTGTTCTTCAAAGTGACATTTTATGCAGAAAGGTAATTTCTCTAATCTCCTAATAAATGATGAATCTGAGTTATTAAATAAAAGAAAAAGAAACACAGACTAATCAAACCTATAAAGTCAGATATCTGAAATGTGAATTGTTGGTTTTATTAAAGTCCTTGGCTTCTGCCCAAGCAAAATAGATTTTTCTAATTTGTTTTTTGAGTTGCCAGAACAAAGACAGACTTAGATGTCGCACCCAAAGAAAAATCAATGATTAGAACTCCAGAAATAGATGAAGAAGCATGCCATGGATGTATGATCTGGTGGTTTGGATCTGCATTGATGCTCATGAAGTGTCTCCAAACCCTTTCCCCACAATCTCCTCAGACTCTTCCTGGAACTCTTAGGGAAAGTCAACTCAATATGTCACTTTATTCAAGAGAAATCCAACTGTCACTGATTTACCAGGAAGAGGCACTCTGACAAATCGGCCATCAACATGTTATATAGACATCTACATACCATTCCCAAAAAAAAAAAAAAACCATCAACAAGCCAAAAAGGGGAAATGGAAAGACCAAAACACCTCCTCACCAGCAATGAACACCCAGATGAGCAGAGACTAAAATCAAGTTTAACATTAGACTAACAATCAAGAAGCAAACAATAGCCCCCCCAAAACAAGCTAACAATAAGCAGCCCAAAAAACGAACCACCAAGATTACTCCCATCAACACTGACAGGGAAGTCACTAGACTATAAAATTAGAACAAACCCTACCCTACTGACACTGATGATGTTACCTAGTTTGGTAATGAAACTTCTAGAACACAGGTGTCAAACTTGCCGTGTCACATTGCTGTCACATGGCGTTTCATGACGTTTTTCCCATTTGCGGAGCTGGGGTGGGCGTGGCCTGTGCATGATGCATCCAGACCATGGGCCACCAGTTTGACACCCCTGATCTACAAGAAAAAAACCAAGCACCACCAATACCAAGGATCTCATATTTTGATCTCCTCAGACTATAAATCAGAAATCTAAAATCTTGCTAGGCAAGATAGTTTACACCCAAACCTTTGCTGTCACTCCTCAATTCCACAGAGGGACGGTTCTGGAGATCAGAAAATTAACCACTCTTGCCACAGGTGCCTGCCTATGGTAGGATGAGCAATGGGAAGAAAAGAGTGGAATGTGTTTCTTTTTTTTCACATAAGTCATGGGTAGCAGAAGTGGGGGAAGAGATGAAGAGAGAAAAGAAAAACAGTTCTTTTGATGCCAGTTCTCTGCTCTCACAGAACATTATTTCATAGTTTCAGAAAATTGGCAACTGTAGACCCAGAGATGTCTTCCTTCCAGTTCCTTATACCAAAGAAAGCACTTCCCTTGTGCCCTCTCTCTTCTTCATAGAGACAGAACTGGGCTGAAACCCAGCTGGGATTTATAGTTAGCAGTTTTTTAAGCCAGCATAATTTTATGTTAGCTCCTGCATTAGATGGTAATACTTTAGTGCTGCCTTATGGAAAAATCCTCAGTCATTTCAGCTCAGGGATTGGAACTACTCCCTCAGCCCAGGATCTCCTTCAAACTCCCACGCCTTAGAATAATTTTACAGAACCCAAATCTCCTTCCCTAAAATAATCAGGATCTATTCTACAATGAGTATCAATCCTACCTTGAAATTACTAGATCCACACCTATAGCTGCTGGCTGAAATAACCTTGCTTTCTGCCAGCCTTTGTGAAAAGAAAACACCTACTGAAAAAAAGGACAAAAGCAAAATGGAAGTTGCCTTCTTTGTTTTTAAGAGGAAGGAGCTGTTTTCAGATTGGCTCCCAAACATTTGATTTTTCCTGCTTTAGTTGCCTTCACCAACTACCTGGATGACAGGTCAGCTAATTTGGCTTTGAACCTTCAGTGTCTGCTTCTCTTCTTGAAGTGGAATTTACCCATCTGCACTGTAGGGGGATTCATCCAGAATTTAATGTCTATAGCAAATATGGGTGATATTTTTTTGGAAGTACACTGAGCCTGACTGTGGTGAATCTGTACCTCAGAAAATCCCTAATTGCTTCTTTGTGCTCACAAATATAGTTATCTGGCAGGAGACATCTATCACACAACCTATCATGGGTTGTTCCTGACCAATGATAATGCCCACTTCACCCTAAAGATAAGTCCATTACTTACCTGTAATTCAGCATCATGGCTTCATATATGGGCTGCTCACAACAGGAAAAGAGATATATCTATTAGAGGTAGTCTTTGATTTACAACGGTTCATTTAATGACTGGTCAAAGTTACAATTGCACTTTGACCATTTTCCATACTTACAACCATTGCAGCATCCCCATGGTCACGTGATCAACAGTTGGATGCTTGGCAACTGGTTCATACTTATGATGGTTGCAGTGCATATCATCCCTTTTTTGTGACCTTCTGACAAGCAAAGTCAGTGGGGTAGCCAGATTCACTTAACCTACTAACTACTAACTTAACAACTGCAGTGATTCACTTAGCAACCGGGGCAAGAAAGATCATAAAATGAGGCAGCGTTCACTTAACAAATGTCTCACTTAGCAACAGAAATGTTGCCGTCAATTGTGATCGTATAGGACTACCTATATACATATGCATATCCATATGCAGGCCTACCCACACACAAATTTACATTGCCTAGTAATAAAATTGGAATTTTAAAACAGTTTGGGAAGATATTTTTCAAAATTTGTCTCCATAAATGATACTTTCCTTTGCCTTTTTCTCCCTTGCTGTAGATGAACTCTCCTGGATAATGTTATGCACAGGCGCCTTTCACTGAGCAATAAAAATTGCAAAGCTATTGGTTTTGTTTCTGAAGGAAATCACTGGAGACTTAAAGGATCTTATAACAGACACATTTATTTACCGCTATGACAACTAAGCATAGGTGGCGATATCAGATTTAAGCTTCTCAACAGACAACTTAAATCCACTATTTCCAGATCAGACACCTGGGGCGAAAGACAACACCCAAAAGTTTTTAGAGAGCTCAAACTCATTATTCTGTCTCTCTTCATGTTGGTCTCAAAATTAAAGCTCCTTTCACCTCCTTGTAAGATGTAGAATACATTATCCTAAGGGATGGGAATTGGAGAGAGGGAAAAACAGGCCATTTTACTAAAATTATTCAGATTTCAAAAAAAAAAAAAAAAGGGTTGTCAACTGTCCCACTGCATTAAACAGCAAAAGAAACTCCTAGGACATTTTTTTTTCTCCAAGCGTATTTACTTTATTGAAAAGCTATCTGTGTACAGAAGTAGAAAAGCCAGTTCTGATGTTTTTGTGCACGCACAGTATAGGAAAACTTTTGCTTCTCTCCCCCCAGACCTCCCATTGTCCATTGTCCACTAATCAGTTGCATTTGCTTTATTTGGAAACAGGCTGTCTGCCTTGGATGTTCTGCCTTGGGATTTGGGTCTATCTCATGCTTCCAGGCAGCACACTAGCAGCATTGCAGAATTCCCTCTCAAACCTTCCTTACATTCCTATGCCTTCCCTCCTCCCCTCCCATTACTGTTCTCTGGTTGCGAGCAGGGCTACATAGCTATTTATCCATCTTACCCACACTTCACCTGTTGTGTATGTACCATAGTTAATAAAGTATGAGCTTGAGGTAAAGTGCAGGGTTCTGGCCCTGCACTTCTGATTGGCTGTTAGGCGGCCAGATCAGATTGGTTAGTTCTGAGGAATCCGATTGGCCCTTAACAGAGGATTCTTAGTGGTTAAAAGAGCTAGGGTTCATAGCTCGTAATTGGACAATTCTTACAAGGGTTGCCTATATAAGGCAGAGTTCACTGTTATTGTTGGAGAAGTCACTATGCTAATAAAGAGCTGAAAGTCACTATTCAGAGGCTGTCTCCATTTACTCCGACCCATGTCCAAGTACTTAACACTGGCGACGAAGGTGGGATTTGGAGACGTCTGAACCAAAGAAGCCAGGAAGCAATACCAAGCACGTAATAGACAACGCCAACAACAGAACCATGTCCGGCGACATCGTACCACCCGCTCCGTTCGATCCAAACCAAGAGAATTGGGAATCCTACATGGATCACTTCCAAATGTTTCTCGAGACGAATAACTTGAAGGACGCTACACCAGCAAAGAAGCGGGCACTGTTCCTGACGCATTGCGGCCCAGCTGTATTTAAGATGGCTAAAGCACTCGCCAAACCTTGAGAAGTGAAAGCCACGAGCTGGGACGACCTCGAACCCATCCTGAGAGACCATTACGCACCAACCATGCCTACACTCATGAGACGTCACGAGTTTTATCAGAGAAACCAATGAAAAGGGGAGAGCGTGGCCGATTTTGTGGTGGACCTCCAAAATATAGGGGGTCTCTGCAGGTTCGCCGATTTAGAAGAGGCACTAAGAAATTGAGTAATTCTGGGATTAGATGCGCGAGGTGTGCAAAGCAAGCTGATGGTGAAAGGCGACATCAGCCTTGCTGATGCCATCGCTGAAGCCACGGCTGCGGAGGTGACCAAAAAGTCAGCTGCTCAATTACGGCGAAGCCGCACTCCGGTAACACCACCGACCAGCGAAATCTTACCCAACTCAGAAGGGCAGCTACTAACAATGCACCACGAGGACCTCTATTCGTCGTCAGAAAGCGATGAAGAAGGGGTCCATCGACTGCAGTTTGACTGGGACCTTCGCCCGAAGCCCTTATGCCCTTGCGCTGGCTGTGGAGCAAACCATGCCAGGGCCGAATGCAAATTCCGCGACGCACTCTGCCATGAGTGCGGGAAACGAGGCCACATCGGCCGGGTCTGCCGCAGCTTACCAGGACTCAGCCAGGCCTCAAAAGGGGCCAACTATCGCCAATCGACAGGAAACCGTCCTGTAAGGCGAGAGCCAGTAAACCACTCCTACAGAAATCGTGCTTTGCAAAAAGAAGAGGCTCACCATATTATCACTATCGGTCATGCCTCAGTTTTGGACACTAAGAAAATCCGAGTCACGGTAGCCATCGAGAACCAGCCTTGCCACATGGAGGTCGATTCGGGATCGTCCCTCTCGATGGTGACTTGGAAGACACTCAAGCAACTCATCCCCACAATTCAACGCCAAGACCTCCAATTTCAACGCCTCATCCTCAAGGACTACCAAGGAAATCGAATCCCCGTGGTCGGGTCCTGCCGAGTCCGAGTCTCCTTCAAAAAGCATACAGCGTACTTACCTCTAACGATCATCGATAGAGATAGGCCTTGTCTATTAGGCCTCCAATGGTTTGCGCCACTTGGCATTGAAGTGGCCGGCGTGAACCGAGTCGGTGGTTGTGAGTGGGAGGAAGACCTTATCTCTGAGTTCAGCGACGTCTTCACGGACAGCTTAGGTGAGTATAAGGGAACCCCAATCTCATTTAGTCTAGATCAAAAAGTAGCCCCCATTTGCTTGAAGCCCCGTCGAGTTCTGTTTGCTCTTAAAGCAAAGATCGACGAACAACTCGACAAGCTAATTGCTCAAGGGGTGTTGAAGCCCATCGATCACTCTCCATGGGAAACCCCTATTGTAACACCCATTAAGCCAGACGGGTCATTCCGAATTTGTGGAGACTACCGGGCCACTTTAAACCACGCCCTACAGCAGAATGCGTATCCAGTTCCAGTGGTGCAGCACCTCCTCCATTCTTTGGGGGGTGGAAAGGTTTTCGCTAAATTAGATTTAGCTCAAGCTTATCAACAATTACCAGTAGATGAAAAAACGGCCCAAGCCCAAATAATTGTAATGCACAGAGGTGCCTTTAAATGTACCCAATTACAATTCGGAGTTAGTGTAGCCCTGGGAATCTTCCAGAGCCTCATGGATTACAATTCGGAGTTAGTGTAGCCCCGGGGATCTTCCAGAGCCTCATGGAAAGGTTATTACAGGGAATCAAGGGCGTGGTTCCTTATTTTGATGACGTATTAATTGCAGCCCCTACAAAAAAAATCTTGCAGGATCATTTGAAATGCGTTCTTAAAAAATTCCAAGAGGCGGGACTTAAGGTGAAAAAAAATAAATGTCAATTATATACTGACAATGTTGAGTTTCTAGGGTACCGAATTGATAATCAGGGCATTCATCCTATCAAGAGTAAATTAAAAGCGATCAAAAACGCTCCCAGACCACGCAACAAGGCCGATCTCCAGGCGTTCTTAGGCCTCATTAATTTCTATAATATATTTTGACCGCACAAGGCAACTGTCGCTGAATTGTTACACCGATTATTAGATAAGAAAGCATTGTGGGTATGGGGTTACCGGGAAGAGCAAGCGTTCCGGAATGTTAAAGAACTGCTCACATCTGACTCTGTACTTATGCAGTATAATGAGACTTTGCCGTAAGTCATAACCTGCGATGCATCGCCTTTCGGGGTGGGCGCCATTTTGAGCCATGTACTGCCTAATGGGAACGAAGCCCCTGTTGCATACTTTTCGAAGACTCTTTCACAAGCAGAGCGGAACTATGGACAAATTGATAAAGAAGCCCTCGCAATCGTTTCAGCTGTAAAGAAATTTCATGAATATGTGTATGGAAGGACATTTACCATTATAACTGACCACAAACCGTTGCTAGGGATAATAGCCAGGGACAAGCCAACCCCCTACATATTATCCCCTAGAATGACCTGATGGTTCAGAATTCCTGGCTGCTTATAATTATCGGCTGCAATATCGCCCGGGGAAAGCCATTCCCCACGCTGACGCATTAAGCCGAGCACCGCTTCCAGAGACTCTCGACGATCCGGCACCAACGGCAAGCACATTGCAGATCGAAACACTCAACTCACCGCCTATGACTGCCCAAGACATCACGAGAGAAACCAAATGAGATCACACCCTAGCTCGAGTCCTAGGTTGGGTAGAATGTGGATGGCCATTGGACCAAGTACCAGATGACTTCGCACCATTTAAATCTCGACAGACTGAACTTTTTTCCCAAAAAGGCTGTATCATCTGCGGCGATAGAGTCGTTGTCCCAGAATGACTCCGGAAGACAGTTCTACAAATTCTGCACGAGGGCCACCACGGCATTGTGCGGATGAAAGCACTTGCACGAAGTTACACATGGTGGCCGAGCATGGACCGGCAAATCGAGCAGTGGGTCAAAGCGTGTGCCAATTGCCAACAAGTCAGCAACGCCCCACCAAAAGCCATGCCTACTGAATGGGAGACGCCACGGGGACCCTGGTCCAGAATCCACCTGGATTTCGCGGGGCCAACCAAGGGCTATACCTTCCTGCTGACAGTCGACGTGTACTCCAATTGGTTAGAAATTCATCATATGACAACAACAACATCCGAGGCGGTGATCAAGATCCTAAACAGACTCTTTGCAACCCACGGATCCTGGTGTCCAATAATGGGCCACAGTTTATGGCACTAATGTTCGAGCAGTACCTCGCTGACCGCAGCATCCGCCATGCGCTCACTTCGCCTGCGCACCCTACGACCAATGGCCGAGCTGAATGCATGGTCCAATTTGTTAAAAAGACTTTGCAAAAAGTGGACTATGACAATATCGATGACAAGGTCAACCAAATTCTCTTTTTGCAACACATAACTCCACATAGCGTCACTGGCAGAACTCCCGCCGAACTACTGATGGGACGAAGACTCCGCTCCCACCTCGACCGGTTGCACCCTGCTTACGAACCGGAAAAGCCAATAGGATCCAGCGGCCACTGTCACACCTTCCAGGTAGGAGATCTCGTTTACGCATGAAACTTATCGAGCGATCCATTATGGATAGAGGCGACAGTAGTACGAGTGACCAGCCCCAAATCCTACATAGTGAAATGCTGTGACAATAGACTGTGGAAACGGCATATTGACCAATTACGGTCATGACTCACAATGGCCAGTCAACAACTCCCCCATGACCAAACCAAGGGGGGGGGTACGGAAGAAGATGAAGTTCCAGGGAACCTGCTTGAAGGGAGCGACGAACTAAATGATACTCAGGAAATGGAGCAGGAAGGAGAATCGTTTGCACCGCAAGAAATTGCACCTGAGCAAGAAGCAGAACCACTGCCAAACAACAATCTACCTCAACAGGATTGCAACCAACCAATCCAACGAAAATCTGAAAGACTTAAAAAACAACCGTCCTATCTAAAGGACTATATAACTACACCATAATTAAGAAGCCAGGGGGAAGGGGTGTTGTACATGTACCATAGTTAATAAAGTATGAGCTTGAGGTAAAGTGCAGGGTTCTGGCCCTGCACTTCTGATTGGCTGTTAGGCGGCCAGATCGGATTGGCTAGTTCTGAAGAATCCGATTGGCCCTTAACAGGGAATTCTTATTGGTTGAAAGAGCTAGCGTTCATAGCTCGTTATTGGACAATTCTTACAAGGGTTGCCTATATAAGGTAGAGTTCACTGTTGTTGTTGGAGAAGTCACTATGCTAATAAAGAGCTGAAAGTCACTATTCAGAGGCTGTCTCCATTTACTCCGACCCATGTCCAAGTACTTAACATCACCTTTGTAGAGTGTGTTTATAATCTTACTAATTGAGAATTTTGCCTGGAATGTACAAGCATTTTGCATCATAATGTTCTACAGATGAAAGAGGAAGATGTCCTCAGATTCCTTGTTGTCGGAGAATTGGAATGGAATGAGTGTTTTATTGACTATTGTTTTATATATACTTACAGACGAACACAATACAGAAACCTGATGATGGCAGATGAGATTCTGCCGAAACGTTGCTACAACTTTAAAAGCACAACTACAATGACGTGAGAAAACACCCAAACAAAGCTGAATACCATATATGTAAGTACCCGCGAAAACTTAAGAAAACATATATATGTACATACATACATACATGCATGCAGATAGATATAGATATAGATATAGATATAGATATAGATATAGATATAGATATAGATATAGATATAGATATAGATATAGATATAGATATAGATATAGATATAGATATAGATATAGATATAGATATAGATATATAAAGAACATAGTGTGTATTTTAAGAAGGTACCAAGCAGAATTCGATTGGAAGTTATATACTATATTGAATGTTATAATTGTAAAGACATAAATTGAAGTTTAAATAATAGTTGAATGGATGAAATTAAAAGATATAAAGGTGTCATACTCCAATTAGTAACTACAGGGGAAAATTTGTTTAATGAGAAAAGATAATATGAAATTGAAACAGGACAGACAAAAGTATAAATATAATGATTAGAAAGACATTGAAACTTAGAAAAAGATATAAAATTGAATTTAGATATGAGATAATTAAAAATAAAGTTGAGAAAACCAAGGGAGGGGAAAAATTATGGAGAAAGTATTAAAATAGTAATAAGATATGGAATAGAACACAAAAATGAATATAAAATTGAGTTTGTGTCTGTATATGGAGAAGTGATAACCCGGAATCATGCTATTCTCAAAAAAAGATGTTTTATTTGTAATTATGTTTTTGTGAAAACCCAAATAAAATTTATATTAAAAAAAATACCACTACCGGTTCTCCAGAACTGGTCAGAACCTGCTGAATACAATCCTACATTGCATTAACAGAGGGATACAATTGAGATCAAGTGAGATACCAATACCACTATCTAAAGCCTTAGGAACCACCTAGAAGACTGCATCCAGTTTTGGTCACCATGTTATAAAAAAGATGTTGAGACTCCAGAAAAACTGCAGAGAATAGCAACCAGGATGATTAGAGGACTGGAGACTAAAACATATGAAAAACGGTTACAGGAACTTGGCGTGGCTAGTCTAGTAAAGAGAAGGACCAGGGGAGACATGATTGCGGTCTTCCAATATTTGAGGGGCTGCCACAGAGAGGAAGGGGTCAAGCTATTTTCTAAAGCACCTGTAGGCCAGACAAGGAATAATGGATGGAAACTGAACAAGGAGAGATTTAACCTGAAAACAAGGAGAAACTTTCTGACAGTGAGAACAATCAACCAATGGAACACCTTGCCCCCGGACGTTGTGGGAGCGCCATCATTTGAAAATTCCAAGAAGAAATTGGACTGCCATTTGTCAGAAATGGTGTAGGGTCTCCCATTTGGGCAGGGGATTGGACTAGATGACCTACAAGGTTCCTTCCAAGTCTGATTATCTGTTATCTGCCCAATTTTATGACCTGTCTTGCCACTGTTGTTATGTGAGTCACTGCAGATGTTAAGTTAGTAACATGTTTGTAAAGTAAATCTGACTCCCCCCATTGACTTTGCTTGCCAGGAGGTTGCAAAAGGTGATCGCATGACTCCAGGACACTGCAGCCGTCATAAACATGGGTCAGTTGCCAAGTATCTGAGTTTTGATCATGTGACCATGGGGGATGCTGTAAAGGTTGTGTGGAAAATGGTCATAGGTCAATGTTTGCATTGTGGTTATTAACTTGAATGGTCACTAACTGAACTGTTGTAAGTCAAGGACTACCTATATTTGGCCAGAAACTGGCACAAAAATGTCAGAAAAAGATGTAAATTGCAGTCCCATGCTTGCAGGTTGCTACAACCTGTCCTAAATTATTGAGAGTTTTGCAGTGATAATTCAGCGCCAGAAAAATAAACACAGATGGCTGATGCTTCATTTAACATCTTTATAAACATAAGTAGATTTTACAAACCAGTTGTAGATTTCTCCAACATGGAGCAAACTCAAACAGAAACAGGTTGCAAGTTCAGAGCAGAGCTCCAGTCTTCAGCAAGCAAGCAAGTTAGTTTGATCTTCAATAGGCAGACCCAGAGCTCAACCTAGGTGCAGAGTTGCAGAGTTTAACATAGAGCCATTTCTAAGCTACTTTTAGTTTCGGTTTCCAGCCTAGGTTACTTCTAGTTTCAGTTTCCAAAACAGTCCTTATTGGCTGACTTAGTTGCTATGCCTATTCATTGGCTGACCTTGTTAACAAGCTCTATTCCAATTCATGAATATACTGACATAAATGTGCCCAGCACCTGAAATTGTGGTCATTTGACTGGGGGTGCGTGGGCAATGCAACATTTTATGACAACCATAAGTGTGCTATGGGCCATAAGGCACTTTTTCCAAGGCCAGCATCACTCTGAATGTTCATTTAATGATTGGTCTGAATTTTGATCAACCAAAGGAATAGCTTGCATTCAGAAGTTGTAGATGCTTCATTACAGGAGGTGCTCGGTCGCTGAACCAGTTGTTACACCAGTTGAATCCCACCACTACACATACAGACTGCTGCAGTTTTGACTTCCCTCAGTTCAACTACATTTGAAGCCTAAGATTGCACGGACCTTCTCGGTACATAAAAATCCATAGCTCAAAGCACACATTCTGGTAAGAAAGTTTCCTGAGGGAGGGGTCCAGCACAAGTCCGAAAGCTCGGAAAACTAAACCTCTGGTTCCAGTGACCGACTAGATTGGATTCTGCAACATTACCCTGGGACACGTATATTTACCTTCATTCATAAAAATCAAGCATGAAGCTATTATAGTAGATCAGAAGATATTTAGGATGAGATTAGCACATTTTATTGCATTCCCCCACTGCTGGCTGTGTGAACACATGTGGGAAATATACAAGTGCAGTATTGAGTTTTCTTATTTTATATTTGCTTCCTTTCTCTTGTATTGGAATGGCAATAAGCTCCCACAAATGGGGTAGGGAGGAATTGTAGCACAACAGGAAGTGTCATTTGATTATTTATGATTTGCTTTGAAAATTGAAGTCACTGATCCAATGTAGCTACTTTGGTTCTGACCAGAGAATTTTGAATGATGGCTTTTTGGCCTTTGATATTTTGTGTTAGTTTTTCCCCCCAACGCAGATATCATTACATTATTTCTGTCCTGCGGCAACTTTTAGTTAATGTTCTGAGCCATAGGATATTTAAAGGGAATGGAGTGATTAATGAGGTCAGCCAATGGACCATGTTGTTTGAGATATGTGCAAAACAAAGAGGTAGGTTACAATTACTAAATTTTACAATGAATGCAATGAATTCCAATTTTTCTTCCTTTTTGGAGGCTGTAAGGATTGAAACCTGATAAAATGGTTCAGAAAACTGCCCAATATTCCTAATTTCTCTTTTGGGGGAAGATATATTTCATTAGGGGATGAATCTGAAACAAAATTCACAAAGCTAAAGTTAATGTCATTCATTAATTACCACTAGAAATCAATACATAATTATGTTTATAGTTTTTAATAATATTGGATAAGATTTGCAGCTAGAGCTGTATTTCTAAGAAATGGATCTTGATCAAATACAAGCCTATAGATATATGCACTATCCTCTTTTAAATTCTGATCTGATTTTTTTAAAAACAAAAGAAAGGTCCTATACTCTATTTGGGGGCAGAATCAAATGAAATTTGTAGACAGTAGATTATTCCTTTTGTGAGCATAAATCTTCCTTTATTTCAGGCAAAGAAATATAGCTATTATCATACAAAGGCAGTCTTTGGAGTTTGGGGATAAAACCTGGGAATATATTCTCTGGTTGGACACAGTTATGCAAATATCTACAACATATACAGGTTGGTGCAAGGTATCTTCAGGTCTTCCCCCTTTAACAGGAATTGATCTGTTCATTGTGAATCACACAGGAATAACTGCCAAGAGGATCCCACTACCAAAAAATAAAGGGACAAAGACTAGGAGGAGGGGTTTCTTCATTTCAGCCTTTATTTTTGCAAAATAATCTTTTATAGAAATCTGACTCATTCCCACTCTGCTAGCAAAATGGAATTCTTGTGGAAGGCTTTTCGTTAATCAACATAATACCCTTGAACTGTTAGCCATTTTAATAATTCCATATTTTGGTTTATGTTACTGAATTGCAAGTGCCTTTATGTCTGAAACATCAGAGAGCCATACATTCAATTAATTAATTAATAATTTAATTCCCTGGCAAACATTCTCTGCTTATTTACAAATGGAGAGTTCTAGGCTTTTTGTAATAAGACATATTCAAAATATGCTTGTTCCCCTCTCTTCATATCCCACTACCTTTTCCAAAAGGCAGCTGGACTTTCTGGTTTTTTTCCCCCCTTAAAAATGTTTTGCTTCTCATCCAAGAAGCTTCTGACCTGAAGAAGCTTCTTGGATGAGAAGCAAAATGTTTTCAAGGAAAAAAAAACTAAGAAAGTCCAGTTTGGAAAAGCACCTTTGGACAACCATGACTCCATACGTACATAATTACCCCCACTCAATGGATGATATTTATCCAATTTGCTTGACAATATGAACAGTAGAATTAGAATACTCATCAGTCTTTTAATAAGGCAAAATATACATCCTTGTGCTAGCAGGGAGAAGAAAGTTTTGGGAAAAACTATATGATCCCAATACAATAAGAAAGAAAGAGAGTTTTGTCCTTCCTTGAAGTGATTCTTCTATCCATTGACACATGCATGGAGCAATAAGCCGAGATATGTAGTATCACCTACAAACAGGGAGGGAATTCAAACGAAATATTGTATAAGTAAATTTCATACAAAGGGTTTGGGGAAATGTGATAGAACGAATAAATATTTGGCCATTCCCCAAAAAAGGGGAGGGGGAGGAGGAAAGAATTTCCATGGATTTTAAGTCACTCAATTCTTCTCCGTCTCCTTCCAATGCAATCTTTCTTATATGAAACAGTAAAATCAAATTACATTATTTGTGAACATAATTAGCTTTCTGCCATTTTTCAAATCATCAGTTGCAGCTAGAAGTATGAAAACGACTAGATTCTGTTCTTCCATTTCAAATGGAATCCAAACATAGAGAATCTATATGAATCAATGTAACCAAATGCTAACGTTTAGCAAATTAAATGGAAATGCATGAGATATTTGATGTAGGCTAAATAGCAACATCCCTTTCCAGACCTTTCCCCTGTAATTATTTGCATGCAAATCTCACTGTTCTACAAACTTCCAGCTATTTTGTACATGATTCTGTAGTTTTCCAGAATAAATCTTTCAAAACAGATTTCCTTGTCCAAAACACCATCACCTTGAAAATCTATTGTTATTTCATTCAGAAAAGATAGAGAATAGAGAGACCATAATTGTGTATTCTAAAAGAAAAATGAATGTTCTCTGAAAAAAATACATTTTGCACATCAATACTGTAAGTATGAACATGGATGAAATTCAAAATCATTTGCTTCACAGGTTCAATCTATTTGGCTGAAATAGAAATTGATTGTGAATTAATTAATATGCCTTGTGTGCCTGCACATCTACCCAAGTAACCATAGCTTCCAGCATCCAGCTTTGTTTCTCTCTTTTCTGAGGTAATATCACATCTAAATCCATGAACATAAACTCAGAGCTGGTATTCAGCAAGTTCTGACCAGTTCTGGAGAACCAGTAGTAGAAATGTTGAGTAGTTCAGAGAACCAGGAAGTACCACTTCTGACTGGAGATTTTACAGTATCCTTCCCCTGCCACGCCCACCAAGCCACACCCGCAGAACGGGTAGTAAAAAAAAAATTTGAATCCCACCACTGCATAAACCCACTTATCTTGAGGACTAGATGGCTAGGCTAGGCTCAGTTTCCAGAAGAACTGAGGTAGAAGGCCCATAGAAATATATGTGGTTCTATATACTCCAAATTAACAATAATTTGTAACCACCCACATTTATAACTTTGAAAATGTTTGAGTAGCATAAGAATTGGCCAGCCCCACACTGGCTCCATTTTCACACTTCTTGATACTTTTCTACTAGCGTGCCTCCTCCAGTTTGTTAGTTTTGCAAACACTTTTGTAGAGACAGTCAAATCTTTGTGTCTTGCTTATGGTTGTTGTTGTGAATTAATAAAAGTGCTTGAATAAAGTTTGTTGAAACCTTAAAGCAAAGTGCAGGGTTCTGGCCCTGCACTTCTGATTGGCCGATAATAGCGATATTGGATTGGTCCGTTCAGGGGAATCTGATTGGCTATTAACGAGCCCTTCTCATTGGTTAAAAACAGCTAACGTTCCTGTGTTCTCATTGGCTAAATACCCAAGAGATTGCCTATATAAAGGGGGATGTTGAGGCCGTTCAGAGAGCTGTTGCACCATGTTAAATAAAGAGTTGAAGTTCACTGTTCGTCAACTCATCTCCGCTTCTTGCGCCATGCACAGAACTTAACACTGGGATGAGGGTGGGATGTGGAGACGTCACAGCTGACTGAACACTACAAAAGTGAAACAGAACACGTGGCTGAAACGCACCAATGAGGGAACCATGTCCGGCAGCATCATACCACTCGCTCCATTCGACCCGGCACAAGAAGACTGGGACTCATATATCGATCGTTTCCAGATGTTTCTGGAGACCAACAATTTGAAGGATGCCACTACCGGAAAGAAACAGGCGGTATTCCTAACTCATTGCGGGCCAACCGTATTCAAGATGGCCAAAGCACTAGCGAAACCGGCAGAAGTGAAGTCCATGGACTGGGACATCCTCGAACCCCTGCTAAGGGCCCACTATGCACCGACCATACCAACGCTCGTGAGAAGGCATGAATTTTACCAGAGAGATCAGCGGAAGGGCGAAAGCGTTGCAGATTTCATAGCGGATCTCCGGAATCTAGGAGGCCTATGCGGGTTTGCCGACCTTGAAGAAGCCCTGAGAGACAGAATAGTTCTGGGATTAGATGCTCCAGGCGTGCAGAGTAAGCTGATGGCGAAAGGTGACATTAGCCTTACAGATGCCATTGCTGATGCTACTGCAGCAGAAGCAACCAGGAAGTCAGCTGCTTGAATGCGCCGCACCCACGCTCCACTTCGCCAACTTGCCAGCGAAGTTTCACCTCACTTAGAAGAACCAGCAATGACAGCCCACCACGAGGACCTCGAATTGTCATCAGAAAGCGATGAAGAAGAGGTCAACCGGCTCCGGTCTGAATAAGACCAATGCCAGAAATCGCAGTACCAATGTGCTGGTTGTGGGGCAAACCACCCCCGATCAGACTGCAAATTCCTCAATGCGCTCTGCCATGTGTGCAAGAAAAGAGGCCACATCGGACGGGTCTGTAGAAGCAAGCAAGGACCCAGCCAAACCCCAAGGGGGGCTAACTATCGCCAATCTACAGGAAGCCATCCTGCAAAGCGAGAACCCTTGAACCACCAATGGAACAACCACTCCTACAGAAACAGACCCCTAAACCACTCAACAAAGCGAGAAGAGGCACACCAAACTATTATGATTGGTCACGCCTCATCACTGGACGCCAAGAAAATCCAGGTGAAGGTGGCCATCGAAAACCAGCCTTGTATGATGGAAGTCGATTCAGGATCGTCCCTCTCAATGGTTTCCTGGAAGACCCTCAAGCAACTCATCCCTACCATCCGGCAACAAGACCTCCGATTCCAAAGAATCATACTCAAAGATTATCAAGGAAATCGAATTCCAGTCGTTGGATCCAGCCAAGTCCGCGTCTCCTTTAAAAATCGTACTGCATCTCTACCCTTGACTGTTGTCAACAGGGATCAGCCTAGCTTGTTAGGCCTCCAATGGTTTACTCCACTTGGAATTGAAGTAGCCGGCATTCACCGAACCCACAGCAACGACTGGGAAGAGGATCTCATCCAAGAATTCCAGGACATCTTTGCAGACAAACTAGGCGAGTACAAGGGGACCCCGATATCATTTAACTTCAACCCTGAAATAGCTCCCATCCGCCTTAAGCCTCGTTGAGTCCCATTCGCCCTTAAACCAAAGATTGACGAAATTAATAGCCCAGGGGGTATTAGAACCAACCGACCATTCTCCCTGGGAAACCCCAATCGTGACACCCATCAAGCCGGATGGATCGTTAAGAATTTGTGGGGACTACCAAGTCACCCTGAATCATGCCCTGCAGCAAAACGCTTACCCGGTACCAGTGGTGCAACACCTTCTCCATTCCCTGGGGGGCGGAAAAGTCTTCACTAAACTAGATCTAGCCCAGGCATACCAACAACTGCCTGTAGACAGAAAAACGGCAGAGGCTCAAATGATCGTTACGCACTGAGGTGCGTTTAAATGTAACCGACTCCAATTCGGAGTAAGCGTGGCCCCGGGAATCTTTCAAAGTTTGATGGAAAGACTATTACAAGGGATAAAAGGCGTTGCCCCCTATTTTGATGATGTTTTAATTGCTGCTCCGACTCAAGAAATACTAAGGGAGTGCCTGGGGTTGGTTCTTCAGAGATTTAAAGACTCGGGTCTCAAAGTTAAGAAAAACAAGTATCAACTATGTACTGATCGAGTAGAATTTTTAGGATATTTAATAGATAAACAGGGAATTCACCCCACCGATAGCAAACTTAGGGCAATCAAAAATGCCCCCAAACCCCAAAATAAGGCGGATCTCCAAGCGTTCCTAGGCCTTATCAATTTTGATAATGTCTTCCTGCCTCACAAGGCAACCGTAGCCGAACCCCTACATCGTTTATTAGACAAAAAAGCAACTTGGGTTTGGGGGCACTGAGAGGAACAGGCGTTTCGACAAGTAAAAAACTTATTGACCTCCGACACTGTTTTGATGCAGTATAATGAGACTTTGCCTTTAACTGTTACTTGTGATGCACCACCCTTCGGAGTGGGCGCCATTTTGAGCCACGTTTTACCAAATGGAAGTGAAGCCCCTGTTGCCTATTTTTCAAAAACGCTGTCAAAAGCAGAATGCAATTACAGTCAAATCGATAAGGAAGCTCTTGCTATTGTATCTGCTGTTAAACAATTTCACAAATATATCTAAGGGCGGGCTTTCATGATAATAATTGACCACAAACCCTTACTGGGAATAATAGCGGGAGATAAACCAATCCCTTATATATTATCTCCCAGAATGACCCGCTAGTCAGAATTCTTGGCTGCCTATAATTATAAGTTGCAACACAGCCCAGGGAAAGCCATTCCCCATGCTGACGCGTTAAGCCGTGCACCGCTTCCAGAAGCCATTGACGACCCTGCTCCGACTGTCACAACACTGCAGATTGAGACACTCCAAAAACCACCGCTGACAGCTCGCGATATCGCGATTGAAACTAAACATGATTCCGTTTTAGCATGTGTCCTCAGCTGGGTAGAACGTGGATGGCCATTGGACCAAATCCCTGACAATTACGCTCCCTTCAAAAATCAACAGACGGAACTGTTTTCCCAGAAGGGATGCATCATTTGGGGCGATAGAGTCATTGTCCCAGAGCGGTTACAGCGAGCGGTACTAAGAACCTTGCACGATGGCCACCCCGACATCGTGCACATGAAAGCACTCGCACGAAGCTATGCATGGTGGCTGGGCATAGACAAGCAGATCGAAGCCTGGATAAAGACTTGTTCCAAATGCCAGGAAGTCAGCAATGCCCCACCGAAAGCAACCCCAACAGAATGGGAAACACCCAGGGGACCATGGTCCCGTATTCATCTGGACTTTCCGGGACCTACGAATGGACACACATTTTTATTAACAGTGGATGCCTACTCGAACTGGCTTGAAATCCATGAGATGAAAAATACAACAACTGAATCAGTCATCAGGAAATTGGACAGATTATTTGAAACACATGGATTGCCGGACGTTCTGGACCGACTACACCCATCGTACGAACCTGAAAAACCACACGGATCCAGCGGGAAATGCCGAAATTTCCAAGTAGGTGACTTGGTTTTTGCGAGAAACTTTTATGGTGACCCATTGTGGGTCGAGGCAACTGTAATCCAAGTAACCGGACCCAGATCGTACCGAGTGAAATGTCGCGACAATAGAATATGGAAGCGCCATATTGATCAGCTGCGTTCAAGGCTGCAGTCTGGGGTCTGCGATTCCAGTGATTTCCAAACTGAGGGGGGAGGAGATGCCGAGGAGGCTGAGTTTGGAACAGTGGAAAGCACAAGCGGAAGAAATGACCGCTCAGATTCAACATGTGAAGAAGGATTGGAGACAGGGGTTAACTCGCCTCAAAGGGATATCGAGGACATTAATGGTAACGGAAGTTTAGATACAGAATCAAAGGGACCCTGTTCACCAGATAACCTCCTACCCCAACAAGACTCTAGACAAATACCGGGAGGACAGCATAAATCAAATAGACAATCAAAACAACCTGCCTACCTCAAAGACTACATTACCGCACCCCTTAAACGGAACCCAGGGGGAAGGGTTGTTGTGAATTATTAAAAGTGCTTGAATAAAGTTTGTTGAAACCTTAAAGCAAAGTGCTGGCCCTGCACTTCTGATTGGCCGATAATAGAGATATCGGATTGGTCCGTTCAGGGGAATCTGATTGGCTATTAACGAGCCCTTCTCATTGGTTAAAAACAGCTAACGTTCCTGTGTTCTCATTGGCTAAATACCCAAGAGATTGCCTTTATAAAGGGGGCTGTTGAGGCCATTCAGAGAGCTGTTGCACCATGTTAAATAAAGAGTTGAAGTTCACTGTTCGTCGACTCGTCTCCGCTTCTTGCGCCACGCACAGAACTTAACAGTTGTCATTCTTCAAGTGCAGCATATGCTAAAAATTTTCCAGATCAATTTTTCACTGTATTTATTAGGGCTATGCAGATAGTTCTCAACTTAGGACAACAAATGGCCTAAAATTTCTGTTGTTAATTTCTGTTGTTCCATTTTACAACTTTTCTTGTCACAATTGTTAAGTGAATCATTGCAGTTTTTATATTAGTAATATGGTTGTTAAGTGAATCTGGCTTTCCAAGTGACTTTGCTTGTCAAAAGTTGCAAAAAGTGGTCATATGACCCTGGGGCCCTCCAACCGTCATAAATATGAATCAGTTGCCAAATATCTGAATTTTCATCATGGGATCATGGAGATGATACAATGGTCATAAGTGTGAAAAATGGTCATAAATCACTTTTTTCAGTGCATTTGTAACTTTGAACGGTCACTAAATGAACTGTTATAAGTCAAGGATAACTTATATTTGCTGGGTCTGATGTAATAAATCTATTTTATATGTCCTGTCAAAAACATGGTATGAAGCTATATTTGATCCCTATAACATGGTGTTATTAGCAATGCATACTAATGACAGAATATTAATTTTAATATGATTATACATATTTAATATACCTTCACAGATGCATTATTTTTTCATGTTCTATTTGCTGAAATGAATGTGACAAACTCTTTCAACAGGTAATGCATACAAAATTATTTGACTTTTAAGATTTTGTTATTTCTTGCTGAAAATGGACTGAGTTTTAAAGTTTTTCTTGCCCACAGATTTGGTGGAGAACTTCCAAAAATCATTGCCTCACTATATTATTATTGAACAAAATTTCAATAATTTAACTTCGACTCAATAAACAGGCTGATTTGTATTTGCAACAATTTCCTTAGTGGTAGGTTCTATCTCCTCTCTGGCCATTTTCTGATGGAACATTGTAAAATGACTATATTATATGTTTTTCTATTCTTCATCTCCTTTCTAAAAATTATGTACATTGTCAAGAATAGGGAAAATCTGGTGTGATAAGATTAAGAACACAAATGGCTAGAGCAGTGTCAATCCAGGTCAAATCTATCTTGAATTTTCATTGAGTCAATATGTCTGTCCTTTTTCTGTATGAACCCCCACACAAACGAAAACGAACAAATAAACAAAGACTACAAAAATGTAAACTTTTAAAATAACTTACAAGAAGACCAAATACCTAGCTCCTTTTCTTTGAGCAGCTACTTCTGCATAGAAGATCTACGTACATTGCAATCTGAAACTGAAATAATCCTGGAAGTGAAATTACATGATGACATGCCACCATTTTGAATTCTTTAAATGGGGAATACCAAGCCTGTTTCTATAGATCCATGAGAGAAATCATACTTTGGTTTCCATGTGGAAACCCATCATCATAATAAGAGAGATGTGGTCTCAATTGTAAAGTACACAGTGGAAAGCATGTTCAATTGTTCCTTGCACCCAATAAGAGCATAGTTGGATTATTTGTGAAAATATTTACAGAACCCTCATGTCCTGGACATAAACTGTTTCAATTCCTTCCCTCAAAACGATGCTATAGAGCACTGCACTTCAGAACAACTAGACACAAGGACAGTTTTTCCCCGAAAGCCATCACTCTGCTAAACAAATAATTCCCTCAACACTGTTCAACTATTACAAAGTCTGCACTACTATTACTGTTAATCTTCTCATCATTCCTTATCACCAATCCCCTTCCACTTGTGATTGTATGACTGTAACTTTGTCACTTGTATCATTATAATCTATGTAGACTGTTTCATAGTATGATTTGATTGCTTATTGTACCCTATGACTATTATTAAATGTTGTACCTTATGATTCTTGACTCTTGACAAATGTTTCTTTTCTTTTATGTATACTGAGAGCATTTGCACCTTGTGTGTCTAATCACACTTGGCCAATAAAAGAATTCTAATTCTAATTACCTCCCAAATAAGATGGACAATCTCATGGATCCAAGTTGCCTTCAGATTATTGACCTAAAAGTTACAGATGGGTCATCTGCTTCAGAAATTTCTTTCATCCTAGAACATAGAAAAGTAATCCTGCCTATTTCAAGGAGATAGTGATACACAAAGAATGTCAAACATCAAATGAAATATGCACTATAGTTCAATTCTGAAAAATCTGATATAAACCTTTACATTCCAAGAAGCTGATTTCATGATTTATTTATGAACTCCGTTTAAATAGATATATTTAACACTGTTTGATTCTCTTATTTTAGCATATTGCAACATGTTTTTAGCTGTTCAGTGCTATCTTTTGAGCACAGGTGTGTGAACCTGATCTTGTAAACAAAACTAGTATATTTCAATAGAAAATTCAATATAGTAACAATCTGTGCAAACTACATATGGAGTAATGATTGCTGTCCTCTTGAGTAAAGGTTTAATAACATGTAATATATAATAAGTAAACCAAGTTGATGACACTTTTGTGTCTAACAGCAGTGAGCCCATAGATGAATTAATGGAGACAGATTTCGCTGTTGTTGTCAACCCAAGAACAAAGCTTTTCATATAATTCTTTAAGTGCACCTTTTCAAAATGATTGTCTAAAGAACAAATATAGCATCACATCAGAAGTGCTTAGAGTTGAGATAAATTAACTGATACTTCCATATAAGTTGGTGTTTGAACATAATGTTATACACAGAAAAAGAGAAGAACAAAAAATAGAAACAAAGATTTGAAAGATTTGTTTTGTCAATCATTCCAGACAAACCTGTTTGCGTTCTTTGACAAAGTAACATTAATGGACCAACAAAATGCTGTCCACATAGTATACTTAAAGTTCAGTACAGCATTTTGCACAAAATAGACCACAACCTACTTTTTGGTAAGATTGGAAAATTTGGGATATACAGCATCATCACCAGATGGATTCATAACTGCCTGACCAACTGCACTCAATGTGTTGCCCTCAGTGGAACTACATCTACACAGAGGGAAGCATTCAGTGTAACAGTAGTAACTATGAGAGGGACATGAGAGTCCTAGTGGACAACCACTTAAATATGAGCCAGCAGTATGCTGCAATTACCAAAATGCAGTCCTTGGCTGCATTGGGCTGTGTGAAGTGACACCTTTATACTACTTTGCTAGGACCATGCTTGGAATACTGGTATTCAGTTTTGGTCACCATGATACAAACAAGATTTTGGGACTCTAGAAAGGTGGCAGAGATGAGCATCAAAGATTATTAGGAGCTGAAGATAAAACATATGATGAATGGTTGCAGGAACTGGATACGTCTAGTCTAACAAAGAGATGGACTAGGGGTGACATGATAGCAGTCTTCCAATATTTAAGGGGATGTCATAGAGAAGAAGGGATCAACATATCCTCCAAAGTACCTGATGGCAACAAGAAGTACTGGAAGGAAGCCTATCAAAAAGAGATTCAACCTACAAGTAAAGAGAAATTTCCTGACAGTTAGAACAATTAATCAGTGGAACAGCTTGTCTCAAAAAGTTGTGGGTGATCATTGGAGGTTTTTAAGAAGAGATTGGACAGTCATTTGTCCAGAATGGTATAGATTTTCCTGGATGAGCAGAGAGTTATTGTTATTCTCTATTATTCTGTATTCTGAATTACATTGTATAGGTAGTATAGTTGGTAAGAAGGTTGAACATTTTGAGCAGAATTGTTCTGCATGTGGCTAGGGAGAAGCCATGGCGGTATTACATACCTGACCTTCTAGTTTTTTGAGAAGCTGCACAAATAAAAGCTACAGTTTTGCTTGAAGCTTTCTGTGCATCGAGAAAGAATGTTACTAATGAAGCATATTTTTTCATAATGATATATCACAAAGGAGAAAATGCAACTCCATATAACTCAATTAAAAACCTGTGAAATTTAGAGACAGCCTTGTTTCTGAAAATAGAATGCAAAAGAATGAAGAATGTTACCAAGATATAATGATTTGAGCAGAAATGTGGTAAATTAAGATGAATGGTTGAGTGGTAGTAAGGTTTAAAATATACACTTAAGGGCAAGCTAATGTGTCTCTATAAATGTTTCCAAGACTTGCAAGCTATACAATTAAAAAAAAAACTTAAATGCCAGATTGGTTACTTAGTGTGGGCAGAAATTAAGAGCATTTGAAAAATGTGATCATTGGGAACATAGATATAAGTTTCCTGTTGAAATTTCAAACAATTATGAAAAAAACTGTCTCAAGTTTAAAGACAAAAAATAGGGACATATTAGCCCTTTATCAGGCTAACCTTTCTTTATTATAATGTTTAAGCCTTTGCTCATAAAAGTTTCAGTGGTTAGATTATTATTTTTTAAATAAAGCACCAATCTCGAGATAGTTATGAAGCTGGCTATATGGTTACTATTCCTGTTGATGCCAGTGCTAATTGGCTTGGGAGAAGCATTGTTTCAAGATCGTTTACTAATTGCATATGTTTCTAAAACCAAAACAATTATATAGTAGAATTATTTGAACATTAAAAAGGAAATTTTAGCTAGTGTATTCAGTTGTCTAAAATGTTCTGTCCTTAATTTACATACTCGAAATCCCCGCGCTTTGATTGGCTAAAGCGCGGGGATTTCTGATTGGCCAGGCGAGCCGCGCCGATTGGCCCGTTTTAGGTCTCCCGCGATTGGCTCACTCCAAGAGCGGGAGACTTGAATCGCTGCCATTGGCCGCGGCCGCCGCAGCGAAAAGGATAAAAGCCGCGGGCTTTTTCCTTTTCGCCGGTTCGGTTCACAACTGTTAAATAAAGAGCTTGAAACGTAGTCACCGACTCCTGGCGTCTTTTTGCGGACACGACATAAAACTTCATCAGTTAAGTTAAGGAGTGTGGTGGCTCATAAGGTTAGTACGCTAGGCTGCCAATCAGCAGGCTTGTGTTTGAGACCCATTGCTGCCATGGGGCAGGATGAGCTCCTATTATATGCTCCAGCTCCTGCCTATCTAGCAGTTCAAAAGTAGGCAACTGAGAGTGGATTAATAGGTAACATTTTTAGTGGGCAACTTCAGAAGGACACAAAAGAAACCCCCAACTGGGCGTCCCTTGGCCAATGGTAATATCACTGGCAAATCTTTTTTGCCACAGAAGCAACGGGAAAAATAAATAAAGTTACAAAAAAAAGAAAATAAAAACAATTCTTAAATTCTTAGAAGCCATTTTAAATATAAATTTCATCTCATAAAATTAAAATATTGTTGTTAATCTTGCCAAAATACCAAGTTGAAAATTATTTATAGACCAAAGAAAGAATTAGTAATAGCTAACTTCATCCAGAGACAATTTAACACACGAAAAACATTTAATTGAGGAGAAGCTAAATTAAGCAATGTGTTTGATGAAATCATGTACTTCCTTTTCTGATTCTATAATGAGAGACTTTGAGGTTGGTAATTTACAACTTTTGAAAAATAGTTTGAAAGGCTGCTTGCAGAAAGTGGTGGCGGGTGGGGTGGGGGAGAATATTCTGGAAACAGCGAGACCTTAATGAAATGGGTTGTTTATGAGAATATAATTTTAGAGGGTACTCATGAAGCAGCACCACAGAAACTAACAATTGAAATGTTGAATGAAGTTCATGAGTTTAATTTAGGAATAGGAATAATGTAAGAAAATAAAGACCCAGATAGGACTGGTCAGAAAGCATAGATCAAACATGTGTAATATGTCAAACCTATAAAAATAAAAATGGTAAAGCATGAATGGAAAACATGAAATGCCAGTAGGACTGTAGCAGAAATTAGACTGATAGTTTTATTTCAAAGTTAAGAATATTTTGTACTGGCAGCATAAATACCTCAGTAAGGTATTTTTTGCTGGACATAGTATACCAGGTAAAGTTGCAAATTCTAATGTACCTTAGTTTAATTACAAAGAATTTGATAAATTTGTTTAAAAGGTGGAGGGAATATGTATAATATTTAAGGCCTTATTATGCTCAGCCCAAGATTGTCAGAAAGGTTAATGTGCAAAAACAAAAAGGTTTTTTTTTATTTTTTTATTTTTATTAACCCACTCATTATTGGGGCAAAGTTAGAAGTGTGTATCACATTCATACATAAATTTTGAAAAGTAACAAACTTTCTGATCATGCATTATACAAGGTATATTTAAATGGTATTTTTATAAATATATATTTATTGAGACTTTTAAACAAAATATAAAAACTAATACAAAGAAAAAAAAGAAAGAAAACAAAGAAAAAGCAAAAAGTGCAAGGAAAGGGGGAGGAGAAAAAAGGTATAAAGGTATGACTTCCAACATTCTTCACCGAAGTTTTAAGTACAAATATATTTTAACCTCTCTCTCTACAAAATTACATCATATTCTTCTTCTTTCTCTCTTTTCATGAAAACCAAAAATATTTTTTTTTCATTTTTATGCAAAAAGTCCATAAGAGATTTCCAGTCACCAATAACTGTGGATAATGTCTTTTCCCTAACAAAAGAAGTTAATTAAGCCAACGCAGCAAGAATTCTCAGATTTTTCTTCTTCTGACAACTGGATGCAATCATAACTCACAAATTTCATTACTTTGATATAAAAAATTAAGAGGACTAAATATTTATTTTTTAGATAAATACATGTATGAAATTTCAGATCGTGATTTACTTGCCTCCTGTGAGCCTCTTAATGTACAAATTTCTTTAAAAAAAAATACATGAATTTCTTTCATTGAGACTTCGGTAAATATATACAGAATGCTATTCAATGAGTATAGCAACATGTTCCAATTAGACTTGTAACCATAATGTTTATTGCTCTATTAGAAACTAACCAAGAAAGGTAATTGGGAAGTACTGAACCCATGAACTAAATAATCTAAGTTTCCCTGGGGAAAAAAGGCAGAGGGAGGGGGATGCACAGTTAAACAATAAGATTTTGGCTATATTAGATTTCTGTGTCCTTGTGACACAGACAGTTTGATTTCACAAACATATGTCTCAAAACATTGTATATAGATTGCTAATAAATTTTTGAAAGTGTCCATGAATTAAGGATGATTGATAAAAAGTATTTTCTGTGTTTATTTCTTCAACTAGAGGTTCCCGCTTTACTCATTTTTTATGAGTAACATTGATACAATAGAGCCTCCCATCCCCACCCTTAAAAACCTTTCTTTCTCTTTAGGGATCTCCAACTCCACTTCATTTGAACTATGATCTCTCTCTCTCTCTCTCGATTAAATAAAGACAGTGCATATTTCATCATAAACTCATTTTATCTTATGCTCTGCTTGGGGGCAGGTAGTTCCATGTAAGTGGTTTTTCATATTTTATTCATAGTTATTCAAAATCCATTGTTTGATATAGAATCATGATCATGTGGCAAAGATAATACTTAAAATAAAGTCCCCCACATGGCATAGGACTGGAAACATATGTTCTGCACAGTTTCCGAACCATCTAGGTTAAGTCCAAGAAAGAAACAACCAGGATCGTATTTTAGATACGACATTCAAAGCATGATAGCCAAGATAGTGCTTGTAATTTGTACTTTACATATCACCAGCAGAGTGAGAAGGAGAGAAATAAGATTTGGTACAATGCACAGGCTGAAAAGTACTAATTCCATTGTTTCGCGCTCTGTTCTTTTTCCTTTTTTTACTTCCTTGAATCTAGTGATAAAATCTGTTTCAACTCCTGGCCACTGCCTGGACATGTTCCTGAAATTTTCTTGGCAAGATTTCGGAGGTGATTTGCCCTTGTCTTCTTTCTAGGGACTGGCCTAAGGTTTAGGTGATGTGGGGTTGGATGATGAAGGATCGGATGTTTGGATGTGGGTTGCTGGACTTTTTTAAAATGCAGTCAGCATGGTAGTCAATGTGTATGCCGTTCTCTGCATTGTCTTGACATATTTTGAATTGTGTGTGGAGTTCAGGGGAGCGGATTCTTTGCAGTAATGATAAGTCGGGTCATGAGTGAAGTTTGTTATGGTCAAGGTTGGTCTTAGCAATGGAGTTTATTGTAAGAATGAATGAATGAATGGCTTCATGCCTAAAGCAGGAGCAGAACTCACACTGTTCCAGTTTCTAGCTTAGTGCCTTTCCACCAATGCAGCTCTCAATGTTTTGTATCTAACATAATTTTTTAATTCTATTTTATTTGTGATTTTTTTAATATTCAACATTTAATAATGACCTATATTTGTCATAAACAATAAACAATAAACTTTTTAACTTATTTTTTCCTAGTGCAAAGTTACTCCAGTCTAACTCCAGGAGCTCTCATTAGCACCATGGCTCATAGCTATAGACAGAAGGGAACCATTTATACCTGTCCTTTATCTCACTATCCCTTGTTAGATTTCACTAACTAGACTCAAACATGGCAAAATGCTTTCACAAAACCTTTAAACTGAAACTTAACTGGGTCTTTACATTTTAACCTGCAACACCCTAAAAGTAAGCCAGTCCATCTGTTTGTCTATCATCTATCTATCTATCTATCTATCTATCTATCTATCTATCTATCTATCTATCTATCTATCTATCTATCATTCTTGCTGTCTCTGTATCTCCATCACATTGGTTTAGTTCCCAAAAAATTACTACGTGACATAGATTCAATATCATGTTGGCACCAATTAAAGAAAGCCAGGTTATGAGAGGAGGAAGCTCTTGTTTAAACGTGAATGCTAGCAAAAGCAATCAGCAAGAGCCCCCCCCCCCCCAAGAAACTGATGAATACATATACTGAGAAGGAAAATCGATTTGAGATAAGGGCTGATGTGATGTGCCGAACTTGAAATCACCTTCTCCTTCCCTCCCAGTCTAAAATTCTCATTTAATACATTGAATTGCAGTTTGAATTTATACATTTATCTATGAAGGGAAATGAAGTTGGCTGGGCTGGTAGCTTTTTTTTAAATAGTCCCATTTGATAATACAAGATATCAGTATCAAACTCTTTCACATTAGGAACATCTTTCTCCCCATCTTTCCCATAGTGGAACAGTCCAGCTCCATCCTATGAAATCTACATGGTTTCAGAAAGGTTAAGATGCTGGAAGGCTTCTCATTAGGTATTGACTGTTTTTCAAAGGCAGTGTTGTAACTGCAATAATTGTGCATGTAATTATCACTACAAGTATCAGAGACAATTACTTTAGGATTACAATATATTCAGCTCTAAAATGCTACCAGAACAGTGTCAGAGAATGCCTTTGACAGTAAAACAATTGTAATGGGAGATATGTGGAAAAAAAGTCTTCTCCAATCTAGGTATAACTCTGAGAACCCATCAGGCATGTTCAGTTCTCTGGAATGGTTCTTCTTTTTTTTTTTTTTTAGAGTTTTATAGCATCCCTTGATGTTTTCTTCTTATTTGCTAGTTTTGGTATATGAAGCTTCCCTCAGTTTTCTGCCACCCCCATGTCTACGTTCATCACTTGTTATTAGAGAAATAGAAAACGGAGTACTCAGAGAAAATAAACATCACAGAATTGCCCACTAAAGAGAGTTGATGTGCAATAGATTGAGGCTCAATACAGCATTTAATAAACTTGAAAAAAAAAGTGCTATAAAAAATGGGCAATGATGGCCATTAGCTCAGATAGCTTGAAATTCATGTAAGAAAAGGAAACCAATTGTTGCTATGTTGTTACTAATACAGTAGCAATTTGATTTATATCCAGCATTTCCATTCCAGGGTCTCTAACCAATGTCAGAACAAATAAAAATTATATACAATACTTAAATACAAAATAATTGTTCTTCAACACTACTTTGCTGCATTTTAAATGGTGTATCATTATTCAGTTGTGAAACTTACTACAGAATAAGATTGTGCATATTCTAAGCTTAGGGTAAAATGGGATGTTATTTCCATAATATTTTGAGAATTCTGATGTCCCGCAAGTGTCTTATTATTCAGTAAGGAAAGGAATCTTTCTATATTTAATATGTGTAATTTTGTTATGCCCTCAACTTATAGAATGTATCTTTTTCCTAAAGAAAAAAAAATGCCAGTATGATACCTTTTTCTCTTAGGGAAGTTTTGCCAGAATATTTTTATTCAAAGAAGCAATATTTTTATTGAAAGAAATAAAATTTCCAAAATATTGAGTGATTCTATTATCCTCCAATAGCTAACAACTCATCCCCCAGGAAAAATATAATGGCTTCTTATAAATATTTGTTTATGGCTTTGGCTTTTACTAAACTCTGATATCTTTCTACCTCCTTGTTACCTTGGTGCTTTCCTTCTTTTTTTAAAAAAAATTCTGCAAATGAGATTTTTCCCCTCAAGAAATGATGTTGCATGGAGTCAAATAATCCAATCCCACTTTAGTTATCTGCCATGCATCATTCTGTCTTCCAATGCACTGAAAGGAGAAGAAACTCTACTTTTTCCTAATTATTCTTGTCTTTATTGTGGTGATTAGTTTTGGCCATGTCTTTCCTGCCCTGGGAAGGACAGCACAGGCAGGGAAAGGAAAGCCTGTAACATTGGGAGCTGGGCACAGAAATGAAAAAGCAGTGAGAAAGAAACTAGGTTTCACAAAGTCCTTGGTACTCACTGAGCTTGATTGTTTTCTTGCAGATTTCATTACCCAACTAGGAAATGAAACATTTGCAAGAAAATGTCTAAACTCAGAAAGTACCAAGGACTCCACAGTTCAATCCTGAGCTACATACATTCTTTCTATTGGAAGATAGATTCCCTTTTGACTTCTTGAATCTGCAGATGTACTGAATTCAAGATGTACTTCTTGAATCTACAGATGTACTTCCCACAAGCCAACTCTCCAGACTGCAAATCTTCAAGCTCAGCTCTTGGAAGAAAGAATGCCAACTTTCAAGAGCTATGAGTGGAATTACTAAATACAATCATACACAATATAAGCTGTGTTAAGAGCTAGAAAACCAAGATAATTAAAAGATAATCAGACAATTAAAAGATAACATAGGGAAAGCTTGGGTGTGCTTACATTTGACTGTCATGATTAAATTTAGTGTGCATTTCAAGAAGCAGCTATTCCAAGCTACTTCGGCAGGCTTTATTTTTTGCTACTTTATGAAGGAACATAGTGTCTGTAATTTCAAAGAGCAGGACAAAAGAGGCTCACTTCTTCCTTTCCTGGACATAATATCTTAAAGGTCTTTTTGCAAGTCAGAAGAGGGATACAGAGTTATTTTGGGGGTTTTCAACCAGGAATATGGCCCTTTGAAATCCCAACCAAAATTGCTATTCTGTTATTATTTTTAATGTGACACATTAAAAAAAAAGGTTAATCATACAAACTATATTGGATTATTTTACTTACAAAATTGTTTAAATTAAATTAAATCAAATCTTTAAAACAGTTATTTGCCCAAACGCTGTTTTCTTTTTGCAGCATCATTCTGGCAATTGCAAGTTTCAGGCTAAAATTCACTCATCCCTCTTCAAAATTCTTGCCATTCCATATTCTTTCTCTTAGACTTGATCTGTCGGATTCTTTTCTTCTGAGTTCAAAGAAAAGAAAAGGACACTGGGTACTGTTGAGGTAATTCCCCATTAGGAGAATGAGCACATACAGGGAGCCGTATTAAGAGTAGTGTTTGAATAATACACAAACAGCACACAGATACACTGTACATTAAAGGTAGGCTTTTACTTCCAGAAAAGTTTAAAGCAAAGTTCAAAACAAGCAGTCCAAAGATTCACAGGTTAAATCAGTCAGTTTCCAATAACAAAGTTCAGTGTCAAAAACAGTTCAGTATCAGACTTACATCAAATCCAGAAATAGCAGTGAATTAGAAAGAATGGCAAAACTCTCCAACAGAAGGAAACAGAGAGACTCACTGAGACTTCTTCTGAGACTAAGACTAAGACTAAACAACCCAGGTTTTTGGCTCCATCTTAAGGCCGTTTGAAAAACCACACAATTACATTTTTTTGCATTTTCTTAAAGATACAGTATTAAAATGTCTATCCTGGTTTATATATTTCCAACCCAAATAGCTGTTAGGTGACTTATATTCCTAACATTCTCCCCTTTTGGGTAGGACAATATATACAACCTTACATTCTAAATCCATAATCTTAATAGCAAGCTTTATGCTTTTGAGAGTCTTGAGCTTTTGTAAAATGATCTGCTATATTGTTTTCTGATGTACAGTATTCTAGCTTAATCATTTTACTTTGCACACATTGTCTCACATTTAAATATCTTAAATCTGTGTGTTTCATTCTTGTCTTAACAGCAATATTTGAAGCCATCTGTATTGCTGATTGGTTTTCTTCATAAACAACAATAGAATCTGTTGCATTAATTCCCATATCAATCAATAATTGTTTATACCAACCTAAATCTGTACATAGTAAAGACAAACATGAGAATTCAGCCTCCATTGTTGACAAACTTAGATGTTTTTGTCTAATAGACCTTCATCCAATCAATGCCTTTCCCAGTAATACTACAGTACCCGATGTAGATTTTCGTTTATTTATGTCTGTAGTAAAACTTGCATCAGCATATGCAGTTAAACTCGGATCATCTTTAGGCTCCAAATACAAGGCATAATGCATTGTTTGTTTCAGATATCTTAACACACACTTAGCAGCTTGCCAGTGCCTTTCAGTCAGCTCAGCGTTAAATCTCACTAATTGAACAACACTGTATGCAATATCTGGCCTTGACCAATTACTGAGATAAGATAAATTACCAATCAAGGACTGATAAATATTCTTATCAAAAATAGGACTTTGAACATCACTATGGCTAAACTCCTGACTCATTGGTATCTTAGCCGGCTTACAAAGTTCCATTTTAAAACTTTTTAGTAATTGGTTAATTTTATCTGCCTGTAAGATTTTGTATCCTCCCCTAGTTTTATCTATCTTTAAACCAAGATATTGTTTGATTTCTCCTAATTGTTTTATTTTAAATTTCTTCTCTAACAGTGAGATTATTTTAGTAGCTTCTTATTCAGTTTTGGTGATTAATGCCATGTCATCAGTAAATAATACCAACAATGAAATTACACCATTACTTTATCTTTTAAACAAACATGGATCAGCCATGCCAGCTACAAAACCTATCTTAGTTAATTCTTTAACTATACATTGGTTCCACTCATATCCTGATTGTTTCAAGCCATAAAGACTCATTTTCAATCTCCAGCAATCAGTTGTATTATCATTTTTGAGACCTAAAGGTTTTTTTAAATATATAGTGTGTTGCAAAGGTGCATGCAGATATGCTGTCTCTACATCCAAATAATTTATAATGCATTTCTCTTTAGCTGCCCACATTAATGCTGCCCTTAATGTAGTAGCCTTCAGACTAGGTGCAAACACCTCATCATAGTCATTTGCTGTCTGATTGAATCCTTGTGCTACTAACCTGGCTTTATGGGTAACAGTCCCATCTACACCTGTCTTTAGCTTATATATCCATTTACATCCTATGGCATGTTTACCTGGTGGTAACTTAACATTTTCGTATATTTCCAGTCTTTTTAATGATTCCAGTTCCTTACCCATTACTTTCTGCCAAGCAGCCTGATCCTTAGCAGGAAACAATTTTAATTCACTATAATTACTTGGAACTGTATTCACTTGGCATACAACACTAGCCTGATATCTATCAGGTGGTCGTGTTACTCGGGTTGAATGTCTTGGAAATACAGGGCTTACAGGTAGACTTTCCTGTGCCACCTGCTCCTGTTCTTCTATCTCCTCCTGTGCCTGTTCTACTACTTCCTCCTGTTCTTCCTCTTTAATGGCAATTTGTATTTTACTAATTTTATCTGTAGGGACTATTTGGGTGTCAATAATAATATCATTGCTGGATTCCTGTTCCTGTTTATCCCACCCAACGTGCTGTAGAAATTTTGCACTAGCACTACAATAAACATGAGCTGTGCCTTGATCCTAAAATTTAAACGATCTATGGCTGGCCTCGTAACCCACAAAAAATAACTTCTTAGCTCTATGTTGCCCTTTCAGTTTCACTTGTGAGGGAATATGCACCCATGCTGGAGCTCCAAATGTGTGTAGGTAACTTAAATTTGGTTTTCTGCCATGCCAATGAATGAATGGCAATTCACCGGTTGTTGTGTTAACTACATTGTTTAAAACATGATTACTACACATTATGGCTTCACCCCATAGTGTTTCAGGCAAACCTGAGTCAGATAACATAGTGCGAGCCATGGCTTGTAATGTTTGCCCTCTTCGTTCTACAAACGAGTTATATTGTGGTCTGTAAGGTGCAGAACGTTTATGCTAAACACCAGCCAATTTCAACATAGTTTGGAATCTCTTGTTAACAAACTCAGTCCCATTATCAGTAACTAAAGTAATTACTTTACTTTATATTTTTCTCTCAGCAAACCTTAGCCAGTTAAAGAAATGTTGGAATGTTTCTGTTTTGTTTTTCATAAGATAGCAGAAACCATATTGTGAGTAATGGTCCATAATACTCAAAATATAACAGGCACCTCCTAAACTTGGCTTCTTAGGACCAATTATGTCAGTAAACACAACCTCTAAAGGTTCTTTGGTCTTAAACTCATTTAGTCTGTTTGCAGGAGTAATCTTATTTTTATCTTGGCTACAAGCATTACAGTTTAAATACTTGCTACAGGGTTTCAATTTTACTCCCTCTGACAATTCAACAATTTGTTTGAGCATTTTGAAATTTAATTGCCCTAGATGTCTATGCAGTAAATGTGTACTTTCATCATGTGGCTTAACTTTGTTATAAACTGAGTTAGCCATCTTCAACTTGTCATCATGTATGACATATAAATCATTCTCTAAATTAGCAGTAACACTTTTACCCTCTTTCTCTATCTCCCCTAAAGATTACTACCTAATCAATATTAACTAAGGCCCTTACTGATAATAAATTAAATTTCAGTTTAGGTACATAGTTAAATGCTCATTTATACAAGAATAATATGCAGTACCTTCACCTGATGCGTTAATCTTCTATCCATTTGCCAATGATACATGTTGTTTACTTGTGGACATTTTTATAAACCTTTTTCTATCTTTAGTAATGCATTGCGATGCTCCACTATCAACAACCCACAAATCATGGTTTACAATTGAATTGCTAGACATAGCTAAACTAACATTCTTCTTAGCCTTCCGGTGTTTACTAGTATTCTGTCATTTTCCCTTCTTACAGAATCTAGCTATATGTCCCTAGCCCCACAAGAAAAAACATTTCCTAACAGTATAGGCAGTTGAAGACAAATCCTCTTCTTGTGGTTGTTTCTTCCTCAGTTGGTCTCTATCCAGCTGTCTTCTTGCTTCTTCTAGCAACTTTCCGGTTATGTCAGTCAATGTCAGTTTATCTCTGGGCAGGACTTCCAGTGAAGATGCATAGTCATCATAACTTTCATCCAATGAGGAAAGAATGATGTAAACTTGATGCAGCTCTGAAAATATCAGTTCTTTTTCATGTAGCTCTTGACAAGTTATTTCATAAAGTTTAAATGAGCTAACGTATCTCCACCTTTCAGAAAATGTGCTCTAAACAGTTTACATGTAAGATGTATGTGTGCACCTACACTGTCACGAACATAAATCCTCTTCAAATTCTCCCAACACTTAGCAGCAGACTCTTCTCCACGAATATGGACTAGCTGCTGGTCACTCAGTGTTAGTCCTATTATACAAAGAGCTAGTTCGTTGTTCTGTTTAAAGTCAGCAAGCTTCTTGGCATCATCCTCATTAGCTGGATCCCAAGCATTTACATCCGGTGGGTCTTGAACTACATTCCATAAAACTTCTCTACGCAGAAGTAGACTGCACTTCATAGACCAGGAAACAGCTTGTTCCATCCAACCAGGTTACCAGTAATGGACTTGTTGAAGTGTCTTGTGCCATCTTTACCAGGACAATAAACCACAATTAAACAGTAAACAGCTGTCTATATACAGTACTGTGTATTCACACCAACTCTCAGTTATCTGAACCTGGTATGGCTTGCGCCCATAACCAGTGTTGAGGTAATTCCCCATTAGGAGAATGAGCGCATACAAGGAGACATATTGAGAGTAGTGTTTGAATAATACACACACAGCACACAGATACACTGTACATTAAAGGTAGGTTTTTACTTCCAGAAAGGTTTAAAGCAAAGTTCAAAACAAGCAGTCCAAAATCATTCACAGGTTAAATCAGTCAGTTTCCAATAACAAAGTCCAGTATCAAAAACAGTTCAGTATCAGACTTACATCAAATCCAGGAATAGCAGTCAATTAGAAAGAACAGCAAAACTCTCCAACAGAAGGAAACAGAGAGACTCACTGAAACTTCTTCTGAGACTAAGACTAAGACTAAACAACCCAGGTTTCTGGCTCCATCTTATGGCCATTTGAGAAACCATATCCAATTACAATTTTTTTTGCATTTTCTTAAAGATACAGTATTAAAATGTCTATCCTGGTTTATATATTTCCAACCCAAATAGCTGTTAGGTGACTTATATTCCTAACAGGTACAATGACTGTAGATTTTATATTTGCAGATTCAAATGTGAACTGACCTGAGCCATAGCTCCTGGACTAAAGTGTGGGTAGAACCTAATTATCCAGCTTCTTTCATTTTACTCAAATGGTCTAATGCAGACCATCGATTGAAATAAATATGCAGTTAGAGGGAAAATGAATGTAGAATATATTAACTATGTGATGGAAATGTCAAATGTAAAAGTATACTTAAACTCGTATTCAACAAAAAAAAATCTGTTAATGCTTGATCCATCAAATATTGTGGGAAATGGATGGCAGGGAGTTATGAGGAAACATATTTCAACAATGCAAATAATCCTTGGGTTATGGGATGCCTACAATGGATACATCCTTCAAAACTGGCCTTCGGAAAGGAATAGTTAAGGAGGAGAAAGAGCAAATTAGTCCTGAGTAAGTAGAATGTGTGAGAAAGAAATTCAAAATAACCCTTGATTTTGATTGATATAAAATATCAATCTATTATTCTATTATTACTAATCTATTGTTCTATTATTCTATCCTGCAACAAAGAACATTCCTGAAATCCCTGCTGCTTCTCTTTCTTGATCTGGCCTAATTTGAAGGGCTGATAATACTCTGTTTCTTCTAAAATAGCAACTAAAGACCAAGCTGACCTTGGAAAAAATAAGCCAGGTTAGACATGATTATGATTTGGTGAAAACAATCAGCTAATCCTAGAATTACAGAAGAGCTCTAGCTACAAGCTGTAGCTTAGAATGGGAAAAGATCATGGCAGATGGATTTCATGCGACATCCTTCCAATATTTGACATGCAGTGGAGGAGCTTGAGTCATCCTAGCCCAAGCTTGGGAAAAGTACCAGGTCTTTGTGATCCTCTCAAACACCACCAGGGAAGGAGCCACATGGATTTCAGATGTGTGTCTAATTCCAGAGGGCTGGTGCCAAGGATATGGTTCATGAGTCCTGATAGATGACATTGTTTAATCAAAGGAACCAGGAGTGTGCCAACCCTGTCAGCTTAAATCGGCTGGTAAACAACACAGGAGATAGATGCAGCTGCGACTTGTTCTTCAAGTCCATGAAAACTCCCAGATTGTGTACTATATTTGAACGGGGAAATACAAGGTCAAAGATGGATTGTTTCCATAGCCAGGTAGGCATAATACAACAGCCATTTGGTTTTGGTAGGATTGAAGTGAAGACAATTTCTCACCATCTAGACGCACACAGACTCCAGGCACTAAGGAAGAATAACCGTCCCTTGGCTAGTCTGTGGTGAAAAGATACAATGAAGTATCTTTAGCATGCTGTTCATGCCAAATTCCAAGCTAATAGATGATTTACACAGGAAGTTTTTCCAGAAGTTAAATAGAAAGAGAATGTTGGGCCCAGTGTCATCCCAGAAAGGGAGGGCCTAGGGAGTGACATCTGCCCCCCCCCCAAAACTAGAACCAGCTGTGAAGAAAGAGAACCACCATAAAATGGTGGCTCCTATTCCAAAACCCTGGATCCAATCCAGAAGAATACAGTGGTTGATGATACCAAAAGCCACTGAGAGATCATGGAAGATGCAGAGGGGTGATTTACCTCCATATCAGCTCCATCACAGGTCATCTAGAAGCATGACCAAGGCTATCCCTGTACTAAATCCTGACCTGAAACCCAAGTGTAAGTTCTCCGCTATTGTTGTTTATAAACTGAGTGAAGGGACGGAAGATCACAGGTTTCACAATCTGGCAACAACATAGTTTATATTGTGACAAAAACATACAACTCCGTGCATATTAATAGGAGAGAAACTGCAGAAAGAAGGAAATAAAAATTTTATTACAATTGATTGGAATGAAGTGAGTAACCAAAGAGTATCAATTGTCCTTGTAAAAGTGATATAAATAGCTTCACAGAATTTTGATTTCCCTGGTGTAAATGATAATATAAGAACGGCTACAACTATTTTAATTGTAGAGACAGAGTTTAACTGGGGAATCTGGTGAGATGTTTTATTCCAGATTTGGATAGCTGTTTCATTGTAAAAATGTCCTTTAAGTTGAATTTAAGTAAAATTTGAGTGTGTAATTTATTTTCTTGGCTACAGTTCAGAAGGAATGTGTATTGCCTTCCAGATTTAGTTTTTTTTTTTTTAAAGAAAATTTTATTAATTTTCTACAAACAAACAAGACAAACAAAACATTAAAACATTCAACTCTCGTATGTACATCCAGTGTGTCAGTTGGTTCATCATTTTTGTGCATTCATTCTGTAGTCCCAGTTACAATTATGTTACATAACAACTCATATTATCAATCCAAACTTATACATCCTATAATCATTAAAAAAAAATAAAAAAAATTTTGACTATACTTTTAATCATTCATGCTTTATGAGCTAACAATACTTTAAGCAGATTATTCAACAAATCATATAAACATACCAAATCAATCCTAAAAAAACCCTTTATAAATATAATATCAAGTAACAAAATAATAGCAAAATAGCAAGATAAAGATATTTCTTACTATCTAAAATATTCTATTATCGTATTTTATCATCTAGCCATTTATAAAAAAGATCCCAAATTTCATAAAATTGTTTATCCTCTTGCTCTCTAATTTCAAATGTCAATCTGCTCATCTCAGCACATTCCAATATTTTCTTAATAATTTCTTCCTGTAATGGTATTTTCTCATTCTTCCAATTTTTAGCAAATACAATCCTGGCCGCTGTTACTACATTTACAATCAGGTATTTCAAATCTTTACTATATATATCAGGTAAAATTCCCAATAAGAAGATCTCTGGTTTCAAATCTATGAGAAACATATAGACAAATTTAGTTATTATGATTTTCCTGTCTAGCCTTTGTCCTTTGTATTTCTTCTAGGTTGCATATCAAAGAGCCAACCAGGAATTATATTGATTAACTTCCAAGCTGAGGTAAGGTAGTAAGGAAGTTCCATTTACCTATCTGTCTGTCTATCACTTCTGGTTGCACCATTTGAGTTTCCTACAGCCTTCTGATCTGTCCCAAGATGCTGTCAATTTACAAGAAGTCATTAAACTTAGTACTTTTCTTTTTGTAAGTTTTATTTCAGTTTTCATAAAAAGAAAAAAAATACAAATAAAACATCTTTTTTGAAAGCAGCATAATCCCAGGTTACATTTCTTTGTACAGACACAAATTCAGGTTCATGCTCATTTTTATATTCTATTCCATATCTTATTGCTATTTTACATTTTCTGCATAGCTTCTCCCCTCTTTTAATTTTCTCAATTTTATTTTAATTATCTCATCTCAATTCAAATCATTGTATTTATATTTTTTGTCTTTCCTGTTTCAATTATCTATTATCTTTTCTCATTAAACAATTTCTCCTGTAGTTACTGATTGGAGTATGACGCCTTTATATCATTTCCCTAAAGTTGTAACATTCAATATAATACATAACTTCCATTCAGATTCTGCTTGGTACATTCTTAAAATACACACTGTATTCTTAAAAAAAGAAAAAAATATAAATATATATAATTAAAACAACATTCCATTCCAATTCAATTCTATCATTAATATTAATGTTCATTAAAGTCTTAACATCTTTAACATTACGTTTCAATTAAATATCATATTTCTATAGGAACAATTATAAGCTTTCCATAATTAATTCCCCCCTCTTCACTTATATTTTATAAAACATTAACTAATTAAAATGTTCCCGTTCCTTCCTAATTCAATTTTCTCATTTATTTTATTTCACTTATTCACAAACATTTCACTAAATTACACTATTTTATCCCTCATTTTAATCATACGTTGTTTCCAATTTTCTAAAGTTATTTCTATTACTAATATAACAATACAATCTTATGTTCCTTTACAGACTCCCTTTTTCAGTTAGATTTTCACCCATTATCTCTAAATAGTTCCTGTTTCTCTATATCTTGCTCCGGTCCTTTGTAACTTCTTTTCCTTTCCTTCTTCCCTCTCTTCTTCTCTCTCCCCTTTTTACCCCCTTGTCTCTCTACCTCTATTTCTCTCTTCTGTATTCCCCTTTTCTGTTGCTTTCCAGTATTATACTTATTTTTCGAATTATTTTTGTTTTCTTTGGTTGTTTTTTTAAGTCTTAAATTCTCCATTCTCTTTTCCCCTTTTCCTTTTTTTCCCTCACATAGAATTACTTGTTCATTAAAGATGGCTTCTTCTTTGTCCCAATCTTCTTGTTTTGCAGTCTTTTCTTGTTGTTTCTCATAGTTCCAAATATCCATTTCTAAGAATTGAAAAATGAAGACAAAAGAAGCCTTCCCTTCTTGTGCATCTTCTTTGTACTTTTTAAGTTCCATTTTCAATTCATCCAGAAGTGGTGCCATTGTATAAATTTTTAAACAACCACCCGATTGATTTTAGTCATTCAAATATAATAACCAAAAATCCAAAGATTACCAAATAATCCAAATACACGCAAGCTGTTTCTTTTTGCTCTTTTTTTTCACTTTCTCTTCCTGGGGTTACTATTTAGTTGCAAAGTTTCAGTTAAAATGTATCTTTTAGAAATCTTGTTGAAGTTTTACTTTAGATTCTTTTTAATTCCAGGCAGTCTCCTCCCTCTTCCAGATCCTGCCCTTATTCTTTTTCTCTCCCTTCCTGCTTATGAAAAAGAAAGTTTTTAATGTCCAGAAATCTTTATTATCCCTTTGGCATTTTGTTTTATTTTCAGCTTAATTGCCTATTGATGCCAAAGCAGATTTTTCTGATTTCTTATTTAAGTCTTTAGTTGTCAGTATAGGGAAGGAGAGAGAAGAGGGGAAAAAAGGCAAACCTTTCCCTTTTCACTTTCCTTTGCTGCTTCCGACTCTTCTTTGGGAGCAATGTTATTTTTTGTAAGTTTAAATTCCAGGGTACCTTGGTTGTTGCTTTTACAATTTAACCCGGTCAGCCAAAACTTTCACTTCTTATCTTCCTCCTGCACATTCTTTTCCGGTCGAGTTCTTGTTTGTGGTGGCTATTTGTGACCACCGCTGCAACCGCCTTTGGGAAAGGGAGTAATGGCCAGCTGAGGAGGAGAGATGCAGCTCTCCTCGACCCTGCTGGTGGTCTCCCCCCTCTTCACCACCTCTACAGGGTGGCTTAGCCCTGAAACTAGCCAGCTCGGGCCACGCCAGTGGCAAGCCCAGACAGAAACCATGCATGATCGCAGATTTCTGTCTGTCGCCGAAGCCCTTCAAACTGGAAGCCATTAAACTTAGTACTTTTATGACTAGATATAATAGGAAAGAGTTGATGGGAGATTTTTTTAAAAAATGGACGAGTTTCAAAATATTTATTCTGGGCACATCCACTTTTTGCTTTACTGTATCCATTTTTCTTCTTGAGTCATTTCACTGGGGACATGAAAGACATAGTCTAGGCTCAATCTGAGGAAATATGCATTGCTGTATTAATCAGAAAAACTGTTTGAGGCTTGTTAAAACAATCAAAAGCAATTTCGGTCCTGCTCCTGAGGCTTATACAATGCAAGAGAGATGGCATAGAAGAGCTGGGAAAAGAAAAAGATAGACTGAAACACTTCGTTGTAATCTTTCCATGGTCATCCAACAACTAGATATGCTATTTTGTGCTACTCAGAACTGCAGAGCAGGGCTCTGAAAAATAAGCTAGCAGAGTTTCTCCAACCTGATGCCCTTAAGCCAATGTAGAATATTGGTAAAGGTGCTGTCTGGAAGGCCTAGCTGATTCAGTTCTACAGAGGAATTATTGAGTCAGTCATCTGCAAGTTTTAAAAATTATGGCACATCCTAAAAGAGCTTTCCTTTGTATGGCTTAAATTTATCTATATTTAACATATTAAAAATCAAAATTGATGCATTTGCTGCCATTGATGCTTCTCATGATTGTTTGATGGATTTTCATATTGTATTATTTTTCAACATAGACTGCCAAACAAGACAGACACAGACTTTAACAGATAATTAGAACTGCAGAAAAAACCATTGCTACCAACCTGCCTTCTATTGAGGACCTGTATGCTGCACGAGTCAAAAAGAGGGCTGTGAAAATATCTACAAACCTCTCACATCCTGGACAACTTCTACCTTCAAAATGACGCTATAGGTCATATACCAGAACTAGACACAAGGTTTTCCTCAAATGCCATCAAGCTGTTAAACAACTAATTCCCACAACACTGTCAACTTATTTACTAAGACTGTATTACTATTATTCCTCTACTACTAGATTATAATAACACTTCCTAGTACCTATCTTTTCTCTTATGACTATAACCGTGTTGCTTGTATTTTTACAATTTATATTGTTTTATTTGTTTGCTACTATGATTTGATTGCTTATTAGTAACCTATGACTATCACTAAGTCCTGTATCTTATGATTCTTGATGAATGATTTTTTTCCTTTATGTTCACTGAGACCATATGCATCAAGGACAAATTCCTTGTGTGTCCAATCACACCTGGCCAATAAAGAATTCTATTCTATTCTATTCTATGTTCAAATTCATCCTTAGCCATGGAATCTTACTGAATTATTTTGGACCAGTCCTGACCTTTGGAATTCAGTCTTGCAGGCCCAGGCTTTCTACACAGATAGGTCTGTTGACCATGAGGAGCTACCAAGTAGATAGAGTGATGAAGGAGGGGTTGTTTTTAGAATCTTCTCCCTTGTCTGGAAAACTTACTTAGCTTATCTCACATAAGTGGTTAGATTAATATTCCTGGGTTGTTATTACTATCTTCAATTTTTTCTTCTTCAGACTCTGACCCAGGTGGGTGAGGTTCTCACAGGAGTTGCTCTCCATGGCTTAGAAAAGTCCGCTCAAGCTTTCCTGTTATCATATTATTTGATAATGTCTGATGAAATGACTCATGTGGTATGCAGACTTCTCATCTTTAGGCCTTCAGGACACAACTTACTTGGCTCAAAGAGTAGAATAGAGTAGAGTAGAGTAGAGTAGAGTAGAGTAGAGTAGAGTAGAGTAGAGTAGAGTAGAGTAGAGTAGAATAAAATAGAATAGAATAGGAGTACAGTACAGTACAGTACAGTACAGTACAATACAATACAATAGTATGCAATAGAATAGAGAATAACAGAATAGAATAGAATATAGAATATAATACAAAATAATATGATATTAATATATAATATTAATATGTAATATATTTCTACATTTATTATTCAGTCCAGGTTGTTTTATACATTGCAACACTTCTCTTAACTCATTTTGGAATAAGTTTTGACCAGCACCTTAAGGAAATTTACTTCTATTAAGAATTTTTACTCTTTCCTTTTGCAAAGAAAAAACACCAGAGCCTTATATTAAAAATTGAAAAAGTTCGTACCCAGAGGCTTAGGATATAAATAGGGGAACAGAGGGAGAAATGAGGAAATAAGTTGACTCAAGTTCCATGTTTGAAAATGAAATAGTAACATGTCTAATGACCACCTAGAACAAAAAATTATATGGTGGAGCCTTTCTTATATAATGTAATATGCTTAAGAATGATGAGGGTTTATATAGCTTAGGTAGGGTTGCTAAACTTGTTTTTAAAAATATAACCTTTGAGAAATAAAACATGGTTCTCAATAACAGTGAGATAATCTCATAAAAATGCAGCATTCTCATCTGCAGAATTTCTCTCTATCGAGGGGTCTTGGCTCAGAGGCATTTTTTTTTTCACTCCTCAGCAACTCAGTTGAAAAATTCTCCCCCGCTTCTAGAGAGCCATAACAACAACAAAGCTCCTGTCTCTTTAATGTCTACCTCACCTGGTGATTCAGGTGTAAAACAGGTGTGCTGGTTTTATCCACTTAAAATCATATGAAAAATGATAGTTGCAGAAACAGCGGTTGCCAAAGAATAAAATGAGCCTTCGTGGCCAACTGTTTGTGGTCTAGACATCAATCTGTCAATTTGTAGAGAGCCAGAAAAAGCTAAAAGGAAAAGATTATGTGGAGAACGGATAGTAACGTTGGTGACCCAGTTTAAATTGCCGAACCTGCTTTCTATAGATCTGGTCTATTTTTAGGGACTTTAGTCTCATAAAAAAGGATCCTTTCACAGGAGATTGCGACATACAATGGGGATGTCCCAATTAGTCTTACTCCTCAGCAGCCTTATTTTAAACAGAGTGTAAAATGGAAACCTTTATATTCCAATATATGTTGCCAGGGTATGGGAACAGCACATGGCCTATGAGAGCCTTGATCACTGTCCTCCAACCACAATCACTACTAGCATTGTTCCCAAATGATTATATTGGATCTGAAAAAAGTATCCTGGACCTCCAAGTGTACCACATCCAATGCCATCTACGGGACTGGGTGATTATTCACAGGAATGCATGCATCAGATGCACAAACCTATTAATGGTTTGCATGAAAAAGGGATAGTTGAAGACCTATGTGTGGAAGAAGAGTATGAAATACAATGGGAGCAACACAACTAGTTGCATTTTGTTCAAGGAAAGTATTGCTAATTTCAATTAAATGGAGTTGGTTTTTGGTTTTAGTCCTGGTTCTGCTGACCTCATTGTTCTGGCTCTGCCTGCATTTTAGACTACTGTCACCCAGAGGCCAAGTGTTGACCTCAGCCTAAAAACAGCTATGCTGGTATAAGACCTCTCCTAGGCTTGGAAAAACCAAATATGGCTGCAATTGTATGTGATACCTTTCTTTCATCCTACTATTAAGCAGATAGCTGTTTGGCTGACGGATTTATCGGGGACAGGCAGTGTTATGTATGTAAATAGTTGAATAAAGGCAAGCTTGGGGTAAAGTGCAGGGTTCTGGCCCTGCACTTCTGATTGGGTGTTAAGCGGCTAGATCGGGTTATGAGAATCTGATTGGCCCTTAACGAAGGACTCTTATTGGTACTGGAGCTAGCATTTCACAAGCTCCTATTGGTTATTTCACATTAGCATTCCCTATATAAGCAGAGTTGTTGTTATACAAGTTAGAAGTCACTATGCAATAAAGAGTTGAAAGTTCACCAACTAAGACTGTCTCCATTCATTCTACCCATGCCTGAATCTATGACACTGGCGACGAGGATGGGATTTGGAGACATCTGATCTTAAGGAACTTGGAAGAAAAACAGAGCACGTGTAAAAACGGCGCCACCAACGGAAGCCATGTCCGGCGGCATCGTACCACCCCCTCCGTACAATCCATCCCAAGAGGATTGGGAATCCTACTTGGATCGCTTTCAGATGTTCCTTGAAATGAACAACCTGAAGGACGCCACACCAGCCAAGAAGCGGGCGCTGTTCTTGACGTACTGCGGCCCGGCTGTCTTTAAAATGGCTAAAGCCCTCGCGAAGCCTCGAGAAGTGAAAGCAATAAGCTGGGACGACCTCGAACCTCTCCTGAGAGACCATTACGCGCCAACCGTACCCACACTCGTGAGACGCCACGAGTTCTATCAACGAAGCCAACGAAAAGGAGAGAGTGTGGCTGACTTCGTGGCAGACCTCCGGCACTTGGGAGGCCTCTGCGGGTTCGCAGACTTAGATGAAGCATTGAGAGACTGCCTAATTCTGGGATTAGATGCACCAAACGTGCAGAGCAAGATAATGGCGAAGGGCGACATCGGCCTTGTTGACGCCATCGCCGAAGCCACCGCCGCTGAGGCAACCAAAAAGTCAGCGGCGCAGCTACGGCGAAGCCGAAACCCCACAAACCCACCAACAGGCGACATCTCACCCAGCTCAGAAGGGCAGTTGGCAACAACGCACTACGAGGACCTCTCTTCGTCGTCAGACAGCGACGAAGAGGGGGTCCATCAACTGCATTCCGACCGGGACCCTCGTCCCAAAACCTCACGCCCTTGTGCTGGCTGCGGGGCAAACCATCCCAGGGCAGACTGCAAATTCCGCGACGCACTTTGCCACGAGTGCGGGAAACGAGGCCACATCGGTCGAGTCTGTCACAGTTTACCGGGACTAAGGCCGGCCTCAAAGGGAACCAACTTTCGCCAATCGGCAGGAAATCGTCCTGTAAGGCGAGACCCAGCAAACCACTCCTACAGATATCGAGCATTGCAGAAAGAAGAGGCTCACCATACTATCACTATAGGTCACGCCTCGGCCCTGGACGCAAAGAAGATTCGAGTTACAGTAGCCATAGAGAACCAACCCTGCCACATGGAGGTCGATTCGGGATCGTCCCTCTCAATGGTGTCGTGGAAGACATTAAAGCAGCTCATTCCTACCATCCAACGCCAAGACCTTCGAATGCAACGCCTTATCCTTAAAGATTACCAAGGGAATCGGATCCCTGTGGTCGGGTCTTGTCGAGTCCGCGTCTCATTTAAAAAGCATACGGCATACTTACCTCTAACAATCATCGATAGGGACAGGCCTAGTTTGTTGGGCCTCCAATGGTTTGCGCCACTCGGCATCGAACTAGCCGGCGTGAACCGAGTCGGTGATTGCGAGTGGGAGGAGGATCTTATGTCTGAATTCAGCGATGTCTTCGCAGATCGTCTGGGCGAGTATAAGGGGACCCCAATTTCATTCAGCCTAGACCCTAAGGTCGCCCCGTCCAGTTCCGTTCGCCCTTAAGGCCAAGATAGATGAACAACTTGACAAACTAATTAAACAAGGGGTACTGCAACCCATTGATCATTCCCCATGGGAAACTCCTATTGTAACCCCCATTAAACTAGATGGGTCAATCCGAATCTGTGGGGACTACCGGGCCACTCTAAACCACGCCTTCCAACAGAACGCGTATCCAGTGCCGGTGGTGCAGCACCTCCTTCATTCTCTGGGAGGTGGAAAGGTTTTCGCTAAGCTGGATTTAGCTCAAGCCTATCAACAATTGCCCGTGGACGAAAAAACAGCCCAAGCCCAAACGATAGTAACGCACAGAGGTGCTTTTAAATGTACCCGATTGCAGTTCGGGGTGAGTGTGGCCCCGGGAATATTCCAAAGTTTAATGGAACGATTGTTACAGGGAATCAAGGGCGTGGTTCCGTATTTTGATGACGTATTGATTGCAGCTCCTAGTAAAAAAATTCTGCAGAATCGTTTAAAATGTGTTCTTAAAAAATTCCAAGAAGCGGGATTGAAAGTAAAAAGGGATAAATGTCATCTGTATATCGACAGTGTTGAATTTCTAGGTAATCGCATTGATAGTCAGGGTATTCACCCAACTGAGAGTAAATTAAGGGCGATTAGGAATGCTCCCAGACCTCGTAACAAAACTGATCTTCAAGCATTTTTAGGCCTTATCAATTTCTACAATGTGTTTTTACCGCATGAGACGACTGTAGCTGAACCATTACACCGGTTGTTAGATAAGAAAGCATTATGGGTTTGGGGTTACCGAGAAGAAAAAGCGTTTAGAAATGTAAAAGATTTACTTACATCTGATTCTGTACTTATGCAATATAATGAAACATTACCCTTGGTTATAACTTGTGATGCCTCACCGTTTGGGGTGGGCGCTATTTTGAGCCATGTGCTACCTAATGGAAATGAGGCTCCCGTTGCATACTTTTTGAAGACTCTATCCCAGGCAGAACGTAACTATGGACAAATAGACAAGGAGGCTCTTGCAATTGTGTCAGCCGTAAAAAAATTCCCTGAGTATGTATATGGAAGGACATTTACAATTGTAACCGACCACAAACCTTTATTGGGGATAATCGCTGGGGACAAACCAACTCCCTATATATTGTCCCCAAGAATGACTCGCTGGTCAGAGTTTCTAGCTGCTTATAATTATCGATTGTTACATCGACCAGGGAAAGCCATTCCCCATGCCGACACACTCAGCAGAGCACCGCTACCAGAGACCCTCGACGATCCGGCACCAACAGTATCGGCGTTACAAATCAAAACGCTCAACTTGCATCCTATGACCGCTCGAGATATCGCGAGGGAGACCAGATGAGACCACACCCTAGCATGAGTCCTAGGCTGGGTAGAGTGTGGATGGCCATTGGACCAGATCCCAGATGACTTCGCACCATTTAAAACAAGACAGACTGAACTTTTTTCTCAAAAAGGCTGCGTTATCTGGGGCGATAGAGTCGTCGTCCCAGAACGACTCCAAAAGACGCTGTTACAAATCTTGCACGATGGACATCCCGGGATCGTGCGAATGAAGGCACTCGCACGGAGCTACGTGTGGTGGCCAGGCATGGACCGACACATCGAGCAATGGGTCAAGGCCTGCACCAAGTGTGAACAAACCAGCAACGCACCGCCAAAAGCTGCTCCGACCAAATGGGAGATGCCACATGGACCCTGGTCCAGAATCCACCTGGATTTCGCAGGGCCGATCAAAGGAGAGACATTGCTGTTGACTGTCGATGCATACTCTAATTGGTTAGAAATTCATCGAATGGCCAATACAACCTCCGAGGCAGTAATTAAAGTCCTCAATAGACTCTTTGCAACTCATGGATTGCTGGACGTCCTGGTGTCCGATAACGGACCACAGTTTACAGCGCTAATGTTTGAACAGTACCTTGCTGACAACGCCGGTGCATCCTGCTACCAACGGCCAAGCGGAACGCATGGTACAATTTGTAAAAAAGACTTTACAAAAGATGGACTATGATAATCTTGATGAAAAAATAAACCGCATTCTACTTCTACAACACATCACTCCGCACAGCGAAACCGGCAGAACTCCCGCTGAACTTCTCATGGGGCAAAAACTCAGTTCCCGCCTCGACCGACTGCACCCTGCTTACGAGCCAGAAAAACCTCCAGGATCCAGCGGACGCTATCGTACCTTCAAGGTAGGCGACCCCGTTTATGCAAGGAATTTATCGGGCGACCCAGTTTGGATTGAAGCAACGATAATACGCGAGACTGGGCCCAGATCCTATATTGTAAAATGTATTGATGAGAGACTATGGAAAAGACATATTGACCAATTACGGTCACGACTTATAACTGCTAGCCAACAACTTCCCAACGACCAAACTGAGGGGGGGGGGGAAGGAAGAGAAGATGATGATATGCCAGGAAACCTGTTCCAGGAAAGTGATGAATCAAATGAAACCCAGGAAATGGAGCAGGAAGAAGAATCGTACACTCCAAGGGAAATCACACCAGAACGAGAAGCCGAGCCACTACAAAACAACACCCTACCTCAATGGGACTGCACGCAGCCAGTCCAAAGAAAATCTGACAGACCCAAGAGACAACCGTCCTATTTAAAGGACTACATAGTCACAAACTAATTGTGAAGCCAGGGGGAAGGGGTGTTATGTATGTAAATAGTTGAATAAAGGCAAGCTTGGGGTAAAGTGCAGGGTTCTGGCCCTGCACTTCTGATTGGGTGTTAAGCGGCTAGATCGGATTGGTCGGGTTCTGAGAATCTGATTGGCCCTTAATGAAGGACTCTTACTGGTACTGGAGCTAGCATTTCACAAGCTCCTATTGGTTATTTCACATTAGCATTCCCTATATAAGCAGAGTTGTTGTTATACAAGTTAGAAGTCACTATGCAATAAAGAGTTGAAAGTTCACCAACTAAGACTGTCTCCATTCATTCTACCCATGCCTGAATCTATGACAGGCAGAATCCTATTTTGTAAGTTCTCTGGATGCATGATGATGACATAAGAGAGGGTATTAGAATGAAGTCTCGGCACGGGAAAGTGAAGTTAGACTGAGATCCCAACTTGCAATTGCATTTACAACCACAGTTTACTGCTTAGTTTTCTCCTAAAGGATGAACATCCCCTCCCACCAAATATAACATTTAACCCTGTGGTGGGATTCAAAATTTTTAACTACTGGTTCTGTGGGCGTGGCTTGGTGGGCGTGATGTGGCTTGGTGGGCCTGACATGGCTTGGTGGGCGTGGCAGAGGAAGGATACTGCAATGTCTCCATTCCCTCCCCACTCCTGGGGGAAGGTTACTGAAAAATCCCATTCCCTCCCCACCCCACCAACATGCTTTTCAGCTCCATTCTCCTGTGCAGGACAACAAAAGAAGACCCAGCCAATCAGCTGTGACTCGAGAGGCACAGAATAGATAGGGACAGGGCCAATCAGGTGTGGTATTTGCCAGTTCTCCGAACTACTCAAAATTTCCACTACCGGTTCTCCAGAACTGGTCACAACCTGCTGAATACCATCTCTGATTTGACCCAATTATCAACCACGGTCAAGGTGATGGTTAGGACCTTTGCTGTAATGTTTAATTTAGTAATTGGAACAGTAAAATGTTCAATGGGCTATAGTTGAGTGGTTGGAGAGTGCTGGGACCTGCACAAGGCAATCTCCACTATGATTGGTTGCTTTAACTGTAAACGGGGAGTTTTCCATTTTCCCGCCTTTTTCTTCTATGTCCTCTATATGCTGTTTAGATTTACCTGTCCCTGATTATCTTGTTTGCTGTAAATATAAATGTTAAATACAGTTATTTATATAAAACCACAAGCTTGTGTCAGCATCTCTGACTTCATTTGGACACTTGCTGTCCAACTACCTGACAACCTTTAAAGCCATAAATGGCAGGAGACCATGTTATTTGAGGGACTGCCTCTCCCTGGTTATATCTACCTGTCCCACAGGTGCTGCAGGAGAGGCATGCTATGGATCCCATCATTCAGGGGGTTTTGTTGGGCAAAACATAGGAGGAACACCTTTTCTGTCATGGCCTCTGCCTTGTGGAACATCATCCCTGCCAATTTGTTTTTATTCTTTTGACGTAGTCTTCACTCAATGACCACAGTGTTTGTTGAAACTTAGGACAGCACTGAACAAGTGCTACTTATGACCAGTCCTTGAAATTATAGCCATTGTAGCATCCCTATAGTCATGTGATTGCGATAAGCACACTTGGTGACCAGTGTGTAATTATGACATTGCAACATCCTGCCGTCACATAATCACTATCTACAACCTTCACTGTCAGCTTCCAGTAAGCAAAGCCAGTGGGGAACCTGGCAGGAAATCACAAATGAGATCACACAATGTCAGGTTTAATGATGTTGCAGGATTTGCTTAACTTTGGCAAATAGAAGTGCCAGAAGTGTGGTCACTAAGCAGTAGCATCATGTGACATTCTGCTCTACAATCACCATTATCACCATCATTAATTAAGGACAACCTGTAATATGGTTGCATTTTAATTTTTGTATGCATTTAGGAGAACCAGGTGCTATAGTGGTTAAGGCACCAGGCTAGAAACTGTGAGACTGTGAGTTTAGGCACAAAGAGACTGTGACCCAGTTTAGGCACAAAGTGAGCTGTATGACCATGAGCCAGCCAATCATTCTCAGCCCTAAGAAATAGGCAATGGCAACCCTTTCCAAATGTTTTGCTAAGAAAATTTCAGGGAATTGTCAAAGCAATTGCAGGAGTTAACACTGCCTGGCGTATAAAAGGTATTTGTACTTTTTTTTAATTATGTAGGACACCAGAGTCACTACATGAAATGAATAGCAACGTAAAGATAAAGATAAATAAACATTGATTCCCAATGTCTAATACTACTGCTAATAACATCTTATTTAAAATAGAACTTTGAGCATGAAGCTCCACTAGTGTGAGTGGAGGTGTGCCGCTCGCATAAATGGAGTTGTGCACACCTGCATGCACCTGCCACTCACACACCCTCCCTGCCAAGCTGGAAAGGTTAGGGACCATGATGTAGAGAATCTGTTCAAAGTTCTATTTGAAGTAAAATTTTATTAATAGTAGTATTAGACACTGGCAATCAATTTATTTATCACACGTGCACGCTTGCACTTCTCTCATGGCCCAGGGGTGGGGACCTCTGCTCTACATCGCACTTTACATGCCAAGTTCCAGTGTCTTTTCAGAGTCTTAGAAACTGATGTAGGGAAATGATGATGTGCTGAAAAAAAATCTAGTATATCATGAGGCAAAATCCAATTAGGTTCTCAGAAAAGAGGGAAAATTAGGAGTTCTCAGGAATCCAAATTTAGCTTGCCAAATACACAGGCAAAAATCCACTACTTCCAGAAATGTTCCATAAACCTTGAGGGGCAAATAATGTTGAAATGGGATTGCATACAGACTTTATTTGATTTGCTGAACATACTAAATTTCCTCCTTTGCTTACCTGCTGCTACATTAATTATTTATCTTCAGAAATAAGATCATGAACTTTATAAGTATATAATTCAAAGTCTTCTGTTCAAACTCATTAGCAAGTTGACTATATTAATTTTGGGGCATAACTAATGTCCCTTTAACTAATTTTTGTGCAGAATCAGGCTTAATGATAGTTACCACTCAAACCCTGTTATATTCTCAGAGGTCCACTTCCTGCTTCCAATTTAAGGAAAATTAAATTGATTGAAAAAATAGAATCAAATGCTAATGCTTGGTATTATCATTTTCTTTTTTTAATTTTGCTACTGGAGACATAAGAAAATGAATACAATTCTTATGATTTCTACAAATGCATTAACAGTTCTGACATCTGTCTCACACATCCCAGATGCCTGCAAATATCTGTTCTTTGTGCCAATTGTGAGCTATCTATTCCTGTCATTCTTGCTCTGCTCTGAAAAAAAAAAGAGCTGTTAAGAATCTTTTAAATTATGCTGATAATAAAAAGTTTCTAAAATTAGGACAAATATTGATACTGGTGGTCCTTGCTTAATGACTGCCCTCCTTACAAGTTCAACGCTACAAAAATGATAAACAAAGTAACTTTACCTTCGATCCTCATACTTATTGCCTTTGCAACAGCACTTTGGACACGTCATCAAGATTTGGATACTTTTCAATCTGTGGGTATTTATGACCATCGCAGTCTTCTGCAGTCATCTGATCACCATTTACCATATTTCAAAGTTGGCTTCTGACAACCAGCAATAGAATTGCAAATCACGTCGACATGAAGCTTCGCTTAGCAGTTCTGGTGGGTTCACTTAACTTCATCTCTTTCAATTAGAGAAGCAGATCTCTCATTTGCAGAGTGAGTACAAAAGATAGTTGCAGTTATTCAGTTTTATACATGTTCAGTGAGCCTCTATGGTAGTTTTCCAATAGATAGCTACTCAAAAAAAAAATCTAAATTTTGATTGGTGGGTTATTATACCATCCATGTGGCCCTCATACCATACAGACTTCTATCAGCTTTCATAAAATCTGTCAAGAACATAAAAAAATTCAACAACATGCCTAATTAATAACATTAATACTCTCTTGACATATGAGCTTAGCAACATCAACAACCAAATGCTCTCTGAAACAATTTTGTTTTGACTGCTGTTCCAAGAATTTTCTGGAAAAAATGCCATCCAAGTTTCTGGAAATCAGATTCTTCACAGAGATGCAGCTTATACTGAAGAGCATTATTTCCTTGTTCCTGCACCCTGATTTTTACATGAGGGTGAAAATCCTAATTGGGAAGTACATACTGGGATGGCTTTGGAATACAGTAAGTGAATGCTCCTGAAAGTACCAGTAAGCCATATACAGTAGGTGCTAAGAAGTAATGACCAGCACTCTAAATGGTACTCAGCTGCCTATTGGCAAACAGTATAGCACTGTCAGTTCCTGTTTTATGTGAGGTTTATTTATTTCTTCCTTGCATTCCTCTAATCATCACAGAAGGATATGCCATTGACCTTTTAAAATGATTTGTCTTTATTATACTGTCTCCATCTCATCACGAGAATGTGCTAATCGCGTAATGCATAGAAAGAAACCAGGAAAGGGAGCTGGGTTTTACACTCCATGAATACAATATTAATCTTCTGCCAAGTCAAAGAGTTTTATGTGCCTGTAGTTTTTACTTCTTTTATTACTTTGGTGAGGATGTGGCATCATTCTACCTACTTCTGTATTACTGGAGCTTGCCCGTTCTGGTGCTATCCACATCTGGTGCCATCCAACAAAAAGAGTAGAGATGATATGTTTCTCTTTCTGAAATCAAGAGACAATTTGCTTCACTGAAACACTTCACTTTGCTTTAAAGCTTCTTGGTGTCTTCTTTCTGTGACTCTAGAGAATCTAGAGCAATGGCCTTTTTGCAAGCTTGCCAAAGCTGGAAGAAATTTGAAGCATGCTCCAGTTTTGGGAAGTGCCAGGGGGTACTGAGGAATAATTATGGAACAGAACAAAGAAGAGCAACATTCTGTTTCTCACACTTAGACATTCAGAGGCAACTTTGCATAATGGAACAGGTTACCATTGGGAAGTCTTCCATTGAAGCAAGGCATCCCTTAAAACAGAGGTACTGCTCTGGTATTTAGCAAAAGAATATTAAGACTTTCCTGGTAGCTGGGAGTCTCTTGCCTGTAGAATCCTTGCGGGGTTGGGGAATATCCAACAAGTATCCAACAAGATCATGAAATTTGTAGAGGAGGTGGTTGCTATCTTCTATAAAAAGTCCTTACATCTAAAAAGCATCCAAGTTACTCAGGAGCTTGCTCTTTCTGAGACCATCATCTGTGAACTATCCTTAAATATCACATTTCGATTCTGATTATGACATTGAACATGTAAACAAGCTAAATTCACTACTAACATGGGCAACATCCTGCCCACACACTTTTATCTTTCTTAGTGCTTTCAATCTACCTCATATTGACTAGACTGTATACATGCAACCTTCTACAATGCTGTTACAAATCTGGGTCTGGAACAATTAGTAACCAACAATATTAGACTAAACAACTGCCTTGATCTCATCTTCTGCAATAGTTTGAATTTAATTTACAGAATACAAACTAAACAACCCTTTTCCAGCAGTGACTACAATATGATTGCATTTTGTCTCAACATATGCCCACACAAAAATCATCACAATGACATAATCCCCAATTATAACTTCAAAAAAGGCAACTATGATCTTATAGACAACGATCTCTCATCCCTTGATTGGCAATCTCTATTCACTGGATGCAATACTGTTGAAGACCATTACAACATATTTTTACTTAAGTCAAAAGAGTCATCAAACTATATGTACCAACAACAACACCCCTCCCCCCCCAAAAAAAAACAGATTACCCATAACAATAAGGAAACTTCAATCCGAAAAGAGATCACTCTGGCGGAAAAACAAATCTGGTCACGTTGCCAATTCCAAAAGCTGATACAAAAATTTATGCCACCAGATAAAGACTGAATGCACCAATTATCACATTAAACAAGAGGAAAACCTTCTATGTACCAATTCCACCTGTGCTTTCTACAATTTTGTAAACAACAAACTAAAAGATTCAAGGTCCATCCCACCCCTGAAAGGACCTAATGGTAAAGACTGCAACGATGACACTATTAAAGCCAACCTCTTTTACACATTCTTAGGTTCAGTATTTGTAAAAAGCAATGGATCATGCCCAGTATTTCCTAGCCGAACCATAGAAAACTACAATGATCTAATACATATTGATTTTACAGAAGACATTGTTGAAAAAGCACTGTGCAATCTAAAACCATCCCTATCTATTGGACCAGACGGAATATATGCCTACTTCTTAAAAAACTATCCACTGCCATAGCAGAACCTCTAAGCATAATCTTTGAAAAATCTTTCAGGACCAGTTCCTTGCCTAACCTATGGTCACAAGCCACAGTCATCCCCATCTTCAAAAAGGGAGACCCCAGCCTAGTTGAAAATTACAGACCAATTTCTTTATGCTGCGTCATCTGTAAAGTCATGGAATCAATTATTAACCAATCCATTATCCTCCACTTAGAGACAAACAACCTACTCTCTAATAAACAATTTGGTTTCAGAAAAAAACTATCCTGTAATCTACAACTCTTACACTGAAAAAACATATGGACTACACAACTTGATCAGGGCAAAACAATAGACGCAATCTACATAGGCTTCTGTAAAGCCTTTGATTCAGTGACAAACTACTCCTAAAACTAAAATTTTATGGTATCTCTGGACACCTACATAACTGGATAGAAGTATTCCTGTCAAACAGACAACAAATGGTCAAAATTGTGAGTGTCCTATCAAAATCTGTAACTGTCGATAGTGGTGTCCCCCAAGGCAGTGTTCTGGGACCAACTCACTTCATACTCTACATAAATGACCTCTGTGATCATATTAAGAGCAACTGTGTTCTTTTTGCTGATGATGTAAAGTTGTTCAATACCACAGACAATACTGCTACCCTTCAAAAGATCTTGACTATGTATCAGAATGGTCAAACAAATGGCATCTTCAAATCTCAACAAATAAATGCTCTATCTTACATATTGGCAAAAAAAAAATCAGAAAATAAAATACAAGCTGAATAGTCAAGACCTTGTTGATGATCCAAGCTCTGTAAAGGACCTTGGAATACTCATCTCTAATGATCTAAGTGCTAGAGCCCACTGTAACTACATAGTCCAAAAAGCATTAAGAGTTGTTAACCTAATCCTACATAGCTTTTTCTCTGGTAATATCACACTACTAAATAGAGCATACAAAACATTTGCTAGACCAATATTTGAATACAGCTCATCAGTCTGGAACCCACATTACGTATCTGATATTATCACAGTTGAGAAAGTCCAGAAATATTTCACAAGAAGAGTTCTCCACTCCTCTACTCGTTGTAGAATACCTTATGCCAGCAGACTTAAAATTCTAGACCTAGAAGACCTTGAATTACACCGTCTTCAGTCTGATCTAAGTATGGTATATAAAATCATACATTGCAAAGACTTACCTGTCAATGAATACTTCAGCTTCAACCATAACAACATAAGAGCACACAATAGATACAAACTCAAGGTTAACTGCACCAAACTTGATTGCAGTAAATACAACTTCAGCAACAGAGTGGTCAATGTCTGGAATACTCTACCTGACTCTGTGGTTTCTTCCCCAAACCCCAAAAACTTTAACCTTAGACTTTCTACTATTGACCTCATCCCTTTCCTAAGAGGTCTGTAGGGGGCGTGCATAAGCACACCAATGTGCCTACCATCTCTATCCTATTGTTTCTTTTATTTTTCTTATATATACTCATTTTATGTGTTCATAACTATGTATATACTTATACCTATTATCTTGAAAGCGATTGACAAATCAAATAAATCAATAAAAATAAATAAAAGTAAAAGGCAAGGGAGAAAGAGATTGAAGCATTCAGAAAGGGAAAAAAAGCAAAAGACAGGACTACTTTTTCAGCTGAGCACTTGGAGAGTAGACATTATGCGATGCAAGACAAGTTAATTTTTTATCTTCTTTGGTTTCCTTGTTTTCAATATTCTTCAGTGACAAAATCTTCAACAATAATTTTCAGATCTTAAAATATCAAGCCTAGAACTGCTAAATGAAATGGGCAGGTAACAAATTAATTCAACTGAATGAACTGAATGAATTTAAGAATTTATGTCATCAGCTATTGGTTAGAATAATTAAGACAGCCAGGTATTTCTCTGTAGCCAAGAAATAAGACATAAAACTTTTTTTTACAACATTTGATGAATCCTTGTGTTCTTGGAGTCAATACAAGCAGTGCCAGTGAGCAGCACAGAACACATGATAATCATCATATCTGAAATACTATGATATGTTGTCTGTGAAACTTTGTGTTTTCTAACAGATATACGCCTGTGATATGGTAATGTGTGAATGCTGTACCAGAGGATCTAGCATTCTGCACAACTAGGAAGGGGGGGAGAAATTAATTTAGCTCAAATGTTAATGTGAGTTGTTCCAACTGACTATTTTACTGTGCAAACTGAAACGGTTGCAGACCATTAAAATCAGACATTTACAGTTTTCCAAATGTTGTGATATACCTCGCTAGTCCAAACATCCATTAAAATTGTAATTAAGTAAAAGTTCACACAAAGAAGCTTATATTTATGAAAATAGCACACCCAAAATAAACATCAGTTGCCTGGGTAAAAGATGAAGTAATTGAACAAAAACACTATGAAAATTGATTTTGTAATCATTTATTAAACCTCTAAATTTACAGATAATGCCTTTTCCTTCTGAAGAATAAGTTAATAGACCCTTGGCTCCTGGGATTGCCCCTTTTGGCAAAAACAACATAAAGTGGGCTTTTCTTACAACAATCTGTTTGTCTCTGACATCAACTGAGAGGAATTTCCCCCTTATTTCTTCATGCAGTAATATTTTCTACCTATAGAACAGGGGTACTGTATCAGGATTTTGTTTGCCCTTGTGTGGGCATACCCTGATTGTCATGGCTGATTGGGTGGGCCAAGGTTGGGATGGCACAGGCCAGTTTGGTGATACCAAACTGTTCAATTACAAATAACAAATCAAACTAAATGCCTAAGATTTAAATCAGATTGGTTTCTCCCACATCCTCTCCAGAAATATTCTAACGATCACTTGCACCTGATCTAATGCACCAGAATCTAATTTTAGATTCTTTGAGATAATGATAAATGTAGAGATGTAGATATTTTTTCTACAAATTTACATTTTGACTCCTTTAAATTAGGAGGAATTTAAATGTAAAGGACTCCTTTAAATGTAAAGGAATCAAAATATAAATAGTGCACGAAATATATATCACACAGCTATCAATATTGAGTAATGAAAATCAAATATCTGTTTGGTGGAATTTGTTCACAAACATCAAACATTTCAATGGGGTGCTTCTTATTTTTTCACATGACATCAGGATAAAATTGTTTCCATTGGGAGAAAGCTGAAAATGTTGTGTGGATTTTCATTTCAACTTTATTATTATTATTTTTAAATGGATTAAAAAGGAGATGGGGTGAATTTATATCCTGTCACAACCCAAAATTAAAAAAGCAAGAATCTGAATCCTGTAAAGAGATACTAGTTAATATCTTCCATGAAGAGAATACAGAATCCCCTATAACAGGAGTATCAAATTCACGTCATCACTGCGGTGTTACATGACATATTGGGACTTTTTTCCCCTTCGCTAAACTGGGTGTGGGCGTGGCCAGTACATGACGCATCTGGCCCGCAGGCCAGGAATCTAACAGCTCTGCCCTATAAGATTGCTGGCTCACTGATTCCACTAAAGTCATCGGGAATTTAAACAGTGTTTGACAAATGGGCAAAGGGGATTCCTCAGTGGAGGCATTTAAAGTGTAGATGAGGTTCAACGAAGGATTGTTTTATATATATTTTGAAAAATTAAAAGTTTTTTTATCTCCCTTCTGAAGGATAGAAATAACAGTTCCTAAATGTTTTTGGGAAACATCAGAATATATTGATGGAATTTTCTGCAGCTTTGTTTTCAGCAGATGATGAGCAGTAGAAAAGGATTTATGTATATGCTTTTTTTTCAGGAGAAAAATCCAGAAAAATTGGCTGTAAAATACCTGAAAATGTAGCATCTTTTTAAAAGAAGCCTCCCCCCTTTTAATTTTTACTTTTGTCTTTGAAACTTTCCTCTCCTCTCTGAATAAGATAGAAAAAGGAAGCCCTTTGTTTAAAACTAGGTGTTGTTATAGGTGGCTCCTTTTAGCAAAGGAATTGCTAATGTACCTGTTGTCCCAGGAGATAAATTCCCATTTTGCTCCCCAATAAAGAGAAAAGTGAAAGACTTTCTACTCTAAGATATCAGTGATGATACCCACTAAACTTTGTACTGAATATAGCATCCACCCCATTCACTCCCCATTTCAGCTATATATTTGATTTATATGCTGCATCATTCTAGGCGAGACAATCATTTTATCACAGAAATTCTCCTCAGCAATAATAATCATAGTTTCTCCCATCTTAAGATATCTTTTCCAACTTTATTCCATGCCTTCTAATTATTTTGAAATAACATACAACTCAGAGTTGTCAGTGATACCTTGATACTTTACTTTCTTCTCAATCTTAAAACCGATTTTATTCATCAGTTCTGTTTGATCCTCTATTTTCATGTTTTTAAACATCTTCTGTTTGTTGACCTAAAAACATGATAATGTACCAAATCCTTTTAGTTTTCCCATTAATATTTCAATTCACTTTAAAGGGTCTTCCAAAATCAATGCCAAGTTATTTGCAAAAGCCCTCAGCTTTTTACATTTATTTTTAAAATCTTTATTCCTGCTACAGTATATGTGTTCTTTGTAAAGTATAGATCAAACTTAACCATTTTATAAAGTTCTCTCAAAAGTTCTTATCTTCCAAAACTTTGAATAAGACAGCCCAATTCAAATTGTCAAAGGCCTTCTCCACATCTTAGAAAATTCATGTGGCTTTTTTTATTACATTGCTCCAAATAATCCAAAAACTTCGAACACATTTCTAATACTGTCCTTTAATTGTCTTTTAGGTTAAAACCTCATGAATAAATTCTTGCAAAATTATTTTGAGATTATCAGTCAAAATAATTGTGAATAACTTGTAATCACTAGTCAATAAAGATATTGATCTATAGTTTCTTGTTAAAATCAAATATTGTTCCTCTTTAGGCATTAGTGCTATATTGAGTTCTTTCAAACTCTTTGGCATTCTTTCCTCCCTATAAAATAAAGTTCATCTTAGCATCATATTTTTTAAAATTGTGAAGTTTGAAAGATTCATCCACAAAATATTTCTAATAAAAACCTAGTAATTGGTCTGGTCATGGTACTTTTCATGGTTTATTTTATAACTTCAGAAACTTTCCTTATTGCTATAGGTCCATTCATAATTTGTTTCTGTGATCCTTGATAAATTTTGTTTTTTTAGGTATTTATCTATTTTTTCCAGAGAGATGTCACTTCCTTTATACAAGTTGGAATAATATGGATGAGATGTTATTTGTATAGCCATGCTACCTCTTAATATAATATCTCACTCTTGTACATTCAATATCATTTCTTTTTCTTTTTTCTTTTTTTGTAATTTATATACTATCCACTTCCCTGGTTTGTTTGCAAATTAAAATGTTTTTTGCTTTACATAGTTATTTTTATTTACATGTTTTACTGGTGACATAGACAACTATTGTTATAAAAACTTAATTTGTTGAGAAATATTTATCTTCTCTGGAAAATTCTTTATCTTCTTTTTCTCTTTATCTCATCCAACATAGCATATGTTTTCTCTTGCCTCTTCTTTTTGAATTCACCATTGTGTTGTTATAGATAAAATCTCTTATTTTATCTACATTATTTAAAAAAATATTTTTTTAACTTATTTTTACAGTCCTTCACTATTGCTTCTTTCTGTAGCAACATTTCAATTGTTGAAATAATACAGATGAGATGTTATTTACACAGCCATGCTACCTCTTAATACAATATCACACTCATGTACATTCAATGTCATTTCTTTTTCTTTTCTTTTTGTAATTTATATACTATCCACTTCCCTGGTTTGTTTGCAAATTAAAATGCTTTTTGCTTTATGTAGTTATTTTTATTTACATGTTTTACTGGTAACATAGACAACAGTCCTTCACTATTGCTTCTTTCTGTAGCAACATTGCAATTAGTCTCCATCTAAAAGAACTAGAGGGACACGATGGCTCAGCAATTAAAGACACCAAGCTGGAAAACTGACAGGCCAGGTTCAAGACCTGAGCAATATCAGGGCTCTGGTAGTTACCCCCATTTAAATCATGAGTCCCTAGCCAGATTTTCAAAGCTTAAAGAAGATTTATTAGGAGTAAACATGTCAGTGCTGCCTGGGTGTAGCCGACTCTGGGACACATCATTCATTGCCACCCTTGACTCTGGTTTTCCCCCACCCCGCACAAGCTGCTGCACTGTTCCCCCCTCCTTTTCTGTTGGCAACTCTAAAAGACCAAAAAACTATTTTATGAGTTGACAAGCAACGCATAATAGGATGAGCTCCTGTTATTTGCCCCAGCTTCTACCCACCTAAGCAGTTTGAAAGCATGCAAATGCAAGTAGATTAATAGGTACCACTTCAGTGGGAAGGTAACAGTGTTCCATGTGTTTTAGCATATAGTCATGCTGGCCACATGACCATGAAGTGTCTTTGGAAAATGATGGGTCCCTTGGCCAAAGAATGGAGATAAGCACCATACCCTAGAGTAGGACACAACTGGATTAAATAACTGGATTTCCTTTTACAAACCAAAGGTACCAAATTATGATCCAAAAAGTGTTTGGTATCTCTAGAAACATTAGTAACCAAAATTCATTAAAATTCAAATCATATCTATTCTTGAAAAGGATCTATGTCTTTCAGAAAAGAGAGTCTATTCTCTTGAATTCCCATTTTTCCATCACCATATCAACAAGCCCTGGATTTTGCATCAAATCAAAGAAAAAGTTTGGCAATTTGCCTTTAGTGGGTTTAATGTTTTTTTTCTTCTAAAAAGTTGTATCCAATTATGGGGAGATAACTTGTTTTATAGAACTTTCCAACTTCTTAACTCCTCCTCCTCCTCCTCTCCTTCCCCTTCTCCTTCTTCTAGAAAAGAAGCCTTGATGAAACCTGTTTACAAGGTTTCCATTTATTCTTTTTTCAAAAGGTATAAATTTAGTATCAAGTGATTAAATCAATTTAATATCAACTGATTTACCTAATTTATTGCCCAATTCCTCAAACATTTTCTGAAGTAAATCCAGTATATTTCCTTTCCCTGTAAGATGTTCTAGTAATCCACCCATCCTTTTTTTTTTTTTTTGCTATATTTTGTACCACTTTATCAGGGTTGCCATTGTAATTTTGTAATCCAATAGTAAAAATGTCTCAGTTGCAAAGGAAAGAGGAAAAAGGCAAGCTTCCCTTCCTCACATTTTACCATCCCATATCTTTAATACTTTCATCTCAAATGATACTTTGTAATTGCAGTCAGCATTGCAGTCTGGTTCATGTTACATTTATCTTTTTTTAGCATTAGGGTTAGTGTTTTGAAAAACCCACCAATTTCTGTACTCTTTTAATGGTAAACAAAATAATCCCCACAAAGTCCAGTTCATTTGTCTATTTTAATCAATTTAACCAAAACCTCATTCACCAAACAGTAATTTTTCAAAATAACTATATTATCCTTTATCCCTTTTAAATCTTCTGACATTCATTTCATTAAACTATTTGCTGAAAGTTTTGAAATTTTGAAACTATTTTTTCTCCTTTTTAATCCAGAAATAATGTTGATTGCAAGTAGATTTCTTTTATCTTTCTGCTCAGAAAATCTATTTTTATCTGACAATTAGTTACATCTGAAAATGTTTAACAAATGAGGCTTTTGTGAACTTGCATCCATGTATGCTGCATTATGGCTGTGAGTTTGATTGAAATCCTTCAACTCCCAACTGCTCAACTCATGAGTCAGCTACAAAAACCATAGTCCCTGATGTCTTTTTATAAGGATTGGTTTGTCCAGAGTGCAAGTGGGAGATATTATGCTCTTTCCTTATACGAAGAGACTCCCCAGGCTAAAATTCATCGTTTGGCTCCTGATCTCCACCACAAAGTTGTCCCCATTCCTTCAGGGATGTCTAGTCCATCATAGTTTCTTACCCAGAAGCTGATTATTTCTTGTTCTACTTCAAGTCTAGATCAATTTTATTTCTCTAGTTCTTCTGGTTAGTAGTTAGTAGTCCTTCTTTACTCTTAGGTTCAAAACCAATGTATTTAGTTCATTATTTCCAAGTCATATTTCTTCAGAAAGGGACAGTTTGTAGCCAATATAAAACAGACAAGTAAGTCAATTTGTCTTCCTTACTTTTTAGGCTTCTTTAATGAACTCTTGTGTAGTGAATTTCCATTAAAAAAACCATAAGAATCTATTTAGTGCTAATTTGACATTTGCAGTCTTGCAATCAGTTACATTGGTTTACTAAAATTAAACATTTTCTCTTTGCTTTGTAAGCTAAAAAAAGCTCTTGGAATTATTTCATTAATACTGAGCATATTTTACCCCATCTACTTAGAAGGTCAACACAACTCCATGGAACTTCTTTTCAAATAAGTGTGATTAGGAGTATAGGTATAATTTCACATATTTACATAAGGGTTTCTAGCTCTGGAGGATTTCAGCATAATCTTACATAAGTATGGAACCGAGAGAGTCCCTACCACCAAACAGCAACATTCTTTGCCCAAGAATCTCTCTGACTCCAAAATTGAAGTTAGACATAAAACTTCTTTGGATACAGAGAAATGTTTTTATTTGTTTTTGTTTATGATTCAGTGGAATCATATCATTTAGGAAATCATCTTTCAGAAAAAAATGTTTCTATGTGAAGACTGGATACTTATAGTGTTCCTTTTTTGCACATATCACATTTTATGTATATATTTATATCATTAATAGGCAGCCCAACTCTGGGCAACCTTCAATTAAAGAGTAAAATATTATATTTTAATATCAAAGCACACAAAACTTTGTCACCTTGTGCTCTTAAATTAAGCATGGCTCACCTTTAATTTTAAATTAAAATACATTCTGTGAAAGAGGCAAAAAAGGCAATATCTCTTTGCTAGGAGCAAATAATTTCTCAAAAATAGAGGGTGCTCACACAATTTTCTCCCTCACCTCCATCCACCTTATGGAGACACATCTGTAATGGCTGCTTAGAAGATTTCTTCTCTCCAATTCTCCAGGTTCATAATTTATTACTTCAGAGGGAACAACAACAAAAAGTGACTGGATTTTTCTGTGCTATTAGATTTCTTCGAACTTCTTTGTTCTCCATGTCCAATGGATATTGAAAGCAGTAGGTTACAGAGGCAAGGTGGGATTAGGATCCATCAAAAATAATGTAGCAGAGCTGTTTAACAACTTTGTAATACAAGTAAAAAAAACAAGACAAATTAGATTGGGGAGTGCAACACAATTCCATGCAGAATCTGTTAACTACTTCTCTACTCACTACATATCCCTACTTTTCATATCCCAACTACAAATCCCTACTTTTTCGTTTCCATCTTAAAATTATGGCCACTACACCTGAGCTGCAAAAGTAGTGGTAAGTGCTAGATGGCAAGAGAGAGTGAATGCTCTCTTTTGCAGCCTGGTTAAGGTAGCCCTAATTGTAATTTAAGGAACCAAACACAAAAAACACGCAAAATTAAAAGGTATGTTATTTTTGGTGATTTTTTAAAATGACATTATGATCAGATATGACTCTATTGGACTTCTAAATTTCAGCTGCAGGCCTAAATAATTCTTGCATGCATCTCACCATTTTCTATGTCAGTGATCACATTTTATCTCTGTCAGAGATGATGAAGAGAGTAGGGTGAAATTTGCTAATGGAAAGGAAATAAGAGCCTTTATATTTGCTGGGTCATGAACCATGAGTTATCACTGTGATTCTTTCTGCTACTCAAGCTGCAGAGAAACCTTTTCCTTGAGTATATTTGAATATTCAAAGAAAAGTAAAATCAATGCGTGCATTCGATTCATAGGGGTTGATATGAAATTTTGTTTAGCACTTGATTGCATTGTTTCTTACAATTTTTGAAGTGCAAGGATATAAGAGCCCTCGTGGATCAGCCCTTGGGCTTTTCAATCCAGCATACTGTGTGAAACAAAAGTGTTAATGAACTCTAACCTAGGGCTATATGCATTTATTGCAATAGATTTCTTCTAAAACTACCTATCCCATGGCTTGGATCAGTTTCTGGCTTGGATCAGTTTCTACCATCTGCTTTCAAAAATGGTGAGAGAAGGTAAAGAATCAACAGCTCTGCAGAAGGTGTTAAACTGTAAATTTGAACACTTCTTACCATTGAACATGCTGATTTGAGCTACAGACAGTTCTTGTTCAAGGATATCAAGAAAAATACAGACAATATGGACAATGCTAAGGCTAAGTTCATGGCAACCCTTGGGGGCCCACCAAATATGGACCAATTCTCAGAATTTCCCAAACTGCATGGTTGGCTGATTTAATATTTCCCATGGAAAAATTAATGTTTTCCTTCTGCATTCCAGTTTATTTATTTTCTGGATTCATATCTTCCCTTTCTATTACCAAAAAATGGAGCTTAATGAAGCTATTTTCCTTTGGTTTTCCAGGTCAACACTTGCCATCATTTCCTAGCTGAGAAAGTCAGTGAAATAGTTGACCGAAGGGTATGGAGTGACAGGTCTTAAATTCCTTTATGTCTTCCCTGGCTGCTGCTACTTCTATAAATTGTATATTATGAAGTCCAATAAATTTAGTATTACTATGTCCTGTCATACAATTAATTCTTGGAAATAATTTACCATAATGTTTCTATTTTAAGATCATTCTCTGGAGAAGTTAGATATATTTTAGATAGGCACAGGAAATATTTTTTTATTTAACTAAACCAACATATTTACCCTTCTGAAAAGAACATATAGCCAACATGCTATTATCCTTCATTGTTGTTGTTTACATTTCTCTAATTATTGCATCCTCTCTCTGTTCAAAAGGCAAACAAATAAAAAAATGTGTTTAGTGTGGATTTAAAAGTTCAAATGAACTTTGGATTTAAAAAATGCAAATTGCTACGTATGTAAGTCAGAATGGATGGGGAGGGGGGGACTTTTTTCCACCACTTCCACCAAAATTATAAAAAGTGAATTATTTATTCATTCCTAAGAGAAAATTGGCTTTGTATGTTTTGTTTCAAGCTTTGCCTAAAGAATCAAGAAATGCAAGCATGGGAAATTTTATTATCTTGAAACTTATCCATCTATCATAACACAATCTGCATTGGCTATTCCTATTTTTAGCCTTTTTAACTGAAGACCTCTTCCATGGATTTCTGTAGGAGAAGATCTGTGAAAACTACCAAAAAACAAACAAACCCTATCTTTTGCAAAAAAGAAGCAGCAATTAATTGAATTCTGAGAGGAGACAGAAAAAGAATACAGGACATGTTTCTGAACTGTATGTTTGATCCAAGAAACTACATTTCAAAAACTGTTGTTTTTGAAAACAAAGAAAAACTTGGTTTTAAAAAAAACTACCTTCATGGGGAATTTAGATTAAGAAATACGTTAGGGAAGAGTTCTCAAAGGACAAGAATGCCTAATGGAAATCATGAAAGTGAGAAATGATAACTGATATTAGTAAAAACTATTAAAATCAATGCAAACCACACGAGCAAAAAACATGGAATAAAAGAGAAATAGGATGTCCCCAAGGAATAAGAAAGAAAAAAAAACCCAATTCCTTTGAAGCATTGAAGAGAAATGTTATGATCAACCTGCTTTACCCTTTGATGCACCTCAGGAAGGATGAGTTGATAGATGATAGAATAGAATTGGACACACAAAGAATTTGTCTTGATGCAAATGCTCTCAGTATAAATAAAAGAAAAGATACATTCATCAAGAGTCAAGAATCATAAGGTGCAACACTTAATAATAGTCATAGGGTACAATAAGCAATCAAATCATACTAAGAAACGGTCAATATAAATCATAAGGATACAAGCGACAAAGTTACAGTCATACAGTCACAAGTGGGAGGGGATGGGTGATAAGGAGTGATGAGAAGATTAACAGTAATAGTAGTGCAGACTTTGTAAATAGTTGAACAGTGTTGAGGGAATTATTTGTTTAGCAGAGTGATGACTTTCTGGAAAAAAACTATTCTTGTGTCTAGTTGTTCTGGTGTGCAGTGCTCTATAGCATCATTTTGAGGGAAGGAGTTGAAACAGTTTATGTCCAGGATGTGAGAGGTCATCTAAGATAGATAGATGATAGATAGATAGATAGATAGATAGATAGATAGATAGATAGATAGATAGATAGATAGATAGATAGACAGAGTTTTGTGTCTGATACTCTCTCAGTTTGCATATTGTTCTAAATAGTTTGTTCCAATTGCAAAATGCATTATAAAAAAAATAATGATGTTTAAATACTATCTAATTATTTAAGCAAAGGCCATATAGCAATAGCACTTAGACGTGCTATTTCACGGTGCTTTACAGTCTTCTCTAAGGAGTTTACAGTCACCCTATTGCCACCACAATCTGGAAGGATGGAAGGCTGAGTCAACCTTGAGCCTGGTGAGATTCGATCTGTATACAGTAATAAATATTTCAGTAATAAATATTTCTAACTTCCTCAACTTTTGCCTTTCAAATGTGTTGAATGTGGACTCCAAGAACTTATATCCAGTGAGACTAGTGGGGTACTGTACAAGAACACTCTATGGCAACAACATTCTAGGATAACTCGGCACACTTAGCTCTTTAGGTCTCTTCCTCCTTAGTGGTTGTCTTTCAACAGATATTTTATTATTCTGAACATGTTGAGGTTCTATGACTCTTCTGAAACCTCTTCTAAATGGTTTGAGCAATTTAGAGTAAGAGAGGTCTTTGGAGAATGAATATTAATGTAGCATAACAGACCTAAGGTTCAACTCTGCCTGGTTGAAGGAGAGTATCTTATTGCTTATTTCATCTCCCCCTTTTATCTGCCAGGTAAACAGACTTTGGAAAAGTAAATTATAGGGAAGGAGATGACTAATTGGTCTGAGTTCAATACAATTCTGTATTGAACCATACAACCATCCCCACTCTTTCCAATTAAGACAGCTTTCTCCAACCTGGTACCTGTCAATTAAACTGAAACTCCTATTCTCAAAAGCTCCAGCAAACCTAAAAAAGGGTAAGATTACAACCCCACCAATGAATTAAGTTAAGAGTTCTTTGGGGTGGCCAGCTTGTTAACCTGGTTGACAAGACCCTCATATAAAATCCCCATAAAGAACTTTCTTCAATGATATTAAAAAGTTTTGACCTTAAGCTACAAGGGCACTGCTCAGGAATCAATCAAAACAGTGGTTTTGTACAAAATTAATTAATTTCATGGTTTCAAGGAGAGTCTGAAAGTGTCCTGAGTTTTGTTTTTCTTTTTTAATGACACAGTGTACAACACTTATTGGGAACTTGGTAGACAGTGTATTTTCTTGTGCAAGATATAGTACAAAATAAGGAAGCAGATTGATTTCCTGTATCTCTGATTTCATACGTGTTGCAGCTGTTACTGGTATTATGGTTGTACTGTCTGTGGTAATCAGAAATTCCTGAGAGAGAAATTCTACAAAGATTTGGCAACAGAGTAGCAGCTATAATTCCAGAGGATTGAGGGTAAAAAATTAAAATGGAATGATTCCTATTCTCCATCAATTATACAATGAAAAAACTTATTTTCCTTCCATATTTGAATGAGGAGCCTCTTGTACAAGGAGCCTCAAGTAAACTATTTTAAAATGTGGTTGGCACATACGCCTTGATATTTAGTTCTATATTAGCACTGTTAGTCTTCTCATCCAACTTCATGGTATTGCATATGACTTATAATGCCTAAATTATTTGGGACCATGATATCTGGCAGACTGTCTTCATTATTAGAGGCTGAGTCAATCATGGAAATGTTCAAGGTCTTGCTACATGTGCTGAGAGTCACCAAGTTTCAACATATGATTATTCACAAGTAGTTTTTCTCTTTGGTAGTGCCTACAGTTTTGAATATTTTCTCTGAAATAAGTGACATATCAGTTATTATATAACCATTATGCCCATGATTGAAGAACTTGTTTGTTTCAGCTATTGTTCTCCCCATTTTACTCTTTTTCTTTGCAATGCATTGTTATTATTTCTATTTTATAAAGAGCTTCTAGAGATAGTTGCACAGGAAGCAGAATAAAAACATATCGATAAATAATGTTGAGTTGCTCATAAACCTTTTTGTTTTAAAGTTATGAAAACTCCATCTTCTCCATCTCCATCTTTTTATGGGAAGAAAGATAAAATAAAGTACAAAACATGCACATTGGAAATAGCTTAAAATGAAGATTATATTCAGAAAAGTTGGTGGAATTTTAGCACATCTTACCAGAGCAGGCTCATCAAAGAGTGCTTTACATAGGTCTCCTCAGACCCAAGGACACAATGAATTGTTCATGGTGCCTGATTTTGATCCTGTATGCATTCTGTTGCTTGGTGAATAGGTTTCCTGAATACAACATTTATCATTGAGAAGTGGCCTTTGGGTAGTGGATGCTCTACTGTATAGAATCAAGCCTTACTGAACTATTATTTTACTGTACTTTAGTATAATATAGATCAAGAGATAGGAATGTCATGTATTCTGTATTATGTGGTGGTGGGGACACTACCTAATAATTGTCTTGATAATGAATTGAATAATACTGTAGCAAGTTGGTCTTTTCTATGTTTTAGGTCCTGGGTTCAGTCCGTGGTATGGCCACTCAAAAGATTCAGATAGTAATTGATGGGAAAGGTCCCTGGGGAGCCATTGCCATTCGGAACAGATAATAATGACAGATGCTTTGATTTCTAAGGCAATCTCTTTTGTCAAACCAGTGATATGCGGTTCCAGGGGTAGGATGCTACCAGCTCTGCCCAGCTCTATAGAACCGATAGCTCTGAAGAGCAGCAGACACTGAACCAGTAGTAACACTGGTTGAATCCCACCTCTGTGCGGTTCCATATAAATCCATTTTATTTCGATATTTGTAGGGGACTCATGTAATCCATCTGTTTGGTTTATATCAGTTCTTGTTAAAAGATGTGTTAAACATCCCATTTTCATTTTTTTTTTATCATGTACGGTTTTTGCAAACAACTTTCTCTGAGGTCTGTAGTCTTTGACATAAATCTGAGATAGATGATAGACAGACAGACAGACAGACAGAGATATATACAGAGAGTGAGAGAGACAATAGAACGGATGGATGGATGAATGGATAGATAGATAGATAGATAGATAGATAGATAGATAGATAGATAGATAGATAGATAGATAACAGACAAACAGTTTTCCCATTGCATTCATTTATGCAAGCATAACTATCTGTTTTTGTGTAAAATGTTCAGAAACATTGTAGGTTCTTTTTAAAATACATTTTTTGCAAACATTTGTTTAAAAAATGCACGTAGATGCTATCCATCCTTCAGCTGCGTTTCTTTTTGCCATACCTTGCAAATTTACTCCTACAGAAATCCATAGTAATTTTGCATTTTTTAATATCCTTATTTTATATATGTAGTATATGTGAAACATTGCACTTTACATTGCATTAGTCTTTACCATCCTCTTAAATCCTACTTTGTGACTTTCTTTAATTGAATCCCTTGCTATTCTTTATATATGGGCCTAGGAACACTTATAGTTTTCCTCATTTGAGCTCCATTGTTTCATTATAGGCCTGGCATATTTTATCAGCTATTGTATTTATTGTGCTCATGTAATGTGAATATGGCCAAAGCAATTACCATAAAACAACTGCAGCACCACCTCTCATAAGCTTGTGCCAACGCTAATATTTAATAGCCAGGTTTGGCTGTAACTTTATTATGAAACCTTGAGCCTGCTTTGCCAAATTTTACAGCTATTGCACAAGCACAACTGTTTTATACCATATTGATTAGTTATCCAAATGTTGCAGAAAACATATCTTGCAAGTCAAATAATAATAACCATGAAGTCATTGCTTAACTCTGATGCTAGATAGAAGTACAAAATTGGGCTGAATTAGGACCAGATTCACAAATTTTTAGGTGCAACCGCCTCCTTGGTTTATATGGTTAGTTCTTGTGCAGGATCTTTCTAAAAGGTTTGTCTTCATGCAGCATAAAAGTTGCGTATAAACAGTATTTCATCTAGCAATCAAACCACAAGTCTGAAAAAATGTATTTTACTAACTAAACCAATCCTTTGACTACCATGCTGTGAGAGCTCAGTGCAACTGACATGGATGCCAGGATAGCATTTGTAATGAGGGAACCTGCCTTCCATGCCCTTAGTAGTGTATGAATGGGGCGGGGGGGGGAGGAATCCTTTTTTACAAGAAAGATACTTCTGTATAGCTAGAGTATCAGCTAAGCTGTTCTCTAAAATAAGATGTGATTGTAAAAAACAGACTTGTTTCAGCTTAGCAAACAAAGAACAAATCCTAAGCTTCCTTTCAAACTGGCTGCTGGATTGATGGCAGACTTCACTTCTCCCCTCCTTGTTCCCTGCTTTCCACCCGTCCATCATTTTTGGTTATCACGCTGATGTATTTTCGTTGTGTTCTTGTTTCATTGTTTATTTTATTATCTTACTTCTGTCCTATTTATACTCTTCACATTTCTTCCTTTTTGGGGTTGTAACTTGAAAGCTATCTAGATAGCCCCATGGTGAGATAGCTGGCAAATATCAAATAAAATGAAACAGTATGAGAAGACCATATTTTAGCATGAAATAAAACTCTACTGTTTTCATTGTTAAAATAGCTTCAGATAGAAAGATATACTTCCTATTCCATGAGAAACATGCTGTCTGCTCTTGAATTAAATTATATTCACTCCAATGGTTGGTATTATATCAAGGATTTAAACCAGAACCCAGTAATTCCTGATTCTAAAATCAGTCCTGGCTATGTCATTGTGTGTGCCTCTATTATTTTATAGAAGAATAGCCAATACCTTAAAGAAATTTCAGACTAAATTTTTCTTCTTACTCACCCTTTGTAGTATGTCATCATAGCAAGAGATAAGGAGCGAGGATGGGGACAGTCAGGTAGAAAAGGATGTGTTGGAAAATCCAGCCAGATTTTGTTGCTCAGTTTTAGAAAACATTTACTGATGACTCCTCTTTAAAAGGGCCAACAATATTTGCTGGATTTATCTGACATTTTATTATTAACAGAACTAAGTGATTCTTCTATTATATTGCTGTGGTCTAAAGCAAAAGTTGCCAACCTTTCAGACCTCAGGGACCACTAAATTCATAATTTTAAATCCTGTGGACCACTAATATGATTTTAAAAAGATAAATAGTATTTAGTGCAGTATAAAAAATGCAAATAATTTTTCTGCACACCACCAAAATTTTCTCATGGACCACCAGTGGTCCACAGACTACTGGTTGGTGACCGCTGGTCCAGAATATATCAAGAAGAAGCATTTATTCAGAAAGCCTATACAAGCTGGAACAGTTTAGAAATTGATTTTGTTTGTTTGTTTGTTTAAGGCAGAAATCCATATTTATGAGGAAGTGAGAAGATGAGCATACCTTCAAGACGAGATGGGTCAAGAAGATTCTCTAGATGAAAAAGGAAGTAGGTTCAATCTAACCTTTTTCCCAGGGTGTATGTATGTATGTATGTATGTATGTATGTATGTATGGTATTCAGCTTTGCTCGGGTATTTTCCCACGTCATTGTAGTTGTGCTTTTAAAGTTGTAGCAACATTTCGGCTGAATCTCATCTGCCATCATCAGGCTTCTGTATTGTGTTCATCTGTTTATCAATACAGTGTTCATCAATACACAAGCCTGATGATGGCAGATGAGATTCTGCCGAAACATTGCTACAACTTTAAAAGCACAATTACAATGAAATGGGAAAATATCCAAGCAAAGCTGAATACCATACATGTAAGTACTCGCGAAAACTTAAGAAAACAAATATATATATATATATATATATATATATATATATATATATATATATATATATATATATATATATATATATATATATATAGTTAGGAAGCTAGGTTTCATCAGGGTGTCTCGTTGGGGTGTGTTTAAGCTGGAGATATGAGGGGAGATCTGTTTGTGCCCAGGTGTTTGCCTGGCCTAGAAAAACCCCAGCCACAGAATCATCAGAGAAGCCATAGAGATTGAAAAAAGACCAGAAAGCATGAATAGAAGAGATGATTCCACCAGACTGTCAATCATTTGGAAGCCTGCACTCACAAACAAAAAAATATCCACACCACAAGCCAGGCAAATACCTGGGCACAAACAGATTCCCCCCTCATACCTCCAGCTCAAACACACCCCAACCAGACACCTAGATGAAACCTAGCTTCCTAACTAATGATAGCCATCCATTTACCCGGAGCCAAGCTGCACTAAAGGCCTCCAATAAAGTAACACAATGTTGCCAGCCAATCAAGATTCAAAAAGAACCAAAAAACAGACAAAAGATATAAGAAACACCAATCAAGCAGAACACAGCAAACACCAATAAACACAGACCAAGACTCCCAACCAATCAGGATGAAGAAAAAACAGCAATAGGCTGCCCAAAATTTAAATCTGAAACCACTGTAAAAGTCTGACTCACAGATGAACACTATACAGAAGCCTGATGATGGCAGATGAGATTCTGCAGAAACGTTGCTACAACTTTAAAAGCACAACTACTATGACATGGGAAAATACCCGAACAAAACTGAATGCCATATGTGTGTGTGTGTGTGTGTGTGTGTTAGGTATAGGTACAGGTATATAGGTATATAGGTATACATGTACATGCACATGCACATGCACATATACATATACTTCAAAATTATGCATATATCCACATATATTATATTAGATGACACAGAGAAACAATACAGTCTAGACACTGCACCACTAAGGATGACTGCATGATTAAGACGAAAGAGTTTACAATGAAGATAGAGAAGAAACAAGAAATATACAGATTGACCAAATATGAAGAGGCATTCTCTGCATAAGAATGCCTCTTCATATTTTCACATTGGAGCATTTGTTCTAATAACCCAGCTTCTTCTGATATACTGTATATGATAAAAGCTATATGCTCCCAATTCTCTGATGCTGCCACTTAAGCTAAAGACAGATGCACTACATAAAGAAAAATCCCATTTTCTCTCTCTCTAATTGGATCTGTCCAATTTTGCTAACTTTAATTGATGTCTCTAATATGTCAACTAATTGAGTGCTATTATAGACTTTTTTTTTGCTGCTTTGAAGCACTGGTGTACCCATCTATCTATACATTTTTCTTTAAAAAATAACCTTCCAGAAGCACTTGTCCTATCTCTGGCCTATAACAAGGCATTTGAGATACTAGGAGATCCAGGTGCCTTTTCTGATGTGGTTCACTTCTCATCCAGGAAAAAGAAGATGCATTAAATGTAAGAAGGCCAGTGAGAAACACATATAAATTTGACTCTTTCTTATTTTTAATTTGTAAATAACATTAGCAGGGTAAAAATGAAATCTCCTTCAAGATAAGCTTAACCTCTTGTGATTTGCCATTGCCTTCTTCTAAGATATTTTAACTACTCAATCCTGGTTTCATGTCCTCTTCAAGTAATTGTCCCAGTGCATTTGCAAGACAACATATTGGAAAAGGCTATTTCAAGGAATGGGCAAATCTTGCTCTCTCTCTCTCTCTCTCTCTCTCTCTCTCTCTCTCTCTCTCTCTCTCTCTCTCTCTCCATTTCTACTTTCAAAAATAGGTATGATAAATCATATTTACCTTTTGTGCAAGGTTTTCACACTACATGCAATTTTGCTAGCATATACCCTGTTTCTCCAACAATACGGCCTCCCCCAATAGGAAGTCCCAGTATGTTTTATAGGCATGAAATGAAATTAAGCCCCACCCCCCAAATTAAGGCCTATATTAAAACATGTGAAATGGGGGGAATGGTAGGGGGACTTGCCATTAGGAAGTACTTTTGTTGCACACCTGGATATGGTGCTGCCTGCGTTGAGCCCGATACGAAGTGCCCCACCAACGCCGAGGTCAACATCCAAGCCGTCGCCACCCACCCACCCAAAGATGCAAGGGGGGGAATTAAGTCATCCCCGAAAAGGCAGCCTAGCCATTTTTTCAGGGGTAAAAAAAAAAAAGACCTGGCCTTATTATATGAGAAACACAGTACCTTTTTCTGAGCCATGTTCCCTCTGCTACAATGTATTTTATGAACATCAGTAATGCAGTCATTGTTGTGTAATTCGAGTTGAAAATTACATCACAGAAAAGTGCAGAAGTTGATATTTTTGTATGTTCCAGCTCCTACATATGCTGAGAGAATGCAAAGTGGTGAAATTTACATAAAAATACAAACTGAAGAAGTTTTTCATCCTTTTCTAATCTTAACTTCAATGGATTTAAAGAAGGCTTCACGCTGACAATGCATTCAAGGCTTTTTAAATATTTCATCTTCTTCATCCTCACTAAAAAAAAACACTCCTGTATTTAAGATTACAGCTTTAGCATTATGAATGAGTTTATAATGAAAATTGGAATAGTTGTCATTAACATTGATTTTATGCAAAAAGAAGAAAATTGAAAAGGGATGCAATTTTAGAGAGGCATCATTTATTATTATATTTTGTTCCTGTTTAAAATACAAATTGATCAATGCAACAAGCAACCATCCATCCAAACATTCTAGAATATATTTATATGTAATTTTTAAAGATTGGGCACAATCAATTATGAAAACAGATTGATCTAGTTACTTCCTGTGCATTGTACTCCTCTTCTGATTCTGCAGTTAGCAAACAGAGAGGTCCATTTTTTCCCAAATAGAATCAGAGAGTTGAATGGTGTTATTCAGAGCACAAGTCCTGAAGTTCCCAAGGATGGAGACTCCTGATTTAGAGCACTGGTTCCAATTCTTTGTTCAATTCAAGCATGAAGATTAAGGCACTCTGAGAAATGTCTCTCTACTTTTGCCTCAACATGTGTGAAACTATCTCCTTTGATAACTGCTTCCAGAGTGAAATTGCTAATATTGTAGGGAAGTTCCAGAATCTGGTTTTCTGGTTTCCATTATTTCATGTCCTGCATTCTGGAATGACAGAGGATGGGTCTTCCTCTTCTGCATGACATCCTTTCAGATGCCTGAAATGTGTATCAGTCATCTTTTTTTTTTTTTGATAAAAGTTTTATTGATTTTAACGACAAACAAAAAACATATAAGACATAAAACATAACATAAAAAAAATTATATATCATTCTTCATAAATTTACAGTGTATCGGTTGGTTTACCACTCCCTTTTGTGCATCCATTTCATAGTCATCAAAATAATTATATTACATAATAACTCACATTATCAATCTTCAATAAAATATCCCAATATCATTACTGAACAATCATTTGACTATAATTTTACTAATTCATACTTAAGCGAGATAACTATAATTAAGTTAAATTATTTTATAACAAATCATAGAATCATACCAAATCTATCTTAATAAAATATTCTAAAAAATTATCAAAACCAAGAAAAATTATATATTCATTATTTCCTAAATTTCTAAATATTCTATTATCATATTGTATTATCTAACCATTGATAAAAAAGATCCCAAACTTCATAAAAATGTTTATCTTCTTGTTCTCTAATTTCAAATGTCAATTTACTCATTTCAGCACATTCCAATATTTTCTTAATAATTTCTTCCTCGAATGGTATTTTCTCACTCTTCCAGTGTTTAGCAAATACAATCCTAGCTGCTGTTAATACATTTACATTCAAATACTTTAAATTTTTATCATATATATCAGGTACGATTCCAAATAAAAAAATCTCTGGTTTCAAATCTATGTGTTTCTTTGTCATTTTTTCCAGCCATATGTGAATTCTAGTCCAGTATTTCCTGGCCTCCTCACAAGTCCACCACATATGGTAATATGAGCCAGGTATCTGATGACATTTCCAGCACTTTTCAGATTTATTCTTGAACATTCTTGCTATTCTTGTCGGGGGAAAGTGCCACCTGTAAAACATCTTATCCAAATTTCTTTATATGCTGTTGACATTGTCATTTTATAATTTTGTGACCACAATTTTTGCCATTTCTCTAAATCAATCCCATATCCAAAATTCTTCCCCCAAGCAATCATTGTTTCTTTAACTTGTTCTTCCTCTAATTTAATTTCCAACAAGAAACTATATAGTTTTTTAATCACTTTTTCATCAGTACCTGTCAAAATCCAATCTAAATCAGTCAATTTATCATAAAATCCTTCTATTTTAGAATCTTTAAGATACCTTGCATGTATTTGCGCATATGAAAACCAATTCATCTTTATACCTTGTTCTTCTAAATTTTGCATCATTTTAAGTTCACCCTTTTCATCCAATATTTCCCCATATCTAACTGTTTGTTCCTTCTTATAAGTTATAGGATACGAAAAAGCTTCAATAGTTGATAACCAAACTGGAATTTTCAAATAACAATGTTTCTTAATTTTCTCCCAATTCAACCATAACGATTCCCGTATATAATGCCTTCTAAAATAACCCTGTGATTTAGTTTCCTTATACCATAAAAAAGCATGCCAACCCAATAATAAATCATGACCTTCCAATGTCAACAATCTAGTCTTTCTTAACATTATCCATTCTTTAACCCACATTAAGTTTGCAGCTTGATAATACAACTCCCAATTAGGAAGGCCAAATCCTCCTCTAATTCTAGCATCCTGTAAAAGTTTTAATTTTATTCTCGCTTTCTTGCCTTGCCATATATACTTCAACACAATTTTATTTAATTCTTCGAAGTAATCCTTACTTAACCTAATTGGTATTGTTTGGAACAAATATAAAATTCTGGGTAAAATATTCATCTTAATTGTTGAAATTCTACCTGTCAATGACAATTGTAGGTTTTCCCATTTTTTCAGGTCGGATGCTATCTGCTGTTTAAGTTTAATATAGTTATTCTCTTTCAGTGTAGTACATCTTGACGTCAAATATATCCCCAAATATTTAACTTTGTTCGTAACTTGAATTTTCAATAACTCTGCCAGCTCTTCTCTTTGTCTTAATAACATGTTCTTTGTCAGAATCTTTGTTTTGTCTTTATTTATTTTTAAACCAGCCATCTCACCATACGTCTCTATCTTTTCCAATAGTTTTAAAGCTGTCTCTAAAGGGTCTTCCAAAATAAAGACCAAGTCATCCGCAAAGGCTTGCAATTTGAATTCCTCCTTTTTGACTTTCATTCCTTTTATGTTTATATCCTCTCTAATATTTCTATTTAAGACTTCCAAGGTCAATACAAATAACAAAGGAGATAATGGGCATCTTTGTCTTGCACCTTTTTTAATATTGATAGAGTCTGTGAATTCTCCATCTATCATTACTTTTGCCGTTTGCTTATAATATACGGCTTCTATTGCTTGGATAAATTTTCCAGCAAAGCCCATCTGTTCCAACAGTAAAAACATAAATCTCCAGTTCACATTATCAAATGCCTTTTGGGCATCTAAGAATATCAAAGCCATTTGTTTTTCCGGGTGCACCTCATAATATTCCAATGTGTCCAGGATTACCCTCATATTGTCTTTAATCTGTCTCTTTGGTAAAAATCCATTCTGATCAGAGTGAATAAAATTATTTAGGTATTTTTTAAGCCTTTCTGCCAAGATTGAAGCAAAGATTTTATAGTCTGCATTCAATAAGGAAATAGGTCTATAGTTCTTAATTTGTAATGGGTCAACCCCTTCTTTTGGAATTAGTGTAATATAAGCTTCTGACCAGGTTTTAGGTATTTTCTTATTTATCATAACTTCATTCATGACTTCTAACAGTGGAATGATCAATGATTCTTGTAATGTTTTATAAAATTCTGCCGGGAAACCATCTGGTCCTGGTGCTTTTCTATTGTTCTGTCTGTTGAGTGCTTCGGTTAATTCCATCATTGTTATAGCACTTTCTAACATTTTTCCCAGTTTCATCAGGTATCTTAGGTAGGTTAGCATTTTGTAAATACTGTTTAATTTTTTCCTCATCAAGATCCTCCTGTTTATATAATTGTCCATAAAAATCTCGAATGATTGCCTTTTTCTCCTTATTACCATAACAAATTTGACCATGATCATCTATTAACTGTGATATTTTCCTTGATTCTTTCTCTTTTCTCAACTTATATGCTAACCATCTACCTGGCCTATTTGCATCTTCAAAATAGTTCTGTTTAGCACTTCTAATTTTTTGTGCCAGTTCTTCTTTCTCTGCTAGATCCATTTTATGTTTAATTATGTTCATTTTAAGTTTGATATCTTTTTTCTGTAGCATCTTCTGTAATTCTTTTTCCAGTTTTTTATGGTCATCTTCTAGAGCTTTAAACATTTGCCTCTTCCTAATGTTCTTTTTCTTTGTATAGTCAATTATTAATCCTCTTGCATATGCCTTCATTGTATCCCAAACATTCTGTATTGAAGTATCTTCTTTTTTGTTTTCATTAAAGGCCAATTCTTTTTCCATCCATTATGTAAAATCTTTTTCCTTTAGAATAGTATTGTTTAATGTCCATGTATCAGTCATCTTTTATCATGCTAAGACATCTTTTCTTAAAGCAAAATATACCCAATCCCCTTAATTTCTCTTTTTAAATATAATGTTCAGGTAACTGATTATTGTTGATCTTTGTAGCCATAGCAATAGCACTTAGACTTATATATATCACTTTATAGTGCTTTACAGCCCTCTTTAAGTGGTTTACAGAGTCAGCTTATTGCCCCCAATAATCTGGCTCCTCATTTTACTCACCTCAGAAGAATGGAGGGATGAGTCAACCTTGAACCTAATGGGATTCGATCTGCCAAATTGTAGGCAGCTAATAGTCAGCAGAAGTGGCCTGCAGTATACTCTAACCACTGTGCCACTGAGGCTCTGTGCCTGTTCTGTTTCCTCTGAATCTTTTTTAAAAGTGTGATACCCAGAGATGGACATGCATCTAAAGTACTGTACAATCTGACCAGCTCAGATTATTATAGAACTATTTTGGAATGGTTCTTCTGTTGGCCTTGACTAAACTGCATTTATTATTTACCATCCATGTTACACCACTGATTCATGTTCTCTTTATGATTATTTACAGTTACAAAATTAAGTTTGTATGTATTATAACCAATAAGGGTATTCCCCAACTTTCCTTTTTTCCTCTTTCCAAAGTGAAGAACTTTGCAGTTATTAAATGTCATTCTGTTGTTTTTGATGCACTTTTCTAAATTGCCAAGATCATCTTGAATTTTGCTTGTCTACTAGAGCATTAATTTTGTGCAAAACTAAATGTTGCATTTGTTTCTTCATTCAAATAATCAATGAAAATATTGAAAAATTCTGGGCTGAAGGCCAATTTCTTTGATCCTCACTTGCTATATTGCTCCAATTTGATGAGGAATCTTGATTGAACTCTTAAAATATTGTTTCAGGTAAGCTGTAGATCTAGTTAGTAGACATTCCACCTAGCCCATATTAAACTAGTTCACTAATCTGAATCTTATGACATACTTCGTTAAATATTATGTACTAAAATTAAGGTATATTATGTTCTACCTTCCCACACTCTGCTAAACGAGTTATCATTTTTTTAAAAAATAAAATCTTTACAGTAATGCAAAAAATGTGTTATTCACAAATCTATACTGATTTATAGTAAATCACTAGGACCATATGGTTTGAAAGTGATTTTAAAATGAAAGAAATGTTTCAGATTTTGCCCAAATATAGTATCTCTTCTCCTTAAAACAACCTGGCTTTTTTTTTTTCCAGCTTATGTGCACACTTGAGAAAGATGCTGTTGCTAACTAAACTTATTTTAACTGTTCAAGCAACACCACACACACACACACACATTTATTTTTTTTTTGGAGTCACAGAAACTTGACAAAATTGATCTGCTTTAAAGAAGAGCAGAAAGTTCCTGCATTTGCCTGATGTCCAGAGCACTTCTTCTAAAACCTTTTTAAAGTGTACACAATATGCCCTGTACTTTTTGCCAGGATATTGAGTCAGACAAAAATGGTCTGTAATTCTGTGGATTTATTTGAATCCCTTTTTTCTCGAAGTCCTCTTTGATAATAGATTGTCTTCAACACAGCCCAGAACGATAATATGTCAGTGTTCTATTATTATAGAAGTCACAATCATTAGATTCCGATTCAGTGTCAGACAAATGATCTATATTTCTGCTGAAAGTTACATTTTGAGTTGACTGGATTCATTGGTTGATTACTAATAGATATCTGAGGCCCTTATAAAGTATTTTTTAATTAAGTTTGGTTCAGTTTTGATGCCTACACTAGTTTTGTTTAATGGAATAAGCACCATAAAAAATAGACTTGACCTTCAGCTGAATTAATTACTCATTCTAATTGAAACAAAGTGAAATATGCTGTGTATTTTTGTAATATTAAGCCACTGTACAAAGGCAACTGCAGAGACAGCACTGCCTCGGTGATCTGACTGTTTTATGGGTACTTTGAAGGGCAGATTCAAGTCTCTGCTTCCCTCCCTTTGTACAGCACTGGGTTTAGACTGGGGAAGTTTTCAAACTGGGAATACTGCCAAATAAGAAGCCTCAAGGTGAGCAAAGGAGGGGAAAAGATGAAAGCAGCATTAGGTTGACATGATGCAGGATTCACTCTTTTTATGCTACCCAAGAGACTTTGCATTGACCACTGATTGCTGATTCTAGGCAATAGTGCATAAATTGGTTGTTGTACAGATCCCTTGAGACAAAAAGAGGCAATATGCATGCTCAAATCTGAATAGCAATAGCACTTAGACTTATATGCCATTTTATAGTGCTTTCCAGCCCTCTCTAAGCGGTTTACAGAGTCAGCCTATTGCCCCCAACAATCTGGGTCCTCATTTTACCCACCTCGGAAGGATGGAAGGCTGAGACAATCTTGAGCCCCATCAGGATGCTTCCCCTGAACATATAATTTGTCCTTTCCATCTTTAATTTGTCAGTTCCCTCTGATGATGTGGATAGCCCAGCAATATCACCAAAAATCCTTTTAGAATTCCAGACAAAAAAAAATCATCCCATCTATTTATTTGTTCTTCTTTCCCATTAAATGTCATTGTGCTAATTCTGCACTCAATCATTTCCCTTGCCGGATTTGTTGCAAATACTGAAGCGACGCATTTAGCTAATGTGAATAAGATAATAATAGCACCAACCAATGGCATAATATTACTCAGCATTCAGATGATGCTCTACATACTCCAGCAACATCTAAACATATTATCTAATCTAAATAATCAAAATGAATGACTGTCTAATTAAATTCGGGATGGCACTTAAGGATTTATTTTGAAAGCTCAATGTGGGATACCAGCTATGCAAATTGGTAATAGGAAATGAGAATGCTAAATCTTTCAGCTTACTTTTTATTCCTCCCAATATTTTCAACAAGTAAGTTTTAAAGACACGATCGCATTCCCATAACAGAGATCTGACTCCCTTCCTTTCTTTCCCCATATTTATAATAGTACTTAATTTGCCCCCAAATGGTTTTCAGTGATTGCTTTCTCTCCTAAAACTCAGCAGGGTTGTTTTCTAGTTCAGTCTGATTCACTGGAACAGGTTGTTAATTTGACAACCTGAAGCAAGGCCTGGAATTTCTTCCAGAGAAAGGGGTCCCTGTTTGGTCCCTCAACAGGTTGCATGGGGTGAATCCTGATGCAGTTTTCAAGCAATTCCAATAGGAAAGAATATTTTTAGCTCAGTTCAACTGTTGGGTCCTTAATGCTCTTTGAAGTTGGTTGGGGATTTTTTTTTTTTTTTTTGTTTGGCAGCCATTTCATGGCACTGATGTTGTTACCTAGTTTGGTAATGAAATATCTGCAAGAAAGCTTGGAGGACTTCCGGTTTTGCGTGGCTTCGGCAGCAGCAGGAATTTGCTTGTCTGCAATTCCTGCTGTGCTTGCTGCCAAGGTGCCCCTGATCCAAATGGGTCTGGGGGATATGGCTGCCCTGTAGAGGCAGCCAAAGAGAGAGGGGATCCGGACAGGGGTTTGGGGTGTCACAGCCGGAAAAACCCCTTTTTCCCAAGGTGGTGGAGCGGCGGTCAGTGATGGCCATCACAAAGAAGCCTGCAGCCAGGTAAGATTTGTGCTGGAGTTGCAGGAAGAAGTGAAAATTTGGCTGAGCTGAGACAATAACAACTCTTAATTATCCTGGAAACTGAACTGTTTGAATTGCCTGAGGATACATTGTTTCCCAAAGAAGACTGGAAAGCTGCAGTTAAAGCTGTTAAGGGGAATTTTTTTTTCTTAACTCTCCTTCCCCATAGAAATAGCAGACGGAGATCTGGAAAATCTACTTGGGCATGGAAGGTAACTCAATTTGAAATTTAAAGCCAAGGGATAAAGGATTTCTGGAAATTGGATTTAAAAAAAAACACAACTTAAAATTGATTTGATTTGCTTTGTGACTTTGAGATCTTTGTGAAATTTTGTTTTTTTTTTAAAAAAGGGACTAAAGACATTAGGATTGCATTAAAAAAGAAAGAAAGAAAAAATGGCATTATCTTTTGAAGGACTACAAATGGAATTTCAAAAACTGAAAAATGAAAATAAGGGCTCATTTGGATCTATCTTTCGCTTTTTGGAAATGGCGATATCTACCTACCAAGAAATACTACAGGAAGGCTGGGATGAAGGAGAAGAAGCCATCTTTAATGGACAAACACACTTAGTGCAGGAAGAAAAGCGGAAGGGGGGCAAGGAAAAGATGAACTTAGAACTTAAAAAAGCAACCAAGAAAAAGAAAAAGGAGATGAAAAAGCGATATGATGACAGAAAGCAACAGAAAAGAGAAATACAACAGAGAGGGAAGATTAAGAGAGTGAAATTGGAGAGATGCGGGGGTGTCAAAAAGTTAGAATGGAGAAGAAAGGGAGAAAGGAAAGCGAAGTCATAAAGGCTTTAAACAAGATGCAAAAAAATGTTGTTTTTTCAGAGATAAGGGGTGAGATAATCTTTTTTTAACAATGATTCTGCAAAAGTACATAAAAATGCATTGTAGATATTAATTGAAGTTGAATTAGAAAATTAGAATATTATATGATTTAAAAATGTATTAAAGTGAAGTCATGATTTAATTATAGAGTTTAATTTCTTAATTTCATAATAGTATGAAATAGTATTTTTATTGTTTAAGAATTAATAATAGAATTTAATTTCTTATGAAACATTGCTTTTACTATATTATAATTTTAATATTTCTTTTTTACTTGTTTTTAGTTTTATTATTACTTATTATACTCAATATTATTTGTTTGTTTTACTATTTTGAAATGTAATACTTTGAATGTACGGAGCAGAATCAGCACGGAAAATATGTATTATTTTAAGTGTTATTTAGGGGGAAGATAACAAGTTGTCATACTTCAATCTGGGTTTACAGGAGAAATATTGTATTAGATAGAAAGGATAAGTAGATGATTGAAAGAAAACAGACCAAAGATGCAAATATAATTATTTAATTGAGATGGAATAAATAAAATAGAATTAAAAGAATGAGTAGGAGAGAGAAAATATATGGAAAATAAAGAATGTTAAATAAGATATGAGATAGTATATTAAGTGAGTATAAATTTTGATTGATGTCTGTATAAAAAGAGTTAACTTGGGGTAAGCCACCTTCCAAAAAGAAGTTTTATGTATTTATGTTTTGTGTAATGTTTGTTTAAGTCTGACAGGATGTGGAAAAATACTAATGAAAATATATTCAATGAGTATATATTTTTAAGACAGAAGAAATATGACTAAATAGAACGAAAGGGAGTAATAAAGAAAAGTTTTGAAAAGATATGAAGTTGATTAGATAAGATAAATATATATATAGAAGTGTGATAATTTGGAATTATCTTCTTTTTAAATAAGATGGTTTATTTGTTTCTTCTAGAAAAGATATTTTATGTTACTACATCCTACGTTTTGTTTGTGTGTGTTAAAAAAATTTAATAAAGTTTGTTATAAAAAAAAAAATCTGCAAGAAAGCTCCAGGATCCCACAGTATCAATTCTGCCATGTTTTCCAGATCACTAGAATCACTTCTGTGGAGTAGTCACAGGGTCAGTGGGAAAAATTGTCCATGTTGGCTGCTTAGTTGAGGATGCTTCCACTCCCAAAACAGGTAACAGCAGCCCCTAGGGAGATCCACCTGGTGGGACCCAGAAGAAGGGTCTTCTTTGTGGTGGATCCCTCCAGTGGTGGGATTCAAAATATTTTACTGCCAATTCTGTGGACGTAGTTTGGTGGGTGTGGCAGGGGAAGGATACTGTAAAATCTCCAGTCAGAGGTGGTATTTGCTGGTTCTCCGAACTACTCAAAATTTTGACTACCGGTTCTCCAGAACTGATCAGAACCTGCTGAATACCACCTCTGGATCCCTCTCTCTGGAACATCATTCCCTCAGAGATTAGAATGGCCCTCGCTCTAACACTTTTCTGGAAGGCTGAAGACTTCGTTCTGCCAGTGGGTCTGAGGAACATAGAGTGGGATGGAGCCCATTAAATGACTCATGTGATATGTTGTCACTGGGATGGGGGCTGGGAGGTTATTATATTATTTTATTCATTTATTATATGATTATTCTCTTTTATTAGTTTTGTTGTTTTATATATGAGGTTTTTCTATTCCTGGAAGCCCCCTTGAGTTGCCCTGTAAATATAAATTTCCTAAAATAAAAAATAAAATAAATAAATTGGCTGGAAGTGTTGGTGTGCTTGAAACAGCCCTTGCAGTTGGGCAGGAGTGCTCTGAGCCACCCTGCCCCCATATTCTCACAGTTATAAAGGGGTGAAATAGCTAAGATTTCTGCCGGTTGAATAAACGCCACTCTTTACTCCTCCCCCTAGCTCAGAGAGTTTCAAACCTTACAACTGAAGGTTGCCTAATTTAGATAACACTCCTGTGTGGGAGAGAAATAATCAACTCCATCTCCATTACATGAAATAAATGTCTAGAGTGTGATTGCTTGAAGGATGGATTGATTGATGTGAGTTTATAAGCCTAGCCATCTCATGGCAGAGACTCTGGGTGGTACATAATGTTAAGAACAACAATTTAAGCAATCCAAACTACAGGTAGTCCTCCACCATTCATTTAGTGACTGTTGGAAATTATAACAGCACTGAAAAAAAGTGACTAATGACCATTTTTCACACTTATGACCACTGTAGCATCCCAATGATCATGTGATGCTTGACAACTGATTCATATCTATGATGGTTGCAGTGTCCCAGGGTCATGTGATCACTATTTGTGATCTTCTGATAAGCAAAGTCAATGGACAAGACAGATTCACTTAACAAACATGTTAATGACTTAACCATGGCAATTCACTTAACAATTGTGGCAAGGAAGTTAGTAAAATGGGGCAAAATTCACTTAGTGACTGTCTTGCTTAGCCACAGAAATTTTGGGCTCAATTGTGGTTGTAAATTGAGGACTACAATTCCAAACTCATAACAACAATAGCCATCAATGCTTGTTTAACATCTTAGACAAAACACTTGGGGAACAGCCAAGTCTTTAATGCAGGGATGTTCACTTGATTGGAAAATACAGGTAGTTTTCAACCTACAACAGTTCATTTAATCACCCTTCAAAGTCACAAAAGCATTGAAAAAAGTGACTTATGACTACTTTTCACACTTAGGACTGTTGCAGCACCCCCACGGTCATGTGATCAAAATTTGGATGCTTGGCAACTGACTCATACATATGATGGTTGCAGTGTCCTGGGGGTCATGTGATCACTTTTTGTGACCTTCTGAGAAGCAAAGTCAATGGGGAAGCCAGATTCACTTAACAAACATATCACTAGCTTAACCAACACAATGGTTCACTTAAGAACTCTGGGAAGAAAAGCCATAACATGGGGCAAACTCACTTAACAAATACTTCACTTAGCAATGTACACTTTGGACTCAGTTGTGGTCATAACTCGGGGACTACCTGTTGTAATTCAATGAAAAGGAACTATAGTATGTAATATTTCCTCGCTGTTAGAGATACAGATCTACAGAGGAATTATTGACTCTGTCATCTGCACCTCTGTAACTGTCTGGTTTAGTTCTGCAACCAGACAGGACAGACACAGACTTCAGAGGATAATTAGAACTGCAGGAAAAAACAATTACTACCCACCTGGCTTCAATTGAGGACCTGTATACTGCACAAGTCAAAAAGAGGGCTGTGAAAATATTTATAGACGCCTCACATCCCGGACATAAACTGTTTCAACTCCTACCCTCAAAACGACGCTATAGAGCACTGCACATCAGAACAACTAGACACAAGGACAGTTTCTTTCCTGAAAGCCATCACTCTGCTAAACAAATAATTCCCTCAACACTGTTCAACTATTACAAAGTCTGCACTACTATTACTGTTAATCTTCTCATCATTCCTTATCATCCATCCCCTCCCACTTGTGACTGTATGACTATAACTTTGTCGCTTGTATCCTTACAACTTACATTGACTGTTTCCCAGTATGCTTTGATTGCTTATTGTACCCTATGACTATCATTAAGTGTTGTACCTTATGATTCTTGACTCTTGATGAATGTGTATCTTTTCTTTTATGTATACTGAGAGCATTTGCACCAAGACAAATTCCTTGTCTGTCCAATCACACTTGGTCAATAAATAATTCTATTCTATTCTATTCTAAACCAAGACTAGGGATATTATTATTCTTTATATAATAAAGCCCAAATGGGAAGCTTTCTTTAGCATTCCCAACTTTTAAGGATAAATTCTCAGTGGTCTTTAAAGGTCATTCTCAATGGCCAGAGCTGGTATAAAGGCTAAGAATATTTTACTCCAGGGGGAAATCCTTACAGAACCAGAGAGACACAGCTTCTGGAAATGCACTTTAACACACTTCTGTTTAATTGTGTAGGAATAATTTTTTCTTCTCCTTGGCTATTGGAGGCTTTTTCATTTCCACAATAGGTACCAATAATAAAGTAGAATAAGTGGACTGGCATTGTCCAACCCAATAAATTTTATTTTAGAAACTTGTATTTCTGATGATCTTGCTAAAGGATCCCAAAGTACAGGCAGCAGATCCCTGAATTCATTCAAATCCTATAAGTCATATTTAACAGAGTTGGGTTCAATAGACTCAACAATAGAAAATACTAGAAAAGATGCATCAACTGCAGTTACATCAGACAGATTTTGCAGAAACAATGAAAATATGAAATAAATTGCTTTCTAATGCTCTTGTGATGAATATGCACACTATGAGGCAAAGAGCACCTTTTCTGGCAAAAAAATATAGGTTATAATTTCAGGCCCAAGAAATTGCTGTGGGCAGCTGAGCTCATAGAGAGGAAAGCTGAAACACATTTTCGTCTTGCTGTGGTGTGTGTGTGTGTGTGTGTGTGTACAGACGTGCTTTGTGTATATTCTAGTGTAGACATGAATCATCAAGGAAGAAAGAGTTCACTTAGTAAGGTATCTTGCAGTTATATTAGTGTTTGAGGCTGCAATTCTGCAATATTTAGAGCAGCATCCAAAAGGCTATAATGTTGATCCAATATTTTATTCTAGATGTATTTTTCCCCTTGCAAATAATGAGAGGATTTTATTATAAGTCCAAAGAATGAATAGGATTCTTTGTCTGAGTTTTAAGATCCTACAGATGTTTTGATACTGTACAAGGATTTCCACTGAGGTAGGGAAATTAATTTATTTTGCATGTTCAAGATAATTAAACTAATTACTGCAGTTCCTGGACAAATGTCAGAATGGAAGTAGTTATCCATTAAGTTGCACATTTGCCTGAATTTTGTAATGTAGATTTTGGTCAGAATAGTGAACAAAAATGCATGCAGTAGAAATGTTGCATAGAAAAATACATCTGGGACATACAGTAGTTTAGAAAAGCCATATCAAGGAAAATTATATAATTATATAAACTGTTTTTAAATGCAGACAAAAATTGGACAGAACAGGCTTACATTTTGTATATAAAGGTATACAAAACTAGCAGATGGCATATTTATCAGATTGATAAATTTTATAAATTCCTCACCTTTAATTGAAAATGTTTTAAGCACTATTATACACTGATCATGTAGGCAAGACTTAAGTATTCATAAACTAGCAGAAAAGGAACATATAGGAACATATTTTTATGGCTTGTTGCAGAATCAGCCAGATGGTTAGATTGGATTTGACATTTTATCCACTGACCAAATGCTTCCAAAGCAGAAGTTGATTTTTGATGGTATTATTAAAGATATTGTCTCAGGATGTAAACTGTTCCAAGCAAAGCTGCCTTTTGCAATTGATGGTGATGGTGGTGATATTGTCAATGCTGATAGTATTAAAATGATGTTCCAGTGATTTTAGGATTGCAACTCAAGTCACCTAATACTATTGTACTACCTTTGCTTTCTTTTGCCATAGTCATTCCATTTCTATCTGCAGATCTTCGTATTTTATTATCTCCTCCGGTTCTTTCTCTGCCACATCCTCTATTCAGTCATTTTTGTCTTTCTTATTGACAATTGTTAAATCTAGGGTGTTATGTGATAGGTTCTTGTCCATTTGAATTCTAAAGTCCTTCTTCATTTTCTATTTCTTTCTTTTTTTAAAAAAATACAGTTGAGGAAACTTGGAGAAAACAGGTTCACTGTCAAGATATAGATTCTTCAAACGTTAGCAAGAAACAGATAGATACCATCTGAGGACAAATCTTCTAAGAGCATTGGATCTTCACTATGAAGGTTTTCAAGTATTTGAAAGAAAAGTGGAATCTTAATATACTTTTGTTTAATAACAACTATCACTCCCCTCCTGATTTTGTTTAAATTATCCCACGTTTTTGTTGGGTTAGCTTGTGTTTCCTTTAAGTATTGGGTCTCAAGAGGTTCGCTGTGTAATATGCACCTTTCATCTATTTGCCTGCCAACCTTTATCTTACCAAGAATATTGCTTCTTTTTTATACCTTGTAAATTTGGATGGAGATAATTGTAAACTCCTGTGCTTATAGAATCCAACTGACTAGAAAATGAGTATAATGTTGTTTTATATCTTTGGAGGTCTGTGAAACAGGACCACGTTTCTAGCATCTATGACATTGAATAGAAGATTTCTACCTCTGTTGGGTTAAGTCCCTGTGTTCAAACAGTAGCCCTTAATATTACAGTTTTTAATGTTATTGCATACTGTTGACATACCTGACTGATAATAAAATATATTAAGTATCATTCTCATCATTTCATACACATTTTAACCCTATGAAAGAATGTATTCTGTTATAATACTATAGATACTATACTATAATACCATAATACTAAAGGCTGGTTACCACATGCATGTAGAAGCTGAACCAGATAGACCTTGGATCCAGCACACATTTTCTTTTGTTGTTATGAGGAGGGTCTGGTTCAGACATAATATTATACTGAAGAAATAGTATAGTACATTTCAAGAAACCATTTGAAGTCCTTTGGACAGGTATCATGAATGTCCCTGAAGCAGGCTTGGATGACAAGGAAGAGCCTGTTTCTGGAACTTGGGTGTGGGACATGGCAAAGCATCTGGAAGACACGGGGGACTCTGAAGAAGAGAGACAGGAACTTCAGAAGGACCAGAGGAGTGATCAGACAAATGACTGGTTGACAAAGGGAAGGGAAGAAATGCAGGTGCACTTAAGAGACTTGGAAGGCCAACCAGAGGCAGAGGGCAGGGAAGAGATACAGATGCAACCAATGAGTGGGGATGAGGTGGAATTGCCTTCCCCACTGGATCTTACAGGGACAATGGAGGTCAGTGAGGCTACTCACAAGAAGGCAGCCTCCCCTTCCTAATGAGTTGTACCAGTTGGCAGCTATTTATCCCTGCACATGAAGAAGAGTGAAACTGAGAACAATTCTTCAATACCGGGGCATGCATTTGTTTAGCCACCATGTCCCTTGCCTTGGAACTTTGCCTAAGAAAGTGAATTTGACTCTGTTTCTGGACTTTGGATGTTGCCTTGTGGACCTTGGAATTGGATTTTGGCTTGTGAGTTTTTTATTGTTGGACCATGGACTGTGGTCTTGCTGGACTTGCTCTGTGTTTTTCTTGACTTGGGGAATTGGACTCATTGGGACATGTTCTGGTTCCTATGTAGGAATCCTGGACACTACTATTTAGGACTGGTGAAGCCTCAGTGAAGACTTCAAACCCTTGTGGTATGTGCGTGTATGAGCTGGACAGGACGATAGGTGACATTACTGATTTATGCATGCCCTCCAACATTTCATGAATGAAACAAACAGATATATGTATGTGAGAGCCTACCCAAGTGTCAAGATTCTCTAGTTAAATTTCTTTTTCTTGAGTTAAATTTCTCTTTCTGATATTGACTGAGATTCTTTATTTTGTAATAGCTAGCCCTTGCTGGATCTGAGACTGGGTATATTAGTAAATAAATTTAACGTATTTTGTTTTATATTGAAAAAGCCCCTTATGGAGGTTCATTGGAAATTATTCGTTTATTTGATTTATATATTGCCTTTCTGCTCTAGTAGGCACTCAAGACAGATAACATTTTTAAAAAGAAAATAAGCAATTAATAATGCTGATTATCAATAACAGTAGACTGAATTCCTCAGAGAAAATCCTCTAACAGAGAAAAGTCTAGCAAATGAGGTGCATCTTAATGATTTATTAAGCCTCAAGTGAATAGAGGCTGGATGAAATTGCTGAGAAAGTGAATTCCATAGAATTGGGGATGTGGAGAAGAACATTCTTCAAGGTGCAGGAAGGTCAGTTTTGACAGTAGGGATATTCCCAAAGATCTCCAAAGACCTCCTGGACAGGTTTGTATAGGCAGTATTCAACTTATGACAACAATTGAGCTCTAAATTTCTGTTGTTAAGCAAAATAGTTATTTTGGCCCCATTTCATGACCTTTCTTGCCACAGTTGTTAAGTGAATCACAACAGTTGTTAAGTTAGTAATAGGATTGTTAAGTGAATCTGGCATCTCCACTGACTTTGTGTGTCAGAGGGTTGCAAAAGGTGACTACAGGACCCTGGACTACTGGCAACTTTCCTTCATAAATACATGCCAGTTGCCAAAATGTCTGAATTTTGATCATGTGATCATGGGGATGGTGCAACTGTTGTAAGTTTGAAAAATGTCACTTTTTCAATGCCATTGTAACTTTGAATGGCCAGTAGACAGAGGGCTATAAGTCAGACTAACTCTTTCAGACCCTCAGTCTTTAAGCCTCAAAAGATGAGTCCAAATACTTTAAATTGAGCCCTGTAAACAATGCAGATATTTCAGCAGAAGACTGATTAGCAGGCTAGCTGCTGTATTTTGCACCAATTACACATTTCAATTTAATGAGATGTCACAGAACATTTATTTATTTGAGATACTGTACTTATATCCTGCTGCAATCATAAAACTAAATACCTGTTTATCATCTACTTGAACTTAGAAAGTAGGAAAGCACCTTAAGTCAGGGCAAATAACTGCTTCCTCTATATTAACCTTATCTGCATAGGACATGGTATCAAACTTTCTGCATTACATTGCCAGCATGTGATGTTTCGTGATATTTTCCCATTCACGGAGCTGAGGTGGGCATGGCCTATATGTGATGCATCTGGTCCATAGGCCACCAGTTTGACACCCGGGCATAGATCATTATCAGTCCACCAAGCAGACAGGCTGCTTCCCCTTGATAAAGTAAAATAAAAAAATTGCTCCACCCATTTGCTCCTATCCACTTCTGAAATAGGTCATGAAAACTCCACTGTTTTAAATGGAGGTTTGCATCAAATGAACTTTCTGAACTAGATATTGGATTTTCTGCATGCACAGTATGTGTCCTCTGAGATGTGCTGTCTACAGACGTGCAGCACAGTCAAGATAGATCAAAGTCCTCCTCTCACATTCAGATATTCAAGAGCCAGAGTTGGAGGGTTCAGATCAGAGAAACTGTGGGTGTGTCCTGAGCATGAGAAGAATGCTTTAAAATGGTATATGCAAAAACTCCACAGAAAATAGACAGATAAAATAGGGTTCAAAAATAGTTTAAGGAAAATCAAGTCTTACTCATAAGATAAAGCTTGACATGACACTTTGTCTATGTCTTCTCCTGCACAGTCTGACCTATAATTCAAAAGCTTCAATTACAGGGAGATACAATGTTCTTTATAGGTTTGTATATTTGCAACTTCTTCTAACAAAATGAGATCTTGTTGACATAATGTTGAACCAAGACATACAAGACAAAGCCAAGTGCATTTCTGAGCAAAAAAAAAAAAATCTGTGCAGCAGCTGCATAATTCAAGACGGAAATCTGCTTGGGTTAAACAATATACAAAGAAGATGGTAATAAATGTGGGTTTATTTATGGCTCCTGAACAATGATCTAGCATGCTGTTGAAAGTATCAGAGAAAGAAAAAAGTAGATTTGTCTTTCGTTAAAAAAAGTTGGGATGTAAGGACAACTTTGTCTAATAATATCAAAGGCCTTATTTGTTGCATACATATTTTTAATGGTAAAACTGTTGCTTCTGGGAGATGATAATTAGGCCACAATATTTATTTAGTAATTAGGTACAGCTTTGAATTGGCCTCTTATGTATGGCAATACAAAGTAGCCTTTTATTTCTCCTCTCACCCTGAATTTGTAGAGCCTGAATTTGTTAGATGGTTTAACATAGTAGATCAGTGTGGAATTTATGTTCAAATATTTGGTTGATTGATTGATTGATTATTTTTTAACAACCACATAGATAAATTTTCTCCAAGATGGTTTATCTTCAATGATTAGTCTTTCAGATTTTCCAATGTGATTTCATCTATCTACCTTGCTGCTGGTTGCCCTCTTTTCCTCTTTCCTTCCATTTTTTCCATTGTAGACCCATTATAGAGAGTTAGATCTTTACATAATGTGTCTAAAATCAGTTTGAACTTGATCCTTCTCCTTTTCAAACACAGCATCACAATCTCTCTCCCCCCCCCTCTTTCTCACACATACACACACACACACACATACATATTAATTCTGTGAATATATGTCAGCTGCTTTTAAGAAGCATTCCTGTTTACTTATATTGAAGTTTCCTTAGAGTTTTTTTAAATATATGCACAATAAAAGAAGAATTGAAGCAATCTATCCATGGCTTTCTTTACAGTATTTGTATGTATTTACATATATCATATATATAAATTTCTATCTCATCCATTGAAAACTGTAAAGAAATAGCTTAGCTGCTTATCATGGCACAGAGAAAAAATGCATACTGAATGCTTTTACTTTTTTAAAAACAAATTTTAGTGAGCAATCATGATAAAACATAGGAAGGCAGGAGGACAGGCAGGCAGGCAGGCAGCAGGAAGGAAGGAAGGAAGTTGTATATCTGAAATACCTGGAAGAGCCATTTATTGCATAATGTACCTACAATTATATTGTTTTCTTTATCTCTGATTTCAATTACAGACGGTTTCTATTTTGAGTTAGTTTTTTTCTGTTCATTTTATTTTTTATCCTACTCTGTTTAGATATTTTCCTTTAAAAGTGCAACACTTTCTGAACACAGAATTGTTTTTGGAAGTAATGACAAAGGCAGCATTTGCTATACTAATTAAACCAATCAATCAAACCATAAAATCAGATACATCTGCAAACATACAATATGCATACACATGTGTATACCATAGACCCATCTTTGTTGCAGGAAGGAGAGAATTTTTTCATACATTGTTCTCAGGAATAACTCCCTCCGTAGCCCAATAAGGTTACCCTTGTTTTATCAACTTTTAATTGTTAATTAATTTTAGTACTAATGCTTTCTAACTTTTAGATTCTTGAATGTTAACATGTTTTCTAGCCTCCACGAAAAGCCTTTGATTCAGTGGTACACAACAAGCTACTCCTAAAACTAAAATCTTGTGGTATCTCTGGACACCTGCATAACTGGATAGAAGCATTCCTGTCAAATAGACAACAAATGGTCAAAATTGGGAGTGTCCTATCAAAATCTGTACCTGTCAACAGTGGGGTCCCCCAAGGCAGTGTTCTAGGATGAACTCTTTTCATACTCTACATAAATGACCTCTGTGTTCATATCAAGAGCAACTGCGTTCTCTTTGCTGATAATGTAAAGCTATTCAACACCACAGACAATACTGCTACCCTTCAAAAAGATCTTGACTATGTATCAGAATGGTCAAACAAATGGCAACTTCAAATCTCAACAAATAAATGCTCTGTCCTACATATTGGCAAAAAAATATCAGAAAATAAAATACAAGCTGAATAGTCAAGACCTACTTGAGGATCCAAACTTTGTCAAGGACCTTGGAGTACTCATCTCAAATGATCTAAGTGCTACAGCCCACTGTAACTACATAGCCAAAAAGGCATTAAGAGTTGTTAAACTAATCCTATGTAGCTTTTTCTCTGGTAATATCACACTACTAACTAGAGCATACAAAACATTTGCTAGACCAATATTTGAATACAGCTCATCAGTCTGGAACCTGCATTACATATCTGATATTAATACAGTTGAGAAAGTCCAAAAATATTTCACAAGAAGAGTTCTCCACCCCTCTACTCATTGCAGAATACCTTATGCCACCAGATTTGAAATTCTAGACCTAGAAAACCTAGAACTATGCCACTTTCAGTCCGATCTAAGTATAGTACATAAAATCATACATTGCAATGTCCTACCTGTCAATGAATACTTCAGCTTCAACCATAACAATACAAGAGCACACAATAGATACAAACTCAAGGTAAACCGCACCAAACTTGACTGCAGAAAATACGACATCAGCAACAGAGTGGTCAATGTCAGGAATGCTCTCCCTGACTCTGTGGTTTCTTCCCCAAACCCCAAAATTTTAACCTTAGACTGTCTTCCATTGACTTCACCCCTTTCCAAAGAGGTCTGTACGGGGGGTGCATAAACGCAGCAATGTGCCTACCGTCCCTGTCCAATTGTTTCTTTTTATTTTTCTTATAAGTATCCATTTCATGTATTCATAACTATGTTTATACTTGTTATCTTATAATCGCTTGACAAAATAAATAAACAAACAAACAAACAAACAAATAAATAAATAAATAAATGAAATAATAAATGAAAGTTCACTAGACTAGATCAGAGATCTCCAAACTTGGCAACTTTAAGATTTCTGGACTTCAACTCCCAGAATTCTCCAGCCAGCTATTCCACAGTCCACAAGTCTTAAAGTTGCCAAGTTTGGGGACCCCTGGACTAGATGGTTTTAGAATTTCAATCCCAACACATAGAATGTTCCAGCATATAAGATTACCATTTGAATTTGTATCATAATAGAAACTTTATTTAAAAACCTTCAGTGTGAAACTAAGGAAAACTAACCCAACATATCCTGGATGGTCATAGATACCAATTGATGGGTTTTTCCCAAGATGAACTATGAATGCAGCCTGAGGAGGGAAATTTTGACCGAGATGTCACTGAGCAGGAAAATTTTAAATAACTCTTTGAATAACCCCATGTAAGTTGCAAGCTACTTCATATCTACAGCATTTTTCATTTCTACTGGAATGAGAAACTAGGAGGAGAGGCTTACACTTCCCATCCTCTTTTCTAATATAAACTTCTGTTTTAAAATAATTGGGGGAGAAATCTGGTTTTGGATTAGATTATCTGGTTGTATCTGAACATATGATTACCTACGTTCAAAGTATAATAAGCAATTATTACTGTTTCCTGTCCTACTTTTACTCAGCTTTAGCTTATCCTTCCACATTCATGAAGTACACCACTGTCACTTTTATAAGTAGTATAGACTGAATATTTTTATTCCATACATTTCTCAATGGTAATATTTAGTGTCTCTGTTGAATTTCAATAGTCTAGTTCAAACTGAGACTACAATAAAAGGATACTTGGTCTTATCTAGGTGTAAAGTAATTAACTTTAGAAGCCAATAGTGAGGATACTTAATTTAATTAAGCACTGTTTACATAAACAATTGCCATAATAACAGGATACATCATCTTCCAGTACACATAGAATGGAATATGTTTTTCTCAAAACAGATATTGACCTAATGCTAAGAGCAGACTGTCTCATTTTTTTTTTCTATGTAGAAATGGAACGCAGGGAATATTCAAGTAATTTTGCTGAAGGCTAGAGCAACCTAATTAGATTTTTTTTTTTTTTGTTCCACAAAGGCATAAAATAGTACTTGGAAATAACTCTTTAAAAATTAAATTCTTTGGGAGAAAATGCTTTTCTTGGCTGTGTAAATCCTAAACTACCTCCAGTGAATATCCTACACAAAAACACAAAGTGTCTATTAGCATTATGCGTAAACAGCCATTGGCGCAAGTGCATTACTCTGTACAGAATGTTGCAGACTGCAGAAGAGTTGCCATTAATTTCAACAAGCAGCTATGACTAGTCTTTAGAAGTTCTGGACTTGGTCTAAATGCTTCAAGACTGCTAAGGGTTGCAACATGGACTAGTGGCTGGCAGCAATGTGAAGGAAGATATAATTTAATCTATTATAAAAAGCACATGCAGAATCTGCCAAAGACATTTGAATGTGCTAAGGCAGGGGTGTCAAACTCAAGGCCTGAAGGCCAGATCTACCCCAAGGGTTGCTTAGATCTGGCCCATGGGGATGCCTTGGAAACAGTGAAAGACTGGCCTCTTCCAGTGAAAATGAAGCTCAAGAGGGCCACGCGTGGCCCCGGAGCTCCATTTTCACTGGCAGAGGGCTGCAGGAGGCTGTTGTGGCCAAAAACACAACCCGGGCAGGTCACACATGCCCCTCCGAAGCTCTGCTTTTGCTGGCAAAGTGCTAGCAAAACAAACTACTAGCAAAAGTACATTTTATTACAAGGCAAGGAGTCATCAAGAAATTCCTCCGCTGGAGACAATGGATCCCCTCAGCCTTGCCCGGGCTACCACAGGTACCCCCAACAGGAGTGACATTGAGCTGGTCATGCCCACCCTGGCCATGCCCCCCCTATCCTCCTGAGGTCAAACACAACCCTGAAATGGCCCTCAATGAAATTGAGTTTGACACACCGGTGCTAAGGTTTCAGTCTTCTACTAATTGTTCTCCAGTGGAAATTAATGCCAATAATGCCAACAAGAAGGAATCTAAAATAACTGTAGCAACCCTATGAGAAAAAAGCATCTTCAGAATCTAATACCTTCCTCAAAATGATGAGAACATCATCACATCACAGCATCACATTATATGACCTGCCCTATGAGTACATAAGTCTGATATTGCTATGCAGAAGAGCTGGAGCTTGCAGCATATCAAACTGGTTAATTGACGCCCCTTGTGGGAGTCTTTACCTCGAAGTAGAAATAAGTGTGAGCATTTTTATGTCATTGGATTCCCTATCACAAAAAGCCAAAAAACAGGCCAGTACTTTCTTTGTATGCTTCCTGCATATGAATTTTTTTTTTTTTTTTTGAAATAGTCATCTTGGGCTGAATCATATCTTCTGGAAAATCTATGCCAGGTAATCCATCTCTTCTTTCATCAGTTCTGCTCAATATCCTCAGGCAAGCAACTAAACAATGCTACAAGCATGGAACAGAAAATGAGGTTTTAGCCTATCAGAAGAAAGAGAGGAGAGTTGCATTCCACAGGATGATTTTGTATGAGAGAAGGTACACAAACAGTCCTTCTGCTATTTTCTACAAGGGTTTGAGAGTAATCTCACCATGCAAGGGGAATAGCCGGGGCTGGTTGTTGTTGTTTTTACTACATCACCAATATATCCTATAATGAATATGCTAGAAGAAAAAAAAAAGAGTGACCGATCTACACAAAAGGGGCATACAGTAGAACCTCCAGTCATGACCTTAATCCGTTCCAGGACTTCAGTTACAACTCGATTTGGTTGTGACTGGAAGCAAGATTGACTGTGCATGTGCAGACAAAAATAATGGAGTGGAAGGGGAAATCACCATGGCAGGAAAAACCACCACAGCTGTGTTTGGTCACCACCTGAAGATGTGTTCACAACCAGATGCAAAAATTTTCCAAAATTTTTGGCAATCAATTGGTTGTGGTCAGCAGTGTTCGTGATCCGAGGTTCCACTGTACTTTTTATCCTTTGCCTTATTGTTAAAGATATTCGACTAGTCTTATTAAAATGGAGGAGAGGAGAGAGATGGAAGATGGGTAGAGACAGGGATGAAACATGGTACTGTATTTTGTATGGGGCTACAAAAGGCCGCTGTTAATCTGGAGCATGGGTGCGAATGATGGAGACGAGCCAGTAGAAAACAGTGAACTTCAAACTCTTTATTTACATATTGAGACAGCTCAAACTCAAGGGCTGTTATAGCCCTCTTTATATAGGCAACTCATTAACTATTTAACCAATAGCAAAACTGGAGCGCTAGCTCCGTTAACCAATAGGAATGGCCGCTTAATGACCAATTGGATGCTCCTGAGCGGACCAATCCGATCCTGCCATTAACAGCCAATCAGAAGTGCAGGGTGAGAACCCTGAACTAGACTTCAAGCTCAAGATAACTTTATTGGTTTTATTCATTCATAACACCCCTTTATGAATGCCCACGGGGCGCAGTTACAAAGTCCTTAAGGTAGCACAGCTGTTTTATTAGTCTTTTCAATTTCTTCAAAGTGCCTAGCAGTTGGCTACACTTCTGCTGAGGTAGATCATTGTTCAATGGAAGGGGTGCCTTTGGTTCCGGGTTTGCGTTCCCGTCGTCACCAAGATCACTGGCCACTCCCTGGGGTGAATTCACTCTGGTCCCTGGTTCCTGTTCCTGCGTTTCAGTTCCATTTTCAGTCTCTTCAAAAAGGTCCTCCTCTAATTGTAATTCGCTTTCCTCTTTATCTCCCCCCCCTCAGTTTGGTCATAGGGGAGTTTGGAAATGCGAGACGGTAGCCGCGATCATAGTTGATCTATGTAGCGCTTCCAAAGTCTATTGTCAGAGCACTGAACGAGGTATGATCTTGGGCCGGTTATGCGGATCACGGTCACTCCTACCCACAGCGGATCGCCCGATAAGTTTTTAGTGAATACTAAATCGCCTAACTGAAAGGTACGGCATTGGCCGCTGGATCCAAGTGGCTTTTCCAGTTCGAAGGCTGGGTGTAATCGATCGAGATGGGAACGGAGCTTTTGTCCCATTAGCAGTTTGGCGGGAGTTTTGTTGGTGACGCTGTGAGGTGTGATGTGCTGCAGAAAAAGGATGCGGTTGATTTTCTCATCGATGTTGTTGTAGTCGATCTTTTGGAGAGTCTTTTTGACGAATTGAACCATGCGCTCAGCCCTACCGCTGGCAGCAGGGTGCGCAGGCGAAGTGAGCGCATGTCGAATACCACGGTCAGCTAGGTTCTGCTCAAATTGTAGTGCGGTAAATTGGGGCCCGTTGTCGGATACCAGAATGTGTGGTAATCCGTGGGTTGCAAAAAGTCTTTCCAGTCTTTTGATGACCGCGTCAGTGGTCGTGTTGCTCATTCAGTGAATCGCAAGCCAATTCGAGTAGGCATCAATGGTTAGCAGAAACGTGTGGCCTTTGGTTGGCCCAGCAAAGTCCAGATGGATGCGGGACCAGGGTCCCCACGGCATCTCCCATTCAGTTGGGGTTGCCTTAGGTGGAGCGTTGCTTGCTTCTTGGCATCTCCTGCAAGCCTTAACTCATGATTCGATTTGTCTGTCGATGCCTGGCCACCACGTGTAGCTTCGTGCTAGGCCCTTCATGCGCACGATGCCAGGGTGGCCATCGTGCAAGGTTTTTAGCAGTGTCTGTTGGAATCGTTCTGGGATAATGACTCTATCGCCCCAGATGACACAGCCCTTCTGCGAGAACAACTCTGTTTGACGACTTTTGAATGGTGCAAAGTCGTCTGGTACTTGGTCCAATGGCCATCCACATTCCACCCACGTGAGGACTCGCGCCAATATGGGGTCGTGTTTTGTTTCTCTCGCGATGTCACGGGCAGTTAATGGCGGCGTGTGGAGTGTCTCGATCTGCAACGCTGTCATCGTTGGTGCAGGATCGTTGATAGTTTCAGGGAGTGGTGTACGGCTCAGTGTGTCGGCGTGGGGAATGGCTTTACCAGGATGATATTGTAGCTGATAATTGTAGGCAGCCAAGAATTCTGACCAGTGGGTCATTCTGGGAGAAAGTATGTAGGGAGTTGGCTTGTCCCCAGCGATGCTCCCCAGCAATGGTTTGTGGTCAGTTACAAGGGTGAAAACCCGGCCGTACATGTACTCATGGAATCTTTTAACAGCCGATACAATCGCTAGGGCTTCTTTATTGATCTGGCTGTAATTTCGCTCGGTTTTCGAGAGCATCTTTGAGAAGTAAGCAACAGGGGCTTCATTACCGTTAGGTAACACATGGCTCAAAATGGCGCCCACTCCAAAAGGCGATGCATCACATGTTATGTTTATTGGCAAAGTCTCATTGTACTGCATTAGTACGGAGTCCGAAGTCAGTAGTTTTTTTACATTACGGAATGCCTGCTCTTCTTTGTGACCCCATACCCAGATTGCTTTTTTATCTAAAAGACGATGTAAAGGTTCAGCGACAGTCACCTTGTGTGGCAAGAATACATTATAGAAATTGATGAGGCCTAAGAACGCCTGGAGGTCTGTCTTGTTCTGGGGCCTGGGAGGTTTTTTATTGCTTTTAATTTGCTCTCAGTAGGGTGAATACCCTGACTGTCAATTAGGTACCCTAAGAATTCAACATGATCGGTACACATTTTGCACTTATTTTTCTTGACTTTCAGGCCGGCTTCCTGAAATTTTCATAATACCAGTCTTAAGCGCTCCCATAAGATTTTTTGAGTGGGGGCAGCAATGAGTACATCATCGAAATAGGGGACAACACCCTTGATCCCCTGCAATAGTCTCTCCATTAGGCTCTGAAAGATCCCTGGGGCTACACTGACTCCGAATTGAAGTCGCGTACACTTAAAGGCACCTCGGCATGTTACGATAGTCTGTGCCTGTGCTGTTTTTTCATCAACCGGCAATTGCTGATAAGCCTGAGCTAACTCTAGTTTAGTGAAGACTTTTCCGCCCCCCAGGGAATGGAGGAGGTGCTGTACCACCGGCACCGGATACGGGTTCTGTTGCAGGGCGTGGTTTAGGGTGGTTCGGTAGTCCCCACAAATTCTAATGGAGCCATCCGGCTTAATTGGTGTCACAATCGGCATTTCCCAAGGGGAGTGGTCAGTTGGCTTTAAAACTCCCTGGGCAATCAACTTATCCAGCTGCTCGTCGATTTTCAGCTTTAGAGCGAACGGAACTCGACGAGGCTTAAGGCGGATGGGAGCTATCTTTGGATTAAGGCTAAAGGATATCGGGGTCCCCTTGTACTCGCCTAGCTTTTCCTCGAAGACATCCCCGAATTCATGGGCGAGGTCTTCCTCCCAGTCACTGCTGCCAATTCGGTTAATGCCTGCCACTTCAATGCCGAGTGGTGCGAACCATTGTAGGCCTAACAGACTAGGCCGGTCCTTATCGATCACAGTCAGGGGTAAGTATGCCGTGCGGTTATTGAATGCAACCCGGACTCGACTGGATCCTGCAACTGGGATTCAGTTTCCCTGGTAGTCCTTTAACGTGAGCCATTGGAATTGAAGGTCTTGGCGCCGGATAGTGAGGATGAGTTGCTTGAGGGTTTTCCATGAGACCATTGAAAGAGACGATCCCGAGTCAACTTCCATTTGGCAAGGCCGATTTTCAATGTTCACGTTGACCTGAATTTTCTTAGCGTCTAATGAAGAGGCATGGCCAATAGTGAGTGTTTGGTGGGCCTTTTCCCGTCTCGCTAGATGACTCACGGGTTGGTTTCTGTAGGAGTGGTTTACTGGTTCTCGCCTTACAGGGCGATTCCCTGTCGATTGGCAGAGATTGGTTCCTTTCGAGGTCTGGCTGGGTCTGAGGAGGCTTCTGCAGACCCGTCCGATGTGGCCTCATTTCCCGCACTCATGGCAGAGCGTGTCGTGGAATTTGCAATTGGAACGGTAATGGTTGGCCCCGCAACCAGTGCACGGTTGCTGGGACTTCGGGTGTTGGTCCCAATCGGACCGCAGGCGATGGACCTCTTCTTCGTTGCTGTCTGACGACGAAGAGAGGTCCTCATGGTTGGCCGTCGAGAGCTGCCCTTCTGAGTTGGGTGAAATTTCGCTGGCCGGTTGGTATGTTGGAGTGCGATTTCAGCATAGTTGTGCAGCCGACTTCTTGATTGCTTCCGCTGCTGTAGCTTCAGCTATGGCGTCTTTAAGGGTGATATCGCCCTTTGTCATTATTTTGCTCTGTACGTTTAGAGCGTCTAGCCCGAGGACTACTCAGTCTCTCAAAGCCTCTTCCAGGTCAGTGAAATCGCAAAGGCCTCCCAAGTTCCGGAGGTCTGCAACGAAATTGGTGACGCTTTCTCCTTTCCGCTGGTTCCTTTGATAGAACTCGTATCATCTTACGAGTGTTGGAACGGTGGGTGCATAGTGGGCCCTTAGTAGCGGTTCGAGGATGTCCCAGTCCATGGCCTTCACTTCAGCTGGTTTCGCTAATGCCTTAGCCATTTTGAATACCATTGGCCCGCAGTGCGTTAGGAATACTGCCCGTTTCTTCCTGGCCATGGCATCCTTCAGATTATTTGTTTCTAAAAACATTTGGAAACGATCCATGTAGGACTCCCAGTCCTCTTGAGCTGGATCGAATGGAGCGGGTGGTATTACGCTGCCGGACATGGTTCCGCCGTTGTGCGCTTCAGCCACGTGCTTAGTTGGCTCCGATGTCATCCAATCCCACCTTCGTCGCCAGTGTTAAGTCTGGAGCATGGGTGTGAATGATGGAGACGAGCCGGTAGTGAACTTCAAACTCTTTATTTACATATTGAGACAGCTCAAACTCAAGGGCTGTTATAGCCCTCCTTATATAAGCAACTCATTAACTATTTAACCAATAGCAAACCTGGAGCACTAGCTCCGTTAACCAATGGGAATGGCCAGTTAATGGCCAATCAGATGCTCCTGAGCAGACCAATCCGATCCTGCCATTAACAGCCAATCAGAAGTGCAGAGCCAGAACCCTGCACTAGACTTCAAGCTCAAGATAACTTTATTGGTTTAATTCATTCATAACAGCTGCAACCACCCAAATGAAGCCACACTCTCTTTTTATCTACAAGGAACAGCAAAAAGTGAAGGGTTCAATAGTGAGAGGTATGTGGGTTGGATTGAGAGAGGGAGGGAGGGAGGGAGGGGATAGAAAGAGAGAAAGAATGAGAGAGAGTTACTTAGTGGCACAAATTTACCCAGCTGCCTTTCATGCCTAACAGAACTCGAATCTGGATTTTCCCACTCTTAGTCCAACACCTTGCTGGCTATCAGTAATTTAGCCAGGACAAATACCATTCTTCATGATCCGCTGACAATGTTAAGTATCAGGAGGCTTATATCAACCATTGCAAAGTGGAAAATCTTCTGTGTTGGGTCTATAATAATGAATTCCCCACTTCAACCTCTTTTCATTTTTAAAATGACACTTGCTTGGAACCAGCCTTGAATCTTTGGTGCAAGTTCAAATGGCAAAAAGAAAATGTTCTTGGAACCAGCCTTGAATCTTTGGTGCAAGTTCAAATGGCAAAAACAAAATGTAATCTCTATCTCTTCCTAAATTTATTTGTCAGCCACCCATCCCTGGACTCACATTGCATCATTTTAAGCCATCTTTTATTAGCCATAAAATAATCCAATCATCATGAAATCCGGCAAGCTGTTCAAAGTGATCCAGGGTTTGCTATTCACCAAGTCTCATAAACCTGAAATGTATACTTCATAAAAGTATTTATAACCAATAGTATGTTACTAAACAACAATGCCCTCCTAATTATTATTTTAATCTACATGTACACAGTATACAGTCCATTTCTTTGTTAATATTCCTTGAAGCAGTAGTCATAAATTATGATGAAAATAAAGGAAAAACCTTCATACCTGATAATTTTGCAAAACATATACAGTCATTATAATAGTGCTTTCAATTATTTATTAAGCCAGCTTGAATTTCTAATTCCAAAATAATACCAAAGCTTTATTTGGAAAACCTAACATCCTATGACTTTAACACCATCAAACAACATCTGCCTATCCCAAGTCCTTGGGAAGGACTCAATAGCTGAACAAAAATGCCAAATTCAGTGTAAACATCTGGCTGACTGTGTGACAAACAACAACAATAATTAAACATTACCGATGTGACAAAATCGCCATCGGCCAAATTGCAAAAGGCAGCTTTACTTGGAACAGTTTGCTGCACCCTGCAATGATACCTTTAACACCATCAAGCAACATTTGCTATCCCAGGTCCTTAAGGAAGGATTTGCTAGGTGGGAAAAAATTCAAATCCAATCTAAACATCTGCTGACTGTTCAACCAACCATAATAATCATAAACATCTCTTTGATGAGTCCCATTCACTTTTCTGTTCTGGGGAAAGAGCTTGCTCAAAAGTGTAATGTAAATGACCGAACTGGTAGTTAACCCTGTCAGATCCCATCCCTACCTTCACGATATATAAACTGGTGTTTTGGATTTTACATAATTTCTTCATGGTTTGGCAATTGAGCTTGGCATTTTAATTTAATCCATAAATCTATAAGCCTATCAGTTAATCATCTATCCATCTATCCAAAGTAATCTAATTTATACACCTTTGATTTTTATCCCCACAGCAAAATCCACCATCAAAATCTTTTTCCGTCATCTCTTGTATGGATTATTGCAGTGTCTATACATGGGTTACTCTTTTTTTTTTTGAAAAAGTTTTTATTAATTTTCTACAAACAAACAAGACAAACAAAACATAAAAACATCAACTCTTATATGTACATCCAGTGTGTCAGTTGGTTCATCATTTTTGTGCATTCATTCTGTAGTCTCAATTACAATTATATTACATAACAACTCATATTGTCAATCCAAACTTATATATCCTAATATCACTAAAAAAAGAAGTTTTTGACTATATTTTTAATCATTCATGCTTAATGAGCTAACAATACTTTAAACCAGTTTACTCTATAACAAATCATCTAGTCATATCAAATCAATCCTAAAAAATCCTTTATAAATATAATAGCAAATAGCAAAATAATAGCAAAATAAAGATATTCCTTACTATCTAGCATTCTAAATATTCTATTATCATATTTTATCATCTAGCCATTTATAAAAAAGATCCCAAATTTCGTAAAATTGTTTATCCTCTTGCTCTCTAATTTCAAATGTCAATCTGCTCATCTCAGCACATTCCAATATTTTCTTAATAATTTCTTCCTGTAATGGTATTTTCTCATTCTTCCAATTTTTAGCAAATACAATCCTGGCTGCTGTTAATACATTTACAATCAGGTATTTCAAATCTTTACTATATATATCAGGTAAAATTCCCAGTAAGAAGATCTCTGGTTTCAAATCTATATGTTTCTTTATCATTTTTTCCAACCACATGCGAATTATAGTCCAATATTTTCTAGCATCCTCACAAGTCCACCACATATGGTAATACAAGCCGGGTATCTGATGACATTTCCAGCATTTTTCAGATTTGTTCTTAAACATTCTTGCTATTCTTGTCGGAGGAAAGTGCCACCTGTAAAACATCTTATACAAGTTTTCTTTATATGCTGTTGACATTGTCATTTTATAATTTTGAGACCACAATTTCTGCCATTTCTCTAAATCAATCCCATATCCAAAATTCTTCCCCCAAACAATCATAGTTTCTTTGACTTGTTCTTCCTCTAATTTCATTCCCAATAAATAACCATATAGTTTTTTAATCACCTTCTCATCAGTACCCATCAAGATCTTATCTAAATCAGTCTGTTTATCATAAAATCCCTCCGTATTAGAATCTTCATCATACCTTGAGTGTATTTGTGCATATGAAAACCAATTCATCCTTATACCTTGTTCCTCTAAGTTTTGGATCGATTTAAGTTCACCCTTTTCATCCAAAAGTTCCCCATATCTAACTGTTTGTTCCTTCTTATAGATTATAGGATAGGAAAATGCTTCAATGGTCGATAACCAAACTGGAATTTTCAAATAACATTGTCTTTTTATCTTCTCCCAATTTAACCACAAAGACTCCCGTACATAGTGTCTTCTAAAATAACCCTGTGTTTTAGTTCCCTTATACCATAAAAAAGCATACCAACCCAACAGCAAGTCATGCCTTTCTAATGTCAACAACCTATGTTTCCTTAATGTTATCCATTCTTTGACCCACATCAAACTTGCAGCTTGATAATACAATTCCCAATTAGGCAGACCAAAACCTCCTCTGATTCTAGCATCTTGCAAAAGCTTTAGCTTTATTCTCGCTTTTTTACCTTGCCATATAAACTTCAACATAATTTTATTTAAATCTTCAAAATAGTCTTTTCCAAGCCTAATTGGTATTGTTTGAAACAAAAATAAGATTCTAGGTAAGATATTCATCTTAATTGTTGAAATCCTCCCTATTAATGAAAATTGCAAGTTTTCCCACTTCTTCAAATCTGTAGTTATCTGTTGTTTAAGTTTAATATAATTATTCTCCTTTAATGTGCTACATCTTGTTGTCAAATATATCCCCAGATACTTAACCTTATTTGTAACTTGAATTTTCAAAAGATCTGCCAATTCTTCTCTCTGTCTCAATAGCATATTCTTTGTCAAAATCTTTGTTTTGTCTTTATTTATTTTCAAACCAGCCACCTCTCCATATGCCTCTATCCTTTCAAGTAACTTTGGAGCTGTTTCTAGCGGATCTTCCAAAATAAAAGCTAAGTCATCAGCAAAAGCTTGTAGCTTAAATTCTTCCTTCTTAATTTTCATTCCTTTTATGCTTTTATCATCCCTAATATTTCTATTCAACACTTCCAAGGTCAAAACAAATAGCAAAGGAGATAGGGGGCATCCTTGTCTTGTGCCTTTCCTTATATTAATAAAATCTGTAAGTTCCCCCTCCATCATTACCCTTGCTGTCTGTTTATTATATATAGCTTCTATTGCTTGAATAAATGTTTTAGCGAAACCCATCTGCTCCAATAATAATAACATAAATCTCCAGTTCACGTTATCAAATGCTTTTTGAGCATCTAGGAATATCAAAGCCATTTGCTTTTCAGGATGAGCCTCATAGTATTCCAAGGTGTCCAAGATTACTCTCATATTGTCTCTAATTTGTCTCTTTGGCAGAAATCCATTTTGATCTGAGTGAATAAAATTATTTAAATATTTTTTAAGTCTTTCTGCTAAGATTGAAGCAAAGATTTTATAGTCTGCATTCAATAAAGAAATAGGTCTATAATTCTTAATTTGCAATGGATCAGTCTCTTCCTTTGGTATGAGTGTAATATAAGCCTCTGACCATGTTTTAGGTATCATCTTTTTTAACATAACTTCATTCATAACTTCTAACAATGGGATGCTCAATAATTCTTGAAATGTTTTATAAAATTCTACTGGAAGCCCATCTGGACCCGGAGCTTTCCCATTATTTTGTCTCTTAAATGCTTCATTTAGTTCCATCATTGTTATATTGCTTTCTAGCATTTCTTCAGTCTCTTTAGGTATCTTTGGTAAATTAGCTTCCTGTAAATACTGTTTGACTTTTTCTTCATCAATATTTTCCTGTTTATATAATTGCCCATAAAAATCTCGAATAATTTCTTTTTTCTCCTTATTCCCATAACAAACTTGGCCTTGTTCATCTATTAACTTCAATATTTTTCTTGATTCCTTCTCTTTTCTCAATTTATATGCTAGCCATCTACCTGGTTTATTTGCATCTTCAAAATAATTCTGTTTAGAGTTTCTAATTTTCTGTGCCAGTTCTTCTTTCTCTATTAATTCCATTTTATGTTTGATTACATCCAGCTTCAATTTAATATCCTTTTTCTGTGGCATTTTCTGTAATTCTTTTTCAAGAATTTTATACTCATCTTCCAAGGCCTTAGAAGCTTGCCTTTTCCTAATATTCTTTTTTCTTGTATAATCTATTATCAAACCTCTAGCGTATGCCTTCATTGTATCCCACACATTTTGCGTTGAAGTATCTTCTTTTTTATTTTCTCTGAAGAAAAAAGCCAATTCCTTCTCCATCCATTGTGTAAAATCTTTCTCCTTTAAAATAGTATTATTTAATGTCCATCTCGATCTTTTTTTTTGTCCCTTCCATTTAATTGTCATTGGGCTATGATCTGCCCAGGTACTTGTTTCAATATTTGTTTCTTTAATATTAGATATTAGTTCTGTTGAGATCCAAATCATATCTAATCTGGACCATGATAAATGTCTATTTGAATAAAAAGTATATTGTTTAGCTTTAACATTTCTTTCTCTCCAAATATCTTTTAAAGTTAATTCATCTGTCATTTTAAAAAAGGACCTTGGGAGAGCCTTTCTATTTTGCTTTGTTGTTGTTGCTATATAGTCCAGTTTATTGTCCACAATTCCATTAAAATCTCCCATCATAATTATATTAACATAGTCCAGTCCAATTATTTTCATATGTAGCTTTTTATAAAACTCTTCTTGTTTATCATTCGGAGCATAAATTGCAATCAAGAGTATTTTTATATTATTGTCCATTATTTCTACCATTAATACTCTTCCATCTTCATCCGTGTAAATCAATTTTGCTGGAATAGCCTCTTTAATGTATAAAACCACACCTCTTTTCTTACATTGAGTCAAAGAGGTAAATATTTTCCCTAATTTTGGCTGTAATAACAATTGTTCATGTTGTTTTTTAATGTGAACTTCTTGTAAACAAATTATATCAAATTTTAATTTCTCTAATTTATGAAAAGTTTTCCTTCTTTTAACAGCTGAATTAAGTCCATTTATATTCATTGTAATCAGTTTTTTTTCCTCCATGATTATCCTTTATATTTAGGTCTAACAGCTCTCGTGGATCTCACTTCACGCTGTTCTTTATTATCCATCTGTCCCCCTGCTGCTCCTTTCTCTTTTTCAGTCTCCAGTTGTTCATCTTGAAACTCAATTGATAAAGCCTCTTTCTCTGCTTCCTCTCTTCTTCCTCCAAATAATTCTGCATGAAAAAGTTCTGCTTTCTCAATTGAATCAATTCTATATCTTTGCTCTTGCCACCCAAACACTAGTCCTTCTGGAATCAGCCATCTATAATTCACTTCATTTTCCAATAGTATTTTGGTCAGAAATCGATATTCTCTTCTCATCTCTCTCACTCTTCTGGGTATTTGTTTTAAAACCACAACCTCTTTACCCTTGCATTTCAGTGTTTTCTCTCTTACTACTTGTAATATTTGCGTTTTAATGGATTTTTTGGTAAATCTAATATGGACTTCCCTGGGTAATTTATTTCTCATCGCATATCTTGTATAGACTCGATATATCTCATCTATTCCATCCATCATCTTTTCCTCTGTAATTTCCAAAACATCTGCCAAAATTTCTATCATTACCGCTGCCAAATTTTCTCCTTTTTCCTCTTCTATATTTTGAAATCTGAGGTAAAATTCTGACCTTTCCATCTCCCACCTCAACATCCCACCTTTTTCTTGTTCAACCGCTGTTAGTCTGCAGTCAATATTTCCAATCTTCTTCTCTCTTTGTTTTCCTTCTTCCTCAATTTTTTGGAATCTCTCCTCATACTTAACCATCATTTGTTTAATATTTTCCACTTTTTCATCAGTCTTCTCTATTCTTTGTTCAATATTTTCTGCTCTTTGTTCAATATTTTCTGCTCTTTGTTCAATCTTTTCTATTCTTTGTTCAATATTTTCTGTTCTTTGTTCAATATTTCCTGTTCTTTGTTCAATGATATCTGATTTTGTCTTGAGATCTTGGATTCCTTGCATAATCATCTGTAAAGTTATTTTTTCTTGTTTCTTATCTTGCTTCAACATTGTCTGAATTAAACATTGTCCTCCAACTGGTGGGGAAGCAGAGGTAGAAGCAGAAATGCCAGATGGTATTGGTTTCCTGCTCATTTCAATGTTTCCAAAACTTCAAATTCTTCTTGACTTTTAATCCAACTGGTAGAGAAGCCAATTATAATCCAAAATGGAGAACTCCAATAGTAAAAAACACGAAACCAAAGAAGAAACAGGAAAAAAGGAAGAAGAAAGATCTTCAGGTTCTTCTAGACCCTAATCCAATTACGAGATAGTCCACCATAAAAAAGGAAAAAATAGAAAGGAGAAAACAAACACATCTAAAAATAATAATATTGATTAAGAGCAAAAGAAAAAGGAAAAAAGAAAAAGCAAAAAGAGAAAAAACAAAAAAAAACAAAAAGTTCCTTCAAATTCTTCACACCTTAATCCAATTAAAAAGTCTCAATAATCCAAAAAAAAAAAAAAAACAACCTCAACAACAAAGTAGTCCAAAAACATAAATATGAAAAGCAAAAAAGTCCCAATAAAAAAGAAAAGAAAAATGAAGAAGAAAAAACTCTGAGGCTTTCCCTTTAAAATAAAAGGCAAAAATAAAAATATTACTAAAATTAAAATTTAGAAGAAGGCTAGCGAATGGGGTATATATAAGAAAACACACTGCACTTTGTTATTTATCCAAGGCTCTTGTTATGACTCTCTTCTCCAGCAGCTTCAAAGCCAAACCTCAAGTATTATTGATAACAGTCCAGGAAAGCACCTGCAATAATATTTTGCTGTGCTCTCCCTCTATCTTATCACATTAAAAAGTCCTTGAGATGAGGTCTTTTTGCAATTCTCTCCAATTCACATAAAGATACTTTCAAGCCTCTAGTTGGCAGTGTTACAAAGTTTCTTAATGCTCTTTCTCCCCGCCCGCCAGAAAAAAAGAATAATATATACGGAAAAAAAAGAAAAAATAGCCAAAGGGAGCCTCTATCCTAAAGAAAGTTAAAAAATCAAAGGAAGCATAAAATCAAAGGGAGCATAAAAATATATATAAGAGAAAATTCAATCCGGTTACCTACAAAGTCACAGTAAAATCTTTCCCAAAAAGTATAAAGAAAAGAGAAAAAAAAAACCAAGCCTCAATTTGACATCACTTTAAAAAACGCCGCTCAAAACAATTTCAGTCAAAAAAAAAATCTCACAGCTTTCTTCTTTATATCGGATGAACTTTCCAACCTTAGCGAATTTACAGCACAAAAGAGTTTTTCTCACCCAGCCGACACACTTCACTCCAATCACTTTCTTTCCGGAGCTGTCCCGACTTCAGCAGCTATGGAGGCTGCCTCTCCGCCGCCAGCAAAAGGGCTTCTTCCGGATCAAACCAGAGATTTTGCGATATCTCTGGGATCCTGGAACAATGCCCTTCACGATCACCGTCTCTACGGGACGGTTTAGGTCCGTTAGGACCGACCAGGGGCGAAAATATCGGCTGCGATCTCAGAGCCCCGAGATCACAGCTGTATCACCGGAACGAAGCTCCGCCTTCTCCCCTACATGGGCTACTCTTGAAGAGTATTCAGGAGCTATAGCTGGTACAGAGCATGAACAATTTTGGATACCTCAAGGATGATACACATAATACTCCACTGTGTGAACTACATTAGATGCTGGTTTGCTTCAGTCCAATTCAACGTGGTTGAAGTCCTACATGGCATAGGGCCAAGTTATCTGAGGATTTATCTTGTCTCCATACTATTGGCCCATCCCACCATTTCCAGTGGAAAGGTATGTTGCAGACCCTGCTGTTGCCTCCACTCTCTATAATATTCTTCCCCCAGAAGGTGAGGCAGGCCTCCACTTAATTAGTGCTACATTACTTAATTACCCTGCTTGTTACAGTAGTCCTTGGCTTATAACTATTCATTTAGCAACTGTTTAAAGTTATAACAGCATTGAAAAAATGACTTACAACTGATCCTAACACTTATAACTATCATAGCATCCTCACAGTAAAATGGGACAATTTGGCATGGCCCTCCCCATAGTCATATGATCAAAATTGTGGCAATATGTGATATTGCAGCATTCCGTGGCCCTATGATTTCTATTTATGACTTTGCAAAGTCAGAATCTGGAGGAAAGCCAGATTCATTTAATAACCATGTGATTCACTTAGCAATAGCAATAGCACTTAGACATATATACCACTTCACAGTGCTTTACAGCTTTTTCTAAGTGGTTTATAGTGTCAGCATATTGCTTCCAAAAATCTGGGTTCTTATTAACAACTGCAGTGATTTAAGAACAATTGCAAAAAGGTCATAAAATTGGGCATGACTTACTTAATAACTGCCCTGTTTAGCAATGTAAAATCTGGTCCTAATTATGATTGTAAGCCAAGGACTACCTGTAAGGATAAGTACAGTCATGGCACCTACAAGGAATGTGGTATGCACCTGTTGGACTTTGGTTTAGCTCTTCTAGAAGGAGCTCAGGAAAGGGGCTCGTGGAATAAAAGCAATTGGGGTCTTAGGATTTTGGGAAGAGGGGCAGATGAAACTAGTGTTTGCACAGCATGCTAAATTTGGCTAACTAAGCCACACAGAATTTTGAATCAGTATAGCATTTATGTATTTATTTTTTTTGTTTGACTCTGGGGATCAAGAAAACAATAAAATGTCAACAATATGTGCCCCAGCTTTATTAAAAATGACTAAAGGAAAGAGGATTATGGGTCTGCTAGCTGACAGTTTAAACTAAATGCCAGCTGCTGGATTAAGTATTTTTAAACATATTGTTCACAGTATTGTATTTCAGATGTCAGTGAAAATTTTGCTAGTAGTAAACCTAATCTTATTGCACCAAATACAGGTGTCATGCCCCTGGTGGAGTCTGACTCTGAGGAAGAGGAGGAACAGCCAAAAGGGAGTGGAAGTGTGGCTCCAGAGGTGGTGGAGGAGGCTGGGGAAGGGCAGAGGCCAGCTGAGCAGTCAGAGGAGGATCCAGGCCCATCCCCTATCCACCCTAGGTCATGCAGGGAGGAGAGGATCAGGGAAAAGTGAGTTCTACTCAAGAGATTACCATGATCCTCCTCGTGGCTTGCAGGTGGGAGCTATGTATATAAGTTTGCAACTACGCAGTTAGAATTGCTGAAGTCAATTAATGTTTACCTTGAAAGAGGCTTATCTTTGCTGGCATTCTTCCCATGGACTTTTCTCGGTTATTTTCATGGAGTTTATAATTAGTTATCTTGGCTTGCTTCGGAACTCTCATCAATGCGGTTTGTTTTGGATTTCTGTTTGCCTCATTATTTACTTTTGTGACTTTAAACTGTGTCTAATAAAACAGTGAAGTTAAGTTGAAGGCTTTACTGGACTTTAATATATGTTTTGGGTTTGGGGTTATTTTGAGAGACTATGGGTCATCACAACAGGTTTTCAGTACTAGAATGATCTCATTCCTAAATTGTTTCTGCAGAGGGAGAGATGGCTCTTAAAACTCTGCACCAGGGGAGTATAATGCTATATAAATATAAGATGAAATGAAATGAGCACTGTATAGCTTTCTTTGATCAGTTCTAGATTTGGCTTCAGAAGACATAAATCCCCTTGATTTATGCAATAGAGAAACTTGGAAGACAAAGCTAAGAGGGGTAATTTTCATAGTTTTGCCCATTTTAGTCAAACAATTAAGTAGGATTAAGTCTTTGATGGTGAGTGTTTTTACGTTTCCAAACCTGGTATACAACAGCAGAAACTTCCACTCAGGATACTCTATTAAGTCAGTGTTGCTACTGGAGAAAAGATGGGATAGAAATTCAGCAAGCTTCAAAACCAAGAATTTCCCATGATATTCTGCTTGGTATCTTGCTGGATAAAGAAACTGATTTGCATCTATCTTATATGTCTATATCTATATATTTATATATCCAGCCATTATCACTATCATCTCTCTGTATATCATCTATCTGTCAGTCTGTCAGTCTTTCTGTCTGTTTCTTCGCTATCTATCTATCTATCTATCTATCTATCTATCTATCTATCTATCTATCTATCATCTAGCTAGCTAGCTATCATCTAGCTGTCTAGCTAGCTATCATCTAACAATTACATTTATAGGGCAGCCATCTCATCATTAAATGACTCTCATTTTCCCTCCCCCATTTTTTTCATTCCTCTTCAAATGATAAATGGATTAGAAATTATTTCAAAGGGAAAAAAAAGCCTCAATTACCCCCTCAGTGTAGAGTGCAATACTCTTGGGCTTCTTTGATGGCAAGGTATCCTAGGAGAGCCTGTCCCTGTCTGGCCCTTCATGATGTAATCATCTCTTCAGCTTCTTCTCATGCTTCCTGAGGGAAAACAACAGGTGGAAATGTCTCCCTTTGGAATTTTAAGTAGTGGTGCTGCTGCGGCTGTCTAGAAATCACTGATGAATTTGTCATTTCCCTCAAGAGAAATAATATGCCCAACTTCCCACTACCACTCATTCACCACAGGGCCCTTGCTCTTAGGTCTCTTCAACTCTCCAAAGGGGGGAAAAAAACCATTTCTTTGATGATAACATTCTGGCAAATCCTTGCTGCTCCTGGCTAGTTTGAAAGAAAGATCTTTTCAGTATCGATCTTCTGATATATTTATGCTTGCTGTTAGATCTAGGGTGGATCGGTTCGAAGGAGACATGAGACCATTCAGTGATTTCAGCTCTTCATTGTAGATGAGAATAGTCTGGAGAATGCGAGCCACGGCAGCCCTTCATATAGGGCTGGCTCGCAGCTCGGCGGCCAATGGCAGCGCTTTGAATCTCCCGCAATCGGCACAGCCAATCACGGTAGATTCCTAAGGCTCCAATCATGGCCGAGTATTCGACCAATCAGGTCGCTTTCCATTCGGACCAATCAGTTAAGAGGGTTTGGAGTATGCTAATATTGTACACCCCTCCCCTCTTGGTTTCGCCCGTCGGTGCGTTGTGATGTAGTCACATAAGTAGGTGGGGCTTTGTACCTGCCTACTTGACTTGCGTGGTTCAGTTCTGGTGTGGTGGTCGACCGGTTTGGATGCCTTCTCTGTCGCTCCAGTTCCTTGGGATGGAACCGCCTGGAACGTTGAGCTGGGCCTTTCTGGATAGCTCCCTCCCAGTCTACCTGGGCTGGTGGAGCTGCCGTTTCTGTTGTTCCCGCCGGATCTTTCCAGGCTGGTTGAACTGGTTTGGCTGCTCCTTCCAGGTGAAGATTCCGGGGTTTCATGTTCCATGGGTCCTGCATCTACAGGTGAGTAGCATCGGTTTATTTGTGGTTTATTTATTGTGGGTGGGGGTTGTTCTGTTTGTGTTAGTTGGTTCCCTTTGGCTCTTTCTTTCTCGCTTGCCGATTCCCCCCCCCCCTTTCTAGTTACCTGCTCTGGTAGTTGGTTGTTGGTGACAGCTATCCTCGATCTTAGCTGGTTGATGTGTCGTTTCCAGCTTTTTCCGTCGCTTGTCTCTAATCGGTATGATATGGGGCCGGTTATCTGGGTGATTGTTGCTGGTACCCAGAGTGGTTCTCCTGACAGGTTTTTCGCGTATACCGTGTCCCCTATTTTAAATAGTCTGTGTTTGCTTGAGGAACCTGGGGGTTTGTCTGGGTTGTATGTTGGATGCATTCTATCTAGGGTTGACCGCAGTTTCCTACCCATCATCAGTTCTGCTGGGCTTCTATTTGTGGTTGCGCTAGGTGTGATATGTTGTATGAGGAGCATTTTATTAATTTTGTCCTGTATGTTGGCTGCTTCTATTTTTTGGATGGCCTTCTTAGTGTATTGAACCATGCGTTCCGCTCGTCCGTTCGCTGCTGGATTTGCTGGTGCGGTTAATGCATGGCGTATTCCTTGGCCTGCCAGAAATTGCTCAAATGCTAGGGCGGTAAATTGGGGCCCGTTATCCGATATTATTACATCTGGCAGGCCGTGCGTGGCAAACAGTTTGCTCAGTTTTCTGATTACCGCCTCTGTTGTGGTAGATTTCATGGTGCTTACCTCCAGCCAGTTGGAGTAAGCATCCACTGTGATAAGGTACATGTGTCCCTTGGTTGGCCCCACAAAGTCTATGTGAATCCTAGACCACGAGCCTCTGGGTGTTTCCCATTCTTGGATTGGGGCTGCGGAGGGTTAGGCCTGGATTCTTGGCATTGCTTGCATCTGGCCACCCAGGTTTCGATCTGTTTGTCCATTCCTGGCCACCATGCGTAGCTTCTGGCCAGGCTTTTCATTTTGACCATCCCTGGGTGCCCCTCATGCAGCATCCCCAATACCCTTTCCTGTAATGTTTCCGGAATTACCACTCTGTCCCCCCAAAGTATGCAGCCCTTCTCAGTAAAGAGTTCCATTTGTCTGTTCTGGAAGGGTCTGAATAGTTCGTCCTTGTCCCCTTCCAGCCACCCTTTTCCAACCCAGCTCAAGACTCATGCCAGCCGCTTGTCTTTATTTGTTTCTCTGGCAATGTCTGGCGCGATCACGAGTGGGTTGGATATTGTCTCTATTTGGAGTACCTCTGTTGTGGTGCTGGGTTGTCTTCCCGGTCAGGTAGGGGTGAGTGGCTCAGGGCGTCTGCGTGGGTGATGTCCTTGCCGGGTCGGTGTATCAGCTGGTAATTGTATGCTGCTAGGAATTCGGACCACCTAGTCATTCTTGGCGATAGAATGTTCGGTGTGGCCCTGTTTCCTGCCAGGATTCCTAGCAGCGGTTTGTGGTCCATGATGATTGTAAAAGTCCTACCGTAAAGGTATTCGTGAAATTTTTTGATGCCGGCGACAACTGCTAGAGCCTCTTTGTCGAGCTGACTGTAGTTCCGTTCTGGCTTTGAAAGTGTCCTTGACGAGAAAGCAATGGGTGCTTCCCTCCCGTCTGGTAGCTGGTGGCTGAGGATGGCACCGATCCCAAATGGTGACACATTGCAAGTTACCATCAATGGCAGGGTCTCGCTGTACTGGATTAGTACCACGTCGGATGTTAGCAGGTTCTTTGTGTTGTTGAAGGCGCTCTCTTCCCGTGCTCCCCAGGTCCAGGTGGCTGTTTTATCTAACAGCCTATGCAGCGGTTCCGCCACGGTCGCCTTTTGAGGTAGGAAGACATTGTAAAAGTTTAACAGTCCCAAGAAAGCCTGTAATTCCATTTTGTTTTTGGGTCGAGGTGCTTCCCTTATGGCTCTCAGCTTCTTTTTCTGTGGGGTGGATCCCTTGTTTGTCTAGGAGGTACCCTAGAAATTCGACCCTCTCGGCCCATAGTTGGCACTTCCCCTTCTTGACTTTAAGTCCTGAGTCTCTGAATTTTTTCAGTACTTCCCTCAATCTGGCTTCTAGTTGTTTTTCATTTTTCGCGGCCACCAAGACATCGTCAAAGTAGGGCACAATCCCTTCTATGCCCTGGAGGAGTCTTTCCATAAGGCTTTGGAAGACCCAAGGTGCCACGCTGACTCCAAATTGGAGCCGGTTGCAGCGGAAAGCCCCTCGGTGCGTTACGATGGTTTGGGCTTCTGCTATTGTGGCATCGACCGGCAACTGCTGGTAGGCTTGTGCCAAGTCGAGCTTTGTGAAAATTCGGCCTCCCCCCAGTGAGTGCAGAAGATGCTGGACTACTGGGACAGAGTATGCACTTTGTTGGAGCGCATGGTTTAGGGTGGCCTTGTAGTCACCACAAATTCTCACAGACCCATCTGGCTCGATGGGGGTGATGTTTGGGGTCTCCCACCGGGCATGATCGATCGGTTCCAGCAACCCTTGCGCGATGAGCTTATCGAGCTGCTCATCGATCTTGGGCTTGAGTGCAAATGGCACTCGCCTGGGCTTAAGGCGGATTGGCACGATGCTCGGGTCTATGTTAAATGAGATAGGGGACCCCTGGTACTTGCCTAGGCTGTCATCGAAGACTTTCCGGAAATCCCTCACGAGTGCTGCTTCCCAGTCTGCCTCTCCGATGTGGTGTATCCCAGTTACTTCGATGCCCAGGCGTGCGAACCACTGTAGTCCCAACAGGTTCGGGTGATCTCGGTCGATGATTGTCAGGTGTAGCACTTCTGTGTGGCCCTTGAAGGTGACCTTAAAATGGCCTCTGATAGTCTTTGAGGGTTAGTGTTTGGTCTTCCAGTTCGTGGCGGCAGATGATGGGAACCAGGCGCTTGAGTGTGCGCCAGAAGACTATTGAGAGGAAGGACCCTGAGTCCACCTCCATGTCGCATTGCTGGTCTTCTATCCCGACTGTCACATATACTTTCCTGGCATTGCTGGTGGAGGAATGACCGATGAGGACGGTCTGGTGTGTTTCCTCTCTTTGTCTCGTCTTCTGGAGTCGCCTGTTCCGACCTTCTCAGCTCCAGCAGTTCTCCATCCGGCGATCGCGGTTCCTGGTGGGAGTGCTTTCTCTCTGTCAGGGGCTGGCGTCTCGTCGTCGTGGGCTGTAGTGTTTTTTATTCTGGCATACTTTGGCGATGTGCCCCCGTTTCTCGCAATGCCTGCAAATGGCATCGAGAAAATGGCAGTCTGCTTGGGGGTGATCGCCGCTGCAGCTGGCACACTGGAACCTCAACTTACGACCTCGTGGTTCCCGCCACTCCCACGCTGATTGGAGGCAGTGGATCTCCTCCTTGTCATCTTCGGTTTCCGAGAAGGAGTCAATGTCGCCGTGGTGTGTGGTTGTGTGGTCTGCCTCTGGTAACCTCTCAGGGGTCGACGTTGTCTCTCCGGCCACCGTTTGTGGCATGATGCTCGATTGTCGCATCTGAGCCGCTGATTTCTTGGCCACTTCTGCTACAGCGGCTTCGGTGAGGGCATCAGTGAGGGAGATGTCTCCCTTTGCCATGATGCGGCTCTGGAGGATGGGGGTCTCGGAGTCCTAGCATGACGTAGTCTTGCAGGGCCTCATCCAGGTCAGTGAACTCGCACAGGCCGCCCAGGTCCTGTAGTGCCGCCATGAAGTTGCCCAGCCCCTCGCCCTCACGTTGATTCTGCCTGTAGAAGTTGTGCCGCCGGATAAGGATGGGCACGACGGGGATGTAGTGGCTTCGCAGCAGGGGCTCGAGATCGTCCCACTCCATCGCCTTGACGTCCTCCGGTTTGGCCAAGGCTTTGGCCATCTTGAATACTGTGGGCCCGCAGTGCGTGAGGAACACAGCTCGTTTCTTGTGGCCATTGGCATCCTTGAGGTTGCTACTTTCGAGGAACATTTGGAACCTATCAGTATAGGATTCCCAGTCCTCGGTAGCAGGGTTGAAGGCTGTGGGTGGCGAGTTGATGCCGGTCATGCTGCCTGTTCAGCGTGTCACTCCGCCACGTGCTGAGGTCTCCTTGTTCACGATCCCATCCTTGTCGCCAGTGTTAGATCTGGGGTGGATCAGTTCGAAGGAGACGTGAGACCATTCAGTGATTTCGGCTCTTTATTGTAGATGAGAATAGTCTGGAGAATGCGAGCCACGGCAGCCCTTCATATAGGGCTAGCTCGCGGCTTGGCGGCGAACGGCAGCACTTTGAATCTCCCACGATTGGCACAGCCGATCGCGGTAGATTCCTAGCACTCCAATCATGGCCGAGTATTCGACCAATCAGGTCGCTGTCCATTCGGACCAATCAGTTAAGAGGGTTTGGAGTATGCTAATATCGTACACTTGCCTTCTTTCTAGAACTGATTCTGATCTGTCAATTAGAGAAACTGGTAAAAGGTTTTTCTTTAAGAACCATTCCAATTCTGACAGGAGTGTGTCCTCCCATCTGCTAAAGTAGTAGCTGGGAATTAAAAAGGGACAGGGAGAGAAAGAGAGGAAGACAAAAGTGTGAAAGTGTACACTCACAAAAAAAGCTCAAGAAAATTTGGCTTGAAGCCTTGCTGGACTTCTTCCTTGCCTCTTTTTTGAAAGCTAACAGCATAATGAAAGGTGGAATTTTCTCGCAACTCAATCCACCTGATAAAGTTATGGGGAAAACAGGAGGGGAAAGAGTATTAGGTATGTTCATTGCATTGAATTATTTATAAAAAAATAATAAGAGTAGGATAAAAATCTAAAAGGTTAGGAGGGGGAATTTGCATTCTCTCTGCAGTGAAGTACTCCCAGTCATTTCTCTGACTGTAGCCCGGGCTGAGAGCATCCATAATGCCTGAGAGGTTGAAAAATTATCTCTACTGCAGAGGTAGCTTTGAGTGGTTGAATGAATGCTGGATCCTGGATGGACAAATGATGCTTATTTTGATATTGGCTGAGCAGTAACATAATACAATGCTGTGTTAGCCCTGACATGCTGTTAGCTCTTTGCTCGGCACACCGAGGTGCCTAATTACATCCATGGGTGGGATTCTACCAGTTCGCACCTATTCACTAGAATTGGTTGTTAACATTCTAAGCAGTTCGGAGAATTGGTTGTTAGAAGAAATTACTGGCCTAATCTTGTAAGGAAGGCAGGAAGTAAACATTCTGGTGTTGCTTACAGAAACTGCCTCTCTGTTCTCCCTTATTACATTCTTGGCAGAACTAGACTTCCTGTCTTAGGAGCTTCTCTGGAGTTTTTTCCCCCTCCTTTGCTGGTACTTTGTGTGGAGTGACCATTCAAAGTTACAATGTCACTGAAAAAAGTGACTTATGACCCTTTTTCACACTTATACTGTTGCAGCATCTCCATAGTCACGAGAGGTGAGGAGATGCGTGCCTCAATGTGGGTGATGTTGAGTTGCCAAGCCCAGCCAGTCACATGACCACCAAGCTACGTCCGCCCAGTCACATGACCACCAAGCCATGCCCACCCACTAAGCCATGCCACAGAACCAGTTGTTAAAAAGTTTGAATCCCACCTCTGGTTACATCCATTTTCACTTTATATGTATTTTCCTTAGACTGACCTTCGAAACCATTACTAGAAATCTTTCTGTTTTGCTATTCTTGAATAAGGTCTAAATTGTTTTCAATTCATGCTAGACATACGGTGTAAAGTTTGTCTCTAAAACAATGAGGACAAACTTATGACATATGTATCAAAAGTGACACACTATAATCTTTTGAGTGCCACGCCGGCATTCATCAACACCCAACAACAATTATTCTCAAAAGCACACCCCATTTTCACATGATTTTCAGAGGCTGTGGGAGACATGCAGAATGGTGTGTGCTTGTGTAAGGCTCCAGAAGTTCTTTGAGAGGGCCATGCTTTTATGCAGCCTCCAGAGTTCCAAAAATCATGTGAAAATGCAGTGTACTTTCAGATGATTTTCAGAGGCTGTAAAAAGGCCATGTGAAGTGCGCTCTCATGTGGCCTGGGGGCTCTCTGGAACTTTTGTGACAGGACTGTGCTGTTGCTTGAACTCTGGAGCTTCTGAAAATCATGTGAAAATGGGGTGTGCTTTCATATAGTTTTTGGAGGCTGTCTCAAAAACAGTGAGTATGAACATATGACATGCATGTCAAAGGTGACACACTATAACCTTATAGTGTGTATTCACCAACACCTGACAACAATTATTCTCAAAAGTATGCTTGATTTTCAGAGGCTGTGAAGGACTCCCAGAATAAGGTCTGCTTGTGTGAAGTTTCCTGATCTCCCCTCCCAGAAGTTATCCAAGAGGGCCATGCTGTTAAGCAACCTCCAGGACTCCAAAAATCATGTGAGAATGGGGCGTGCTTTGGGATGATTTTCAGAGGCTGTGGAGGCCACGTGTGCTCTCAATGGTGTCGGGACCCTCCAAAAATTGTGTGAGAAGATTTTGCTCTTGCTTGACCTTGGAAGCCCCTGGAAATTATGTGAGAATGGGGTGTGCTTTCATATAGTTTTCAGAGGCAGCAGGGGCTGTGGAAGATCATTCTCTGAAGCTGTTTGAAAGCCTCTTGTGACCCAAGCAGCCTTAGGTAGGCCACAGGGCCCTGTGAAGAGAATACTGAACTGAAAATAAGCAGCATGCAACAGATTGTGAGGATGTGTGTGTGTGTGTGTGTGTGTGAATGAATATGTAAATAATTGATTCTCTTTTGTTGTGGAGAGGGGTGACACTCTAGCAGAGGCAAGTTAGTCATTTCCCCAATTTTTCACCCATTGAAAAAATTTGCCACCACTGCTCTAAAACCAGGAGAGGCAGTTCAGCTGCAGTTTTTATGATAGTGAGGTACCTGTATAGGCACTAGGAACAAGGAAGAAGAGAAGTGGTTTTTTTTAAAGTAGGTTCCAACGTTGGTACTAAAGTGTTTCTCAGGAAAATAAATGATCAAATGGCCTGCCTATCTTATTTGAGACTGCTACCCAGCCCTTTTCAAAGACACAAGCTGGCTTTTTCTTTATTCTGGTTCATGTCACTGACAGGTGGGCATGGAATGCCAGTAATAGCCCACAGACATGAGTCATTTTGCAAATGTTACATCAAATTGCTTTTCATCCAAACCAAGTTGAAACAGAATGGAATAGCCAAGCATATATCAAGGCAGTATTATTTATCTTATTGTTCTTCAGATGGTTTCATGGGTTTTGATTTATTTCAATAATCTCCCCTGTGAGGTTAAGGCAAAGAGATGCATTATTCCTGATTTAATGATAGAGAATTGGAAAATATAAAGAATAAGCCTGTAGCACTTTCCACTGGCTTGTTTGAGCCAAAGACAATTTAAAGTTGATTTATACAGGGACGACAGTGCTTCAGCCAGATCAGCAGCTGAGTTCTTTGACTAGTACAGCATTGTGGTGATTGTGATACAGCACTTTGGCCTGTGGCTGGAGTTGGTTGTGTTAGGCACATGTCTGTGCTATTGAGGAAATGTTTATATATGCTGCCATGACCCATCCTGAACCACAGTAAATTCAACCAAAGACAATGAAACCCAACTCTATGGCCCTGTATCTTGCAATTCTAAATATGTCCTGTTGTAATATAAATCTGTGGTAATGTGGTGTTATTGAAAAACAGAAGACAAAAATGTTAATGTTACCTATTGATGTTTTTGCATCAGTCAGTAGATATACAGTTTGAATAATACATTGAAAGTTGTTATCTATTTTTATCAATCATATTCCAAAACCTGCAGTTATCTTGTAAATAATCTACATCTCCAAGGAGATACAAATCCAGATACAATCAGAGATACAAATTGGATATTTGTTTGCTATATACTGTCAGATGATGTTTATTCTATTTTTTTTCTTTTTGCCAAAGAATTCTCCTTTCAAAATATCCAACCCATGTGCAGTTACAAACAAGATCCAATTTAAATTCAGTCCAAGTCATCTCCATGTAGTGTTGGGGGGAAATTCAGTGAGGTTGGAAAGTCTGTAGTCAGCAGTGAAGTTGTCTTTGAACTAAGGGAGGCAATCTTCTGATTGAGTATGAGATATTGGCTTGAAGAGTAGCAGGCCTTATTTTGTTTAGGATTGCAATTATCAGGTCTACCTCAAAGTTGTAAATTCAGGCAAACTTTTGTGTACATATAATCAGATACACCACAAAAACTGTTTCAGGAACATTAAGAGACTGAGAATCTGAAAACAAACTGAATCAAATCGCAAGAAAACTCTGGGTAGATAGGAATCATAGGGTCGCAATCTAAATTCTAACCACCTTTGATCCTACCAAAGCATAATTGGCCTCAACAAGATGTTGCCTCCTTCAATTGGCTGTTCCTGAGTAAACTGCCAAGTCCACTTTACACACCAGTCTTTTGTTGCTCTTTTCAGACACCAGCATTCTTGAGACTCTAGGTGGAAGAGTCTCCTAAGTCTAGATGAGACTGGAGCTGTAAGTCATGGGAAATACTGTTCAAATAACACATTGTAAACACCATGACTGCATCTTCAGGCTTTAAAAGTCATCCAACAGAATCAGATCAGACAATATCCTGCCTTATTTCTAAGGCTGCAATCTAAGTTATGACAAGCTTCATTGATTTTATACTCCAGGTGTTCACCATATGTCATAGCTACCAAATAGTAATTCTATGTAATGAGATAGATCTCCAAACCACTCAGAAAATCTGTACAAGAGAGAGAATACAGTGGTGGAGAAGCAACATATTATTTTGTTTTCATCATTATTGCAGAGTATTTTCACTAATTAGCTGTTAACGAAGGATCCATCAAATTTCAGGCATGTTTTCCTCCACAAGTTTTTAGTCATTGCTTTAGTTGGTTCCATTGCACTTATTTTAAGAGTATACCAAAGATCTTAAGGATATCTGTATAGTCCAAGAAAACACACTTAGGGATTGCATTGATTGTGTGAGACATCACCAAACACTATATAATAGTGAAGGCTTTGACATGAGCACATATGATATTAGATGTGAACTTTCTCCAAAGATCTCTCTAATCTACTGTGAATGTTCAACCTTATTGGTCGCTTACCCTACATAGAGAAATAAGTATTATAAAACTAATCCCAACAAGAAGAGATACGTCCATGACCAGGGACTAGAAGTAAAATACTCCAGTTTTAAACTACATCCTCGTTCAATAGAAAAATAGTCCAAATCTGGTTTCAAGTCTGTGTGTTTCTTTGTCATTTTTTCCAACCACATGAGAATTTTAGTCCAATATTTTCTAGCGTCCTCACAAGTCCACCACATATGGTAATATGAGCCGGGTATCTGATGACATTTCCAGCATTTTTCAGATTTGTTCTTAAACATTCTTGCTATTCTTGTCAGGGGAAAATGCCACCTGTAAAACATCTTATACAAGTTTTCTTTATATGCTGTTGACATTGTCATTTTATAATTTTGAGACCACAATTTTTGCCATTTCTCTAGATCAATCCCATATCCAAAATTCTCCCCCCAAGCAATCATAGTTTCTTTGGCTTGTTCTTCCTCTAATTTAATTCCCAGTAAATAACCATATAATTATTTAATCACCTTCTCATCAGTACCCACCAAGATCTTATCTAAATCAGTCTGCTTATCATAGAATCCCTCCGTTTTAGAATCTTCATCATACCTTGAATGTATTTACGCATATGAAAACCAATTCATCCTTATATCTTGTTCCTCCAAGTTTTGGATCGATTTAAGTTCACCCTTTTCATCCAATAGTTCCCCATATCTAACTGTTTTTTCCTTCTTATAAATTATAGGATAGGAAAATGCTTCAATAGTCGATAACCAAACTGGAATTTTCAAATAACATTGTCTTTTTATCTTCTCCCAGTTTAACCACAAAGACTCCCGTATATAATTCATTGGGAAATGAATTTTTATGAAATCTTTAATTACTTCAAGCTTGGTAATTCCAACATAGTTACTGAAATTCTCTAACACCATCTTTCTAGGAGTCTCAGCACTGAAACCAGGATCATATCTCACAGTTCAGGCATGAAGACTGGCAACGGAGTATCAATAAAATCCTGGATAAATTGTGAGTAATCCACAACAGCTACAAGCCCTTCATATCGGCAGTAAACTGCCACCCTAATGTACTATATTAATAATCAGTATAATGTTCCTTGAGCAACCTATAAAAATGGATATTTTTGCTTGGCTTATCCAGTGCATAAACTGATAGGATTAACTATGAGGACTGTGCAAAGCACTCAGAAAGGTTGTTTTGTGCATTCCTAAGCATCCTTCTTTAAAATGTTACAGCAGCCACATTTTCTGGAGCCCTTAGTGCAAATCCTCTGAAAACTGTCCTCAGTGGCCTCTGTGTACATTCCAACAGCAAAGGCAATTTAAGGCCATATTGAGCTGTTCCAGTTTTATTGTAGTGTTTCCTCTCTTCTCCCAACATATAGATGTAATCTTAAAAATGTTGTTGACACAGTGGTCGATGGCATGGTCAGGTGCTTGGAACTATCCAGTTCCTATTGGTCACTTTATGCTGCAGCAGACACACCTTATCCTGTAGTTGCTAGGTACTATTCTCCATGGTTATTTTGGTTTGGGTCAGAGGTGGTATTCAGCAGGTTCTGAATAGTTCTGGAGAACCGGTAGCAGAAATTTTGAGTAGTTCGGAGAACCAGTAAATGCCACCTCTGGCTGGCCCCCATCTAATCTCTGCCTCCCAAGTCCCAGCTGATTGGCTGGGTCTTCTTTTGTTGTCCTGCATAGCAGAACGGAGCTCGAAAGCAGGTTAGTGGGATGGGGAGGGAATGGGATTTTGCAGTATCCTTCCCCCAGGAGTGGGGAGGGAATGATGATTTTGCAGTATCCTTCCCCTGGAGTGGGATGGGAATTGAGATTTTACAGTATCCTTCCCCTGCCATGCCCACCAAGCCATGCCCATCAAGCCACGCCCACAGAACCAGTAGTAAATTTGAATCCCACCACTGGTTTGGGTATCAGAAGAGATTGGGCTCCTGATATAGCTTCTGGAGAGGTTAAGTCAACTTGCACTTTCTGAAGTATTTATCAAGTATTTCATTGGGTTCCTTTCCAAAATAGAATTAGAAATATTTGAAAAGCAACAAGATATGTTTTGAAAGTATTGGTTAGAGTTAGGCTCATTTGAAAAGTAGGGAAGATTGTTGTCCTTTTCTGCTTTAGGATTAAAATATGAGGACAGGATTTTTTGCTACCTTTACCCGTGAACCAGAATTGTGCTCAGCGAGAGAAAAGAAATATGCCATAAACAGCAGAGTAGAAATGAAGGCTTTCAAGGAGATACTCAAATACTGTGAGGTGTCTACTTAAAAAAATTAGAATTGCGCAGACAATGGTTTTTCTATGGTGCTCTATGAATATGAAAATTTGACTTTAAAGAAGCAGGATCAAAATAAATATTGCAATAGAATGTATGGATGAGCTTGGGATGATGAGGGAACGTATACCTAGGACACAAAAGCAAGAGAAGGGAAGTCTGTAGTCTCTTAATGGTCAAAAGAAGAAACTTAACTGATCAGGCAGTGAAAAATGATGGTGGGTTTGTACCTTCAGACCTGCTGACTGTTAATACAGCATTACAATATAGTAGAATTAACTCATTTAGTTGTGTTTCCTGTCTGGTTTACCCTGGAAGGCTGACTTGATATATTTATACTTTGAAGTTGGAGAAGGCTCTTGAATGGATAACCAGGAAAACAAACAAATAGATCATAGAACAAATTGATCCAAAATTCTTGAGGCACAAATGACCAAGCTGAGTCATAATAGTCCTGGACATTTTGGACATATGCAAAGATCCAGCTCCCCTGAGAAGTCCAAATTGCTGAGAAAACTGAAAGGACAGAAAGGAAAAAAGATAGCAGCAAGAGGATGGATTTGATTACAACAGCAATGAGCATACCACTAAGAGGCCAGATCTACCCCAAAGAAAGTCAATAAAAATGTTACCATTTGGATGGCACCTAATTAATCAGTATCATTTTTGGAGATAGGTGGCTCAGAAATTGAAGAAACAAATGCTTTTCAGATGACTTCAGGATCAGTGGATGACATATTAACTGAGCTTTGAGGAAGAATCCTAACCCTCTCATACAAATGAATAACAATTTAAATTAAGGATACTTTTTTTGCCTCTCCCAGCTAAATAATATTATATAACAAGATTTTACCTCACTCTATATTAATCTCTATTTATTGTCATAAAATTGTATAAGCCCAAGTCAGGATGTATACACACAATAAGCATGTGTTTGGTTATTATTTCATTTCCATTTAGAATTTCATTTATTATTTCCATTTCCCTGTTTAGTCTAGAGCAGGGGTGTCCAACCTTGGCAACTTTAAGACTTGTGGACTTCAACTCCCAGAATTCCTCAGCCAAGCTGACTGAGGAATTCTGGGAGTTGAAGTCCACAAGTCTTAAAGTTGCCAAGGTTGGACACCCCTGGTCTAGAGGTTGAGTCATTAGGCTAGAAAATGGGAGGCCATGAGTTCTAATTTTGCCTTAGGTATGAAAGCAGACTAGATGACTTTATGACTGTCACTTTCTCTCAATCTAACTCACCTCTCGGGCTTATTGCTGTGGGGAAAACAGGAGGATGAAGAAATATTAGATTGACTTGTTTATAAAAATAATAAAGGTGGGATACAGATAAAATAAATTACTTCTAATCTTGTATGAATCTTTAAAAAAAATTGTGAGAAACTATTTCTTTATTTTCATACGTAAATTTCAGTTATATAGGATATACCAAATGTGAGGCCCCACAGATAATTTCTCATATAAATTACATTAAATATTCAAACTGTTTGCCATTTTCTTCTAAACACTTGTTTACTTGTTTGCTACATCTCTTTCTTGAACATTTCCAAACACAGTAATTTTCTCTGTAATTAATAAAACATATAAACATATGTTTAAATTATGAATACATTAATAAAGCATACTCAATTGGCTTATGGGGCTTCACTTTTACTCTGTTTTTATTTTTATTTATATGCCAATTCTCCTAGTAAGCACAGCAACTTTTCCTAATACATTTTGTATTTAATGCAACTCTTCCTATTAACTATTTTTAATGAAGCACCCCATGATACAGATATATTTTAAAATCAAACTAACCATAATATATGCTAGGGCTTTATACATAAGTGTTGTGGTTAGCCGGCAGCAGGTGCAGATGGCTGAGGAGAGCGATGACTCTGATGAGGAACCAGGACCATCAAGGAGTGGACTGCTGCCTTCAGGAGTTATGGGGGAATGACAGTAGTGACGAGGAGGTTCCCAAGGAGCTTGTTCCAAGTGTGCGTGAGTACAGGATGATTTGTAGAAGAGAACAGCTGGAGCAGCACAGGCGACTCAGGAGTAAGGCAACTCAGCATTGTGTGTGGAGACTCTGGCTTATCTGAAGAATTCTGTCAAGGCTTTTCTGGTTGGACTAATTGGCTGCAAGCCATCTTTTATCTACAAAGAAGTTTATTTGTAGATTAAAACTGAGAAGGTTTGAGTTTCTGCATTTGTTTGAGATTTTCTTGCTGGTAACAGGGTTGGGTCAGAACAATAACATCCCTTAAATACATTTTTGGACATATTCTTTCCAAACATATACTGTTTTGTATGAATTTGGGTGGTGAGCAAGAATTATACATTAGTCATGTTTATTGCATTTATGCCAGATTGAAGTTTATATTGATGGTTTGTGCCATTCCATCATAAAAGAAAATGATATAGTAACTAGTGAAGCAATAGTTAAATACCAGATAGTTGAAACCCATCCATTAACTTCATTTTGATGAACTATAACTTGCATCGTCTAATTTTGGCATATAGAAAATACTCAATATGTGACTGATTGCTTAGTGACCATTCAGAGTCATGATAGATCTCACCAGAGGTAGTTATATCCCAGTTTCAGAGTTCTGACAGCCCAACCCCATCTCATATCACATGATTTTTATGACATGGATTTTGCTGAAAACCAGCATTTACTTCTAGTTTTGGCACAGATGGCTGAGAGCAAATCATTGGATCACTTAGCAACCATTACAAAAAAGATCATGAATTCAGATCGGTCATGTGGATAACTCATTTTACAGTCATCACAACTTACAATCATGATGGGCAAATAAGGACAAGGACTGTCTATAGCATGCTATATAATCAATGCACTATGTGTTTTGTAAATTACGTGTGAACCCAACTGTTTTTGAATTGCCTGTCAAACTATGGATTAAGAAAGCCATAATTTAATGTGATGGATAAGCCTGGCCATAAGAACATTAGTTCTTCAGGAAAGAAAGAGAGTATGGAGCAAAGAGGTCTTTTGAGCAGATAAGAGTATATTGCTGAATAGACCATCCATCTCCCTGTGAGTCTAGAAAAAGAAAATCACAAGAAGATCAACTGCCATATTGTTTGAGCATTGGTGTAAGATGGAGGAGGCGGGATTACCTTTCCTGAGGCTAAGAAAGAGAGTGGCTTTTCTGCCTTTTTTGTGCTGATTTCAGCTATATACAGAAAACAGTAGATTTTTTTTTAACTTAAATGCTACAAGAGCCTTTAAAGCAGATTTTAGAGTGTGTAACCAGATCACTTCAGCAAAAGGTTTAAGGGCCCATCACCTCAAAGTCTAATATTGCTTCATTTGAAGCAAGCCTAGCAAAAAGAAGGAATTACTCTTTAAAAAAAGTAAGCCCAGCTGCTTTTTTGTTTGCTCCCAAATGATATTGTGATGATAGTTGCTCTTTTAAAATGAAAACGACAGATTCAAAATTGTTGTGTGTACTTAGAAGGAATTTTCCCTTGTTGCCAACACTACAGAAAGTCTCTCATCATGACTTTCTTTTTTCAAGGGGAGATTCATCATTTTTACCTTTTTCATATTTCTCCCTCATTCCACTCCCACGTACAGAAGATCCACGGCATTTGTTTTCATGTGTTGCCCAAAGCACAATCTGCCATTAGAAAAATTGGGGAAAGAAAAAGCTTTTAAAAAGAAGATAAGGCAGAAAAGCTCAGTTAGTTCTAAATTTGCCTGTTAAAAAAATAGACCTATCAAACATGATTGGGCTTTATAGCTCTAGCAGCTCTTTAATGGGCAAAAAATTCGATAATCATTCCAAGCTATATAGAAAATATCAGTGTTTTTTAACCACAGCCATTTTAAAATGAGTGGACTTCATTTCCAAGACTTCCCATCTAGGAATTGTACTGCTCTCACTTTAACATGGCCGAGTTTGATAAACATTGGAGTATATACCTGGATGTGAAATCATGAACAGGATCAGCATTAGATGCTTTGGTGTCCTACACAAGGTAATATTCTGGCACCAGTTTAGCTCATCTTCCAATTTTGTTACAAATTTCAAAAGGGAGTCCTCTTGTTTCTCTTTTTTCTTCAGGCTTTCGAGCTTTATGCATAACATTTTCAGCCCAACATTTTTTTTTCTTTTTTGGGATATTTCACCTCTATTCCCAGTAAGTAATTTTAATTACATCAGTAGAAGTTGTTGTTATAGGACAACAATTCTGGAAAATTATATCTAGCCCTCCAGCAGGAACACAGTTTTATTCCATTTTGCTTTTTTACTGTATTTTTAAGATGCCTTTTCCATTTTGTACTCCTTCAAAAATGGTGCCTCCAAATGTTGCCTGATCATGCATAGCAATGAAAGGTCAGTGCTTTCAGGCACACCCAAATGTCAAGTTGTACGGGGTCCTTGGTACTCTCTGGAGCTTGGTTGTTTTCTTGTAGATGTTTCATGACCAAACTAGGAAACATCATCAGTACGCTGACAAAACGTCTGCAAGAAAACAACCAAGCTGAGAGAGCAACAGAGATCCCCACAGTTCAACTCTGAGCTACAGATTTTCTGTTCTGTCAAATTCTGTGATACTCCAGGGAATGATGAACTATAATTTCCAGTATTTCACCATGTATCAGACTGCCTGAAGCTTCTGGAATTAATAGTTCAACAGCAAACCGCAGGCTTCACTTCAAAGCAGATTTGGATCCTGTGTGAGGTTTTTTTTTTTAAATGTACGTGTGGGGATCTTTTTATTGGCACAACAAGAACCTAATGAGGTAGACTGAACAGAGAGAGGTGACTGATTCAAAATCACTCAAGGATCTTTTGTGGCTAAAGATGGAGTTGAAGCTGAGGCACCCCAGTGTGGTCTAGTACCTTAACCGCTATACCACAATGACTCTCTTTATTATATTTAAGCAGCTTATATCCTATTGCTATAAATACAATCATTGTATGTGCTCAGCATTTGACAAAGAACCACTATCAGATAGTTATTGATTCTTGGAGTTGATTTAAGTATTTTTGTTTCAGGGTGTGACCTTTCATGCAAACCAAGCCAATGAGCTTCACGTAAAGCATAAGCTAATTATGCCCTCCAAAGGAAAGAATACAAATAAATGGTGTTATATGGATTGCCTGTTCTCATGTGAGTTGTAAGCCTTCCATTTGTTTTATGGATTCTTAAATTGGTTTTTTGTTGTTTCAACATTTTACAGTTGTTCTAGGTTTTAAATGGCATCGTAAACTGGCCCGGACAGCAGAGAAATACTTTCTGGCAACAGTCCCTTAAAGATATAGAACCAAACAAAGTAGTAGGAAAAGGCAGGAAAAAATCTAAAATTAATTAAATGCAAGTAATATGAATCCTCCTTAGATATATAACAATTCCTGTTCAGCCTAAATAAAAGTTTCATTTTATGAACAATAATAAAAGTCTTTGGGGGCTTCACCCAACTTTTTCTAGTGGGTGGTAACTGGTAAGATATGTTTCTAGAGTTCAGGTTGCACATCTTTTTCTTGAATTTGAGGGGTCTGAAGAATATATTCATATTTCTCTGACAAACTGAGGGCTATGTTGAGATGAACCCTTGACAGCACAAAACAGGCAGGGAAGACATACATTTATTAAGAGAATAATTACAATAAACACACCAATTTACTATATTACTGTGCATTCTGCTATATCTTTTTTTAACTTTCTGCAGACAACTGCTCATAATCCTCTACATTTAGATAAAACATAAATATGGTATAAATACTCACCCTTTGTCATGAAGAGGGGCATTTGAAGACAAGACATACCTTCCATAAGCAAATCAACTATTTCTGGAAATTTAACTTCATATAAAAGTCCTGTGCTTATTAAATTCATAAAACATCCTGGGTATTTTTCATTTGTCCATTGTTGCCCTCAACATATGTGGAAGGGGGCAGACAGCAAGGGGATTTTTTTTTTCCTGGGGTTTACCTTGTTTTCAGTACTAAATGAGGAAGATTGCCAAGTGGCAGACTCCAATGCTTCAGATTGCCTCTGGGTGGCTGGTTGGCAGTACCTGATCTGAATAATTGGGTCTCTACTTAGGTTGCAAAAATATAAAGGCCTGAGGTGTCATAATCCTAAAAGCTCTTCAAATCTAAGAGGAAAGAACATATGGCTCTGCAAAGAACATCCCCTAGGTCCTAGACCAAGAAAAGGTATGTTCATTTGTCACCTGCAACACTTCACTTTATCTAGGCAGTCTGAGGACTGACTATTATGCCACCTCTTCTTCTTGGATCTGTGGAACTCAGACCAATCTGTTGCATTCAGCAAATGAAATTGGGAAGCAAGATCCAGATGTCCATCATTTCTGTGCTCAGATTGCTTTATGAGCAATTTGTTTCACTGCTTCTTTCTTATTCTTTTTTTGGTTTCCAACTTCTGGTTCTGTTAGTTAACCATTGATAAAACAAGTCCCATGTTAAAAAGTATTCTGTTTCTTCCTTCACCTTTATTTTTAGTGTTAATCTGTTGATCTCCGTACATTCTAATATTTTTGGTAACACTTTCATCTGAAGGGATCTCTTCATTTTTCCACTGTTGTGCAAAAACTATTCTTGCTACTGTTAACAAATGTAAAATTAGATATGTATTCCCTTTATTATACTGTTCTGATAAAATATCCAAGAAAATATTTCTGGTTTAAAATCAATATGTTGTTTTATCATTTTTTTCTCACCAAATATGTATTTTTGTCCAATATTTTTTGCTTTTGGATATGTCCACCACATATGATAGTACGAATCTGGTATCTGATTACATTTCCAACATTTGGCGGACATGTTTTCAAACATCTTTGCCAGTCTTGCTGGTAGTAAGTATCACCTATAAAAATTTTTATATACATTTTCCTTATAGGCAGTGTTGTGTATGCAATAAAGATTAATAAAGTATGAGTTTGGAGTAAGTGCAGGGTTCTGGCCCTGCACTTCTGATTGGCTGTTAAGCGGCCGAACCGGATTGGCCCGTTCCGGGGAATCCAATTGGCCCTTAACAGAGAGTTTCTATTGGTTATAAGAGCTAGTATTCCTAGCTCATTATTGGTTAAAAGTTACAAGGTTTGCCTATATAAGGCAAGGTTTAACTACTGTTAAAATGAGGAAGTCACAATGTAAATAAAGAGCTGAAGTTCACTGCCTAATGGGAACGAAGCCCCTGTTGCATATTTTTCAAAGACTCTTTCAAAAACTGAGCGGAACTATGGACAAATTGATAAAAAAAGCCCTCACAATTGTCTCAGCTGTGAAAAGATTCCACGAATACGTGTATGGCCGGGCTTTTACTATTGTGACTGACCACAAACCTTTATTGGGGATAATAGCCGGAGATAAGCTGACTCCTTACATATTATCCCCTAGGATGACCCGATGGTCAGAATTCTTAGCTGCTTATAACTATCGGCTGCAACACCGCCCGGGGAAAGCCATTCCCCACGCCGACACATTGCACTGAGCACCGCTTCCAGAGAATCTTGATGATCCTGCACCAACGGTAACCACATTGCAAATCGAGGCACTCAACTCTCCGCCACTAACTGCCCGAGATATCGCGAGAGAAACCAAACGCGACCACACCCTAGCGCGAGTTCTGGGCTGGGTAGAACGCGGATGGCCATTGGACCAGTTATCAGATGACTTCACACCGTTCAAGACTCGACAAACCGAGCTCTTCTCCCAGAAAGGCTGTGTCATCTGGGGCGATAGAGTCGTTATCCCAGAACGACTCCAGAAAGCGCTGCTGAGAACCTTGCACAATGGCCACCCCGGCATTGTGCGAATGAAAGGCCTTGTGCGAAGCTACACCTGGTGGCCGGGCATTGACAAGCAAATCGAACAGTGGGTTAAAGCTTGTCCCAAATGCCAAGAAGTCAGCAATACCCCACCAAAAGCCATGCCTACTGAATGGGAGACACCACGTGGACCCTGGTCCCGAATTCACCTGGACTTCGTGGGTCCAACCAAAGGCCACACCTTCCTGCTTACCATCGACGCCTACTCGAATTGGCTCGAAATCCATCGAATGACGACTACGACCTCCGAGGCGGTTATCAAAATCCTAAACAGACTCTTTACAACCCATGGCTTACCAGACGTCCTGGTATCCGATAACGGCCCTCTATTTACCGCACTAGCGTTCGAGCAGTACCTCGCTGACCGCGGCATCTGCCATGCGCTCACCTTGCCTGCGCACCCTGTGACCAATGGCAAAGCAGAACGCATGGTCCAATTTGTGAAGAAAACCTTGCAAAAGGTAGACTACGACAACATTGATGACAAGGTCAATCAAATCCTCTTCTTGCAACACATCACCCCACATAGCATCACCAACAAAACTCCTGCCGAACTGCTAATGAGACGAAAGCTCCGCTCCCACCTCGACCGGTTGCACCCAGCTTACGAACCGGAGAAACCACTAGGATCCAGCGGCCACTGTTGCACCTTCCAGGTAGGAGACCTGGTTTATGCTAAAAACCTATCGGGCGACCCGTTGTGGGTGGAAGTGACAGTAGTATGTGTAACCAGCCCCAGATCCTACCTGCTACAATGCCTTGATGATAAACTTTGGAAACGGCATATCGATCAATTACGATCGCGGCTTCCAGTGGCCAGTCCGCAACTCCCCTATGACTAAACTGAGGGGGGGGAGGTACGGAAGAAGATGAAGTCCTAGGAAACCCGTTAGAAAGAAACGACGGTTTGATAGAAACTCAGGAAGCGGAGCCGGAGGGAGAAACAGTTGCACCTCAGGGAATTGCAGAGAATGTGGGCAACGACGTAGAAGTGAACTCTGAACCAGAAACAGCCTAATTGCCAAGCAACGATCTACCTCAGCGTGATTGCAGCCAGCCGATACAACGGAAATCAAAGAGACTAATAAGACAACCGTCCTACCTAAGGGGCTATGTAACTGTGCCCTACAAATAAGAAGCCAGGGGGAGGGGGTGTTGTGTATGCAATAAAGTGTGAGTTTGGAGTAAGTGCAGGGTTCTGGCCCTGCACTTCTGATTGGCTGTTAAGCGGCTGGACCGGATTGGCCCGTTCCGGAGAATCCAATTGGCCCTTAACAGAGAGTTTCTATTGGTTATAAGAGCAAGTATTCCTAGCTCATTATTGGTTAAAATTACAAGGTTTGCCTATATAAGGCAGGGTTTAACTACTGTTAAAATGAGGAAGTCACAATGTAAATAAAGAGCTGAAGTTCACCGTTCAGAGGCTTGTCTCCATTCTTTCTCGCCCATGCTCAAAACATAACAGCAGCTGACATTGTTAATTTATAATTTCTGTCCCACAATTTCTGCCATTTATCTAACTCTATATGCCATATCAAAGTTTTTGGCCGATACTATCATTGTTTCTTTCACTTGTTCTTGAAAGCATTGGAAGCATTTTGATACTCAGTGGAAAGTTATAATTTTTTTATTAGTTTTTTATCTGTCCCTAGTAGTATCTTATCTAATTCTGTTGGTTCTTTATAAAAGCCGTACATACAGAGGAATTTTTTACAGAGAACTTACTATATCTTGCTTTTCCAAGGGAAAAGAAAAATATTAATTAAACTCTCTCTAAAATCATATAATTTACTAAAAAAAATAATAATTGGCTCTTCAGCAATATTTCTGTGAAATCTGTGCAAATCTGATCATCTTACACCTAGATATACACGAAGAGCATAGCAAATGATGGCTTTTTCAAAGAATTCACTACCATTTTTATGTTTAAAAAATACCAGGCAAACCTGAAGAGTGGATTGTTTTGTTCCACTCTAAATGCAAGAAAAATACTATGAATTTTTAAAATGCAACATACATACACATGTACACCTCTCTATTATATTAGTTAATGTTCCACTAAAACAGCTTTATTCTCTGTAAACTGTGAACAAAAGTAATGAATCAATATTTTAAAGAAACAAAATGTTTCTTTATGCTGGTGAATAGCAAGGAAGCAAAATCAGTGTATTCAACATTAATGCAAAGAAGGTTCTCTACTTCACCATTTATACTCGATCTATTACAATATATATTCAGGACAATATTTTAAATTAGTTTTGAGACCTTAAGTGAAAAGTATTTTTTTTACAATTAATTTCAAATAATGGTAAATATTCCCCTTCAACACCAAACATCAATGAATGTCACCTATTCATTAATATTTTTTGAAAGCCTTAATCTTTAAATAGTAATATAAATCTTACCTTTTTTTTCTTTATTGTCAAAGTGATGGGAAGGTTAAAAGGTTAGAGGACTTATTCAGTTTATTAAAAGTTCCCTCTATAGCTCTTATTCCTAAACATACTTTTATCAGAGTCAAGATTTCTTTATATTTTCCTTCTGAATTTAAACAAATCAGATTTTCTTACATCATCATGAGCTAACTCCAGTTTGACACAGCAGGGAATTTTTGAGACGGTCTCCAGAATGACTAAGCTGTCTCTTTTAATGAGCGGACAATGGAAATATGTGGAGTAGATCAGTGGTGGGATTCACATTTTTTACCTACCAGTTCTGTGGGCGTGGTTTGGTGGGCGTGGCAGGGGAAGGATACTGTAAAATCTCCAGTCAGAGGTGGTATTTGCTGGTTCTCTGAACTACTCAAAAGTTCTGCTACCAGTTCTCCAGAACTGGTCAGAACCTGCTGAATACCACCTCTGGAGTAAATATTTCTTAATCGTGAATGCTACAATTGTACTCCAGAACATTTTTTCTGGAATTTTTTCCCTTATGCTCAGGTGTGTAGATGCTGAACAACACAATATGTGGAAGGGCACTTCACAGTCACTGACTTACCATTTCAAACTCTACACATAGGAAATGGTTGGCAGGAACCCTCAGAAGACCATCAAGATCTTATCTAAGTCAGTCTGTTTATCATAGAATCCCTCCGTTTTAGAATCTTCATCATACCTTGAATGTATTTGCGCATATGAAAACCAATTCATCCTTATACCTTGTTCCTCTAAGTTTTGAATCGATTTAAGTTCACCCTTTTCATCCAATAGTTCCCCATATCTTACTGTTTGTTCCTTCTTATAAATTATAGGATAGGAAAATGCTTCAATAGTCGATAACTAAACTGGAATTTTCAAATAACATTGTCTTTTTATCTTCTCCCAGTTTAACCACAAAGACTCCCGTATATAATTACTTCTAAAATAACCCTGTGTTTTAGTTCCCTTATACCATAAAAAAGCATGCCAGCCCAACAGCAAATCATGACCTTCTAGTGTCAACAATCTAGCCTTTTTTAATGTTATCCATTCTTTGACCCACATCAAACTTGCAGCTTGATAATACAATTCCCAATTAGGCAGGCCAAAACCTCCTCTAATTCTAGCATCTTGCAAAAGCTTTAGTTTTATTCTCGCTTTTTTACCTTGCCATATAAACTTTAACATGATTTTATTTAAATCTTCAAAATAGTCTTTTCCAAGCCTAATTGGTGTTGTTTGAAACAGAAATAGGATTCTGGGTAAAATATTCATCTTAATTGTTGAAATTCTCCCTATTAATGACAATTGCAAGTTTTCCCATTTCATCAAGTCTGTAGCTATCTGTTGTTTAAGTTTAATATAATTATTCTCTTTTAATGTGCCACATTAAAGTTTAATATAATTATTCTCTTTTAATGTGCTACATTAAAGTTTAATATAATTATTCTCTTTTAATGTGCTACATTAAAGTTTAATATAATTATTCTCTTTTAATGTGCTACAACTTGCTGTCAAATATATCCCCAGATACTTAACCTTATTCATAACTTGGATTTTCAAGAGGTCTGCCAGTTCTTCTCTTTGTCTCAGTAACATGTTCTTTGTCAAAATCTTTGTTCTATCTTTATTTATTTTCAAACCAGCCATCTCACCATATGTCTGTATCTTTTCCAATAACTTTGGAGCTGTTTCTAGCAGACCTTCCAGAATAAAAGCTAAATCATCAGCAAAAGCTTGTAGTTTGAATTCTTCCTTTTTAATTTTCATTCCTTTTATGCTTTTATCATCCCTAATATTTCTATTCAACACTTCCAAAGTCAACACAAATAGCAAAGGAGATAGGGGACATCCTTGTCTTGTGCCTTTTCTTATATTAATAAAGTCTGTGAATTCTCCCTCCATCATTACCTTTGCTGTCTGTTTATTGTATATGGCTTCTATTGCTTGAATAAATTTTCTAGCAAAACCCATCTGTTCCAATAGTAATAACATAAATCTCCAGTTCACGTTATCAAATGCCTTTTGAGCATCTAGGAGTATCAAAGCCATTTGCTTTTCAGGATGAGCCTCATAGTATTCCAAAGTATCCAAAATTACTCTCACATTGTCTCTGATTTGTCTCTTTGGCAGAAATCCATTTTGATCTGGATGGATAAAATTATTTAAATATTTTTTAAGTCTTTCTGCTAAAATTGAAGCAAAAATTTTATAGTCTGCATTCAATAATGAAATAGGTCTATAGTTCTTAATTTGCAATGGGTCAGCCTTTTCTTTTGGAATAAGTGTAATATAAGCCTCTGACCATGTTTTGGGTATCATCTTCTTTGACATTACTTCATTCATAACTTCTAACAATGGGATGCTCAATAATTCTTGAAATGTTTTATGAAATTCTGCCGGAAGTCCATCTGGACCTGGTGCTTTCCCATTATTTTGTTTCTTAAGTGCTTTATTTAATTCCATCATTGTTATATTGCTTTCTAGCATTTATTCAGTCTCTTTAGGTATCTTCAGTAAGTTAGCATTCTGTAGATACTGTTTGACTTTTTCCTCATCAATATTCTCTTGTTTATATAGTTGCCCATAAAAATCTCGAATAATTTCCTTTTTCTCTTTATCACCATAACAAACTTGGCCTTGATCATCTATTAGCTTCAATATTTTTCTTGATTCCTTCTCCTTTCTCAATTTATATGCTAGCCATCTGCCTGGTTTATTTGCATCTTCAAAGTAATTCTGTTTAGAATTTCTAATTTTCTGTGCCAGTTCTTCTTTCTCTATTAATTCCATTTTATGTTTAATTACATCCAGCTTCAATTTAATATCTTTTTTCTGTGGCATTTTCTGTAATTCTTTTTCAAGTCTTTTATACTCATCTTCCAAGGCCTTAGAAGCTTGCCTTTTCCTAATATTCTTTTTTTCTTGTATAATCTCTTATCAAACCTCTAGCATATGCCTTTATTGTATCCCAAACATTCTGCATTGAAGTATCTTCTTTTTTATTTTCTCGAAAGAAAAAAGCCAGTTCCTTCTCCATCCATTGTATAAAATCTTTTTTCCTTTAAGATAGTATTATTTAATGTCCATCTCGATCTTTTTTTTTGTCCCTTCCATTTAATTGTCATTGGGCCATGATCTGCCCAAGTACTTGTTTCGATATTTGTTTCTTGAATATTGGATATTAATTCTGTTGAGATCCAGATCATATCTAATCTGGACCATGATAAATGTCTATTTGAATAAAAAGTATATTGTTTAGCTTTAACATTTCTTTCTCTCCAAATATCTTTTAAAGTTAATTTGTCTGTCATTTTAAAAAAGGATTTAGGGAGAGACTTTCTATTTTGCTTTTTTGTTGTTGCTATATAGTCCAGTTTATTGTCCACAATTCCATTAAAGTCTCCCATCATAATTATATTAACATAGTCCAGTCCAATTATTTTATGTGTAGTTTTTTATAGAACTCTTCTTGTTTATCATTCGGAGTATAAATTGCAATCAAGAGTATTTTTATATTATTGTCCATTATTTCTACTATTAGTACTCTTCCGTCTTCATCCGTGTATATCAGTTTTGCTGGGATAGCCTCTTTAATGTATAGAACCACTCCTCTTTTCTTACATTGAGTCAAAGAAGTAAATATTTTCCCTAGTTTTGGCTGTACTAACAATTGTTCATGTTGTTTTTTAATATGAACTTCTTGTAGACAAATTATATCAAATTTTAATTTCTCTAATTTATGAAAGGTTTTCCTTCTTTTAACAGCTGAATTGAGTCTATTTATATTCATTGTAATCAGTTTTTTTTCTTCCATGATTATGCTTTATATTTAGGTCTAACAGCTCTTGTGGATCTCACTTCATGCTGTTCTTTACTATCCACCTGTCCACCTACTGCTCTTTTCTCTTTTTCAGTTTCCAGTTGTTCCTCTTGAAACTCAATTAATGAGACCTCTTTCTCTGCCTCCTCTTCTCTTCTTCCAAAAAATTCTGCATGGAAAAGTTCTGCATTCTCAATTGAATAAATTCTATGTCTCTGCTCTTGCCACGTAAACATTAATCCTTCTGGAATCAGCCATTCACTTCGTTTTCCAGTAGCATTTTGGTCAGAAATCGATATTCTCATCTCTCTCACTCTTCTGGGTATTTGTTTTAAAACCACAATCTCTTTGCCTTTGTATTTCAATGTCTTCTCTCTTACCACTTGTAGTATTTGTGTTTTAATGGATTTTTTTTAGTAAATCTAATATGGACTTCCTTTGGTAATTTATTTCTCATCACATATCTTGTATAAACTCGATATACCTCATCTATTCCATCTATCATCTTTTCCTCTGAAATTTCCAAAGCGTCCGCCAAAATTTCTATCATTATCACAGCCAAGTTTTGTCCTTTTTCTTCTTCTATATTTTGAAATCTGAGATAAAATTCTGACCTTTCCAACTCCCACCTCATCCCACTTTTTTCTTGTTCAACCACTGTTAATCTACTGTCAATATTTCCAATCTTCTCCTCTCTTTGTTTACCTTCTTCCTCAATTTTTTGGAATCTCTCTTCATACTTCACCGTCATTTGTTTAATATTTTCCACTTTTTCATCAGTCTTCTCTGTTCTTTGTTCAATGTTTTCTATTCTTTGTTCAATGGTGTCTGATTTTGTCTTGAGATCTTGGATTCCTTGCATAATCATCTGTAAAGTTACTTTTTCTTGTTCTTTATCTTGCTTCAACATTGTCTGAATTAAACGTTGTCCTCCAGCTGGTGGGGAGGCAGAGGTAGAAGTAGAAATGCCAGCTGATATTGGTTTCCTGCTCATTTTAATGCTTCCAAAGCTTCAAATTCTTTTTGACTTTTAATCCAACTGGTAGAGTAGCCAATTATAATCCAAAATGGAAAAATCCAATAGTAAAAGGCCCAAAACCAAAGAAGAAAAAACAGAAAAAGAAGAAGAAAAATCTTCAGGTTCTTCTAGATCCTAATCCAATTACGAAATAGTCCACCATAAAAAATGAAAAATAGAAAGAAAACAAAACCCAAAAATAATAATATTGATTAAGAAAAAAAAAGAACAAAAATATTGAAAAGTTTCAATAATCAAAAAGAAAAAACAGAGTGGTCCAAAAACATGAATAGAAAAGGCAAAAGGATCCCAGTAAAAATAAGGAGAAAAAAAAGAAAAATAAAGAACAAGCTCTGAGGCTTTCCCTTTGAAATAAAAAGCAAAACTAAGAATATTACTAGAATTGGAATTTACAAAGCGGCTGGTGAGTAGGGGTATCACAAGTAATATATATATATATATAAGAAAGCACACTGCACTTTATTTAGTTGTCCAAGGCTCTTATTATGACTCTCTTCTCCACCAGCTTCAAAGCCAACCCTCAAGTGTTGAAATATTGATAAGAGTCCAGGAGAACACCTGTAATAATATTTTGCTATGCTCTCCCTCTATCTTATCACATTAAAATATCCTTGAGAAGGAGTCTTCTTACAGTTCTCTCCAATTCAAATAGAATATTTTCAAGCCTCTAGTTGGCAGTGTTACAAAGTTTCTTAATACTCTTCCCCCCCAGCCAGAAAAAAAGGATAATTTATAAAAAAAAAAAATTAGCCAAAGGGAGCCTCTATTCTAAAAGAAAATTAAATAATCAAAAGGAGCATAAAAATATATATATAAAAAAATTCAATCCGGTTACCTACAAAGTCACACTAAAGTCCCCCCAAAAAAGTAAGAAAAAGAAAAAAAAAATCCAAGCCTCAATTTGACATCACTTTAAAAAACGCTGCTCATACAGTTTTTGTCAAAAGAAAAATCTCACAGGTTTCTTCTGTATTCAGGGTGCCCTTTCAAATCTCAGCGAATTTACAACAAAAAAGAGGTTTCTCACCCAGCCGACACACTTTCACTTCCAGCCACTTTCTTTCCGGAGCTGTCCTGACTTCAGCAGTTATGGAGGCTGCATCTCCGCTGCCAGCAAAAGGGCTTCTCCCGGATCAAACCAGAGATTTTGCGATATCTCTGAGATCCTGCGACTTGCCCTTCACGATCACCATCTCTACAGGACGGTTTAGGTCCAGTGGGACCGACCAGGGACGAAAATATCGACTGCGATCTCAGAACCCCGAGATCGCAGCTGTATCGCCGAAACGAAGCTCCGCCTTCCCCCGGCAGTGGGTAGCTTTTTTAAGAAGTAGGCACATATTCCATCCGGTCCAATAGATAGGGATGGTTTTAGATTGCACAGTGCTTTTTCAACAATGTCTTCTGTAAAATCAATATGTATTAGATCATTGTAGTTGTCTGTGGTTGAACTAGGAAGTACTGGGCTTGATCCATTGCTGTTTATAAATACTGAGCCAAAGAATGTGTTAAAGAGGTTTGCTTTGATGGTGTCGTCATTGCAATCTTTGCCGTTAGGTCCTTTCGGGGGTGGGATGGACCTTGAGTCCTTTAGATTGTTGTTTACAAAATTGTAGAAAGTGCTGGTGGAATTTGTGCATAGAAGGTTTTCCTCTTGTTTAATGTGATAATTAGTGCATGCAGTTTTAATCTGGTGGCATAGATTTTTCTAACAGCTTTTGAAGTTGGCAACGTGACCAGATTTGTTTTTTCACCAAAGTGATCTCTTTTTGGATTGAAGCTTCCTTATTGTTATGGGTAATCCGTTTTTCCTGGTTTTGGGAGTTGTTATTGGTACGTATAGTTTGATGGCTCTTTTGATTTCTAGTAAGAATATGTTGTAATGGTCTTCAACAGTATTGTACCCAGTGAATAGAAATTGCCAATCAAGGGATGAGAGATTGTTGATTATAAGATCATAGTTGCCTTTTTTGAAGTTATAATTGGGGATTTTGTCATTGTGATGATTTTTGTGTGGATGTATGTTGAGACAAAAGTTAATCATGTTGTGGTCATTGTTGGAAAAGAGCTCTTTAATTTGTATTCCGTAAATTGAATTCAAACTATTGCAGAAATGAGATTGAGGCAGTTGTTAAGCCTAGTATTGTTGGTTACTAGTTGTTACAGTCTCAGGTTTGTTACAGCATTGTAGAAGGTTGCATGTATGGGTTCGGTTGTACATTCATACAACTGACTTCATTGGTTACCATTGGATAAGGTATAAATTGAGCATGGCGGTCAACCCAGTTATACATCTCTGCCCCTGACAAATTAAGCAATGCTTTTAAGGTCTCATTCTGCTTTCTAAAGGCTTTGAGTTCAGGTTGAGAAACAACAGGCTTCAACAGAACTCCAGCAAGAGTGAATAGCTCTGGGTTTGGGGTTCTGTTGGTTCTGGGGCTATGCCATGTTTGATTCTGGGTGGAGTTGCATTGCCTAAGCAGACCCCAGAGATGGTATTCAGCAAGTTTTGACCAGTTCTGGAGAAACGGTAGCAGAAATTTTGAATAGTTCAGAGAACTGGCAAATACCACCTCTGACTGGCCCCACCCCCAACTATTCTCTGCCTCCCAAGTCCCAACTGATCGGCTGGGTCTTCTTTTGTTGCCCTGCACAGGAGAACAGAACTGGAAAGCAGGTTAGTGGGGTGGGGAGGGAATGGGATTTTGCGTATCCTTCCCCTGGAGTGGGGTGGGAATAGAGGTTTTGCAGTATCCTTCCCCTGCCATGCCCACCAAGCTACATCCACCAAGCCATGCCTTCAGAACTGATAATAAAAAAAAAAAATTTGAATACCACCACTGGCAGACCCCAAACACATCTTGAGTTTTTTTTTCTAGACTCACAGCTCCTGCTCAAAAACCAGGTGACAGTTGCTGCTGGGATGGCCTTTGCATAGCTTTGTGTGGTGTTTCCAGTTGTGCTGTACTTGGAATGGGAGGCTCTGCTTATGGTCACTCATACCCTGGTCATCTCCTGGATGCACTACTGTAATGTACCTGACATGAACTGAAGAAGCTTCAGTTGATGCACAATGCAGCAGTGTGGGCAGTTTCTGTATGTGTTCCCTTATAAGGGAAAAAATTACTTCTCTGCTCTGAGACCTGCATTAGTTATCAATTTGCTTCTTAGTCCAATTACAGATGATGATTTTCACTTTTAAAGTCCTTCATGTCATCGGACCAGGTTATTTGTGGGACTACCGTTTCCTTATGACATCTCACCATCTCATCAGATCCAGAAAAGAGATATGTTGTAGGTTCTATCTGCTAAGGAGCTAATGTGACAGGACTAAGGAGACAGGCTTTTCCTGCCATGGTTCTGTATGGAATGTCATCCCTTATGGAATGTCATCCCTCCCCCCCACATCACGCCACCACCACCATATACAGAGGTAAAGTTTGCTTCATCTCTGTTAATTTTCCATAAATCCCCCAAAACTAGGTTATGTCATCAAGCCGGGTTGCTCCACTGTTGTTAATATCTGTAACTCTTTCCTCATCTTTTAATTATTATGTTTTTTAAATATTTCTTATTTTATATATTACTTTTAATATTTTTTTTTACTATAAGCCATTCAGAGTCAAATTTTGGATGATATGTAAACATGATAAATAAATAAATAAAATTATACATTTATTGAATTGAATTTTTAAAATTGATGCTACAAATGGAGGTACAAGCTGTTGAACCCAAAGATGTATAGCATTTCTTCATTTTGAAAGTTCTTGCTGAAAATTGAAGAAACTATGAATATTGTCGAGAAGTAAGGAAAGTTATTAATTTGAATTTTATACTCTAGAGTATCAAAAAGAAATTAAAAACAATAAATGGAAACTGAGAATTCCGATTGTTGCCCTTGAAACATTTTCTGATATATTTTTTCTAAGTCTAAACTATTATTACTTTTACTAGTTTCTACTTCTTCAGATCCTTTTCAAAAAATCTTTTTATCATTTTCATGGACTTTTCAAACCAGAAGCTTTGCCTATTTTTAAATATTCTTCTATATTTTTTACATGCTACTTTAATTCTTGGTTTGGTGTAGTATAAAATGAAAATATTAACTAATGTTTCATAATTCCTTCCTTTTTGTATTATTTCAAAAAAACTCTCAAGAGGATAAAGCAGAAAGTCATTCCTGCACAAACATAGAGACACATTTTCCCTATTTTAATTTTCTCATTTTACTATCCTTTAGACAGGATGGAAGAATCTGACTCATCCTATTCCCATTTCAGATTCCTCATTTTATATAGAATTCAAGAGTTCAACGTGCTAGATTGCATTATGTACCAAACTGTACAGTAAAGGCTTTTTTAAAAATGATACTTGTTTAAGGAAAACAATGTGATGAACAGGGAGAAGAGTGAGATGCATTAGATTAAGAGATTAGCAGATCCAACCTCAGAGCAAAATCCATTATCATTTCTTAAGTTTTAGTCTTTTGGTTTGGGTGATAAGGTTGGTGAAATTGGCCACAAATCAGAAGAGGCAGATTAAAAAACAAAACTGACACTCGGGGTCCAAAATGTATAAACGCCAACTCCATAAAGTAAGGAGTTGTTAAAAGTTAAAATAAGGCTTATTGGAGGGTCATTTTGTAAGAATCCTAATGTAAATTTTCATAATGGGTCCACTCTGCTCTTTGAACATTGGAAGGGAGTCACATTCAACAGCATCTACAACAAAATGTGCCATGTTTAAATTGTTGAAGTAAAAAAAAAAAAAAAGGATCCAACTTCTGGTCTCCCTTAGCCATGGAATTTCAGTAAATGACTTTGGGTCAGTCACTCTCTTTTCACCTAATCTACCTCACAGGTTTGTTGTTTAAGAAGGGAACACAGTGTGGGTTGCCTCGAGCTCCTGAAAAAATAGAGGGATATAATCCAATAAAGCACAGAACAAATGACTCTTACACAAGTTTTTTTTTCACCACTTACTTTCACCTAGTGTCCTAACACATTAAAACATCTGAAGTAGCTAAATGATAACAGTATATCTGTGATAAGTGAATTAGATAAACTAGAAATAAAGGAAAGCTGCTTATGCTTTTATTTAATGGTTTCATGACCTATTTGTGAAAAGACCTCAATGGAGGGGCATAAAACACCATATTTTCCAATAGAAACTCTTCACAAGTTCTTCTATGCACTGTCAGATGTTTCAAGATCTGATTACAGAACTCCATAATCCAGCTCCATGATGACATTAAGAAAGAAGCAAAATGTACATTAAAAAAAAAAAGAAAAGGGAAAGTTCATTGCAACTGGAGTACTTTGGCCTATTTTATTTCCTCCTCCAAATTTGGAATAATTTTCTAATCCAATTGTTAATTTCCCCCCCACAAATGTTTTAATGCTTTCTGTTGATTTATATTAGATTTCTATTTTATTCTACCAGTTCACACCTATTCTCTAGAACCGGTTGTTAACATTCTAAGCAGTTCAGAGAACTGGTTGTTAGAAGAAATTACTGGCCTAATCCTGTAAGGAAGGCAGGAAGGAAACATTCTGACATTGCTTACAGAAACTGCCTCTCTGTTAACTCTTATTACATTCTTGGCAGAACTAGACTTCCTCTCTCAGGAACTTCTCTGGAGTATTTTTCTCTTCCTTTGCAGGTACTTTGCTTGTGTGGAATAACCATTCAAAGTTACAATTGCACTGAAAAAAGTGACTTATGACCATTTTTCACACTTACAACTGTTGCAGCATCCCCACAGTCATGAGAGGCCAGGCGAGGAGATGCGTACCTCGATGTGAGTAATATTGAACTGGCCATGCCAAGCCAGTCACATGACCACCAAGCTACATAAACCCAGTCACATGACCACCAAGCCACGCCTCCCAACTAAGCCACGCCCACAGGTTGTTAAAATTTTTGAATCCCACCCCTGGATTTCTCATATAAAAACTTTTTAATATGGATTATTAATAACATATTCACTAATGCACATTCTTATAATGTTTAATATAGAATATTAAATGAACAGTGCAGACCAAGCATATAGCAAGAAAATTACTAGATAATTTTTCATCTCTTGAAAAATCCATATGTACCCACACAAATGAATACACTCACAAAAGTTTATTGGCCCATCTCTTATGTATAGACTGTAGTGATTTGTAGCATAAAATAGAAGCAGAAAGAATAGTAAAAAATTGCTTCTCTGGGAGGGTAATGAAAAGTTTCAAACCATAAATTACAATAAAAAGCAAAGGGCGGGAATCAATTTTTCTTCCCAATCATATTTTAACCATAATAACACCAACCTAATAAGTTTTCTATCTTTCAGAAGATAAAAGAAAATGAGTTCCAGTGATCAATGTTTTGTATTATTATTATTATTATTGTTGTTGTTGTTGTTGTTAAAAAGGGCATCAAGAAATGGTATAGCTGAATGAAGAAAGATTCTATTACCTATTACTGAAGAATTGTGCAGCTTGTGCATTTAACTTTCTAGATTTTACTTGCCTGTTTGTCATCCAGTTTCTATTTACAATCATTTCTCTTCCTCCTGATGTTGTTTGGAAACATATTTTTTAATTGTTTAAATATGACTTGTTCTGTAATTTAAAAATCCTTTCCAGCAGGTGAGTGATTGGAATTGATTGTTCTGAAGGAGAAAAAAACCTCAGGCAGGCATTTTTATTGGGGCATGCTATCTGCACATTTGGCTGATATTAGTTTTGCACCTGATCATATCTGTAAGATTCAAAATGGGAAAAGTAGTGGAAATGCAAATATACTATGTGCCCCACCAGTGTTGTTGAACTTAGCACAGAAAGCAGTAGAATGTTTTATGAGTTATACATTTGAATTAATTGTTTATTTAATACAATGGTCTTTCCCTAAGAGGGCCCACCACATGGTTCAAAATAAGAAAAGAAATAGTACTCTGCAATATATTATATATATATATATATATATATATATATATATATATATATATATATATATATATATATATCTTTGATTATTTGGGTTTTCTCCCGCGTAAGATTGGAAGTATCTAGGCAACGTTTCGATGAAGTCTCATTCATCATCTTCAGGCTTGGTCTTCAGCTCTGTGCTTCTCAGAGTGATGTGAGCTTGCAGCTGCTTCTTCCTTTTACAGACCACCCTCAAGACAGACACACACACCAACAAACTCAGAAAACTACAACAACACCAGAAACCAACTCCTCCCCCCTCACAGCCACACATGAAACAAACAGTGCACAACATCTCAAACAAGATCCTCACCGAAGCCGAAACCAAGGTCCTTTCTAAAGGATTCAACTTTGCTGTCGCTCCCAAACACATCCCCACAGAAACCATCATATGCGGAGTTGAAACCAGCCTGACCAAAACCAACCCTGATGATGCTAATAGAATCAGACTCGAAATCACCAACATCCTCTGCACTAGCAAAGCACCCAAAAGCAACTTATCCAAAGAAGAACAAATTGCACTACTTAACCTGAAACTACATAACACCAGCATAATAATCCTACCAGCAGACAAGGGCAATGCGACAGTGGTTATGAACACATCTGACTACCAATCCAAGTTAACCAACCTACTCCAAGACCCCACATACAAACCCCTAAAGACAGACCCCACCACCTACCTAGAAAAAACCACCAAATCCAAAATAAAAGCCTCCCCCATCAGTGAAGAAATCCAGCAAAGAATCATACCCAGAGAGAAATCATCCAGATGCCCTAAACTTTATGGTCTCCCCAAGATAAACAAAGAAGGAACCCCACTTAGACCAATAGTCAGCTCCATAGGCTCACCTCTACAAAACCTAGCCAAATTTCTCGCCAAACAACTACAGCCCTATGCAGAATCCATCAACTCACACGTAAGAAACTCATTCCAGTTCATCGAGATCATAAAGAAACAAAACTTACAACCCACTGACCTACTAGTGAGCTTTGATGTCATATCCCTCTTCACCCAAGTGCCAATAAAAGAAGCCTTGACAGCCATCCAAAACAAATACAAGCGCCCCAAGCACATCCTAGATCTGACCAACCACTGCCTATCCAATACATACTTCACCTACAATGGACAAAAATACAAACAAATAGAAGGAGCACCCATGGGATCACCCCTCTCACCTGTCATCGCTAACCTCTACATGGAACACTTTGAAACACAAGCTCTAGAAAAATATGATCACAAACCCAAACTCTGGCTCAGATACGTAGATGACACCTTCATAATCTGGCCACACGGGAAAGAAAAACTGAACAACTTCCTCACACACCTCAACAGCTTACACCCCAAAATACAATTCACCATGGAAACAGAAGCTAACAACCAACTTCCCTTCCTAGATGTCTTGGTATACAAAAAATCCAATGGCTCCTTAGGACACACCATCTACCAGAAGAAAACACATACAAACCGCTATCTACACGCACTCTCACACCACCACCCAGCACAGATCAATTCCGTAGCCGAGACACTCATCTCCAGAACAAAATGCTGAGCCGACAAACAACACCTAGAGACCGAACTACACACTCTCACCGGCGGTGCTGACAGCCAATGGATTCCAAAGAAAGAAGATCACCCACCTAATCCAAAAAGAAACCCCAACCAAAATCCAAGACAGAGAACAAGAGAATGGCAAAGCCCTCCTCCCATATATAAAAGGCACTACAGACAAAATCAGCAAGATCCTCCAAAAGCACAACATTAAGACAGCATTCTGCACAAACAGAAAGATATCCACCATCCTAAGAAACCCTAAGGACAAAATCGACTTAGAAAATCAAGGAGTATACAAAATCCCTTGCACTGCCTGCCCCACCACATACATTGGACAAACTAACAGAAGAATAAGTGCATGCATTGAAGAACATAAGAACTCAATCAAAAAGGAAGAACTGACCTCTTTCCTGGTCCAACACCTCAAAGCCACAGGACATGAGATTGACTTTAAAAATACCAGAACTATCACCAAAACTGAACACTTCAGCAGCAGAATAATCAGAGAAGCCATAGAAATAGAAAAACGCCCACACAGCATGAATAAACAAGATGATACCTCCTGTCTACCAGCCATTTGGAAACCCACCCTCATGAACAGATGAGTACCTAACATGAAGAATGACACCAGACCCACACCCCTGAGAGCCACACAAGATGCTACCACCACACTTCCACATAGAAAGCAGACTCACACCCACACAGAAGATGAGACACGACCACGGACCAGAAACCGCACTGCAGCTGCATCACTACCCACTTCAAACCCCTCTGAGCCATACATGAAGCGAACTGACCCCCACCATGAAGATGCAGCACGACCACGAACTCGGAGCCAAACAGCAAGATCACAGTTCACCAGCTCAAATCCCCCAGCAACTAAGACTAACCTGAGCACAACCAAGCCCCCACCTGAACAGAACATTCCTCCAGCCAATCAGAACACAGCCAACCCCCCAACCAATCAGAACACAGCCAAACCCCCAACCAATGACAACACCCCCCCACCCAATCAGAACACAGCCAAGCCCCCACCCAATCAAGTCACACCCCCACTAGCAGTTAAAAGGAAGAAGCAGCTGCAACCTCACATCACTCTGAGAAACACAGAGCTGAAGACCAAGCCTGAAGATGATGAATGAGACTTCATCGAAACGTTGCCTAGATACTTCCAATCTTACGTGGGAGAAAACCTGAATAACCAAAGATCCACATACAAATACCCGCGAGAACCTCAGAAAACAAATATATATATATATTTCTGAGACTAAGACTAAGACAAATATATATATATTTGTTTTCTGAGGTTCTCGCAGGTATTTGTATGTGGATCTTTGGTTATTCGGGTTTTCTCCCGCGTATATATATACACACACACATGTGAGAAGTGCTCTTGTACACATTTGTAAATCTGAAATATGTAGTTCTTTCATTAAGGAATAAGTAAGGGTGGAGGGAAGGATATTCAGACTTGCAAGAGTCTATTATTTATTGCTGTTCTAATAAAAGTAGTATTAGACCTATAAGGCACAGGTGTCTCAGTTGGGTCTACTCTATAGGGTTGACATCAGCTGACCACCAGCAGAGCACCCTGTTGAGGTAATTCCCCATTAGGAGAATGAGTGCATACAGGGAGACATATAGAGAGTAGTGTTGGAATAATCCACACAGAGCACACAGATACACTGTACAGTAAATGTAGATTTTTACTTCCAGAAACGTTAAGCAAAGTCCAAACAAGCAAATCAAAGTCATTCACAAGTTAAATCAGTCAGTTTTCAATCCAGGGATTATTCAGTAACAAATTCCAATGTCAAAAACAGTTCAGTAACAAAGTTACATCAAATCCAGAAATAGCAGTCTAGTAGAAGAAATGGAGGAACGGCAATACTTTCCAACAGAAGGAAACAGAGAAACTCACTCAGACACACTCTTCTGAGACTAAGACTAAGACAAACCGGGTTTCTGGCTCCATCTTATGGCCGTTTGAGAAATCACATTACAGTTTTGCATTTTCTTAAAGATACAGTTTTAAAATGTTTATCCTGGTTTATATATTTCTAACCCAAATACCTGTTAGGTGACTTATATTCCTAACACACACCCTAATGTAAGAAAGGGCACAGTTGGCACCCAAAATGAAGTTGGACAAAAGTCCTCCTGGCCACAACTGTCATACTTCAAACAAAACTGTGTAGAATTTGCATAGTGTATTCTATGCAAATTCTACACAGTGTAGTGTAGTCCCATCTAGAAATAAAGATACTGGATAACCTGATCCAGGAGGCCCTAACATCCAAAGTCATTACACATTCCTAGGACTAAATTGATGGCCATTCTTCCCCATACAAATCCTCATAGCCACAGAACTTTCACAGCATTACTTGTTGGGCCCGAGATAGAGTTACAACTGAGAAGCATCTGCGTAATGATGTTACATCACCCCACCTAATAATATCAGCAGCAGCTTCATGCAAATGTTAAATAGGAGTGGGGCGAGCCAGAGAAGAGGGCATAGGCTCAACCTCTGGCCTCCACCAACATTGACTGCTTTTAATTCCTGTTTTTAATGTATTTTACTTTCTACTTCTTCCCCTTCTTTCCTGTGATTTATAAATGATGCTTATACCAAAAAGGAACAGGACATTATGTATGTGTGTTTACATTTATGACAAATGTTGTAGATTTTAAAACTTTTTGTTGTTGGTTTTTTAAAGCTGCCTTTTTAATGTGAGAGAATAGAAAAACATGCAGACAATGCAGAAAATTCACAGGGAAGAAGATTTGATTGATGTGAACACCCTTCGCTGTAAATCCTTAATGTGTTTTGGGAAGGAAGAATTCAGTCCTATTGGCAATCTAGTTATCCTTTTCACTGCATGAGTATATAGATTAGGCCAATCTGAGAATTTACAACTTTTAAACACTCAGCCTTTGTATGGATGAAGTAAAAAAGAGTATGTGCCTTATTGACATTCTACTAATTTTTATAGTTTTTTTTTTTCCTTGTTTTAATTCTGGGTTACTTGTGTAAGTGCTTTTTTAAAAAAGAGATTATTTTCCACAATTAAGAATATATCAACAAATGCATTTGCTGTTATAATAATATATGATGTGTTTGCTAAGAAGCATATGTTATTCTTAATATTTAAAAAATCCTATTAAGTATTGGGGAAAATTTTTTAACTGTTTTATTTAAACAGTTGCTGTATAGTTTTGCATATGTAAAACATCCAAATATTTATCAATGATACAGTTGTTCTAATTTGTTTGAAATGGTGCTGCATTTTATTTTTTCTAGTCTAATTCCCAGAAGGCAATCAGAACATTTATAAAGTATTAATTTATTCATCAAATAAGAAAGTGAATAAAATCTGATGGGAATCACAGTGATAATTAATTGCCAATCACTTTCCAGATTTAATTTAAGGTGTTAATTTTAATCTTTGAGATTTGTGGCCTGACTTTCTGAAGGATTGCCTCTCTTAATATGAGCATTAATACTAATATTATGGTCAGCTGGAGTGGCCCTCTTAAAGATACCCTCATTTTCTGAAGTCATTTTCTCAAGCTCACAGATGAGGACTTTCATTCTTTTCAAGCTATAGATTGTCTTTCTTTAGGAGTTGTGTATGTCTCCTTATTTCTGATTTCACCATCCTCTTCACAACTTGCCTTTTCAGTCAAAGCTAGATTAAGCACTGAGCTGGTTTTGTGAGATTTTTTATTGTGACAATATGCATTCTACAATAAGAAAAGCAAAAATTAAATCTTATAAACAAATCTGTTATGGACTAAGCCAACGCAGCGATACAACCCTCAACAACTTTACTTTACAGCAGGCTTGTAATCCTGCACTTCTCATTGGCCCGTAGATAGCGAGTCGTGATTGGTCATTTTTGGCCAGTCTGATTGGCTCTTAACGGGGCCCCCTGATTGGAAGCTTGTGAAAGCAGTAGACTCAGTTCATTGGTTGTTTGACTGCAGCCAGCTCTATAAAAGAGCTGCTGCTGCCCAGGTATTTGGCTCTGTTCTTTCTTGTTAATAAAGAGTTGAAGTCACCGTTCGATGTCTCGTCTCACCGTTCGATGTCTCATCTCCGTTCCTTGCGCCCATGCCCAGGACTTAACACTGGCAACGAGGATGGGATACAGAGACGATAGAGCTGATCAAACAAGACAGAGCACGTGGCGAAAGAGTGCATGCAACAAATGGAAAGATGACCAGCGGCGCCATACCACCCGTTCCATTCAACCCAGCAACCAAAGACTGGGACTCATATATAGATCGCTTCCAGATGTTCTTGGAGACCAACAATTGAAAAGATGCTATGCCTGGCAAGAAACGAGCGGTGTTCCTGACTCATTGTGGCCCCACCATTTTCAAAATGGCTAAAGCACTAGCAAAACCAGCGGAAGTGAAGACCATGGATTGGGATACCCTCGCCCCAATCCTCTGGGCCCATTACGCACCCGCAGTAGCTACACTGATACAAAGACACGAATTTTACCAGAGGGACCAACGGAAGGACGAGAGAGTTGGAAATTTCGTAGCCGACCTCTGGAACCTAGGAGGCCTTTGTGGTTTTGCAAATTTAGAGGAAGCCCTAAGAGACCGCATAGTTCTGGGATTAAATGCACCACATGTGCAGAGTAAGCTGATGGCAAAAGGTGACATCAGCCTTACAGATGTCATCGCCAACGCTACTGCCACAGAAGCAACCAGGAAGTCAACCAGGAATGCGCCGAGCGAACGCACCACTTCACCAACTCGCCAACGAGATCCCACTCGCCACTGAGAAGCACGCTACCACTACCCACCATGAAGACCTCGAGTCATCCTCAGACAGTGATGAAGAGGAAGTCAACTGGCTCCACTTGGAACAAGAGCAAAGGAACTAGAGACGTCCACGCCAATGTGCTGTTGTGGGGCAAACCACCCGTGATCGGACTGCAAATTCCTTGACGCTCTCTGCCGTACCTGCGGAAAAAAAGGCCACATCGTGAAGGTCTGCAGAAGCAGACAAGAGTCCAGTCCCAACCAAAGGGAGAACAACCTCCGTTGGGAGATAGGCAAACCTCCTGAGAACAGGGATCGTCTGAACCACCAATGGAACAACACTACTACTACAGAAACCAAGCACCTGCCTCTTCAACGAGACGAAAAGAGGCCCACCAAACCATTATTATTGGCCATGCTTCATCGTTCGATGCAAGGAAGATCCGCATAAGGGTTACTATTGAGAATCGACCGTGCATGATGGAAGTCGATTTGGGATCATCCCTATCGATGGTATCCTGGAAAACCCTCAAACAGCTGATCCCTGCCATCTGCCACCAGGACCTCAGCATGCAACGAATCATCCTGAAAGACTACCAGGGAAACAGAATTCCAGTTGTCGGTTACAACCACGTCCAAGTATCCTTTAAGGACCACACAGTGACGCTTCCACTGACTGTCATTGATCATGACCGACCCAGCTTGTTAGGGTTACAGTGATTCGCCCCACTCGGGATTGAACTAGCCGACATACACAAAACCAGAAGTGATGACTGGGAAGAGGCTCTCATCCAGGAATTCCAGGACGTGTTCACAGGAACATTAGGCAAGTACAAGGGGACCCCTATATCATTTAATCTCGGCCCCGATGCAGTTTCCATTCGGCTTAAGCCTTGTCGGGTACCTTTTGCCTTAAAACCAAAGATCAACGTGCAGCTAGATAAACTGATAGCCCAGGGCATATTGGAACCAATTGACCATGCCCGCTGGGAAACCCTGATAGTAACGCCAATGAAGCCAGATGGTTTGTTAAGAATTTGCGGGGATTACCGGGCCACCCTAAATCATGCTCTTCAACAGAGCACTTACCCAGTACCGCTGGTTCAACATCTTCTTCATTCCCTGGGTGGTAGAAAAATATTTGCGAAATTGGACTTAGCTCAGGCGTACCAGCAACTACCTGTAGACGCGACAACTGCAGAAGCCCAGACAATAGTTACACATAGAAGCGCTTTCAAGTGCAATAAACTCCAATTCAGAGTAAGCGTGGCGCTGGGCATTTTCCAAAGTTTAATGGAAAGACTATTACAAGGCATAAAAGGCGTCATGCCTTATTTTGACGATGTCCTAATAGCTGCCCCCACTAAAGAGTTATTAGTACAATGACTCAGAAAAGTTCTTCAGAAATTCAAAGACGCTGGTCTGAAGGTAAAAAAGGACAAGTGTCAACTTTGTATGGAGAGAGTGGAGTTCCCGGGATACCTTCTCGACAGACAGGGAATCCACCCCACCAAAAAAAAACTAACCACAATCAAAAAAGCCCTGAGACCTAGGAATAAGACAGACCTCCAAGCCTTCCTGAGACTCATTAACTTTTATAACATCTTCTTGCGCCAGAAGGCAACCGTAGCCGAGCCCCTGCATAGACTTCTCAATAAAAAGGCTTCCTGGGTCTGGGGACGGCATGAAGAGAAAGCGTTCCAAGAGGTAAAAGACCTCTTACCCTCTGATGCTGTATTAATGCAATACAATGAGACTCTATCTTTGACGGTTACCTGTGATGCCTCACCATTCGGAGTAGGAGCCATCTTAAGCCATGTCCTACCAAATGGAAATGAGGCACCTATTGCATTCTTTTCGAGAACTTTGTCTAAAACCGAAAGGAACTATAGTCAACTTGATAAAGAGGCTCTCGCTATTGTATCTGCAATTAAACGTTTCCATGAATATGTATATGGGAGACCCTTTAACATAATTACAGACCACAAGCTGCTACTTGGTATTTTGGCAGGAAACAAACCAACTCCCCATATCTTATCACCAAGAATGACACGTTGGTCAGAATTTTTAGCCGCCTACGATAACTGATTGCAACACCGCCCGGGGAAAACCATTCCCCACGCTGACGCTTTGAGCTGCTCTCCATTACCAGACATGATAGAGGACCTTGCTCCAACCTTACCCGTATTGCAAATCGAAACCCTCAAATCACCGCCACTGACCGCTCGAGATATCTCCTTAGAGACAAAAAAGGACCCTGTTTTGGCACGAGTCCTCAGCTGGGTAGAATGGGGTTGGCTGGTCAGCACAACCAATGACACGTTCAAGCCATTTAGGAATCATCAAACAGAGCTATTCTCCCAGAAAGGCTGCATAGTGTGGGGAGACAGAGTCATAGTCCCAGAGAAATTGCAATATAGGGTATTGAAAATGTTGCACGATGGACATCCAGGCATCATGCGGATGAAGGCATTGGCCAGGAGTTATGCATGGTGGCCTGGCTTAGATAAACAGATAGAGACCTGGGTAGCAAAATGCAGCAAATGCCAGGAGACTCGCTCCGCTCCTCCAAAGACTCCCCCAACTCATTGGGAAACACTTGAGGTCCTTGGTCCCGTATCCACATCAATTTTGCGGGACCCACAAGAGGACACACTTTCCTCCTAACAGTGAATGCCTATTCAAACTGGCTCGAAGTCCACAAGATGAAAAGCACCACCACAGATGCAGTCACTAAAAAACTGAATAAACTATTCGCTACCCACGGATTTCCAGATGTCCTGGTCTCCAATAATGGCCCCCAATTCACTGCCCTGCCATTCGAACAGTACCTGGCAGATCGGGGCATCCGCCATGCCTTAACATCGCCAGCTCACCCTGCGGCCAATGGTAGGGCTGAGCGAATGGTTCAATTTGTAAAACAGACCTTGCACAAAATGGACCACGGCGACATTGACAACAAAATAAACCAGATGCTTCTTCTCCAGCACATAACCCCAAACAGTTCCATGAACAAAACCCCAGCTGAATTCCTGATGGGCCGGAAACTTCGCTCGCATCTCGATCACCTCCACCCAAACTACATGCCGGAACAGCCCCCAGGATCCAGCAGCAAATGTCGGGCATTCCAGGAAGGTGACCTCGTGTTTGCGAAAAACTTCTCAGGCGACCCATTGTGGGTCCCCGCGACAATAATGCAACTTATGGGACCCCGATCCTATCGCCTACAAACTGCAGACGGTAACATGTGGAAATGCCACATAGACCAACTCCGTTCCAGATTAGCACCGGAACCTCTAGCTGGACAGGAAAGGAACATTGAGGAGGCCGAAGAAGAAATGATAATCACAATCCAACAGCCTACGCAACCAACCAGGGGAGACTCACCATCTGAAGGAGAACCAAGCCAGGGAGTGGCCTCGCCGTGTGACAGCACTGCGATGGAAGCGGATCCAGGGAACCCAGAAGACAGCACTGACATAAGCAGGGAAAGCAGCCCAGGGCCACAATCTTCGCCATCCAACCCATCTAGCAGCCCACTGGAACCAGAACCAGGACAGAAACTGGTGGAACAGCGCAGGTCAAGCAGACAGGTGAAGCGACCTGCCTATTTATGAGAATACGTCACCCCACCCCTCAGACGGAACCTAGGGGGTAGGGGTGTTATGGACTAAGCCAACGCAGTGATACAACCCTCAACAACTTTACTTTACAGCAGGCTTGTAATCCTGCACTTCTCATTGGCCCATGGATAGCGAGTCGTGATTGGTCATTTTTGGCCAGTCTGATTGGCTCTTAACGGGGCCCCCTGATTGGACACTTGTGAAAGCGGTAAACTCAATTCATTGGTTGTTTTGACAGCAGCCAGCTCTATAAAAGAGCTGCTGCTGCCCAAGTATTTTGCTCTGTTCTTTCTTGTTAATAAAAAGCTGAAGTCACCGTTCAATGTCTCGTCTCCGTTCCTTGCGCCCATGCCCAGGACTTTATAAAATCAATATCAGACTTTATGATCATTCTAATTTTCAAGCCAATTTAATATTCAACTAGATTATTTCAATGGTTTTAACTATCATTTATAATTGAGACCCACTAAATTCAAATTCTTTGCAACGAATTTACTTTATAATGAAACAGATTAAACTTCTTATATAGTTTTGATATCCTAACTTGCAATTAAATTCAAGGCCTCTCACCCAAAATTCTGAGTGAGCCTGGAGCCCTAAAGAAAAATGAAAGTTATTCTTGTGCATCAGCTGCCAGTTGAATTTTTACTCCATGTGAAACATATTTCTTTGAGCTCAAAATGTGTATATTTTGCTTTTGCATCTCTGTACTTTATTTTCTAATTGTCTCATGATCACATAGGTGTGTGCCTATAATTTACCTTTACAAAAAATATAATAATAGGATGTATTGTTTCTTATTTCCTTTGGCCTTTCAGAACGGGGTAGAAATATCTGCTTCTTTTGAAAATGTTAGTTATAGCTTTTTTAAAGAAAAAGTTATTAATGAACTGGAGGAAAGGTCACATAGGTGCAAGCAAAACCCTAGCAATTTATGCTTAATCAGTTTGCCAAGAATCTGAATTTTGATTGGAATCAGAATAGAGCTGGAAGGGATCTTGAACACTTTCTAGTCCAGCCTCCTGCTCAAGCAGGAGACTATATCATTTCAGACAGGTGACTATTCAATCTCTTCTTAGAAATCTCCAGTGATGCAGCATCAATAATTTCTGGAGGCAAGCTGTTCCATTGGTTAATTGTTCTCACTGTTGGAAGTTTGCTTCACTCCTTGATTAGTTTCATCCATTGTTTCTTCTCTTGCATTCTGGTGCTTTGGAAAATAAGCTGACCTCCTCTTCTTTGTGGGAGCCCCTTAAATGCTGGAATACTGCTATCATATCACCCTGAATCCTTCTTTTCTCTAGATTAGCCATATCCAATTCCTGTAACTGTTCTTCATATGTTTTTGTCTCCAAGCTTTTAATTATCTTAAGGCCTGGTCACACTGCAAGAACTTTGCTATAGCGGTCCTGGAGCGGTGAAAAAAAATCATCACCGCTCGTAACCGTTCACCACCATTTAACAGAAGTTGGCCTCCGTTAAGGCAACGCCATATACGCTCGGCCTCTGCTGATGGTCCCTCCTACCGCTCTGAAAGTTTTGAGCTGCACAAAATATTGTGAGTGGTGAGGAGCGGACAATTTTCCGCTCCGGCAAAGTTCACCACCGCTCCAACAACGCCCGGTCAAAGTTTGGTGCTGCTAGACACAAGTTCGTGGACGCTTGGGTCTGCTAGGCCAATGCAGAAATTTTCAACGCTGGACCACCGCTGTTTTGGAAGCTTTGCCCGGGCGGTGATTAAACGTTGCACTAACTTTGGTGGAGCGCTTGTTAGCATTTTACGAGTGGACATGGGATTCCTGGAACGGTGTCAGGCGTTGAAGCAGCGATCCATTGCGGTGATGAACTTTGGTTTGGCGTTGGTATGGAGGTGTTGGAGCAGAACCAGAATTTGGCTATAAATACGGGGAGAAATGGATCAGTAGCCCTTTTGGAATAGCCATTGAGTCACAACACCAACAACATCACAACACCATCAGTGTGGTAGTCAAAGAAGTGGTAAAGGCCATCATTGAGGAGTACACAGATGAACTCTTGTTTTGCCCAACAACTGAACAAGGATGGAGAGACCTGGCTGAACAATGGTACCAGCGATGGAACTTTCCCCACACAGTTGGTGCCATTAATGGCAAGCACGTGGCATGTAAAGCTCCTCCTAACTCTGGCTCAGAATTCTACAACTACAAAGGTTTTTTTTCGTTATTAAGAAAAGTAGTCAAGAATAGTTTAATAAAAATGCTGTTTATTAAAGCTCAAAGCTTTTGAGACCACCCAAACACAAAAGTGCACAACAATAAACAACAAACATCAAAACAGCTGACCAGCTCAACCCTTAAACAAAAATCACATGAAATATCTGAGCAGTCCCTTCAACACATTTCAAGCAGTCTCAATTCTCCTCGGTGGTGGCCCTTATCTCTGCAAGTACATCAGCAGTTCCTTGAGATGAGGTGGTGATTGGTAAGGGTGGAGCGTTCATCTCCTGCCTCTGGAGGTCCTGGAGAATACCCCCCTCGCTGATGGTGCTCATGTTGGTGTGGTTACTGGAGGAAAGGTTCGGCATGTCTGACAACATGAGGCCTTCGTTAGAGCTCCTTGGGGTGGAGGATGGCTGGCTGACTCTGGGTGTCTGCAATTGCTGGAAGAGCTGAGGCTGATGCTGAGGCTGAGACTGTTGCCGAAAGTGGAAAGGCTCCTGTTGGAAGCCGTGATGCTGAGGCTGAAAGTAATGCGGCTGCTGCTGCTGGTAGAATGTGTGTGTGGGTGAAAGTGCGAATGCTGGACGTGGTGGAGCTGGAGGAATGGGGTGGGACATGGGTCGCTACATCTTGTGGAGGATGGCCGTCATCCTCTCAACTGTGAGCTGGTACTGGGCCTCAGGTAGTCATTGGAGAGACTGGGACATGTACGTGATGAAGGGCTGCCTTGCATGGCTGATCTCTTGGGCTTGGACCAGTCTCTCCATGAGGGCGTTGGTGGCCTTCATACAATCTCTCATCTCCAGCATTGCAGGGGAGTCTTCAGGCTCAGCTTTGGTGGCGGCACGGCGTTGTCTGGTGGTGGTGGAGGCGGGAGCTGGTGAGGGGGTGCCCATGGACCTCGAGACTGTCGCTTGCATTTCAATGAGTGAGAGTGAGCCCTTGTCCTCTTCCTGTTCCTCGACGTCATGGGAAGGCTGGCGAGAGGTGCTGGCCAACGCCGAGGGCTGGGCTGCTGGAGGCTGGCTGGCTACAGGTTCTGGTGTGAGGAGTATGCTTCTAAGTGGCTGACCTTTCCTGGGCTTCACCTCCTTGTGCAGGAAGACACAGTTCCTCTGGATGAACAGTTCTCTGTCTGTCAAGTTTGCTGCAGCCTGGCCAGACTTCTTGGAGAGAAGCTTAGTGTAGAGGTCCCGGACTGACTTCCACCATGTCCTGAGAGCTTCAGCTCTCTCCTCAATGTCCAGCTCTCTTGCCTTCCTGGTCCAAAGCTCCGTCTTCTTCTTTGTATCCTTGTAGTCAGTGGCCCCTTCCTCCAAATAAGTTCGTGCTCCCGGATCCACTCGATGAGTTGCTCCTGAGTGTCATCGTCGAGCAGGAGGGCCTTGCGGCGAGACTTCTTCTGAGGCTGACGCTGTTCATCGTCCCTCTCCAAGTATGGGTGCTGAGAGTCAGAGTCTGAAAAATATAGCAATTGAATAAAAATAATATTAATAAATAAATAAATTAAACATATATTATTTAGATCAACTTGTATTGATTACGTAATCGAATATCCTTCGGATCACCTATTGTATTCGTACGAATTTTCTTTATTCCTTTCTTTTAATTCTTTTTATTTATTTATTTTCACCCTTTTTTGTTTGCCAATTTTCTGGACAACCAAATGACTAAATGACCTGTAACTTTGACCAATAATAAATATTGACCTAACTTAGATCTGGTAACTTTTCTTGTGACGTCACTACCCTGTGACATCATCTATGTGTCATTTAAAAAAAACGCATTATCCGTAATAACTCAATAATGAAAAGGGAACTGAATCTTGGACTTGCCCATTAATTGAATTTTATCAAAACTGATGAATGGAAATTTTGTTTAAATGCATTATTCATTTGACATGAAATTAAATTGCGCATTCATGACCATTTTAGCTATCTCACCACCTGTGACTCCAATCTTCGGATCACCTAATTCGTCCGACTTGACGAATAGAGGGGTTTCGTAATGTAGTCAAATTTTATGCACACATCTTTGTTAAATTTTCAATGAGAAAATAGTTGTTCTCCTGATAACAAACAATAACATTCAAACATTGTAATGGATGGAATGATCGTCACCCGCAGTCCTTGTTGCTAGGTTGGACAAGCTACAATGTTTGTCCGACTTGGCAATACTAATGTATGCAATTCGCCTTCTAACTATTGTGATATGGTTGTCTTTTGACAGGTGAATACATATTTTGTCTTGGGGAAAACATGAATAAATTTGACTACATTACAAAACTCCTCTATTGAAAGTCTAGTTTTTCATTGCATTCATCACATTATAATTACCTTCAGCAGCAGCACGGCCCTCCTCAGGTTGGTCATCACCAGGGGGTAGCTCCTCACCATCAGGCTGGTCCTGTGTCAGGGCCTCCTCGGGCTCATCATCAGAGTCTGCAAAATATACAAAATGAATAATAAATGAGCAATGACAATTAATGTGAAAGAAAGATTATGGTTATTATTATTATTATCATCATAATTATATTAAATTTCATACATTTTCATTGGTGATTACCTGCATCAGCAGCTGCCCCTGCCTGGGCGATGGTAGCAGTGGTTGTGGCTGTGTTAGCAGTGGCTGTGCTAGCAGTGGCTTCTGGTGTGGCCTGACTGGTCTCTGCAAAATATAACAATGGAATAATAAATTAAAGAGAATGGTTGAGGTTTCAAATTTTTCTTTCTTTCTTCGTTTTTGTACTTGTTCATGTTGAAAGGACATTATATTTCGAGTGTGTACTGAAAATGATACGCCTCAAATTAAGCTCATATTTCTATAAATTAACATTGTATGTATGAGATACCACGTGGTCAGCATGTGATAATAGCATAGTCGCACATATATATACATTTTTGTGTAAGCTCTCTGTCAGCATGCTGCTTTATAAGGTTATTTTATTTTCTACAAACAAAGTTCACTACAAAATTAGAAAGATCTTATATCATATTTTCCTCCTTAAATATTTTAAACAATGAAGACTGGTTTTTAACTAATTTTGGTCAAAATAATTGGTTCTTCTGCAAGTACTCCTCATTCTATTTAAAAATGTTGAAGTAAAATACATAACACTACAGTATTTTTTTCACAGTTAAATATTTCTTGACGCAACCAGTGGGCCACATATATTTACCTGACTCCACTGCTGCCTGCATCTTCTTGGAGGCTGCTGCCTTTCCTCCTCCAGCCTTCCTCTTCTTTTGTCCACGTCCCATGATGAACTTCTATCAAAACTCTTTGAGAACTTCCGTACAGCTCCGTTACGGTAGTCCAAAGCGGCATGTCGCAATTACTTCAAACCCCCACCGAGCCAACGCACACATGCGCAGAACACCACTTTATCAACGCTCACGTCACCGCTAAACCAACGTTCCCTACCATTAAACCAACGATAAAGCAACACCGGCTTCAGCGGTGCACCGCTAAGGCAAACAAAAATGATATCCTTAAAAGAATAAAAATATAATAAAATCAAAAAGAAATCATCAAAGTTCCAGTGGAAAAAAACCAGCACTCCAATCTAAACTGACTGGATACTGGAATGTGAGATTTAGAAAAACCCTAAATTTGAAAATTGGAGGACATATAAATTTTTAAAAAGCACTATTTATAGAAGAAGTAGTGTTGGGACCATTCCCTAGCAGATACTCAAGTTGATAGTAGAATACTATATCAGCATGAAATTAACTGTTCCATGTTGCTGATGCCTATCTTGCCACTGTTGTCTATGTTGTTGAATACTGCAATCAATTCACTTGCATTTAAGTTAATGAGTGACAAAGCCTGCAATATTTTACACATTTTGAGAGTTTTCTAGGATTACACCACAAAACCTCAGGATGCTGCAACACAGTCAATGACCCAGGAGATTACAGCACAAGACCCAGGATGCCACAACAATAGAATTCAGAAGGTCATCACACAGCCCATTACCCAGGTCATTACAGGAGGTGGATAGACACACAGCCAGTACCTCAGCCATACAGGTTCTTACAAAAAAGCCAACCAATCCGCAAACATCAACTCCATCAACCAATCAAGAAATAACAAATAACCAACCAGCCCACTTACAACAGAGCCAGCACACCACACCTCCCCACCAGTATTTACAGAGAGACGGCAGCTCCGATCACACTTTGCTTTCACAAGTACGAAGCTGAAAGCACCAGCCTGAAGATGGCGAGTGGGACCTTGTTGAAACATTGCCAAGATGCTCTCAATCTTACATGGGAAAAGACTCAAACACGCCAAGACCTGAATACCTGTACTCATGAAAATCTATGAAAACATATATATAGAGACGAACACAATAAAGAAGCCTGATGATGGCAGATGAGATTCTGCATGGTGCTTTTAAAGTTGTAGCAACGTTTCAGCAGAATCTCATCTGCCATCATCAGGCTTCTGTATAATGTTCGTCTGTGAGTTAGACTTTTACAGTGGTTTCAGATTTAAATTTGGGGCAGCCTATTGCTGTCCCAGAATGGTTTTTTTCTTCATCCTGATTGATTGAGAGTCTTGGTCTGTGTTTATTGGTCTTGGAGTTTGCTGTGTTCTGCTTCTAATATCTTCTGTCTGTTTTTTTGGCTCTTTTTGTATCTTGATTGGCTGGCAACATTGTGTTACTTTATTGGAGGCCTTTAGTGTAGCTTGGCTTCAGGTAAATGGACGGCTATCATTAGTTAGGAAGCTGGGTTTCATCTGGGTGCCTGGTTGGGGTGTGTTTGAGCTGGAGGTTTCAGGGGGGATCTGTTTGTGCCCAGGTGTTTGCCTGGCTTGTGGTGTGGAGATTTTTTTGTTTGTGAGTGCAGGCTTCCAAATGATTGAAAGAAAGCATGAACAGAAGAGATGATTCCACCAGACTGTCAATCATTTGGAAGCCTGGTCTTCAGCTCTGCGCTTGCAGCTGCTTTTTCCTTTTAACTGCTAGTGAGGGTGTGACTTGATTGGGTGTGGGCTTGGCTGTGTTCTGATTGGGTGGGGGTGTGTTCTCATTGGTTGGGGGTTTGGCTGTGTTCTGATTGGCTGGAGGAATGTTCTGTTCAGGTGGGGGCTTGGTTGTGCTCAGGTTAGTCTTAGTTGCTGGGGGATTTGAGCTGCTGAGCTGTGATTTTGCTGTTTGGCTTTGAGTTTGTGGTCACGCTGCATCTTCTTGGTGGGGGTCAGTTCGCTTCATGTATGGCTCAGAGGGGTTTGAAGTGGGTAGTGATGCAGCTGCAGTGCGGTTTCTGGTCCGTGGTCGTGTCTCATCTTCTGTGTGGGTGTGAGTCTGCTTTCTATGTGGAAGTGTGGTGGTGGCATTTTGTGTGGCTCTCAGGGGTGTGGGTCTGGTGTCATTCTTCATGTTAGGTACTCGTCTGATCATGAGGGTGGGTTTCCAAATGGCTGGTAGGTGGGAGGTATCATCTCGTTTATTCATGCTGTGTGGGCGTTTTTCTATCTCTATGGCTTCTCTGATTATTCTGCTGCTGAAGTATTCGGTTTTGGCGATAGTTCTGGTATTTTTAAAGTCAATCTCATGCCCTGTGGCTTTGAGGTGTTGGACCAGGGAAGAGGTCGGTTCTTCCTTTTTGATTGAGTTCTTATGTTCTTCAGTGCGTGCACTTATTCTTCTGTTAGTTTGTCCATTGTATGTGGTGGAGCAGGCAGTGCAAGGGATTTCGTATACTCCTTGATTTTCTAACTCGATTTTGTCCTTAGGATTTCTTAGGATGGTGGATATCTTTCTGTTTGTGCAGAATGCTGTCTTAATGTTGTGTTTTTGGAGGATCTTGCTGATTTTGTCTGTAGTGCCTTTTATATATGGGAGGAGGGCTTTGCCATTCTCTTGTTCTCTGTCTTGGATTTTGGTTGGGGTTTCTTTTTGGATTAAGTGGGTGATCTTCTTTCTTTGGAATCCATTGGCTGTCAGCACACCAGTGAGAGTGTGTAGTTTGGTCTCTAGGTGTTGTTCGTCGGCTAAGCATTTTGTTCTGGAGATGAGTGTCTCGGCTACGGAATTGATCTGTGCTGGGTGGTGGTGTGAGAGTGCGTGTAGATAGCGGTTTGTATGTGTTTTCTTCTGGTAGATGGTGTGTCCTAAGGAGCCATTGGATTTTTTGTATACCAAGACATCTAGGAAGGGAAGTTGGTTGTTAGCTTCTGTTTCCATGGTGAATTGTATTTTGGGGTGTAGGCTGTTGAGGTGTGTGAGGAAGTTGTTCAGGTTTTTTTTTTTTGAAGCGAACTGACCCCCACCATGAAGATGCAACATGACCATGAACTCGAAGCCAAACAGCAAAATCACAGCTCACCAGCTCAAATCCCCCAGCAACTAAGACTAACCTGAGCACAACCAAGCCCCCACCTGAACAGAACACGCCTCCAGCCAATCAGAACACAGCCAGCCCCCCAACCAATCAGAACACAACCAAACCCCCAACCAATGAGAACACACCCCCACCCAATCAGAACACAGCCAAGCCCGCACCCAATCAAGTCACACCCCCACTAGCAGTTAAAAGGAAGAAGCAGCTGCAAGCTCACATCACTCTGAGAAGCGCAGAGCTGAAGACCAAGCCTGAAGATGATGAATGAGACTTCATCGAAACGTTGCCTAGATACTTCCAATCTTACACAAGAGAAAACCCGAATAAGCAAAGATCCACATATGTGTGTGTGTGTATGTGTGTGTGTGTGTGTGTGTGTGTGTGTGTGTACCTTTTGGTCATTCGGGTTTTCTCCCATGTAAAATTGGAAGTATCTTCGCGATGTTTCGATGAAGTCTCATTCGTCATCTTCAGGCTTGTGTCTTCTGCTTTGTGCTTCTTGGAGTAATGTGAGCTTGCAGCTGCTTCTTCCGTTTAACTGCTAGTGGGGGTGTGACTTGATTGGGGGTGTGACTTGATCATACCTAGAGAGAAATCATCCAGGTGCCCTAAGCTTTATGGTCTCCCCAAGATACATAAAGAAGGAACCCCACTTAGACCAATAATCAGCTCCATAGGCTCACCTCTACAAAACCTAGCCAAATTTCTTGCCAAACAACTACAGCCCTATGCAGAATCCATCAAATCACACATAAGAAACTCATTCCAGTTCATTGAGATCATAAAGAAACAAAACTTACAGCCCAGCGACCTACTACTGAGCTTTGATGTCATATCCCTCTTCACCCAAGTGCCTATAAAAGAAGCCTTGACAGCCATCCAAAACAAATACAACTCCCCCCCTCCCCAAGCACATCCTAGATCTGACCAACCACTGCCTATCCAATACATACTTCACCTATAATGGACAAAAATACAAACAAATAGAAGGAGCACCCATGGGATCACCCCTCTCACCTGTCATAGCAAACCTCTACATGGAACACTTTGAAACACAAGCTCTATAAAACATACCAGGATTGTTGTTATGGGGAAAATAGAAGGCACAAGGAAATATATACATCTCTGTTGTACAAGATAAAAGCAAGATATAAATCTAATGAGAACTATGTTTATTATATTCAGTTGTGTCCGATTCTCAGAGATTGCCTGGACAAGTCCCTGCAGTTTTCTTGGCAAGGATTTTCAGGTTTGCCATTATCTCCTGCCTAGAAATGAAAGCTCCTAGACTGGACCAATATAACCCATCTGACTATGTGGATATCGCAGAACTAGAACTCATGATCTCCCAGTTTCTAGCCTGATAGCAGAACTTTTACACCAAAAATTAGTCAGTGAAGCTATTCAGAAGGGAAAGAGTATAGAATGGACATCGGAACAAATGTATATGACATTGATACAACCATCTTTATTTTCCAGCAATATTTCTTAGATTATCACAGGGGTTTCATGTGACACACATTTTATAAAACGAGGGGCAAGAGAAATAGCACTGAAGCCTGTGCCCGTCCTCTTCCATTTGCTTAGCTATTATTCTGGGAGAGATGTAGTGATATATAAGACCCAGAGGAGTGAATTTTTTTTCTAAGAAAGTTAACACTGAAATCTTCACCCATTAACCTAGAAAGAGGTCCAATTAAATTTACTGGAGATTTTTTCTCAACAGACAAGATTCCACTGTCTATATACACTGCTCAAAAAAATAAAGGGAACACAGAAATAAGACATCCTAGATCTGAATGAATGAAATATTCTCATTAAATACTTTGTTCATTACATAGTTGAATGTGCTGACAACAAAATCACACAAAAATTATCAATGGAAATCAAATTTAGCAACTCGTGGAGGTCTGGATTTTGAGTTACACTCAAAATTAAAGTAGAAAAAAAAAACTACAGGCTGATGTAATGTCCTTAAAACAAGTCAAAATGAGGCTCAGTAGTGTGTGTGGCCTCCAAGTGCCTGTATGACCTCCCTACAACATCTGGGCATGCTCCTGATGAGGTGGCGGATGGTCTCCTGAGGGATCTCCTCCCACACCTGGACAAAAGCATTCCCCAACTCCTGGACAGTCTGTGGTGCAACGTGGCATTGGTGGATGGAGTGAGACATGATGTCCCAGATTTGCTCAATTGGATTCAGGTCTGAGGAATGGGCGGGCCAGTTCATAGCATCAATGCCTTTGTCTTGTAGGAACTGCTGACACACTCCAGCCACATGAGGTCTAGCATTGTCTTGCATTAGGAGGAACCCAGGGCCAACCGCACCAGCATATGGTCTCACAAGGGGTCTGAGGATCTCATCTCCATATCTAATGGCAGTCAGGCTACTTCTGGCGAGCACATGGAGGGCTGTGTGACCCCCTAAAGAAATGCCACCTCACACCATTACTGACCCACTGCCAAACTGGTAATGCTGGAGGATGTTGCGGGCAGCAGAATGTCCTCCACAGCATCTCTAGACCCTGTCACATCTGTTACATGTGCTCAGTGTGAACCTGCTTTCATCTGTGAAGAGCACAGGGCTCCAGTGGTGAATTTGCCAATCTTGGTGTTCTCTGGCAAATGCCAAATGTCCTGCATGGTGTTGGGCTATAAGCACAACCCCCACCTGTGGACGTCGGGCCCTCATACCACCCTCATGGAGTCTGTTTCTGACCGTTTGAGCAGCCACATGCACATTTGTGGCCCACTGGAGGTCATTTTGCAGGGCACTGGCAGTGTTACTCCTGTCCCTCCTTGCACAAAGGTGGAGGTAGTGGTCCTGATGCTGGGTTGTTGCCCTCCTATGGCCTCCTCCATGTCTCCTGATGTACTGGCCTGTCTCCTAGTAGCGCCTCCATGCTCTGGACACTATGCTGACAGACACAGCAAACCTTCTTGCAACAGCTCACATTGATGTGCCATCCTGGGTGAGCTGTACTACCTGAGCCACTTGTGTGGGTTGTAGACTCCGCCTCATGCTACCACAAGAGTGAAAGCACCGCCAGCATTCAAACGTGACCAAACCATCAGCCAGAAAGCATAGGAATCTTCTCTCTACTCTATCAGCCTCCCCAGCATAAAGGGCCCCTATTGCAGTCACAAGCCAGTCAGCAGAGTCAGGTTTTAAGGCACTTCTAGAAGGTCGGGGGGGGGGGGGGGTTGGGGGTAGGGATAACAGCAGTCCAGTATTTGAGAGGAGGACACAAAGAGGAGGTCAACTTATTTACCAAAGCACCAGAAGGCAGCACAAGAAACAATGGATGGAAACAAATCAAGGAGAGAAGCAACTTGGAACTAAGGAAAAACTTCCTCACAGTGAGAACAATTAACCAGTGGAATAGCTTTGCTTTCAGATGTTGTAGGTGCTTCATCATTGGAGGTTTTTAAGAAGAGTCATTTGTCTAAAATGGTATAGCAGGGGGATTGAATTAGGAGGTCTCCAAAGTCCCTTCCAGCTGTATTCTGATTTATCTCATCTTGAACAGTAGAATATTCCAGAAGGCAAGGGCCACAGCACCAATCAGTCAAAATTCTTTGAGAGATGGGATTTGAAGTAGGCCTCTTCCAATGTAGTAAGTGGGGCAGGCCAAATATCATTGGGATGAGGTAGCTCCTCAGATACCCTGGACACATGCCATAAAGGATTTTAAAGATAATGACCAACATCTTGAAGGGGACTCATAAATAAACTGGCAACCAATGCAGTTCAAATAACAACAGTTACTTAAAAATATGTATTATTTGAAATAACTGCCAGAAGCAAAAGCATATGTTTTTGCAAGAGTAAATCTCCACTTTTTCGATTCCATTCCTTTCTTTTTTTTACCTTTAATCAAAAACTTTCGAGATGAAAAACATCATCATACATATGGAAAATTGCTTGGAAGTCAAGAAATCCAGTTTAAATTAGGATTCTAGTACCTTGGGCAAACCTATATATGGTCTCATTTTTATCATCTCCAAACTTGTTTCTCTTTTTCCAATCAGAGTACATGCTAGAAGTATTAAAAAAAAAAGTAGTTTCCAAAGGCCCTGACATTGTTATAAAGTAATTTCTTAGTAAGAAAAATAAATGACCCAGTTATTTGCAGTAGATTTTAATGTTGAAAGCAGTTTGTTTTCAGTTTTGAATTCACTCTATTTCAAAGTGGGTATATTATTTTCATTCGAAGAAATATTCTGTGTCTGCTATATAAACTTCTGAAATAAACTAAGGATAATATAATATCAATCTAATGATGTCCTTCTTCCAGATCATTCTTAAATGATTTGAATTAATATATTGCCATTAATAGCTAGTGTAATATCATGTGTGAATTATTTTTACTATACGGTCAATTACAAGACTTGCTAAAGTAGATTTAAACGAAATTTTATACCATAACTGCTTTCAAGACAACACATTGTATTTAATATTAGATTTCAAATTATCCCAAAGATATTTTATTTTAAATGATGAGTATATACATTCTTTATATATTCTTAATGTTCATGTTGAGTAAGATCTTGTGAGCTTATAAAACTGATTTCATTTTGTCTTCTGTGAAACCAAACTGGAATATATATTGTTGGAATATATTCAACAGAAATTATTCTCTATCAACAGCCAAGTCTCTAATCTTACTATGTCCTCTAATATCTCATTCTTGGAATTAATTTTATATTAATTATTTAAACCCTTGTGCTTAAAACCTGTAGATGATCAAGAAATGAACAAATTAGTCATGCTTATTCATGTTCATACCTATTCATTTTTCATGAACACCTGTGAATATTATGCTTAATCAATGTGTTCAAAGCCAAATATCATACATTGTTGGAGTATAGTGCGTGAGCAAAAATAGCTTGGCTTACAAGGTAATATAAAAATGAGAGGTCCTAGTTTTCAGAGAACAGCATTTGTATGGATGGGATAAAATTGGTCTTTGGTTCTGCTTGTGGCATACTGGCCCAGATGTGTCAAAACAGACACATTGTGCAAAATCATTAGCTAACATTGCTATGTCAGTCATCTAAACCTGGAAACCTAGTCTTTGAAGTTTTATTGCCTTTCATAAACATACAAAACACAAAACATAAACAAAACTAAAACATATTTTCTGAAGGCTGCCTGATCCCGGGTTGAAACTCTTTACACAGACACAAATTCAAACATCATATTCACTTTATATATCCTTCCATATCTTATTATCATTTTCTTTTTCTTTTTTTTTATAAACCATTTTTATCAATTTTATAAAAACAATTCACAAAGAATCAAGGCATAACAGCTTATAAATTCTTTTCTAAAAATAATAATAATAATAATAATTAAAGAAGAAAACCAATAGAACATAATGATTCCAAATTATAATATCAATATTTACTTTATCTATTTAACTTCATATCTTATCCCGGCTTCTTCTTTTCATCCAAATTATTTCTTGTTAATTAAAATTTTATTGCCTTTTATCAATATACAAAAAAAAACCATAACAAAACCTTTATATATCCTTCCATATCTTATTACCATTTTCAATAACATTCTTTGTCTGTTCTATTTCCAACTATCCATTCATCTTTTTTCTTTTACTATACTTCTCCTATACACTAATTGGAGTGACGCCTTTAACTCATTACCCTAACTTAAAAGTACTTCATATAACATTTAATTTATCTTGGGATTCTGTTTAGTAGATTCTAAAACTACACAGTAAATTTTATACTCTAAATACACATATAAAAACGCAATCTTATATTCCTTCCAGAATCCTCCTTTTATCCTTAATTAAATTCACCCATTGTCTCTGAATAAACTTTTTTTCTTTAGATCTTGCTTCCCACCATTAAGGCTTCTCCTCCCCCCCTTTCTCTCTTGCTTATTCTTCTCCTTGCCCTTTTTACCCCTTTGTCTCTCCTCCTCCCTTTTCTTACTCCCTTTCCTTTGCTTTCTAACCTTGCATCCACCTTTTCTCTCATTTTTCTCTTTTTTGGTTGTTTTTTCAAATGTTAAAATCCCCTTTTTCTTATCCTCTTTCTTCTCCTCCCCGGAAAAAACCCATTGTTCATCAAAGATGGCTTCTTGTTCCTCTTCTTCTTTGTCCCAGTCATTCTGCTGCGTAATCAATTTTTCATAAGTACATAACACCATTTCTAAAAATTAAAATAAAGTGCCCAAAGTATCTTTTCCATCTTGTTCTTCCTTTTTATATTTTTGATATTCAGTCTTTAGTTCATCCACAAGCGATGCCATCCTGAAAAGAGAAACTTTCCCCAAAACAACCACCCAAGTATTTTTAATCAAAAATAATTCAAAAAAGTTCCAAAAGTTTATATTTTTCTTCTTTCTTCTATTTCTTTTTCTGGGGTTACTGTTTAATCAAAGAGGTCCAATTACCTTGCATCTTTCTTTGAGATTCTAGGCAATCTCCTCCTTTTTCGACTTCTGCTCCAATTTTTTTCCTCTCCCTTTCCACTTGCAACATCAATTTTTAAATGATCAGAAATCCATACCTCTAATAAGGGTTTTCCAATTTCTTAAAATTTTAAGTCCAATGTCCAAGAACTCTTTTGTCCCTTAACTTAAACTTTCAGAATAATTCACCTTCAGTGCCCAAACAAATTTCAAATCTTCATCTGCTGTTTCCGTGGGGTGGGAGAGTGAAGAAAAAAAAAGTTCCCTTTAACAGCTTCTCCGCCGCTTTCGATCTTCTTAGGGATACAATGTATCCTCCAGCAATTCAGACAGCTCAATTCCAATGAATTTAAAAGATGTTGATTGACCCGACTCAGCCAGCACTTTCACTTTTCTTGCTTCCTCCAGCACAATCTTACCTGGTTGCTGGCTTCTTCATGGTGGCCATTGCTGACCGCCGCTCCACCACCTTTGGAAAAAGGGGTTTTTCTGGATGAGGAGGGGGTCTGTGGCACCCCCAACCCCCTGTCTGGCTCCCCTCTCTCTTCGGCTGTCCCTACAGGGCAGCCATATCCCCCTGACCCATTTGGATCGGGGGTACCTCGGCGGCAAGTGCAGCAGGAATCGCGAACGGTCGTGAATTCCTGCTGCCACCGAAGCCACATGGAACTGGAAACCGTTTCTTCTAAGGTTTATATAACACTGGATTATTCTGAGTAACTTTATTGTAGACCAATTATTGCAAAATGTAGAAAAGGTAAGGCCTTGACCTTATTTTATTCAGGATCTCAGAATAGGGCAGATTTGGGATCCCACTCCACAGAATATCAATAAAGTATTTGTGGGTTCTTTTCAGTCATTATTTAGTATTCTACTATAAAATTAAATTTAATATCAATACATACAAGGAAGAGAACAGCATATATATAAAAACAACTAAAACAAATGGAAGAATAGCTTCCATAAAGGATTCTATTCTCATATAATGTTACTAATTCATACTTTAGAGAAATTCTGTGTTTTCATAAAAGCATGTTCTCCATGAAAGCAGGTAAGCAAGAAGTGAAGTTTTCTCTCTCCTCATTCCCCATCCAAACCAATGAGACAAAGAATCAGAGATCAATCCTAAAACATCTGAAGCCCCACTTGAACACCATCAGTGTTCAAAAAATAATCAGTCAATTAAAAAAAACACTATACTTGGAACAGCTTACATCCTGTAATGATATCTTTAATACCATCAAACATCCACATCTGTCTATGTCAGGCCCTTTGGAAGGACTCTATATATGGATAAAAATGCCAAATCCAGTCTAACCTTCTGGTTGTGTGACCAATCAAAAGTAATAGGGGTCTGTTTTCGGTGCAATCCCAAAACAACTGGAACACATCTTTTTTTTTTTTGAAAAAAAGTTTTTATTAATTTTCTACAAACAAACAAGACAAACAAAACATAAAAACATCAACTCTTATATGTACATCCAGTGTGTCAGTTGGTTCATCATTTTTGTGCATTCATTCTGTAGTCTCAAATTACAATTACATTACATAACAACTCATATTGTCAATCCAAATTTATATATCCTAATATCACTAAAAAAAGAAGTTTTTGACTATATTTTTAATCATTCATGCTTAATGAGCTAACAATACTTTAAGCCAGTTTACTCTATAACAAATCATCTAGTCATATCAAATCAATCCTAAAAAATCCTTTATAAATATAATAGCAAATAGCAAAATAATAGCAAAATAAAGATATTCCTTACTATCTAGCATTCTAAATATTCTATTATCGTATTTTATCATCCAGCCATTTATAAAAAAGATCCCAAATTTCATAAAATTGTTTATCCTCTTGCTCTCTAATTTCAAATGTCAATCTACTCATCTCAGCACATTCCAATATTTTCTTAATAATTTCTTCCTGTAATGGTATTTTCTCATTCTTCCAATTTTTAGCAAATACAATCCTGGCCGCTGTTAATACATTTACAATCAGGTATTTCAAATCTTTACTATATATATCAGGTAAAATTCCCAATAAGAAGATCTCTGGTTTCAAATCAATATGTTTCTTTATCATTTTTTCCAACCACATGCGAATTATAGTCCAATATTTTCTAGCATCCTCACAAGTCCACCACATATGGTAATACGAGCCGGGTATCTGATGACATTTCCAGCATTTTTCAGATTTGTTCTTAAACATTCTTGCTATTCTTGTCGGGGGAAAGTGCCACCTGTAAAACATCTTATACAAATTTTCTTTATATGCTGTTGACATTGTCATTTTATAATTTTGAGACCACAATTTCTGCCATTTCTCCAAATCAATCCCATATCCAAAATTCTTCCCCCAAACAATCATAGTTTCTTTAACTTGTTCTTCCTCTAATTTCATTCCCAGTAAATAACCATATAATTTTTTAATCACCTTCTCATCAGTACCCATCAAAATCTTATCTAAATCAGTCTGCTTATCATAAAATCCCTCCGTTTTAGAATCTTCATCATACCTTGAGTGTATTTGTGCATATGAAAACCAATTCATCCTTATACCTTGTTCTTCTAAGTTTTGGATCGATTTAAGTTCACCCTTTTCATCCAAAAGTTCCCCATATCTAACTGTTTGTTCCCTCTTGTAAATTATAGGATAGGAAAATGCTTCAATGGTCGATAACCAAACTGGAATTTTCAAATAACATTGTCTTTTTATCTTCTCCCAATTTAACCACAAAGACTCCCGTACATAATGTCTTCTAAAATAACCCTGTGTTTTAGTTCCCTTATACCATAAGAAAGCATGCCAACCCAACAGCAAATCATGCCCTTCTAATGTCAACAACCTATGTTTCCTTAATGTTATCCATTCTTTGACCCACATCAAATTTGCAGCTTGATAATACAATTCCCAATTAGGCAGACCAAAACCTCCTCTAATTCTAGCATCTTGCAAAAGCTTTAGCTTTATTCTCGCTTTTTTACCTTGCCATATAAACTTCAACATAATTTTATTTAGATCTTCAAAATAGTCTTTTCCAGGCCTTATTGGTATTGTTTGAAACAAAAATAATATTCTAGGTAAGATATTCATCTTGATTGTTGAAATTCTCCCTATTAATGACAATTGCAAGTTTTCCCACTTCTTCAAATCTGTAGCTATCTGTTGTTTAAGTTTAATATAATTATCCTCCTTTAATGTGCTACATCTTGTTGTCAAATATATCCCCAAATACTTAACCTTATTTGTAACTTGAATTTTCAAAAGATCTGCCAATTCTTCTCTCTGTCTCAATAACATATTCTTTGTCAAAATCTTTGTTTTATCTTTGTTTATTTTCAAACCAGCCACCTCCCCATATGACTCTATCCTTTCCAGTAACTTTGGAGCTGTTTCAATCGGATTTTCCAAAATAAAAGCTAAATCATCAGCAAAAGCTTGTAGCTTATATTCTTCCTTCTTAATTTTCATTCCTTTTATGCTTTTATCATCCCTAATATTTCTATTCAAGACTTCCAAGGTCAACACAAATAGCAAGGGAGATAGGGGGCATCCTTGTCTTGTGCCTTTTCTTATATTAATAAGATCTGTAAGTTCCCCCTCCATCATTACCCTTGCTGTCTGTTTATTGTATATAGCTTCTATTGCTTGAATAAATTTTTTGGCAAAACCCATCTGCTCCAATAATAATAACATAAATCTCCAATTCACGTTGTCAAATGCTTTTTGAGCATCTAAGAATATCAAAGCCATTTGTTTTTCAGGATGAGCCTCATAATATTCCAAAGTATCCAAGATTACTCTCATATTGTCTCTAATTTGTCTCTTTGGCAGAAATCCATTTTGATCTGAGTGGATAAAATTGTTTAAATATTTTTTAAGTCTTTCTGCTAAAATTGAAGCAAAGATTTTATAGTCTGCATTCAGTAAAGAAATAGGTCTATAATTCTTAATTTGCAATGGGTCAGTCTCTTCCTTTGGTATAAGTGTAATATAAGCCTCTGACCATGTTTTAGGTATCATCTTTTTTAACATAACTTCATTCATAACTTCTAACAATGGGATGCTCAATAGTTCTTGAAATGTTTTATAGAATTCTACTGGAAGCCCATCTGGGCCCGGAGCTTTCCCATTATTTTGTCTCTTAAATGCTTCATTTAGTTCCATCATTGTTATATTGCTTTCTAGCATTTCTTCAGTCTCTTTAGGTATCTTTGGTAGATTAGCTTCCTGTAAATACTGTTTAACTTTTCCTTCATCAATATTCTCTTGTTTATATAATTGCCCATAAAAATCTCGGATAATTTCTTTTTTCTCCTTATTCCCATAACAAACTTGGCCTTGTTCATCTATTAACTTCAATATTTTTCTTGATTCCTTCTCTTTTCTCAATTTATATGCTAGCCATCTACCTGGTTTATTTGCATCTTCAAAATAATTCTGTTTAGAGTTTCTAATTTTCTGTGCCAATTCTTCTTTCTCTATTAAATCCATTTTATGTTTAATTATATCCAGCTTCAATTTAATATCCTTTTTCTGTGGCATTTTCTGTAATTCTTTTTCAAGAATTTTATACTCATTTTCCAAGGCCTTAGAAGCTTGCCTTTTCCTAATGTTCTTTTTTCTTGTATAATCTATTATCAAACCTCTAGCATATGCCTTCATAGTGTCCCACACATTTTGCATTGAAGTATCCTCTTTTTTATTTTCTCTAAAGAAAAAAGCCAATTCCTTCTCCATCCATTGTGTAAAATCTTTCTCCTTTAAAATAGTATTATTTAATGTCCATCTCGATCTTTTTTTTTGTCCCTTCCATTTAATTGTCATTGGGCTATGATCTGCCCATGTACTTGTTTCAATGCTTGTTTCTTTAATATTAGATATTAGTTCTGTTGAGATCCAAATCATATCTAATCTGGACCATGATAAATGTCTATTTGAATAAAAAGTATATTGTTTAGCTTTAACGTTTCTTTCTCTCCAAATATCTTTTAAAGTTAATTCATCTGTCATTTTAAAAAAGGAGCTTGGGAGAGCCTTTCTATTTTGCTTTGTTGTTGTTGCTATATAGTCCAGTTTACTGTCCACAATTCCATTAAAATCTCCCATCATAATTATATTAACATAGTCCAGTCCAATTATTTTCATGTGCAGTTTTTTATAAAACTCTTCTTGTTTATCATTCGGAGCATAAATTGCAATCAAGAGTATTTTTATGTTATTATCCATTATTTCTACCATTAATACCCTTCCATCTTCATCCGAGTAAATCAATTTTGCTGGAATAGCCTCTTTAATATATAAAACCACACCTCTTTTCTTACATTGAGTCAAAGAGGTAAATATTTTCCCTAATTTTGGCTGTAATAACAATTGTTCATGTTGTTTTTTAATATGAACTTCTTGTAAACAAATTATATCAAATTTTAATTTCTCTAATTTATGAAAAATTTTCCTTCTCTTAACAGCTGAATTAAGTCCGTTTATATTCATTGTAATCAGTTTTTTTTCCTCCATGATTATGCTTTATATTTAGATCTAACAGCTCTCGTGGGTCTCACTTCACGCTGTTCTTTATTATCAATCTGTCCCCCTATTGCTCCTTTCTCTTTTTCAGTCTCCAGTTGTTCATCTTGAAACACAATTAATGAAGTCTCCTTCTCTGCTTCCTCTCTTCTTCCTCCAAAAAATTCTGCTTGAAAAAGTTCTGCTTTCTCAATTGAGTCAATTCTATATCTCTGCTCTTGCCACGTAAACATTAATCCTTCTGGAATCAGCCATCTATAATTCACTTCATTTTCCAATAGTATTTTGGTCAGAAATTGATATTCTCTTCTCATCTCTCTCACTCTTCTAGGTATTTGTTTCAAAACCACAACCTCTTTACCCTTGTATTTCAGTGTTTTCTCTCTTGCTACTTGTAATATTTGCGTTTTAATGGATTTTTTGGTAAATCTAATATGAACTTCCCTGGGTAATTTTTTTCTCATCGCATATCTTGTATAGACTCGATATATCTCATCTATTCCATCCATCATCTTTTCCTGTGTAATTTCCAAAGCATCTGCCAAAATTTCTATCATTACCGCTGCCAGATTTTCTCCTTTTTCCTCCTCTATATTTTGAAATCTGAGGTAAAATTCTGACCTTTCCATCTCCCACCTCAGCATCCCACCTTTTTCTTGTTCGACCGCTGTTAATCTACTGTCAATATTTTCAATCTTCTTCTCTCTTTGTTTTCCTTCTTCCTCAATTTTTTGGAATTTCTCCTCATACTTAACCATCATTTGTTTAATATTTTCCACTTTTTCATCAGTCTTCTCTATTCTTTGTTCAATGGTGTCTGATTTTGTCTTGAGATCTTGAATTCCTTGAATAATCATCTGTAACTGTAAAGATATTTTTTCTTGTTCCTTATCTTGCTTCAACATTGTCTGAATTAAACGTTGTCCTCCAGCTGGTGGGGAAGCAGAGGTAGAAGCAGCAATGCCAGATGGTATTAGTTTCTTGCTCATTTCAATGTTTGCAAAACTTCAAATTCTTCTTAACTTTTAACCCAACTGGTAGGGCAGCCAATTATAATCCAAAATGGAGAACTCCAATAGTAAAAAACACGAAACCAAAGAGGAAACAGAAAAAAAAGAAGAGGAAAAATCTTCGGGTTCTTCCAGACCCTAATCCAATTACGAAATAATTCACCATAAAAAAGGAAAAAATAGAAAGAAAAAAACAAACAAATCCAAAAATAATAATATTGATTAAAAGCAAAAGAGAAAGGAAAATGCAAAAAGTGGGAGAAGAAAAACAAAAAGCAAAAAATTCCTTCAGGTTCTTCACACCTTAATCCAATTGAGAAATCTCAATAATCCAAAAAAATAATCCAAAAGAGGAAGAAGAGAAAAAAAAAAAAAAAAATCAACCACAACAACAGAATAATCCAAAAAAAAAAAAATATAAAAAGCAAAAAAATCCCAATAAAAATAAAAAAAAATAAAAAAATAAAAAAAAAAAGAAAAGAGAAGAAACTCTGAGGCTTTCCCTTTAAATTAAAAGGCAAAAATAAAAATATATATATAAAAAAACTAACAAATGGGGTACATATAAAAAAAACACACTGCACTTTGTTATTTATCCAAGGCTCTTGTTATGACTCTCTTCTCCAAAAGCTTCAAAGCCAAACCTCAAGTGTTAATAACAGTCCAGGAAAGCACCTGCAATAATATTTTGCTGTGCTCTCCCTCTATCTTATCACGTTAAAAAGTCCTTGAGATGAGGTCTTTTTACAATTCTCTCCAATTCAAATAGAGTACTTTCAAGCCTCTAGTTGGCAGTGTTACAAAGTTTCTTAATGCTCTTTCTCAGCCCCAACCGGAAAAAAGAATTAATATATACAAAAAAAAAAGAGAAAAAAAAAATGGCCAAAGGAAGCCTCTATCCTAAAAAAAATAAAAAAGTCAAAGGGAGCCTAAAAGTATATATATAAGAAAATTCAGTCCGGTTACCTAAGTCACAGTAAAATCTTTCCCAAAGAATATAGAAAAAAAAAAAAAAAAACACTCCAAGCCTCAATTTGACAGCACTTTAAAAACGCCGCTCAAACAATTTCAGTCAAAAAAAAAAACCCACAGCTTCCTCCTCTCTTCAGAATGAACTTTCCAATCTCATCGAATTTGCAACACAAAAGAGTTTTTCTCACCCAACCGACACACTTCAATCCAGTCACTTTCTTTTCGGAGCTGTCCCGACTTCAGCAGCTATGAAGGCTGCCTCTCCGCCGCCAGCAAAAGGGCTTCTTCCGAATCTAACCAGAGACTTTGCGATGTCTCTGGGATCCTGGAACAGTGCCCTTCGCGATCACCGTCTCTCCGGGACGATTTAGGTCCGTTAGGACCGACCAGGGGCGAAAATATCAGCTGCGATCTCAGAGCCCCAAGATCGCAGCTGTAACGCCGGCACGAAGCTCCGCCTTCTCCCCCATAGTTTTGTATTTTCATGAACACATGCATTTAGTGTATTTTGATTGTAAAACAAAAGCACATTGGAAAAAGAAACATGTTTTAAAAAATAAAATAAAATAAAATTCCTTATCTTGCTTTGTGTGTTAATTCACAGATTTGGAGACTTCGCATTAAAACACAAACCAGGCAGATTTCTCTTGCATCTGAAATGGTGAAACTTATTGTAGAATCCAGTATTAGGAACAAACATTGCAGCTGTATTTTCTTCAACATTTGGCTTAAATAATCATAAATTATTTCTATTTTACGTGTGAAGAAACATACAGATATTGGTAAATTCTTATAAAAACCAAACTGAACAACATTCCCATTGGCAAACTGCATTCACCAAATTCAGTCGGTAAGCCTACATTCAACAGCAAGAAAACTTTGTTTCATCTCCTCACAATGTAACAGTTAAAAATGAAGATTGTCAGAAAGAAATCCTGACTTAGTGATACTGATGTGGTTGAATATTCAGAGGTACAAAACCAGATTTTTACTTGCCAAACTTTTAATAGTTAAGTATTTTAAGCCCTCAGCTAGCTCAAAACATTGACACAGTTTTTCAAAGAAAATAAAAAAGATCTTTCTGTCCTGATTTTGAAAATCAACCAATTTTCATTTTTTTAAAAAACGATATGGAAGAAGGCTATAACTAATCATTTTTGTAATACTAGCAAGAAAAGGGTATGGGTGCAATCACCAGGATTTAAGATATCTTTATCTTTCCACAAACATGACCCCAAAACATTCTCAGACATCCCCTACCAGTTGGTGCTGGCATAGCAATACTCTAAAAGGGACAAGGACAAGATGGTCCATATGTAATCCCAGGCAGGAAAGGAAGCTTCATTGGAGTTTATTCTGTACTAACTGTACTGACACCTAAATATGTGATGCTTTAAGATCCCAGTCAAGGTCTTTTTCTGAAAGTCGGTTCCTTTCAATTCTAGATGCCAGTCAGCCACCTATATGGTACAGATACATTTTTTTTGTGCTCATGGACATTTCATTGTGTGAAATAAGATATCTTAAGCCACAAAATTTGAATTAAATTTGTAGATGAGAATGTATAGCTCTGCTTCGTTACAAAGAGGCATGTGACTAGCATCATAGCTCCTTTAACCTGGGGCATTGGAGTTAATTAAAGGGGTGGTTGTGTTTCTTTTGATGATGTCTCTCTGTGTTTCTTACAGAAGTATCTCTGCTGCCAGAAAGGATTCCTGTTAAATTTACATTCAAACGGATTAATTTGTAATTTTGCTTGACTTAAAAACCAGTTAAAAAGCTGCCAATAAAGATCAAGTAGTAGCAGATTTATTTATTTTTTACAATAGTTTGTAATTATTTGAAATGAACTGTGGATGGATGGCACTAGCAGATGTTTTCTCTAATTCAGAGGAGAAAGTACTTCAAAGTAACCATCTTCAATATTGTATTTTGATATATATATGTTCCTCTTGGCTTTCTAGGTGCTCACTAAGAAAGGATTTTTCAAAATGACCATCAGAGCATTAGTATTTTGTATATTATTATTAATATACTCTGATGCTAAGGAGTTCTACTGCCCCTCTTCACCAGAAAAGAAATCTGTTCCAAATGCAAAACAGAAGCAGAGGAGAGGAGTTTCAGTTTCAGTTTCACAGCAGCAACCAGCTTTAGTACAGAGCAGTTGAGCTAAGCCATGCCCAGGCTCCTTGCTGTCTTCTTCTTGCTCACTCAGCAAACACTGCATCAGTTTCCATGTTTCAATTTCCAAACAGCCCTCAACTCTCCCACGTACTGACAGGACGCTAGCCAGATGAATACCAATGGATGCTAGTAGGCAGAGGCACAATTTTTCCCCTTATTTTCTTCCCCAAAAACTAAGCCCAATCACATAGTTTCATAGCGAAGCATGGGTATAGAACTAGTACTCTGATATTGTATGACTCTTTCTTCGAGTGCATGGTTTTCAAATCAGTTTTTAATTGCTTTGATTTGGTCAATTGGTAAAGTTGGTTAAATTTATGAGATTAATTAGCTAAGATTTCTGGATCAAACATTAGGACTCTGAGTCCAGAGCAGGAAATGAAATTTGAAAAGAGCATCTCTGACTGTATCCTCCCTGCTTGCCTTTAGGAAGAGGGGAGGGAGGGGAAGCACATTTAGATTTGCAAGATAAATAAAATGAGCATCAAGAACTTTGGTTCCTAATCTGGTTTACCTCAAGAGCTGACATTCATCCTGAGAGCAGCAAAACAAAATTTGACTTTATATGGGTAATAGAGATTGTATTATCATACAATCCCTAGAACTAGGAGACATATCAGTGGTTATCCCAAATTAGTACATTGTGCAAGGTCAAATAGAAAAAAAGCAACACAATAGGACTGTGGCCGAACTACCAAGAGGCCTTGGGGAAACTCCACATTAAAGTTTAGACTGTTCAACTTTTCCAAATATCTCATACTTTTTGGGGGGAGGGGGAACAAATATTGGGGTGGGTTTTTTTTCCTTATCAGCCACTGTGGGGGGCATCTGGGAGGATCCCCCTTTTTTCATTTTTCAGTGGGAGGAAGAAGAGTGTAAACGGCTCGAAGATTTACTGTGAAAATTTACCAATTTCTTTATGCTGCGTCACCTGTAAAGTCATGGAATCAATTATTAACCAATCCATTATCCTCCACTTAGTGACAAACAACCTACTCTCTAATAAACAATTTGGTTTTAGGAAAAAACTATCATGTAATCTGCAACTCTTACACTGCAAAACATATGGACTGCACAACTCGATCAGGGCAAAGCAATAGACGCAATCTACATAGACTTCTGTAAAGCCTTTGATTCAGTGGTACATGAAAAACTACTCCTAAAACTAAAATATTATGGTATCTCTGTACACTTGCATAACTGGATAGAAGCATTCCTGTCAAACAGACAACAAATGGTCAAAATTGGGAGCGTCCTATTAAATTCTGTACCTGTCAACAGTGGTGTCCCCCAAAGCAGTGTTCTAATGACCTCTGTCATCATATTAAGAGCAACTACGTTCTCTTGCCTGATGATGTAAAACTATTCAACACCACAGACAATACTGCTACCCTTCAAAAAAATCTTGACTATGTATCAGAATGGTCAAACAAACGGCAACTTCAAATCTCAACAAATAAATGCTCTGTCTTACATATTGGCAAAAAAAAATCAGAAAATAAAATGCAGGCTGAATAGTCAAGACTTTGCTGAGGATCCAAACTTTGTCAAGAACCTTGGAGTACTCATCTCAAATGATCTAAGTGCTAGAGCTCACTGTAACTAAATAGCCAAAAAGGCATTAAGAGTTGTTAACCTAATCTTACGTAGCTTTTTCTCTGGTAATATTACACTACTAACTAGAGCATACAAAACATTTGCTAGACCAATACTCGAATACAGCTCATCAGTCTGGAACCTACATTACGTATCTGATATTAACACAGTTGAGAAAGTCCAGAAATATTTCACAAGAAGAGTTCTCCACTTCTCTGCTTGTTGCAGAATACCTTATGCCAGCAGACTCGAAATTCTAGACCTAGAAAGCTTAGAACTACGCTGCATTCGGTCCGATCTAAGTATAGTATATAAAATCATACATTGCAATGTCCTACCTGTCAATGAATACTTCAGCTTCAACCATAACAATACAAGAGCAAACAATAGATACAAACTCAAGGTTAATCGCACTAAACTTGATTGCACAAAATACGACTTCAGCAACAGAGTGGTCAATGTCTGGAATACTCTACCTGACTCTGTGGTTTCTTCCCCAAACCCCAAAAATTTTAATCTTAGACTTTCTACTATTGACCTTGTTAAGCCTGGGTTCCCCATAATCAGGGTTAAGGAGACAGGCTAAACAGAATGTGCAGCGTTAGTCAGATAGGCACACAGATAAATGAGTGAGATATGTTTGTATGTTTGTTAACATACAGTGAAAATAACAGATACGCTTGTGCTATCAAAAATATAGTTTATTCCATTATGAGTTCATAGCATAGTCAAAATAACAGTCCAATAGTCATGTATCATTTAGTCAGTCCATTCAAGGATATTCAGTTAGCAAAGTCCGTGTAGAATATCCTATGTCAGTTCACTTACAAATCAGTCCTTTGTCTCTCTCCCGTTCGAGTAAAGCAGTCTTGAGTCCATGCAGTAATTAGGGATCATCAAAGCCAGAGAGATAGCAAGCTGTCATCTTGCTTCTTTTAAAGTGCTTTCACAACCACTCCCTTTAACTTATAAACTATGATTACATATTTATTATTTTACCTAAACCAGTTAGGGTAAACAATGTTATCCCTAACATTCTTCCCTTTTAGGAAGATTATAATAAATACTACTATTTACATCTTTAAATCATATTTGTTACAACTTTCTTTAAACTTAATTACTCCTTGAGCTTTTGTAAATTGGTCTGCAATGTTTTCTTCTGTCATGCAGTATTCCAATTTAATTAGCCCATTCTTTACAGATTCTCTAACATTTAAGTATCTTAAATCAGTATGCTTTGATCTAGTTTTTACAGCAATGCTAATAGCTAACTTTATAGCTGCTTGGTTGTCCTCGTACACAATAATGGAATCTTTAATAGTTATACCCATGTCTAATAATAACTGTTTGTACAAAATTAAGTCAGTGCATAGTAATGACAGACATGAAAATTCCGCTTCCATCGTGGACAAGCTGATATGCTGTTGTCTGATTGACCTCCACCCTATTAGTGTCTTATCAAATAATATAGCCATCCCAGAGGTTGATTTTCTAGTGTTTATGTCAGTTGCAAAACTTGCATCTGCCTAGGCACTAAGACTCAAATCACCCTTTGGTTCTATATACAATGCATGGTTCATTGTTCCTTTAAGATATCTTAAACTTCTCTTTAATGATTGCCAATGACATTGATGTAGATCTGAATTAAAACGTGCCAGCTGATTTACACTATAAGCTATATCTGGCCTTGACCAATTGCGTATATATGATAAGCTGCCAATCAAAGATTGATATATTGACTTATCAAATTTGGGACTTTGATCATTAGTTTGGCAAACTTCCTGACTCATTGGAGTCTTTGCCTGTTTACAAAGTTCCATTTTATACGTTTTAATTAATTGGCAAATTTTATCTTCTTGAGATATCTTAAATCCATTTTTTATTTTGTTAATTGTCAATCCTAGATACTTTTTAATTTCACCTAAATCCTTTAATTTTATCTTTTTGGCTAATAATGATATAATCTCATTAGCTTCATTATTAGTCTTAGTTATCAAAGCAATATCATCTGTAAATAATAGCAATAATGACACCATTCCATTATTTTCTCTTTTAAACACACATGGATCTGCTAAACCAGATTAAAAACCTATATTGTTTAATTCTTTCACAATATATTGATTCCACTCAAAACCTGGTTGTTTCAACCCGTAAAGACTCTTTTTGAGTTTCCAACAATCATTACTATTTACTTTATTGTCTTTTATAACAATTGGCTTTTTCAAATATATAGTGTGCTGCAATGGTGCATGCAAATAAGCAGTTTCTACATCTAAATGGTTAATGACATAGTTTTTCTTAGCTGCCCAAACTAATGCTGCTCTTAAAGATGTTGCTTTAAGGCTTGGTGCGAAAACTTCATCATAATCAGATGCAGTTTGATTAAATCCTTGAGCTACTAACCTAGCCCTATGGGTAACAGTCCCATCATTTCCAATTTTTACTTTAAATATCCATTTGCACCCAATGGATTTTTCTCCTGGAGGTAATTTAGCATCTTCATAAACTTTCATTACCTTTAATGAATTTAGTTCTTTTTCCATTGCCTTTTGCCAATTCTCCTGATCCTTAGCAGGATACATCTTAAGTTCAACTACACTAGTTGGAACTTTAGTTACTTGGCATACTATACTTGCTTGATACCTATCAGGTGGTCTAGTTACACGTGTAGTACGTCTAGGTATTACAGGACTTGCAGGTGGACTTTCATTTATTAACTCTTCTGGATTATCTAACTCTTCCTGATCAACTGTTTCCTCTTGTTCTGGTCCTATTTGCTCTTCATGGACTTCTTCTTTAATTGGACTCTTCTTATAACTATTCTGATCTTTCTGCCTTTTGTAGGGTTCAATAATTACTTCGTTATTTAAATCTTGCTCTAATCTATTCCATCCTACATGTTCTAGGAATTTAGCACTAGCATTGGTGTAAACTCTAGATGTACCTGGTTCCCAGAATCTATAAGATCTATGATTAGATTTATATTCTACAAAAAATAATCTTTTAGCTGTATGTTGTCCTTTGTGTCTAAGTTGTGTAGGGATATGCACCCATGCTGGTGCTCCAAATGTGTGCATGTAACTTAAATCAGGTTTTGTACCATGCCACAGTGTGAATGGTAATTCACCTGTTGTTGAATTAACAACATTATTTAATATATGATTACCACACATTATTGCTTCTCCCCATAAATTGTCAGGTAATCCTGAATCAGTCATCATAGTTCGTGCCATTGATTGTAATGTTTGGCCTCGTCTCTCTATAAAGGCATTATGTTGTGGCCTATATGGTGCAGACTTTTTATGTTGAATACCTAACATTCTAAGTCTATTCTGGAATTTATTATTTGTAAATTCCATACCATTATCTGTTATAAGAGTTACTAATTTCTTTTTAGTTTTTCTTTCAGCAAATTTAATCCAATTAAAGAGATTTAGATACGTTTCAGTTTTGCTCTTCATGAAATAGCAAAACCCATATCTAGAATAGTGGTCCATTATACTTAGTATGTATCGAGCTCCTCCTACACTTGGTTTTTTTGGACCTATTAAATCAGCAAATACTACTTCTAAAGGCTCTTTGGTAGTAAATCCATCAACTCTATTAGCCGGTATGACCCTGGCTTTGCTTTGATTGCAAGCATTACATTGCAAATACTTATTACAAGGTTTCAAACTTATTCCCTTAGATAATTCAACAGTTTTCTTAAGCATTTTAAAATTTAAATGCCCTAGCCTTCGGTGTAACAAGTGAATACATTCATCATGAGGTTTCTTATTATCATAAACCGAGTTAGCCACCTTTAAACAATTATCATTTAAAACATATAATTCACCTCTTAAAGATGCAGTAATTTTCTTATCTTCTTTCTCAATTATGCAGCTATCTCCTTTAAAGGTAACTACATATCCTAGTTTAACCAAAATTCTAACTGAAATTAAGTTAAACTTAAGTTGTGGTACATATAACATTTTTACATTCTCTTTTATGCAAGAACAATATGCTATACCTTGACCTTTAGCTTTCAGTTTCCAGCCATTGGCTAACGATATCTGCTGTGTACTCTTGGACATTTTAATAAAATTTTTGTTATCATTTGTTGTACAGTGGGATGCTCCACTGTCAACCACCACTGTCAAAATTATTTTTTACAGCTCCGTTAGTATACATGGCTAACTCTAAATTTGTATTTATCTTTTGATGACTTTTAGTATTCTGGCCAGCGTTCTGGCACTTTGCTTTTTTACAAAATCTTGCCAAATGTCTTCTTCCTCCACAATTAAAACACTTTTTAATTGCGTATGCAGTAGGAGATTGATTATCTTCTTTTTGAGGTTGCTCCCTCCTTAAATGATCTCTTTCAAGTCTTCTTCTTGCCTCTTCAATCAATCTGCCAGTTATATCAGTTAAAGTTAAACTTTCCTTAGGCAAAATTTCAAGGGAAGTGACATAGTTGTCATAACTTTCATCTAGTGAAGATAGAATTATGTAGACTTGGTGTAGTTCAGAGAAAATAAGCTCTTTCTCTTGCAGTTCGTGAAAAATGCTTTGCATAGTTTTCAAATGACTAAGCATATCACCATTCGTCTGGAGATGCGTCCTGAAAAGCTTCCGTGTAAGATTTATGTGAGCACCAACATTATCTCGGACATAAATCCTCTTCAGCTTCTGCCAACACCCAACAGCCATTTGCTCTCCATGGATATGAACAAGTTGTTGGTCAGTTAATGTTAAACCTATTGTGCAAATAGCTTGTTGATTTTTATGCATAAATTCTTCTATTTTTAGTCTATCTTCATCATCCTCTGGATTCCATTCCTCTACGTTTGCTGGATTTTCAATTATGTTCCACAGACCTTCTCTTCGTAGAAGTAGACTACATTTCATAGACCATGATACATAGTTTGTTCCATCCAACTTGGATATAAGGGACAAACTTTGTAGATTGACTTGTGCCATGTTTTCTTTATATGGATATAAAACTATAATTAATAAAACACAGCTGTCTGTTTACTGTAATGTGTAACAACACAAACTCTCACTTTTACATAAATCTGTTTTATCCTAGTTAAACTGACTTTGCAGCCTCTGGGCCCATAACCAGTGTAAGGCCTGGGTTCCCCATAACCAGGGTTAAGGAGACAGGCTAAACAGAATGTGCAGCGTTAGTCAGATAGGCACACAGATAAATGAGTGAGATATGTTTGTATGTTTGTTAACATACAGTAAAAATAACAGATACGCTTGTGCTATCAAAAATATAGTTTATTCCATTATGAGTTCATCGCATAGTCAAAATAACAGTCCAATAGTCATGTATCATTTAGTCAGTCCATTCAAGGATATTCGGTTAGCAAAGTCCGTGTAGAATATCCTATGTCAGTTCACTTACAAATCAGTCCTTTGTCTCTCTCCCATTCGAGTAAAGCAGTCTTGAGTCCATGCAGTAATTAGGGATCATCAAAGCCAGAGAGATAGCAAGCTGTCGTCTTGCTTCTTTTAAAGTGCTTTCACAACCACTCCCTTTAACTTATAAACTATGATTACATATTTATTATTTTACCTAAACCAGTTAGGGTAAACAATGTTATCCCTGACAGACCTCACCCTTTTCCTAAGAGGTCTGTAGGGGGCGTGCATAAGTGCACCAATGTGCCTATCATCCCTGTCCTATTGTTTGTTTTATTTTTCTTATATGTATCCATGTATTCATAACTTTTTTTTAACTTATACCTATTATCTTGTAAGCAATTGACAAACCAAATAAAATAAAATAAAAAAATAAAAACATCTGCACCTTCTCTATGGTATGGGAGTCACAAGGTCAAAATAATTCATGGAAGAGAAATTTTGCATATTTACCATCAATGAACACAGAAGGGAGTTAATTGGATCTAGTCAAAGGCTGCTTTGACTTCTGGGAGCTCAGCTTGGTCCTTCCAATGTATGGTCTGGAGTAGCTCCTGATGAGCTGGGAAGCCTGGGAAAAAACATGTCTAGACTATGTCAGTGTTCAATCCTGAACTGCTTTGAATGCCCAGCTTCAGAGCTAACCTTGCCCCAAACACCGGTCAGCAATATTGATAGGAACCCCTTACCTTCTCTTCTTTCAGTGAGCTGCTAGAGGTTCTATCCACCACCATTAACTCAAGAGTTTGACAAGTAAGAAAGCACCACCAAATGATGCTTTTGTCCTCCTTCTTCTCCCTCCTCTCCCATCCAATTATCTACCTAGTTTTCAGCTTTCAGCTTTCTTCACCTTTTTCCTTTCTTCTCAGGCTCACAGTTCAGTGTCACAGGCTCCCTTTTCCTTTTGCCTTCTGCTGCTACTGCTGCTGAACTCTTGACTTCCAACCAAAGCTTGGGCACCAGCATCCCTCTCTCCTGCTTGCCCAAACCTCTCTCTGAAGCCAAGAAAAAGGCTTGGAGGGAGCAGATCCCAGACTTGTCCTCATCCCTAAACATTGCAATGTTCATAGTGTTCCATCATTAGCCTCCAGAGATTCTTTGTGGCTATTCCCTCTTTTTAAATGCTCTTTCCCCATCAGGTACTATTTCTCCAGTGACCATTATTTCCCCCCTCACAGCCATTTTCTCCCCACTGCTATTTCCTTCACTGAGTTCTTTATGGATGTTTTCCCTGTTTTCATTGCTATTCCCTTAACACTATTAGTTGTTTTAAAGCCTGTTCCCCATTCATGCTGTTTCCCCAGTGATCACTTCTTTCCCCTTCACTGCCATTTCCCACTAACAGGCTTTCTCTCTGCAGCTCCTCAGTAAAATCCAGCTCCTTTCCCAGAGACTTCTGATTGCCCTTATTGAGGTTCTTCTTTGCTTCAGGATGCATACTTCTTTAATACTCTTTAGATAAAAGAGCTTGCTTGCAGGTTACTCCCTGCTGGGTGATCCCTGCAAAACAGAAAGAAATTGCTGCCATCAGAGTAATTCCAAGAGATCTGATGGTTCAGTCAGGTGGGCATTTCTAATTATGTAATTTCAGAAATGCCAGCAGTTACCCAGATTCAATGGAAACCATACCATTTTTGTAATTTAATGGGTATGCTGTACTGTATTTTTGTTTAAGTTGAGCACTGAGGTTGGCTTACACTTTCAAACAGAGTACACATAATTGTTGGCCTTTCTTATCTAGTGTTGAAAGGCTGTATTCTGGCTGAGGGAAAATCTTTCTTTAAAGTTTGGCATGCTTCTCTAATTGAACCTATGTCATCCATTGTAAGCTCTGATGAGTTTGGTGGTATTTACTTCCACAGATTCATACAAAAGACTGAATACATGCTACCCAAAGAAAATGAAGCACTGTACTATGTACTATTGTTATTTGGCATGGATTGTATATGCAGGTCTGTGCATATTATTTGTGTGTGTCCTGCCATGATGAGCTTTTCATCCCAAAATTGTACCAGTATGTTCACCCTAAACCAGCGGTGGGAGGCTACTGGTTTGGCCCGGTTCTATAGAACCAGTAGCTCTGAAGAGCAGCAGACACCAAACTGGTTTGGTGTCTGCTGCTCTATTTGGCCCAGCCTCACGCCCAGACTCTTGGCTGTTCTTTATTTCCTGATTTTTCAACCTCTGCTTTGTGTGGCACAGCTGAGGTTGAAAAAGCAGGAAAGAAGAGGAGTTTGAAACACTGTGCACCCACATGCAGTGCTTGTCAGCTGTCCGGCCCCTGCCTTGCCCATTCACTCCTTACCTGGCATGCGTGCCATCAAACTTGCCTGCTAAGTTGCTATTTTTCCTTTCCCCACCCCCAACCATCAGCTGTTCTGCTGTGCCAGGAGATTTAGATTAGCTATAAAGCAGGAAATCATTGGATTTCTTGCTTTCTAGCTAATCTAAAAGCAGAGCTGAACCTTCTAGGACTGAAGCTTCTATTATTCAGTGCAGACTCAGGTAGCAGATGGCAGAAACACAGATCTCTAAGTGATTCTGTGAGCAACTCAATCTGCCTGCCTGCTCTGCCTGATTTTGGGTAAAAGTTGCTCTTTTTTATATAAAAAATTCAATATTGACATACATAGTGTGTTGTGAGTTAATTTTGTGAGTTTGCTTGCAAGCAAATTTTATGTGACAAATTCAGGTAGCCAATGACAGAAAGATAGATCACTGAATGAATCTGTGATCCTGTGAGCAACTCAATCTGCCTGCCTGCTTTGCCTGATTTGGGGTAAAAGTTGCTCTTTTTTTATAAAAAATTCAATATTTACATAAATATAATATTTACATACAAGCCATGCCCAGCCAGTCACATGATCACCAAGCCATACCTACAAATTAGGCCACACCCACAGAACCAATTGTTAAGAAATTTGAATCCCTCCCCTGCCTAAAACTATCCCATTATGTCATTACATACATAGTGTTTAAGGAGAAGATGAAGGTTAATAGTACATTGTGTATAATTATTACTCTCAAAGATTCCTGTTCCCATAAAATTACATAGGGAATTTCTAGAATCTGTCTCAAAATTGGAAGGCAGCCCTCTGCCTCGCTTTCCTTGCAAGATAATTTCTAGATCAAGTAATTCTCATTAAGGTTAGAAAGTGCCAGAGCCAATATTAAACAAAGGATAATTGATATCATGTCTGCACTGAACGATGAGTTGCTCTAATCTCACTGTGTATGCGTATAATGCAAATTGTACATGTGGATAGTGACAATAAAAGGCATTCTAATTCTAATTCTAATAAGAATAAAATCATGGATTAAATATGTAACTGGTTCTGAGTCATTATGTGGATAGAATCCATTCTTCCTTGAAGCCAGCAGATTATCTATTCAATAGAAGAACACGTCCCAATTTCAGAAGAATTTTCACAATGACAAGGTGCAAAAGCCCTATCCAAAGGAATTTGTTTGAGAAACTGTAAAAGAGAGTTTATCTTGGAGGGTCTGGGTGCTTGATTGATAGCACACATCCTCCTAAATTATATATTTGTAAAGATGTGCAACACTCTAGAACTGAAGTCTTGCCAGGGTTTCTAAGATGTGGACAAACCACTCTTTGTTTCATATCCTAAGGGACAAAAACAAAGATTGAGAGAGAGGAATGTTGAAATGTTGTGGAATGACCTATAGGATCAGAGAAGAAAAATGTGTTCACAGTCCCTTGATAGGCAGTAGGCAGTTTCTCGATTTTAACTGTAAAATCAATTTCTTTTCACATTTTAAGTTTAACTATATTTATGCTAATTTGTACCATCTTGTATATATTGGATGATCATAGCAGTGACAGGAATTAAATGATAATTATCTGTATGCCTTTTAATCATGGTTCAAGGTTTGCCATGGGACAGAAACCACATAACTGTGAAGTCCTTGGTCTCTCAGAGCTTGGTTTTTGTTTTTTTTCTTGCAGATGTTTCATTACCAAACTAGGCAACATCATCAGTGCTAGAGGAATGGGGTTTGCTCTGCTTTTATACACTAGTGGCTTGCCCTGTCAGGCTTGGTGGGTGTGGTCTAGATGTTTCCTTAATTAGGCTGTTGTTTACTGTTAGCTTATTTATCTGAGTAGGTAATTCCTCTTCTTGATCTTTGGTTTAATGCTAATCTTGTTCATCTCTGCTCATCTGAGTGTTTGATTGTTGGGAGGAGGTGTTTCGATCTTTTTGTTTCCTTTTTGACTTTTTATTATCTCTTTTGAATGGTATGTAGATGCTGTGTATCTCTATGTGTCTATTGATGGCTGATTTTTCTGAGTTTCAGGCTTCTAGGAATTCTCCAGCATTTTTGGACTTGTCTTGGTCTAGGATGCTTCCAGACTCTGGTTGTCTGTCCATGTGTAGTAAAATTAGGGAGTTTTCAGCATGTCTTCTGACTGCTACTTGATGTTCATGGATGCACTCTGCTAATTTTCTGCCTGATTGACTCTGTAGCCAAAAGACAGTGACAATACTCTGAAGCATGAGAATACATGAGAAAATAATTAACGATGAGAAGCAATTATGGCAGAGGGAAATTATATGTAATAATAGCTGTAATGCAACCTCTTAATATATAATGTAAAGACATATTCAGTCCTTACTTGGAAAATAGATCAATCTCATAAGAGTTGAACAAAATCAAACTTTTGGGGAGAATAAAATTAAAGGTAAAACAAAACAAACTCTTCTAATGAGACAACAAATGCTTGATTTGAAGAACATTTTTATGTGGCACCAAATTTGTGATATTTTCCCCATATTTTTCCCATTCGTATCTCAGGAATGGATGCATCTCCCCATTCAAGAACAGTAATGAAATGTTGTAGTACCACTAGGTCTGTATTATTGTGAGAAAAGATTACCCCAACCCTATATTACTGCATTGCCCAATTCAAGACTCAGAGAAGTTAGTCTTCTTGACAGTTCTTGAGAGCTTGAGATGCAAAAGTTCTAAAAGAGAACAAAAAACAGTTTCAGCTTTTCAAGTTAACCATGCCTGAACTTGATTTATAAAAATTGATTAACAATGACACATTTAAAATGAAAGTGCAAGTTAATTTCTGAATTATGCCATTAATACAAAATTAATTTCTATACTCTGTGAAATATACTTCTCATGAGTACAATTGCCTGCCCCGGTAGAAGAGTTACTCTCAGTCACCCTGAAACACAGAGGGAAAGAAAATGGGACGATCTCAGGAAGAGTCTTGGCAGAACTGTAGTGAGAGATGTGATGGACAAAACTTACCCCTTCCTGGTTATTGAACAATTTTGCAATTTTCTCCTCTCTCAGTCTTTTTATACCCCAAAGAACTGCAGAAGCTGAACTTTTGTCAAAACTGTAAAACATACATTGTTGACCTCACAATGAAAGTTCTTCACCTTACCAACTTGCGTGAGATGTCCCGATGCAAATTCAAAGGTTGTGGAGTTTGTGCTGTGATGTCACAACACATACTAATTATTTGTCCCTTTCCCCCTTTGTCAACATACATGCTTCATTGATATAACAGCATCTTCAAGGGCAAGAAATCTGTCCGTTTAATGCACTCCGTCAATTGTTTTCCTTCAAAGGAGAATCTTCAAAATGAAGGTAATTGTACAGCGTTCATATCAGGTCCAAACCTAGAGACATCACAGTGAGATCCAATCAAATTCAATCCTTCATTAGCTTACCCCTCTTGCCAAACTAAATCTATAACTTTCTAATTTAACTAGATATATTCTGAGAGATTCTAGACTGTGGCTATCCTGAATCTTTTCCTCTCTCTCCCATCCACTTGGGACTGCACAGTCTCATTTATTTAATTATTTAATTATTTTAAAAATTACACATCTTTATTTACACTGTTAACAGTATTGTGTCATCAATAATACATTCATTCCTGTACATTAATCCTTATTCCTATGTTCTATCCACTTATACCATCTATTCCAAACTGCGTAGTATTCTGATTTCTCCTTGCCTTTTAGTTCTAATATTTTATATCTAATATTTTTTTGTATCAACATCTCTTCAGATGGTATATTTTCTGATTTCCAACCCTAGGACTGCACAGTCTCTTAATCCAGCCTGTTGGTTTTTTTCTGGGAAAACTCTGTATTGCCAAAAGTCTCCCCCTGAAATGTGATGGAATGTCTGCAGGTGGACATTCCATCAGAGCTCACTTCTTAATCGGTATCTTGGGCTAAATTCTAGCATTCTGTTGGTGTGAGTAGGAAAAGCTGAAGCATATACTTGATTCACTTCTTCAAATGAGCTGCGTTGACTTAGGTAATTGTTTGTCTGCAACTTGATCTTAGATTGCATAATCAACCTCCAAGTGGCCTGAATGATTCTGAAAAAGAGCGCTAATGACTAGATGACTGCAAGAAATATAAATCCTTCCATCTTCCACCATCCAGTCAGAACTGAAGAAGCTTCTTGAATGAGAAGTGAAACATCTTCAAGGAAAAACAGTCTTCTGTTTTCTGAAAAAACACCTTTGGGACAACCACGACCTGGATGACTGAGAATCTCCATTGATATTTAGATTGCATAATGTTTATATTTATTCAGAAACTTGCTCCATTGATTTCAGTGAGATTTATCTCCAAATAATCGTATGCAGCTTCTTGCTTTGATCGCAGTGTAATGTTCATTTCAGTATTTAGGGAGTTTGTTGTTGTTGAAGGAAGATTGGCAAATACTGAATTTAACCCTCCATTTGCATTGTAGTGTAAAGTTGCCATGGTATCCCAATGATGGGATGTTCCCAGGATTGGCTATTACTGAAAGTGGGACTGTGATTTAAAAATCACAGAATGCAGAAGCACTTTAAGTCTCCTCACTGCTGTTTATAGATCTCCCTATGACATTATGATTGCAAATGCATCATCTTGGCAGCTTTGAAGTGTAATGTCACTCTCTTTCATGTATGCCATTAAAAATAAATGCGGTTGAAGGTTAAAACCTTTTGTGATATTTGAGATGGGGAAAAAGTATTCTGAAATACAGCAAGTGTTTCTGAATGTTTTAAAATGAAAATCTGATTTTGCATAGTTCATCATGAGATGCATAATAATATTGACTTTAATAAAAAATATGTTTTTTTAAAAAAAAAAAGTTATTCCCATTCTAAATGGCATTTATATTGTATATAAATATATAGACCAGTGATGGCGAACATTTTTGTTGTAATGTTCTGAAAGTGGCATGCATGCGCGTGCCGGCACCCACAATACAATGCGCCCCGCTCTCCTCTGTGCATGTGCACATAACACCCTGCCCTACCCCTTTACCTGCACTGCCTGTGCGCATGCCTCCCAGCTGATTTTTGGCCCATTTGAGGCCATTTTCACCCTCTTGGAGTCTCGAGGGAAGCCTCGGAGCCTCAGAAGGCTGAAAAATGGACCTTCCGGAAATACCGGAAGTGCTTGTTTTCAGCCACTGGAGGGCCTCTGGAGCCTGGGGGAGGCCATTTTCAGCCTCCTAGAGGCTTGAGGGAAGCCTCTGGAACCTTGGGAAGCTGAAAACAGGCCCATTTCGGCACTTCCAGTATTTCCGGAAGGCCCATTTTTTTGCCTTCCGAAGCTGCACAGGCTTCCCTCAAGCCTCCGGGAAGGCAAAAACAGCCTCTAACGGGCCAAAAATCAGCTGGGAAGTGGGTGCATGTGCAGTGCAGGTAAGTTTGGCTGGGGCTCGTGTGCCCACACAAATGGCTCTGCGTACCACCTGTGACACATGTGCTATAGGTTCACCATCATGGATATAAACTGTCTTATGGTTCCTCCCTAATTCCCCAGTGGTGGCTTTGTATTGATAAAAGTATGCTACTCTCATCCAGAGTATCTCTGTCATTTTCACCAGTTTTGATAACTTCCAAGTCCTAATACCACATCCTATTCAGTTCCTAAGAATCCTCTAATAGACAGGGCAGGATTTTTTTATTTCTGGGATTTTATTTTATATTTGCTATGCTATACTATGCTATGCTATGGTATGGTATGCTGTGCTGTGCTGTGCTATGCTATGCTATGCTATGCTATGCTATGCTATGCTATGCTATGCTATGCTATGCTATGCTATGCTATGCTATCTAGCTTACACCTCTAGGATTCCTTAGCAGTCCCCCATCAGGCCTGACTGTATTTAATTTCTAAACTCTGGCATGATTCACCAGCTGATGTCATTTATTGATAGATTCTATAATATTTATTTATTAAACAAATTTATACAGCCACCCAACTCACACACCTTGACTTCTCCATGTGCAAGAGGAACCATAACTCTTTATTAGAACTCTTTATTAGAAAATTATAATGGAGATGCTGAATGTTTGCCAAAAGCACCAGAATCTTCACAGAGCCTGTGTGCCTAGATTGTAAGGTTGGATAGAGGTGGTTCCCAATGCCCTGGGGAGGGAAGGCTTGCGGGCAGGGGGGAAGGATGCTCTGTCCTACATATTGGCAAAAAAAAATAATAAAATACAGGCTGAATAGTCAAGACCTTGTTGATGATCCAAACTCTGTCAAGGATCTTGGAGTACTCATCTCAAATGACCTAAGTTCTAGAGCCCACTGAACAACATAGCCAAAAAGGCGTTAAGAGTTGTTAACCTAATCTTACGTAGCTTTTTCTCTGGTAATATTACACTACTAACTAGAGCATACAAAACATTTGCTAGACCAATACTCGAATACAGCTCATCAGTCTGGAACCCACATTATGTATCTGATATTAACACAGTTGAGAAAGTCCAGAAATATTTCACAAGAAGAGTTCTCCACTCCTCTACTTGTTGCAGAATACCTTATGCCACCAGACTTGAAATTCTAGACCTAGAAAACTTAGAACTGCGCCGCCTTCGGTCCGATCTAAGTATGGTATATAAAATTATACATTGCAATGTCCTACCTGTCAGTGAATACTTCAGCTTCAACCATAACAACACAAGAGCACACAATAGATACAAACTCAAGGTTAACCGCACCAAACTTGATTGCAGGAAATATGACTTCAGCAACAGAGTGGTCAATGTCTGGAATACTCTAACTGACTCTGTAGTTTCTTCCCCGAACCCCAAAAACTTTAACCTTAGACTGTCTACTATTGACCTCATCCCTTTCCTAAGAGGTCTGTAGGGGACGTGTATAAACACACCAACGTGCCTACTGTCCCTGTCCTATTGTTTCTTTTATTTTTCTTATATGTACTCATGTATTTATAACTATGTTTTTACTTATACCTATTATCTTGTAAGCAATTGACAAATAAAAATAAATAAATAAAATAAGGAGCCAGACAGAGAGAGGGGAGAAATGGTAGGGGAGAGCACTGTAGTGGTGATGGGCATGGGGAGGAATTTTGGTAGACAGAGGAGAGGCTGCTCTCAGGGAAGACCTACCTTGCGTTTAATATTAGCCATCTGTGCTGGATTTCAGCACTCCTAGTTTCTGAAGTTCAGTGGCTCTGGCCTCTGTATCCTGCTGCTTAATGCTACTTTGATTTGCAATAGAGCCCAGCTCATCCACAATTCAATTGTAGATGGGGGAGATGACTTGGCTTACTGTCATGGCCCCAATAGAGCCCAGTTCAGAGGAGGAGTTGGAATTGGGACCGTCCGACAGATGGCACATCTCCCTTGGCATGTTTGGAGAGGTCAGGGGCTGAGGACGATGCTGCCACAGGCCCCTCAGTCATTAGGAGAGTTGGTCAACCAGATGAAGAGCTGCCTGCCTTCACAGACTTAAGTGAGAATTGGCTGCTGACAGGCAGTGGTGCTGAAAGACAGCAGGTCTCTTCTGATGAGGAACAAATGCCTCCTCCACTCAATCCAAGGGCAGAGAGCACGGAGCGTAGGCAAGGAACACCTGGAGTGGAGAACTTAGGGAGAATCCTTGGGGATTCTTTGCCAAGAACTATCGTTTGCTTTGGCTTACACTCCCCTGGCTTTGACTCATGCCTGTTCTGTTTGCTTTGCCTAGTTTAGAAGGTTGCTCTTCACCTTTTGTCTTGGAGCTTGCCCTTCTCTTGTGGACTGCTTTTGTTCTTTGCTTCACTGAGCTTTTGGAAATGCTTCTTGCCTTTGCTCTGAGGACTGCCATTGTCTTGTGCCTGAACTTTGCCTTGTTGACTGGACTTGGAACCCTGGATCTTGCCCTGTGTGCATGCTCCTACTCTGTGGACTTTATTTGTTTGGGGGCCTAGGGCCTTCAGGTTAGCATGGGGGGTGGAGACTTACTGGTCATTGGAGGGCCATTTGCTGGACCATTTATTGAGAGAAATAAAGTTTTCTCTAGAGGTCTGGCAGAGAAAGAAACTCAGGAAGGATCCATTCTAACCAATCCGGTGGTAACAAGAGACAGCAGGCGAGTTTTATTTTCAGACTTGCAAGTCAGCCTCCCAAGCAGACCATACATGAACAAAATCACTTTATTGTAAGGCTATATATTAATAGCATCTCACAAGTCTGAAAATTGTATATCCTTGGAAGCCATGGGGTTTGTGTATTAATTTACAAAACCAGAATTCGTGTCTTAATGTGACCTCAGTTCTTGCTTGTTCCATGGAGCAAATGGTGAGTTATCACGCTGTGCAAAATCCAGTGACTAAAGCAGAAACCCCATGGGAGAAAGGTAAAAGAGTGCATTGTCAGATTCTGCTTACCTGCAGGGAAGCCTGGGAAAAACTAGAACCTGAAATAGCTCCGGCAATACTGAATAGATGGAACAGTGGCCTCACCTGGTGTAAGGCAGCTTCTTCTGTACATTGCCCACGGTTGCTCTGAAACAAAATGGATGACAAATAAATTTAATAAATAAAATAATACTTAAGGTTTTTCTCCTTTTGAGGTATATAGCAAGTGAACTAGCTGTTGGAATTTATTGTCTTATCAAAAAAACTCTTACCTTGGACTATAAATATGCACCATGCTTTCAGTTATGGAAATGGACTAAAAATATGGTTCACATATTTCCACAAAAGGAAGGCAAACTATCAATAATAATTACAAGAATAATTGTATAGTAGATCCCAAGCACTCAACTTAGGCAGTCAATCCACAAGAATTAGAACTGGAAAATACTAATTTATTATCAAATAAATTTATAAAATACTACTAAACTGCATTTGAATGTCTGAAAAGTTAAAAAGTCAGAGAGGGTTGATCAGAGGTGGTATTCAGCAGGTTCTGATCAGTTCTGGAAAACCAGTAGCAGAAATTTGGAGTAGTTCAGAGAACCGGCAAATACCACCTCTGACTGGAGATTTTACAGTATCCTTACCCTGAAAAATTTAAATCCCATCACTGGGATTGATGTCTTCAATCATCTGGAAAATCACATCACATTTTTTTGGATTTTTCAAGCTCACATCCTTCAAATGTCTTGATGAAACCATACTGCTATTGCATATATCATGTATAAAAGGGCAAAAGGATGAACCTGCATTTCTTATAGAAACAACAGATCCTGGCTTAAGATTATTATTTCCATGAATCCCTCACACCGTCCTGATCACAAACCTCAGTAAGCCCTTTTCTAAGAGCTCAAGAGATAAAGCAAAAAGGAGACAGGGAAATGTTCCACTTCGAAAAAACGCAATTCCATCTATTTGACAAAGGTATAGAAACTCCCTGTGAAAGGAAAACAAATGACAAAAAACAGCAGAAGGACAAAACTGATGGACTGGATTGATTGATTGAACAAAAGAGTTCTTGTTGTTACTTAATTTTCAAGTCCTTTTGCTTCAGGTTTTTTTTTTTTCTTGAGTAGTGGCATATAGATTTTGAACCTCAGCCAGGAAAACAGTTGCAAATAAAACAGTCTAGAACAGAATGGCTCTTTTTTCAAAGTGAAGTTGATAAACATGAGTGTTGCAACCCTGTCTGACAAGCCATTCCTCTCTCTGCTTGTCAGTTAATGGGAATTTTTCTCCGGGAAAAAAAATATACACCAGTCTATCCGATCACTTAGTTTCATCTGTAACCAACAGATCTTGTCTGTGACTCATAAGAGTTGAGCAACAGTCCTAGGAGTGACATTTCATCAAGACTTACTTTAGAGCTCAGAAGCAACTGGAGCAGTAGCTGCTGGGTGGAATGACAGATAAGTAACAAGAGGAAAAGGTTCGTGAGGAAAGCCAGACAGGTTCATATTGGAGAAGAAAAGCTCAGGGAAAGGGAGTAGGGGCAGGGAAGATGTAAAGCAAGAAAAAGGTACCTAGCAAATGCACAAGCAAAGTTCTGCACTGATATTTTCCTATTCCTGGGAAAAATGAGAAACTGTGGCTTTATGAGAGAGAAACTGGCATTGTGCATGTTAAGAGAAGTTGTCTCACCAAATAATAAGAAATTATTTGAGCTGTAATTCAGGACCAGAACATGTAATTTACAACCAGTAAGTAGGTCCCAGTTTTGATTTCCAGCATTCAAGAAGAGACTCCTGTTTGAAACTATTATCATCAATGTAGGCAACAGTACTACAATGTGAATTAAGAATGTAAATCCTTAAGCAATGCCCTGCTGGATCAGACCCCTGGCCCATCTCATTCAGCAGTCTGTTCTCATACTACCCAGCCAACTGCACAAGGAAGCCCTCTAGTCTCTCAGCAGATGGCCTTCAGAGGCAGTCACACTCCCCATCAAGGCTAATAGCCATGAATCCCCATGGTTTCCATCAATTAGTCCAACTTTTTTTTTCAAAGCAGCCAACTTAGTAGTCAGCACCACATCTTGCGGTAGTGAATTCCAAAATTTAATTACATGCTATGTTTAAAAAAACCAACCCTTTTATCTTTCCTGATTCTTTCAAGAATCAATTTCATTGTGTGACCTCCAGTTCCAGTAAATTAGAAACAAGAAAATAGCTTCTTCTTGTTCACTTTATACACACTAGGTATATTTTCTATATCCCAATAATGTCTCCTCTCAATTACATTTTTTCTAGTTTAAAAATCCCCAAGTATTGCAACCTTTCTTCATAGAGGGGCTGCTGTAACCTTTTGATCATCTTAGTTGTGTTCTTTCTTTCTTTCTTTTTTTTAACTTTCTCTAGCTCCACTATGTACTTTTTTTAAGATACAATATATTTTATGGGTGAAATATAACAACCTGAAATATAATGAAGTACATTATATCCTTTTTGATGGGTAGTGACCAAAACTGCACCCAATATTCCATTGCACCATTGATTTATATAAAGGCATAAAGATATTGGTATCTCTATTTTCAATATCATTTCTTATTATCCCTAATGTGCTTTTGGTTTTTTTTTTACACTGGATAACATGGTGACAACACCTTCATTGAACTGTTTACCTTTACTTTGTCAAGATCTTTTGCCTTTTCCGTTATTGATAGCTCTGATCCCATTAGTTTGTATGAGTTGTCAGAGTTTTTGGCACCAAAGTGCCTCACTTTACACTTGCTCATGTCAAGTGACATTTGCCATTTTGACAGTCACTCCCCACTTTAAAGCTCTTCACAGTCCCTCACTGTTTTCACCATTTTTAGCTGCATACTAAAAGCACGGCAGCTCACTATTTATAAGTCACGACATTGAAACTGGTTTAAAAATATGGCATATCTGTGAGATCAGAGCAGAGGCTGTATGGTCATCTATCAGATGCCTTGCACTGAGCAATGGTCTGGATTAGATCATTGTTCAACTCATATGATTCTGTGGCATACCATTTATTCATTCATTCTACAATGTTTATAACGTATTTGCCCATCTCACTATATTGACTCTAGGCAGCTAACTATCAATGAAAACCTAAGAACAAAATACAGTTCATAAAACACACACACACACACACACACACACACACACACACACACACACACACACACATACACACAATGCCTGGGACTGGAAAATAAAATAAAATACACTGCTCAAAAAAATAAAGGGAACACTTAAACAACACAATGTAACTCCAAGTCAATCACACTTCTGTGAAATCAAACTGTCCACTTAACAACACTGATTGACAATCAATTTCACATGCTGTTGTGCAAACGGAATAGACAACAGGTGGAAAGCATAGGCAGTTTGCAAGACATCCCCAATAAAGGAGTGGTTCTGCAGGTGGTCACCACAGATCACTTCTCAGTTCCTATGCTTTCTGGCTGATGGTTTGGTCACTTTTGAATGCTGGTGGTGCTTTCACTCCAGTGGTAGCATGAGACGGAGTCTACAACCCACACAAGTGGCTCAGGTAGTGCAGCTCATCCAGGATGGCACATCAATGCGAGCTGTGGCAAGAAGGTTTGCTGTGTCTGTCAGCATAGTGTCCAGAGCATGGAGGTGCTACCAGGAGACAGGCCAGTGCATCAGGAGATGTGGAGGAGGCCATAGGAGGGCAACAACCCAGCATCAGGACTGCTACCTCTGCCTTTGTGCAAGGAGGGACTGGAGGAGCACTGCCAGAGCCCTGCAAAATGACCTCCAGTGGGCCACAAATGTGCATGTGGCTGCTCAAATGGTCAGAAACAGACTCCATGAGGGTGGTATGAGGGCCCGACGTCCACAGGTGGGGATTGTGCTTACAGCCCAACACCGTGCAGGACATTTGGCATTTGCCAGAGAACACCAAGATTGGCAAATTCACCACTGGAGCCCTGTGCTCTTCACAGATGAAAGCAGGTTCACATTGAGCACATGTGACAGACGTGACAAGGTCTGGAGACACCGTGGAGAACGTTCTGCTGCCTGCAACATGCTGGAGGATGTTTGGCAGTGGGTCAGTAATGGTGGGTTTGGCAGTGGGTCAGTAATGGTGTGGGGTGGATTTCTTTAGGGGGCCGCACAGTCCTCCATATGCTCGCCAGAGGTAGCCTGACTGCCATTAGGTACCAAGATAAGTTCCTCAGACCCCTTGTGAGACCATATGCTGGTGCGGTTGGCCCTGGGTTCCTCCTAATGCAAGACAATGCTAGACCTCATGTGGCTGGAGTGTGTCAGCAGTTCCTGCAAGATGAAGGTATTGATGCTATGGACTGGCCCGCCCTTTCCTCAGGCCTGAATCCAATTGAGCACATCTGGGACATCATGTCTCGCTCCATCCACCAATGTCACCTTGCACCACAGACTGTCCAGGAGTTGGGGGATACTTTAGTCCAGGTGTGGGAGGAGATCCATCAGGAGACCATCTGCCACCTCATCAGGAGCATGCCCAGAGGGGAGGTCATACAAGCACGTGGAAGCCACACATACTACTAAGCCTCATTTTGACTTGCTTTAAGGACATTACATCAAAGTTGGATCAGCCTGTAGTGTTTTTTTCCACTTTAATTTTGAGTGTAACTCCAAATCCAGACCTCCATGGGTTGCTAAATTTGATTTCCATTGATATTTTTGTGTGCTTTTGTTGTCAGCACATTCAACTATGCAATGAACAAAGTATTTAATGAGAATATTTCATTCATTCAGATCTAGGATGTCTTATTTTTGTGTTTCCTTTATTTTTTTGAGCAGTGTATTTTAGTCACTGAACCAACTAACAACCAACCAATAGGCCTTGATAAATCTTGTAGCCCAAATACCAAAATGTAGATATTCCAGATCTTTAACAACTTGTAAAAAGTCTACAGGGCTTGGGCCATCTGTATTTCCAGGGAAGGCAGCTCCATAATGTAAGTGCAGTAACAGAGAAAATTGCTTGGTGTATCATCTATTTTTTTCCCCTGTAATAGCCAGACTCCACCTTAGCTGGAAATTCAGTGTAGAGGTTTCAGGACTCTAGGAAGTAGAAAAAGTCACTTGCAATCATCCTAAAGCAAAAAAGAAAAAGAAAAAATGAAAATTGGATAGATTTTAAGAAAATCTGGACTTTGACTATTTCCACTTTTATGATATCCATTGACATATCCACGTGGCTTATGTTGCAACAAGGCTTTGATTTTTGTTCATTGTTGTTATTTTTAAGTCAGACATGAGTGGAGGAGGAAATAATAGAATAACACCAGAGGCTGATACATTTTCTTAGTCTGTATGGAGATTAATCAAATTTCTAGGGTGTTGCTTCTGAATCAGTATGTGTGGGATGCTGTAGTATCAGAGGCATCACAAAATCAAAGCTTTTCATCAAAAGCAACATCTCAGCATTACAAGACAAACTCCACCTCATTTGTATATGTGTGCAATGTCATAACTCATGTAAGAAAGAGGCAGAACATGTATTGCAATGCTACAATGATGCTTTCATTATTTGTCCACCTGTTGTATTCTTCCCTTCTCTGGGCCTTCCCCTAAATATCGGGTATCCTTTTTGAGATAAGCCCTTATGTTAGCTTTACATGCTGTCAGCAGAGATATCCTCCACTGATTTCAAAATCAAAGGCAGTCAAAAAAAAAGAAGCAGATATGGTACAGTAGATAAATAATTTCCCCAATGATAGAAGCAGGAGCTTAAAAGAACTCAAAGAAGCAACTAAGGACAGAGAGTTCTGGTAAAATGATGCCCATTGGGATACAAAAAGTTGGGTTTGACTGTATTTGGGATTTACTTAAACAAGAGGATATATATTAAGCCTGAAGTCTTAATTATTAAAACTCTCCTGCAATCACATTCTCATTACGTAATTCCAATATTATAAAATGGATTATAATTCCAAGCACTGGAAATAATGTTACAAAATGAATAAGCCACTGCAAAATGTGGAACGGGTTCTTTGCTTTAATGATCTTTTAAATATTCTGAATATAATTTCTTGACAAAATCAGATTTTGTTTTACAATTACACATCTATCAAAATAAATGGGCTAAAATTTATGAAGCACTCTGGAGTTTTGAAAATGATGGATTTCTACAATGCAAAATGGATTAGGAATTAAAGCACTAATCTACTTAGGAAGAAAAACATCTGAAAATTATTTTGCTGTATATCTTTTTTAAAAAACATGAGCACACAAAAATACTGTTTTGTACAGTGTGGTTTGAAAAGTAGTGATATAGTTGTATTTCAGTATGTCAATATATGTGGTACAGTTACATTGTGATCTTGGTATTCTGTTTCTTTTAAGATGAAATAAATGGAATATATAAAGTTATGTTTAGAAACGAATTTTATGGAGAACATTGAGTGAAAAATAATGCCTCCAATGTTGTAGTTCATCAATACGACTAATTGATAGTTTATCAGCACTATTAATGAACTATTAACTCTGAGGCCTTCTTTAATATTTTTTTTTTAAATTTCAGTTGGCAAGACATTTCTGTGAAAAAAGACTGTGTTACTATTATTTGTGAAATGGAAGCCTGCTGTAAATGCTCATCTGGTTGAATTTTTGACTGCTGAAGGAGTCCCTTCAACTGAAAATCATCATCAAATGCAGGTGATTTATAATGATGACTCTATAACGTGAGCAGTGCACTATGTGTTGTTGGACCCAAATGTAAAAAAGGAGTTCTGGAAAGAGCTGATTTGGGTGACCTAGAACAAAGAGGTATATGCAGAGTACATCATGAGAAAGATGGGGCTAGATGAATCACGTTGGAATTAAGATTGCTGGGAGAAATATCAACAACCTCAGATATGCAGATGATACCATACTAATGGCAGAAAGTGAAGATGAACTAAAGAGCCTCTTAATGCGGGTGAAGGAGGAGAGTGCAAAAGTTGGCTTAAAACTCAACATTAAGAAAACTAAGATCATGACATGCAGCCCTCTCAATTCCTGGCAAATCAATGGGGAAGAAATGAAGGTATTGACAGATTTTATTTTTCTGGGCTCAAGACAACTGCAGATGGGGACTACAGCCAAGAAATTAAAAGATGCTTGCTCCTGGGAAGGAATGCTATGGCAAATCTAGACAGCATACTAAAAAGCAAAGACATCAAAAGGGCTAACAAAAGTGCGTATAGTCAAGGTTATGGTTTTCCCAGTTGCAATGTATGGCTGTGAAAGTTGGACCAGAAGGAAGGCTGAGCATCAAAGAATTGAGGCCTTTGAACTATGGTGCTGGAGAAGACTCCTGTGAGTCCCTTGGACTGCAAGGTGATCAAACTGGTCAGTCCTAGAGGAGATCAACCCTAAATGCTCTTTAGAAGGCCAGATCCTGAAGATGAAACTCAAATACTTTGGCCACCTAATGAGAAGGAAGGACTCACTGGGGAAGAGCCTAATGCTGGGAAAGATTGAAGACAAAAGAAGAAGGGGATGACAGAGAATAAAGTGGCTGGATGGAGTCATTGAAGCAGTCAGTTTGAGCTTAAATGGACTCTGGGTGATGGTAGAGGACAGGAAGGCCTGGAGGAATGTTGTCCATGGGGTCATGATGGGTCAGACATGACTTCATGACTAACAACTACAACAACAACAGAACAAAGTGGGTGACCTGTGACAGCAACTGGCAAATTTCACATAAGAAACTTCAAAACCAACCCTAAGCAGAGTTCAGAAGCACAAGAAAGAAATTTTGCTGCAACATGGCAACATAAGGTCTCACACAACACAAGCCACTCAAGAATGGTTTCACACTATCTTACCCCATCCACTATATAGTCCTGATTGACATCATGCAACTTCCATCATTTCCCAACATTGAAGATATTGCCTTGTGGACATCTGTTTAACCAAATAAAGAGGTGGAAAGTGTCAGCTGGATAGACTAAGTGTGGACTTCAAAAACCTTGTCATCATTGATAGTAATATTCAGCAAGTGACAGTGAGTATGTGGAGAAGTAAATGCCATTTATTGAAGAATTCATCTCAGGGATTTTCTCATTTCATTTATTAAAATATCTGTATTTAAGCTAAAGCTCTAGAGGCATCACTTTTCATTCCACCTCATACATGTCTACCTTCTATGGTGATTTAATTTATGTTATTGGTGTATTTTAATTTATCTTATTGACCTTGATTTTATTTATCTTCACTGCACAGAAATGTGAGTCTGGAAATGCTGCAGAGTAGTTAAATGTTATGTAAGACAAGCTGGTATTCATTTCCAGTGTTCTCCTGTGACTGGTTCCATTGATTGTTGCAAAACTGTTCCAGTATATACTGCATGCATATAATAATTGAACTGGCTAAAGTACAAGTCATATTCTAAGTTAAGTCTGCCATGTCCATTCCATTCCTTTCATCACTGCCAAATGAGTCTTCGATTTGCAGAATTGACTTCAGACTGAAGTTCCTAAATGGCCATGGTAATGACAGGCCACTCTAAAACATTATTTTAAATCACTTAATTCCAACATACTTTGAAATAGCACCATAAATAATAGTAGTACCTTGTAGGCACTCATCATATGGTGTGGATGAGGCCAGGGTGAACATTGGCATTGGCATTAGTGGGCCATGCTGAGCCCCCCATTAGTTAAGGGTGCCATGTTTATGATGTTCTACTGCTGTGACACTATGTTGTATCATATTCAGATGTGATTTTTCAAATAGGAGTACTTCCGTACTTCCATTTAATATCAGATTTAACAGGACGTATCTAGATCTGCTGGTCCATCGCTGTTTGATTTGCTAAAGGGTTTTTTGATTCCCACATTCATAGCAACAACATAACATCTCCTTCTAAATCATACTGCTGAAATGAAAAGTTATCCATAAGGAGGTTGATGATGGTTTGTTAAATCCATTCACTTCTGTGATTTATAACAAAGCCTTGGATTCAAAGTTCCTTCATTCTAAAAGCAATTGACTTGCAACTGGCTATAGTTGTGGTGGGCTACGTAAAGTAAGCTCCAAATGGTGAAGCCTGCTCAACCAACATACTTTATGGAAAGAAAGAACATTGGGTGGCGTGGGAGTGGGTGGGTGGATATGCTCCAAAATGATTTCACACTGGTTTCAGCCTCATAGTCCATGGGCCAGGCCAGATATCGGTACCATCTTGGGTGACCAAATCTTAATGGTACTAAAATGTTTATGGGTCCATACCAAGTACATTAAGATGTGATAGCCTTTTCAGATATGTAGCTTTGTATGTTTTTTAAGAAACCATCAATTTGACTGAATAGCGGCCTTGTGATATCACATGATAACACATATATTTGCGAAATGAAGCTGTAAATCATTAGAATTAAACCTAATTGATGTTGATAATTTATTAAAATCATGTGCAGAGACTTTTTGTGGTAAATGTAGAGCATCATAGCAAATTAAAATGTATTTCGTAAATTGCTAATATGTTTTTTTTTTCTCTTCCAACATCGTTACAAAGAGTTTTGAACTCAATTTCTCAATGCGGACTACTGTTGAATAATTGCAGTTCTCTGTTATATTGTGACAAACTACTAAGGCCCACATGATGGATTCAAGTGGAGACAAGGCCACTGCATTGCCAAAGAAAGGAGTGCGGCCAGGCTGCATTATTCACTGTTCTGGTGAAGACACGTCTACCTTCGTGTTACTAAAAGACTTGGACTCATGGAAGACACTGCTAAGAGCAGCAGAGATTAGACAACATGCTCCACTTCTGGACATTGCAAAAGACTTGGAAGAAGGCCAAATACCGCAGATCCAGTATCATCGCAAATGTCGCAGCATCTTTACCATGAAGAAGACTCTCGACTCCATCCTTTCTAAAGACAGGCCGAGTGCAGAAGAACAGACTGGTGTCCATGGTGTCAGAAGATCATCTAGGGATGCACCGAGTACATCAAGAGTGTATGACAAGACATGCATCTTCTGCTGCAAGTCAAGCAAGTACCTGAAAGGAAGACAGACAAGGGAACCTATCATCCAGTGTGTTGAGTTACGTGCAGATGACAGAATCCGCAGTGCAGCAACCCAAAAAATGGACCAGCGAATCCTTGCGTTGTTAAGCAGAGACCTTGTTGCCGCAGAGGGGCACTACCACAAGTCGTGCTACAAAGTGTATACAAAGGAAGGGGCATCCACCAGTTCTGGTGCATGCGATGAGCAGGAGCAGTCTGAGCAGGCAGTATACGAGGAAGCCGAGAAACAATCCTACGAAGAGCTATTCCTATATATCAGGAATGAACTCATTCTCAACCCTGAGGTGCTGCCTATGACAGATCTGACAGCTAGACTTGAGAAAGCCATGCACTCTCGCGGAATTTCTCAGATCAGACCATCAACCAAGAAACATGTCCGTCGTAAACTTGAAAGTGAGATAGGAGGATCGCTTTGCTTCGTTTCTGATGAGAAAGGGAAGCTTCTCATATATCCAGAGAGCTTGTCATTTGATGAGCTTGTCAAGCATGCCTACAGACTAGGGAAAGAACTCCACGAAGCAAGGGCTGCCAACTCTGGGGATGTCCTAGCCAAAGCAGCAATGCAGCTGAGGAATCAGATTAAGAAGCAAGATGTAAGCCAGACATGGCCCCCTGACACAGAGCAGAATGTCATTCCTGAATCTGTCACTGAATTCCTGTATACCGTGCTCACTGGAGAGTGTGAGTGTGCAGATCCTTCTGACAGAGTCCAAAGGCTTGCCACTTCTCTTGCCAGTGATCTGATATTTGCTGTCACATGTGGCAAGACAAAGCCATCCAAGCACGTACTTTTGTCATTTGCTGTGAGGACCTTGACAGGCAATACAGAACTTGTACGCACACTCAATCGCCTGGGCCACTGCATTTCTTATTCACAGATTGAGGAGATCGATACAGCACTGTGCATTCAGAAGCTGGAGCGTGCACAGGAAGACATCCCACTGCCAGCAGACATCTGCCAAGGTGTGTTCACAACCCTGGCATGGGATAACATTGACCGACTTGAGGAGACACTCAGCGGAGAAGGTACTTCTCACAGAGTCAATGGCATTGCTGTCCAGCCCAAGATTGCAGGCCCCAAGCCACAGAATCTCTTCCCATCTGTCAGCAAGTCCAAGAAAAGGAGCATCAGTCCAGCCCCAACAATGTTACCAACCTACAATGTTGGTAAGCGAGCCCAGCCTCCAAAGACCGAGACTGTAGATGTTGACAGCATGAAGGAGGTCCACGAAGCCAAGATGAAGAATTTTATCTGGTTACTGACTCGACTGTCAGACCCTGAGAACCAGACTGTCAGCAGCTGGACTGGGTTCAACATCATGGTCCGCAATGATGTCACGGTGAACCAAGACATTGTGGGCTACCTGCCCACTATCAATGCTCCTGCAACAGACATGTCCGCGGTCAATGAAGTGCTGGAGCGGACCCTACACATCATGCAGGCCCTTCAGCTGAACCAGATTGTCTGTGTCTTTGACCAGGCGCTTTATGCGAAGGCTGTTGAGATAGTATGGAAACATGACAAGTTCAACAGCATCGTCGTCAGGATGGGAGACTTCCACACAATCTGCAATATGCTCTCCATCATAGGGAAGCGATTTCAAGATGCAGGGCTCAGGGATCTCTGTGTTGAAGCTGGTGTCATTGCAGAAGGCTCAGTGAATGGTGTGATGGATGGTCGCAAGTACAACAGAGCAGTAAGATGTCACAAGCTGGTTTATGAAGCACTATTGAGGCTTGCCTGGAAAGGATTCCTCTGATGGCTGTACCGTGGGCACTGGCCAATGGTGATGGGTCACTCCGCAAGACCAACAAAGCGGCCCTTGCAAGAGAGTTGGAAAAGAATGTCGCCCCAGCTGAAGTGATCCCAGAGCCATCAGCGACCATCATTGATGGGATGAGCCTGGTCCAGAAGCTGAAAGGGAATGACCAAACCTTCTTGCAGCTGGCAGAATCAGCCTTGTCCCATGTCATCCATGAAGGTTCTAAGAGCCATCGTGTAGATATTGTCTTTGACGTCTACAAGGAGATGTCCATCAAAGATGTCGAACGAGCCAACAGGGGTGCAGGCACAGGAATCCAGTTCAAGGACATTGCACCTGGGCACAAGATTCAGCAGTGGCGGAAGATCCTATGCAGTCCAGCTAACAAGACAGCCTTGATCAAGTTTCTTGTGGAGCAGTGGAAGGATCCACAGCTGAGGGAGAAGCTCCGAGACAAGGTTCTCTTTGTTACCTGTGAGCATCTGTGCTTCAAGATCACCAAAGAACACTGGGAAGAGGTCTCAGAATTGAGATCATCACAGGAAGAAGCTGACACCAGGTTACTTCTCCATGCTCTCCATGCAGCAGAGTCTGGCTATGAGTCTGTTGTTGTCACAGCAGAGGACACAGATGTCCTAGTTCTGTGCCTGGGGATGTGCAACAAAATACCTTGCCACATGTACCAGAAGTGTGGAACAAAGGCCCGGACAAGGTTCCTTGACATCACCAAACTCAGCAATGCACTGGGGTTAAGTGTCTGCAGGGCCCTGATTGGTATGCATGCTTTCACGGGTTGTGACACTATCAGTGCATTCGCTGGTCGCGGCAAGATGACGGCTCTAAAGCAGATGAAGTCTGACAGGTCTCAACAAGAAGCCTTCGCCGAACTCGGGCGTTCATGGAACGTATCTGAAGAGCTGTCAGAGAAACTGCAAGAGATCACCTGTCAGCTGTACCATCCTTCCACTCACACAACAGAGGTGAACAAGCTCCGTTACCAGATCTTCTGTGCCAGGCGTGGAGAAGTGGACTCAAGCCAACTTCCTCCTTGCAAGGACTGCCTGTCCATGCATATGCTACGTGCAAACTATCAGGCTGCCATCTGGTGGAGATGTCTTGAGCCTTTGCCATCTGTCCCAAACCCAAAGGACTGTGGCTGGACAACTGATGAAGATGGGAATCTCGTTGTTGAGTGGATGCGTGGCTCCCCTGCCCCTGATGTTGTGCTACAGCTCCTCTCCTGCAAGTGTGTGCGCTCATGTAAACTTCCAGTGTGCACTTGCCTCAGCAATGGTCTCAAGTGCACTGACATGTGTAGACTACAAACCTGCAGCAACCAGGCAACTGACGAAGAGGCACAAGCAGAACTAACAGACTCTGATGTTGACCAAGATGATGGTGGGGAATAACGTATGTATGCTATAGTGTATTGATTTCAGGATCTGTTATTCTTGTGGAACACTGTAGCTAATACAAATCGAATCTGCTCTTCAGCTAACATTAAATTGAATTATCAAACAAAAGTAGGCCTAAACCAAAAAAATTAGCTAGATCAACCCTACATGTAATTGGAACTTCCATTGCAAGTAATATGAACATTACTTTTACTGTTGAAAGTGCCTGAACGCTGCTTTGTATGGTATTGAACATGACTGTACTAGAGTCATGGGCGTCCTGAGAAAAAAATGCAGGGGGGGGCAAAAAAAATATTTTGGGTGTTGGACTGGAGGATATGTGCAATGGAGCGAAGAAAATGTGCGTTTTCTAAGCACGGTAAACACATATTTGAAAGGTAGAATTTAGCTGTTCTAGAGATTGTAATTAGACTTTGAAGGTGGCTTTGAGAATAAAATGGTGTTATTATTTCACCAATCAAAGGGAGAAGCTCAATTACATCAGCTGCGTCGGAGAATATTGATTATTGATAAAAAATTTATAAATTTTTATTATCGTCCATATCTTTTTTTTAAATCTTGTATTTCTTTTTATTATTTTTTTCATTTTCCACGTGGGGGGTGGTGGCAAATGACCCCCCTTGCCCCCCACCCTCCCTCCGGACGCCCATGACTAGACTGTTCATGCATACTAACAATGAAAGGGTTCTGGAGATATTTTGGATAGTATATTTGGTCATTAGCATAAACGTGGTGATGTTCAGAATAGAGAATATTGTCAAAGTATGTGTTTACCCTTTCTTTCCGTGTACATAGGGTGCATCTATTCTAAGAGTGATAACCTCGATTAAGCTACGAGTTAACAAGGGCTATCACATCAAAACATAAACTAGAGACATAAAAGAAGCCAAAAACACCTAAGATTATTAGTCACCTCGGGTGGTACCAATATGTGAAAATTCAGGTCTTGGCTCATGGACTATCAGGCTAATGTGAACACTTAAACTAGCTGAGAAGTGAAAATGGTATTTTTTTCATTCATTTTTCTTTCTTTGTTTCTCATACCAATTTCTCATGATGTTTCAAATGAATACATTCCTACAATGCTTTATAGAAAGCTCAAAGGGAGCTTTTATGTGCCTTCTCCCCAGGCTGAAGCAAAAGAACATTAACTTCAGTATCCTAAGAAACTATCAAGAATTTGATATTTGTTAATCCACTCTCTACTCCTGAGCCCTGACAAGTAGGGGTGGGGAGGCAATGACAATGTAAAGCATTTATATTTATTGGGGGCCTAGTCAACTCTGGAATTTCACTTACTTCAGGGTTTTAGCAGTAAAGCTATGCTTCTGCACTGTGGTATTTTTCTAAAAATGTATACTGTTTATTTAGCCTGTCAGAAATATTAATACAGAATGCATGAACCATATTGTTCTATTTATAAAGGCAAAATAAGCAAGCTTGAGAATATAATAAAAAGATGAGCGACCACCGAAAGCAAATTATAGGTTTTTGCCCTTATTTAATTACTTAGCTTAGCCAATGTACCTGCAATTTGTCATTTCTTGCCCTGAAGCAGAAGAACATACTGTGTAGGTCATATCTCTCTACGGTCTAAATTTAATGATTTAAGGATTCTAACTGTACACCACTATCTGTCATTATTATATGGATCTTTATATCTTCTCAATTACAGTGTTTGTATTTTGAGCTTTAACTAAAAGTGTATTGTCACTTTTAGCTTATTTTAATAATTGCCATGTATTTAGATTTCATTTCTTCACTGCTTAATCATGCATTTCTTGTGGTGATGCTGTAGTATTTTTGTGTTTCACTATTTACATTTTTTTGAAGGTAACGTTTCTGAAACCAATGTAAATATGAAAACTTAAGGTGAAAGTAAATGTTTGTGAGGACTATAAAAGTAAATCCACCGTTGAGGGGAAGATAAACAGATTCTTTTCTTTTCAAAAGGATTAGCCTGAGAAATTTGCAACCCAGAAATGACAGTCAAACCAAGGGAGTGAATAGCCAATTGAAAATCATAGCAAAAGAAACTGATTTAAAATTGGAGGCAAGAGAATGTTCCCAATAAGAGCTGAAGTTTTGCAGAATTGAACACTAGAAAATAAAACTACTGAGCTTTAATGGCACCCATTGCATAGTACAGAAGACTTGAGTGTATAAGGATGCCTCAGAAGATAGATTTCTTGTTGGAATAAATTCAGCAGCACCTTTACTGGAAGCTATGTATCTTGTACTTGCCTTTGTAAATTCCTAGATCTCTGGATCAAACTCTTTATATCTGGATACTGGATCCGGATTGCTTGCTGGAACTTTGACATTCAGTCTGAAATGAACATTGCTACTTCCTGGCCCTTGTAACTCCAATGAAAGGCTGAGGATTGATTCATAGCTTCACAACCAAGTACGATAATACCAGGATTTATTTTATGACTAGTTTTCCAGTTAGAGTCTTGTTAGGCAAGGAAAGCTTGTTAGGCAATGAAACTAATGTGGAACTTGGTGCAGACATTATACATGAGCTGAAGAATTCAATAAAATATTGAACTTTTATTGAAATATTGGGAATATTGCTATCTAATTATTCCCTTTAATGCCCTGATCATCAGTTCAATAGAAATGTGAGCTACATTTAATGTACAGCTTGGACAAGATAAATGACCAGGTTATGGTGTGTGGAGATTCAGCTACATTATCCAGAATGAAATACACTAGGCCAAGTTGGACCATTATTATAAGAAAATCTAGATTCTCCAATATGCTAGGTACATGTCCAAACATTGTGGAATTTAAAAGGACTTCCAATGCATAAAGAAATATGCTTTTTCAAAGACCTTACCGAGAGACAACTAACGGGCATTCTATCAGCTTATTTCTACCCCAACCCCCCAAAAGCCAATATCTAAAACGATATTTTGTAAATACTAATATAAATTGGCATTATTGTTTCATTATCCCTAACTTTTGAAGAAATAAAGTTGAAGAATAGCTTAAACTAAAACAAAATATCTGAAGTATTTGAAGGACAGATGTGTCACCCTTTATTTATTTATGAAATTTATAGGCCACCGATCTTACTTAAGGTAACTCTGGATGGCTTACAATGATTAAAAAAAAGTAAATAAATTAAAAACATAAATAAGTTAATACAAAATCCAAAACACCATGGCCCAGTTGTGATATATGCATGACTATTTTAGAAATTTAACTCAAATTATCTGAGAATTATTGCATATTTGTTTTCTCTACTTTGAAATCAATTAAGTAAGAGATGTAACCACATAAAATAAGTTAAAAGGAAAGAAAAGTATGATGATAATTTCTTGTGGGTTATCTGGATAGCAAAGTAGACTAAAAAGTCATTGCATTTATTGTTTTAGGACAATTGCAATACAAATTATTCCAGAAAGAAAACCCATATTATTTATTCATTTACTATATTTATTAACTGCTCTAATCTTGCAACTCTGGACACATACGACAAACAAATCAGAAATGACATAAAACTTAAATATTAATTAAAAAAATACAACATATATTGACATGTTTATTTATTTTTCAACTTTATATACCCAAATGACACTGGGTGGTAAATGAGAGAGGGATATTTATGTATTCATCAGATAAATTTTTCACCATAACTCTTTATATAAAAAAAGATGCGTCCAAGCCTCTGTGAAGGGTAACATATTCCATAATTCAGTGGCTGCCACAGAATAGTCCTACCATTTCATCCAAGATTCATAAACTTCAAAACCAAGGCCTTGCATTTCAGCTTTGGGCAAACCAGCATACACCCTGCAGTGCTGCATTTTCCTTCCCAGGCAGCCAGCAGGAAAAAGGCCACATTTTGCTAGTCCCTGATTATTCCAGTCTCTCTACCAGATGGTAATATTTGGCCACATCTGCTTGTTCTTCTCTATCAAGCAACCACTATCATGTCGTTCTTGAACTTGGATTACCTTCCCTTCTATAGTATGTCATTAAGCTATTAGATTTTTGGCAGGCTTTCGTTTGTTCATGGAGTTTTACTTCTGATAGCCATATTTGTTACAGTTTTTATTAAACAAATGGTCTCTTTAATTTCTTTTTCATTACATTTTTGGTAGTTGTTTCTTATTATTTTACATAAATTTTATTAAAATTTAATAAAGAGCAAATAAAAACCAACAGAAACTAATAGAGAATTAAAGAAAATAAAGAAAAAGAGAAAGAAAAACTGCAGAAAGGAAAAAGAAACAGAAAGAAGCTTCCAATGTACATATGATTACAAAATAATCTTACTCTAAGATTGTGTTGTTGTTTCTTGTGGTAGTCCATTCCCCTTTCGATTAATGAAGTACATTTAGCTTTTCATCTATGGTCACGTTTAAATACATTTACATCTGAAAGAATAATACATGTTAAAGAATATGCTGAGTACATACAGGATTTCTTTCCTTTATCCTTGAAATTAGTATATTGCTGCGAGCCACATAGATTCCTGTGGAAGTGCTGCTGAGTCCCATATCTCTCTTTTTAAAAATTAAGCATGGTATTTGTTTGTTTTTTCTTTCTTTTTTCTAACAATATTCTGAGAGACATGATAAAACAATTTAAAAAAATTATACATCCAATATTTACTTTATCTAATCTTTATCTTCTCTGTGGTGGCTCCCTCTCTCTGGAACATCATTCCCTCAGAGATTAGACTGGTCCCCACTCTAACACTTTTTGGGAAGGTGCTGAAAACCTGGTTCTGCCAAAGGGCCTGGGGAACGCAGAGCGGGATAGAGCCCATTAACTGGCTTATGTGATATGTTATCACCTGGATGAGGTGGGGTGGGGGGTTATTTTATTAAGTTATTTTATTAATTTATTATTGATTTCTATTTTTTATTAGTTTTGTTTTTATATTTTTTATGTGTATGTGTGTGCGTGTGTGTGTGTGTGTGTGTGTATATATATATATATATATATATATATATATATATATATATATATATATATATATATATTCTTAAGTTTTTGCGGGTACTTACATGTATGGCATTCAGCTTAGTTCGGGTATTTTCCCACGTCATAATAGTTGTGCTTTTAAAGTTGTAGCAACGTTTCAGCAGAATCTCATCTGCCATCATCAGCCTGATGATGGCAGTGAGATTCTGCTGAAACGTTGCTACAACTTTAAAAGCACCACTACTATGATGTGGGAAAATACTCGAACAAAGCTGAATGCCATATATATATATATATATATATATATATATATATATATATATATATATATATATATATATATATATATATATTTCTTGAAAGCCACCTTGAGTTTCCATGTGTGAATAGGCATCAATTTAAATTTCCAAATAAATAAATAAATAAATAAATAAATAAATAAATAAATAATAGCATCCTCCATACATTCAGTTTTTTATCCCGTTGGAAAATTACAGCCCTTTTGGATACAGTTTTTAGATATATAACATAAAACACACAGAAATATAATTCAAAGAAAGTGTTGGGTTATTTGTTGGGTTAAACTGATAAAAACGACTTTGCGTGGCGATGCTGAAGCTGCCATAACTAAAGATGAAGCAGAAACATAAGCAGAGAAGACAAAAAGTCAGGAATCTTGTGTAAAGTATCCCTTCAGGAAGATAGATAAGGGAATAAGTCATTAAGGAAGAAAGGGCGAAATGTAACCTGAATCAGATAAAGGAAATTGGGCCATATTAATCAACAAATGAAAACTTTGGGGAATGAAACGGGATCCTGAAGCCCCACCTCCACTCCTTGAGTCATTTTTGAATCCATAACTTGGCACCTGTTAGATCTGGGAGAGTGGGCGCAAGGAACGGAGATGAGGCATCGAACTCTCCAACTCTTTATTAGTGACTTCAGAACAGAGCGAAAAGCTAGGGCAGCAGCAGCTCCTTTTATAGCGCTGGCTGCTGTCACAACACCCAATGATTTGAGTTTGCCGCGCTGAGAGCGTCCAATCAGCAGCGACCCGCTATCAGCCAATCCAATCAGCCAAAACTGACCAATCACGATCCGCTGTCAACGGGCCAATCAGAAGTGCAGGCTACGAACCTGTCGTGGAAAGAAAACTACTAGAATCACAAGCTAACGAGTTTGTTTAGTTCGTAACAGCACCCAACATCCCTCTAGCTAGTGGTTGGTAACCTAGTAAATGTGGATGAGGGTGTGTGAGGGTGTGTGTGCATGTATGAGAAAGAACAAATGTACATGTCTCTTATTTTAAATTGCTTTGGTCTTCTTGTATTCCCAAGAACATGTTGTGCCTCAGTGTTAAGTTCAAAGTGATTTGTGTATGTCCTTAATTATTTCCCAGCTGTAGACCAGGTTTGTATGTCTTGTCTGCTGTAGCAGCACCTATTTGGAAAACCCAGGGGAACTTACAAGAGCAACAGACTGAGTGAGTGAATGAGTGACCATAAACTGCACCTGAGCTTGGAGATTTAATTGGCAGAGACAAGTCACATATGGATGTTTATATCTGTCTGTCTGTTTGTTTATTCATTAATTTATTATTGATTGATTGATTGATCCTACCCTTATTAATTTTAAAAATAACTAAAGGTAATGAACCCAATACACCTTCCCCCTTCTATTATCCCCATAACAACAACCTTTTGAGGTTGGTTGGGCTAAGAGAAGGTAGCCAGTCCAAAGTCACCTAGTCGACTTTTATGGTTAAGGCAGCACTTGAACTCATGGTCTCTTGTTTTCCAGCCTGGTGCCTTAACCACTAGACAAATTATATGCATACACACATACACATCAGTAGGACAGATGGACATTATAACTTACTTCAGGTGTAAAGTCCTCTGTAATATTTCCTTTAAGTGGAGATTTTTTTATACAACCAAATTCATTCTTCAGAATAGGAAAGATAAAGATATGGTCCCAAGTATTCAATAATCCTGCAGAGCTGGTATTTTTAATAAATTATAAAATAACCACTAAGTGAGGTAGATTAGTATATCTATAATGACAAATGAATACCTTTCTTTGAAATGCTTATGTAACTTTTGTATATCTGTGAAGATATGCTCTGTATGCTTCTTCTCTTTCTTTACGATTCTGTATGTTTCTTATTTTGCTTTCTCTTTGTTCGGCTCTGGGAAAGCAATTGTTTATATACCCTTTCTTAATATTTTAAAGAAAACCCCATTTAGGAACACATTATAAACAGATCTTTTATACCTGTCACAAAAAGGCATTATTTTGCCTATCTACTCAAAGGCTTGGTCCATTGATAGTGGCTAAAAGACTGCACTAAAGATATTCATGGGTGGCTGCTTTGAACTAGATACACACTTTGTGAAATGGATTTCATCTCTCCTCAGACAACTCATTGTAATCATTTTATATTCCAAGCTGCCCATATTGCTATCATTGCCGCTATTGAAATCCATTTTACCTTGAAATTATTAAACTGATCTCACTACTTTCCATTTTCTTCCCATTTAATGGGAAGATAAAGAAAGAAATGAATAACAGATTAGCAGATATTTTGGCCCATTAAAGGCACAATGTTTTCTTTCATTAATCCTTTATGTTAAGACAGCATGGAAACCTAGACATCACGAATTGTTTTTGTAGTTTTCATAATTGTTTACAAATCACAATTTCTTTTCGAGATTTCATGGGGCATTTTCAGGCCACGGTGTTTTTCATCTGAATAAACCATTCTGAATCAATGTTAAAACTCATCTGAGACTAGGAAAAGTCTGAATTACCTGGTTTAAAAAAAGTATCCTGCAGCAACTGGCACATTTAATTTTTTTATAAGTTTAGGCAATTGCCAGTCAGTTCAGCAGTTGTCCTTTTTGGACAGTACATAAGTGCAGTCAAACATTGATCTACCTCTTCAAATGTAGACCCTTTTCTAAGTTAAAAATACAAAAAGAAAAAGAAAAGCTTTTGAGCCTGGCATGATATTAATCTTTTCTCTTAAAATGCTAGAAAGCTGGGATAATAGCTGGGGGACAGGAGGGCAAGGCAGGGGAATACAAAATTTCCCCTAGAATAAAGGTATAATGTAGACTTTCAAGAGCAGCCAGTTCTGTTGAGTCCTTTTGACTTTTCTTGTCAGAAAAAATGAAGAGAGTCAAATGTATGACAGCACTGGATCAAAGGGCTTATTTCACTTGAAAAAAATATGACAGCTTTTTCTCCTAATACCTGAAAGAGGCGGGGTGGAATTTAGGACTTTCTGCCTGGAACACCCGTGTTCTTCATACCTTTTATTATTTTTGTTAAGTACTGAGCATGGGTCGAAATAAATGGAGACAGCCCTTGAACGGTGAACTTTCAGCTCTTTATTTACATAGTGACTTTTCAACCAACAACAGTGAACTCTGCCTTATATAGGCAACCCTTGTAAGATTTGTCCAATAACGAGCTATGAACGCTAGCTCTTTCAACCAATAAGAATTCCCTGTTAAGGGCCAATCGGATTCTTCAGAACTAACCAATCCGATCTGGCTGCCTAACAGCCAATCAGAAGTGCAGCGCCAGAACCCTGCACTTTACTTCAAGCTCATACTTTATTAACTATAGTGCATACACAACACCCCTTCCCCCTGGCTTCTTAATTACGGTGTAGTTATATAGTCCCTTAGATAGGACGGTTGTCTTTTAAGTCTTTCGGATTTTCGTTGGATTGGTTGGTTGCAATCCTGTTGAGGTAGATTGTTGTTTGGCAGTGGTTCTGCCTCTTGCTCTGCTGCAATTCCCTGTGGTGCAAACGTTTCTCCTTCCTGCTCCATTTCCTGAGTATCACTTAGTTCGTCATTCCCTTCGAACAGGTTCCCTGAAATTTCATCTTCTTCCGTACCTCCCCCCCCCCTCGGTTTGGTCATGGGGGAGTTGTTGACTGGCCGTTGTGAGTCATGACCGCAATTGGTCGATATGCCGTTTCCACAATTTATTGTTACAGCATTTCACCACGTAGGATTTGGGGCCGGTCACTTGTACTACTGTCGCCTCTATCCATAATGAGTCGCCCGATAAGTTTCGTGTGTAAACGAGGTCTCCTACTTGGAAGGTGCGACAGCAGCTGCTGGATCCTATTGGCTTTTCCGGTTCGTAAGCAGGGTGCAACTGGTCGAGTTGGGAGCGGAGTCTTCGTCCCATCAGTAGTTCCGCGGGAGTTCTGCCGGTGACGCTATGTGGAGTTATGTGTTGCAAAAAGAGAATTTGGTTGACCTTGTCATCGATATTGTCATAGTCTACTTTTTGCAAGGTCTTTTTTACAAATTAGACCATGCATTCAGCTCAGCCATTGGTCGCAGGGTGCACAGGCGAGGTGAGTGCATGGCGAATGCCGCGGTCAGCGAGGAACTGCTCGAACATTGGTGCAGAAAACTGTGGCCCGTTATCGGACACCAGGACATCTGGCAATCCGTGGGTTGCAAAGAGTCTGTTTAGAATCTTGATCACCACCTCGAAGGTCATAGTTGTCATACAATGAATTTCTAGCCAGTTGGAGTAGACGTCGACTGTAAGCAGGAAGGTATAGCCCTTGGTTGGCCCCGCGAAATCCAGGTGGATTCTGGACCAGGGTCCACGTGGCGTCTTCCATTCAGTAGGCATGGCTTTTGGTGGGGCGTTGCTGACTTGTTGGCAATTGGGACATGCTTTAACCCACTGCTCGATTTGCCGGTCCATGCCCGGCCGCCATGCGTAGCTTCGTGCAAGTGCCTTCATTCACACGATGCCAGGGTGGCCCTCGTGCAGAATTCGCAGCAGCATCTTCCGGAGTCACTCTGGGACAACGACTCTATCACCCCAGATGATACAGCCCTTTTGGGAGAAAAGTTCAGTCTGTCGAGATTTGAATGGTGCGAAGTCATCTGGTACTTGGTCCAATGGCCATCCATGTTCTACCCAGCCTAGGACTCGAGCTAGGGTGTGGTCTCGCTTGGTTTCTCTCGCGATGTCTCGGGCGGTCATAGGCGGCGAGTTGAGTGTTTCAATTTGCAACGTGGTTGCCATTGGTGCCGGATCGTCGAGAGTCTCTGGAAGTGGTGCTCGGCTTAATATGTCGGCGTGGGGAATGGCTTTTCCCGGCCGATATTACAGCCGATAATTATAAGCAGCTAGGAATTCTGACCATCGGGTCATTCAAGGGGATAATATGTAGGGGGTTGGCTTGTCCCCGGCTATTATCCCTAGCAACGGTTTGTGGTCAGTTACAATGGTAAAGATCCTTCCATATACATATTCATGGAATTTTTTTACAGCTGAGACGATGGCGAGGGCTTCTTTATCAATTTGTCCATAGTTCTGCTCTGCTTTTGAAAGAGTCTTCGAAAAGTATGCAACAGGGGCTTCGTTCCCATTAGGCAGTACGTGGCTCAAAATGGCGCCCACCCCGAAGGGCGATGCATCGCAGGTTATAACTAACGGCAAAGTCTCGTTATGCTGCATAAGTACAGAGTCAGATGTGAGCAGTTTTTTAGCATTCCGAAACGCTTGTTCTTCCTAGTAACCCCATACCCACAATGCTTTTTTATCTAATAACCGGTGTAACGGTTCAGCGACAGTTGCCTTGTGCGGTAAAAATACATTATAGAAACTGTTGAGGCCTAAGAACGCCTGGAGATCGGCCTTGTTACGTGGCCTGGGAGTGTTTTTGATCGCTTTTAGTTTAGTCTCGGTAGGATGAATGCCCTGGCTATCAATCCAGTACCCTAGAAACTGAACATTGTCAGTATACAATTGGTATTTATTTTTTTTTACCTTAAGTCCGGCCTCTTGGAATTTTTTTAGAACAAATTTCAAACGGTCCTGTAAGATTTTTTGGGTAGGGGCTGCAATTAATACGTCATCAAAATAAGGGACCATGCCCTTGATTCCTTGTAATAACCTTTCCATAAGGCTCTGAAAAATCCCCAGGGCTACACTAACTCCGAATTGCAGCCGGGTACATTAAAAGGCACCTCGGTGCGTCACAATAGTTTGGGCCTGTGCCGTTTTTTCATCTACTGGTAATTGCTGATATGCCTGAGCTAAATCTAATTTAGTGAAAACTTTCCCACCCCCCAGGGAATGGAGGAGATGCTGCACCACCAGAACTGGATACGGGTTCTGCTGTAGGGCGTGGTTCAAATTGGCCCGGTAGTCCCCACAAATTCGGATTGACCCGTCTGGCTTAATGGTTGTTACAATAGGGGTTTCCCATGGAGAGTGATTGATGGGCTTCAACACCCCTTGAGCAATTAGTTTGTTGAGTTGTTCGTCGATTTTTGATTTAAGAGCGAACAGAACTCGACTGGGCTTCAAGCAAATGGGAGCTCCTTTTGGATCTAGACTCAATGAGATCGGGGTCCCCTTATACTTGCCTAAGCTGTCCGCGAAGACATCACTGAACTCAAAGATAAGGTCTTCCTCCCACTCACAACCACCGACTCAGTTCACGTCGGCCACTTCAATGCCGAGTGGTGCGAACCATTGGAGGCCTAGTAGGCTAGGCCTATCTCTATCGATGACCGTTAGAGGTAAGTACGCTGTATGCTTCTTGAAGGAGACTCAGACTCGGCAGGACCCGACAACGGGGATTTGATTCCCTTGGTAGTCCTTGAGGATGAGGCGTTGAAATTGGAGGTCTTGGCGTTGAATTGTGGGGATGAGTTGCTTGAGTGTCTTCCAGGACACCATTGAGAGGGACGATCCTGAGTCGACCTCCATGTGGCAAGGCTGGTTCTCAATGGCTACCGTGACTCGGATTTTCTTAGTGTCCAAGGCTGAGGCATGACCGATAGTGATAGTATGGTGAGCCTCTTCTCTCTGCAAAGTTCAATTTCTGTAGGAGTGGTTTACTGGCTCTCGCCTTACAGGACGGTTTCCTGTCGATTGGCGATAATTAGTCCCTTTTGATGCCTGGCTGAGTCCTGGCAAGCTTCGGCAGACCCGGCCGATGTGGCCTCGTTTTCTGCACTCATGGCAGAGTGCGTCGGAATTTGCATTTGGACCTGGCATGGTTGGCTCCACAGCCAGCGCAAAGGCGTAAGGGCTTCAAGCGAGGGTCCCGGTCGGACCGCAGTCGATGGACCCCTTCTTTGTCACTGTCTGACGACGAAGAGAGGTCCTCGTGGTGCGTTGTTAATAGCTGCCCTTCTGTGCTAGGTGAGATTTCGCTGGCCGGTGGTGGTACTGGAGTGCGGCTTCGCCGTAATTGTGCAGCCGACTTTTTGGTCGCCTCTGCTGCTGTGGCTTCGGCGATGGCGTCAGCAAGGCTGATGTCGCCTTTCGCCATCAGCTTGCTTTGCAGGCCTAGTGCATCTAGTCCCAGAACTATTCGATCTCTTAGTGCCTCTTCTAAATCGGCGAACCCGCAGAGGCCCCTTAAATTTCGGAGGTCTGCCATGAAATCGGCCATGCTTTCCCCTTTTCGTTGGTTCCTCTGATAAAACTCATGGCGTCTCACGAGCGTATGCACGGTTGGCGCATAATGGCCTCTCAGGATGGGTTCGAGGTCGTCCCAGCTCATGGCCTTCACTTCTCGAGGTTTGGTGAGTGCTTTAGCCATCTTAAATATGGCTGGGCCGCAATGCGTCAGGAACAACGTCCTTTTCTTTGCTGGCATGGCGTCCTTCAAGTTGTTCATCTCAAGAAACATTTGGAAGCAATCCATGTAGGATTCCCAATCCTCTTGGTTTGGATCGAACGGAGCGGGTGGTACAATGCCGCCGGACATGGTTCCATTGTTGGCGTCATCTGTCACGTGCTCGGTGTTGCTTCCTGGCTTCTTTGGTTCAGACGTCTCCAAATCCCATCCTCGTCGCCAGTGTTAAGTACTGAGCATGGGTCGAAATAAATGGAGACAGCCCTTGAACGGTGAACTTTCAGCTCTTTATTTACATAGTGACTTTTCAACCAACAACAGTGAACTCTGCCTTATATAGGCAACCCTTGTAAGATTTGTCCAATAACGAGCTATGAACACTAGCTCTTTCAACCAATAAGAATTCCCTGTTAAGGGCCAATCGGATTCTTCAGAACTAACCAATCCGATCTGGCCTCCTAACAGCCAATCAGAAGTGCAGGGCCAGAACCCTGCACTTTACCTCAAGCTCATACTTTATTAACTATAGTGCATACACAACAATTTTATTCCATTTAGCTTCCAAAGATCCTTGAATTAGGAAACCATTCTTTCATGTGAAAATATGGAACCAAACTAAATTGAATAGTGAGAATGTTCATTTAATGATCTTCTACTGTTGCTAGAGTTTCTTTTACTGAGAAAAAGGGAAGGAATCATTGCTGATCACTTTGATTTTGCTTTCCTTTATGAGAGAGAGGGAGAGAGGGAGGGAGGGAGAGAGAGAGAGAGAGAGATGGGCAAATGGATATTCAAAGCAATCTGGAGCTTCATTTTTCCAACCCTGAAAGGATGGAAGGCTGAGTCAACCTTGAGCCAGTTAGGATCGCCTGTAATACTGCATTCTAACCGCTGCACCACCACGGCTCTAGTGTATCATACAATTCCTTATATCTGCATAGGATTCCTATCTCCAATTATAAAGAGAATTCTTCCTTTTTATTACAGTAACTCAACTTCAGCAAAAAACTTACAGCCAATATCTTTTCTGGTCCTGTCTAAAAAAGTCTGCAGTTGTTCCTTGAACTTAAACAGCTCAAGTTTCCTATTGTTCAACTACACCCTTTCCTCTCTCCTGTTTTCATATGTTAAAATTAGTGGTTGCTTTTTAAACATGATATTAGCCAATGATCTTCCTAATGCCTGTTTAAAAAAAAATCATTTTTTCTTGCTGATACCCATTTCTGTAGATTACTACCAACCTTTGTATTTTTCAACTCTGATAGCCGGTAGCTGAAGAACAAGGGAGTGATAGATACATAATCCTTCTAATCTGCTGATGAGAAAATTGGATGAATATGCAAATATATGACCACATGAGATTTGGGTTGTGCAGTTTAAGCAGCACTTGGATAGCTTGAGCAACACAATCCTTCAAAGGCAAATTGCTAAGCAAAATGGCAATATTGCTTAGGGATTTCTGTACATGTATAACAACACACAGGCAGAAGTTCCACCAAAATTAAAAAGCATCCTTGTAGTAAGTTGAAAAGCAGACTGAGATATAGTTAGGCAATCCCCTGCCACCCCCTTTCATTAGCTTTGTTCAACCCAGCCATCACAAGGTTAACAGCAAGGGCTTGGATTGCACAATCAGGAACAGGAGAACAAGTTCAATCTTGTTTAGTAGCTCTTTAGTGGATAAGACAAAGGAGAAAGATTTCCGGAAGATGGCCCAGAGATGCAAAAGGAAACAGATCACCAGAGAAGGACCAAAGAGAAAGGAGGCCTGGATGATTGAGAGATGGCTGAAAGCACTAGGCAAGATGGAGCCTGGAAGCAGTCACGTGACATTGATGAGTTAGTTTTTCAAAGAAGCAGAGAATTAAGCAATGTTCCAGAGAGAAGGAACTCTAATAAGAGCAAAGCTGGTCTTTGAAAGTGAGGAAGGCTGCTGAATCAGACCCAAGAAGATATTTGAGCTACCAGACTACAAATCAGGAAACAATGAGTTCTAGACCTGCCTCAAAAATAAAAGCCAGCTGAGTGATTTTGGGCCATTCACCCTCACAGATTTATTATTGGGGAGTGAATAGGAAGAGGAAGGAATATCAGGTATGTTTGCCACCTAAAATTATAAAGCTGGAATTAAAAAAAAAGACCTGATAGAGCAGAAAGAAGGCAAACATTCTAACTAAAACCAGGAGCCTTGCTAGTACAGTAAAAACATAGTTGTGTGTCTCAGGGTTGAAAGTGAGAAAAGGTGCTTAATCATGACTCAGAGATGGCTAAGAAGTCAAGAGGGGCTAACAAGAAGAAAAGCTTTTTAAAGATTCATTAAACCTTGTTCTTTATGGGAATTAGAGATTAGGACCAGTGAGCTGAGGAAAATTTCTCTATCCTGAAGTAAAGTAGAAGTTGTAGAAAAGGATTTGCAATCGAATTCCCTTGTGCTATGGATTCTGGTTGTTCATTGTTTGGTAATCTGCTCTGATTTTTGTAAAGTTCACTGTTGTGCACATCTCATTTGTTTTGGGCTATCTTAAGCTATTTGAACCTCTGATCCCATCCATCTCTGCCTCAGCCTATCCATGGCATGCTATGGATTGTAAATGACTTTATCAGTACTGAATATTTTACCATCCAACTATGTTTGTTTGGGGCATCTGAAGTTAAAAGAAAGTTTTACTCTTTTTTCTTATTTTTAATAAATATGATTTTTCAAATCATAAGATAAATACTTCTGTTTTCAGCTGCTTGCAAGGAGGAACTGGCCACTTGCCTCAAAAATATTAGGGCAAGAGGTTACCCTGTATAATTCATTTCCTTCCTTCTTTCCTGTTATTATCATTATTATTATATTAATATAGTATATTAATATTGATATATTAATACAATATATTATTATATTATCTTAGTTTGGTATGGAAATTGCACTATAAAAGAAAAAAAAAAGGCATTATAGAGGGTGGTGAAAACCAACCAACACATTATAGGGATTCCACTTCCTGCCATTGTGGAAACGATTCCACTTCCTGCCAGAGGAAACGATGTCTGTGTAAAGCCCACAGCATCGTTAGCCCTTCCATCCAGCCCACAAACTGTTTACTCTTCTTCCATCTGGGAGGAAGTTCAGGTGCCTGCAATCTAACACCAGCAGGCTAGGGAACAGCTTTTACCACACAGCGGTTTCCTTGCTGAACTCCTCAATTCATTTGTCCCCACACATATGCTGATGCTTCCCTTGATAATATATGATGTATTTTGTATAATTCTCTGTGCATTTGTACTTATATTCAATGTGTCCATAAACATTTTGTACAGTTGTATATGTTCATATATGTGCAGTCACACTTATCCTTATATGTTTGTGTACATACATTTTGTTGTGTTTTCCACTGACATATTCATAGATGCCTTGCATATTTGCATACATATATTTATATTTTACTGTTGTTTTGTGTCCTGTCCTTAATTAGCATTCTTGAGATCCCCGCGCTTTGATTGGCCAAAGCGCGGGGCTCTCTGATTGGTCAGGCGAGCCGCGCTGATTGGCTCGCTGAGAATCTCCCGCGATTGGTCCATTCGGATCACGGGAGATTCAAAGCGGTGCCATTGGCCGCGGCCGCCGCGGCTAAAGGAATAAAAGCCGCGGGCTTTTTCCTTTACGCCAGTTCGGTTCCAACTTTAAATAAAAGAGCATGATTTGAAGTCACCGACTCCTGGCATCATTTCGCGGACACAACACTGGCAACGAAGATGGGATCCAGACCCTGAACCGAACCACGTGTCCGACGGAAGCCAGACGAACCACCACGATGGCGAAAATCGCACCCCCCGCACCCTTCAACCCCGCCACCGAGGACTGGGAATCGTACTCTGACCGATTCCGCATGTTCCTCGAGTGCAGCGACCTGAAGGACGCCACCGGCCCCATGAAGCACGCCGTCTTCCTGACCCACTGTGGGACCGAGGTCTTCAAGATGGCCAAGGTGCTTGCCAAACCCGCCAATGCGACCGCGATGGACTGGGACGTCCTCGAGCCAATACTTCGGCGGCACTACGCTCCAGAGGTACCCATCCTGATCCGACGCAACGAATTCTACCGTCGGGACCAACGGTCAGGTGAGAGCTTCAGTGACTTCGTCGCCGAGCTGTGGTGCCTAGGGGGGCTCTGCGAATTCGACAACCTGAACGACGCCCTGCGAGACCGAATCGTGCTCGGTTTGTGGGACCCCGTCCTCCAGAGCTGGCTGATGGCCAAGGGCAACATCAGCCTAGCAGACACCCTCACCGCAGCCGCAGCCGCCGAAGCAACCCGAACTTCCGCCGACCGCATGCGCAGACCAAACACTGGGGACCGCAGCGGAAACAACAACCCGGCGAGGTCGACCGAGGCCCAACCCGAGACGACCACCCACCAGGGCGACTTCCACTCGGCATTGGGCACTTCAGATGACGAGGAGAACATCCATCGCCTCCAGACAGGCCGCGACCCACGGAACTGGCGGGGTCGTAAGTCGAGGACCAACTGTGCCGGTTGCAGCGGCGACCACCCCAGGTCGGAATGCCGGTTTTTCTAATCGATCTGCCAGCATTGCAACAAGAAGGGATACATCGCCCGTGTCTGCCGCCTAAAGAAAAATCGCAGCCCGGCACGATGGGACCAGAGCGACCGGAGGAGAGAGAGCACACCACCCCGGACCAGAGATCGCCCCTCGGACAACAGATGGGACTGGAACGGACGATCCCTGAAAGGCGGCGATAACCGGCGAAGAGAGGAGACCCATCAGACGGTCACCATCGGCCACACCATAACCAATGACGCCCGGAAGGTCCACGTGGAGGTAGGCATCGAGGGCCAGCCATGCAAAATGGAGGTGGACTCCGGGTCCTACCTCTCCATGATAGCATGGCATGAAATAAAGCGCCTGGTGCCTACCCTCCAAAGGAGACAGCCAGAGACTCATTGTAAAGAACTACCAGGGAAACCGCATCCCAGTAGTCGGAACCAAACACTTCAACATCACATATAAAGGGCACACCGAAAGACTTCCCCTGACAATCGTCGACCAAGACCGCCAAAGCCTACTGGGACTGCAATGGTTCGCCCCGCTCGGCATCGCAGTCACGGGAGTCGACCACGTCACCGACGACAGCTGGGAGCAGCAACTGGCCCGGGAATTCCAAGAGGTCTTCGACGGAAACCTAGGCAAGTACCGAGGGCCCCTTATATCTTTCAACCTAGGCCCAAACGTCCCCCCAAAACGCCTGAAACCAAGGCGGGTGCCATTCGCACTTAAACCCAAGATAGACGAGCAAATTGACAAGCTCGTCAAGCAAGGGGTCCTACAGCCAATAGACCACGCCCGGTGGGAGACCCCTATAGTCACTCCGATCAAGCCCGATGGGTCGGTGAGGATCTGTGGGGACTATAAGGCCACCCTAAATGGCGCACTACAACAAAGCGCCTACCCCGTCCCAGTAGTGCAACACCTACTGCACTCACTGGGAGGGGGCAAGGTTTTCGCCAAGCTCGACCTCGCCCAGGCATACCAACAGTTGCCAGTCGACGAGCAAACGGCAGAAGCGCAAACCATAGTCACCCACCGGGGGGCATTCAAATGCAACCAACTCCAATTCGGAGTCAGCATGGCACCGGGAATATTCCAAAGCCTAATGGAAAGACTACTGCAAGGCATCAAGGGGGTGGTACCTTACTTCAACGATGTCCTAGTGTCGGCAGCCAACCAAGCCGAACTAGAGGGTCGCCTAAGGGAGGTCCTAACCAAATTTAAAGAGACCGGACTAAAAGTCAAGAGGGAGAAATGCCAACTATGCACGGAACGGGTAGAATTCCTAGGATACCTCCTAGACCATCACAGCATTCACCCCACAAACCAAAAAATCAAGGCCATCAAAGAAGCCCCCACACCCAAGTCGAAGACGGAACTACAGGCATTCCTGGGGCTACTTAACTTTTACAATGTTTTCCTGCCCCAAAAGGCGACGGCGGCGGAGCCCTTGCATAGGCTTGCGACCTGGACTTGGGGGAAATGCAAGCAAGCCGCCTTCCAAAGAACAAAGGACCTCCTCACTTCGGACGCCTTCCTTATACAATATAACGAGACCCTACCTCTGGCTGTCACATGCGACGCATCACCCTTCGGCATCGGCGCTGTCCTCAGCCATACCCTCCCCAACGGAAAAGAAGCGCCCATCGCGTTCTTTTCAAGGACCCTCACCAAACCGGAGCGGAACTATAGCCAGCTGGACAGAGAGGCTCTGGCTATCGTTGCCGCCGTAAAACGATTCCACGAGTATCTCTACGGCTGGACTTTCACTATCATAACCGACCACAAGCCACTGCTGGGAATCCTTGCAGGAAACCGGGCCACCCCGAACATTCTGTCTCCCTGAATGACAAGGTGGTCCGAGTTCCTGGCAGCCTACTACTACGGACTCATACACAGACCGGGTAAGACGATCTCCCATGCAGACGCCTTAAGCCGCTCGCCGCTACCGGAACCTGACACCGACCCAGCACCCACGACGACCACCCTCAGCATAGAGACTCTACCCAACCTGCCCATAACCGCGTCAGACATTGCCCGAGAGACTAATAAAGACAAACATCTGGCGCGGGTGTTGCATTGGGTAGAGAAAGGGTGGCCGGAAAGGGACAATGACGAGTCCGTCAAAACATTCCGAAACCCCCAAACGGAACTCTCGTTATTAAAAGGGTGCATAGTATGGGGGGATAGGGTGGTCATTCCAGAAAAGCTACAAGGGAAGGTTCTGGAACTGATACACGAGGGGCACCCTGGCATCGTTAGGACTAAAGCCCTGGCCAGAAGTTACGCTTGGTGGCCAGGGATGGACAAACAAATAGAGGCCTGGGTAGCAAGGTGCCAACGATGCCAGGAAACTAGGCCAAGCCCACCCACAGCACCCGTCCTAGAGTGGGAAACCCCAAGGGGACCGTGGTCTAGGATTCACATAGACTTCGCCGGGCCCACAAAAGGACACACATTCCTCATAACAGTTGACGCTTACTCCAACTGGCTGGAGGTAAGCAACATGAAGACGACAACCACGGAGGCCGTGATCAAGGAACTCTGCAAACTCTTTGCAACACACAGCCTCCCAGACGTCGTCGTTTCTGACAACGGGCCCCAATTCACCTCGCTGGAATTCGAAAAATTCCTAGTGGAAAGGGGCATCCGCCACATGCTGACAGCACCGGCGCACCCGGCGGCGAACGGTAGGGCGGAACGGATGGTCCAATTCACTAAGAAGACCATCCAGAAAATAGACCACGGGGAGATCCAGGAGAAAATAAACAAACTACTCTTCACCCAACACATAACCCCAAATACCACAATGAATAAGAGCCCAGCCGAACTATTAATGGGCAGGAAACTAAGGTCCCCACTCGACAGGTTACACCCCATTTATAACCCGGAGAAGCCCCCAGACTCAAACAGCAAACACCGAACCTTCGCACCCGGCGACCCCGTATACGCAAGAAACCTGACGGGAGACCCACTATGGATACCGGCCGTCATCACACAAATAACAGGCCCACACTCGTACCGGCTACAAACAGCAGACGGACAAGCATGGAAATGCCACATCGACCAACTAAGTTCGAGGACTACCAACCAAGAGACCACTGACGCACAAACAGGCAAAACCAACCCCCACAACACAAACCAAGGGGGGAGGGAATACCCCGGGGACCAAAACCAAAGAAGAATAAACCAGCCGTACTTACCGGAAAGCAGCCATCACGACCCCTCGCCAGGAAGAGACAGCCAGGCCAGCTCGACCGACCCGGAAAGACCGAGCGGGAGCGGTGAAACCCGCAGCTCAACCAACCCGGGAGGCCCAGGAGGGAGCTACGGAGAGCAGACCGGCCCGACCGACCAGCCAGTTCCCACGACGGCAGCAGGAGCAGCAGAGATCCCGACCGAACCGGCCGGGATTCAACCTACGACTGAGCTGCGCAGATCCAGTAGGCTCAGACGGAGCCCCGCCTACCTATGTGACTACGCGACGTAAGGACTGAACCAAGAGGGGAGGGGTGTTCTGTCCTTAATTAGCATTCTTGAGATCCCCGCGCTTTGATTGGCCAAAGCACGGGGCTCTCTGATTGGTCAGGCGAGCTGCGCCGATTGGCTCGCTGAGAATCTCCCGCGATTGGTCCATTCGGATCGCGGGAGATTCAAAGCCATAACTACCTCAAAGCCATAACTACCTTGAATTTGCACATGCACTGATTTTAAATACTGCCAGATACACTGTAAATAATTGTGAACAAATTTTGTGCAATATGATCACTATTGTTGTTGTGTTGACGGGCATGTGCAATAATTCCTACTGGGACAGGCACAGTAGGGTATTTTTATTCTTTTATTCTTTTATTCTTTTTATTCTTTTATCATAATTTTTTTAGAGATTTTATGTATATTTCTGGTGTGTATGTTGCACTGAAGGACGAGTCGCTTAATTTCACTGTGTATGCGTATGATGCAAATTGTACACGTGGATAGTGACAATAAAGGTATTCTGTATTCTGTATTCTGTATTCTGTATTCTGCCATTGGCCGTGGCCGCCGCGGCTAAAGGAATAAAAGCCGCGGGCTTTTTCCTTTACGCCAGTTCGGTTCCAACTTTAAATAAAAGAGCATGATTTGAAGTCACCGACTCCTGGCATCATTTCGCGGACACAACATTTTGCACTTCTGGTTGGATGCTAACTGCATTTTGTTGCCTGTAATTTTGTTGCCAATGACAATAAAGTTGAATCTAATCTAATCTAATTATTAGAGTGCAGTATTGCAGATTACTTCTGCTGACTGCCGGGTGCCTGAAATTTGACAGTTCAAATCTCACCAGGCTCAAGTTGAATCCAGCCTTCCATCCTTCTGAGGTAGGTAAAATGAAGACCCAGATTGTTGGGAGCAATATGCTGATTCTGTAAACCACTTAGAGAGGGCTGTAAAGTACTGTAAAGTGGTATATAAGTCTAAGTGCTATTGCTATTACCCCAATTTACTGACAAGTAAACTCAAGCTCTGAGGCCAGTCTCTCACCAGCTGGTGTTAAGGAGGAAGAGACAGTTCAAAGTATTTCCTTATTCAAGGGAGATGAGTGGTGAAAGTAAGGAGTACTACATAAACTATAACCACACTGTGCCAAGCCAGGCAGGGAAGCATGGTTTGAAAAGCCTGGTGAAGAAGATCAAAACTACTCCCACAAAGTATTCAACAGGACCTTCTGCCTCCAGCTATTCATGGCAACCAGGTCAAAGCAAATGAGACCTCTCTGGAATTATTGTTGAGGTTGAAGAAAGCAGTTGTATGAGGCATTTCAGTGTGTTGAAATGAATTGTGAAGTTTTGTGAAGGGGCCCTCACCAAATCAAGGCTTCAGTATGGGATTTTTTTCATAGTGAACTCTGATCTATGTAACTTATCACTGTTTAGTAAATTAAAGGATTTTTCTAATGAGGCCAACAAAATTTATCTTCTAATTTGAAAAAACAATAAAATATAATAAAGAAAATAAATCAACCTTTGTAGAATAATTATCTTTGCCAAACCTCAAACATGGTACAATCAGAATTCTTTGTTACATCTTAAACACTAGCCAACATCAGGTATTCCTGTTTAACCTCTATGCTTTTCCAAAAAGTTACATAAACATGTTTAATTATTTGAAATCTCTATCTGATATCATCTCTCAACAAAGCCACAGGTGAACATGACCAAATAATGAGCATCAAAAAGGTCTCAAATTTCTTGTAACACCAAAATAAGAAATCCAATATACGACCTTTTAAAAACTTACTTTGAGGAGTCCAATAAACATTTTCTTAACTTCATCCTAGATCAAGAATTTCTTTATTAACTGTGATAGAAATACTGTATGTTATGATTCATTTTAGTTCAGTGGGTCATTTATTTTTAGATTTTTATCTATTGAAGACAGTCAGAAGTTATATATATATTTTCTATAGCTTTTCCCCCCTTTTGTTTGCATTCTCAATTTCGCTGTTCTCTAAACAACTCTTCTTTTTAACTTTTTTTCTTTGCTTGTTTGTATTTTATACTTTTCTAAAAAAATTAATAAAATTTTTGGGAAAAATATTAATCGGAAATGTAACAGTTTAGCTGTGGAGCCATCTGTACACAAAATAGATTATAGAAATAAACAGATCAGTCATTCAGCGTAACATTTCCCAGAAGGACAAGTTTGAATTTGTCTAAAGTTTCTCTGGAATCTTTGGCATTAGGGTTAAATAAATAGGAGTTCATTGTGATCACAGAAGTGTTTCAGTTCTCAAAGATTTGAAATGTGCACCGTAGCTTCAGAAGAAATTCAGATGAGAAATTTTGTAAAGGAAAGGAAGAGCAGTCTTGTGCTGATAGCCTAGTTAATCCATAATTCAAACGAAGCATTAGAAGCTATTATCCAAGGAGACAAAACCACCATACATTCAGGCATAGAAATTGGTTCCATGCTAATTGTTACTTGAAATACTAACTTTAACATTTTAAAATTAAAAAAAAGCATGGCCTATCAAGAAAGTCAGTTGCTCATTAATATCTTATTCAGAATAGAGAAGTAGAAATTGCCCAAGAGAACACATTAGTTTTTCAAATTTGAGTACTTTAATCTCTATGAACTTCAACTCCCAGAATTCCCCAGCCAGCATGAGAAACATTGGCTTAATAACTGCAGGTGGGAGCTCCTAAGAATTAACCTTGGGAGCCTTGCCTAGTCTTAGAAGTTAAACAGGGTCAGGGCTGGTGATTACTCGGATGGAAAATTATCACAGAATTCAAAAGTGGGAAGTGTTCTGACCAAGGCTTCCTGAGACCATAATTAAGCACACACTTAGTTCAAACAACTCTTGTTTTATTTCAACGCTGGGAATTATGTTCCTCCCCAGCCTGTAATGAGTCCCAAACAATCCCTCAAGATAAGCACCCACCTTTATCTCCTTTGAACTGCTGCCAACAACTAAAGTACCAAATTAACTGTAAAAACCCAACCCAAGTACAAAGTCCACACGGTTTGATCTGAAAGAGCAAACGACTTTGCTTCCTGAAAAGTTTTCTCTACCTTTACACCTCCTTTATACCATAGGAAGGAGCAATCACCTCCAAGCCTTACTCCTGAGTCGCCCCTTTTGTCTTAGCTGCTCTTGCCTTCTAACAGCTCTTGCACACACGCACTGGCAACAGGCTCCCCTTGTTCCTCTGCTTCGCTGCTGCCAGACTCTGGAGGCTCCGGAGCCAACTCCCAGATGGTCCTGGCCCTGCATCAGATGAAGGACTCTTGTCCAGACTCCCGGACAGGTCTCCGTTCTTCCCCACAGTCTGATTCTGCTGCTGTCTGCACAGGCTGCTGGTGAACCACAACAGGAAGTTAGACTGAAGTTTTAAAAACTGTTCTGCTAAAATCAAGGGCAAAATATTTTCATACGATTGCCAAGCAAACTACAACTGATTTATAAACACTCTGTTTTCTTCCATGAACCTTTTGGTCATTGCAACTTTACATAGGCAGTTTGTTATGTTGGACTGACAAACTCAAAATGCTAGTTTGGTGAAATGGAAGTTCCTTAGAAATTGGAAGACTGTGAACGTTAGTCCTATCTCAGGCATAAAGCCAACTCGGTGGCCTTGGGACAGTCATTCAATCTTAACCCTTCAATGGAGGCAATCACAAAGTACTTCTAAATCTTACCAAGAAAACTGTGGAAATTGGGTGCTTTTTTTACAAAAAGGAAAACACTTTTTTTAGAATTTTACACTATAATAAAAGCATAAAAATGAAAAGAAAATAAGAAAAAGAAAACCTGAAATAAAGAAAGAAAAATATATATATAATTTTCACTTGCCTCCTTTCTTTTGAATTGCCATCTTACTCTTTCCCCTTCCTATTTAAACCTTTTTAATCCCCCAATCTATAAATAATCCACTCAGTCTTTTCTTTTTTCAGCAAAAAGTCCACATAAGATCCATATAAAGCTTCCAGGTGTTTTTTTTTTTTTTAAGCTTCTTTATTGTTTTTGTTTCTTCCTGACCAGACTGGTCAGCTTTTCTATTTCAGTGAGCTCCATCAATTTTACAATCCAGTCTCCTGCTGTGGTTTGGAGCTTGGGGTTCTCCAACAATTCATTACTGATTGATTATGTTTCATCAAGTCATTTTCAGCTCCTCCTGACCACATAGATAGGTTTTCTCTATAGCGATCCATCTCTAACGATCCTGCTCTTTCAGGATTCCCAATGGTACAGTCATCACCACTGTAATTGTGTCCATCTACTTTGTTGCTGGACATCTTCATCTCTTTCCTTTCTCAGCATCTGTGCCTTCTCCGCTTTGTGCAAAAATTTATGCAAAATGGAAACAAAGTATGATAATTGGAGCCTGGTTATTTGGGCCTTGAGTGACAACTCTGGGTTAATTTGTTCAACGATTGGACAGTTTGTTTCTTGAGCTGTCTATAGTATTCTTAAGAGTCATTTCAGCACTAAAGTGCAAAGGTGTGAATACTCTTCCTATCTTGCTTCTTCAAACTCCCACTTTTGTTTCCATAAAGGGTTATACCATGGCTTACACAATTCTGATCCTTGTAGGAACAACATAAACTCATCACGGCATTTAAATATCTTTCCCAAGGCCTTCAAGACTGCTCTAACAAGTGCTAATCTGTGAAGTATTTTTAACTGCTTTATCCTTTACTATTTGTTAAGTTCTGTGCATGGGTGCAAGGAGTGGAGACGAGACAGTGACAATGAACTTCAACTCTTTATTAGGCATACTGAACAGAGCAAAACTCTAGGGCAGCAGCAGCCCTTATATAGGGTTGGTTGCTGACCTATTAGCCAATGAGAAACATGGAAGTGTTAAACCCTTGAACCAATGAGAATTGGCCTGTTAACAGCCAATCAGATGTCCCAGAAAGGACCAATCCGATAGCGCTATTATCAGTCAATCAGAAGTGCAGGATTAGAACCCTGCTTTTTCTTAAGGTTGTTAAAACTTTATTAAACACCTTTATTAGTTCATAACACCCCTTCCCCCTAGGTTCCGTTTGAGGGGTGTGGTGACGTAATCCCGTAGAAACGCAGGTTGTTTTAACTGTCTATTAGATTTGCGCTGTCCCACCGGTTCCTGTCTGTAGTCCGGTTTCGGCGGGATGTTTTTTGATCTATCTGGTACAGGTGGTTCCGCATCCTCACTGGACGACTCGGTGCCACTAATTCTGTCGTTGTTGTCCTCTGATCTCTGAGGGCTCGCCTCCGTTGAAGTATTCCTCTGTGGCGAGGCCAACCCTCTTCCTGATTCTTCTTCATGTAACGCGCCCGGCTGCTGACTTTCTTCGCTTCTGCTTTCTAACATCTCGAATTCGTCGTCTTCGATATCCCCTCCCCCCTCAGTTTGAGAGTCACAGGAGTTGCGGGAACTGGGTTGTAGCCTAGAGCGAAGCTGATTTAAATGGCGTTTCCATATTTTTCCGTCCCATGTTTGCACACAGTACGATCTGGGCCCGGTGGTTTGAGTTACGGTTGCTTTGACCCATAATGGTTCGCCAGAAAGGTTTTTAGCGAAGACTAAGTCGCCTACCATGAACTCGCGGCATTTTCCGCTAGATCCATAGGGTTTCTCTGGCATGTAGGACGGGTGGAGCCGGTCGAGGTGGGAACGGAGCTTGCGTCCCATCAACAGTTCAGTTGGAGTCTTGTAGGTGACGCTGTGCAGGGTGGTGTGTTGGAGTAGGAGTATTCTGTTTAATTTGTCGTCAATGTCCCCATATTCCATTTTGTGGAGAGTTTTTTTAAACAAATTGGACCATGCGCTCGGCCCTGCCATTGGCCGCAGGGTGCACTGGTGAGGTTAGCGCATGGCGGATACCCCGGTCCGCTAAGTATTACTCAAACGCCAGGGCGGTGAACTGGGGTCCGTTGTCGGACACCAGAACGTCTGGCAGCCTAAGCTTTGCGAATAGCCTATTCAATTTGCGGATGACTGAATCGGTTGTAGTAGTCTTCATCCTGTAGATGTCAAGCCAGTTGGAATAGGCATCCACTGTTAGGAGGAACGTATGTCCCTTAGTAGGTCCCGCAAAGTCAACGTGGATGCGGGACCACAGCCCCTGGGGGTTTTCCACTCCGTTGGAGTTGCTTATGGTGGAGCACTGCTGACTTCTTGGCACTTTAGACAAGTCTTTACCGAGGCTTCGATCTGCTTATCAATGCCCGGCCACCATGCGTAGCTTCGTGCAAGCGCTTTCATACAAACGATGCCGGGGTGACCATCATGCAATGCTTTCAAAACTGCTTGTTGTAGCCGCTCTGGGACGACAACTCTGTCTCCCCATAGGATGCAGCCTTTTTGCGACAAAAGTTCTGTTTGCCGGTTTCTGAAAGGGGTGAAGTCGTCAGGGGTTTATCCTACTGGCCACCCTCGTTCGACCCAGCTGAGGACTTGCGCCAAGACAGGATCTCGTTTCGTTTCGATAGTGATGTCTCTGGCTGTTAGCGGCTGTGAATATAGTGTTTCTATCTGGAGTGTCGAAGGGTTGGAGCTAGGTCATCGATGGTTTCCGGAAGTGGGGCACAGCTCAATGCATCAGCGTGGGGAATGGCTTTCCCCGGGCAGTTTTGTAATTTATAGTTGTATGCAGCTAAGAACTCCGACCATCGAGTCATTCTAGGTGACAATATATAGGGAGTTGGCTTGTCTCCCACTATAATCCCCATGTGATCGGTAATAATAGTAAAAACTCATCCGTATACATATTCATGAAACAGTTTCACGGCGGATACAACAGCAAGAGCCTCTTTGTCAATTTGGCTATAGTTACGTTCAGCCTTCGATAAGGTCCTTGAAAAATAGGCAATAGGGGCCTCACTACCATTTGGTAACACATGACTCAAAATGGCTCCTACTCCAAATGGTGACATATCACATGTGATTGTTAAAGGCAAAGTCTCATTATACTGTATTAAAACAGCATCGGAGGTTAGTAAGTTTTTCACTTGTCGGAATGCGTGCTCCTCTTGGGGTCCCCAGACCCAGGTGGCTTTTTTGTCGAGAAGTCTATGTAGGGGCTCAGTTACGGTAGCTTTCTGGGGCAAGAAAATGTTGTAAAAGTTAATGAGCCCCAGGAACACATGGAGGTCTGTCCTATTTCTGGGTCTTGGGGCATTTTTGATTGCTTTTAGTTTGCTATTAGTGGGGTGAATGCCTTGCTTATCGATTAGGTACCCCAGGAACTCTACTTGATCTGTACACAGTTGACATTTATTTTTTTTAACCTTTAGGCTGGAGTCTTTAAATTTCTGGAGAACCATTTTAAGACGCCTTTCTAGTATTTCTCTATTCGGGGCCACAATTAAAACATCATCAAAGTATGGCACGACCCCCTTGATCCTTTGCAAGAGTCTTTCCATCAGACTTTGAAAAATCCCTGGGGCTACGCTCACTCCGAATTGGAATCAGTGGCATTTAAAGGTGCCTGAGTGCATAACAATTGTCTGTGCTTCCGCGGTTTTTTTTATCTTCAGGCAGTTGTTGGTACGCCTGTGCTAAATCCAATTTAGCAAAGACTTTTCCATCCCCCAGGGAATGGAGAAGGTGTTGCACGACCGGCACCAGGTAAGCGTTCTGTTGAAGGGCGTGATTAAGGGTGGCCCGGTAGTCCCCACAAATCCTTAACGATCCATCCGGTTTGATGGGTGTTATGATTGGGGTTTCCCAACGGGCGTGGTCAGTTGGTTTTAAAGCACCCTGGGCTATTGATTTATCAAGCTGCTCATCAATTTTTGGTTTAAGGGCAAAAGGTACCCGACGAAGCTTAAGGCGGATGGGGGCTACTTCAGGGTTAAGGCTAAATGATATCGGGGTCCCCTTGTACTTTCCTAGTTTGTCTGCAAAGATGTCCTGGAATTCCTGGATGAGGGCCTCTTCCCAGTCATCGCCTCTGGTTTGGTGAAAGCCGGCTACCTCGATCCCGAGTGGGGCGAACCATTGAAGGCCTAACAAACTAGGCTGGTCGTGGTCGACGACGGTCAGCGGTAATGATGCAGTATGATTTTTGAATGATACTTTGAATTGACTGGAGCCAATGACCGGTATTCGGTTCCCCTGGTAACCGAATATATAGTATAATTCTGAGTATAATTCTTTGGGCTCTGAGGTCTTGACGCTGGACGGCAGGGATCATTTGTTTAAGGGTCTTCTAGGAAACCATTGAGAGGGACGATCCTGAGTCGACTTCCATCACGCAAGGTTGGTTTTCGATGGCGACCCTCACTCGGATCTTCTTCGCATCTAATGATGAAGAGTGACCGATTGTAATGGTTTGGTGTGCCTCTTCCCGTCTCGTTGAAATGGCCAGTGTTTTATTTCTGTAGGAGTGGTTGTTCCATTGGTGGTTCAAGTGTTCCCGACTCAGAGGATGATTCCCTGTGGTTTGGCGGTAGTTGTTTTCCCTCTGAATTGGGCTGGATCCTTGCTTGCTTCTACAGACCTTCCCGATATGGCCTCTTTTCCCACAAGAATGGCAGAGCATGTCAAGGAATTTGCAGTCTGATCACAGGTGGTTTGCCCCACAACCCGTGCATTGGTGTGGTATTCTTCGATTCAGCTGGTTGCGTTCGTCGCATTCGGACCGGAGCAGGTTGACCTCCTCCTCATCACTTTCTGATCGTGATTCGAGGTCCTCGTGGTGGGTCGCTGTTGTGTGCCTCTCTAGGTGAGGTGAGGTATCGCTGGCAAGTTGACGGAGCGGTGCGTTGGTGCGGCGCATTTGGGTGGCCGACTTCCTGGTTGCTTTTGCTGCAGTAGCGTCTTTGATAGCATCGGCAAGATCGATGTCCCCTTTGGCCATGATCTTGCTCTGCGCCGTTGGTTCATCTAATCCCAGAACTATTCGGTCTCTCAGAGCTTCTTCGAGGTCTGCAAACCCACAGAGGCCTCCCAGGTTCCGGAGGTCCGCGATGAAATCCGCGACGCTCTCTCCTTTCCGTTGGTCCCTCTGGTAAAACTCATGTCTTCGGACAAGCGTTGGTACGGCGGGTACATAATGGGCCTGTAGAAGGGGCGCGAGGACGTCCCAGTCCATGGATTTCACCTCAGCAGGTTTCGCTAGTGCCTTGGCCATCTTAAAGAAGGCAGGCCCGCAATGGGTCAGGAACACTGCTCACTTTTTTCCCGTAGTTGCTTCCTTCAAGTTGTTGGTCTCCAGAAACATCTAGAACCGGTCGATGTATGAGTCCCAGTCTTCTTGTGCCAGGTCAAATGGAGCAGGCATAGATCCCATTGTCGATGCGCCTTCAGCCACGTGCTCTGTTTGGTGCTCTGTAGTGCTCATTCAGTTCTGATGTCTCTGCATCCCATCTTCATCGCCAGTGTTAAGTTCTGCGCATGGGTGCAAGGAACAGAGACGAGACAGTGACAGTGAACTTCAACTCTTTATTAGGCATACTGAATAGAGCAAAACCCTAGGGCAGCAGCAGCCCTTATATAGGATTGGCTGCTGACCAATGAGAAACATGGAAGTGTTAAACCCTTGAACCAATGCGAGTGGCCCATTAACAGCCAATCAGATGTCCCAGAAAGGACCAATCCGATATCGCTATTATTGGCCAATCAGAAGTGCAGGATTAGAACCTTTTCTTAAGGTTGTTAAAACTTTATTAAACGCCTTTATTAGTTCATAACACTGTTGACGGTTGATCCCAAAAGGTAGAAACTGTCCACCAATTTAATATCTTCATTGTCGATTTTAAGGCTACTGCCTGTTGCCTTCAGTTTGTGTTTAATCTTAGTCACATTTTTCTCTTTTGTGATCTTTGACTTTTATTACTAGAGTTGGCAGATCTTTTTCATCTTTAGCTGTCAGAGTAGTATATTTATTATACCATACATTACTGATATTTTCCCTCTAATTTTAAAACCACATTGATCTTCCAATCCAGCTTCCCTTATATAATTCCACCTATATTGGTTGCATAAAAAAGAGGTTAATACACAGATGTATCAAATTCCTTTGCCAATCTGGAACCAATTTCATCATATGTGGCTTCCTGACATGTATGTAAGTTCCTCATAAGAACCATGAGCTGTTCCCAGATTCCCATCTTTCTGAACATTTCCCACAACCTGATGCATTGACACAATTAAAGGTCTTTTTATAATCAGTGAAACACCTTCTGACTTCTTTTCCCTATCCAACATCTATCAACAACGTGTCATGTTCCTCTGCTTTTTCTAAAACCAGCTTGAACATCTAGCATCCCTTTTCCCATGTAGGGGTCCGATCTGCATTGGAGGATCATAAGTGTTATTTTGCTAGCCTGTCAGCTCTTGAATTTTTGAAGCATTTGAATTTTTGAAACTATTCCTTAGTGTAAATTGTCTCAGCCTTTTCCTATTATGGTATTTGCAATGTGACTTTGTGAGACATACATAGCAATGGCTCTGCTGAGCTGGAAATATTCCTAGACTTATCTGTGGCCAAAAACTGAAACTGCAGTTCCCTGAAATTTTCATCTTGGCTACATCTTTATTTGAATATTTTATACATACTATTTTTATTCCTATGCTCTGTTTGAGGGAGTCAAGTTGGTTTTAGCAGCTATTCTCATTTTCCATCTAATGCTCCAGTGGTGGATTGTTTCCAGTGCCTGGAATAATTCAAATTCCAGTACAACAGATTCTCCAGCTAAGCATGGAGATAAAATTTGTGTAAAGGTGGCTTTGTACCAATGGAAGAAGCCCTTCCATGTACAGAAGATGGGTGCTGGGTAATTTGCCTAGAGGAAGATTCCCACTGAAACAGGGTAGTTTTACCAATTCACTTTTCTTCCCTTTTTTGCAGACCTAGGTTCTACTTTCTTTTGGTATTCAGGGTGATTCGTGTAAAGGCATCTGTAGGCTGAAAGAGATATCAGCAAATGTTTTTCTGTTATAAATGGGAATATCCATGAATCAGAACACTTTTTGAATATGGAAGATGTGGAATGTAGTCTGGATTCCCAGGAGGGAGGGGTTGCATTCCAGAGGAACACAAGACAGCGAAGTTTTGATAGTTTGATTGGGAGGAAGAAAGTCAAGGTACCTCCTCCCTAGGAGTTTTCACAGTACCTGTATTTTTTGCACTATAAAATGCTTCAGACCTTAAGATGCACATAGCTTTTGGGGAGGAAAACAAGAAAAAAAAAACCTGCCTCTGCCTCCCAGCAATGTGCCTCCTACCAAACAGCCTGGTCAGCTTCAGCACAGCCTGATTTAGCATGAGCAGCTAAATAGCAGTTGGGTCGGGCTCCCAGAATACCGCCAATCAGCTGTTCCAGGCTGTGAGGATCACCGTCATTGTCGCTGATTGCTGCCACCACCTATCACAGCCTCCGCATGCCCCATTTTCAGCCTCTGTGTGTCCTGTTTTCAGCCCATTCCAGGCAGCAGGGATCGCTGCCACTGTCTATCGCCACCGATTACCACTGCCAATTGTGGCCACTGCCATTCGGCAGCAGTGAACAGCAGCAATTGGCAACAGCAGCAGCAATCTTTGCCATCTGGAATGGGCCGAAAATGGGACATGTGGAGGCCAAAAATGGGACATGCGGAGGCTGAAAATGGCCGAATGGTTGGGTGGGGCTTTGGTAAAGTGTGGGCCAGTGGTTGGGTGGGGCTTTGGCAACATTCACTCTATAAGACGCACAGACATTTCCACCCACTTTTTTTCAACTTTCTATAGTTCTTCGTAGAAAAGGAGTGGGGAACACCTACGTCTCGTTTCATCTTTTATAACAAGAATATTTGTCTCTGTGTGTGTGTGTGTGTGTGTGTGCTTGTGTTTGTGTACACACACTATCAAAACTAAATAGAAACTACAGTGACTTTTATGGGTGCCTTGAGAAATAACATAACCTTTTAATGCATTTCAACAGTCCTGAAATCAAATCAGGGAAGCGTTAAACATCAGCTTGTGTATTTGTAAGCTCATTAATTCAAACTGGCATTCCGCAAGTTGACTATGATGTGTATTTATGACTGCTTATAATCAAAATGACCTATTTTTAAATTTCTTTTTACAGTGAGTCAATCTTTGAAATAGTGTTCAAACTTGACAGCTTTAAGACTTGTGGACTTCAACTCCCAGAATTACTGAGCTAACATGACTGGAGGGGGAATTCTGGGAGTTGAAGTCCACAAGTCTTAAAGCTGCCAAGTTTGTAGACCCCTGCCCTAATGTGAGTCTTCCCCAGAGTGGACATGGTAGTATGAGAATATTAATGTGAGGGGTCTTTGAGCTTGCTGGTTTTCTTGCAGGCTTTTCATTACCCAAACTAGGTAACATCATCAGTGCTAGTAAAGAGTGCTGTTTGCTTTCAGTTTATATTCTAGTGGCTTGCCTGTCAGTGTTGGGGGGGAGGGGTGTTTGAGATTCTTGTTATTGGCTTCTTTGGCAGTTTTTTGATTGGAGTACTGTTTATTTGGTTGTTGATCTGATGTTAACTTTGGAATTAATCTATGCTGATCTGAGTGCCGATTGCTGGTTGAGAGGTGCTTGGGTCATTTTATTCCTTTTTGGGCTGGGCGATAGTCTCTTTTGCATAGTCTATAGATGTTGTTAATGTCTATGTGCTATTGATGGCTGATTTGTCAGAGTACCAGGCTTCTAGAAATTCCCTGGCATTTTTGCACTTGGCTTGGTCTAGGATGGTCACGTTTTCCCAATTGAAATTTCCCTGCAATCAGCACCCAGACCAAGGACCCCTCATGTCAACTCTGAGCTATATTCTTGAATATTAATGTATTGTTGTGTTGTTTGGAAGGATAATATTCATTTAACTATATTTTAACGCCTTACCCTGGAATTATAATCAAAATCATTTCTTACTGGAGTGGCATATAAGCATTAGTAAAGAAATAACACCAGTATGATGGCAGATATATATCCAATTTCCAGCATTTCTAAACAGGTTTGAGAGAGACCTGTCATTTCTATTCAGTGCAGACAACACTGAGCTAGACAAGGAGCAATTAATTTGGTATATGTTCTTCAAATTTTTTTGAGGAAGCAACCTGAGGTCTAATCTCCATGAAAACTAGGAAAAATACCAGATTCTGTAATATGACTTACAGCCGTTTCAAAGCATATTTTATTGTTAAACAAATGTCACTGCACATTTCAGCAGAATGCTTTTCACTGAACAGTCAATTAGAATACTCATTTTATTGTCAAAACCCTTACGCCCCCCTTTAATGGGACGTAAGGTCCATTCAAACAAAAAAAATCTAAGACCACATCAACCACATCTTTCAATTTATAACACTCCAGATGGCACCCACATTTTAATTCATGCCATTGATGACCATATATAACCAAATATAACCATATATAACCAAAGTTTAATAGATTAAACACTATAAAATCCAATTAAATACAAAATTAAAAAGCAGCTACTAACAAACACAATAGTAGAGATTAAATATCAGAAGCAACAAGGGTTATCCCGTGAACTACCCCAAAACAAATCCCCACAAATAAGGGGTGCCAGTAGGCCAGCAATTAGGCTAAGATTTTGTCTCATTGCATATGGTTGTTGTTGATTTAAGAAAGTTGTAACCTTTAATCCCAATTTTTGCCTTCAATTCAGAACAAGAATTCTCAATTCTACCCAACCAACTGGGTACTTTGATGATATCATGTAGGTTTTGGACTTCTACTGTCTTCTCTCTTCTCTTCAGTGTGTAGGCCTCAACTTGAAACTTCTAAACTAGGGGTGTCAAACTCAAGGCCCAGGGTGCTTAGATCTGGTCTGCGGGATCGCCCTGGAAACAGCAAAGGATCGGCCCATGGTGCTTCTGCCAGCGAAAATGGAGCTTGGGAGAGCCACACGCAATCCTCCCAAACTCTGTTTTCACTGGCAGAGGATTGTAGGAGGCCATCACAGCTGAAAGCCGAAGCCCATTTTCTCTGGCAGAGAGCTTGGGCACCCTTGACACAAGTGATATTGAGCTAGCCATGTCCATTCTGGCCATGCCCATCCCAGCCCCCTGAGGTCAAACACAATCCTGATGCAGCCCTCAATGAAGTCGAGTTTGACACCCCTGTTCTAAACTAAGCTCCAATTCTCAAAATTCTGTACCAGTGAAGCATAGCTTAAATTCATAAGAATATCTGGGCACATGAAAATTGCTGTCCAAGTTATGTGTAAATATATAAAGTAGGATAAAGAAATGCGTGTTAAGGAAAACCAGCCATCTTATGCCTTTCACAGTTACAATATTATTGTTTATTAAAGCCTAGGACCAGGCAAAAAAATTGTTCCTGTATTTTTCTATAATTCTCATTCAGTTTAATAAGAATTTGCCTTAGGCATTCTTTCAAAAGAGAAGAAAAACTGTCACAGGTAGGATGCTTAATTTTATCTAGGTATGAGGTAGCCAGCAAGTAGCATGTGAATATCTTACCTTTCACTGTTCAAACATTTATCCAGCAATTTGAAGTCTACTGTCCTCAAGGGAAGACAACATGAGGAAACACAACCCATGTGTCGAAGTTTAGACTCAACAACATTCCATTCTAGAAGTCAAGGACAAGTTACTCTGCACCTGGAGAGGAGTGTCTGGAGGACTGGCTCCAATTGGCATGATGGTTGATTGGGCTATATGATGGACTGATGGGTGTAGTGGATGGATCTTTGATTTTCTTTTGGGGGAAGGGAAAACCTGGAGCTCTTAGATTTGGGTTTTCCCAGATGTACCAATATGACAACTCTAATAAAATGGAACTTTGAGAAATTGCCTGTCTCAGAGTTTACTGGCTTGGAATTTGTTAGTTGGAGTGCTGACACCATGAAGAGTTTTATTTTCAGCACTGCTGCTACTAGGTTCAGAAATAATAGCAATACCACTTAGTCTTATATACCACTTTACAGTGCTCTGCAGCCCTCTCTAAGAGGTTTACAGAGTCAGCATATTGCCCCAACAATTTGTGTCCTCATTTTACCCACCTCGGAAGGATGGAAGACTGAGTCAACCTTGAGCTTGGTGGGATTTGAACTGCCAAATTTCAGGTAGCCAGCAGTCAGCAGAAGTAGCCCGCAGTACTGCACTCTAACCATTGTGCCACCTAGGTTCTGATAGAAAATGGGATGGCTGTAATTCCACACAATGCTGGAAAAAATGGATTGTTTGGACCCTCATTCTTTTTCCAAAGTCAGTTCAAGTTAGCATTCATGGGAGAAATCAAAATTTCCCAATTAACAACTCCATAAGGCCCTACTGACATGAAGTCATTATCAATATGTGGTTAACACAGAGATTTACATCTCAACTTTGGGATGCCCAAGTGATGGTGATGCTTGTTTTAGTGTCTGAAAGTTTGATCAACAGATAAATAAACAGTTTCTATTAAAGGAGAGATCTGCTCTTGAGAAACAGTTGAATATTTTTTCACTCCTGTGGAGCAATTTAAGAGGCATTATTCACTCAAACTTGCTACATGATTTTGAAAGGGCATTTTTTTGCCAACTCTATTAAGAAGTGGAAGGGAATCACAGATTTCCTCACTCCCAAACAGCTCTTTCAAAATATTACTTTTCAAAAATTCTTCATCTGGAAGATGTACAGAAAATGGAGTTACCATCAAAATTGGATGAAAATATCTTCTGAGTGTGATGCTAGCAATTGTTAGTTCCAAGGACCTTCATGCATGCTCACTCTCATGGGCAGTGGAGATTACCTAAGATGATTACATGCAGAAAAGTTCTGCTCTTATGCATTAGACCTACTCAGAGCAGAGTGGTAGCCTACAGGTGGAGCTCTCACCTCACAATCAGGAGACTGTGAGTTTAATTCAGGGTAGCAGCAGATACTTCTCTCTTTGGGCACAAAGAGAAAATATCTGTTGTGAACTCCCTAGAGGCATCAGGAAGGGTATCCAGCCAGTAAGCACTTCGCTCCAATCCATTGTCGTGGACTCCACCTGATGCAAGAGGTTAAAGGATCATTAAAAGAAAAAAAAAACATGCATTAAACCTGCTCATAATTGAAGTCTTTAAATGAAATGCATTAAATTCTGCAAAGGCAAATGCTAATAAAGCATGCCAAGTTTTGTTATTTAATCTTGCCTCTTGATTACCAAGTATGTCTGTGTGCCTGTGTATGGAATAGAATGTGAGAGAAGCAATAAATCCCTGATCGATTAAATAGTAATAACCATAATCACAATTTAGGCTAACAGGTATTGTAATTTATGTTCCTCTGTTTGCAATAAGATTCCAGGTTTTAATGGCTACTCCACAATCTTATAGTCCCAGTGCAAATACTTCACTTTGTGGTTGAAACAGTGAGCTATTCTACTGAAGAAATGAGCTGTATGCCACATACCACTTAGCCTGTGATAGCCACGTTAAAGTCAGTCGAACTGCAGTGGAATGAACCTATGATGAACTAAAACTAAATTAAAATGTCCTCCAGTAGAAGTATTATTAAGATCCACAGTATTTGGGGTTTTTTTGCTTTTTGTTTTTTTGTAAATGACTCTGTCCTGCAGTTGGCTCACTGGCTGTTCCCTTGAAATCCTTAAGACAATGCATCAATTTCTTTCCAATCTCAAGAGGGTCAATTCTGCATTTGATGGAATTGTACAACAGCTGGCTGGGAAGTTCTGGGAATTGAAGTCCATGCATCTGAAAAGTTGTCAAGGTTGAGAAACTCTGATCTAATTAGTGGTGTGTGGCTAAATGTTTAAGACATGTCTCTGCTGGCTTCGTTGCCACTACTGTGCTACTAGCTATGGAGCAACAGATTCAAGAGGTTCATCTCTTCTATAAATTAACGCACAAAATTAGGAAAATTTAGCCAACTCCAGGACACCACTTCTTTAGATACACTCTAAAGAGGGTTAAAGTAGAAATGTCATGCTACTAACAAAACTAAGCACTTAACTTGCTGCAGATGAAGTGCATCTGCTCCAGAGATATATTTTTTCTCACTGAAAGCTATCACTGATGGTGTTTCTACATGTAACAGAAAGTATCATATAAAATCCTCAAAAGGGGAATACTAGGGATGAGGATGAATTGCATCATTGACTTTGGAAATACTGAATAAGAAATCAGATTTAATCCTCCAAACACTTACTTATACCTAGATAATTGTAAGCTGCATAAACTAAGAGCCATGGTGGTGCAGTGGCTAAATGCAGTATTGCAGGCTAACTCACTGCTCACTGCCAGCAGTTCGATTTTGACCAGTTCAAGATTGACTCAGCCTTCCATTCTTCCAAGGTCGGTACTCCAGACTGTTGGGGGCAGTATGCTGATTCTATAAACCGCTTAGAGAGGGCTGTAAAGCAATTTGAAGTGGTATATAAGTCAATGTGCTATTGCTAATGTCCCACCATATTGTTTTCAGTGGAAGGTAAGTTAAAACAAAAGGATGTATCATAAACTCTGCTTATAAAGATGAGTTAGCAGGGATTGAGATGATGCAGCAGATCTACACTTATATTATTATAGAATCATATTGCCAAACTAGAGTGAAGATCAATCTCAGTATTTATTGAGTAGTTAGGGGAAATGGTGGTAAGTTATGATTAGCTCACCTTGAGTTCTTGCAACTGCTGTATTGGGGCAATTTTGAGGGTGGTTCTGAGAGTTTGGAAGGTGTTTGAGGAAGGACTCTGGTGTCTCCTGAGGTAAAGAAAGAGAGGAAGAGAAGGCAGCAAGGAGAGACTAGTCTAGGAAGCTGCACCTGTCCCTCCTCATGCTGGCCTGACTATAACAATTTGATTGAGCCAAGGAAGCAAAGGATGTACATAAATACATTACATGTCTTAACATGTTTTGTATATTTTATTACATTTACCTGAAGAAATAGCACTGATTATAAATGTTACAATAAATGTCTTAACTGCATTTATATAGCAATTACATTATAGGCCAAAATGAAGTTCATGGCTCGCATCGCTTTAATGTGTTTCATACCAATGTCCCTGAATATATTAAACTGAAAAATCAATAAAGTGTATTTACAAATAAAGTTATTTAAAGCTACAAATTATTATAATGGTGCTGATCCAGCAGATTGTTATAGCTTCTTATAAACATGGGTCCGGTTAAAAGTATTGTCAAAAAGACAACAGTCTTTTAACAGTATTATTTATGAAGAGCATAAAGATGCAAGCTTTTAATGTTCCCAAAGAACTGTAAGAGAGTCTTCACTGATACACTTTCTTTATTAATCTGATGTAAGAGCAAAATAATTTAAGTCTAGAAATAAGCTATAGACTACATATGGACTGACTGATACCGATGCATGTTTAATAACTTTTAATAGTGCTAGATAAACCTGACCTTAACACTTTCATAGGAATAAATGAGATTTGCTTTCTTTTTCCTGATCTATAGAAACCTCAAAGTAAATTCAATATTTTAAGGAAACTATCTCTTTAATTGCTCCCCTTAAAGAAAGAAGAGTTTCGTTAACATCTCTCAAAGCTGATCAATTTATCTTAGAGAATAAGATAGACAATATATTTCAGGACTTACAGTTTCTGAAAAATTTCAATAATTTAGGTTGATCAGTATCTTATAGTAGCAAAATAGACAATATATTTCAAAATTTATAATTTCTGAAAATCTTCAAAACTTCACTGTTGGGTATAAATCAGCAAATATCTGTGTTTCTCAGCAAAAATCAGAAAATTCAATTAGTAGGCCAGTTGCAATCCTCCAGATATTACTGGTTCACTCTCCCACAAAAATAAATATATATTTATATTGTATTAAAACCAATCCATAGCATCAAAACTTGTGTTAGCTTTAATTGTGTTAGCTTATATAGAGAAAAAGCCCTGTTGGCAATAATGTAAGCAAAGCCAGTGATCCTATTGTGGGTTGGCCCACTTAATCAGAAAGCTATTTCCTGATATTTCTCCACTAATGTCAGACAGATGCTATTGTATTAAAAACCATATCAGAGCAAACTCAACCTTGTTGTGATCTCCAAAATATGAACTCTAAATTATCCTCACAGTATCACAATGTTGGTTAATGGAGCGTTTTTTTCCTATGTCCTAAAAAGTAGTCTTTGCTGTTTCCTAAAGTGCTCTCTCAGTAAGTTGCTAATGCGTGCTGTGTGTAAGGAAAATATCCAACTTGCAGATACTTACCTCCTTATGTGAACATGACCATTTTGACAGAAGGCACCACTGTGGGAGAATGGATTTTTTTCTCCTAGCATCCAATAGCAAACTTACCAGTGGAACAATATAAATTTATCATTCAAGCTTTGGATGCAAATGTTCAAAATACTCCAAAAATGTGCTAACTAGAGATTAATTAATCCAATGTCCTGCATTTAATTCAGGGGTTCCCAACCCCCAGTCAATGTCCTGCATTTAATTCAGGGGTTCCCAACCCCCAGTCTTATGGACCAGCATCTCTCCACAGCATGCCAGAAACTGGGCTGCACAAACAAGCAAATCGCCATCCACAGGATGCAGGCAGCACACGAAACCACACCCCCTCTGATCCGTGAAAGAACCTCTGTCCATGGAACTGGTCCCAGGTGCCCTAAAGGCTGGGGGCCACTGATTTAATTGATTACATTTTAATCAAATCTATTGTTTTGTCTATTCTTTGCCCCACCCACCTAATTGTATATAAGATAAGCCTCATAACCATAATCAGCTAAACTCCTTTTACATTTTTGAAGCAAGAAACTATTACTCAGGCAGTCCTTGCCTTAAGGAACTTTACGTGGAACATCACTTGTTGTGCCTGGCTGCTATTTTTGCAGAGGCACAAAAAGAGCTACCATATTCTTTAAACACCCTCCTATATACATGACTCATGGGAAATTACTCATAAAATCAAATTGTCAAGTTTACGTATATCATATTTTGAGCAATTACCTGACGCAGTGGTGAGATTCAATTTTTTTTACTACAGATTCTGTGGGCATAGCTTGGTGGGCATGGCAGGAGAAGGATACTGTAAAATCTCCAGTCAGAGGTGGTATTTGCTGGTTCTCCAAACAACTCAAAATTTCCACTACCGGTTCTCCAGAACTGCTCAGAATCTGCTGAATACCACCTCTGGCCTGAGGGTCACACAATAAGGAACAATGTAAGGCAGGATATCTAGCACTGCACAACTCTGAGGCCATAGAAAGGCCCTGACTGAAACTTCCTCATGTTACTTCAAACCCTCCTCCAAATCTTCTTATCCCTCCAGATTTATAAAAAGGAATGAACAAAGCAAAAGATAAATATCTTATAGATGAATAATGATTTTAGTTGATGATTGCTATAACTAAAATGATAATGCCTCTTCTGGGTGGTTAAGAGTTCTCAACGGAGATCCAAAATGAACAGTTTTCACCCTCACAATGCATGTAAGCATGCAGCTGGAGACCTGTGCTTTAGGCAGCCAGATATGCAGCCTTTTTCCTCCCTCAAGTCAAGGAAGAATGATAGCATAGCAACTCAGCCTATCCAAAGTAATTGCTGAGCCTGCTGAGAGAATAGACATGTTCAGATATGATTATAAAGCTTTGAACCAGTTGGCTCATTAGCTGAGAGCTCAGTGGACCTAGAATAGTTTAGTGAGATTGGCACAGCTTTTTCTAATTGTCAGTCCAAAATTGCCATCAGGGTGAAATCTGACTTTAGTCTTCCGCATCTGTTTGCTTAAATCTTAAAATGGATATTGAATAGCAAATTTCTTGAGTGAGAAAACCCCTCCACCCTTCAAACAGAAACTTGACAGTATTTCGGCAGGTAAGAAAAGTATGACGGATGGAGGCTTTCAACCTGAAGCATGGGATTTTTAAGTTTGTACATTTTTTTTTCTATTAGCACATACTCCAATCATTGCAGATGGGTTGAATTTCCAATGCAATCTAGCCTCTTCAAAATTTTCAAATTGCATGGTATGTGTGCCTAAAAAGGTAAAGCTTTTCCCTGACCAGTCAGGTCCACCACCAGTTGGTGGTGCTTATCTCCGTTTCTCAGTCGAGGGAGCCAGCGATTTCCCAAAGAATCTTCTGTGGTCATGTGGCTGGCATGTTTATACACTGAGGCACACAGAAAGCTACCTTCCCACCAAAATGGTACCTATTTATATACTTGCATTTGCATGCTTTCGAACTGCTAGGTGGGCAGGATCTTGTTCTGTACACTCATTTGCATTCTTGAAACCCCGCGCTTTGATTGGCCAAAGCGCGGGGCGATCTGATTGGTTTAGCAAGCCGCGCTGATTGGTCCGCTGAGAATCTCCCGCGATTGGTGGAAACGAATTGCGGGAGATTCAAAGTGGTGCCATTGGCCGCGGCCGCCGCGGCTTGAGAATAAAAAGCCGCTGTTTTTCCCTCGGAGTCAGATCAGTTCCGGGGACCCAAATAAAGAGCTGAAACCTAGTCACCGCCTCCTGGTCTCCTTGCCGACAGACACGACAGATCTGGGACAGGAACAGGAGCTTATCCCATTCATATGACACTTAGGTTCTGAACTGCCAACCTTCTAGTGGACAAGCCCAGTGTCCACCTAATGCATCTAATTGAACAAAGGATTTATTCTGTGCAAAGACATAGAAATCAGTGTTGATAGCAGCAGTAAGAACTGATATTTAATGGAATGGGATGCAATTTGAATTAATTCAGATATTCAGGTTGAGTTGCAAGCATTCATAATTTCACTGTTAGATCCAAATCCCTCTCTCTTCAATTTGATCTTTATGCTCCCTTTGCAAATATTATTTCCTTTCTAGCTGATTAGTTTGGAATGTCATCCTTAATTAATTCAATTTTAAATGGACTTCAGGCAATGTCATTGTTTTCCTATATAGCCCTCCTACTTTTGTTTTTTTAAATCCAGTCGGGGAGCTAACCCCACAGACAGTCAAAATATCATTGTTGCTTTTCATAAATGTTATGTTTCATATCTTCCATAAGAACTGTTTGCCTTATGGTTTCGGATCACAGATCAGAGGTGTTCTAACAGCAGTATCATGTTCTACAAAAAAACCACCAAAGTTTCACATATAGTTTTCCATAAAATTGTTCCAGAGGCTAGGAAGGAAGATTCAGAAGCTACATCTTTAACCCCAGACAATCAATATGATCTTCACCCAATTTCTGCACCTGGCTTCTTCAAACATTCATGGCAGTGGTAGTATGCTACCGGTTCAGACCAGTTTCATCAAACTGGTAGTAAAAAACATCTCCAAGTATCAGCCGAGAGGAGAAATAAGAGAAAAGCTCAAGGCCCTCCCACCTGCAGGTCTCAGCTGGTGTGGGGAACGCTGCACGCCGGTTAGATAAAGCATGCCCACCAAGCCATGCCCACTGAACTGGCAGTAAAACAATTTGAATCCCAGCACTGATGCATGTGTAGTAATATTATTAACTGGCTTCATAGCTCCATGGATATTACATTTATATTTCATCTAAAGTTCACAAATAGTTAAAGAAATATGTATATCTAATTTTAAATGTTGATGAAAAAATCCCTTTATTCATTGATATCAATTTGGAGATATATAACTCAAAATCAGGAATGGGGAATCTGTGGTCACCTGTCCAGCTGTTGATGAACAACTCTCAGGAATCGAATGATTGATAGTGACAAATCACTCAAATTGTAGATCCACAACATTTGGAAGGTCACCAGTTCATCTCTTGGTTTTTAAAATCTGGAGGAAAAAAGGCAATGATCTAGGCCTTATTTTGAGGGGTCCTTGGTGGTCTCTAAGCATGGTTGTTTTCTTGAAGATGTTTCATTACCCAAACTAAGTAACATCATCAGTAAGAAGTGGGGTTTGCTCTTATTTTTATATACTAGTGGCTTGCCCAATCAGTGTTGATGGGAATGGTTTCATGGGACAAACACTCTAATCCAGGGGTCACCAATCTTTTGGACCTCAGGGACCACCAAACCCATAATTTTAAATCCTGCAGACCAGAGACCCTGGGAAAATCCCCCAAAAGTCCCCCCCCCATTTTCCTACCAATCGATAATTCTTTACTTGGGATCTCAGGAAACCATCTCCAGCTCCATTCTCGGGGGTGGGGGGAGGAGAGAGAGACTTTTGGCTTCATGCAAGGGAAGCAGCAGAAGTCTTTCTCTCCCTTAAACTTTGCCAGAAATGAGTCTTTGTGAGACTTCCTGTGCTGATGCAGCCTCTTGGAGCAGGATGACTTGCAGGGTCCCAAAGACTCAATTCTGGTGGAGTTTGGGAGAGAGAAAGAAAAACTTTTGCTGCTTTCCTTGCGTGCAGCCAAAAGCAGAAGAAGAAAGAAGCAGCCCGGTGCCCAGGCAAGGCACATGGGGCAAGTTCCCCCCCTCCGCCCTTTCCCCCCTCTCCTCACTACCTCATGTTGTTCTCAGTGCAAGTGTTCCCGTGGGTCATGTGGGCAGCGCCTTGTGTTCCATGTGGGTGGTGCCTTATGTTCCTTGTGGGCGGCGCCTTGTGTTCCCATAGGCCATGTGGACAGCGCAGCCTTGTGTTCCTACACATCCTGAATTAATTGCTTTGGGGAAATGCTTTGGAGGTGACATTTCTCTGCGGACCACCAAAATTTTCTCCTGGACCAGCAGTGATCCCCGGCCCACTGGTTGGCGACCACTGCTCTAATCCATAAACAGCTTGCTTTACCCATGCCTTAAATTGGGTTTTTGCAATTCAGTGATACCATTGGAAAGTTCTGATGTCTTCACCGATATTCGTATAATAATATTGCTTTTTATTCTTTGAGAAATTAACCTCTGATTTGTAATTCTTTAATTAAGCTTCATTTGATTTACTTTTTGCTTGTTTAAAGTTCCTTTTTATTATTTTCTTTGATTGGTTTAATTTTTTTTATTCAATTTAATTGATCTGCCTAATTTACCTTTACAAACAGAAGTGCAAAGGAAGCAAGCACATATCTTAGCAAGACAGGAAGATTTTAACTCCTTCAGGCCACCTTTAGTGCAATCCATTTGCATCTGATACATAATAAGCAGTCTTTAACAAAGATACAAATACATGTAATTTGAACTCTGTGTTTCATACCCTGAAACTTCATTTCCTGTATCAAATATCTGAGAAAGTATACATTGTCAGTCATCATACCTAACATAGTAGTATTTCATATTCATCAGGATGGTATTTGTTTGTGGTTGTTTTTGAAACCGCAACAGCTAATGGAGTATATGAAGTGACAGTTTCAAGTCTAAGATTTTTGACTCATCAAGACAAGATGGAAGTCACAGCTGTACAGCCAATTGTTCCTTTTTGCACATGCACCAACATCAAAAGCAGAACTATGATCATACAACAGTGGCTGCCATTTTGATTTCATTTGCTCCCCTCAGTAGAAGCAACTGGTGCCCATCACCCTCAGACATGACTTTCAAATTTCATATAACACTTCAGAGCAAAACACAGTTAAGGCAGATAGAGGATCTCATAGTGATATTCAATATATTTATAAACAGTGTCATTTTAGTGTGAAGTATGCAACATAACCTAACTCCATCTATTTAACTGAGACTGTTGGAATGAAGAAAAGCTGAGGGAATTGGTGGTGGGTAGGGATGGAGGGCAGGACACAGAAAGGAATGAATTGTGTGAACGATACTATAAAATCAGTTCTAAACGAAGACTCCACAACTGAAAATGTGCTCATAAAAACACTTTCATTTTCAAACTAACCCCAATCCTAAATTTTGGATTTAGCACTTGGTGCAATATTCCTTCGTCTTCATTCAGTGAGCAAAGGATAGGATAAAGTGTATTCGCTCAGGGAAAAAGGAAAGAAATCCTGCATGAGCTCAGGCGTATAGTTACTGTCCTTGCAAAAACAGAATTGTGGGCTGCCATGCTCCTGATCTTAATAATACCGACATACATGTAATAAAAATGAATGCTTGCTTTTAAAAAAAAGATGATGAACATTAATGTATAATCTAGCCCTTGTTGCAACTACCCAGAGTCACTTGGAATTGAACGGCAGAATAAATAAACAAACATTTTTTTTAAATTGAACATCATCTTGCCAAGAATCCTGACCCACTTGGCCAAACATTTTTTGAACACTCAGCATTATTGAAGGCCAAATTAGGGTCCATGCCATGTTCTTGGTGAACTAAATTGTAACTGAGTTCACAAAATAACATAAGGAGTGTTAAGTACTGAGCATGGGTCGAAATAAATGGAGACAGCCTCTGAACGGTGAACTTTCAGCTCTTTATTTACATAGTGACTTCTTAACCAACAATAGTGAACTCTGCCTTATATAGGAAACCCTTGTAAGATTTGTCCAATAACGAGCTATGAACGCTAGCTCTTTCAACCAATAAGAATTCCCTGTTAAGGGCCAATCGGATTCCTCAGAACTAACCAATCCGATCTGGCTGCCTAACAGCCAATCAGAAGTGCAGGGCCAGAACTCTGCACTTTACCTCAAGCTCATACGTTATTAACTATAGTGCATACACAACACCCCTTCCCCCTGGCTTCTTAATTCTGGTGTAGTTATATAGTCCCTTAGATAGGACGGTTGTCTTTTAAGTCTTTCGGATTTTCGTTGGATTGGTTGGTTGCAATCCTGTTGAGGTAGATTGTTGTTTGGCAGTGGTTCTGCCTCTTGCTCCACTGCAATTCCCTTTGGTGCAAACGTTTCTCCTTCCTGCTCCATTTCCTGAGTATCACTTAGTTCATCATTCCCTTCAAGCAGGTTCCCTGGAATTTCATCTTCTTCCGTACCTCCCCCCTTCGGTTTGGTCATGGGGGAGTTGTTGACTGGCCGTTGCAAGTCGTGACCGCAATTGGTCGATATGCCGTTTCCACAATCTATTGTCACAGCATTTTACCACGTAGGATTTGGGGCCGGTCACTCGTACTACTGTCGCCTCTGTCCATAACGGGTCGCCCGATAAGTTTCGTGCGTAAACGAGGTCTCCTATCTGGAAGGTGCGACAGCAGCCGCTGGATCCTATTGGCTTTTCCGGTTCGTAAGCAGAGTGCAACCGGTCGAGTTGGGAGCGGAGTCTTCGTCCCATCAGTAGTTCGGCGGGAGTTCTGCCGGTGACGCTATGTGGAGTTATGTGTTGCAAAAAGAGAATTTGGTTCACCTTGTCGTCGATATTGTCATAGTCTACTTTTTGCAAGGTCTTTTTTACAAATTGGACCATGCGTTCAGCTCGGCCATTGGTCGCAGGGTGCGCAGGCGAGGTGAGCACATGGCGGATGCCGCGGTCAGTGAGGTACTGCTCGAACATTAGTGCAGTAAACTGTGGCCCGTTATTGGACACCAGGACGTCTGGCAATCCGTGGGTTGCAGAGTCTGTTTAGAATCTTGATCACCGCCTTGGAGGTCGTAGTCATCATACGATGAATTTCTAGCCAATTGGAGAAGGCATCGACTGTAAGCAGGAAGGTATAGCCCTTGGTTGGCCCCGCGAAATCCAGGTGGATTCTGGACCAGGGTCCACGTGGCATCTCCCATTCAGTAGGCATGGCTTTTGGCGGGGCGTTGCTGACTTGTTGGTAATTGGCACACGCTTTAACCCACTGCTCGATTTGCTGGTCCATGCCCGGCCACCATGCGTAGCTTCGTGCAAGCGCCTTCATTCACACGATGTCGGGGTGGCCCTCGTGCAGAATTCGCAGCAGCGTCTTCCGGAGTCTCTCTGGGACAACGACTCTATCGCCCCAGATGATACAGCCCTTTTGGGGAAAAAGTTCAGTCTGTTGAGATTTGAATGGTGCGAAGTCATCTGGTACTTGGTCCAATGGCCATCCACGTTCTACCCAGCCTAGGACTTGAGCTAGGGTGTGGTCTCGTTTGGTTTCTCTCGCGATGTCTTGGGCAGTCATAGGCGGCAAGTTGAGTGTTTCAATTTGCAACATGGTTGCCATTGGTGCTGGATCGTCGAGAGTCTCTGGAAGCAGTGCTCGGCTTAATGCGTCGGCGTGGGGAATGGCTTTTCCTGGGCGATATTGCAGCTGATAATTATAAGTAGCTAGGAATTCTGACCATCGGGTCATTCTAGGGGATAATATGTAGGGGGTTGGCTTGTCCCCGGCTATTATCCCTAGTAACGGTTTGTGGTCAGTTACAATGGTAAAGATCCTTCCACACACATATTCATGAAATTTTTTTACAGCTGAGACGATTGCGAGGGCTTCTTTATCAATTTGTCCACAGTTCCACTCTGCTTTTGAAAGAGTCTTCGAAAAGTATGCAACAGGGGCTTCGTTCCCATTAGGTAGTACGTGGCTCAAAATGGCGCCCACCCCGAAAGGCGATGCATCGCAGGTTATAACTAACAGCAAAGTCTCGTTATACTGCATCAGTACAGAGTCAGATGTGAGCAGTTTTTTAACATTCCGAAACACTTGTTCTTCCTGGTAACCCCATACCCACAATGCTTTTTTATCTAATAACCGGTGTAATGGTTCAGCGACAGTTGCCTTGTGTGGTAAAAATACATTATAGAAATTGATGAGGCCTAAGAATGCCTGGAGATCGGCCTTGTTACGTGGCCTGGGAGCATTTTTGATCGCTTTTAATTTACTCTCGGTAGGATGAATGCCCTGGCTATCAATCCGGTACCCAAGAAACTCAACACTGTCAGTATACAATTGACAATTTTTTTTTTTTACCTTAAGTCCGGCCTCTTGGAATTTTTTTAGAACGCATTTCAAACTGTCCTGTAAGATTTTTTGGGTAGGGGCTGCAATTAATACATCATCAAAATAAGGGACCATGCCCTTGATTCCTTGTAATAACCTTTCCATAAGGCTTTGGAAGATCCCTGGGGCTACACTAACTCCGAATTGCAATCGGGTACATTTAAAGGCACCCCTGTGCGTTACAATAGTTTGGGCTCGAGCCGTTTTTTCATCCACTGGTAGTTGTTGATAAGCTTAAGCTAAATCCAATTTAGCGAAAAACTTACCGCCCCCCAAGGAATGGAGGAGGTGCTGCACCATCGGAACTGGATACGCATTCTGCTGTAGGGCGTGGTTCAAAGTGGCCTGGTAGTCCCCACAAATTCGGATTGACCCATCTGGCTTAATGGGTGTTACAATAGGGGTTTCCCATGGAGAGTGATCGATGGGCTTTTACACCCCTTGAGCAATTAGCTTGTCGAGTTGTTCGTCGATTTTTGATTTAAGAGCGAACGGAACTCGACGGGGCTTCAAGCGAATGGGAGCTACTTTTGGATCTAGACTGAATGAGATCGGGGTCCCCTTATACTCACCTAAGCTGTCCGCGAAGACGTCACTGAACTTAGAAGTAAGGTCTTCCTTCCACTCGCAACCACCGACTCGGTTCACGACGGCCACTTCAATGCCGAGTGGCGCGAACCATTGGAGGCCTAGTAGGCTAGGCCTATCTCTATCGATGACCGTTAGAGGTAAGTACGCTGTATGCTTCTTGAAGGGGACTCAGACTCGGCAGGACCCGACAACAGGGATTCGATTCCCCTGGTAGTCCTTGAGGATGAGGCGTTGAAATTGGAGGTCTTGGCGTTGAATTGTGGGGATGAGTTGCTTGAGTGTCTTCCAGGACACCATCGAGAGGGACGATCCCGAGTCGACCTCCATGTGGCAAGGCTGGTTCTCGATGGCTACCGTGACTCGGATTTTCTTAGTGTCCAAGGCTGAGGCATGACCGATAGTGATAGTATGGTGAGCCTCTTCTCTCTGCAAAGCTCGATTTCTGTAGGAGTGGTTTACTGGCTCTCGCCTTCCAGGACGGTTTCCTGTCGATTGGCAATAGTTGGCCCCTTTTGAAGCCTGGTTGAGTCGTGGCAAGCTGCGGCAGACCCACCCGATGTGGCCTCGTTTTCCGCACTCATGGCAGAGTGCGTCGCGGAATTTGCATTTGGACCTGGCATGGTTGGCTCCACAGCCAGCGCAAGGGCGTAAGGGCTTCAGGCGAGGGTCCCGGTCGGACCGCAGTCGATGGACCCCTTCTTCGTTGCTGTCTGATGATGAAGAGAGGTCCTCGTAGTGCGTTGTTAACAGCTGCCCTTCTGTGCTAGGTGAGATTTCTCTGGCTGGTGGTGGTACCGGAGTGCGGCTTCGCCATAGTTGTGCAGCCGACTTTTTGGTCGCCTCTGCTGCCGTGGCTTCGGCGATGGCTTCAGCAAGGCTGATGTCACCTTTCGCCATCAGCTTGCTTTGCAGGCTGAGTTCATCTAGTCCCAAAACTATTCGATCTCTTTGTGCCTCTTCTAAATCGGCGAACCCGCAGAGGCCCCCTAAATTTCGGACATCCGCCATGCTTTCCCCTTTTCGTTGGTTCCTCTGATAAGACTCGTGGCGTCTCACGAGCGTAGGCATGGTTGGCGCGTAATGGTCTCTCAGGATGGGTTCGAGGTCGTCCCAGCTCATGGCCTTCACTTCTCGAGGTTTGGTGAGTGCTTTAGCCATCTTAAATACGGCTGGGCCGCAATGTGTCAGGAACAACGCCCTTTTCTTTGCTGGCGTGGCATCCTTCAAGTTGTTCGCCTCGAGAAACATTTGGAAGCGATCCATGTAGGATTCCCAATCCTCTTGGTTTGGATCGAACAGAGCGGGTGGTACGATGCCGCCGGACATGGTTCCGTTGTTGGCGTCATCTGTCACGTGCTCAGTGTTGCTTCCTGGCTTCTTCGGTTCAGACGTCTCCAAATCCCACCTTCATCGCCAGTGTTAAGTACTGAGCATGGGTCGAAATAAATGGAGGCAGTCTCTGAATGGTGAACTTTCAGCTCTTTATTTACGTAGTGACTTCTTAACCAACAACAGTGAACTCTGCCTTATATAGGCAACCCTTGTAAGATTTGTCCAATAACAAGCTATGAATGCTAGCTCTTTCAACCAATAAGAATTCCCTGTTAAGGGCCAATCGGATTCCTCAGAACTAACCAATCCAATCTGGCCGCCTAACAGCCAATCAGAAGTGCAGGGCCAGAACCCTGCAGTTTACCTCAAGCTCATACTTTATTAACTATAGTGCATACACAACAAGGACCTCTTTTAAAAAACAAAACAAAACAGAGGCATGCAACAGTCAAGCCCTTTAAAATCCTGTAGGGCAAACTTCCCTCTCTCCTGTTGGCAGATCTCCAATTTAAATAAACAGATATTTACAAAATGTTCAGAGTTCATCACCAAAGGCCCACAGAGTGTTAGCCCTCATTTCCCTCTTTTTTTAAAAAAAAATGATGCTGTAATTTACGAGCAATTACTTGAGATACTGAGAGGCTGTCCGAGCTAAACAAATAAATCTGCAGTGTTTCTCCATGAAAGGAACAAATTGTGCTTTAAAATAATACTCGTCTAGCTTTTAGTGCAAAGGATATTTAGAAGATAAAATAAAGCTATCACAGAAACCTGAAGTGCTCCAAGAAGGGCTGTTTAAGTAAGTGGGATTTGGGGATCATTAGCTTTGAGGAAATGTTAACAAGGCTCCCTCCAGTTCCTTGTCATTATACTAGGGTAACAAGAAATCTCATCTATTATTGGGTCTTTTTACTTCCTATTGGAGAAAACAGTTTTCCATTTCATTCCTTGCCTCTAGAATCCATTTATTGCAACTTTGACTGGATGACAGTAGCGCATTTAAGAAGCTTGTTTTCATTAGAGATAAGCAAGCTTTCATATCAAATACAAAGAGAGCAAGGGGGTGGGGGGAAAAACCTCCTGAAAAGAAGTAAATCTTTCTTGTCAGCTATGGTTACAGCAAGAAATAATAAAACAAAAACAAAGCCATATTCCATAGACTGTGATTTGCCAGCAAGCCCTAACATTCAGGATGTCTTCAGCTTTTTCTTTTTTTAAAACTTTGTTGTGTTACTTTCCTCATCTGGAATCTACAAATGTGGGTTGCCTTGTGCAAAGGATTATTCAACTGCACTATCATCAGAAGCATACTTTATAGCTTGAGATGAAACGTAGCCTGCTTGGGGATGGTTATCTGGAATTCAGGTGTCAGAAAGAAGAGCCATATTAAAATTAGAAAAAGAAAAAGAAACAAAAGATTTGTGAAAGTAAATGGAAACACAGGCACCTTTGAAGATATACAGAGACAGCTGCATGCCTGCAAAAGAGAGCAAGGAGAAACAAAATGATCTATCGCAGTGTGAGCAAGAAACAACACAGATAGCTATCAGCAGACAGCTTAGAATAATAAAACACACATCTTTGCCGAGAATGGTGCTCCTATTTTTAATGTACTGCCACTTGCTGTAATGGGAGTGGAGGGAGGCAGCGATTGCTTATTGTTCTTTCCCTTAAAACTGGAGTCCTTCCATTAGATTCACCAAATTTGGTGTTGAGGTGGTAGCGTTCGTGAAAGGCAAGCTGCAAACTACAGGGCAATAGGCACTCAGGCTTAGAGCAAGGCTCTAAGGAAGTGAACATTGCCCCACCACGAAAAAATATCCCAGTCAAAGAAGAGCAATATGTTAGTGTCGCAATAGCAGTAGCACTTAGGCTTATATACCACTTCATAGTGCTTTACAGCACTCTCTGAGCATATTGTCAGCATATTGACCCTGACAATCTGACTCGTCATTTTACCGGCCTTGGAATGATGGAAGGCTGAGTCAACCTTGAGCTGGTCAGGATCGAAGCAGTCAAACTTCTGGCAGTGAGCAGTGAGTTAGTCCGCAATGCTGCATTCTAACCACTGTGCCACTATGGTTCTAATAGTTGAGTACCACAACGCGGCCTGCGTGGGACGGAGCCTTGGTGACAAAGCAAGGCAAGCAAGCTGGAGGGAGTGGGTGGGGGATAGCGCAACTCACAGGGTTACGTACCCAGGCAGGTAGATCAGGGCCACTCAATTGGGCCGCAGGTGCTGCATCAACAGACAGGCAAGCCGCAGAGACTGTGTGGTCAATGCAAACGAGGAGCCACACCGTGTGCTATGCTGGAGAGGCATGATAAGTAGTGATGGGGCAGGGCGAGGGAAGTGTGAGGGTGGGATGGGGGTGAGTGGGCAGGTGGGCAGGGCAATCAATGACCGGGTGGGCCTCTGACCAGTGACTGGATGATCAGGTGGATGAGGGCGGGGCCAGACAGAAGTGGTATTTGCCAGTTCTCCAAACTACTCAAAATCTCCACTACTGGTATGCCAGAACTGGTTCGAACCAGCTGAATACTACCTCTGAATCTCATCCTACCCTGACCAGCTTTACCTATAGCGATGGACTTTGTTGTTACCCAAGTTATCCAAGAGATCTGCAAATAGGACAAATTAGCAATGATTATTACAATCTAGAAGGGAATAGGGCCATGTATGTTGCACCAGCTTCAAATACTCATCCTTGTCAGCTGTACTTCCTGTACATTGGACCACTGAGATGGATAAGAAGACCTGAAATTGCATTCTAAATGCATTCAACCTACTCACAATTCCAGACTTTGGCCATATGCTCAGTCAAACAACCTTTCCTATACAAAGGCTAGAGGTGACCATAGCCCTAGGGATGAATATAGCCCTATTTTCCCCCGTAAATATAAGGTTTAGAACATTTGAACAGAGCTCACTTTGAGAGGCCTGCTAATCAACGGCTACAAAATTGTTGAAGTGTACAAATTCATAGAGAGGATTCTACCTAACAGAGGATTGCAGAAATTACCATGGTTCTCCTTTGACTGTAAAAGTAAAAGGAGAGGTCAGGCAGAAATAAAAGCTGAAGAGATACTCACTGATCATGGCCATCAGTAAAACTGTTGAGATTCTGACACAAGAATTCTTGCACTGGTGAGCTGATTAAGAAAGCCCTCTTTTAATCCAGAAGGAAGAGTTGTAAACATTCCCATAAATTCCAGCTCAGTTATTCCACAATGAAATTGGTCTTGTTAATTGCATTGCAGAAGAACAAACACATTGAAATCACTGCTCCAATGTTTCAAGGAACTGAAGTGTTCCTCCCTCCCCTCCCCTCCAACTTCCTCCCCCCCCCCCAAGGACTATGGCTAGATTGGTTTTTGCTGTCAGATTTGGAATCTATTTATTCCTTTCTATGGGAACTGGCCAATTTGTGCAATGAAGTCTGCAGTGGGAACTACCATTGGAGTGTGTATAATAACATTTGTGATTTTGATTTTATTCGATCTCAAATTGGGTAGCTTTGTGGCTTGTTCCTTCCTCCCAAAAGTGACTGGTTTTCAATTTATTCCCAGACATACAGTGGAGCTGAGCTGATCCTTTTTTTCTCTGCCTCTGCACACAATAACTGCCCGGTCATGGACATTTAGTCTTGAAGGTGTTACCTTTCATGGTATTGAGCTGTTCAGCTGTTATCTTGTATTCCATTAATGTGCTATTAAATGAAATAATGATTTTTAAAAGAGCAGGGAAAAAAAGTGGGGACGGAAGAGTGAAAAACAAAGAATAAAAAAGGAAGTGTTACTAACAAGTCTTAGGAACCATCATGGCTTTTCTCCTGAAAGAGTTCTGAAATGCTGTGTTTCTTTCCGATAAACCTTTGAAGCAAAAGTAATTTCATCTTAGGTCACTATTAGGCCTACAGTCTTCAGCTGGAATGTTTGGGAGGCCAGACCAGAACTGGTTGGTGAAGAAGCGAGCAAGAGGATTTCCACAAAGGGGAAGCTGGATCTTCAACCTTTCAAGGGCAATTGTCAGATGAACTCATGATTAAATCTATTTTAAATGCATAATGGTATCTGTTGTGGTTTCTATTTTATAGCCCATAGTATCTACTATGTTCCATATCATACAGATGAAACAATCTTTTGCCAGTCTGCTTCTTTTAAAATAATGGTATTTGTGTCTCTATGCACATATGACACTTATTTGTGTTCTTGTTAATAATGTTTCTTAGGGGAAAAGGAAGTTTCTGGAGATCTAAAATTGAGGCAAGTACAACTGTATAAATCAGAACATCTTTATACATTTCCAACCAGGATATAAGATTATCACTAGCCATTAAACTCACCCTAGATATAACCAAATGTTGAATATAATCCATTTTTTTTAGAAATTTCTAGCCCTACCCACATCACCCTCTTTGGAACATAACTGCCTTGGTGGTGCAGTGGTTAGAGTGCAGTACTGCAAGCTACTTCTGCAGATAGCCGGCTGACTGCAATTTGGCAGTTCAAATCTCACTAGGCTCAAGATTGATTCATCCTTCCATCCTTCTGAGGTGTCAGCTTTAAAATTCAGCTGCCACATTTCATGGAAGGGAGGTGGAGGAGTTGAAAAGTTCAAGGTTATTCTGTATGTCGTATTAAGAAATTCCAGTTGCAGTTAATTGGTTCTCATGATTTATGAAGTGTAGAAGTGGTAGGAGAGAAGGGAGGAGAGAAGGTGGATTCTGTGTAATGCGCGAAAATATTTTCACTTTGGGAAATTGCCTTAGACAAACCAGATCTGTTTCTAAATAAATCAATTGGAGAGAAAATGTCTCGGAGTGATTGATATTTGGATACTTTGTAGATGCCTTACACAAGGTGGGTAAAATGGTGGCCCAGATTGTTGGCAGCAATATGCTGACTCTGGAAATAGCTTAGAGAGGGCTGTAAAGCACTATAAAGTGGTATATAAGTCTAAGTGCTATTGCTAAATATTTATCCAAGCCACAAAATAATTATCATCAAAAGACCTTAAGTTTACCACTAAGCATAAAAAGTCAACTTGAATCTAATCTTATATTTATGACAGGCCTAAAGGATGCTTACTCCTAACCATAAATTGATTCTCATATCAACTGAAATACTTACCGTGTCTGTTGCATCTTCTCTCTCTTCCTTAGCTGTAACATACAATCAAATATCACTAAATGTAATTATGACGTTAAATTTTATTATTTGTAAAATATATATTTAAAAAAAAAAACCAACCCCAGAGTAAAATGTCCTTCTACATGAGTAATTTCCAAATGTCAGAATAAGTCTATAGGACAATTGAATATTTTATTGCTTTGAAGGGGTCAGAGAATTTCAAATAGTTATATATACTATACTTGGGTCTAACTTTTTCTGTGTAACCCGAGAAAAAAATTCTGCTGCTTGGCTATCTTAAGTAGAAAAGAGATTTCAGAAACTGGAATTGGTTATTGATGTTCAGATACTATGAAACTCAGGAACAATTAAGGAGATGTCATTGAACTGAAGATTAGTAGTCATTGTTATAGGTTTGTTTTTATTACTAAGCACAATACAGGTAAATCAAAGAAATAAATAATAGTGGATATTTTCTAAGACCTGCACATTAATAATATAAATTGTTATGAACTAATAAAGGCGCTTAAATAAAGTTTTAACAAACCTTAAGAAAAAGCAGGGTTCTAATCCTGCACTTCTGATTGGCCGATAATAGCGATATCGGATTGGACCTTTCTGGAGAATCTGATTGGCTGTTAACGAGCCACTCTCATTGGTTCAAGGGTTTAACACTTCCATATTTCTCATTGGCTAATAGGACAGCAGCCTACCCTATAAAAGGACTGCTGTTACCCTAGGGTTTTGCTTTGTTCAGAATGATTAATAAAGAGTTGAAGTTCACTGTTCACTGCCTCGTCTCCGTTCCTTGCACCCATGCGCAGAACATAACACTGGCAACGAGGGTGAGATGTGGAGACATCAGAGCTGACTGAACACTACAGAGCACCAAACAGAGCACGTGGCTGAAGGCGCATCGACAACAGAAACCATGTCCGGTGGCGCCATACCACCCGCTCCACTTGACCCGGCACAAGAAGACTGCAACTCGTACATAGACCGGTTCCAGATGTTTCTGGAGACCAACAACTTGAAGGATGCCACTATGGGGGAAAAGCGAGCAGTGTTCCTGACCCATTGTGGGCCTGCCGTCTTTAAGATGGCCAAGGCACTAGCAAAACTGGCTGAGGTGAAAACCATGGACTGGGACGTCCTCGTGCCCCTTCTACGGGCCCACTATACACCCACCATACCAACGCTTGTCCAAAGACATGAATTTTACCAGAGGGACCAGCGGAAAGGAGAGAGTGTTGCAGATTTCATCGTGGATCTCCGGAACCTGGGAGGCCTCTGTGGGTTTACAGACCTCGAAAAAGCTCTGAGAGACCGAATAAATCTGGGATTAGATGACCCCATGATGCAGAGAAAGATCATGGCCAAAGGGGACATCGACTTTGCTGATGTCATCAAGGACGCTACTGCAGCAGAAGCAACCAGGAAGTCGGCCACCCGAATGCGCCACACCAACGCACCGCTCCATCAACTCGCCAGTGATACCTCACCTCGCCTAGAGAGGCACACAACAGCGACCCACCATGAGGACCTCGAATCGCCATCAGAAAGTGAGGAGGAGGAGGTCAACTGGCTCCGGTCTGAACATGACCAACGCCACCAGCGGAATCAAAGACTACCGCACCAATGCACGGGTTGTGGGGCAAACCACCCGCGATCAGACTGCAAATTCCTCGATGCACTCTGCCATTTCTGTGGGAAAAGAGGCCACATCAGGAAGGTCTGTAGAAGCAAGCAAGGATCCAGCCCAATTCAGAGGGGAAACAACTACCGCCAGACCACAGGAAATCATCCTGTGAGTCGGGAACAATTGAACCACCAATGGAACAACCACTCCTACAGAAATAAAACACTGGCCACTTCAACGAGATGGGAAAAAGCACACCAAACCATTACAATCAGTCATGCTTCATCGTTAGATGCAAAGAAGATCCGAGTGAAGGTCGTCATCGAAAACCAGCCTTGTGTGATGGAAGTCGATTCAGGATCGTCCCTCTCGATGGTTTCCTGGAAGACCCTTAAACAATTATTGCCTGCCGTCCTGCGTCAAGACCTTAGAGCCCAAAGAATCATACTCAAAGATTATCAGGGGAACCGAATTCTGGTCGTTGGATCCAGCCAAGTCCAAGTATCATTCAAAAATCTGCGTCATTACCACTGACCATCGTCGACCGTGACCGACCTAGTTTGTTAGGCCTTCAATGGTTCACCCCACTCGGGATCGAGGTAGCCAGCATTCACCAAACCAGAAGCGACGACTGGGAGGAGGCCATCATCCAGGAATTCCAGGACGTCTTTGCAGACAAACTAGGCGAGTACAAGGGGACCCCGATATCATTTAACCTTAACCCTGAAGTAGCACCCATCCGCCTTAAGCCTCGTCGGGTACCTTTTGCCCTTAAACCAAAAATTGATGAGCAGCTCGATAAATTAATAGCCCAGAGTGTTTTAGAACCAACTGACCACGCTCGTTGGGAAACCCCAATTGTAACACCCATCAAACCGGATGGATCGTTAAGGATTTCTGGGGACTACCGGGCCACCCTTAATCATGCCCTTCAACAGAACGCTTACCTGGTGCTGGTGGTGCAACACCTTCTCCATTCCCTGGGGGGCGGAAAAATCTTCGCTAAATTGGATTTAGCACAGGCATACCAACAACTGCCTGTAGATAAAAATACCACAGAGGCACAGACGATCGTTACGCACCAAGGCGCCTTTAAATGCAACCGACTCCAATTCGGAGTGAGCGTAGCCCCAGGGATTTTTCAAAGTCTGATGGAGAGACTCTTGCAAGGGATCAAGGGGGTTGTGCCATACTTTGATGACGTTTTAATTGCGGCCCTGAATAAAGAAGTACTAGAAAAGCGTCTTAAAATGGTTCTCCAGAAATTTAAAGACTCTGGCCTAAAGATTAAAAAAAATAAATGTCAACTGTGTACAGATAAAGTAGAGTTCCTGGGGTACCTAACCGATAAACAAGGCATTCACCCCACTAATAGCAAACTAAAAGCAATCAAAAATGCCCCAAGACCCAGAAATAAGACTGACCTCCAAGCTTTCCTGGGGCTCATTAACTTTTACAACATCTTTTTTCCCCAGAAAGCGACCGTAACTGAGCCCCTACATAGACTTCTCGACAAAAAAGCCACCTGGGTCTGGGGACACCGAGAGGAGCATGCATTCCGACAAGTGAAAAACTTACTAACCTCAGATGCTGTTTTAATGCAGTATAACGAGACTTTGCCTTTAACATTTACATGTTACGCATCACCATTTGGAGTAGGAGCCATTTTGAGTCATGTGTTACCAAATGGTAGTGAGGCCCCTATTGCCTATTTTTCAAGGACCCTATCAAAGGCTGAACATAACTATAGCCTAATTGACAAAGAGGCTCTTGCTGTTGTATCTGCTGTGAAACAGTTTCATGAATATGTGTATGGACAAGTTTTTACTATTGTTACCGATCACAAACCTTTGCTAGGGATTATAGCGGGAGACAAGCCAACCCCCTATATATTGTCACCTAGAATGACTCGCTGGTCGGAGTTCTTAGCTGTGTACAACTATAAATTACAACACCGCCTGGGGAAAGCCATTCCCCACGCTGATGCATTGAGCCGTGCCCCACTTCCGGAAACCATTGACGACCCAGCTCCAACCCTTACGACACTCCAGATTGAAATGCTACATTGCCACCGCTAACAGCCGGAGACATTGCGATCGAAAAAAAACGAGATTCTGTCCTGGCGCGAGTTCTTAGCTGGGTCAAACGAGGATGGCCAGTAGAACAAACCCCTGACGACTTCACCCCTTTCAGAAACAGGCAAACAGAGCTTTTCTCACAGAAGGGCTGCATCCTATGGGGAGATAGAGTCATTGTCCCAGAGCGGTTACAACGAGCAGTATTGAAAACATTGCATGACGGCCACCCCAGCATCGTGCGTATGAAAGCGCTCGCACGAAGCTACGCGTGGTGGCTGGGCATTGACAAGCAGATCGAAGCCTGGGTAAAGACTTGTCCAAAGTGCCAAGAAGTCAGCAGTGCCCCACCTAGAGCAATTCCAACAGAGTGGGAAACCCCCCAGGGGCCGTGGTCCTGCATCCACATTGACTTTGCGGGACCTACTAAGGGACATACGTTCCTCCTAACAGTGGATGCCTATTCCAACTGGCTCGAGATCCATGAAATGAAGAATACTACAACCGAGTCCTTCATCTGAAAATTAAATAGGCTATTCGCAACGCATGGGCTTCAGACGTTCTGGTCTCCGACAACGGACCCCAGTTCACCACCCTGGTGTTTGAACAATACTTAGCGGACTGGGGTATCCGCCATGCGCTAACTTCGCTAGTGCACACTGCGGCTAATGGCAGGGCCGAGCGCATGGTCTAATTTGTTAAAAAAAACTCTCCACAAAATGGACTATGGGGACATTGACGACAAACTAAACAGAATACTCCTACTCCAACACATCACCCCACACAGTATCACCAACAAGACTCCAGCTGAACTGTTGATGGGACGCAAGCTCCGTTCCCACCTCGACCAGCTCCAACCGTCCTACGAGCCAGAGAAACCCTGCGGATCTAGCGGAAAATGCCGCGAGTTCATGGTAGGTGACTTAGTTTTCACTAAAAACCTTTCCGGTGAACCATTATGGGTCAAAGCAACCGTAACTCAAACCACCGGGCCCAAATCGTACCGTGTGCAAACATGAGACGGAAAAATATGGAAACACCATATAGATCAGCTTCGCTCTAGGCTACAACCCAGTTCCCGCGACTCCTGTAACTCTCAAACTGAGGGGGGAGGGGATGTCGAAGAAACCGAATTCGAGATGGTAGAAAGCAGAATCGAAGGAAGTCAGCAGCCGGGTGTGATACATGAAGAAGAATCAGGGAGGGGATTGGCCTCACCACAGAGGAATACCTCAACGGAGGCAAGCCCACAAAGATTGGAGGACAACAATGACAGAATTAGCGGCACCGAGTCGTCCAGTGCGGATGCGGAACCGCCTGTACCAGATATGTCCAAAAACGTCCCGCCGAAACCGGACTACAGACAGGAACCGGTGGGACAGTGAAAATCTAATAGACAATTAAAACAACCTACATATCTTAGGGATTACGTCACCGCGCTGCTCAAACGGAACCCGGGGGGAAGGGGTGTTATGAACTAATAAAAACGCTTAAATAAAGTTTTAACAAACCTTAAGAAAAAGCAGTACTTGAAATTTGTGAATCCTAATATTTAATTTTGTTGTTGTTGTTCCTTGCCTTATTCCCATTTTGTCACAGGAAATACAATTTTGCATTTTGCCCACCACTTCATCCAGTCCGCAGCATCTTTCATGTCTGCATCTCGAGTATTGTTTTGGGTCTGATGCATAATGATGCAATACAGAAATCTCAGCTAACTTGTTTTATACTCATCGTCCTCCTTTCTCATCTGGGCTTGGGACCAGAAATGGTGAAGTTACTTTTGAATTTTTAATATTTCTGCATAAATGTGACCTAAAGTGTGATCTGTTCTCCATACAAGTCCTAAAACCAGATAAAGAGAATTGAACAAAGGAGTCAAAAACATTATACTTGTTCATTTATTTATCAAAGAAAATGATCAAAAATTATACATTTGTGTGTGGCAAAGGTAAGTGTAACCTCTAGGATTATCAGTTTGAAACTTTGCTTTCAATTTATTTCAAGAGAAATGAAAGTAAATTTTATCAAGACTTTAAGAAGCAGAACTGAAAAATAATCCAGAAATGAATGAAACCAACCTAAGATTGGAGAGATGAGAAATTGATGGCACATTAGATAGACTCACCAAGTTGAAATAGATGCATGGTACATATTATCCACAAATATGAAATTTGTTAAGATCTGATGACAATATAGTTTTGTTATGTCTTTGCACCCTATATTTTAGTAAGTGAAGAAGAAAATTGAAAAACATTAACATGAAATCTACATAATAATTAAAGTAGCAAGAGAGATTTTTAAAAAATGTTAAATGACCCAATAATTTATCCCATCAATATCATCAGGCTTTATTATTAGATTACTAGTTATGGTGAACTTCCAGATGACCTGCCCCTTCATTGGTCAAGTTGATAATCTCAATTAAAATAAAGGAAGGCTTTTGTAGTTATTTTAAGATCCTAGAAGGCTACATAATCATTTGTGCACCTGCAGCATTGTCAAAGACTGGCAGCCAATCAAAACTTGCCCTTTTCTGAAGAATATATCTTTTCATTTTTCAAAATTTATTATTTGAAAAGTAATGATAAAAAATAATTTACCTGAATACTCATCAGTCATTGACCATCAAATAGTCTTTACATCATATATCATATTTTGCAAATAATTTGTTTAGAGTGAATCAGTTGATCAAACATTTAATTAGGATTAAATTCAGTTTACATTGTTGCACAACTTCCAGTCAAGATTCCCAAATATAAAAAGAGACATAAAATCTTTAAACCAATGTGTAATTGATGGGAAATGGATGTCCTTTCAAACTAAGCAAATATTCTGCGTGCAAAAATGGTCTGAGTTTAAAGCTGTTTGATCTCATTAGAATTTTATTCCTGAAAATTTGCCTATATATAAAATAACCTTTGCTGAATTAACTGTATAGAAACTTGTAAAAATATTAGTTAAAGCTGCCAAAATAATCTTCCATAGCTGTGAATACATGCCTAAACTCTTGAATAGCTTGGTATAAATTAACCATTTATAAATAATAAATGATAGCTGTTTATTTGGTACAGTCTGCTAAATTCTCTGTAAGTAAAAAAAGATCCAAAGCACTTCAGGCTGCAGGCCTATCTCTAAATAAAAGATGCTTTAACTGGATAGATGGCTGATTGGTTCTTTTGACAAATCAGATGTATTGTGCAGCTCTGCAACAGAGAAAACTGCATTAACTGTTGCTATTAATGGATCTAAATTCCACCCATGTTCTCTGTGTTGATTTAAATAAGATGAGCAAAGCAGAGTTTTAATGTCTTCTTGGCAGCTCAGTTTTGTACTGAACAAAATACTTTGTATAAAGAGTAAAAATTAGTTGTGATAATGGTGTATGTTAATAGCAAGGCTGCTACCCACTATCTTTTCTCCCAGTCCTAACATTTGACTACCATATCAGGAATCCAGAAGTTGAAGGGCAGGGCTATCATCAACTTCTCCAGTGGCCAAGGAATGCTCAGCACATCACAACTCTTTAAAATACTATGTTACCACTGATACTCCATACTTGCAGGGGGAACATCCATAGTAATAGTATAAGAAAGTAGTAAAGGACCCTATAGGTCTTCTAGTCCAAGCAGGAGACCCTATATCATTCTGCATAAGTGGTTATCCAATATCTTCTGAAATATTCCAGTGGTGGAATATTCACAAGTTCCAGAGGCAAGAGGCTAATTGTCCTCCCTGTCAGGAAATTTCTCCTAGGTTGGATCTCTCTTTCATATGTTTCCATACATTACATCTTGTCCTACCGTTAGGTGCTTTGGGGAATAGATTGAATCCCTCTTTTCTGTGACAGTCCCTCAAATATTGGAAGACTGCCATGTTTTTAATGAAAATCTCAAGATTGCAACAAGAAATCAGGACCTAGCAGTATTCAAAAGGCCCCAGTGACAGTTCTGTATAATCTCCAGAGAATTTCATTCAAGGTCAATGTTATGAACTAATAAAAGTGCTTAAATAAAGTTTTAACAAAGCTTAAAGAAAAAGCAGGGTTCTAATCCTGCACTTCTGATTGGTCGATAATAGTGATATCGGATTGGTCCATTCTGGAGAATCTGATTGGCTGTTAACGAGCCACTCTCATTGGTTCAAGGATTTAACACTTCCATGTTCTCATTGGCTAATAGGTCAGCAGCCTACCCTATAAAAGGGCTGCTGCTGCCCTCGGGTTTTGCTCTGTTCAGAATGATTAATAAAGAGTTGAAGTTCACTCTTCATTGCCAGACCACAGAGAAGCGACCTGTGAGTCAGGAACAATTGAACCGCCAATGGAACAACCACTCCTACAGAAATAAAACACTGGCCATTTTATTGAGAAGAAAAAAGGCACACCAAACCATTAGAATCGTTCACGCCTCATCACTAGATGCAAAGAAGATCTGAGTGAAGGTCACCATCGAAAACCAGCCTTGTGTGATGGAAGTTGATTCAGGATCGTCCCTCTCGATGGTTTCCTGGAAGACTCTTAAACAATTAATCCCTGCCGTCCTGCGTCAAGACCTCAGAGCCCAAAGAATCATACCCAAAGATTATCAGGGGAACCGAATTCCGGTCGTTGGATCCAGCCAAGTCCAAGTATCATTCAAAAATCATACTGCGTCATTACCACTGACCGTCGTCAACTGTGACCGGCCTTGCTTGTTAGGCCTTCAATGGTTCACCCCACTCGGGATCGAGGTAGCCGGCATTCACCAAACCAGAAGTGACGACTGGGAAGAGGCCATCGTCCAGGAGTTCCAGGACGTTTTTGCACACAAACTAGGCGAGTACAAGGGGACCCCGATATCATTTAACCTTAACCCTGAAGTAGCACCCATCCGCCTTAAGCCTCGTCGGCTACCTTTTGCCCTTAAACCAAAAATTGACGAGCAGCTCGATAAATTAATAGCCCAGGGTGTTTTAGAACCAACTGACCACGCTCGTTGGGAAACCCCAATTGTAACACCCATCAAACCGGATGGATCGTTAAGGATTTGTGGGGACTACTGGGCCACCCTCAATCACACCCTTCAACAGAACGCTTACCTGGTGCCGGTGAAAGAACACTTTCTCCATTCCCTGGGGGGTGGAAAAGTCTTCGCTAAACTGGATTTAGCACAGGCATACCAACAACTGCCTATAGATAAAAAAAACCGCAGAGGCACAGACAATTGTTATGCACCGAGGCACCTTTAAGTGCAACCGCTCCAATTTGGAGTGAGCGTAGCCCCAAGGATTTTTCAAAGTCTGATGCAAGGGATCAAGGGGGTCGTGCCATACTTTGATGACATTTTAATTGCTGCCCCGAATAGAGAAATACTAGAAAAGCGTCTTAAAATGGTCCTCCTGAAATTTAAAGACTCTGGCCTTAAGGTTAAAAAAAATAAATGTTAACTGTGCACTGATAAGGTAGAGTTCCTGGGGTACCTAATCAATAAACAAGGCATTCACCCCACTAACAGAAAACTAAGGGCAATCAAAAACACTCCAAGACCCAGAAATGGGACTGATCTCCAAGCTTTCCTGGGGCTCATTAACTTTTACAACACCTTCTTGCCCCAGAAAGCGATCGTAGCTGAGCCACGACAAAGACTTCTCAAGAAAAAGGCAACCTGGGTCTGGGGACACCGCAAGGAGCACGCATTCCGACAAGTGAAAAACTTACTTACCTCAGATGCTGTTTTAATGCAGTATAACGAGACTCTGCCTTTAACAATTACATGTGATGCGTCACCATTTGGAGTAGGAGCCATTTTGAGTCATGTGTTACCAAATGGTAGTGAGGCCCCTATTGCCTATTTTTCAAGGACCTTATCAAAGGCTGAATGTAACTATAGCCAGATGAGATCACCGTGCACTTTGGCCAATCGCAGCGCGGCGCTTGCAAGTATGCTAATGATTGTACAGAACACTCCTCCCCTCTTGGTACATCCTACGTAATGTAGTTCCGTAAGTAGACGGGGCTTCGTACTTGCCTACTTGACCTGCGCAAGTTAGTTGTTGCTTGGCTCCCGGCCAGTTCGGTCGGGTTCTGTGTTGCTCTCTGCCTTGTTGATGGAACCGCCTGGAAGGCCTCGCCGGGCCTTTCATCGCAGCTCCCTCCTGGTCTACCCGGGCTGGTTGAGCTGCGGTTGTTGCCGCTCCCGCCTGGTCTTTCTGGGCTGGTCGAGCTGGCCTGGCTGCTTCTCCCTGATGAAGCTTCGAGCTGGCTGCGTTCCAGTGAGTATAGCTGGTTTCTTTCTATTGATTTTTGGTTCCTGGGGTATTCCCTCTCCTCTTGGTTTGTGTTATGGGGGCTGTCTGTGTCTGTTTGCATGTTGGTTGTGTTTTCCGTGGTTGTCCTCGATCTTATTTGATCGATGTGGCGTTTCCATGCTCGTCCATCAGTTGTTTGCAGGTGGTACGAGTGGGGACCTGTCAGCTGGGTTATAGTTGTCAGTACCCAAAGTGGATATCCGGTAAGGTTCTTTGCGTAGACTGCATCACCTGGGAAGAATGTTCGGTTTTTGCTTGAGGAGTTTGGGGGTTTTTCTGGGTTTTATGTGGGGTGCAGTCTGTCGAGTGGGGACCTTAATTTTCTCCCCATTAATAGTTCTGCTGGGCTTTTGTTGGTGGTCTTGTTCGGGGTTATGTGTTGTATAAAGAGCATTTTGTTTATTTTTTCTTGGATTTCCCCGTGTTCAATTTTTTGGATGGTTTTTTTTTTTGTGAATTGAACCATCTGTTCTGCCCTCCCGTTCGCGGCCGGATGTGTCGGTGCTGTCAGTGCGTGTTGTGTGCCCAGTTCCGCTAGGAATTTTTTGAATTCCAGCGAGGTCCGTTATCCGACACGATGACATCTGGGAGGCCGAGGGTTGCGAACAGCTTGCTGAGTTCCTTGGTCACGGCTTCCGTGGTGGTGGTTTTCATGTTGCTTACCTCCAACCAGTTGGAGTAAGCATCTACCATGATAAGGAATATATGTCCTTTCGTGGGCCCGGCAAAATCTATGTGAGTCCTGGACCATGGTCCCCTGGGTGTTTCCCATTCCAGGATTGGCGCTGTGGGAGGGCTTGGTCTGGTTTCTTGGCAACGTTTGCATGTTGCCACCCAAGTCTCGATTTGCTTATCCATCCCTGGCCACCAGGAGTAACTCCTGGCCAGGGCTTTTGTTCTAACTATGCCCGGGTGCCCCTCGTGTAACAACTCCAATACCTTCCCTTGTAACCTTTCCGGAATAACAACCCTATCCCCCCAAAGTACACAATCTTTTTGTAATGAGAGTTCTGTTTGCCGGTTCCGGAATGTCCTGAATGATTCGTCATCATCCTTTTCTGGCCACCCCTTTTCTACCCAATGTAACACCCGCGCCAGATGTTTGTCTTTATTAGTCTCGTGGGCAATGTCTGACGTGGTTATGGGTAGATTGGGCGGAGTCTCTATGCTGAGGGTGGCTGTCGTGGGTGCTGGGTCGGTGTCTAGGTCAGGTAACAGTGTGCGGCTCAGGGCATCTGCGTGGGTGATTGTCTTTCCCGGTCAGTGTGTGAGCCGGTAGCTGCAGGTGGCAAGGAATTTGAACCACCTTGTCATTCTAGGAGAAAGAATGTTCAGGGTGGTCCTGTTCCCTGCCAGGATTCCCAGCAGCAGCTTGTGGTCGGTGATGATGGTAAATGTGTGGCCGTAGAGGTACTCGTGGAACCTCTTCACTGCAGCGACGATAGCCAGGGCCTCTTTGTCCAGTTAACTGTAATTTCTCTCCGGTTTGGTGAGTGTCCTTGAAAAGAAGGCGATGGATGCTTCTTTTCTGTCGGGGAGTGTGTGGCTGAGGACGGCACTGATGCCGAAAGGTGAGGCATCGCATGTGACGGCAAGTGGTAGGGTCTTGTTGTATTGGATTAGGATGGCATCTGAGGTGAGCAGGTCCTTGGTTTTGCTGAAAGTGGCTTCCTCATGTTTCCCCCAAGTCCATGTGGCCGCCTTGTCCAAAAGCCTATGCAAAGGATCTGCTGCAGTCACCTTTTGGGGCAGGAAAACATTATAAAAATTAAGCAATCCTAGAAATGCCTGCAGTTCCATTTTATTCCATGGTGTTGGGGCTTCTTTAATGGCTCTGATTTTTTTCGTGGTTGGGTGGATACCGTGTCAGTCTAGGAGGTATCCCAGGAACTCGACCCGCTCTGTGTACAGCTGGCATTTCTCTTTTTTCACCTTTAGCCCGGCCTCTTTGAATTTGGTTAGTACCTCCCTTAGACAACCCTCTAGTTCTTGTTGGTTGGCCTCTGACACTAGTACGTCGTCGAAGTAGGGCACCACCCCCTTAATTCCTTGCAAGAGTCTTTCCATGAGGCTCTGGAAAATTCCCAGAGCCACGCTGACTGCAAACTGGAGTCTGTTAAAGCGAAATACTCCCCGGTGGGTGACTATGGTCTGCGCCTCGGCGGTTTCTGTGTCGACCGACAACTGTTGATAGGCTTGTGACAGGTCGAGCTTCGCAAAGACCTTGCCTCCCCCCAGTGAGTGTAGAAGTTGCTGCACTACTGGGACGGGGTAGGCGCTTTGTTGTAAGGCGCAATTTAGGGTGGCCTTATAGTCCCAGCAGATTCTAACTGACCTGTTGGGCTTGACTGGGGTGACTATGGAGGTCTCCCACTGGGCGTGATCGATTGGTTGTAGGACCCCTTGTTTGACGAGCTTGTCAATTTGCTCATCGATTTTTGGCCGGTACCCGCCGTGGTTTTAGGCGTATTGGGGAAATGCTGGGGTCTAGGGTGAAGGAAATAGGGGGCCCTCGGTACTTGCCTAGGGTGCCATCGAACACTTCCCGGAAGTCCCGTGCCAGTTGCTCTTCCCAGTCGGCATCTGCGACATGGTCGACTCCCATAACCTCGATCCCAAGTGGTGCGAACCACTGTAGTCCCAAAAGGCTGGGGCGGTCTCGGTGCACAATCATCAGGGGAAGCTTTGCTGTGTGGCCCTTGAAGGTCACTTCGAACTGTCTGGTTCCAACTACTGGGATGCGGTTCCCCTGGTAGTCTCTGAGGATTAGTTTCTGGGTTTCCAACCTCCTCTTGTGGATTTCCGGCACCAAACGCCTGATTTCTCACCAGGCAACCATGGAGAGGTAGGACCCGGAGTCCACCTCCATTTTGCATGGTTCGCCTTCGATGCCCACTTCCACATATACCTTCCGGGAGTCTGTGGTGGATGAGTGGCCGATGACAACCATCTGGTGGGTTTCCTCTCTTCAAAGCGGTTTCGCCGCTTTGTCGGTTCCGTCCGTCTCGGTTCCAGCGATTTTCGGCTTGGCAGTCTCTGGCCCTGGGGGGGGTGCCATCTCGTCTCCGGTTGCTGTGATCTCGCTGATGGGGGATGTAGGCTTTTCTCAGTCGGCAGACTCGGGCGATATAACCTTTTTTATCGCAGTGTCGGCAAATCGCATCGAAAAACCGGCACTCCGATCAAGGGTGGTCGCCTCCGCACCCAGCACAGGTGGTCCCCGACTTACGACTTTGCCGATCGCGCCAACCTTGTCCCATCTGGAGCCGATGTATTTCTTCTTCCTCATCCGGAGTGTCGGAGGCGGAGTGGAAGTCGCCATGATGGGTGGTGGTTTCCCGGTGGCTTGCTTCTGGGTGAGCCTCGGTCGCTCGGCCCATCTCGGTGGTCGCGGTGCGTTCCCCGGTGTCCGGTCTCCGCATTCGATTCACCGATTTCCAGGTTGCCTCGGCTGCGGTGGCTTCAGCGAGGGCGTCAGCGAGGGCAATGTCACCTTTTGCCATCAGCCGGCTTTGTAGGACTGGGTCTCTGAGTCTGAGCATGACACGGTCCCGCAAAGCCTCGTCCATGTCCGAGAACCCGCACATACCCCCTAGGCTCCGTAGATCAGCGACAAAGTCGCTGATGCTCTCTGGTCCCGCCGGTAGAAATCGTGCTGCCTGATGAGGGTGGGCACAGCGGGGGCATATTAGTTTTGGAGAAACGGCTCGAGGTCGGCCCAGTCCATCTCCTTCATGTCCCCGGGTTTTGCGAGAGCTTTTGCCATCTTGAACACTGCGGGCCTGCAGTGTGTTAGGAAGACGGCTCTTTTCTTCTGCCCGGTTGCATCCTTCAAGTTGCTACTTTCAAGGAACATTAGGAATCAGTCTGTGTACGATTCCCAGTCCTCAGTAGCTGGGTTAAAGGTTGTGGGCGGTGCGATGCTGGCCATCTTGTTGGTCTCGCTTCCTCATGACACGTGCTTGATGGGGTTAGTCTCGGGATCCCATCCTCGTCGCCAGTGTCGTGTCCGTCGCGGGAAAGGAGACTTGGAGCCAGTGACTCAGTTTCAGCTCTTTATTAGGTCCCGAGATCGGCTCTGAGTTTAAAGGGAAAAACAGCGGCTTTTATTCTCTGGCCGTGGCAACCCTGGCCAATGGCACCGCTTTGAATCTCCCGCGATTAGTTCCCACCAATCGCGGGAGATTCGTTACGGGCCAATCAGTGCGGCTTGCTCGGCCAATGAGATCGCCGTGCGCTTTGGCCAATCGCAGCGCGGCGCTTACAAGTATGCTAATGGCTGTACAGAACACCTGGCATGCAGTCCCCTGCTGACTGAGTATTGCCAACCAAATGTAGCTTTTGACAAAAATGGTTGCTTTCTCCTGCCTTAACTTGGTCTACTGTTCACAGAGAATAATGTTCTTTTATCAATGTCAAATAAGATTCAATTGGGACTTTTATATGTGGAATGGGGAGTGGGGAGAATGGGGCAGGGTGAGTAATGCTAAGTCTTCTTCCACATTGATTGGCTTTACAGAAGTGAAATAATGATTTAGATAGGAAAAAATTGCTTAATGTCAAGCTAAGGCCATAGGGAGAAAGGCTAGATATCTCAAACCTCCTTCCCCCCAAAACAAAATTAGTGTTCACACTCTAGTGTAGGCACTTCGTAATTACAACTGATACCACCAACTTTGCTTGAAGGTCTCCTTCCTTTAACTCCATGTCTGAAACAGAACTCTCATAATTGTATTCCCGTAAAAGGTAAATATGGAAATAATTTTTATAATGAAACCTCCTATTTGCACAATACAGCAATGTGTGATTGGAGGTTCCATCCTTCTTTCCTTGCTTGGGAGAGGCCAATCTCACAAGAGCTAAACACAAAGTTTATTTACAACTTTCCCCCTCCCGCAAAAGATACAACATATGGAACCTGATTTACAAAAATACATGCAGTGTTCTTGACAAATTACACGATGGTGTTGATTTCTTCTAATCAGAGGACCTCTGCTTCTAAATTAGACTACATCTTATAAGAAGTTAAGAAATCTTCTTGAGATTTCACAGAAAATCCTAACCTGTCCAAGAAAGTAAGAACACAAGATATGATGACTTCAGTGGTAGACCCATGATGTCATGTATCATCATGTGATGATTTAAGTCAACAGGTGGTGTTAGACATGATGATTTAAGCAGTATGCAGAATCAAGATCAAAATTCTAACACAGCACCCTGTCTAAATGTGATTGCCTCTTATTTTCTAAACAGAATCCTCTTGCAGCAAAAATTTTCTGCATCTGTTCGGGCTCCCTGGCTTCTTGGGGTAATTCCAGTTGGTATAAGAGCCACCCAGAAAATGGACACCCCATTAGTTTCTCAGCTCCGGCACAGAGAGCTCTTGCTCCAGTTCCCTGGAACTCTGACTCTTGTCTTTTAAAGAGCAATCTTCTTTCCTTGTTGAGGAAAGGGAAGAGTTGGAGGGATCTCTTGGAGCCCACATGGCCAAAATTAGATTTTACCCACCTGAATGTTCAGATGTTGACTGGCTTTGAATGTTACTTTACAACATACATTTTTTATGATGATGATAATTAGTTTGAATACATGGTGTTCTGTCCCATCATTAGCATTCTTGAGATCCCTGCGCTTTGATTGGCCAAAGCGCGGGGCACTCTGATTGGTTAGGCGAGCCGCGCCGATTGGCTCGCTAAGAATCTCCCGCGATTGGTCTGTTCGAATCGCGGGAGATTCAAAGCGGTGCAATTGGCCACAGCCGCCGCGGCTAAGGGAATAAAAGCCACGAACTTTTTCTATAGCGCCAGTTCGGTTCCTACACGAATAAAAGAGCATGATTTGAAGTCACCGACTCCTGGCATCATTTTTGAGGACACAACACTGGCGACGAAGGTGGGATCCAGACCCTGAACCGAACCACATGTCCGACGGAAGCCAGACAAATCTCCACGATGGCGAAAATTGCAACCCCCGCACCCTTCAACCCCGCCACCAAGGACTGGGAATCGTACTCCGAACGATTCCGCATGTTCCTCGAGTGCAGCGATCTGAAGGACGTCACTGGCCCCATGAAGTGCACCGTCTTCCTGACCCACTGCGGGACCGAGGTATTCAAGATGGCCAAGGCACTTATGCCAAACCCGCCGACGCGACCGCAATGGACTGGGACGTCCTCGAGCCAATACTTCGGCGGCACGACGCTCCAGAGGTACCCATCCTGATCCGACGCAACGAATTCTACCGTCAGGACCAACGGTCGGGTGAGAGTTTCAGTGACTTCGTCGCCGAACTACAGCACCTAGGGGGGCTGTGCGAATTCGACAACCTGAACGACGCCCTGCGAGACAGAATCGTGCTCGACCTGTGGGACCCCGTCCTCCACAGCCGGCTGATGGCCAAGGGCAACATCAGCCTTTCAGACACCCTCACCACAGCCGCAGCCGCTGAAGTGACCCGAACATTCGCCGACCGCATGCGCCAACCGAACACTGGGGACCGCAGAGGGAACAACCACCCTGCAAGGTCGGCCAAGGCCCAACCCGAGACGACCACCCACCAGGGCGATTTCCACTCGGTATCGGGCACTTCCGATGACGAGGAGGAAATTCATCGCCTCCAGACAGGCCGCGACCCACGGAACCGGCAGGGTCGTAAGTCAAGGACCAACTGTGCCGGTTGCGGAGGCGACCACCCCAGGTCTGAATGCCAGTTTTTCGAGTCGATCTGCCGGCATTGTGACAAGAAGGGACACATCGCCTGCGTCTGCCGCCTTAAAAAGAACCGCAGCCCGCCCCAATGGGACCAGAGCGAATGGAGGAGAGAGAGCACACCACCCCGGACCAGAGATCGCCCCTCTGACAACAGATGGGACCGGAACGGACAATCCCTACGAGGCGGCGATACCCGGCGAAGAGAGGAAACCCATCAGACAGTGACCATCGGCCACGCCACAACCAATGACGCCCGGAAGGTCTACGTGGAGGTAAGCATCGAGGGCGAGCCATGCAAAATGGAGGTGGACTACGGGTCCTACCTCTCCATGATAGCATGGCATGAAATAAAGCGCTTGGTGCCTACCCTCCAAAGAAGAAGCCTAGACAGCCAGAGACTAATCGTAAAGGACTACCAGGGAAACCGCATCCCGGTAGTCGGAACCGGACAGTTCAACGTAACATACAAAGGGCGCACCGAAAGGCTTCCCCTGACAATTGTCGATCGCGACCGCCCAAGCCTACTGGGACTGCAATGGTTCGCCCCGCTCGGCATCGCAGTCACAGGAATCGACCACGTCACCGACGACAGCTGGGAGCAACAACTGGCCGGGGAATTCCAAGAGGTCTTCGACGGAAACCTAGGCAAGTACCGAGGGCCCCTTATATCATTTAGCCTAGACCCAAACGTCCCCCCAAGACGCCTGAAACCAAGGCGGGTGCCATTCGCACTTAAACCCAAGATAGACGAGCAAATTGACAAGCTCGTCAAGCAAGGGGTCCTACAGCCAATAGACCACGCCCGGTGGGAGACCCCCATAGTCACCCCGATCAAGCCCGATGGGTCGGTGAGGATTTGTGGGGACTATAAGGCCACCCTAAATGGCGCGTTGCAACAAAGCGCCTACCCCGTCCCAGTAGTGCAATACCTACTGCATTCACTGGGAGGGGGCAAGGTTTTTGCCAAACTCGACCTCGCCCAGGCATACCAACAGTTGCCAGTCAACGAGGAAATGGCAGAAGCGCAAACCATAGTCACCCACCGGGGAGCATTTAAATGCAACTGGCTCCAATTCGGAGTCAGCGTGGCACCGGGAATATTCCAAAGCCTAATGGAAAGACATCAGGGCATCAAGGGGGTGGTACCTTACTTCGACGACGTCTTAGTGTCGGCGCCCAACCAAGCCGAACTAGAGGGTCGCCTAAGGGAGGTCCTAACCAAATTCAAAGAAACCGGGCTCAAAGTAAAGAGGGAGAAATGCCAATTATACACGGAACGGGTTGAATTCCTAGGATACCTCCTAGACCAGGGGTAAGGAACGTTGGCTCTTTTATCACTTACGGACTTCAACTCCCAGAATTCCTGAGTGAGCCATAAAAGGTTCTCCATCCCTGGCCTACTGGTTTTTTCAGTTGTGAGGGAAATCAATTTTTGACTTGAATGGGACTGTTTAATATACAAATGTAGGACATATTTTTATATATATTCTTTGTATGTCCTACATTTGTATATTAAACAGTCCCATTCAAGTCAAAAATTGATTTCCCTCACAACTGAAAAAACCAGTAGGCCAGGGATGGGGAACCTTTTATGGCTCACTCAGGAATTCTGGGAGTTGAAGTCCATAAGTGATAAAAGAGCCAACGTTCCTTACCCCTGTCCTAGACCGTCACGGCATTCACCCCACAAACCAAAAAATCAAGGCCATCAAAGAAGCCCCCACACCCAAGTCGAAGACGGAACTACAGGCATTCCTGGGGCTACTTAACTTTTACAATGTTTTCCTGCCCCAAAAGGCGATGGTGGCGGAGCCTTTGCACAGGCTCCTGGACAAGGCAGCGACTTGGACTGGGGGGAAACGCGAGCAAGCCGCCTTTCAAAGAACAAAGGACCTCCTCACTTCGGATGCCGTCCTTATACAGTACAATGAGACCCTACCTCTGGCCGTCACATGCGACGCATCACCCTTCGGTGTCGGCGCTGTCCTCAGCCATACCCTCCCCGACGGAAAAGAAGCACCCATCGCGTTCTTTTCAAGGACCCTCACCAAACCGGAGCGGAACTACAGCCAGCTGGACAAAGAGGCTCTGGCTATCGTTGCCGCAGTAAAAAGATTCCACGAGTATCTCTACAGCCGGACATTCACCATCATAACCGACCACAAGCCGCTGCTGGGAATCCTTGCAGGGAACCGGGCCACCCCGAACATTCTGTCTCCCCGAATGACAAGGTGGTCCGAGTTCCTGGCGGCCTACAACTACGGACTCATACACAGACCGGGTAAGACGATCTCCCATGCAGACGCCTTAAGCCGCTCGCCGCTACCGGAACCTGACACCGACCCAGCACCCACGACGACCACCTTCAGTATAGAGACTCTACCCAACCTACCCATAACCGTGTCAGACATTGTCCGAGAGACTAATAAAGACAAACGTCTGGCGCGGGTGTTGCATTGGGTAGAGAAAGGGTGGCCAGAAAGGGACAACGACGAGTCCATCAAGACATTCCGGCAAACGGAACTCTCATTATTAAAAGGGTGCATACCATGGGGGGATAGGGTGGTCATTCCAGAAAAACTACAAAGGAAGGTTCGGGAACTATTACACGAGGGGCACCCTGGCATCGTTAGGATTAAAGCCCTGGCCAGAAGTTACGCTTGGTGGCCAGGGATGGACAAACAAATTGAGACCTGGGCAGCAAGGTGCCAACGATGCCAGGAAACTAGGCCAAGAGCACCCACAGCACCCGTCCTAGAATGGGAAACCCCAAGGGGACCTTGGTCTAGGATCCACATAGACTTCGCCGGGCCCACAAAAGGACACACCTTCCTTATAACAGTAGACGCTTACTCCAACTGGCTGGAGGTAAGCAACATGAAAACAACAACCACGGAGGCCGTGATCAAGGAACTCGGCAAACTCTTTGCAACGCACGGCCTCCCAGACGTCGTCGTTTCCGACAATGGGCCCCAATTCACCTTGCTGGAATTCGAAAAATTCCTAGCGGAAAGGGGCATCCGCCACGCGCTGACAGCACTGGCGCACCCGGCGGCGAACGGTAGGGCGGAATGGATGGTGCAATTCACTAAGAAAACCATCCGGAAAATAGACCACGGGGAGATCCAGGATAAAATAAACAAATTACTCTTCACCCAACACATAACCCCAAATACCACAACGAATAAGAGCCCAGCCGAACTATTAATGGGGAGGAAATTAAAGTCCCCACTCGACAGATTACACCCCACGTATAACCCGGAGAAGCCCCCAGACTCAAACAGCAAACACCGAACTTTCGCACCAGGCAACCCCGTATACGCAAGAAACCTGACGGGAGACCCGTTATGGGTACCGGCCGTCATCACACAAATAACAGGCCCACACTCGTACCGGCTACAAACAACAGACGGACGAGCATGGAAACGCCACATCGACCAATTAAGGTCGAGGACGACCACCCAAGAAACCACCGACGCACAAGCAGGCAAAACCAACCCCCACAACACAAACCAAGGGGGGAGGGAATACCCAGGGGACCAAAACCAAAGAAGAAGAAACCAACCATACTTACCGGAAAGCAGCCAGCACGACCCCTCGCCAGGAAGAGACAGCCAGGCCAGCTCGACCGACCCGGGGAGTCCGAGCGGGAGCGGCGAAACCCGCAGCTCAACCAACCCGGGAGACCCAGGAGGGAGCTACGGAGAGCGGCCCGGCCCGACCGACCAGCCGGTTCCCACGACGGCATCCAGAGAAGCAGAGACCCCGACCGAACTGGCTGGGATCCAACCTACGACTGAGGTGCGCAGGTCCAGTAGGCTAAGACGGAGCCCCGCCTACCTACGGGACTACGCGACGTAAGGACTAAACCAAGAGGGGAGGGGTGTTCTGTCCCCTCATGAGCATTCTTGAGATCCCCGCGCTTTGATTGGCCAAAGCGCGGGGCACTCTGATTGGTTAGGCGAGCTGCGCCGATTGGCTCGCTAAGAATCTCCCGCGATTGGTCTGTTCAAATCGCGGGAGATTCAAAGCGGTGCCATTGGCCGCAGCCATGGCGGCTAAGGGAATAAAAGCCGCGAACTTTTTCTATAGCACCAGTTCGGTTCCTACACTAATAAAAGAGCATGATTTGAAGTCACCGACTCCTGGCATCATTTTCGAGGACACAACACATGGTTCCCAAGATCTGAACTGTCTTAATTAAGGAGCAAGATATTTTTGCTCTGAAACTACTTTTAAATGACTGGATTAAAGGGAAATTCTATTGAAACAAGCTACAGCTTGTTTAGAATCAATGTGAAACCCTGCCTAAGCACACAACCAATTTCCATGAGGTGCAGAAAATAATTATGAGAGATGCCGTTGGGCCAAGAATTGCATCCGTAGCTATTGACAAATAATTCATTTCTCATCCCCTTCATTGGACCTAATAAGAAAAAGACTGTAAATATTCACACAGTTGAATTGGATGTGAGAGCATGGAATGGTTTAGCAGTTTTTTTCCATTGTGCATTGTTTGCTATGTGTGCCTTTAGAAACTTTGGGGAGAAATGAAATGTGGAATTGCCTATTTCACACCTGTCTTCCTTGCATTTTCAAATTGTATTTGAATTGTTATATCTGTGTTGTGTTTTTGAGGATTATACTGCTATATCTTTCAGGCTTTGAAAAGTGATTTGAAATGTAGAGGTTAACATTGATCTAGTCGTTTGTTTTTAAATTTTGTTTGCCATCTTGTATATGTTCTGGAGGAGATTAATGGAGTAAAAATAAAAATAACCAGAAATGACATTAAAAATATTGAGTGAAATTGTACAAAAAATGATCCCCAAAGTCCAGCTATTTTCATTCAGTTTTGTTTTAGAAGTGAACCAAACTTCTAGAGGACAATAAACTTAGACTGGCTGCTATTTTGTATTTCTTAAAAAAAAAAAAAAGCCACTGTAAAGATAAATGCTGTCTATCTTGTAATTTATTGGTAATTATTAAAAAAAAAAAAAACACCACTCACTCTGAATGACTTGGTGAATCGTTCCTATAGCAACTCACATTATACAAATAATTCAGCTGAAAACCTCCAGCTGAAAAAGAAGGCAGCAGTTAAAGTTGCTAATTCTCTCTCTCTCTCTCTCTCTCTCTCTCTCTCTCTCTCTCTGTGTGTGTGTGTGTGTGTGTGTGTATGTGTGAAGGCTGACTCATTAATGTACCTATACTTGCAATGTGACAACAGAAACAAAGGGAGGGGGAGGAAAATGCTTGGAATGTATTCGGAACTGGGAGGAAGGCGAGGAATTTATGTGAGCCATTTGCAACCTGAGAAGATCTTGATACTTCTAGGCCATGTGATGAGAATCTTCCAAAGATGCAGACAGTCTGCTGGATTGGTAGACAATGAACAATGGGTGACCAGAATGGAAAAAAGGCTAAATTAACTATGCTGTTTTTCATGTGAAAACCTCAGAGTTAGCTTTGCTTCTTCTGTGCCTGTATGGCTCTATTAGTGAAGTTATATAATGCCAATGACATGGTTGACACACAGTGTATGTGTACAGTTCGCTCTCCCATGCAACTTTAGGCTTATAAATTAGATATAAAGAAATAAATATTCTATTATTATTTTTTTAGAAAATATTGTGAAGATCTCAACATTGTTTGTGCAAAAGCAGATGTAAGGTTTAGAAGGCATTCTGTTGCATTGAAGGAAAGAATAACCAAAAGTCCCAACCAATATAGTTAATTCTGAGCTTGAAGTACCAATAGTTTGATTTGTCAGTTTAGGCATCTTTCTGTGCTCTAAGAAATGTATCCCTTACTAATTTTCAAATATAGCTAAATGGACAGAAATCCATAATTGTTTTGCAGAATTTAATGAAAACAGTTTACTTTAGAGACTCAAAATAAGGTGAAGGGTGATTATATTATATTATATTATATTATATTATATTATATTATATTATATTATATTATATTATATTATATTATATTATATTATATTATATTATATTATATTATATTATATTATATTATATTATATTTATTATATTATATTATATTATATTATATTATATTATATTATATTATATCATATCATATCATAATATTATATTATTATATTGTTAGTTTTCTGACTCTTTTTCAACCTTAGCAATTTAAAAATTATTGTAATATATTGAAGCTATATGCACTACCAATAATAACATCTCATGTTCTGAAACAATATGCATTTTAATGCAATCAGAATCATGCATATTTCTCAACTTTTCTCCAGTTGTTTTCAGTTGGGTGTAAACCTAAGGAGCCTTTTCAAAAAGGAATACAAATGAGAGGCTGATTACAAAGTTGTATATGCAGAAATTTGGCTCATAAAGTTAACTTGCCTTTGCAGGAAAATTAATAGCAATTAATAAAAGATGCATGTGTGGAGAATAGATGATTTGGGGAAAATGACTTAGAACAACTGAAGCATTATTTCAGTAGTAATGGGAGACATAGTTTGTCTTATGATTTTCAGCGGCAAAAAAATCAATCTGGGTATTAAATCAAACTGGGTGAAAAATACAATTTATTCACAGGATGAAACCAATGACCCTTCTCAACAATTTTATTTTCTTCTTCGGCATTTTGTCTAGCATGCTTTAGGAACAAGATACTTCATTTAGTAGACACATCTCTAATGCATTTGACATGTATCTGAATTTTTTAAAAAATATAGCATAATAGCTAGACATATACATCATTCAAGAATGTGGTCAAAGTGTCAAGTTAAAAAAAAAAGCCTTTAAAAATAAAGTTGAATAAATGTCATTGCAGCTTCCCATGTCAAGCATCTATAGAAAGTTAGATCATAACCCTAAATTCATCATTTCCTGGCAAAACATATTTTGCATGCTAGAGAGGGTTTTATAGAGAACCATATCCAATTTTTAAAAACAAACTGATGAACAAATCTACTCTCAAATTCCTAAACCTGGTAGACAAAAAAGCTACTTTGTAGAAAGGAAAAGAATCAGCTGTAAATAAATGCATCTATTAAACATCCCAAAACATAATTTCAGTAGTTAAAAGCACAGCAGATTTCATCATACTCTTCTTCATCACCCACACAAAATAAAAATCACACAAAATCCCTGAAATTCAATAAAATTCAATACATTATAGAGAAACTTCAAAATATTGGTTTAAATATGTAAAATTGTGCAACACTACAACAGACATCATTTGCAATATATTATATGTTCCTGTAAAAATCAGAGCAAAGACCCTCTTCTAAAAGAGGACTACTGTTGAAAAAACTTTTACCATATATTCCTCACTTCAGATAATGGATGAGATGTGGAAACCATGCACATATTTAGTTTTAAAGGTTCAAGACATATAGAAAAGGTTGCAATAGATTACAAAATCTAACCAAATGCTACCTAAATTTTCCAGCTAGACAATGAGGAAGGCACTTCAGTTCTATTGCCAAGAAGACTGCATGGATGCAACCAGAAGTTGAGTTTGATATGATGGAAGGATGAGTTTCATCGTAAACTATTATCAGACACAAAAGACCAGGACCACCTAAGAAGTTCCAATTGGTACTGGATAAGGGTCATTTAAATTCAAGAGGGGTTGGACTTAGTCTGTTTGTGCTATGTAGAGACTCTAGGCTGATTCCTCTTTTGACTCTGCCCCCATATTCTGCCATTCCTTCTCCTACACTTATGGTATCAAGTCACTTAGGACTTTTTCCAGCTGTGCTTCCAATGCAGGCTTTTGTCATGGAATTGCACCGTCTCATTCATGGATTTAAAGAAAACAGTTATCTAGAAGATGTTATCTTCTATGTGTCATTTTCTCGTGTTTTCCCACTGCTTGCTACATTCTGTCTCCTTATTAGGAAAAAAAATAACCTTTTACAAACAGAATGTTAGTAGCTCTAAGAGCTATTTGTCTACCTGCATGTTCAGTTTGGCCTAGGGAACAAATTCAAAGCCCGTGAAGGCAACAGAGGGGTGAAAACATCTAGTCTGAGTCAGCTCTGTTGCAATTATATTTTGCATTAACTGAATCTGCTTCAGCAGCAGTCCCATGTGTAATGTAGCACAATTATCTGAATGGGAGTTTATGAGATTATGCTTCCCCCCAACTCAACTTTCCATTTCCAGATAGGACTGCAGTTGAGATATCAACCACACCTGGTACAAAGCACCACATGCTGTCAAAAGCACTTAAGATTAATTCATTTATTAAATATCTACACCACCATCTCATCTAAGTGACTCTGGGTGGTTTACAACAACAACAAAAAAAAAAAAAACCCATGTAAATACTGTACATTAATAAAAGCATAGCTTTAAAAACCAAGTTTAAAAAAGAAGTTAAAATCTACAAATAAAAATCAATCAGTTTATATATAATTCAAGAGCTAGAAGGTTAACAAGACAATGAGAGTATCTTCAGGCCATCAGCCATCCCCAGCATCATATTTTTAGACAAGCCAGGTTTAAATACTCCCCCAGAAAAAAAATAGAAGAATGGGGGCTTGCCTTACCTCTTTGGGGGTAAGATGTTCCATAAGGCAGGGCCAGCCACTGAGAAGGCTCTCCTCCTAAATTCTGCCAGTCAAATCTCCCTGACGACATAATATGTAGCATGTCCTCCCAGTTTGACCACGTGGGATGGGCCTATCTCATGCCATTAATGGGTTTAAAGGTGATAGCCAACACTTTGAATTGGACACCCAGTGCAGTTCAATGAAGCAGAGGTGTTATACGTGCCACCTCCTAGTAAAGCCTCAAACTGCTTGCATTGCAGCATTTTACATCAATTGCAGCTTCTGGATACTCTACAAGGGTAGCTCCACAAAGAGAGCATTGCAGTAATGGGAACTAGGACTGTGAGGAGAGCTTCTCCATTCAGGAAGAAGCACAACTGACACAGAAGTAGAGCAAAGGTCCTCTTAATCACTACCACCTGCTCCTTAAACAAGAATTGTGAGTCCAGAAGGATCCCAGATTATGCCCCAAGCTCATCTGGGGCCATGCTACCACACCTAAAACCAGAGAAGGTAAACTTCCAGATACAGAGGAGCCACGTACTCATAGCCACTCCATTTAACCAGAGTTTGGCTGAATTAATTCTTGGGAACTTTCATTGGAAACATAGTCTTCTCCAGTCTAGCTTAAATATCCCTCTTTTGATCTGAGCAATCATCGAGCAGCAATACTCCTTCACTTTCCTTGCAGCTCATTCTTTCAGGGGATTCAGGTCCAGTGCTATTTTTTGCCTAACCTGAAGAGAGAAGTAGAATTATGTATTGTTTTTATTCAGTATACGAAACAGTTCATTTAGCTAATTCATGTTTAACAAACCTGTTACCATGTTACCTTGGTACTCATCATTAATTGGTTTCAGGCACTGCAATAAATACAAGGAATGAAGGATACCAAACAAATTTTTCCCATTAGGAATAATGTAATGAGTCACAAGGTAGCTGAACCTGCTGAGTACCGGGATAAAATGTTTGTGTAAAAATGTGTCAAGTACCAAATTCAATGAGTTTCTAAGAAGTTGAATACCAAGGTACTACTGTATTTAGTAGGACCTTCCTATAATCGGAAGATGGAACATACAGATGGGGATTTTGTTGGGAAGATACTAGAGATCTAAACGAAAATATCCATGCTACTCAATTCTATGAGGCTATTGTAGAATTCTCAGAATCACCACACTGGCCCTATTGCAAGGTTGGGGCAAGTTTGGTATTTAGTAGGTTCTGACCAGTTCTGGAAAACCGGTAGTGGAAATTTTGAATAGTTTAAAGAACCAGCAAATACCACCTCTGATTGGAGATTTTACAGTATCCTTCCCCTGCCACGCCCACCAATCACGCCCACAGAACCGGTAGTAAAAGAAATTGAATCCCACCACTGGTTGGGGGGCAGAAACAGGGATCTGTTGCTCCTCACAGTAAGGTACCAAGAGTTAAGGTGCTCAATGCTCACTCACACATTCATTACAACATATGTGCTGCTGAAGATGGGTGATGGAATGAATGGGCTGGAGAAGTCTGAAAGCTGCAGAATTGTATATGAAAATGGTTCATATATACCCAACCTGGCAACTCCCAGTTCACATGCTGGATGGGGAATTCTGGAAGTTGAAGTCCACATATCACAAAGTTGCCAAGGTTGGGAAACACCGGCTTAGTAGATGAGTCAGAATCCGACAGAAAAAAACCCCAACCTCTTTCTCCACTGGAAGATAGAAACTAGCATTTGCAGGTGACAGCTTTCCACAGAGAAAGATATGTTTGGCAAATGAGAAAACTAAAGGGGAAAACAAGACATAGGAATAAAAAGGTAAATTGGACCTACTACTAATCGGTCTGAATCCCTACAGGTCTCCTGGCTGTGTCTATGAAGTTCCATGATGCAGTCATGTTTTTTAGGAATTCTAATCAGTTTCAATAGGCCAAACTTTGTTTCATGGCAAACAAAGACTCTAAAGTTTGTTGTGGCCCGCCAGCTGCCAGCAGAGCTTGGACAATGGGATGGTTGGGGAGGAACTTGGGACAGTCCTGAAATCTGGGGAAGGCTCTGATGGACGCTCTGCGTCGGAAGCTGAGATAGGGTCAGGCCATCCAACATTTCCCAGCTGCCTTCAGAGTCAGAGATAAGTGGGGAAGAAGAACAGCTGGAGCTGCTCCAGATGCATGTATGCACAGAGCTATCAGGAGAAGAGAACAACTAAGAAACGGACTGATTTGGAAAGAAAGATACTGAATGGCCCCTCCCTGGGGAATAAATAGAAGCAAAAGGGGAGTGATGTTTACAAGAGACAATTAGTTCGCTTATTATTATGAAGCTTTGCTTATCGTGGGTCGTTTCTTGGAAACTCCTTCCCAGGAACTAATTTACAGCTTTGCAACTGGAAGCTCCTAGTCTGGCAATTATCCAAGGACTGATAAGATCTGTTCTTGAACTTAACCCTTCGGAGGATTACTGCCGGGACTTTTCTGTGTTTGAATGCCATGAATTCACAATTACTAAATAAAGAGGGGTTTTTCAGGACATGTAGTCTGTTTCTTGGTTCTGCTAAGCCTGGGTCAGAACAATATTTGACAAATTGCAGCCAGTTCTGGTTCAGCTTTAAACAGACTTGATGTGACCCCTCTTTCCATGAAGAGATATAAAAGAATCAAAGAAAAATCAGCCATTCAGAAATATGTTGTTATATGGTTGCTGGCAAGAAACTGAAGATCTTTTGGCCCAAGCATAAATAATGTTAACATTTTCAGCCATAAATATTTATACTTTAATTATCTATGTTGCTCAATGCAACACATTCTTCCATATTTATATTCTGTTTTGTTCTGTGTTATGCCTGTTGACTGTAATAAGCTCACAATGCCATATTAATGCTTCCTATCAAATGTATCATATGAAGACTTGTATTAAAACTTGATGGCATGCTATTTTTAGTTTCATAGATGGGAAATCTGGATAGCACACAAATCTAATAAACAAATTGCATATACAAACACAAATACATCTCACATCTTGCCAAAATACATTTGTTATGTAAAACAACAGGTCTGTTTATTCAGCATGAATGCTCAGTTTCCTAATCAAACTCAGGCTGTATCTGAAACCTCACACTTCCAAGCAAGAGGCAAAGAAAATCTCTACTTGGCACAAAGAAAAGAAGCATTTCCAAGAAGTAAACTCTTTTTGTAGGTTAATGTCACTTACACTGTGTCAATTGATTGCTACAACAACAACAACAACAACAACAACAACAACAACAACAACAACAACAACAACAAAGTGATTCTGAAGGAATTGTAAGTCAGCTGTAAGTTCCTTCCCATTGCTACACTCAGACCCAGGGCTAAACCTAGTAAGTGTGGATAGCAGAAGACTGTTTCTAAATTATCCAACTTTCTTGACTGATACCCACCACATCCCAGAAGCCATTGTTCTTTCCCTTTGCTATGCAAAACTCCTTGCTTGGTGAATAAAAGAGCAAACATGCAAAGAAAATGAATGTTCTTTTCCAATTACAATACAATTACTGCTCAGACCAATAATTAGAGAGCCTGAATATTGCACATTTTACTGGTCCATACCAAGTGCCCTTTGCACCAGTGGTGGGATTCATTTTTTTTTTTTACTACCGGTTCTATGGATGTGGCTTGGTGGGTATGGCAGGGGAAGGATACTGTAAAATCTCCAGTCAGAGGTGGTATTTGCCGGTTCTCCGAACTACTCAAATTTTCCATACTGGTTCTCCTGAACTGGTCAATACCTGCTGAATACCACCTCTGCTTGGCACATTAGCACAGCACATGCTTTTACTCAATGTACTGGAGGTGAGTGTTATAGCAACACTTTAATGCCTATGGCACTAAAGCCAGGTTTACTGTTCCACAACAATTGCACAATCCATTTTCTGAAGACTTTTTCATCTCTAGCCAGCTACACTGATTTAGTGTTCAGAAGTACTTATCCAATTTTCCAGGTGGACCTAATATTTCAGTTTCTAAATACCACATGGAAAAAGCCCATCATGATACAGTGTCAAGGTTTAATAATTACAATATTAATTATTGAAATCCCATAGCTATTTTCTGATGATTTCTTAACTTGGATCCAAGGCTCCCATTTGTATAATGCTGCTCATATGATGCTTCAGGTGGGGTAAGAAGTAAGACTTTCCCCCTGCAGTCCTCTAAGATTCAATTCCAGATGTTTGGGAGATCCTCTATAATTCTAAAATATGGTGGGTTTATCAGTGGGATTCTTCCCCATCTACTAGAACAGAGGTCTCCAAGCCTTAATTTCTTTCATTGCTTTATGTTATTTTCACAGTATGTGGATATTTCTACTTGCATTCCTCAACTGGAATATTGGAAGGCTAAAATTTAATGTTGGATGTTTTGTACACATTCCCTTCTTCCCCCATATGAAGATAATCATTGAGTACATATTTTAAATGTTATGTTAAAATTACCCTTAAATTGCATCCCACCTCCTGCTGCTTAATACTTAATTGCTTGCTCACACAAGCAGCAGATTTCAATATTTATACATTCTGGCCCAAAATAAATGTTTCAATGTGATAGGACATAAGCACAAATTTAAAGTTACTCACACCCACCCCAGCATTTTCTGTACCCCAGGAAGTTATAATGGAAATGGAAAATGGGGGGAGTTGGCATCAATTTATTCACTTCCTATTTGACCGACCTCAAAATATCTTATTACTCTCTTCTCATGTGGATTGTTGGTACAATGAAATGGAAAACGTGAAACATCTACCTCTACATCATAGTTGTAGGGCAATTATAGCATTCCTTCATGTACATTCTATCTTGAGGAAAAATATTACTCATTTTAGATACAGTCATGAAGTAGAAATGTTAATCTGCTCCTAATTTGAGGTATATTGTAATGAACTTCATGGGTCCAAGAGGGTACAGAAAGTGATTCATCTACACAAATATTGTTTTATTATTGAAATAAAGTCCATAAAGACAGTAGGTTACTGGACTTGTTTAGGACTGGCATTCATAGGGAGAATCAGTAGGAAAATGCTAAACCTATGCTTCAGTTTCTTCTAGGTCAATGTTTGTCAGCCTTGGCCACTTTAAGGAATATGGACTTCAGTTCCCAGAATTCTAAGTGTTCAAGTCCACATGCCTTAAAAGATGCCAAGGTTGAGGAAACACTGATCTAGATCCAAGTAAATTAAACCTAACAGGAAACCGAAAGACTGAATTCCTGAAGGAGGGCAATAAGAGTTTATTTTATTTATTTGCCACCTATCCCAACATGGGGTAGACCAGCAGTAAGCTCAAGTTAGGGGCAATCTCTTTCTCTTCCTCCCCCTTTGCCCCCCCCCCCCAGTGTTTCCTGATGAAATGGCTTGTTCAGAGAAAGCCAAAATTGATGACAGCTGTCAGAGGGACTGTCATTGGCAGCTGAACTCAGGAAATTCCCACCTCTCCTCTCACATGCAAACTAGGCTCGCTTATGCATTTTATGATGGCTAATTCCATTTGAGGGGTAGGATGCTGCCCAAGAGCTACTTGATTGCAACTCAAGGGTGAGTTCCTGGCTTTATAACTTTAACTGCTGTGATGCCTTATCTGTTGATCAGGAGAAGGAGAGAAATAGGAGCAAAGGTATGTCAGGAAGTGCTTTGAGGTAAATGACCACTTGTGGTATTTTGCAAAGAGGCATGGGGGAATTTTATTTTGTTTCAGGTGGGTAGAGAAAAAAAATCAAAGCCAAGTGGTTTTTTTTAAAATATATATATATAGAAAAGGAGCATTTTTAAGATCATCTTACATCAATTGTATACCTTGGAGGCAAGGTAGAGTGTTGGATTTATATGTGGTTTAATAAATAAAACCTGGGCAGCTGAGGAAAACATGCCTTACTTGAGTGTTTTGTTACAGTCTGCTGTGTGGGTGGCCCAGTCAGGATTGCAATTTTAACACATGGCCTTGATAATTATATAAAAAAGGAGGAAAGGTAAGCATAGAAGTTAAAATTGGTTAAACTCTTGTTGGAAAAAAAATGTCCATCTGGGCTCAGTTCCAAGTGAGAAAGAAACTGGAAACATGGAGGCTGTTTGGAAAGATGGTTTAATGGTGGACAGGACCACATGGTTTGAGGTCCTGGGCAATTGAGCACATGGGTGTGAGAGAGAGAGATTTATACCCTCTCTTGGGCTTTGAACTTGCTTCCTGTTCTTGTGGTATGCAAAGGCATGTATTTTGATTGGTTGTCAGACTCCCATGGGACCAGGGGAGGGGTAACTTTGTAGGCTGTCTTGAAGTTGAGTCCCAGGCTTGGTTGAACCTTGCTGGATGATGCAATCTTCCCAGATGGGCAGAGGGCTAATCCTATTATGTCTTGAGGGTGAAGAGCTAAGACTCTGACTTTATGTCTTTAGAAACATGTTTCTCCTTTAGGGAAAATATAATATTCTGCCTTTTTAATATTTTCTAGAATATTTCCTTCTTCTAGGAGAAGGGTGGGTGTTAACTTTCTACATCCTTTATGTGTGAAAGACAAACACTCACAGGTGCAGTTTTCAAGTATTCTCATGAAATATGGATTTGCATTTTATAATGCCAGTCTTTTGATTGGGGCTATGTTAATTCCATGTACAATGATAAAAATTGAATGTTCTCATTTAACATCAATGTCCTCTGGGAATCATAAACGCAAAGCGTTAGATTTGAATGACCATGGTCTGAATTTTGTAGCACTAAAATCTAGAAGACTTGCGTTATGACTGATGGAATGGAATGGTTGAGTTATTTCAACTGCCAAATTTAATCAGAATGGCACGTGCTTCTTGAATCTGGTAAAAATCCATTGAATCAAACTACTAACATGCTGTATAGTCATATTTGATTGCAGTTACAAACCTTCAGCTGTCTGGGGAGTTTCTTTAAAAGATCTTTTATTTCAAAAAATGTAGGCTCTGTTGCTTGAAATAATTGATGAGCCATAATACTGTACAAGCCTCAGTTACCTAGAAAGTCATCCAATCATCATGCATACAGGATAATAGGGCTGTTTACTGTAGTGCATTGATTCTGCTTTTGGTAATGTTTTACCTTCTTCATCAACTGGTACCAGAGAATTCAGTGTAATTACAAAAGCTCTCTGCAGCTACAAAAGTGCAGTTAATGAGCACAGACTACAGTACAGCTACAAAACAATACTGATTTAATAAAAGTGGATGTGTTTGCAGATTAACTGTTGCAGCTGAGCAGTCCCTAGATCTTTAGCATAGGCAGTCCTCAACTTATAGCAGTTCATTTAATGACCATTCAGAGTTACAACAGCACTGAAAAAAGCGACTCATGACCATTTTTCACACTTTATGACCATTGCTGCATCCTCATAGTCACATGATCAAAATTCAGAAGTTTGGTAATGGGTTCATATTTATGACGATTGCCATGTCCTCAGGTCATGCAATCTCTTTTTGTGACCTTCTGACAGGCAAAGTCAATGGGGAAGCCAGATCCACTTAACAACTGTGTTATTGACTTAAAAACTGCCATAATGGAAATTTTGGGCTCAATTCTGGTTGTAACTCGAGGACTACCTGTAAATCCAGACTTTTGGGTTACCTGGAGGTGTATCCAGTGGTGCAACAACTGGTTCAGTCAATGAGCAGCAGAGGTGGGTATTCAGCAGGTTCTGAGCAGTTCTGGAGAACCGGTAGCAGAAATTTTGAGTAGTTTGGAGAACTGGCAAATCCCATCTCTGACTGGAGATTTTACAGTGTCCTTCCCCTGCCACGACCACCAAGCCACGACCAAAGAACTGGTAGTAAAAATATTTCAATCCCACCACTGACGCACAGCATTTAGCAAAGACTATTTTTTGCTATAATACTTACCTTATGCTGCAGCCCCAGTGAGTAAAACAGCTGATGCATGGCAAACTGCTCTGCCACGCGAATCAGCTGTGCTCAAAAACAAGGAAATAAAGCACAGAAAAAGGGCAGGGGTGGGTGGGTCGGGCCAAATGATCACTGGAAATACCGGTTCACCCGAACTAATCCAAACCGGTAGAATCCCACCCCTGAGTGTGTCTGATGACATGGCCAGAAAATTTTAGACTCTGATCTTAAGAATGAAGGAATCCTTTGCCTGCAAGTCCTTCAGTGCTTAATGCCGAAAATATCCCCCAGGGTTTCAGTTGCTTGTTTTCCTTTTCCAGTAGCTGATGCAGTGATCTGATGCAGTAGCTGAAGTGATAAAATAGAAGAATGTGGTTGGCTGTCCCTTTAAATCAACACTAAAGCAATTTACCCAAGTGTCATTTGGAAGATTAAACAAAAATGATAGAGGATTAAACATTGTCTTATCTTTCCAGCTTACTGCAGTTCTCAACATCTTGCTGTTATTGTCTTTCCCCATGAAGAATATGGTTCTTCAGGAAGGTGCTACAAATCCCAAATAGCTCTATTTATTATGCAAATAAACCTTTTGAAATCCAATACACTCTCTTCCTAACAGCCCTTTACACACATTCATTCATTCATTCATGTTGCTACCCATCTAACCTAGTAACTCTGGCCAGTGAATAAAATCTTAATAAAAACAATGACAATAAAATAGAAATTACAACAGATTATAATTTGCAACTATGAGTTATAACATGACTCCCCATTTGTAAATCAAATGAAATCTTAACTTGCTAGCAAAACTTCCTGCTTGAACTGTCATCGTTTATTACAGCTTTGAAAAGACCACTAGTTAGGAGCCCAATTAGATGCCTTTAAAACCAGGATTTAGGAAGATACCTCTCAAGTAATAATGCACACCAGTTGTTTCTAGTTGCTGTAGGAGTGGCCCAGTGGTGGGATTCAAATTTTTTTACCACCGGTTCTATGGGCGTGGCTTGGTGGGTGTGTCATGGCTTGGTGGGCATGGTTTGGTAGGCGTGGCAGGGGAAGCATACTGCAAAATCCCCATCCCCTGCCCACCCCACTAACCTGCTTTCCAATTCCTTTCTCCTGTGTAGGGAAACAAAAGAAGACCCAGCCAATCAGCTGGGACTTGGGACACAGAGAATAGATGGAGGGCAGGGCCAATCAGAGGTGGTATTTGCCGGTTCTCTGAACTACTCAAAATTTCCACTACCGGTTCTCCAGAACTGGTCAGAAGCTACTGAATACCCCCTGTGGCTTAAATGCAGAGAAGCTGTATTTTGCTTTTCCCTCCTTTTCTTTATCCCAAAGGATAAAGTTACCTCTTGAAAAAAACACCTTTGGAACACCCATGACCTGGATGACTGAGAATCTCCATAGACTAATCTTCTTTTATTTGCAAAGTGTGACTTTAATTCCCAAATCCTGACTTGACAACAGCACAGGTTATGGAGGATTGTTAGATGTTCATTATCTATTACTCTTGATATCCATCTTTGTGCAATGTGTTAAAGATCTTAATGATATTATCAGTGTAGTTTATATCAATGTCAGGATGCAATGATGCATTTCACAGAAATGTCTCAAAGGAAATCAAAAGGTTGTGTCCCATCACACATTGTGCTGACTTCCTCTTTTTGAAATATAGGCTTTAAGTGACTACTGGGAATCACATTTTTTTCTGTTCTTCCCTCCCCTCTTCCAAAAAAAATGCTTTAGTTCATTCCTCAAAGTATATTTATGGTTAGGATGGATTACATGCTAAGTTTGCAAAATATCCTTGGGTCAGTCCATAAGTAGGAGTACAAAAAGTCTGCTATATTCAGTGTTAGGACAGAGGTAAGCAGAGTGATAATCAAAGGGTATTTGGGGGGTTTTGATCTGTACATTAAAAAAAGTGCCCAATTCTATTATCCTCCTTCTAGAGTGTTCGTACTCTCTAGTTACTTCACAAGGAGTCATCAAAGAGAAGAGAAATAGCATTTGATCATACTCAATAATATTCTTGACCTAGCCAGTAATGATTTCTTTGCCATACTTTGTCTCTTGTCAGTTATATCATAATCTTCGGAATGTTTTGCCAAGTTGGGTTAACTCATTTACCCAGACATGATAGATAGTCATTGCATGAAGAGTACAACCTCAACACCTTCATTCACATTGTTTCATGTCTAACAGTAAAGCTCAATTCTTAGTGTGTGACTCAAAAAAATTTCCAATTTCACACTTGATTTTCCCCTTGCTCTACTTGGCAGCTTTCATGCTTCTTGCCTGTCTCCATACACTGCAGAAAATGGATGTGATTTTCAGTCAAACCTTTAATAATTATTTGGTATGGGATAGATACATGAATTATAATATGAATCTCTACCTCACTTTGTCTTGATTAGCTCAGTCTTCTGAATCAGTAATTCTCAGTTTTTCCCCTCGCACAATAGCTTTTTCCTATGAAGAATAACTCTTCTACATTATTCTTAGTTAGATAAAGAGGGTTAGGATGTAGAAAATTTTTTTATCTACCTCTCTCCACACAAAACTAAATAAAAGCTATAATTTGAAGCATTAAAGTAGCAAGAATAGAGTACATATAATAACTTTCACAGCAATGTTGATGTTAATATTCTAAAAAGACAGATTTAAAAAAAAAAGATTAGCAAGTTGTAAAGCTCTGTCCCTGGCCCAGCAGAGTTGGTTCACAGGTACTTGAATTTCAGATTCTATAACAATGTGAATATGAAAACTTATGATGTTGTTCCAAGGCAATATGAAAAAAATAATATGTCAGCAATGAAATAATATTCAAGAATATTGTATCTCAGAAAAAAAGCAATGGGGAAAAAACTCTAAAAAGGTGACAGTGAATGAACCCACTTCAATCTGGTCTACATATAGCACTTCCTGGTTAGGTCTGAATCAAAGTTTCCATATCATGGGGGTTCCTGATCAGCTTACCTAGGCTTCAAATCATAATCAATCACACTTTTGTTTACAATTGCCTCATTTTGCTTTATTTTTACCAAGGACAAGGAAGATACTTTTTGTTGCTGTTGTGTGATGACCTGGGGCATGGCACAAAGGCAACACAGTCAGCTAATCAGTAGGAGTCCCTTTATTAGATCCAACTTTGCCCCCAATGTCCTGGTTACCTTCTGGCTGGAGAAAAATTCTCCTAGGAACAGCCTTTGGCTGCAGAAAATCAAGTCCAAAACATGGTCAACAGAAACTGTAACTAGAAGTCCAAACAAGGCAAAATGAGGTACTTAGTCTGGCAAGACAGGAGAAGGAATTCCAGATGTGAAGGCACAGCCATCACTCAAAATGGTTGGGAGGATGCAGGGACACAGATTACCAAAGTAAACACAAGATAAACTCATGTTTGTTCCCAGAAGGTGCTGTACTCAGCATGCATCTCTTTTAAACTTCCTTCCCAGATGTGGCTTATGAGGGGAATCAGGGCCCTTTCCTCCCCTATAAGCCATGCAACCCACGTTGCTCTCTCCTCCATTCTTCTCTGTGTGCCCTAGGATGAAGAGGAAGTGGGCCTCATTTTTTCTCTGAACTCCCTCTCCCTTGTTCTACCTCTTCCCTGCTCTGCCCAGTCGAACTTTGCCCTTCCCCAGTTTCCTCTGCAGCCAATGGAGCCACACTCCCACTCCTTGTCAGCTGTCTGTCTTCCTCTTCGAATTCAGAATCTGACAGGGGCATGACATGTTGTTGGAATTCTTTGCCTAATCCTACCAAGGTTTTGTACTAAACATGACAAAGATAAACTTATTCTAGACAAGTGTTCCATATCAAGAACAGGACAAAATAAATGTTATCCCTGTAGCAACTAACACGAATGCTTAATTTTGTGTTACATTCTCAAACAGCAGCACCATGATCCTAAGGGAAAGAAGCACATACCTCTACTTAATTCCTCCTTGTCAATCTATTGGTAAAGTCACTATCACTACCCAATGATGTTAAAAGCTTGGGGACATTATTTTTTAAAAAAGTTGTCCAGTGCCAAAATTCCAGAGTCGATGTCACATGAATTTCACTCGAAGGGGCTTTCCTAATGGAGGGCAAATCTCCTTTCAACATCCTTTTTCCCCTTCTGGTCTAAAGAAACATTTTCAGAGAACATCCAAGGACAGCATGTTATCTCATTTTTTTTTAATGATCATGTGCTGTCAAGTTGGAATCAATTCTTAATGACCACAAAGTTTTTTTCACCATGATGATCTCTCTCTGTTTTTTTCAGGTCTCCCAATGATCATTGTGACCAAGTCCATCTACCACCAATTCTTAAATTTTTAAATAAGCTAGTTTCAAACCACTCAGAACTAGGGCTGAAATTTAAAAGTAGGCTAGATATAGCTCCAGAAAGCAAAGCACTGGCATACAATAGCATCGTTATACAGGCAGTCCACAATAGAGCTCAAAATTCCTATGGTTAAGTGAGATATTTGTTAAGTTTTGCCCAATTTTACATTTGTTCTTGCCACAATTGTTAAGTGAATCACTGCAGTTGATAAGTTAGTAACCTGGTTGTTAAGTGAATCTGGTTTCCCCTTTGACTTTGTGTCAACTAAAAAGCTACTCCTTTGATCTTTTTAGCTGCCAGAAAAAGGGAGTGGGAGAAAACAAGGCATTCTTTAAATGTCTAGATAATCACCCCAGTAGCCCAAAGTTGTTGGAGCATAAGAAGGTTATTGGAGAGCATGATTGATGACTCTTGGAGATGGATGTGTCCCATTGGAGAAGTCACATCAAGGGGGCAGGAGGAAGGCCAGGGTCAAGGGGAAAATGTATGGTGTAATTTAGTATCAGCTAGTTTACGCCAACATAGCCACTCCTAATAAATCAACTTACTTTTCTCTGAGATGCGGCTAGAGACTTTTGATTTGAATGAGAGTGGATTTGTTGGAACCCTAACACTCTGCTTGTCAGAAGGCTGCAAAAGGTGATCACATGACCCCAGGACACAGCAATAGTCCAGAGATGGTATTCAGCAGGTTCTGACCAGTTCTGGAGAACCAGGAGCGGAAATTTTGAGTAGTTCGGAGAACCGGCAAATGGAGACCTCTGATTGGAGATTTTACAGTATCCTTCCCCTGCCACACCCACCAAGCCAAACCCACAGAACAGGTAGTAAAAAAAATTGAATCCCACCACTCCAACAGTCATATATATGTACCAGTTGCCAAGCATCTGAATTTTGATCACATGATCATGGGGATGCTACAAATGTCATAATTATGAAAAATGCTCATAAGTTACGTTTTCCAGTGCCGTTACAAGTTTGAACCATCACTAAATGAACTGTTTTAAGTCAAGGACTACCTACCTGTACATCTAGTTCCTATGAGTGGTTTCTCTGTCTCATTTTGAGCTCATTGAAGTTTTCTGACTTCCAGATAAGTCTTTTGAATGTTCCGTGCCAAAGCAGGGGAGCGTAAAAACACAAGTGGGCAACCTCTCATTTTGTCTGACATAGACAAACTGAAGAGGACACTTGCATGCACAATAGCAAGTGAATGGCTCAGATCAGCTGCCAGTCCTTCTAACTCTCTCCAAGTAGCACTGGATCATTTCAGCGATTCAAGGAAAGTAAGATTGTTCAGAGTGGTGAAGAAAAGACCATCCCCAAACTGGCAAACAATAAGCAAGGAATCTATTTGCAATCACTGTACAATTGTAGAGGATTTACGTAAATGAAGAAAAAAATCAGTCGGTCAGTTGTAGTGGAAATGGAAATCCTATTGGAATTGAGTCTCTTAAAAATGTTTTTAAATATTTAACCAGGGGTCTCCAACCTTGGCAACTTTAAGCCAGGTGGACTTCTACTCCCAGAATTCCCCAGACAGCTGGGGAATTCTGGGAGTGGAAGTCCGCCAGGCTTAAAGTTGCCAAGGTTGGAGACCCCTATTTAAACAGTTCCTGAAAAGGCAATAGTATCAAATATCTATTTTATTTTATATTTTATTATCTTTCCAAAATAGGCTGGGGGGGTGTACCATGTCCTTTTCACTGATGTTGAAATAGAATGTCTTGTTAGAGACATTTGTCATCTTCAGTCAACAATTCAGAGTTGAAACCATTCAAACACTAAGAGAGTCTTTACGATATTATGGTGCTGTGAATGTGCAGTTCTCTTGCGGTATCATATGCATGAGTATATCGTTAATGGCTGGCACTGTGTGTTCTGGAGGGTAGTGCCTTTCTTTCATACTTTGAGTTTGGCAATTGGTGTCATTTTTACAGTACTATAGCCCCCCCCCCCGCCCAATCTTTTAGTAAGTTTGGTTTTTCAGAGTGAATATTTGATTATTTGATCTCAAAACTAGTAGCTGGACTTTCCGGTTCTGAAAATAGTTGTAAAAGTGAAATATTTATAAGGAAAAGGTGTAAGATACATTCTCAAACTGGTTTAGAAAGAGCTTTTTCATAACAGGGGGAAAAAAATCTATTTCTAAGCCTGTTTTTGAAATTCTCTTGTAGAAATAAAATATCCAAAAATATCTAATTGAACCATGTTATCTATTTATTCTGCCACACACTATGATAAATTATTTCTTAGAAAGTAAGAACAGTGGCAGTCTCAGTGAATTCTATTATATTCCTTCTGGGTCATCTGTTGATGCCATTTTGCTTCACAAATAGTCAAATCCATTGAATCATACTTGATTCTGATGATGCATGAACACATATGCATAGAATGTTTTTGTTTCTGAGCTGTTGTCCAAATAACATTTACCATTGCTTTCTTCTTCACTCCCCCCCCCCCCACTCCCAACTTCCCACTATAGCATGCCAAGGAATTTCTGGTGATCTCTCATCCAAATATTAATCACTTTAACTTTTTCAAAATCAGCCAGCTAGGTGCTGCCACTTGCTGATCTTAATATTTGTTGTGAATAAAATGTGAATGCTACTCTAACTCCATGGCTGAAAAGTGGAACATAAATGTAATGATGAAGTAATCTAGTAGTCAATGTTACTTACCTAGTTTGATGTAAAAGCCTTAAATTATATAGTAAGAGAACACCCGAAGTGTGTAAAGTTACCTTATTAGGAAGTGTCCTTGAGATGGGTATGACTGAAATTTTCAGATGGATTATACCTGTCAGAATGCATGATGTAGCCAACACTAAATAGACTGTAGCCTTACTGGTTTCAGTGGGAAAGCTGTCAGTATCTGCTGTACTAGAGTTCTTAAACTGTAATTTTCGTGGCATTAAGCTCCTTGCATTTACTGCATGACACTCAGTACAAAAGTGGTATTCACAATCAATGCTTATTTGTGCATGTTAGGTACTTGGACATGGGTTGGAGTAAATGGAGACAGTCTTTGAATGTGAACTTTCAGCTCTTTATTGCATAGTGACTTCTCAAAACAATAACAGTGAACTCTGCCTTATATAAGCAACCTTTGTGAGAATTGTCCAATAGCGAGCTATGAATGCTAGCTCTTTAAATCAATAATAATCCTGTGTTAAGGGCCAATCAGATTCCTAAGAACTAACCAATCCGATCTGGCCGCCCAACAACCAATCAGAAGTACAGGGCCAGAACCCTGCACTTTACCTCAAGCTCATATTTTATTAACTATGGTACATAGACAACACCCCTTCCCCCTGCCTTCTTAATTACGGTGTAGTTATATAGTCCTTTAAATAGGACGGTAGTCTTTTAAGTCTTTCGGATTTTCGTTGGATTGGTTGATTGCAATCCTGTTGAGGTAGATTGTTGTTTGGCAATGTCTCTGCTTCTTGCTCAGGTGCAATTTCTTGCGGTGCAAACAATTCTCCTTCCTGCTCCATTTCCTGAGTCTCACTTGATTCTTTGAGAAAGTTCCCTGGAACGTCATCTTCTTCTGTACCTCCCCCCCCCCTCAGTTTGGTCATGGGGGAGTTGTTGACTGGCCGTTGTGAATCATGACCGTAATTGGTCGATATGCCGTTTCCACAGTCTATTGTCACAGCATTTCACTACGTAGGATTTGGGGCCAGTCACTCGCACTACCGTTGCCTCTATCCATAACGAATCGCCTGATCAGTTTTGTGCGTAAACGCAGTCTACTACCTGGAAAGTGCGACAGCGGCCACTGGATCCTGTTGGCTTTTCCAGTTCGTAAGCAGGGTGCAACCGGTCGAGGTGGGAACGGAGTCTTCGTCCCATCAGTAGTTCCGCGGGAGTTCTGCCGGTGACGCTATGTGGAGTTATGTGTTGCAAAAAGAGAATTTGGTTGACTTTGTCATTGATATTGTCATAGTCCATTTTTTGCAAAGTCTTTTTAACAAATTGGACCATGCGTTCCGCTCGGCCATTGGTCGCAGGGTGCGCAGGCAAGGTGAGCGCATGGCAGATGCCGTGGTCAGTGAGGTACTGCTCGAACATCAATGCCGTGAACTGTGGCCCGTTATCGGACACCAGGACGTCAGGCAATCCGTGAGTTGCAAAGAGTCTATTTTAGGATCTTAATCACTGCCTCGGAAGTTGTGGCCGTCATACGATGAATTTCTAACCAATTGGAGTATGCATCGACTGTCAGCAGGAAGGTATATCCTTTGGTTGGCCCCGCAAAATCCAGGTGGATTCTGGACCAGGGTCCACGTGGCATCTCCCATTCAGTAGGCATGGCTTTTGGTGAGGCGTTGCTGGCTTGTTGGCAATTGTTATACGCTTTGACCCACTGCTCGATTTGCTGGTCCATGCCCGGCCACCATGCGTAGCTTCGTGCAAGCGCTTTCATCCGCACGATGCCGGGGTGGCCCTCGTGCAGAATTTGTAGCAGCGTCTTCCAGAGTCGTTCTGGGACAACGACTCTATCGCCCCAGATGACACAGCCTTTTTGGGAAAAAAGTTCAGTCTGTCTTGCTTTAAACGGCGAGAAGTCATCTGGGACTTGGACCAATGGCCATCTGCGTTCTACCCAGCCTAGGACTCAAGCTAGAGTGTGGTCTCGTTTGGTTTCTCTCGCGATGTCTTGGGTAGTCATAGGCGGCGAGTTGAGTGTTTCAATCTGCAACGTGGTTGCCGTTGGTGCCGGATCGTCGAGAGTCTCTGGAAGCGGTGCTCGGCTTAATGCGTCGGCGTGGGGAATGGCTTTCCCTGGGTGATATTGCAGGCGATAATTATAAGCAGCTAGGAATTCTGACCATCGGGTCATCCTAGGGGATAATATGTAGGGGGTTGGCTTGTCCCCGGCTATTATCCCTAGCAATGGTTTGTGGTCAGTTATAATGGTGAATGTCCTTCCATACACATATTCATGAAATTTCTTTACAGCTGAAACGATTGTGAGAGCTTCTTTATCAATTTGTCCATAGTTCTGCTCTGCATGTGAGAGAGTCTTCGAAAAGTATGCAACAGGGGCTTCGTTCCCATTAGGCAGTACATGACTCAAAATGGCGCCCACCCCGAAGGGCGAGGTTCGCAAGTTATAACTAATGGTAAAGTCTCGTTATACTGCATAAGTACAGAATCAGATGTGAGCAATTTTTTAACATTCTGGAACGCTTGTTCTTCCCGGTAACCCTATACCCACAATGCTTTTTTATCTAATAACCGGTGTAACGGTTCAGCAACAGTCGCCTTGTGCGGTAAAAATACATTATAGAAATTAATGAGGCCTAAGAATGCCTGGAGATCGGCCTTGTTACGTGGCCTTGGAGCATTTTTTATCGCCTTTAATTTACTTTCAGTAGGGTGAATGCCCTGGCTATCAATCCTATACCCTAGAAACTCAACACTGTCAGTATATAAATGACATTTTTTTTTTCACCTTTTTTTTTTAAAAAAAAAAAGTTTTTATTAATTTTCTACAAACAAACAAGACAGACAAAACATAAAAACATCAACTCTTATATATACATCCAGTGTGTCAGTTGGTTCATCATTTTTGTGCATTCATTCTGTAGTCTCAATTACAATTATGTTACATAACAACTCATATTGTCAGTCCAAACTTATATATCCTAATATCACTAAAAAAAAGAAGATTTTGACTATATTTTTAATCATTCATGCTTAATGAGCTAACAATACTTTAAACCAGTTTACTCTATAACAAATCATCTGATCATATCAAATCAATCCTAAGAAATCCTTTATAAATATAATATCAAATAGCAAAATAATAGCAAAATAAAGATATTCCTTACTATCTAGCATTCTGAATATTCTATTATCGTGTTTTATCATCTAACCATTTATAAAAAAGATCCCAAATTTCTTAAAATTGTTTATCCTCTTGCTCTCTAATTTCAAATGTCAATCTGCTCATCTCAGCACATTCCAATATTTTCTTAATAATTTCTTCCTGTAATGGTATTTTCTCATTCTTCCAATTTTTAGCAAATACAATCCTGGCCGCTGTTAATACATTTACAATCAGGTATTTCAAATCTTTACTATATATATCAGGTAAAATTCCCAATAAGAAGATCTCTGGTTTCAAATCTATATGTTTCTTTGTCATTTTTTCCAACCACATGCGAATTATAGTCCAATATTTTCTAGCATCCTCACAAGTCCACCACATATGGTAATACGAGCCGGGTATCTGATGACATTTCCAGCATTTTTCAGATTTGTTCTTAAACATTCTTGCTATTCTTGTCGGAGGAAAGTGCCACCTGTAAAACATCTTATACAAGTTTTCTTTATATGCTGTTGACATTGTCATTTTATAATTTTGAGACCACAATTTCTGCCATTTCTCTAAATCAATCCCATATCCAAAATTCTTCCCCCAAACAATCATAGTTTCTTTGACTTGTTCTTCCTCTAATTTCATTCCCAGTAAATAACCATATAATTTTTTAATCACCTTCTCATCAGTACCCATCAAGATCTTATCTAAATCAGTCTGTTTATCATAAAATCCCTCCGTTTTAGAATCTTCATCATACCTTGAGTGTATTTGTGCATATGAAAACCAATTCATCCTTATACCTTGTTCTTCTAAGTTTTGGATCGATTTAAGTTCACCCTTTTCATCCAAAAGTTCCCCATATCTAACTGTTTGTTCCTTCTTGTAAATTATAGGATAGGAAAATGCTTCAATGGTAGATAACCAGACTGGAATTTTCAAATAACATTGTCTTTTTATCTTCTCCCAATTTAACCACAAAGACTCCCGTACATAATGTCTTCTAAAATAACCCTGTGTTTTAGTTCCCTTATACCATAAAAAAGCATGCCAACCCAACAGCAAGTCATGTCCTTCTAATGTCAACAACCTATGTTTCCTTAATGTTATCCATTCTTTGACCCACATCAAACTTGCAGCTTGATAATACAATTCCCAATTAGGCAGACCAAAACCTCCTCTAATTCTAGCATCTTGCAAAAGCTTTAGCTTTATTCTCGCTTTTTTACCTTGCCATATAAACTTCAACATAATTTTATTTAAATCTTCAAAATAGTCTTTTCCAAGCCTAATTGGTATTGTTTGAAACAAAAATAAAATTCTAGGTAAAATATTCATCTTAATTGTTGAAATTCTCCCTATTAATGACAATTGCAAGTTTTCCCATTTCTTCAAATCTGTAGTTATCTGTTGTTTAAGTTTAATATAATTATTCTCCTTTAATGTGCTACATCTTGTTGTCAAATATATCCCCAGATACTTAACCTTATTTGTAACTTGAATTTTCAAAAGATCTGCCAATTCTTCTCTCTGTCTCAATAACATATTCTTTGTCAAAATCTTTGTTTTATCTTTATTTATTTTCAAACCAGCCACCTCTCCATATAACTCTATCCTTTCCAGTAACTTTGGAGCTGTTTCAATCGGATCTTCCAAAATAAAAGCTAAATCATCAGCAAAAGCTTGTAGCTTAAATTCTTCCTTCTTAATTTTCATTCCTTTTATGCTTTTATCATCCCTAATATTTCTATTCAACACTTCCAAGGTCAACACAAATAGCAAAGGAGATAGGGGGCATCCTTGTCTTGTGCCTTTCCTTATATTAATAAAATCTGTAAGTTCCCCCTCCATCATTACCCTTGCTGTCTGTTTATTATATATAGCTTCTATTGCTTGAATAAATTTTTTAGCAAAACCCATCTGCTCCAATAATAATAACATAAATCTCCAATTCACATTGTCAAATGCTTTTTGAGCATCTAGGAATATCAAAGCCATTTGCTTTTCAGGATGAGCCTCATAATATTCCAAAGTGTCCAAAATTACTCTCATATTGTCTCTAATTTGTCTCTTTGGCAGAAATCCATTTTGATCTGAGTGAATAAAATTATTTAAATATTTTTTAAGTCTTTCTGCTAAAATTGAAGCAAAGATTTTATAGTCTGCATTCAATAAAGAAATAGGTCTATAATTCTTAATTTGCGATGGGTCAGTCTCTTCCTTTGGTATAAGTGTAATATAAGCCTCTGACCATGTTTTAGGTATCATCTTTTTTAACATAACTTCATTCATAACTTCTAACAATGGGATGCTCAATAATTCTTGAAATGTTTTATAAAATTCTACTGGAAGCCCATCTGGGCCCGGAGCTTTCCCATTATTTTGTCTCTTGAATGCTTCATTTAGTTCCATCATTGTTATATTGCTTTCTAGCATTTCTTCAGTCTCTTTAGGTATCTTTGGTAAATTAGCTTCCTGTAAATACTGTTTGACTTTTTCTTCATCAATATTCTCTTGTTTATATAGTTGCCCATAAAAATCTCGAATAATTTCTTTTTTCTCCTTATTCCCATAACAAACTTGGCCTTGTTCATCTATTAACTTCAATATTTTTCTTGATTCCTTCTCTTTTCTCAATTTATATGCTAGCCATCTACCTGGTTTATTTGCATCTTCAAAATAATTCTGTTTAGAGTTTCTAATTTTCTGTGCCAGTTCTTCTTTCTCTATTAATTCCATTTTATGTTTGATTACATCCAGCTTCAATTTAATATCCTTTTTCTGTGGCATTTTCTGTAATTCTTTTTCAAGAGTTTTATACTCATTTTCCAAGGCCTTAGAAGCTTGCCTTTTCCTAATATTCTTTTTTCTTGTATAATCTATTATCAAACCTCTAGCGTATGCCTTCATAGTGTCCCACACATTTTGCGTTGAAGTATCTTCTTTTTTATTTTCTCTGAAGAAAAAAGCCAATTCCTTCTCCATCCATTGTGTAAAATCTTTCTCCTTTAAAATAGTATTATTTAATGTCCATCTCGATCTTTTTTTTTGTCCCTTCCATTTAATTGTCATTGGGCTATGATCTGCCCAGGTACTTGTTTCAATGCTTGTTTCTTTAATATTAGATATTAGTTCTGTTGAGATCCAAATCATATCTAATCTGGACCATGATAAATGTCTATTTGAATAAAAAGTATATTGTTTAGCTTTAGCGTTTCTTTCTCTCCAAATATCTTTTAAAGTTAATTCATCTGTCATTTTAAAAAAGGACCTTGGGAGAGCCTTTCTATTTTGCTTTATTGTTGTTGCTATATAGTCCAGTTTATTGTCCACAATTCCATTAAAATCTCCCATCATAATTATATTAACATAGTCCAGTCCAATTATTTTCATGTGCAGCTTTTTATAAAATTCTTCTTGTTTATCATTCGGAGCATAAATTGCAATCAAGAGTATTTTTATATTATTGTCCATTATTTCTACCATTAATACTCTTCCATCTTCATCCGAGTAAATCAATTTTGCTGGAATAGCCTCTTTAATGTATAAAACCACACCTCTTTTCTTACATTGAGTCAAAGAGGTAAATATTTTCCCTAATTTTGGTTGTAATAACAATTGTTCATGTTGTTTTTTAATGTGAACTTCTTGTAAACAAATTATATCAAATTTTAATTTCTCTAGTTTATGAAAAGTTTTCCTTCTTTTAACTGCTGAATTAAGTCCGTTTATATTCATTGTAATCAGTTTTTTTTCCTCCATGATTATGCTTTATATTTAGGTCTAACAGCTCTCGTGGATCTCACTTCACGCTGTTCTTTGTTATCAATCTGTCCCCCTATTGCTCCTTTCTCTTTTTCAGTCTCCAGTTGTTCATCTTGAAACTCAATTAATGAACCCTCTTTCTCTGCTTCCTCTCTTCTTCCTCCGAAAAATTCTGCATGAAAAAGTTCTGCTTTCTCAATTGAGTCAATTCTATGTCTCTGCTCTTGCCACGTAAACATTAATCCTTCTGGAATCAGCCATCTATAATTCACTTCGTTTTCCAATAGCATTTTGGTCAGAAATCGATATTCTCTTCTCATCTCTCTCACTCTTCTAGGTATTTGTTTTAAAACCACAACCTCTTTATCCTTGTATTTCAGTATTTTCTCTCTTGCTACTTGTAATATTTGCGTTTTAATGGATTTTTTGGTAAATCTAATATGGACTTCCCTGGGTAATTTATTTCTCATCGCATATCTTGTATAGACTCGGTATATCTCATCTATTCCATCCATTATCTTTTCCTCTGTAATTTCCAAAGCCTCTGCCAAAATTTCTATCATTACTGCTGCCAAATTTTCTCCTTTTTCCTCCTCTATATTTTGAAATCTGAGGTAAAATTCTGACCTTTCCATCTCCCACCTCAACATCCCACCTTTTTCTTGTTCAACCACTGTTAATCTGCTGTCAATATTTCCAATCTTCTTCTCTCTTTGTTTTCCTTCTTCCTCAATTTTTTGGAATCTCTCCTCATACTTAACCATCATTTGTTTAATATTTTCAACTTTTTCATCAGTCTTCTCTATTCTTTGTTCAATATTTTCTGTTCTTTGTTCAATATTTCCTGTTCTTTGTTCAATGATATCTGATTTTGTCTTGAGTTCTTGGATTCCTTGCATAATCATCTGTAACTGTAAAGTTATTTTTTCTTGTTCCTTATCTTGCTTCAACATTGTCTGAATTAAACGTTGTCCTCCAGCTGGTGGGGAAGCAGAGGTAGAAGCAGAAATGCCAGATGGTATTGGTTTCTTGCTCATTTCAATATTTCCAAAACTTCAAGTTCTTCTTAACTTTTAATCCAACTGGTAGAGCAGCCAATTATAATCCAAAATGGAGAACTCCAATAGTAAAAAACACGAGACCAAAGAAGAAACAAAAAAAAAAGGAAGAAGAAAGATCTTCAGGTTCTTCTAGACCCTAATCCAATTACGAGATAGTCCACCATAAAAAAAGAAAAAATAGAAAGGGAAAAACAAACAAATCCAAAAATAATAATATTGATTAAGAGCAAAGAAAAAGGAAAAAGCAAAAAGCAAAAAGAGAAAAAACAAAAACAAAAAACAAAAAGTTCCTTCAGATTCTTCACACCTTAATCCAATTAAAAAATCTCAATAATCCAAAAAAAAAAAAAAATTCAACCACAACAACAAAATAGTCCAAAAAGATAAATATAAAAAGCAAAAAAGTCCCAATAGAAAGGAAAAGAAAAATAAAGAAGAAAAGAGAAAAAACTCTGAGGCTTTCCCTTTAAAGTAAAAGGCAAAAATAAAAATATTACTAAAATTAAGATTTAGAAAAAGGCTGGCGAATGGGGTATATATAAGAAGACACACTGCACTTTGTTATTTATCCAAGGCTCTTGTTATGACTCTCTTCTCCAACAGCTTCAAAGCCAAACCTCAAATGTTGATAACAGTCCAGGAAAGCACCTGCAATAATATTTTACTGTGCTCTCCCTCTATCTTATCAGGTTAAAAAGTCCTTGAGATGAGGTCTTTTTGCAATTCTCTCCAATTCAAATACAGATACTTTCAAGCCTCTAGTTGGCAGTGTTACAAAGTTTCTTAATGCTCTTTCTCCCCCCCCCCGCCAGAGAAAAGGAATAATATATGCAGAAACAAAAAGAAAAAATAGCCAAAGGGAGCCTCTATCCTAAAAAAAGTTAAAAAATCAAAGAAAGCATAAAATTATATATAAAAGAAAATTCAATCCGGTTATCTACAAAGTCACAGTAAAATCTTTCCCAAAAAGTATAAAGAAAAGAAAAAAAAAAAAAACCAAGCCTCAATTTGACATCACTTTAAAAAACGCCGCTCAAAACAATTTCAGTCAAAAAAAAAATCTCACAGCTTTCTTCTTTATATCGAATGAACTTTCCAACCTTAGCGAATTTACAGCACAAAAGAGTTTTTCTCACCCAGCCGACACACTTCACTTCAATCACTTTCCTTCCGGAGCTGTCCCGACTTCAGCAGCTATGGAGGCTGCCTCTCCGCCGCCAGCAAAAGGGCTTCTTCCGGATCTAACCAGAGATTTTGCGATATCTCTGGGATCCTGGAACAATGCCCTTCACGATCACCGTCTCTACGGGACGGTTTAGGTCCGTTAGGACCGACCAGGGGCGAAAATATCGGCTGCGATCTCAGAGCCCTGAGATCGCAGCTGTATCGCCGGAACGAAGCTCCGCCTTCTCATTTATTTTTTTTTCACCTTAAGTCCTGCCTCTTGGAATTTTTTAAGAACACATTTCAAATGATCCTGCAAGATTTTTTTGGTAGGGGCTGAAATTAATACGTCATCAAAATACGGAACTACGCCCTTGATTCCCTGTAACAACCTTTCCATGAGGCTTTGGAATATCCCCGGGGCCACACTAACCCCAAATTGCAATCAAGTACATTTAAAAGCACCTCTGTGCATTACAATTGTTTGGGCTTGGGCCGTCTTTTCATCCACTGGTAGCTGTTGATAAGCTTGAGCTAAATCTAATTTAGCTAAAACCTTTCCTCCCCCCAAGGAATGGAGGAGGTGCTGCACCACCGGAACTGGATACCCATTCTGCTGCAGGGCGTGGTTTAAAGTAGCCCGGTAGTCCCCACAAATTCGGATTGACCCGTCTGGCTTAATGGGTGTTACAATAGGGGTTTCCCATGGAGAGTGATCGATGGGCTTCAACACCCCTTGAGCAATTAGCTTGTCGAGTTGTTCGTCGATCTTAGCTTTAAGAGCGAATGGAACTCGACAGGGCGTCAAGCGAATTGGGGCTACTTTTGGATCTAGACTAAATGAGATTGGGGTCCCCTTATACTCACCTAAACGGTCCGCGAAGACATCGCTGAACTCAGAAATAAGGTCTTCCTCCCACTCACAACCACCGACTCGGTTCACGCCGGCCACTTCGATCCTGAGTGGCGCGAACCATTGGAGGCCTAATAAACTAGGCCTATCTCTATCGATGATCATTAGAGGTAAGTACGCTGTATGTTTTTTGAAGGAGACTCGGACTCGGCAGGACCCAACCACAGGGATTCGATTTCCTTGGTAGTCCTTGAGGATGAGGAGTTGAAATTGGAGGTCTTGGCGTTGGGTTGTGGGGATAAGTTGCTTGAGTGTCTTCCAAGACACCATCGAGAGGGACGATCCCGAGTCGACCTCCATGTGGCAAGGCTGGTTCTCGATGGCTACCGTGACTCAAATTTTCTTTGTGTCCAAAACTGAGGCGTGACCTATAGTGATAGTATGGTGAGCCTCTTTTTTTTGCAAAGCTCGATTTCTGTAGGAGTGGTTTACTGGTTCTCACCTTACAGGATGGTTTCCTGTCGATTGGCGATAGTTGGCCCCTTTTGAGGCCTGGCTGGGTCCTGGTAGGCTGTGGCAGACCCGGCTGATGTGGCCTCGTTTCCCGCACTCATGGCAGAGTGCATCGCGGAATTTGCATTTGGCCCTGGCATGGTTTGCTCCATAGCCAGCGTAAGGGCGTAAGGGCTTAGGGCGAGGGTCCTGGTCAGACCACAGTCGATGGATCCCTTCTTCGTCGCTGTCTGACAACAAAGAGAGGTCCTAGTTGTGCGTCATTAGTAGCTGCCCTTCTGAGTTGGGTGAGATTTCGCCGGTCGGTTGTGTTACCGGAGTGCGGCTTCGCCGTAATTGTGCAGCTGACTTTTTGGTCGCCTCCGCAGCCATGGCTTCGGCGATGGTGTCAGCAAGGCTGATGTTGCCTTTCGTCATCAGCTTGCTTTGCACGCCTAGTGCATCTAATCCCAGAATTACTTGATCTCTTAGTGCTTCTTCTAAATCGGCGAACCCGCAGAGGCCCCCTAAATTCCGGAGGTCCACCACAAAATCGGCCATGCTCTCTCCTTTTCGCTGGTTTCTCTGATAAAACTCGTGGCATCTCACAAGTGTAGGCACGGTTGGTGCGTAATGGTCTCTCAGGATGAGTTCGAGGTCGTCCCAGCTCATGGCTTTCACTTCTTGAGGTTTGGCGAGTGCTTTAGCCATTTTAAATACAGCTGGGCTGCAGTGCATCAGGAACAGTGCCCGCTTTTTTGCTGGTGTGGCGTCCTTCAAATTATTCGTCTCAAGAAACATTTGGAAGCGATCCATGTAGGATTCCCAATCCTCTTGGTTTGGATCGAACGGAGCGGGTGGTACGATGCCGCTGACATGGTTCCGTTGTTGGCGTCGTCTTTCACGTGCTCGGTATTGCTTCCTGGCTTCTTAGGTTCAGACGTCTCCAAATCCCATCCTCGTCACCAGTATTAGGTACTTGGACATGGGTTGGAGTAAATGGAGACAGTCTTTGAATGTGAACTTTCAGCTCTTTATTGCATAGTGACTTCTCAAAACAATAACAGTGAACTCTGCCTTATATAGGCAACCTTTGTGAGAATTGTCCAATAGCGAGCTATAAACGCTAGCTCTTTCAACCAATAATAATCCTCTGTTAAGGGCCAATCGGATTCCTAAGAACTAACCAATCGGATCTGGCCGCCCAACAGCCAATCAGTAAAGTGCAGGGCCAGAACCCTGCACTTTACCTCAAGCTCATACTTTATTAACTATGGTACATACACAACAGTGCATTACAGTTTTAGATATCCTAAGAACCAGTTTTCTGGGTAACCTGAAGATTGACACCCCCCCCCAAAAAAAAAATTGAACAAACAGTACACAAACAACCAGCACAGTAATACAAAATCTTGTTTATTGAACTCAGTGACTCTTGGAGAATATTTGGGTCAGTGCTTATATATTGCAATCTTTGTATTGTCCTGATCCTCTAGGGATCTCACAATTTGACCTACATCATCTTCTCAATGTATTCTCACAACAGCCCTCTGAGGCTGGTTGATTCAGGGTCTTCCTATGAACAGGGTAAATGAAGATTTGAACTCTAATCTCACTGGTCAAAAAGTCCAATTCTCTATCCACTCCATTTGCTCTAAGGTAAGCCCTTGACTAGCCCTTTTACATGACAGAGAATTTAATACCTTTCAGTTATCATCGAAGAGAGGAAAAAACGGTAAGGAAACTTTTGGAAGATGGAGTGGTACAGAATTTTAAGAAAGGTTGTCAAGGCTGTTATTAGGCAGATCACATTCTGCTTTTATTGACTGAAGCATGCCAAAGTTTAAGTGCCCAAAAGACAGCTTGTGATAAGCCCTTTCATTGTACTGAGTCATTCTGCAAACAACAAATCATGCCATGCGAACTCAAGGAGAAAGTTTCTGCACTTCATATGATCTCTGAGTGGAAAATGATTTGGATCCAACGTTGGAGAAATGTATAAATGATTTACAACATCTCTGTGTAAGGCTGGTCAGTTTATTCCACACACACACACACCCATGCCTTACCTGCCTTCTCCATGTTAAGCACTGACAAGACAGTCCCAGTCTAGAACTTCAAAATCCTTCAGTTCAAAATCCTTCCTCATTCTCAATAAATACGCTTAAGTTTGCTACCACACAGTACAATTTTACAACAACTAAAAATAAGCTATATGGTAGAGAAATCATCACATGCAAAAATTTAAACTTTGTCTTTGCTAAGTGGACCTCAGTCGGAACATACATTGAATTGCATCACTTTTGTTTAAAAGGCAGATGTGCAGGTGTTCCTCTTTCCCAAGCAAAGCCAAGAAGTTTGTCCAAGATATAAGGATTTGTACCTTTATCATCAAGGCATTTCTATTTTTCTTTATTATGTGTTGTTCAAATGGAGGAAGAGCAATGGAAGAAGGGAAACAAATCATTATAAAAAGGTTCATTTGGAAGCTCTTTTAGTTGCATGGTAGGAGAATATGTAATATGTAGATTGAAAACAAATCTACAGCTTCCACAAAAGACAGACAATATAGGATACTACCGATCTCATGACACTATGCAACTATTCTGTCTTTTCTTCCAAGCATTTTCTGGGAAAATTAAAAAAGGCTGTAGAAAAACATCATAATCTGTATAATGCTGGGAAAGTACGTGAGTGGTTTTACAATAAAATCTTTACCTAGGAGCATTCACCAAGTTTACAATCCATACCTGATACAAAATATAGCTTGAAATAATCACAACCGCAAAATATACGTAAAAAGTTGATATATGTCAAAACTCTGTTTACTTTAACACTTGGTTGCAGCCTGAGCACATAATCTTCAAGAAGTAGCAAGCAGCACAGTTCTACACTGAAACAGGCAGCAAGGATTACCATTTCAATGCTGTATTTTTTTTTCCCCTGAATTTAATGAGATGATCATAGAATTTTAGAAATGAGGGCGAGACAGGGACTCAAACTACAGTCTTGTTTCTTGATGATCTTATAAAGCATATACACTTGACTCTCTCTCAGGCCTGTAATTTGCAGTTTTTTCCCCCTTAAATCAAAAGGTTGGCCAGAATGCCATGCAAATCCATGCATATTAAACACCTGATCAATCAGGAGCTTATCTAAGGTGCTGGCCTCTTTGTCAATTGAAATTCATCAGGTAGCTGTTTCCAAGCCTGCATGGGGGAAGGAGACTCACCCAAGGATTAGTTAAGCATTAATAAATCAAATGTACTTCCAGCATTCTTAAGTACTGCATGTTTATAAGCAGCAATAATTATATAATTGTTAGAGGGAGGGGTGGAAAGGAGGAACAAAAGCAAGAATGGAGAAGCAGGTTACGAAGAGTGTAAGCAATAGAAAAAAAATCAGAAGGGCTGGAAACTTGTTTTGCAGCAAACGATATTACAATAAATATTTCCCTTCTGTTTGCCATTTGGCTTGCTAAAATGAACACTGCAAATATAATTCCATTGTTCTTATTTAATAGTAAAATGATTCAGGCTTATATGGTTATTGTTAAGTCTGATAGATTGGGTTCATTGAGACGCGAGACTCACAGTGAACAGTCATCTCTTTATTTTATATTTAGTTCTGAACAAGATCTGTGAGCTGCGTGGCTTTTCTTATAGAATTGGCCGGTGGCTCGGTGCCCAATGACAGCGCTTTGAATCTCCCGCGATCGGCTCAGCCAATCACGGTAGACTCTTAGCGCATCAATCACAGTTGTTTAGTCAGCCAACCAGGGTGCGGTCCGTGCGGATCAATCAGAGTTCAGGATTTGGAGAGTGTTAATATAGAACACCCCTCCCCTCTTGGTTTCACCTGACGGAGCGTGGTGATGTAGACGCGCAGGTAGGTGGGGCTTCATACCTGCCTAGTTGACTTGCGCGGCTCAGTATGTGTTTGGTCGCCAACCAGTTCAGACGGGCTTCTCGTCACTCTCAACCCCTTCGATGGAACTGCCTGGAATGGTGAGCCGGGCCTATGGCTGCAACTCCCACCCGGTCTACCCGGGTTGGTCGAGTTGTTGGCTTCGCTGTTCCCACCCAGTCTTTCTGGGCTGGTTGAACTGGCTTGGCTGCTCCTTCCAAGTGACATTCCCGTCTGCAATGGTTCGAGGTTTACTGGTGAGTATGGTTGGTTTATTGTTTGGGGTTGGCTTGTTCTGGTTCAGGGGTGTTCTGCTTGTGTTTGGGGGTGTTCTGCCTGTGTTTTAGGCCTTTTGTCTTCCCCTTGCTTGGTTGTTGAGGTTCCCCCCCTCTGGTTTCTTTAGTTGTGGTTTGCGGGGTCTCCGGACTGCCAGCGGTTAGTCTTGACTGTAACTGGCCGATGTGCCATTTCCAGCTTCTTCCGTCAATGGTTTGCAGTTGGTATGATTGGGGGCCCGTTTCTTGGGTTATTTGTGCCGGTACCCAGAGTGGGTCTCCCATGAAGTTTTTTGCGTAGACTATGTCTCCAATGTTAAATGTTCGATGTCTACTGGATGTGTCTGGGGTTTCTTTCTGGGTTGTATGTGGGGTGCAGTCGGTCTAGTGGGGACCTCAATTTTCTGCTCATCAGTAGCTCTGCTGGGCTTTTATTCGTGGTTGTGTTGGGTGTAATGTGCTGTATGAATAGCATTTTATTTATTTTTTCTTGTATTTCGACGGTTTCTATTTTTTGGATGGGTTTTTTTTGTGTGTGTGTGTATTGAACCATGCGCTCCAGCTGCCCATTCGCTGCTGGGTAAGCGGGCGAAGTTAAGGCATGTCTTATTCCCCGTTCAGCCAGGAATTTTTCAAATGCTAGTGCCGTAAACTGTGGACCGTTTTCCAACACCAACACATCTGGCAACCCTTGTGTCGTGAAAAATTTGTTCAGTTTATTTATGACGGCTTCTGTTGTTGTTGTTTTCATGGTGCTTACTTCCAACCAGTTGGAGTAAGCATCCACGATGGTGAGAAATGTGTGTCCCTTGGTGGGCCTGGTGAAGTCTATGTGGATTCGCGACCAGGGGCCTCATGCAACATTGTTAGTACCACCCGGTCTCCCCAAAGTATGCACCCCTTCTATGTGAACAGTTCAGTTTGCCGGTCCCTGAAGGCTTTGAAATGTTCATTGCCATCGCTTTCCGGCCATCCTCTCTCTACCCAGCTCAAGACCCATGCCAGCCATTTGTCTTTATTTGTTTCTCGGGCAATGTCTGGCGTGGTCAGGAGTGGGCTGGGCAGAGTCTCTATTTGCAGGGTTGTTGTTGTGGGCCCTGGGTTGTCCTCCAGGTCTGGTAGGGGGGATTGGCTCAGTGCGTCTGCATGTGAAATGTCCTTGCCGGGCCAGTGTGTCAGCTGGCAGCTGTAGGTGGCAAGGAACTCGGACCACCTTGTCATCCTGGGTGACAGGATGTTCGGGGTGGCCTTGTCCCCTGCCAGTATCCCTAGTAGAGGTTTGTGATCTGTAATGATTGAAAAACTCCTACCATAGAGATACTCTTGAAACCTTTTCACTCCAAAGATGATTGCTAGGGCTTCCTTGTCCACTGGCTGTAACTCCTCTCCGGCTTGGACAACGTTCTCAAGAAGAAGGCGATGGGTGCTTCTTTCCCATTCAGTAATGTGTGGCTGAGGATTGCCCTGACGCCAAAGGGTGACACGTCGCACGTTACCGTTAGCGGCAGGGTCTCGCTATACTGGATAAGGACTGCGTCTGACGTTAGTAGGATTTTGGTCTGTTGAAATGCATTTTCCTCCCACTTCCCCCAAGTCCAGGTGGCTGTTTTATCCAACAGCCTATGCAAAGGTTCTGCCGCGGTTGCCTTTTGGGGTAGGAATACATTATAAAAGTTAATGAGTCCCAAAAACGCCTGCAGTTCTGCCTTATTCTTTGGTGTGGGGGGCTTCCTTTGATGGCTCTAAGTTTTTTCTCAGTGGGGTGGATTCCGTGTCAGTCTAGGAGATACCCCAAGAATTTGACTCTCTCAATGCAGAGTTGGCATTTCCCTTTTTTAACTTTAAGGCCAGAGTCTTTAAATTTCTGCAGCACTGCCCTTAGGCGGGTTTCCAATTGTTTTTTGTTGGCGGCTGCCACTAGCACGTCATCAAAGTAGGGCGCCACTCCTTTTATTCCTTGGAGAAGTCTTTCCATGAGGCTCTGAAAGACTCCTGGCACAACGCTGACTCCGAATTGGAGTTGGTTGCATTGGAAAGACCCCCAGTGAGTTACAATTGTTTGTGCCTCAGCGGTTTCGGTGTCAACCGGCAGCTGCTGGTAGGCTTGAGCCAGATCGAGCTTCGTGAAGACCCAGCCTCCCCCCAGTGAGTGCAGGAGGTGCTGTACCACTGGGATGGGGTAGGCACTTTGCTGCAGGGCATGGTTGAGGGTAGCCTTATAGTGACCACAGATTCTTATGGAGCCATCCAGTTTGATGGGGGTGACTATGGGTGTTTCCCAGCGGACATGGTCAATTGGCTCTAAGATCCCTTTCACGATGAGCTTGTCTAGCTGCTCATCGATTTTGGGCTTGAGCACAAATGGCACTCGCCGCGGTTTAAGGCGGATTGGAGCAACGTTTGGGTTAAAGTTGAAGGAGATTGGGCCCCCCCAGTACTTGCCTAGGTTGTCGTCGAAGACCTCCTGGAAGTCCCTCATGAGTGCCACTTCCCAGTCTGCCTCATCAGCATGGTGAACACCCCTCACCTTGATTCCCAGCAGGGAGAACCATTGCAGTCTGAGTAGGCTGGGATGGTCTTTGTCTATGATCGTGAGTGGCAGTACCTCAGTGTGGCCTTTGAAGGTGATTTTAAAATGTCTGATGCCGACTACAGGATGCGGTTTCCCTGGTAGTCCTTCAAGGTCAGCTTTTGGTCGTTCAGTTCGCGGTGGCAGATGGTAGGCACCAGGTGTTCGATTGTGCGCCAGAAGAGCATGGAGAGGTAGGAACCGGAATCCACCTCCATTTCACATGGTTGGTCCTCGATACCTACCTCCACGTGTACCTTCCGGGCATCGAGGGTCGAGGAATGGCTGATGACGACCGTCTGGTGGGTTTCCTCTTTTCGCTGCGCCTCACTGAGTCATTTGTTCCGGCTGCCTCGGCTCCATCAGCTCTCGGTTTGGTGGTCTTGGTTCCTGGGGGAGTGCCATCTCGTCGCTGGGGGCTGCTGCCTCGTCGCTGGGGGCTGTAATTCCACTTTTTCTGGCATACCTTGGCGATATGCCCCCGCTTCTCGCAATACCAGCAGATGGCATCGAGGAACCAGCATTTGGAGTGGGGTTGATTGCCACCACAGCCGGCACAATGGAACCCCAACTTATGTCCCCTCCGGTCCCGCCGATCGCATTCCACCTGGAGCCGGTGGATCTCTTCCTCCTCATTGTCAATGTCGGAGTGGGAATCGACGTTGCCATGGTGGGTGGTGGTTGCCCGGTGGCTGGTCTCCGCATGTCTCTCCGGTGCTGGGGTCGTCTTGATGGTCGTTGGTCGATCTGCTGCATTCGCTTGCCTCATCCGGGTCATCGATTTGCGAGTGGCCTCAGCTGCAGTTGCCTCTGCGAGGGTGTCAGCAAAGGAGATGTCGCCCTTAGCCATTAGCCTGCTCTGTAGAATGGGGTCTCTGAGTCCAAGAACGACTCGCTCTCGCAGGGCTTCGTCCAAGTTGGTAAACCTGCACAGGCCTCCGAGATCCCTCAGCTGAGCCATGAAGTCACTAATGGCTTCGCCCTCACGCTGTTCTCGCTGATAGAACTCGTGCCTTTGGATGAGGGTAGGCACAGCAGGGGCGTAATGGTTTCATAGGATGGGCTCAAGGTTGGCCCAGTCCATTTCTTTTACATCGGCGGGCTTTGCCAATGCTTTAGCCATTTTGAACACTGCGGGCCCACAGTGTGTCAAGAACACGACTTGTTTTCTCTGCCCATTGGCATCCTTAAGGTTGCTGCACTCCAGGAACATCTGGAACTGGTCGGTGTAGGATTCCCAATCCTCAGTGGCTGGGTTGAAGGGTGCAGGTGGCGAGGTGCTGCTGGCCATCTTGCCGGTCATTTCGCACTGTTCACCACATGCTTGTTGATCTCTCATCTCACGATCCTACCTTCGTCGCCAGTGTTAAATCTGATAGATCGGGTTCATTGAAACACAAGACTCACAGTGAACAGTCAGCTCTTTATTTTATATTTAGTTCTAAACAAGATCTGCAAGCTGTGTGGCTTTTCTTATAAAACTGGCCAGTGGCTCGGCAGCAAATGACAGTGCTTTGAATCTCCCGCGATCGGCTCAGCCAATTGCGGTAGACTCTTAGCGTACCAATCACAATTGTTTAGTCAGCCAATCAGGTTGCAGTCCGTGCGGACCAATCAGAGTTCAGGATTTGGAGAATGTTAATATAGAACAGTTATAGTCTTTCCTTTTCCTTAAATGGATGATTTGAGACTTGTAAGAGGTAACTATATAAGTTGGCAAGCTGAATGTCCTATGTCAGCCAATGCAAAAAGAAAAAGAAAGGCAAGCAAATACAAATTGTTGAACGGCTTCACTGCTGTGTTGTAACCTTCCTGATTGTTATAAGAATCAGGTGAGTGATCAAAGAGCATACTAGACCTGGAAACATTGCAGAGTCCCTGACTTGCCTTGTAACTTGAGTCATCAGCTGTCATGAGAGAAATGAGTTACTAGATTAAGATTCAGGTGCCAGAAATTTCCAGAAGCCATTCAAACATCAAGCCTAGTGTCCAACTATAGGCCAAAGAGGACAGGACTATAAGTATATACCGGTAGCTGAAAGATTGCTACTAATAGAAGTGCAAAGATCTGGAAGCTGCTCTGAACAGAAGTTCTGCCTTTTTCCCTATTCCTTGATGTTACTTGTTGGCAGGGGTGGGGTTCAAAAAGTTTAATACAGGGTTTTCTGCCCAGTTGCTGGGTGGGCATAGTCATGGTGGGTGTGACCTAGTCAGCCTCCTGCACCACAGTGGGGAGGAGCGGGATGCTTTTGCCCTCCCCAGGCTCCGAAGGCTTTCCTCAAGCCTCCAGGAGAGCAAAAACAGCCTCCCTGGGCTCCAGAGGATCAGGAAGCCTCTGGAAGCCAGAAACGGGCCCATTTCCAGCCTTCCCGAACTTCTGAGAGGCCCATTTTTCACCCTCCCTAAGTCTCTGTGCATGCCCTGCACTTACCTGCATCCAAAACACCTGGGAAGGGCAGGGTGGAGTGGGCAGGGCCAGCCAGGAGTGGGATTTGGGGGTTCTCCAAACTGCATAGCATCTTAGCTATGGGCTCTCCCAAACCCCTGCGAACCCTCAGCAGCCCAGCCCTGCTTGTTGGTGATTCAAAGGACTTGCCACAAGAGTACAATTGGTGTAGACAGCTAAGTATTTACTCTGTCTCTCCTCTTTGTCTTAGAAAATGCTGACCTGAGATCACACCTGTGTGTTTTTCTACCAGGTCTATGGAACTCCTCTTGATAGGATGTAGCTGGGTAAATGCTAGGCTTTGCTTATCCCAATAATCTATTTCTTGTAAATAAATGCCCTTTTGGTTATACTTATAAAACCTAATTTACCAATAGTTGCTCTCAGGAAAAGCAACATGTAATACTTCAGTTTCCAACATTGGTCAGCTAAATGGCTTCTTTCTACTTTCAAGTTTCCCAACAAAAGCAATTTTGTGAGATAGGTTGTGTCCCTCCAGGGCCAGTCCATGAACACTGGTGAGCAAAGGTAGTTTCAGAGGAACCAACAGAGATTCTTAATTTGCCTCTATTGCTTTGCTTTGCTTTGCTGATTTAACAGCAGAATCAAAACAATATGACCCTTGGCCTCCCTTTCTAAATGAAGCATTTTAACAGCAATACAATGCCCACCAATTAAGAGATGGAGTTTTGGCTCTTCACTTAGAACAGTACAATGCCCAGAGATGGAGTTTTGGCTCTTCACTGAGAAAAGATTCTTTCTGAAGTTGCAGAACTGTTCATTTTCTTTTAAGGTATACTATTATTTTGACATCTGCTAAGAGGGCAGAAACACAATTACTCATTGGTTTGAACAGTGGCAAGCATGAAAATCTTGCACATATTTTTTTTATTAGGATTGCCATATCCAGGCTTAACCAATCTAAATTATTATTATTTCACATCAGCAACAAAATTGTAACTCTTTGCTCCCATCTAGTGGCCATATAGATTTTTGCAGCTTGGATCTTGTTGACCCTACCATACATGTACCTATTTATTTAATTAATGTATGGCAAATATATGGACTTATAGTGGTTCAAATGTTAATGTCCAGTCTATCCAGCCATTCAAAGACAGGGTTGTCTATGCTGAAGAAAATCAGACATTGGGCTGGTGTAAGCTCTTGATGGACTTTCAAACACAATGTGATGGATATTTTGTCGATAAGCGCCACAGTCACACTGAGGGGTAGAGACAAGACCCCACTTAAGGCTGAAGCCAAACACCCAGGTTCCCTTTGCATCATTTCAGGAGATTTCAATCAAGCAAATTTAAGGAAAGAGCTCTCAAAATATTTCCAGCATGTAAATTGTCCCATCAGAGGCAAAAATACTTTAAACTGCTACACAACCATAAAAGATGCTTCTAGTCTTTACCACGAGCAGCTGTGGGACACTCTAACCACAGCATGTTTCACCTTGTACCTGCCTACAAAGACTTAAAACCATTTAAACCAACAATTAAATCAGTGAAGATTTGGTCAAATGAGGCAAAGCTGAAACTTCAGGCCTGCCTTGATTGCACTGATTAGAATGTTTTTGAAGATGCCTCTGCAGACCTAGATGAGCTCACAGATACTGTAACATCATATGTTAGCTTCTGCAAAGACTTATGTGTACCAAAAGGAACCTGCAAATATATAGTAACAATAAACCTTGGTTCACAGCTAAACTTGAGCAGCTACATCATTCCAAAGAGGAAGCCTACAGAAAAGGTGACAGAATGTTATACAACCAGGCCAGGAACATATTAACAAGAGAGATCAGAGCAGCAAAAAGAAGCTACTCTGAAAAGTTAAAGAATCAATTCTCAACAAATGAACCAGCAAACACATAGAAAACTCTTAAAAACGACACTGGCTTCAGCAAACCTTCTTCCCAGGCAGAAGGAAATGAACAATTAGCAGATGACCTCAATGTGTTTTACTGCAGGTTTGAAATGAAACTACAGCCACCTATCTCCACAACCCACATCTCAAACATACCAACAACAGCCAAGCCTCCTACAGCTGGCCCCAATCCATTGGGCTCACAACCTCTCGTGATCACAGAAAAAGAAGCGCAAGATCTATTACACAGATAGAAGCCAGTGTGATAAGTGAAATAATGTAATGCTACTTTTGCTTCTGTAAATTTGCTTACGCTTAGAGTTGCTTACAAAAGCATGTATTTGGTAACCTTCCGGAAGATAAGGATTAGAACAATATGAACCATTTTGTATATGTGTGTGTTTCAAAAGCAGCGCCAGTACTGATAGGGGAACCATCAACAAACAGTTGGTGGTCTGGGGAATGTTGATGGGCAATAAGTGTCCCTGGAAGGTGTGAGGTTTGATGACGTCTGTGAACCAAGCCCTCGTACGATGGGGCAGGGGAATTAGGGTATAAGTATGCTGTGCAAAGTGTGCTCGGGGTTCCATCCAGCTGCCTTGGATGTGAACCCGCTTCTGCAGAACCGCAATAAAACCAGAGAGAAAACTCAGATCCGTGTCGTGTCAGTCTCTCGTACGAGTGCAATCTCACACCAGGAAAAGCACCAGGGCCAGACAAGATAACTCCTTCTTGCTTAAAAGTCTGTGCTGACCAATTGGCCCCCATCTTCACCTGAATCTTCAATAGATCACTAGAGATGTGCTATGTTCCTTCCTGCTTCAAATGTTCTACCATCATCCCAGTGTCAAGAAGCCCTCCATCAAGGAACTGAATGACTACGGACCAGTTGCTCTAACATCTATAGTTATGAAAATCTTTGAAAGGCTTGTGCTGTCCCACCTGAAAACCATAACGGATCCACTGTTAGATCCCATGCAGATTGCATACTGAGCAAATAGATTGACAGATGATGCTGTTAACATGGCTCTGCATTACATCCTACAACACCTTGAATCTTCAAATACCTATGCAAGGGTCCTCTTTGTAGACTTCAGTTCAATATTCAATACCATCATTCCAGACACTCTTCTAAGTAAATTAAACCAACTAGTGGTACCTGAACACACTTGTAAGTGGATCATAAGCTTCCTAACAGACAGGAAGCAGCAGGTGAAGCTAGGCAGAATCATATCCGATACCTGTACAATCAGCACAGGGGGCCCCCAAGGCTGTGTGCTATCTCCACTTCTCTTCTCCCTATATACCAATGACTGCATCTCAAACAATCCATCTGTTAAAATACTGAAGTTTGCTGATGACACAACAGTGACTGGTCTCATTCGAGACAACGATGAATCTGCAAACAGACAGGAAGTTATACAACTTGCCTTGTGGTGTAACTGGAACAATCTGGAACTGAACACACTCAAATCTGTAGAAATGGTGGTAGACTTCAGTAGAAACCCTCCCATACTACCAGCTCTTACAATACTAGACAACACAGTATCAACAGTAGAGACCTTCAAATTTCTAGGTTCTACTATATCACATGACTTAAAATGGACACCTAACATCAAAAACATCATAAAAAAAGCACAACAAAGAATGTTCTATCTGCACCAACTCAGAAAGCTCAAACTGCCCAAGGAGCTGCTGATCCAGTTCTACAGAGGAGTCTGTCATCTGCACCTCTATAACTGTCTGGTTTGGTTCTGCAATCCAACAGGACAGACACAGACTTCAGAGGATAATTAGGACTGCAGAAAAAACAATTACTACCCACCTGCCTTCAATTGAGGACCTGTACACTACACAAGTCAAAAAGAGGGCTGTGAAAATATTTACAGACCCCTCACATCCCGGACATAAAATGTTTCAACTCCTTTCCTCAAAACGACACTATAGAGCACTGCACACCAGAACAACTAGACACAAGAACATTTTTTCCCGAAAGCCATCACTCTGCTAAACAAATAATTCCCTCAACACTGTTCAACTATTTACAAAGTGTACACTACTACTGTTAATCTTCTCACCGCTCCTTATCACCCATCCCCTCCCATTTGACTGTTTCCTAGTATAATTTGATTGTTGATTGTACCCTATGACTATCATTAAATGTTGTACATTATGATTCTTGATTCTTAACGAATGTACCTTTTCTTTATATATACTGAGAGTATTTACACCAAGACAAATTCCTTATGTGTCCAATCACAGTTGACCAATAAAGAATTCTATTTCTATTTCTAAAACAATGAGTCCTGTCAGACACCATGTTGGATACGGGTCCTGTTCAGAGTTGACCAGTACTGGCAAAGAAGGTCAAAATCTGGTACATGTACTTTTAAGTCTGGAGCATGGGTGCGAATGATGGAGATGAGCCGGTAGAACAGTGAACTTCAAACTCTTTATTTACATATTGTGACAGCTCAACTGGAGGGCCACTATAGCCTTCCTTATATAGGCAACTTATTAACTATTCAACCAATAGCAAACCTGGAGCGCTAGCTCCGTTAACCAATGGGAATGGCCTGTTAATGGCCAATCAGATGCTCCTGAACGGACCAATCCGATCCTGCCATTAACAGCCAATCAGAAGTGCAGGGCCAGAACCCTGCACTTGACTTCAAGCTCAAAATAACTTTATTGGTATTATTCATTCACAACACCCCTTTCCCCCGGCTTCTGCCCACGGGGCGCGGTTACATAGTCCTTCAGGTAGAACGGCTGTTTTATAAGTCTTTTCGATTTTCGCAAAGTGCCTGGCAGTTGGCTGCACTTCTGCTGAGGTAGATCGTTGTTTAACGGTAGGGGTGCCTCTGGTTCCGAGTTCGCATTCCCGTCATCACCAATATCACTGGCCACTCCCTGAGGTGAACTCGCTCCGGTCCCTGGTTCTTTTTCCTGCATTTTATTTCCATTATCAGTCTCTTCGAAAAGGTTTCCCTCTAATTGTAATTCGCTTTCCTCTTTATCTCCCCCTCCCCTCAGTTTGGTCATAGGGGAGTTCGGAAATGCGAGACGGCAGCCGCGATCGTAGTTGATCTATGTGGCGCTTCCAAAGTCTGTCGTCAGTGCACTGAAGGAGGTATGATCTTGGGCTGGTTACGCGGATTACGGTTGCCTCTACCCACAGCGGATCGCCCGATAAGTTTTTAGCGAATACTAAATCGCCTACCTGGAAGGTACGGCATCGGCCACTGGATCCGAGTGGCTTTTCCGGTTCGTAGGCTGGGTGTAACTGATCGAGGTGGGAATGGAGCTTTCGTTCCATTAGCAGCTCAGTGGGAGTTTTGTTGGTGACGCTGTGAGGTGTGATGTGCTGCAGGAAAAGGATCCGGTTGATTTTCTCGTCGATGTTGTTGCAGTCTATCTTGTGGAGAGTCTTTTTGACAAATTGTACCATGCGCTCAGCCCTACCGTTGGCAGCAGGGTGCGCAGGCGAAATGAGTGCATGTCGAATACCCCGGTCAGCCAGGTACTGCTCAAAAGACAGCACGGTAAATTGGGGCCCGTTGTCGGATACCAGAACGTCTGGTAATCCGTGGGTTGCAAACAGTTTTTCCAGTCTTTTGATGACCACGTCAGTGGTCGTGTTGCTCATTCGGTGAATCTCGAGCCAATTCGAGTAGGCGTTGACGGTTAGCAAAAACGTGTGGCCTTTGGTCGGCCCAGCAAAGTCCAGATGGATGCGGGACCAGGGTCCCTGCGGCATCTCCCACTCGGTTGGGGTTGCCTTTGGTGGAGCGTTGCTTACTTCTTGGCATCTCTTGCAAGTTTTAACCCACAATTCGATTTGTCTGTCAATGCCTGGCCACCAGGCGTAGCTTCGTGCGAGGCCCTTCATGCGCACGATGCCATGGTGGCCATCGTGCAAAGTTTTTAGCAGTGTCTGTTGGAGTCGTTCTGGGATAACAACTCTATCGCCCCAGATGACACAGCCCTTCTGCGAGAACAACTCTGTTTGACGACTTTTGAATGGTGCAAAGTCCTCTGGTACTTGGTCCAATGGCCATCCGCGTTCCACCCACGTGAGGACTCGCGCCAAGATGGGGTCACATTTTGTTTCTTTTGCGATGTCACAGGCAGTTAATGGCGGCGTGTGGAGTGTCTCGATCTGCAACGCTGTCATCGTTGGTGCAGGATCATTTATAGTTTCAGGGAGCAGTGTACGGCTCAGCGCGTCGGCGTGGGGAATGGCTTTACCGGGACGATATTGTAGCCGATAATTGTAGGCAGCCAAGAATTCTGACCAGCGGGTCATTCTGGGAGAAAGTATGTAGGCATTTGGCTTGTCCCGAGCAATGATCCCCAGCAATGGTTTGTGGTCAGTTACAATGGTGAAAACCCGGCCGTACACGTACTCATGAAATCTTTTAACAGCTGATACAATCGCCAGGGCTTCTTTATCGATCTGCCTGTAATTTTGCTCGGTTTTTGAGATCGTCTTTGAGAAGTAAGCAACAGGGGCTTCGTTACCGTTAGGTAACACATGGCTCAAAATGGCGTCCACTCCAAAAGGCGATGCATCACATGTAATGTTTATTGGCAAAGTCTCATTGTATTGCATTAGTACGGCGTCCGAAGTCAGTAGTTCTTTCACATTACGGAACGCCTGCTCTTCTTTGTGATCCCATACCCAAATTGCTTTTTTATCTAATAGACAATGTAAAGGTTCAGCGACAGTCGCCTTGTGCAGCAAGAATACATTATAGAAATTGATGAGGCCTAAGAACGCCTGGAGGTCGGTCTTGTTCTGCGGTCTGGGAGCGTTTTTTATTGCTCTCAATTTGCTATCAGTAGGGTGAATACCCTGACTGTCAATTAAGTACCCTGAGAATTCAACACGATCGGTACACAGTTTGCACTTATTTTTTTTGACTTTCAGGCCTGCTTCCTGGAATTTTCGTAATACCAGTCTTAAATGCTCCCGTAAGATTTTTGGAGTGGGGGCAGCAATGAGCACATCATCAAAATAGGGGACAACGCCCTTGATCCCCTGAAATAGTCTCTCCATTAGGCTCTGAAAGATCCCTGGGGCTACACTGACTCCGAATTGGAGCCACGTGCACTTAAAGACACCTCGGTGTGTTACGATATTCTGTGCCTGTGCCGTTTTTTCGTCAACCGGCAGTTGCTGATAAGCCTGAGCTAAGTCTAGTTTAGCGAAGACTTTTCCGCCCCCCAGGGAATGGAGGAGGTGTTGTACCACCGGCACCAGATATGGGTTCTGTTGCAGGGCGTGGTTTAGGGTGGCCCAGTAGTCCCCACAAATTCTAATCGAGCCGTCCAGCTTAATTGTTGTCACAATCAGCGTTTCCCATGGGGAGTGGTCAGTTGGCTTTAAGACTCCCTGGGCAATCAACTTATCAAGCTGCTCGTCGATTTTCGGTTTTAGAGCGAACGGAACTCAACGAGGCTTAAGGCGGATGGGAGCTATCTTTGGATTAAGGCTAAAGGATATCGGGGTCCCCTTGTACTCACCTAGCTTTTCCTCAAAGACGTCCCTGAATTCGTGGGCGAGGTCTTCCTCCCAGTCACTGCCGCCGATTCGGTTAATGCCTGCCACTTCAATGCCGAGTGGTGCGAACCATTGCAGGCCTAACAGACTAGGCCAGTCCTTATCGATTATCGTCAGGGGTAAGTACGCCATGCGGTTCTTGAATGCAACCCGGACTTGACTGGATCCTGCGACTGGAATTCGGTTCCCCTGGTAGTCCTTTAACACGAGCTGTTGGAATTGAAGGTCTTGGTGCCGGATAGTGGGGATGAGTTGCTTGAGGGTCTTCCATGAGACCATTGACAGAGATGATCCTGAGTCAACTTCCATTTGGCAAGGCCAATTTTCAATGTTCACCTTGACTCGAATTTTCTTAGCGTCTTGCAAAGAGGCATGGCCAATAGTGAGTGTTTGGTGGGCCTCTTCCCGTCTCACTAGATGACTCATGGGTCGGTTTCTGTAGGAGTGGTTTACTGGTTCTCACCTTACAGGGCGATTCCCTGTTGATTGGCGGAGATTGGTTCCTTTCGAGGTCTGGCTGGGTCCGAGGAGGCTTCGGCAGACCCTTCCAATGTGGCCTCGTTTCCCACACTCGTGGCAGAGCGCGTCACGGAATTTGCAATCGGAGCGGTAATGGTTGGCCCTGCAGCCAGCACACGGTTGCTGGGACTTCGGGTATCAGTCCCAATTGGACTGCAGGTGATGGACCTCTTCTTCGTCGCTGTCTGACGACGAAGAGAGGTCCTCATGATGGGCCGTCTTTTGCAGCCCTTCTGCATTCGGTGAAACTTCGCCAGCCGGTGGGTGTGCTGGAGCGTGATTTCGGCGTAGTTGGGCAGCCGACTTCTTGGTCGCCTCCGCTGCTGTAGCTTCAGCTATGGCGTCTTTTAGGGTGATGTCGCCCTTTGCCATTATTTTGCTCTGTACATTTAGAGTGTCTAGCCCGAGGACTACTCGGTCTCTCAAGGCCTCTTCTAGGTCGTGAAATCGCAAAGGCCTCCAACATTCCGGAGGTCTGCAACGAAATCAGCGATGCTTTCTCCTTTCCACTGGTTCCGTTGATACTCGTGTCGTCTCATGAGTGTTGGAACGGTTGGTGCATAGTGGGCCGTTAGCAACGGTTCGAGGACGTCCCAGTCCATGACCTTCACTTCAGCCGGTTTCGCTAATGCCTTGGCCATTTTGAAAACCGTTGGGCCGCAGTGCATTAGGAATACCGCCCGTTTCTTCCCGGTTGTAGCATCCTTCAGATTATTCGTTTCCAAAAGCATTTGAAAACAATCCATGTAGGACTCCCAGTGCTCTTGAGCTGGATCGAATGGAGCGGGTGGTACTACGCTGCCGGACATGGTTCCGCCCTTGTGTGCTTCAGCCACGTGCTTAGTTGTCTTAGTTGGCTCGGATGTCATCCAATCCCATCCTCGTCGCCAGTGTTAAGTCTGGAGCATGGGTGCGAATGATGGAGATGAGCCGGTTGAACAGTGAACTTCAAACTCTTTATTTACATATTGTGACAGCTCAACTGGAGGGCTGCTATAGCCTTCCTTATATAGGCAACTTATTAACTATTCAACCAATAGCAAACCTGGAGCGCTAGCTCCGTTAACCAATGGGAATGGCCTGTTAATGGCCAATCAGATGCTCCTGAACGGACCAATCCGATCCTGCCATTAACAGCCAATCAGAAATGCAGGGCCAGAACCCTGCACTTGACTTCAAGCTCAAAATAACTTTATTGATATTATTCATTCACAACATGTACAAACATATTCTCAAGGAAGAGGATGGCTGAACTGATGCTGATGATTAACATTCTTACATCTGTTATACATGTCTTTGTATACAATTTGTTTCTCTTGGACTCCAAGGGTAATTTTTCCAAGCAATTGTCAAAAATAACTTTTTTCTCCTCCCCCCTCCATTAGCTCCCATATCTCTCCAATTGGCTGTTCTGTTCTGTTATGTTTTGTTTTTAAATTGGCTAATTTATTTAAATTTGCAATACGGAAAGGTCAAAAAGCATTTTACTAAACAAAAGTCATTGCTTATCTAAGTATATAAGAGCAAGGTGCTTAAAACAATAGTTTCTATTATTTATCTTAAATTGTATTTTTATTGTGTATTTAAGATCTCATTAAAGGTAAGATCTCATTTGATGTGATCTTTAAAAAAATCTGCAGTGTTGAATGGTATTGAGTAAGCTGTTTTAGAAAGATTATGGTCTTGAGAGCAGCCAAAATGAATAATGACATGAAGATTATATTATTTATACATTGTAAAATAGAAGGTTATTTTTTAATTTGACTGACTCTTTGTTTTAAATTGTGATCCAATGGACAGTTCTCCAAGAGAACAACAAATAACATTCTGTTTGCGTTAGATGAAAAATCCTTCACAGTTTCATAGTGATCTAAATTTCTTGAATGCTCAGTGAAGTTTTTCTTGCTTCTGGGAAATCAGTCTGTGTCCAACTCTAGGTACAAGCAGCCACAAACTCATATCTGAACTGTAATATTTGTTAACTTAGCAGTCAAACTAAAACCAGGGACTTAGGCTTGGCATTGTGTTGAATGTAAATGGTGATTGTAAGGCTTCAAAAGTAGGTGTTACATCCAGCGACAGTCTTTATTCTGGTCCACTGCTTAAGCGGGAACTGGAGCCATCGCTGACTGGCTGAGCCCTGGTGACAGCTCACTTTAAAAAGAAGCTGTCAAACAGGCTCAGCTGTTCCCCATCAGCCAGCTGCCGAGTTAGTGGCGGTACACCTGGCTGGGTTACATTGTGGCCAATAAAGCCTGTTAACCTTTTTGTCAGTTTCTGCCTCTCCTTCCTTGTGTGCCAAATTTAAAACTGGTGGTGAAGGTGGGATGTTAGTGAAGTGAGGCATTTCTGAGGCAACAAAGAGAGCTGAAAAGTCACAGAGCTGAAGCACTAACAAGGTTAACAAGGCTGCCACTAAGCTAACCCCAGATGGTGGCAGCACCTCCCAACTTCCCATCATTCCACCTGGCTACAGAAACATGGACATCATATATCAATTGTTTTGGGTGTGTGATGGATGCCGCCAAGCTGACAGATATCCCCATGAACAGAACAAAAGCTTATTTCTTAAGCTTCTGCGGAGCTACAGTCTTCGACACTGCCACTGCCCTACTGGTTCCACAGATGGTGAAAGCTGAAACCTGGGAGGAGCTGCAGGAGGTCCTCAGCAATCACTACACTCCCAGACTATCCCGCATCGCCCACCACCATGCTATCCAGAGAAGAGCCCAAGCGGAGAGAGAATCCATCAGCGAGTACATGGCGGCACTCAGATCGGCCACCCTTCACTGTGGATTCAGAGACCAACTCGACAACATGCTACTGGATCAACTGGTCTGTGAGGTAAGAGACCTCCGACTACAGAGGCGCCTCTTAGCAAAAGCAGACCTTAACCTGAAGCAAGTGATCGAAGAAGCTCAAGCTGCGAAACTGTCAAATCTATCCGCGGCTGAATTCCAAAACTCAGACAGCCCCCCAGGTGTCAAGGCAAGCACAGCAGTCCATTACCAAGACATGTTCAAAGCTGAGTACTTCGAGGAGGAAGAAGTGAACTGTCTAAGAATGCCTCTGACACCCCAAAGAAAAGGCAACCAAGCTGAGAGAAGACCAAGCATGCCACAAATCATCTGCCTCAGCTGTGGGGGAAACCATCCCAAGAGCCACTTGTCGCTTCAGAAACATGATCTGCTTGAAGTGCCAGAGGAAGAGGTTCTTGGCAAGAATTTGCCAACCTGCCAGAAATTTGAATCAGCCACCCCCGAACCTAACACAGACAAAAACTTTCAGATCCAAAGAGGATTGCTTTGCAGTTACCAAAGCATATCCCAGAGCTGAGTCACTACCACAATGCTTTAATATTAATAAGATTAATTTTGATCTTCTTTTAGAAGCAAAGCCATGCCGCATGGAGGTGGACACTGGCTCCTCCCTCTCCATCCTGTCCTGGAACACTCTGAAGCAGCTGGTTCCTGATGTCACCAAGCAACAGCTGACACCCTGCAAGCTGGCCTTTTAGGACTACCAGGGCCAGACTATTCCAGTCATTGGGACAGGCAAGTTCCACATTCAGTTCCATCATTTTAATGGACTTTTACCTCTGATAACAGTTAATGGATGCCTGCCAAGCTTATTAGGGCTAGATTGGTTCAATTCCCTAGGGTTGCAAGTAACTGGCATAAATTCCATCAATACTTGCAATTTAGAACAACTACTTACAAACTTTTCAGAAGTTTTCGATGATAAGCTTGGCTGCTATAATGGCACACCCATTACCCTAAATTTCGACCCACAGGTGGCTCCAATAAGGCTCAAGCCGTGGAGAATTCCATTAGCCCTATGTGCAAAAGTGGATGCCCAGTTGGACAAACTATTAGCCCAAGGGGTTGTAGAACCCATTGATTTCTCCAAATGGGAAACATCTGTTAAGCCTGTGTTCCCCAACCAAGGTTAAGGAGACAAGCTAAACAGAATGTGCAGCGCTAGTCAGATAGGCACACAGATAAATGAGTGAGATATGTTTGTATGTTTGTTAACATACAGTAAAAATAACAGATATGCTTGTGCTATCAAAAATATAGTTTATTCCATTTAGAGTTTATAGCATAGTCAAAATAACAGTCCTTTAGTCATGTATCATTTTAGTCAGTCCATTCAAGGATATTCAATTAGCAAAGTCCGTGTAGAATATCCAATGTCAGTTCACTTACAAATCAGTCCTTTCTATCTCCCATTCGAGTAAGGAAAAATGCAGTCTTCATCCAATAATTAGGGATCATCAAAGCCAGAGAGAGCAAGCTGACGTTCCTTGCTTCTTTTATGGTGCTTTCACAACCACTCCCTTAATTACATTCCTACAGTTAAAGTTGCAGACACTTTAACTAATAAACCATGATATTTATTATTTTACCTAAACCAGTTAGAGTAAACAATGTTATCCCTAACAACACCCATAGTAATACCTCTGAAACAAGATGGTTCAATTTGCCTTTGTTCGGACTATAAATCAACCATAAACAAAGGTCTACAACCCAACGCATACCCTGTGCCCATCATACAACACCTGCTACATGCCTTGGACAAAAGGTCCATTTTTACAAAGCTTGACATGACACAGGCTTACCAACAGTTCCCTGTAGATGACCAGACTGCAGAAGTCCAAACCATCATAACTCAGAGGGGCACTTTTAAATGTAAACATCTCCAATTTGGAGTTAGTGTAGCCCCTGGAATTTTCCTATCAATAATGGAGCGCTTACTTTACAACATACCAGGAGTCATCCACTATTTCGATGACATTGTCGTCACCTCAGATAGTGCACAAGAACATTTACAGAGTTTACAAAGAGCTCTGCAATGTTTTAAAGATACTGGATGCAAACTAAACAGAAAAAAATGCATTTTTGCCACTTCCCAAATCGACTTTTTGGGCTATCATATTGATTCTTCAGGGATTCACCCCATTGAATCCAGAGTTAAAGCCATCCATGATGTTCCAGCTCCTACAAATAAGACAGAGCTGCAAGCCTTTTTGGGCTTACTTAACTTTTACAGTTCATTCTTGCCTCACAAGGCCACTATAGCTGAACCATTACATAGACTTTTGGATTCTACTTGGACTTGGGGACACTACTTGGACTTGGGGACCAAATGAACATGCCTCTTTCAAGGCTGTTAAAGCCCTACTCACTTCAGATTCTGTATTAATGCAATTTAACAAAGCCCTTCCTTTAGTGCTTGTTTGTGATGCCTCTCCTTTCGGCATTGGGGCAGTCTTAGGCCATAGACTGCCTAACGGCCAAGAAGCCCCTATTGCTTATTTTTCCAGAATGCTGTCAAAAGCAGAACAAAATTATGCACAAATTGACAAGGAGGCCCTTGCTGCTGTGGCTTCAGTCAAAAAATTCCACGAGTACTTATATGGCCACCATTTCGAGCTCATTGCTGACTACCAGCCTTTCCTAGGTAGACTGGCTGGTGACAAACCCAGCCCCCAAATTATGTCACCCAGAATGACAAGATGAACTATTTTTCTGTCTGCTTATAATTACAAATTGCTTTACAGATCAGGGAAGCAAGTAGCCCATGCTGATGCTTTAAGCAGATGCCCCTTACCCATTTTGGCTGATGACCCTGCACCTACAATGATCACCTCATTAATTTAGGAGGCTGTATGGTAGCTGGTATCATGTGTACCTCCATAAGGCCTCTATCTTCTTCTAATAAGGAGGACAAATTTATGTTTGGAGAAAAAACTCTAATCTTCTTTTTCTACTGTCACTATTAGTTGCAGGACTTTCAGAGTAATATGAAGTTAGGATTGTTAAGTCCTGGGCATGGGCACAAAGAATGGAGATGAGACATCGAACAGTGACTTCAACTCTTTATTTAACAGGAAAGAACAGAGCCAAATACCTGGGCAGCAGCAGCTCTTTTATAGAGCTGGCTGCCGTCAAAACAACCAATGAACTGAGGTTATCGCTTTCACAAGCGTCCAATCAGGGGGTCCCGTTAACAGCCAATCAGACTGGCCAAAACGACCAATCACGACTCACTATCTATGGACCAATGAGAAGTGCAGGATTACAAGCCTGCTGTAATACGAAGCTGTTGAGGGTTGTATCACTGCATTGGCTTAGTCCATAACAGGGATCTCTCCCCTGACCTGGCTTGGGTGGCCAGATTCTCAATCCTGAAAGAACTATAACCAGTAAGTTAAAGTTGACAAGAAAAAATATAGGTAGGAGCATTAAGTATTTTCAGTGCTGCTATGCTCAATTATACAATTTACCTTTTCTCACATTTTCTATCCATCTATACCTTGGTTTGTCTCTTGATCAATGATTGTGACCTCTGTATCTTGATTCATGTTTCTTATTCCTCATATACTCTCTTCGTTGATTTCTTGAATTAATAGAGATTTTATTCTTTCCATTTTTCTATTGGCTTTAAGCACACATTCCCAAATTGTTTGAGGCTAGTCTCCTGGTGTGTGTGTGTGTTTGTGGGTGTGTGAGTGTGTTGGAAATGGGGTCATTTTTAAAGGGGGGCAGGTATCTAGAAAGAGGAAGAAAGGAACCTTTCTATTCAAGAACAGGTAGTAGCAGTTTTGATATCTGTCCAGATGGATATTGTGGAAGTTGTTAGGAATGTAAGTCACCTAACAGTTGGGTTGGAAAATATATAAACCAGGATAGACATTTTAATACTGTCTCTTTAAGGGAATGCTAAAATTGTAATTGGATGTGGTTCCTCAAATGGTCATCAGATGAAGCTAGAAACCTGGGTTGTTCTGTCCTTTTCTAGAGAGTGTTGCCGTTCCTGCATTGACTGTTGCTGATCATAATTGGATTTGATGTAAATCTGTTACTGAACTGTTTCTGATACTGGACTTTGTTATTTGGATTATCCCTGGACTGAAAACTGACTGCTTTAAGCATGAATGACTTGAACTGTTTGTTTGGACTTTGCTTAACCGTTTACTGGAAGTAAAACCTACATTTTATTATTAGGTGTATCTGTGTGCTGTGTGTGTGTTATTCTTCACCATTCTCACTATGTCTCCTTGTGTGTGCTCATTCTCCTAACAAGGAATTACCTCAACAGAAGTCATGGGTGTTTGCATCATGTGGGCTAATTATAAGTGAAAAGGTTCAGGTGGTGTATGTGTTGGACTTAATCTTTTGATTTTAGATGGAGATCTGATAGTTCTGTGCTATACCTGTTTATGGACAGCAAACCCTACTATCGTACATGCATCCACTGCTTCTTTTCAGAGAGTTTCTGCTAAATATTTTACTTACTATGAACCAGCTATCATACATGCAAATGCTTCCATTAGTGTTAGATAATAAAGTATTCATTTGAAAAAAAAAACGTGATATCTTTGGGATAATACAGAAGATTTTAGTACATTCATTTTACAAAAAGCCTAATGAAAGTACGCTGAATTGCTCTCACAGTTAAGGAGTAGAAATACTATGCCCTGTACTTTGCCTAGAGTTTGAAAGGGTGCAAATTGTTATATACAAAGCAGCCAGGAATGAGAAAAGCAAAAGATAAGTGGGAAGTGAATGGATGTAGGAAATGTACATTGGAAGATATCATTTCTACTCACAGGATTAAGGAGGTTATCTGGGAAATAAAAGAATTTTCAGAAAAGTATTATTAATTGAACTAAAAATTATTAGTAATTAGTTAAGAGAGTCTGTTTGGTCTGGTGGTTAATGTTATGAACAAATAAAGGCATTTAATAAAGTTTTAACAACCTTAAGAAAAAGCAGGGTTCTAATCCTACACTTCTGATTGGCCGATAATAGCGATATCGGAATGGTCCTTTCTGGGAAATCTGATTGGCTGTTAACGGGCCAACTCTCATTGGTTCAAGGGTTTAACACTTCCATGTTTCTCATTGGCTAATAGGACAACAGCCAACCCTATAAAAGGACTGCTGCTGCCCTAGGGTTTTGCTCTGTTCAGCATGCTTAATAAAGAGTTGAAGTTCACTGTCACTGCCTCGTCTCCGTTCCTTGCACCCATGTGCAGAACTTAACACTTGCAACGAGGATGGGATCCGGAGACATCAGAGCTGACTGAACACTACAGAGCACCAAAGAGAGCACGTGGCTGAAGGTGCATCAACAACGGAAACCATGTCCGGTGGCGCCATACCACCCACTCCGTTTGACCCGGCACAAGAAGACTGGGACTCGTATATGGACTGGTTCCAGATGTTTCTGGAGACCAACAACTTGAAAAACGCAACTACGGGGAAAAAGCGAGCAGTGTTCCTGACCCATTGTGGGCCTGCCATCTTTAAGATGGCCAAGGCATTAGTGAAACCAGCTGAGGTGAAATCCATGGACTGGGACGTCCTCATGCCCCTTCTATGGGCCCACCATGCACCCGCTGTACCAACGCTTGTCCGAAGACATGAGTTTTATCAGAGGGACCAACGGAAAGGAGAGAGCGTCGCAGATTTCATCGCGGACCTCCGGAACCTGGGAGGCCTCTGTAGGTTTGCAGACTGCCAAGAAGCTCTGAGAGACCGAATAGTTCTGGGATAAGATGACCAGACAGCGCAGAGCAAGATCATGGCCAAAGGGGACATCGATCTTGCCGATGTCATCAAAGACGCTACTGCAGAAGAAGCAACCAGGAAGTCGGCCACCCGAATGCGCCGCACCAACGCACCGCTCCATCAACTCACCAATGATACCTCACCTCGCCTAGAGAGGCACACAACAGCAGCCCACCACGAGGACCTCGAATCTTTATCAGAAAGTGATGAGGAGGAGGTCAACAGACTCCGGTCCGAATGCGATCAACGCAACCCGTGGAATCAAAGACTACCGCACCAATGCACAGGTTGTGGGGCAAACCACCCACGATCAGATTGCAAATTCCTCGACTCGCTCTGCCATTCCTGTGGGAAAAGAGGCCACATCGGGAAGGTCTGTAGAAGCAAGCGAGGGTCCAACCCAATTCGGAGAGAAAACAACTATTGCCAGACCACAGGGAATTGTCCTGTGAGTTGAGAACATTTGAACCACCAATGGAACTTCTACAGAAATAAAACACTGGCCACTTCAATGAGACGGGAAGAGGCACACCAAACCATTACCATTGGTCACGCTTCATCGTTAGATGCAAAGAAGATCCGAGTGAGGGTCGCCATCGAGAACCAACCTTGTGTAATGGAAGTCGACTCAGGGCCGTCCCTCTCGATGGTTTCCTGGAAGACCCTTAAACAATTGATACCTGCTGTCTGGCATCACGACCTCAGAACCCAAAGAATTATACTCAAAGATTACCAGGGGAACCGAATTCCGGTCGTCGGCTCCAGCCAAGTCCAAGTATCATTCAAAAATCGTACTGCGTCATTACTGCTGACCGTCATCGATCGCGACCGGCCTAGTCTGTTAGGCCTTCAATGGTTCGCCCCATTCGGGATCGAGGTAGCTGGTATTCACCAAACCAGAAGCGACGACTGGGAGGAGGCCCTCGTCCAGGAATTCTTTGCAGACAAACTAGGCAAGTACAAGGGGACCCCGATATCATTTAACCTTAAGCCTGAGGTTAAGGCTACCCCCATCCGCCTTAAGCCTCGTCGGGTGTGCCCTAAAACCAAAGATCGACAAGCAGCTCGATAAATTAATAGCCCAGGGTGCTTTAGAACCAACTGACCACGCCCGTTGGGAAACCCCAATCGTAACACCCATCAAACCGGATGGATCGTTAAAGATTTGTGGGGACTACCGGCCCACCCTTAATCATGCCCTTGAACAAAACGCTTACCCGGTGCCGGTGGTTCAACACCTTCTCCATTCCCTGGGGGGTGGAAAAGTCTTCGCTAAATTGGATTTAGCACAGGCATACCAACAACTGCCTGTTGATAAAAAAAACCACAGAGGCACAGACGATCATTACGCACCGGGGTGCTTTTAAATGCAACCGACTCCAATTCAGAGTGAGCGAATTGGGATTTTTCAAAGTCTGATGGAGAAACTTTTGCAAGGGATCAAGGACGTCCTGCCATATTTTGACGATGTTTTAATTGCAGCCCCGAATAGAGAAGTACTAGAGATGCATCTTAAAATGGTTCTCCAGAAATTTAAAGACTCCAGCCTAAAGGTTAAAAAAAATAAATGTCAACTGTGTACAGAGAAAGTAGAGTTCCTGGGGTACCTAATCGATAAGCAAGGCATTCACCCCACTAATAGCAAACTAGAAGCAATCAAAAATGCCCCAAGACCCAAGAACAGAACAGACCTCCAAGCTTTCCTGGGGCTCATTAACTTTTACAACTTCTTCTTGCCCCAGAAGGCGACCGTAGCTGAGCCCCTACATAGACTTCTAGACAAAAAAGCCACCTGGGTCTGGGGACACCGAGAGGAGCACGCATTCCGACAAGTGAAAAACTTACTAACCTCCGATGCTGTTTTAATGCAGTATAATGAGACTTTGCCTTTAACAATCACATGTGATATGTCACCATTTATAGTAGGAGCCATTTTGAGTCATGTGTTACCAAATGGTAGTGAGGCCCATATTGCCTATTTTTCAAGGACCTTATTGAAGGCTGAACGTAACTATAGCCAAATTGACAAAGAGGCTCTTGCTGTTGTATCCGCCGTGAAACTGTTTCATGAATATGTATACGGATGAGTTTTTACTATTATTACTGATCACAAACCTTTGCTGGGGATTATAGCGGGAGACAAGCCAACCCCCTATATATTGTCACCTAGAATGACTCGATGGTCGGAGTTCTTAGCTGCATACAACTATAAATTACAACATCGAATGGGGAAAGCCATTCCACACGCTGATGCATTGAGCTGTGCCCCACTTCCGGAAACTGTCGACGACCTAGCTCCAACCCTTCGACACTCCAGATTGAAACACTACATTCACCGCCGCTAACAGCCAGAGACATCGCTATCGAAATGAAATGAGATCCTGTCCTGGCACGAGTTCTCAGCTGGGTCGAACGAGGATGGCCAGTAGAACAAACCCCTGATGACTTCACCCCTTTTAGAAACCAGCAAACAGAACTTTTCTCGCAGAAAGGCTGCATCCTATGGGGAGACAGAGTCGTCGTCCCAGAGCAGTTACAATGAGCAGTTTTGAAAGCATTGCATGACAGTCACCCTGGCATCGTGCGTATGAAAGCGCTCACATGAAGCTACGCGTGGTGGCCGGGCATCGATTAGCAAATCGAACCCTGGGTGAAGATTTGTCTAAAATGCCAAGAAGTCAGCAGTGCCCCACCTAGAGCAACTCCAACGGAGTGGGAAAACCTCCGGTGGCCGTGGTCCCGCATCCACATTGATTTTGCGGGACCTACTAAGGAACATACGTTCCTCCTAACAGTGGATGCCTATTCCAACTGGCTCGAAATCCACAAGATGAAGACTACTACAACCGATTCAGTCATCCGCAAATTAAATAAACTATTCGCAACACATGGGCTGCCAGACGTTCTAGTCTCTGACAACGGACCCCAGTTCACCACCCTGGCGTTTGAACAATACTTAGCGGACCGGCGTATCCGTCATGCGCTAACCTTGCCGGCGCACCCTGCGGCCAATGGCAGGGCTGAGCGCATGGTCCAATTTGTTAAAAAAACTCTCCACAAAATGGACTATGGGGACATTGACGACAAACTAAATAGAATACTCCTACTCCAACACATCACCCCGCACAGCATCACCAACAAGACTCCAGCTGAACTGTTGATGAGACGCAAGCTCCGTTCCCACCTCAACTGGCTCCACCGTCCTACGCGCCAGAGAAACCCTGTGGATCTAGAGGAAAATGCTGCGAGTTCATGGTAGGCAACTTAGTCTTCGCTAAAAACCTTTCCGGCGAACCATTATGGATCGAAGCAATCGTAACTCAAACCACCGGGCCCAGATCGTACCGTGTGCAAACATTGGACGCAAAAATATGGAAACGCCATATAGATCAGCTTGGCTCTAGGCTGCAACCCAGTTCCCGTGACTCCTGTGACTCTCAAACTGAGGGGGGAGGGGATGTCTAAGAAACCGATTTCAAGATGGTGGAAAGCGGAATCGAAGGAAGTCAGCAGCCAGGCGCGTTACATGAAGAAGAATCAGGGAGAGGGATGGCCTCGCCACAGAGGAATACCTCAACGGAGGCAAGCCCACAGAGATCGGAGGACAACAATGACAGAATTAGCGGCACCGAGTTGTCCAGTGAGGATGCGGAACCGCCTGTACCAGATATATCAAAAAACGTTCCACCAAAACTGGACTACAGACAGGAACCGGTGAGACAGCGCAAATCTAATAGACAGTTAAAACAAGCTGCATATCTACGGGATTACATCACCACACCCCTCAAACAGAACCTAGGGGGAAGGGGTGTTATGAACTTATAAAGGCATTTAATAAAATTTTAACAACCTTAAGAAAAAGCAGGGTTCTAATCCTACACTTCTGATTGGCCGATAATAGCAGTATCGGATTGGTCCTTTCTGGGAAATCTGATTGGCTGTTAATGGGCCAACCCTCGTTGGTTCAAGGGTTTAACACTTCCATGTTTCTCATTGGCTAATAGGACAGCAGCCAACCCTATAAAAGGGCTGCTGCTGCCCTAGGGTTTTGCTCTGTTCAGTATGCTTAATAAAGAGTTGAAGTTCACTGTCACTGCCTCGTCTCCGCTCCTTGCACCCATGCGCAGAACTTAACAGTTAAGGCATCAGGCTAAAAAGCAGGAGACCGTGAAACCTAGTAAGGCCTTGGTTATGAAAGCCAGCAGAGTGACCTTGGGTCAGTCAATTTCTCTCAGCCGAATCCACTTCATAGGATTGTTGTTGTGGGAAAAATAGGAAGAGGAAGGTGTGTTGGATATTTCGCTGCCTTGAGTTATTTATTTAGTGAAAATAATAAAGGTAGATTTACAAATATTATTTATTTTTTAAAAATTGGAAATGAAGGGTTTTTTATGTATAATGACAATGTATTACATTTTATATAGGTAACTTCAACATACCTGGGTTCTATTCCTTGCCAAGTTTTGATGTATATTTCCCTTAACTTGGAATTATTTCAGTATTAAAAAAATGGAAAATATTCATCCATAATCAACCAAGTAGCATAGGGGGAAAGAATTAAAACCTTCATTTTCAGCTCTTTTTTAGAGCTCAAGCTACATCCTGGAAATAAATCTCATAAAGATGGTTGGTAGTTCACTTATTTGCTTAGTCAAACTGGAAAATCCTTGTTAATCCGTACAGTTGAATTACTATTCACATATAAATAGTATGTATCTTCCATCTCGATTTCATTCTTCAAACCTCCCATTTCCTGTTATAATCACAAATCTTAATAGTCAAATTCTTCAGTAAACATGTATCCAATTAAAAAGAAAATTAAGGGTTTTTAAAAATATATTTAGCCCTTATTTATCTCTTCATATTCATGGCAAAGATATCCAATTTACAGGAAAATCAATATTAAAAAAGGAAGATGAGAAAGACAAGAAAAGCATTTAAAAATGGAGGGAGGCAGGCATTGGGAAGAACTAAAATAATAAGAAAACTGTTCTAGAACCTTTATAAATATTTTAAGGCCACAACAGAGACTGTTCATATTTTGCATTGCAGCATTTCAAAGCAAATTCCATTTTTTCTCTTTATCATGCTTAATGAGTTCAATTTTTAATGTTTTTAACATAAAATGGGCAATTTATATCCTGCTAAGCGCTGTAAACTGTTTTGAAGATTATGAGATGCTAATATAACAGACAATTCCTATAATAAAGCAGCCTTTCAAATCAGTTGGTCTTTTTCTATTTGCTGGAACCATAAATTTCATGCTCTATTAATCAATTTGAATATTTTCTGATTAGGTAATTTAATATAAGGAAAATAGTACTTACAGAAAGTGTTTAAATTTTTAATAATATGCTAGTCTGAATTAGCTAGTAGAATTTTAATGAGATGTTCCACTTTTACTGTTCAAATTTTCTGATGTGATTATATTTTCAAGGAGGTACTTGACAAAGGATTTTTCTCACAATAGTTTTCAACATCTCAACATTTAGTGAATGTCATCCTAGAGCTGACTTAGAGACTTAATAGAAAATATTTAAGAAGTAACATCAATGGAAACTTTCAGAGAAGATGCTATCTGGCTCCCTTCAACCTTTTTGAATGTCTAAGTTTCCCCGTATATTATTCCCCAAACAAACAAATAAATTGCTGATGGATTTTGTATGCACAATATGCAAAATGATTACTAATTATGCAAATTTTATTTTTATTTTTCCTCTCGGTGACCTTTGGAGAAAGTTTTATATTCTAAAACTATAATGCATGTGTATGCAATTAAGTAAAAGCAATTTTTATTTGCTAAGAAAGAAATCTACTTCTGCACATTTATAATTGTCTCAGTTACCATAAATTACAGTATTTTGCTGCTTTTTGTTTCCTGAAAATGTATGCTGCCACTATTTTGCCCAAATCCTGAATTTTTCCATCATTTTAGTGTGTTTCTTATACAACCTGCTCATACAACTTTCTAAAAGCTCTCAAGTTTGAAAAATAGTAATTAGTCCCTTATCACTATGATATCTACAGAAATTAGAGAATTCAAAATTGTTACTTGAAAGTGAAGCTAATTGCAGTTTGAAAAGGTGAAGATTTATTGGATATTAACATTATCATGTCTCTAAATTTTGCAATGCCAAAAAAATTTTTTGTAAAAAAATGCATGTTTTGTATGATGAAAATAATATTTAAAATATACAATCTTAGGGCAAAGATAATTGCAAAAATTAATTGCTTGTAGAGAGCTTATTAAAAGAACACCACATAAAAATAAATGCACATTTTCATGCAGGTGCTTCTGAAAAGATAATAATGAAAGTTTAAATAAGAATGAGATAAATAAAATTTGAGATTGGAAAATGACAGACTGAAATGGTCAGATTCACTTATCCATCCTCAGCATTTTAGGTTAGGTTTGTGCTAGCTGTAATTTCTGAATGGTTGCAATTATGAGAAATAGGATTGGGATTTTTCAACACAATGGGACCAATAATTGGTCAAAATACTGTAAGCCTCTTACAGCCTCTTACAGCCTCTTACAATGAATGATCATTCATTCATTCATTCATTCATTCATTCTTCCTTTCTCTCTCTCTCTCTCTCCCTCTCTTATATATGCACGACAAATTTACAGCACAGTGAGTTCCATTGAGAACCTGTCCATTTTTGCACATTCCAAAGTTTTTTTTTATAATCATAAAGTCAGGGGGAGTATTTTTGCACTTCCAATTTTGCATTTCCAATTTTGGGCAAAGGCAAGTCTTGCTGCTGTTAACATATGTTGTATAATATATAATGATTTTTACTAATTTTTTGTTTTAAAATTCTTAATAAAATATGTCTGGTTTCAATTCAATTTTAACTTTTGTAATTTCTTCTAGTCAATTTCTGATTTTCCACCAATACTTTTTTGCTTTTGGGCAGGTCCACCATATGTGGTAGTATGTTTCCTGATCATGGCCACATTTCCAACAATTTACTGAATTATTGGGGAACATTATTGCAAGCCTCGCTGGTGGTAAGTGGCATAGCCTCTTGGAGCAGGATGCCTTGCAGGGTCCCAAAGACTCATTTCTGACAGAGTTTGGGGGAGAGAAAGAAAGACTTTTGCTGCTTTCCTTGCATGCAGCCAAAAGCAGAAGAAGAAAGAAGTGGAAAGAAGCAGCCCGGTGGCCAGGCAAGGCACATGGGCCAAGTTCCCCTTTCCCCCATCCCCTCTGTTGTGAATGAATAAATGTTAAATAAAGTTATCTTGAGCTTGAAGTCAAGTGCAGGGTTCTGGCCCTGCACTTTTGATTGGCTGTTAATGGCAAGATCGGATTGGTCCGTTCAGGAGAATCTGATTGGCCATTAACAGGCCATTCCCATTGGTTAACGGAGGTAGCGCTCCCGGATTGCTATTGGTTGAATAGTTAATAAGTTGCCTATATAAGGAAGGCTATAGCAGCCATCCAGTTTGAGCTGTCACACCATGTAAATAGTTTGAAGTTCACTGTTTCTACCGGCTCGTCTCCATTATTCGCACCCATGCTCCAGACTTAATACCCTCACTACCTCATATTGTTTGCAATGCAAGCAACGTAGCCTTGTGTTCCCATGCAGCCTGGATTAAGTGCTTTAGGGGGTGCTTTGGGGGTGATATTTCTCTGCGTACCACAAAAACTTTCTCATGGACCACCAGTGGTCTCCGGCCCACTGGTTGGACCACTGCTTTAGAGTATCACAATGGAGATAATGTATCCCAAGTATTTTTCACCTGTGAATCAGGCTTGAGCCAGCTGGGAGCCTCAAAGGCTTCTGTTTATCTGTGTTTTATGTCTAGATTAAAGCTTTGTCCATTAACTATTTGTTATCAGTAATCTGCATAACACATGCATAGGACTTGTGAGTAATTAACAAAACCAGGCCTGTTTCCAGCCATGCCTTTCATAGAAAACTGGCATTCAAGACTGGTTTTGATGCCACAGCAAAATGGCTGGTAAGCTAGGGTGCAGCTCCTTTGCCATTTCTATAAGAAAAAAATCAGTAAATCCCAAAGTCAATGTTTCATTTGTTTTCTATCTTAAGCACAAAATCCAGATGTGGTTTCCAGATAGAAACACCATTTCCCCAATACTACTAGAGTCATACATCTAGGATGATTCAACTGGATCCTGGTGTCAGATTGCGCTCAACTGTCAGATTGCGTTCGCACGAGAGACTGACACGACACGGAGCTGAGTTTTCTCTCTCTGAGTTTATTTCGGTTCTGCAGAAGCGGGTTCACATCCAAGGCAGCAGGATGGAACCCAGAGCATATTTTACACAGTATATTTATACCCTAAATGCCTCATTGTATGAGGGCTTGATTCACGGTTTGTCATTGGAATTCATACCTTCAGGGGATACTTTATTGCCCATTAACATTCCCCCGGTCCATCAAGTGGCTTTTTGATTGTTTTAGTTATTGGTATTTCCTAGACCTCCAGCTGTTTGCTGATGGTTCCTCTATAGGTCTAGACACTGCTTTTGAAACATACATGCATGCAACAATGTTTGTTTTATCCTGATTCTTATCTCCCGAAAGGTTACAAGATGCAGGCTTTTATAATGTTTTATCCTGATTCTTATCTCCCGAAAGGTTACAAGATGCAGGCTTTTGTAATGTTTTCTGAGCGTAAGCGGATTAACAGAAGCAGAAATAGCGTTACATTGTTTCAATTCTCACAATCCCTCCTCTTCTGGTTACATTCTGTTTCAAAAGCACAAAGATCTTTACTAACTTGTATTAACATTTCCTCTGATTGATTGTATAAAATGAGTTCTTTCTTTTTGTTTGTGAACCTAATTTTCCTTAAAGATTGTATACATATATTGATTACGTTGGGAATACATTGGATACAACAGCATAGACTAATCAAAATTACTGCTATGATTGTTAGAGTGGTCACTATCGATTTCCACCAAGATCCATCAGGAAGCCAAGACCATAACATATCCCACAATGATCCTGAACCGCTATCCCACTGTTTCTGGTATTCATCTATCCTGGTTTCCATTTCATGTACAGTTTTGGTTATATTTGGCTCATAATTGTGAATATATGTACAGCAATGAGAATGTATTAAGGCACAGACACCTCCTTTTGCGGCAAGCACTATGTCTAAAACATAGCGATTCTGTAATGCAATTTGTCTAATTTCAGACAATTCTTCGTTAATCATTTTTATGCTTTTTATGGTGTCATTAAACATTGTGATGGTAAAATTATTCAATCGTTTGATGTCTTGGTAATTTAACCCAATGCCTATAGGCGCGATTAGAGCTCTTCCCATACCTTCCCACCAGGCTCCTTCACTTACTCCGGAATCTAGCTCTCTTTTATTTCTGATCCGGGTGTTGGGTAGTTTATCTAATTTATATATTACTGGTAGCACAAACCCCATGGTACAAGTCCCTGACCACAATTTTGGTACTTCTCTATGGGCATATTTTCCACATAACATCCACCTGCTGTCATCCATTGCCCAAGTAGCATTAGAAAGCCTTGTCCAATTGATTATCCCCTCAAAATACATACACATTTGACAATAATATGTAGGGAATGGTAAAAGATCATTTGTACAGTCACCTGAATTTGGTTTGCTGGTATTGAAACATGTTGCAGGCATTATAAATGTTTTATTACACCTTTCCCAATCTCCCAGGAAGACTCCCCCAGTAACATTCCTTTTAAAACAAACATGAGCTGTATCTCGCAATTGGAGGAATACCCTCCCGGTCATGTTTCTCCCAAACTCCCTTTTATTTCCTTCCCCAAACGCCATCATTTGTCTTGTCAAAGGCACTCCATGTAAAATGACCCCCCTTTCAGCTCTCCCAGGCAAATGCATACATAACCAACAGTTGGTGATATTTAGATCTTTCGCCGTTGTCCTTATGTTCTTAATGTAGCAATTGTCTGTCCAGAGGTCTTCCCCAAGGTCTCCTGCTCTCTGCACATGTCGAGATTGTTCGGTTCCTGCTTCTTTAACCTGTTGTAAGATGAAAATACTTACAAGTACAGTTGAAGTACACAGGAACAGACGCATGATTTTATCTTTTAAGAGTCAGTTTCAAAGGTTGTCCTTCCACTGGGTGGCTTCTCCAAGGCTTCTCAGGTTCTGGAGTTGCTTTCACACGACTATGATGAGTCCATCCACTTTCCTTTGTCCGGACAGCAGACTCAGTCGTCAGAAGTACTTGGTATGGTCCTTCCCAGCTAGGTTGCAGTTTCTCAGTCCTCCAAGTTTTCACAAGCACCCAATCACCAACTTCATAGGGATGTTGACTTCCTACTAGTGGTGGTCGTTGTGCTAAAAGTCCCTGTTTACGAAGAGATAATAAAGACCTGGACAGCGTCTGCAAATACTTTCTTACAAACATATCCCTGAATTCAGGTATAGGTCCCCCAAAAGTTGTCAAGTAGGGGCGACCCATTAACATTTCAAAAGGTGAAACCCCCACGTCCTTTCTTGGACAAGTCCTAACTCTCAACAGAGCTAGGGGTAAGTTCTTAGTCCAAGGTAATCCATTTTCCAACTGCAATTTTGTTAAGTGTTTCTTAATTTCTGAGTTGCCCCTTTCAACCTTCCCTGAAGACTGAGGATGCCAAGGGGTGTGTAAGTCCCATCTCACCCCTATAGCCCTCATTACTTCTTGAAGAATTTTCTGTGTAAAGTGTGTGCCTCTATCAGAGTCTATCACTTCAAACATGCCATATCTAGGTATTATTTGTTCTAGCAGAATTTTTGTTACCATGGAAGCGGTGGCTTGTTTAGTGGGAAAAGCTTCCATCCACCCTGTCAAGTGATCTTTAATTACTAACAGATATTTCCATCCACCACTGGGTGGCAGCTCGGTGTAATCAATTTGTATCTTCTGGAACGGCCAAGCTGCTAAGGGCCGCCCCCCCTTCTCTGTTTTTCTGGATGCACCTTTATTAACTTTCAGACATATCAAACACTTCCAGCAAATGGAATGGGCAATGGTCCACATGTTTAGACTCCAATACACTGGTTTGACAGCTTGTACCAATGCTTCAGTCCCCCAATGGCTCCCCTCATGTAAATACTGCATTACATTTCTCATTTGTGTTTCTGACAAAACCTTTTCTCCATCCCCAGTTACCCATCCTTTCTCTGTTTTTCTGCACCCCTCCTTCTCTAATCTTTCTGTTACAGTTCCATCTGGTTCCCAGTTGTCTTCGGGCTCTTCAGGCAACATGGGTACTGATACCATTTGTAGAGTTACCTCCCCAGCTGCCTCTTTTGCCCACCTATCTGCCCATCTATTCCCAACAACTTCCAGGCTATTCCCCTTTTGGTGTGCGTTCACATGAACAATGGCTACCTGCTGTGGTAATTGTAAAGCCTCCAACACTTCTTCTACTAGCTGGAGTTGCTCTATCTGTTTCCCATCTGATTTTATAAACCCTCTTTCTTGCCAGATCTTCCCAAAAGTGTGAACCACCCCCCAAGCGTACTTAGAATCAGTCCATATAGTCACATCAATTCCCTCAGCCAATTCCAGAGCCCTTTTGAGAGCGTATAGCTCACACTTTTGAGCTGACCATTCTTTTTGTAATGATCCTTTCTCAATCACTTCCCCAGTTTGAGTTACTATTGCATATCCTGCTTTCTTCATGCCATTCTCAACTCTGCTTGAGCCATCCACAAACCACTTCTCCCCTTTTTCCAGCGGAGCCTCTTCTAAATCTTTTCTCACTTTTGTCATAATTTCAACCTCCAACAAACAATCATGGTCTTCAGCTTCCCATTTTTTTCTGATCCCTTCCAAAAACTCTGCTGGGTTCAAATTTTTATCAGTCCCGATAATAATATCTGGACTTGTTCTCAAAATAGTTTCATATTTTAAAATCCTTCCCTCAGTCATCCAAGTGGAAGCCAACTGACTCAACACTGAGGTTACTTGATGTGGGGAATGTACCACTATAGCTCCCCCAAAAGTCAATTTCCTGCTTTCTATCACCAAAACAGCTGTGGCAGCTACTGCCTGCACACAGATGGGCCAACCTCTCACCACAGGTTCTAATGTCTTACTCAGAAAGGCAATGGGCTGAAACCGCCCCCCCCTTCTTCTGAGCAAGCACTCCTACTGCAACTCCTGATTTTGCAGAAACATATAGATGGAATGGGAGTTTCAAGTTAGGCAGAGCCAACACTGGTGCTGTGGCTAATGCCTTCTTGATTTCCTCCCACCTTGCCTCATCCTCCTCTGTCCATTCAATAGTCTCCCTTTCTCCTTGCAACTTCTGGTTCAGGAACTGGGCTACCACTGCATATTGATCTATCCAAGCTCTGCAGTATCCAACTAACCCTAAGGCTTTTCTAACCTCCATCCTGTTCCTGGGTGGAGCTAAGCTCATTAACCCCTTCACCCTTTCAGGATCCAAACTCCTGACTCCTTGCATGATGTAATGTCCTAAATACTTCACTTTTCTCTCTACAAATTGAATCTTTTCCCTTGATATCTTCAATCCTTGCTCCTTCAGCCAGTTCAATAAAGCTACTGAACTTTCCCTAACTCTCACTTCCTTCTCTCCAGACAACAGCAAGTCATCTACATACTGAATCAAACTTACCCCTGGCTCCTTTGGAAAAGCTTGCAACTTTTCCTCCAAAGCCTGGCCAAACAACAAAGGACTTTCTGTATACCCTTGGGGCAATACTGTCCATCTCAATTGTTGTTTCCTCCCACTTTCAGGATCACTCCACTCAAAGGCAAACAAATCTCTGCTCCCCTCTTCAAGTGGACATGCCCAAAAAGCATCCTTTAGATCAATAACTGTAAACCACCCATCCTTGGGGGGTATCTGACCCAAAATGGTATAGGGATCAGGTACCACCGGGAAACGTGGTATTACAAGTCGATTGATCCCCCTCAGATCCATTACTAGCCTGTGCTTTCCATCCTTCTTCTGTACAGCCAAGATAGGAGAGTTAAAAGGGGACATGGTTGGTTCCAATAACCCTTGCTGTAACAACTGATCAATTACAGGCTTCAATCCCTCTCTACCCTTCTTACTCATTGGGTATTGAGGTGTCCAACTCTTAACGATCCCTGGCTGTACCTTGATCTCGATGGGTTTTATTTCCATCCTCCCCACACTTTGTCCATCTGCCCAAACACCATCATGAATCCGTTCTACATCCTCTTCCTTCAGAACACACATCCTTATTCCACTATTATCCCTCAACTGGAATCCAAACGCTGGCATGAGATCCCTTCCCAACAAATTCACCCCTGACTCTGGTATATACAGCACCTTGCTACAAACTTCTATTCCATCCATACTCATCTCTACCTCTTCCAAAACTCTCACTCTATTCTGCTTTCCACTCACTCCAGCTACCAAAATTGTTTCCTTTCCCTTCATCCTTTTATTTATGGGCTCGCATACTGAGGTACGACTTGCCCCTGTGTCTATCAGGAAAGTTAACTCCTGACGGTCTGGACCTACTTTTATATTTACCAGTGGCTCCCCGTAGGTCCTCTTAAAGGAGCCGGAAATTCCCTAGTCTTCATATAGAGCGTAACTTCTTTCAGGGTGGCTGTTCTGGCACTCGCGCGCAAAGTGACCATGCTTGCCACACCTGAAACAGTTACGATCTATACCTACTCTATTAGTGCTCATCCCTCTCCCTCTAAAAGGTCTCCCTCTGGGAGGGAATCCTCTCCCCCTTCCTCCAGACGTCTCTTTCCTTGGCTGATCACTTTCTCCCGTTTTCCTCACTTCATTTTGAGCAGCGCTCTGTACCGCTGCCAGCATCATTTGAGACTTCTGCCTGGTCTTGATCTCATCCCTGTTTACAAAGGTCTGTTGGGCATTTCAGATCAATTCAGTAATTCCCTGCGCCCCCCAGTTATCTATCTTCTGGATCTTCTTTTGAATATCCGGCCAGGCTCCTGCCACAAACTGCATCTTTAACATGAATTCAAATGCAGCAGTGTCTGATTTTACCCCTGAATATTTTTCTAAGCTTTGTCTTAGCCTGGCACAATAATCCCCTGGGGATTAATCTTTTCCCTGGGTTATCTCAAAAGCTCTTGTTAAGTTCCGACCCTGAGGGATTGCACTTTTAATTCCCTCAATTATCATGGTCTTCAGATCTTTCATATTTTGTCTATGTTCTGCATTTTGGATATTCCAATTAGGAGGTGCCAAAGGGAACTTAACATCCCCAGCAACTGCTTGGTCATTTCCCAATTGTAACACTCGCCAATGTTCTATTGCTCCCTGCCTAATCAAATCTCTTTCCTCCCTGCTGAATAGATGCCCCAAAACGTACATCAGCTCTTCATAAGTATAATCATTTGGTCCCAGAAACAGTTCCAATTCTAGGCTTACTTTTTGTGGATCCTCATGAAGCCGAGGAAGTGATTGCTTTAACTCTCTCAGTTCCCCAGGTCTCATAGGTTGAACGGCATACATAGCCACGGGCTGTCCCTGAGCGTTCAGACCGTTTGGCACTTCGCGCAAGGGATAAGCGTGCGCTGACTGTGCCGGTGGAAAGGGAAAGTTCTGAACGCTTTGTTCTAAACCCCTTAACTCTCTCCGCAAGCGTGCATGGAGTGTAGGCGGCGGGGAGGGAGGCAATGGAGCCGCTGCCGCTGCTGCTAATAAATCCTGCTGATTATGCGGAGGAACTGTTGGTGGAGGACGATAGAACTCATCGTCAGACTCCGGATTTTTAATTTTGGACACAAATTGATCAGCCGGTGGCAGGCTGGGTCCTTCAAATTCAACGTGATACCATACTTCCAGGTACGGTATCTCTGCGGTTAATTTGTGAGCCAATTGGTAAATTTTTAATTGGTTCATCCAGTATGTACTGGTTTCTCCCTCCGGTGCCCAATGATAAGGGAATTTTGGATCGGAAAGGGGATATTTTGGCCACCTGTATTTGCACAAATAAATCATGTGCTTTTTCTCCAGATTCCGGGTAAAATGCTTTAGATTCGGGGAGAACCACTGGTTTAGTAGTTGTCCCAAGGGCGAATCTACCGGAATAGGTTTTCTGCCTTCTTCCTCCTCTATCTTCTCTCCCCTTGAGGCTTCCAATAACCTCTTACTTTGTCCTTTCCCCATTCTCGTCACCAGACCCGTCCTCCAGCAGGCGCTGGACTTTCTCCCAGAGAAAATTTAAGGACACCTTTCTATCAAAAACCCTATTCTCTTGGAAAAGGAACAAATTTACCTGATCACTCCGGGGACCTGTCGTCAGTCCAGGTATGCGGATGTGCGGGCGTCCCCGACTCAGGCTTTCCCGTGATCCCAGATCACTCGCAAGGTACCTTCACTCAGTCCGTTCGCTCTCTCTCGTTCTCTCTGAGGCTTCGTTTTGGATCGGAGATTCCTGGGATCTCTCGATCAATGGGGAGTGGGGGTGTCTCCAAACGAGATGGAGTGGCCACTACTCACCAGTCCCCAAAACACCGAGGATCGCCGTGGAATCTCCTGCCTGGCTCGCCAGCTGTCAGATTGCGCTCAACTGTCAGATTGCGTTCGCACGAGAGACTGACACGACACGGAGCTGAGTTTTCTCTCTCTGAGTTTATTTCAGTTCTGCAGAAGCGGGTTCACATCCAAGGCAGCAGGATGGAACCCAGAGCATATTTTACACAGTATATTTATACCCTAAATGCCTCATTGTATGAGGGCTTGATTCGCGGTTTGTCATTGGAATTCATACCTTCAGGGGATACTTTATTGCCCATTAACATTCCCCCGGTCCATCAAGTGGCTTTTTGATTGTTTTAGTTATTGGTATTTCCTAGACCTCCAGCTGTTTGCTGATGGTTCCTCTATAGGTCTAGACACTGCTTTTGAAACATACATGCATGCAACAATGTTTGTTTTATCCTGATTCTTATCTCCCGAAAGGTTACAAGATGCAGGCTTTTGTAATGTTTTATCCTGATTCTTATCTCCCGAAAGGTTACAAGATGCAGGCTTTTGTAATGTTTTCTGAGCGTAAGCGGATTAACAGAAGCAGAAATAGCGTTACATTGTTTCAATTCTCACACTGGGAATGTACACTCTTTTTAAAAGATTTGGTAAAATGTTTCAGGCCCAGTATCTGCACACCTCTGCTATTTCTTAAAGCAATCCAACCTCTTTTAGATTTCAATGTGAGGGGGATTTTTTTTGGGGGGGGGGAGAGTACTGCTTCTTTGAAAGTCTCATTAGCTGCAATGACCATGAAAGCTGTGGCTGCTTTTCTTCAAGCTTGCCTAGCATCCTAAAAACTATTGGGCCATGCGCACTAAGATCCTAAGCATTTTTTTAAATGTGTACAGTTCAGTTAGTTGATATTATGATACATATACTCAGATACATATACTTTATTCATTATGTAGCCTTTCAGAGCCTTTCAGAGTTAGATAGACCAGAGACAACTGTCTGATCTAATTGTCCACCATTTTGTGGCCCTGGGTGATACTTTGCAGCTCTGATTAAGAATAGACCAGTGGCTTTTCCATCACAGTTAAGCACTTTATCAAACCAAATTTGAACTAGAGCCCTCAGTAATTGCTCTCTTGCTTTCAGGGACATGATACAAAGCTTTAACAGAAATAGCAAGGTATTTTATGACTTTTCAAATGAATTGAACCAATGTTTGGGTATCCAACCCACTCATGTGATGGTAAGGATTTCTAACAGCTGAAAATTGCTCCCCTCTCTAAAAGGGCTTCAATGTTATTTCTTTGTTATAGTCCTCATCAAGGCAAACCTACTTCAGAAAGGGATTCTTAAGATTCTTAGGCACTCTTTTCACAGGAGCGATTAAAATACCACATAAATGTTCCATCTCAAAATTCTATGAATCTGTCCCCTTCCTTTTTTTATTTTTTTGAATCAACAAAACAGTACATATCATTGTATATTTTTCATTCATTGTAAGGCAGAAACGGGAGGAAAAAAATGGTTGGATCACAATAGAATTGGGGGTAGAAAGCATGTTGCCATGCCTCTACTTATTTGATATTTCAATTGCCACATTCATTTATAATCCAAACTGACAATATCACAAGATGCTTGCAGTGCATCTGGTACAATGTTCCAACTGGGACCAGACTTTTTCCACATTTCATCTTGGCACATCCTAGGTAGTCCAGTATCACAGTTATACTAGCCTTGATCCATAGCAGTAAAGAGTGGATCCTGAATAAAATTAGAAGAAGATAAGAAACTTTAACTAAGGCAGTATGAGATGGGGAATCAAGTACTCAAATTCTCATCCAGAGGCTGAATCTGAAGTGCAGAATTACATTGCAGAACCATCTTTAAAAATAGAATGTAGCACCACAACAATTATCTCAAATGGATAAGGCATGTTATACACGCTCAAGGCACTAAATTTAGACTAGCTGTTAAATATATTGGTGATCCATCCCTCCATTCCTATTGTTGTGGTCTACTGACGGCCTGTGGAAATGGCAGCAGAGTCGGACATTGGGGAGGAACATGGGCCAGTCCTGGAGTCTGGGGAGAGCTCAGACGAGAGATCGGCATCCAACACAGAGATGGGGCCAGGGCCACCTGAGAGTTATATGCCAATTCTGGAGCCTCCAGAATCTGACATCAGTGAGGCAGAGGAACAGGAGGAGTCTGTTCCCAATGTGCACAGAGATACCAGAAAGCAAGAACAGTTAAGACAAAAAAGGCAACTTAGGAGTAAGGCTTGGAGATGATTGGCCCCTCCCATAAGACATAAAGGAGGAGCAAAGGGACATGAGCCTTTGCAGGAAGCAACTTTGTTCATTCTGATTGTTTAAAATCTGAAGCTCCGTGTTGACTTTGTGCTCTGTTTGGCCATGTACAGCTAATTGGCAATTTAGTCATTGTCAGCATTTCAAGGGAGATAAAGGCGGGTGCTTATCAACCTTATCCCGAAAGACTGTGGCAGACTTCTGTTGGACTATTTATAAACTGTTTGAAACTCATTATGGGCTGTGAATGCATATAATTCACAGCCGTTGAAATAAAAACAATGGTTTTTGGAAACAGTGTGTGATTGTTACTGTCTCAGGAAGTCTTGGTCAGAACACCTATGCTCTTGGACCTCATGATCTGCTGTTGAAAAAGCAATGAAAGCTTGTGTAATGCATTTTGCTGCATGTGCTAAATTTTCCATTAAATCCAAGGTCCCTTAGGAATTTCCCAATATTTCCTGTGGAGAATCAGTCAACAATGAAACACATTTTCATGCAGTGTAGCTGGGTTCAGTGAATTCAGAAGAATTAGTTCATATACAAAGTTCCTTGATTTTGAAATGCATCCATTAATCTGTTTTTTAAATAAATACCACTCTCAAGTCTTCTTTCCAAGCTATTGGGTGAATACTTTGAACAATTAATTCATTGAGGGGAAAAGCTTGCACAATGTCAAGCCAGGGTGGAATTCATAGTCTAGTAAGAGATTTTTAAAAGGGGGAAGAGATATAAATGAAAGAAGGTAGAAGTAAACGATGGGGGGCGGGGTTGGCTTGACATGCCATCATGAATGCTGCTGGTACAAGTTTGGAAGTATATTTAAATAATAATGAAAAAAAATCATTTGGGAAAATGTCTTAATTATTTAATGTTTCTTTCCTTTATTACTCTAAGCAGCCATACTGAAAGACATATTAGCATTTCCTTTGTTCCAGTTTGAGTGCTGAATTATCTTTAACTGCTATGTATATGCAGTCTGTGGTCTTAAAAAAAGAAATAATAAACTACTATGGTCAGCTTTTGTGCAGATATGTTCTGCAGGCACTGAAGAGATATCAAAGGAGGAAAAGGAAGATTTATTATAAATAAATTAAGCTAAATGGACCCAGGAGCTGTTTCTGAGTATCACAGAGTGCAAATTAATGAGATACTGATAATTATTTCGCTATGGGCTTCATAGCACCTTTATTTTTGCCACTCTTGTTTGTTTCAGGGAGCTAATGGGAAAGGACAGGTTGAAGTTGGCATTAAAAACTGTGTGTCCCACACTTTGATACTTATTCAGGGACACACATTCTTGTCTCAGCTCAATTAAAGGGAGAAAACATGTTTTTCCTCTGCCTGGAGCCAATAGTCCAAAGATTAAAATGTGAATTGGCAGTGCTGTAATAAGTTTATTTGGAGAAAAGCCCCACTGAGTTCAACTGGGCTTACTAGCAGAAAGGTATGCATAGAATTGCAATCTGATGTGATGGACAATCCTGTACCACTTTATATAGCAATAATCTCCACTGGGTTAAAAGATCTTCTGGTAATTTTGTGTAAGTCTGTAGCTTTAGTACCCGCTCTTTAAAATGAAAGGATTGTGTACAATTTTGGCATCTAAAATAATAATCCTATTCCTGATCCCGCAGTCATCATCCATTCAGAAAAAGCTGGCAGATCCTTATATTTCACCCAGTTCTGCTATTCTCATTTTTTAAATTTTCCCCATAAATGGCAATTTTAAAAAAATTCCAGTATTCCAAAATGGAATTCTGATTATTTATTTATTTATAAATTGGATTAAGATTTCAAGTGAAACTGATGACCCATAAAGCTGTTCGGTTCAAATCAAAATCTGAAATCAGTTTGTTCCATCTCATTTCTACTATGTCAGAAATAATATTTAGATATTAATTGATATTAACATTACATGTTTGCAATATGTTGGATTTGGTTCTACATTTTTGGGAGTGCATTTAACCAACGTAACCATCAGTAGCTTCCAGGAAAGTATAATATTGGCCTGGGAAGCTCAAGTTTAACTAACTCAGTTACTCTCTCACGTACCCTGGAACAAACTGCTTCTTGGATAAATCTTTGAGCCAGAATATGTTTAAATTCATACTAATGTGGCTGTTTAAAGGATTATTGATTATCTGCATGTTGACAAGTTTGCCATGATCAGACCTGAGGCAAAAGATGGAGTCCTGTCTCCAGGCCACATAAAAATCCAACAAAGATGGCCATTGAATCATAATTTAATCTTAGCAATTAAACTATGATTCAATGGCCTTGCAATTACTGCCCTGTGACAGTAATTTTTTAAAAAAACTACTTGGCAAAAAGAAAGGGTCTACCACTATAATATCTTGGAGGATGGGCATAATAACGGAGACGAGACATCGGATAGTAACTTCAACTCTTTATTAGTGACTTCAGAACAGAGCAATGAGCCTGGCAGCAGCAGCTCCTTTTATAGAGCTGGCTGCTGCCAAAGCATCCAATGACAATGATTCAAGCTTGCCGCACTTGGAACGTCCAATCGCGGCAGCCCGTTAACTGGCCAATCGGATCAGTCTGGAATGACCAATCACGACCCGCTGTTGATGGACCAATCAGGATTGCAGGATTACGAGCCTGCTGTTGATGGCCAATTAGATTTGCAGGATTACAAGCCTGCTAGTTTGTAACAATCACCACCACCACATGGAAGGGGACCAAGCAAAATTAAGTCTAGCTTTAGCTTGGGGGAAAAAGGGGTTGGCTCAGCCATTCCTGAATATCTGCCAATAGAGGCAATTGACTTAAGTTTGCTTATAGTATGCCCAACCATGTAAAATGTAAATATAAATGTATGACATTTGTGGAAAGCCACCACCACCCTTCCAAGAAGAATGAAATATTTTGAGGAATATTTTAAAAGGGCAGGATAAAATATTTCCCCTAAAAGAGAAATGAAAAATCTTAAGGGAGACAGAAACTCAGAGCCCCAGCTCCCTGCCACCAGCAGATATTTTGTGCCCATTAAGAAAGAATGGGCCAGCCTATCTACAAAACAAAAGACCTTCAGCTCTAGGGTGAAGGGATTAAGACATGATCCTTCGGGACATAATAGGATTAACCCATTAAGACACTGAGCTCACTACATTGCACAATCTCCTAAGGACATTGCATCACCCTCAGAAATTTCAACCAAACCTGGGAGCTCAAACAACCTACAGAGCCAACTATGACCCCTACATAACCCCTACATGGCTCCATGGGAGTCTGACAAAAGCCAATAGAATATAAGTTCTTGCACAGGAACAGGAAGCTCAAGTACAAAGCCACAAAGAAGGTATTAAACCCCCCTCACTCTCAACTCCATGTGTTCAGCTGCACCAGAACTATAAACATGTGGTTGTGTTCATCAATAAATGGAGCCTCTTTCCAATCAACCCCCAGTCTCTATTTTGTCTCCAGTGCCTTTCTCCTGAATTGGAACTGAATTCAGATGGATATTTCTTCCAACACATGCAAATAAAAAACAAAAGTTTCTTAAATATTTGGAGTGTAAATTTTTCCCCAATGTAGTGAGTTGTAATTCTTCCAATTTGTATATCAGCAACCACATTGGCTTTAGTTTTTAATTTGTAATATTGCTCTTGGTTTGAATTGGATGCATGGAATTGCAAGATTTCCCTATCAATTTTTTTCTGAGATTTTCATTATAAAACATGAGTTTTGCAGTCTACTCCTGTGCCCCAGTAAGCCCCATTCTATGCATGTTTTCTTCAAAGGAAATCCCATTTATTGTTCTGCTGGCAAAAACTTTCTGCCTTTGGTGAAACACACGTAGGAAACCACTGAGTGCAAAATCATTTCTTTATACCACACACACACACAAATTATAGAAATGTATATCAATGGGACTTGATTTTTTTCAGGACAAAGATAAGCTACAAGTATAATCCTCGACATGTTCAACAAAAATCTTTCTTCTATTTTAAGCATATGCCTTAGTTTCAAGAAGGGCACATCCTTATCTTCTTCCTTAGAGGTAGACTAGTTCAAGAAAAATTTTGCAGAAATTCCAGGAAGACTATTTTATTCTTGGAGGTATAATAATAAAAACTGTAAGAAAGATGTTTCCATAATTTTTTTCTGCCCCACCGTGCAGTAAACAACATCAAAGTGAGGTTATTTTTAGTTTCCTTATTTCCTTTAGTCTTTGGAATGTGCAATCTCTTGTTCAAATCCTCCCTTAAAAGTTTATCCATGCCTTCCCCAAGATCAACACTAAGCTTCTTTACAGCAGGGTCAATATTGATTAATACTTAGGTGAGACTACCAAGAAGACTCAGGACAATAAATTGATTTGGGAAATAAAGAAGACTACATCAAACCACTTCCATACTGTTGCCATGGAAGGAATACAGATAAGTTTGGGTAGTTACTAAGAGTCAAGGGAAACTTCAACTTGACTGAATCAAAGCAACATACCACTACGGCAGAATCTTAGGAATAAGAAGCAGGGTGTTTTTCAGTCCATGTTTGCTGCCATGAAATTACATTTTTCCTTCATAAGTATGACATCATTGATCTAAGGAATGTCAAAATTCTCCAGTTATGAGACTCTTTGATGAGCTTTTCTATCAAGACTTCTCTGGAGAGCCTTCTGCTATCTTGGTTGAGAATGCCAGAGCATGCTTCCTAACTCTGACAAAATTGAGATTCAAGTGATGAGGGAACTAAAAAAGCTCTTCCGCAATCTGTTCATGTCTTTACGGGAATAAAAATAAGAATGTGAGTTCCTAGAAGCCACCACTATTGCTGTGTCCTCACAGAGAGAAGCATCAAGCTCCTAATCAATAGTGGAACTAAATACAAAACGTAATTGCAAAGTTCAGTTACTTATAGCTACGGAGCATGTTTTTTTTTTTTTTAAATTGGATGATGTATACATTCCCTTGCTAAGTGACAAGTTATTTACTCAAATGCAGAATTACAGATACAAATCTGGGAGGTAATCCTAACAAACTACTACATTGATTGAAAAACAAGATGATCTACCAGACTCCATCACTCACTCAATTCTGAAAGGAAGAAGAAAATGACATCACGATTGATAGCATAACTATATGGAAATATTTATCCCAGTTTTTTCACCTGCGCTCACAATACAGCAGAATTTTACTGTAGGGAGAAGGTTAAAGTTCTGCCTCCAAGCTTCTGGTTTGCAGGGCTTCAGCAGCAGGCAGGAATCCACGATCGTGTGCTGTTTCTGCCTGGGCTCGCCACTGGAGCACCCTGAGCCAGCTGGGTTCGGGGCTAAGCCACCCCATAGAGGTGGAGAAGAGGGGGGAGATCCCAGCAGGGTTGAGGAAAGCCGCATCTTTCCTCCTCATCTGGCTAAACTTCCTTTCCTGAAGGCGGTAAGAGCAGTGGTCAGAAAGAAGCACTCACCCAGAAAAGAAAGTGCAGGAGGAAGTTAAGAAGTGAAAGTTTTGGCTGACTGGGATAAGAAGCAACAACTAAGGTATCTTGGAATTTAAATCTTATAAAAGATACATTGCTCCCAAAGAAGACTCAGAAGCAGCAAATGAAAGTGAAAAGGGAAAGTTTTTTTTTTTTTCACTCTCCTTCCTTACGTTGACAGAGAAGAGAGATGAATGAGAAATCGGAAAAATCTGCTTTGGCACCAATAGGTAATTAAACTGGAAATATAATTAAATGCCAAGGGGACAATAAAGATTTCTGAACACTAAAAAATTCTTTTTTTGCTATAAGTGGGAAGGGAGAGGAAAAGAATAAGGGCAGGATTTGGAAGGAGGAGTCTGCCTGGAATTCAAAAGAATCTAAAGTTAAATCTCAATAAGACTTCTAAAAGATACATTTTAACTGGAACTTTGCAACTAAATAGCAACCCCAGAAAGAGAAAGTAAAAAAAGAAGAAAGTGTTAAAAGAAACAGCTTGTGTGTATTTGGATTGCTTGGTGACTTTGGGACTTCTGGAAATTATATTTGAATGACTAAAAACATTTGGGTGGTAATTTAAAAAAATTCTACAATGGCATCACTTGTGGATGAACTGAAATGGAATTTAAAAAATATAAAGAAGAGGCACAAGAAGGGAAGGGCTCTTTTGGCTCCGTTTTTCAATTCTTAGAAATGGCGATTTGTACCTACGAGAAACTACAAGAAAAGACTGTGCAACAAGAAGATTGGGACAAAGAAGAAGCCATCTTTAATAAACAAGTAACTTTATCTGGGGAAGAAAGGGGAAAGGGGAGAAAGAGAATGGAGAATTTAAGACCTAAAAAACCAGCCAAAAAGGGAAAAATAATGTGAAAAGTGAATATAATGTTAGAAAGCAACAGAAAAGGTGAATACAGAAGAGGGAAATGGAGGTGGAGAGACAAGGGGGTAAAAAGGGGAGAGAGAAGAAGAAAGGGAAGAAGGAAGGGAAGAGAAGTTACAAAGGTTTGGAGCAAGATGTAAAGAAACAGGATTTATTCAGAGATAATGGGTGAAAATTTAACTGAAAAAGGGATTCTGTAAAGGTACATAAGATTGTATTGTTATATTTATATTAGAAAAAATGTTAGGAAATTGGAAACAACATATGATTAAAAGTGGGATAAAATAGTGTAATTCAGTGAAACTTTTGTGAACAAAATAAATGAAATGAAATAAATGAGAGAATTGGATTAGGAAGGAATGGGAACATTTTAACTACTCAATGTTTTACAAAATATAAGTGAAGGGGGGGGGGGAAGTAACTATGGAAAGTTTATAAGTGTTCCCATAGAAGTATGATACCTATTTGAAAAGGAATGTGTAAATGTTTAAGATTTAAATGAATATTAATATTAACAATATAATTGAATTGGTATGGATTGTTGTTTTAATTATAATATATATTCATATTTTTTTCTTTTTTTAAAATACAGTGTGTAGTTTTAGAATGTACCAAGCAGAATCCGAACAGAAGTTATGTATTATATTAAGTGTTATAATTTTAGGGGAAAGATATAAAGGCGTCATACTCTAATCAGTGATTACAGGAAAAAATTTGTTTAATGAGAAAAGATAATAGATAGCTGAAACAGGACAGACAAAGAATATAAGTATAATGATCTGAATTGAGATGAAATAAATAAAATAAAATTAAGAAAGTTAAAAGAGGGGAGAAGCTATATAGAAAATGTAGAATGGTAATGAGATATGGAATGGTATATAAAAATGACCATGAACTTCAATTTGTGTCTGTATGAAAAGATGTAACCCAGGATCAAGCTGCTTTCAAAAAAGATGTTTTATATTTTTATGTTTTATGTTTTGTTTGTTTATGTTTTTTTAAAAAAATTAATAAAATTTTCCAAAAAAAAAAAAGTTCTACCTCCATTTGCCTGCCTTCTCCTCCTCCTGATTCACTTTTGTTGCCATTCCTGAAGTTTGTTGTTCTTTGCAAAACCCTGTAACTGTGGCCTCCCTGCAGTGAAGCAACCAACTCACTTGCCCCCTGCCCAGAGAGGACTTCAGAGTCACCTGATATTAACTGTAGCAGCTGCCACAGTGGTAATTCAAGGGAGGGCAGACATGGGAGGAAAAGGCAGGGCTAAATTAAAAACTCTGAAGGGTCAATTGCAGAGTGGGGACTGCAGATTGTCTGCCCTGCAGTTGCCACCGACGTTCACCAGGCCTGGCAGCTGGTGAACCGGTTATTATACCCATTGAATCCCATCACTGGTTTTATGTTATGAGTTGCTGATAGGTAGGAAGAAGGAGATAAGAGGAGATGTTTGCCAAAAATTCTTGGCCTCTCATGTATTTCATATTCCTTTAATAATGTAGCACAGCTTTCTTATAACAACAGAGATCATGCCAGGAACATTTGCCATTCTTGTTCTCAGACTAGAGTAGAGAAGGAGCTTGTGTCTTCAGCAAAATGTTTCTAAGCGCCAATAGAGACATTACAGAAATGTCACAGAACCAAAATTCAGAACACTTAAGTTGAAGGCCACAAACTAAAAATGCTGAGAATTTGGGGTGGGTGGGTGTCAAAATAAATTTGGTGCCTGGTGAAATTTCTCTCGTATGAAGTCTACCTACACTTTAAAATGACATTTAGCACTTCTCGTTGTGCAGACATTGCTTACTCGGCTCTTCATTCCTGAGATAATTAGGTTACAGAAGCCACTTCCAATTTATGGTAGATAAAAAGAATATTTTCTCACGAGAGCCTCTAAATATTGAGCTCTAATTGGAATGGCCAAATGACAACAGAAATTACACAAAATTATTTTTCAAGGCAAGAATACCAAATTTAGGAGAGAGAAAAAGCAAACACCTAGTTCTTTTGTTTGCTCTGAAAGAGATTTTCACTGGCTTAATTGTAGCCAGATGAGGAAAGCCACACTGTTGAAATGTTAAAAGACTGCCTTGGTACTTTTCTGATTTGTCTGCAGTATGTTAAAATGAGAGGAGGAGTGACAATGTATATAACTAAAATTGGGGGATTTTAATGAAAAATACAGCTTTGTCCAAATGTAAAAGAATGTGGTAAAAATTTATATATTTATATTGTAATCCTTTGTACGCTTCCCCAGAAGCAATAATCTATTCAGTGAGGAGAACTCACAGTAGAAATGTTGAAGGAAAGCATTTCATTTCAAGAATCCATTGTAGCATTAATAGGGACAGAGAATCCAATTGCTTGCCCTGAAAATTGCTTATGTATTGCAAACAGTGATGTATATGATTAGCAGAGCTGCACAGAAAATTTCATGAACTGGAAGAGACGTCTATAAAATGTATGGTATATGTGTATGCCTGGGAAAATTATATTTAAGAATGTGCGTTTATGTACTTTTTAAAAAAAAAAAGGCAAACAGATGCAAAAGGTTTATACAGGTAGTCCTCAACTTATGACCGCAGTTGAGTCCAATTTTCTGTTGCTAAGTGAGACAGTTGTCAGCTGAGTTTTACTACCTTTCATGCCAAAATCCTTAAGTGAATCCGCTGCAGTGAATCTGGCTTCCCCATTGACTTTGCCTGTCAGGTGGTCACAAGAGGGGATGAACCAACTGCCCAGCATCCAAATTTTGATCATGTGACTGTAAGAATGCTGCAATGGTCATGAGAGTGAAAAGCTGTCATAAATCACTTCTTTTCAGGGAAGTTGTAACTCTGAATACTCACTAAGTGATCTGTTGTTAAGTTGACCTGTACACTCAATAAAATCGCTCCCCCATCTTCTGGAGTTTTTTTTCCTCCTTGCTCTTTCCACCAGAGAGATTGCTATGTGTATATTTCAACAAACAATAATAGTTCGCATGTAAGAGATGTGGGGATTGATTATTTTTTATAAATAGTGTGTGATTGTATGACTGTGTGCATTGCATTGGCCTGGCCCTTGGAGTGAGAGTAATGCTTTCAGCATGTATATGTACCCCCATCAGAGGTGGTATTCAGTAGGTTCAGATCAGTTCTGGAGAACCGGTAGTGGAAATTTGGAGTAGTTCGGAGAATCAGCAAATCCCACCTCTGACTGCCCCACCCCATCTATTCTCTGCCTCCCAAGTTCCAGCTGATCGGCTGGGTCTTCTTTGGTTGCCCTGCAGGGGAGAATGGAGCTCGAAAGCAGGTTAGTGGGGTGGGGAGGGAATGGGATTTTGTAGTAACCTTCCCCTATGAGTGGGGAGGGAATTGAGATTTTGCAGTATCCTTCCCCTTCCATGCCCACCAAGCCACACCATGCCCACCAAGCCATGCCCACAGAACCTGTAGTAACATTTTTTGAATCCCACCACTGACCCATACCTATACAGGTGTATCACATGCACATTGGTTGGGTGATTTCAGAAATTGATTTGGGATAGGATTGGTTTCAGCTACAGTTGGTAACTCTGGGTCATCAAAAGAAGGAAAGCTATGCATTGTACAGATGTTTTTACTCTTTTTTTATTTTAATTTTTGATTTGGAAACAGCAATCTTAAAATTCTGGATCATCTTTCATTGGATATATAAAATATATTAATAATTGAATCAGTGCAATAATCCCATGCAGTCAAATTACTCCCAACTAAGATTTCTTTAAACATTTGCAACGTGCTGCCCAAGCACATAGGCAAGGAGAAGTATACTTTTGCAAATGTAGACATTTTAGTTGTTAGGGAAATTAGCGATAATAGCAAAGTGGGTAAGCGGGTAAAATAATTTGGCAGCAAACTGGCAAAAACGTGCCATTGGGCAAAATTATATACATATTTATATATTTGGAAAAATATGTATAAAACGCTTTAAAAAATAATATGGTGGGTTTTCCCCATCTCCCAAATAAAATTAAAATTGTGATATTTTTCCCTCTTAGCTCTCCTTAGTACTTTCTACCTCTCTTTAGGGTCCAGAGTGAGAAGTGTATCTTCCCTCTTTTTGCCACTAATTTTTCTTCTTTTCTGCACAGTTTATCTGATCAGAAAGAGCACAGGGTGATGAAATAATTACAAAATTATAGGTGTTACACTTTAACATACAGGTAGTCTTTGCCTTACAACCACAAATGAGCCCAGAATTTCTATTATTAAGTGAAATGTTTGAGTTTTGCCCCATTTTACGAGTTTTCTTGCCACCGTTGTTAGATGAATCACTGCAGTTGATAAGTTAGTAACCTGGCTGTTAAGTGAATCTGGCTTTTCCATTGACTTTGCTTCTCAGGTTGCAAAAAGTGATCATATGACCTTGGGAGAGAGTGGTGGTCATAAGTATGAACTGGTTGCCAAGGACCTGGATTTTGATCCTGTGACTATCGGGATGCTTCACATAACTGTGAAGAACGATCATGAGTCACTTTTTTCAGGGCTTGTAACTTTGAAAGGTCACTAAATGAACTGGTGTGAGCTGAGGATTACCTGTATTTGTTTATTTTTGTATTTCTGACTCAGCTTTCCTCTAACATAGAGGTGTCAAACTTGATTTCATTGAGGACCACATCAGGGTTGTGTTTGACCTCAGGGGGCTGAGTGGGGGTGGCCAGCTCGACATCACTCATGTTGGGAGCACCTGTGGTGGCCCGAATGCTCTGCTAGTGAGCTCTGTTTTTGCTGGCAGAACCAGTCCTTCATTGTTTCAAGTACGGCCACATGGGCCAGATCTAAGCATCCAGCCTACGGGCCTTGAGTTGGACAGCTTTAACTTTGTGTAAATCTTCCTCCACACTCATGTACCTGTGTACACAATATCTATTTAAAAAAAAAAAAAAAAAAACAGTGCAGGAAATTAGACTGAAAGACACGGACTGATCTAAAGCCTTTGACCAAACAATTATACTGTATAGAAACAATTTTAAGCATCCAAGGGATGGAGAGAGTAGCAAAGTTGTGACAGGAAGGAATTTTGTCCTTGCATAAAACAGGATAAAGTGCGACCAACAGGGGATGCGGGAGTTGAAAAGGCCTTGAACAATTGACACACTTTATTTATTCTCTGCATTTCCTCTGTTCTTCTCCTTCCCTCAACTGTCATGGACATTTCGATTTCAAAATACATTCTCTAATTAGCCCATTAAACCATAATCAGTGGAACATTTAATTGCCTCTTCTGCAGTTCATCATCTCATTGGAATTGCTCTCTGCTTAATCTGCATCAAATCCCTGCAGAAAATGCCCAGACGCTGGATTTCATGCTTCAGTATACGACAGACGAATATTTTCCATAGCAGCTTGTGATATGGCACTTACACGCAGAGAATATTGAGCATTCAGGCTGCAGCCATTGCTGGTCAGTTTTTGAGTGACTGACAGGCCAGTGCCATTCTGCCACAAAATAAGTTGGTGGCAGAAATCACGGAAACAAATTTGCATTTTACTCTAAACAGTCATCCAGTATCATCTAATAAGTTCCAAGGATTGACTGTGCTTTCTCTATGTCAATGGCCCATCTTCTCTGTCCCCTTTTAAATTTTTTTTAATCTAAGTTTTGCAATGTGTTGAGGAAGATATGGGGAATATGGTTAAAATATATGGTTTAGTATATACAGGTAGTCCTCGACTTACGACCACAATTGAGCCCAAAATTTCTTTTGTTAAGCAGGACATTTGTTAAGAGAGATCTTTTGCTAAGTGAGTTTTGCCCCATTTTACAACTTTCTTTTTTTTGCCACAGTTGTTAAGTGGTTGCAAAAGATGATCCCATGATCCTGGGACACAGCAAAAGTCATAAATATGAACTGGTTACCAATTTTGATCCCATGATCATGGGCATGAGCCAAAAGTCGTAACTGTGAAAAACGGTCATAAGTCACATTTTTCAGTGCCATTGTAACTTTGAACGGTCACTTTAAACTGTTGTAAGTTGAGGACTACCTGTATTAATAATACATAAAATGAAAATCACTGGATAAAAGGAAAGTTTAAAAGTATTGTATGCTGCATTAAAATACAATAAGAGTCAGAAGCTCTGGAAATTCTGAATTCATATTGCCATTGGGTTCCAACTAAGTACTTAATTCTATTTTCTGACAAGACCCTAAGGAAAAAGGCCTCCTGGTGTCAAAGTATGCAGAAGCACAACTGCTATTAATCAACGGCCATCTAGTTGTCATATCTGGACTTGATTGAGAGCACTTGAAAGCTGCTCTCAAAAGCGTCAGCCTGGATAGACCATTGCCAAGATAATCAACGTAGATCTCATTAACAAAGCCCAAGATATACTTGAGAAAACCAAATAAGGTGTTTTGGGGGGAGGTGAGGATGATGGCAAAATAACCCTCAGGACAATTTGCTCAGCAAATTGCAGTTTGCTTCTGCTGAATACACTTCAAACCTGTTGTGATTGCTCCGTGCTCATGCGGTTCCCATGCTGAAGTATTTCCAGTGAAGTTATGGCTCCAAAGGAAATGCACTGAATGTTTCAACAGGAGCAAGGCCGGAGCTTTGTGGAGGTTGGATGTATTGTAGGCCCTTTTCCCATGCGTGAGAACATTTGCAACTCTTCTGGGTTCTGACTGTTCTTTTTCCCCACAGAAATTGAGCAGTTGTAGCTTTGTGCTATCATTTCCCACTGGTTCAAGAAATCGGGCAAAGGCATGGCACTCGGTCCACCTCAATTAACACCTGGAGATTTTGCAAGGCAGGGCTGCCAACCTTGAGTGATAGTTTGGAGTGAGACACTGCGAGGGAGCGGAGCGACCAAGCCCGAGGGAGCGAAGCGACCGAGGGGGGGATGGTGTGGAAGGGGGGTGTCTCCCCTTCCACGGTAGGGAGCTTTGACAATTTTACATTTTAAATGGTGCAATCTGATGCATACTTTAGTCATGATTTGGACATATACATACATACATACATACATGCAAGCAGCACCAATGTACTTGAACCGGATTTGTAAGATATTAATAATGCAGTTCACTGACCATGAATAATTGAAGTTCCTGACTTGTAACTGCAGTATTCTACCTCAACTGACTTTATTAGCTTAGTGATGTACTATAGACCACTATAGGATGAATTCAATGTGCAACAAAAAGACAAAAAACCCGAAACAACTACAGAGATAATGCAAATACATCAATGGGTATTCTTCTTTCTGTATCAAATACCATACTACATGCCAATATCAAATGCTATAGTCTCAGTCTTTAATTATATACTAACTTGTTGACTGAAATAGGGGTTCATAATTTCAGACATGTATAAACTAAACATTTAATCGAATAATGAGTGCTTCATATAAATATACATATTGTTAACTGTAAAACTCATCTACTGTATTCTGAAGCTTGGCCCTAGCTTTCATCATAGAAGCTATAGAACCAAAACAAAGCCCTGGTAGAGACTAAAAAATACAGCAAGTGAACATTATATTTTGCATCAGTCTTCTTTTCTTCCACCTTCCTCTCCTTTCCTTGTATCTTACACAGTGTAAACCCCAGGGTGGTGCTCGTAAAATTACTTTTTTTAAAGAGCCATTATAGCAACTTTATTTGGCTGAAGAATTAAGCAGATGTTTAATTAATTACCATTTGGAGGAGACTGCTTCCAATATTAGAAAAAGGGAAACCCTAACCTTGTTTTTAAAGTATTTTCAAAAATGCCGTCTTGAAAACTCACCTGCTACCAAGGCCCAGAGTAAACCGGAGGGGGAGAAGGGGAAGGTTACTAAACCAAATCCAAGTTATTAAAGGAACCCAACTGCACTGTCAATGCTGGAGTGTCATGCGATCGCTTGGAAATACATAACCTTTCATCCTGGTTGATCCCATTGTCCTAACAGAACATTGTCCTAATGCTTTTAGCATGTGGGTGTATGAGCAAACTTCCACCACCACCACCACCCCTTTACACGCCTTATGCTCTCTTTTAGCTGATCCAAAAGAGTCTTCCCAAACCAGCAAGGCGAGAAGCGCGCCAGGCTGATCTATAAAGGGGCTGGGCAGCTTTGTGCAAAATAGAAAGTTGGAGGACTGACAGGATGTGATCCTCTGGAACAAATGTCTTTCAGAGAGAGAGAGACGCCCCAGCTTCTAGTTACATCTCTGGCAGTGGACAATTCTCAGCTTTGCTTACCAGGGTTATTACTGGCCGAGGCTGTTGCCTGCAAAAGAGGCTTTGCCAGCCCCCTCGTGTCCTTCTTTGAAAAGGGCAGCTGGCTTGTCCCGGAGGACATTGCAGAGAGGGAGAGCGCGGGGCAAAGTGGCTGCGAGTGCCCCGGGCGGTAAGAAGCCTCTTGCTCTTCGCTTTCCTGAAGCGAATTTGCTAATCAGCATCATGCACAGTTACGGGACGCCGAGGCAGAACGAGGATTAAGGCGGGAAAAGAGGCGTGGTGGGGTGGCTGGGCAGGGCGGGGCGGCGCTGGGAGCTCATCCTTCTCCTAAGGGGAATATTCGGAATATCAGAGAATGTAGAGATATATTTATTTTTGTACATTCCATTTTGGGGGTTTAGCGTGAGATTTCGTTTATCAGAGTGAGACAGTCAAAATTGGTTGAATTGCGTGAGTCTCACTCTGATTGCGTGAGAGTTGGCAGCACTGGCAAGGAAACATGACATTTGGTGTGTGGCAAGAGCTTGGAACTGTAATTCTGCACTAGGCCCAAATATAGGTGGAAAAATATATCAGAACCCAAGGGTGTTCTATATTAACATTCTCCAAATCCTGAATTCTGATTGGTCTGCCTGGACCACAACCTGATTGGCTGGCTGAGCGACCATGATTGGTGCGCTGAGAATCTACCGCGATTGGCTGAGCCGATCGCGGGAGATTCAAAGCGATGTCATTGGCCGCCGAGCCGCGCGCTAGCTCTATATGAAGAGCCGCCACGATTCGCAGGTCTTTGTACAGAACTGTATATTCAATAAAGAGCTGACTGTTCACTTTGGTCTCATGTCTCAATGGAACCAATCTACCCGATCTAACAAAGATGATCTTGCCTAACAGTTTTCAAGCAGTGAAAATTACCATTTCATCTGATTTGCATCAGCCCATCCAAATGACCAAGGACCTATTTTTTTTATACCTATTTTATTTGCTCAGTATTGAATATTAAATGTCTGTAATTTGAACATGTTTCCGACACGAATAAAGAAGGGAAGGAAGCTCAGCCAGGCTCTCATAGCAACCACACTGAAACTGAGAAAGTGAGATTTTCTTCAAGGGTAATATATCCTTTATTTCCTTTCATATAACTGAGAACTCCGCAAAGTTCCATAGATAGCTGTAGAACTCTATTTTTATTCAGCCGTATACTGTGCTTCTCAATATTTCCAAGGTAAACCAAATTCAGATAAAGCCTAACCAGACTGAACTCAAATAAGCTCACTCCCACATCAGATTGTTTTTGTTTCATTTCTTTTTATAAGCAGTTCTCGACAGACATGTATTATCATCACATCTTTCATTCTAATGCCATAAAGCTGTCATTCAAGATCTCCACTGACATCAGCACAGTATTTGCTTCTGAGGGTGGAAAATTGGCTCAGTAGGACTCCACAGATGTGTTGTCACAAACCAAGGACAAGCTTCATATGTTACAGGAGTTTCTTAGGTGATTATGCAGTGCTGTTGGCCCAATATCTAATAGCCATTTCAGTTTAGAGCTTTAGTCTAGGATCAAGGTTCTTCATTGTTTTTAGCAATGATTCGTTGTGACATCTTTTACATTATTTTACTAATTAGTGAATTTAATTGCATTCAGTTGGCTGTTCTGTTTTATATAGCTTTAATTGTTGCAAGCCACCTTAATCTTGGTGTGTGTATGTGTGTGTATTAATTGAAAACATCGCACATATGAACTAAAAATGTTCCAATTGAGGAAGCATTGATTGTTTCTTCATCAATACCCTATGGTAAATATCAATGATGATTCCAATTATCTAATACGACTAGAGAGAAGGAGGTAATTTTAGAACACTAGAATTTTCAGGTCAAAGTTCAGAACATTTCTTCCCAACTATTGTTTTCTGTGTTGCCTGTTGTCTCTACAGCATGTATTACATTAGTATTATATTAATATTATAATATTCCAACCAAAGTTCTCCATATTACTAATTGTAAAGAGAAAATTATGCAAACATTAATCTCACCCACTGAAATCTATTAGGTATTATTGGTTTGCTAGTTTACATAAATTATATCTTGGGGTTTTATCAGAAATGTACATTCCTGGGGTAAAACAAAACAAAACAAAAACATGATAGAAAGATACATTAAACATTGAGAAAATAAGATAGTAAATAACCTGCAGCTTAGCATGATAAAAGTTCTTTTTTTAAAGCCTACAATTCAAGCAGGCTGTCCAGAGCATCTTGGAAAAGGAAGTCTCCAATCACCTTTTGTTATACAATAGAAGAGAAGAGAATTCTTTATTGGCCAAGTGTGAGTGGACACACAAGGCATTTATCCCACCCACTCTTAACTAGGGATCAATCTAATTGCCTGGGGAGGGTGCTTCTTAAGGAATATGCCTCACAGTGGGGATTTAAAACTTTTTCAGGCTGTGGAATCTGTTAAGGCCAGAAGTGTAACCTGAGAAAGCATGTAAGACAAAACTCTCCCTAGTTCTCAAGTAGTTGGGGTGGGGGGGACTGGAAGAATGACACATTCAGAGTTACAAGAGTCTGTTAATGTAACCTTATAATAATATTTGCATTCATAATTATGGTTCCCTACTCTGGTCTACCTTGAAGGGATCGAGGGAAAGGTATCATCGTGGTGACAGCCTGTGTTTTCCATTGAAAAGGTATCTTTTCAACTCAACTCTAAGGCTTAGTATCTCACAACAGGGTTGGAAATGCTCCTCCTTCAAATGTTAAGACAGCTGCTTCCAATCAGTGTTGGAAATACGGAATTAAATAGTCATAATAGTATAAGGTGCTTCCTTAAATTATTTAGAAACGGGCTTGTCTCCATACGTTCTGCTCATAAAGAAGAATGCAGGATGAGTAATGAAGATGCTGCATGGCTCCTGTTTTTTTCCACTGCAATCTCTCCAGGTGGACAGGGAAGAACTATGGTGAGGGTTTAATTGTCAGGTTTACTGCCTGAGCCAGCAATAAACCATTCATAGGGAGCAATCTGAAAAGGGAAATCATGATAGGTCCAAGCAGCCTCACAGAAACAGGAAAACCTCTAAGTCCAATTTGTTAAGTTCAAACAGGACTAGAGCAAGGGAGCATCCCAACTGCTGATTTTAGTATCTCAAGTAAGGCAAATTTTGGACAATGCCACCAGTGTTTTAGGCATTCCAAGTGCCATGCTTCTTGATTGAGTTATGAAATATGACGCCGACGGACAAGAGTTTCATTACAAGACTACAAAGCACCTTTGTGCAGTGTATATCAGCCCTACTCATTAGATCAGATCAGGAAGTCAACTCCAAAGGAAGGTTATAATTAATTTAAAAAACAAAAGACTGATTACCCTAACAGAATCTTGCAACTCTGATTGTACTGTACCTGCTCTTCCTTATAATTCAGTAAATTGGGGAGGCAATGGCCTAAAATCACTTGTGAATGTAATCTTGCATTTCTAGATTTAAACATTGCTCCAGCCCGTTTTTGCCTATGTTCCTGCATGTCTCTGTCAAGGCCACCTTCCTTACTTTCTACAGCCTATGCCCAGGAGTGAAATTCAAAATTCTCTGCTCTGTGGGTGCAGCTTGATGGCCGTGGCTTGGTGGGACCCAGTCTCTAAAAGGAAGAAGGCAGGTGGGTGTGGGGGGGCCAACCTATTCAAATTGTCCCTACCACCTCTCCCAAGGTGATGCGAGATGGTTGAATTTCACCCCTGCTTGCACCAAGGAGGCATTAACCCTGTACCTTTTAAGAACCATCTCTCTTTAAGACCAGGATGCCTTTGCAAACTCATCCTCATCTGATAACATGACTTCCACATGTCTGCATAGTTCATCTTTAAGGAGGTGTAAGCCTCTAGGGTCTTCCTGGGTAGGGACGGACCTGCAATTCCTGCTGTTCTTCAGAAGAGGGCTGTTCCAGAGAGGAGTGGCAGTTGGTGGATTCAGATAAAAGTAATTACACCCTTCTGTAGTATAAAAAAGGGTGAGTTCCTAGTTTCATGGTGAATTCCAACATGTTTGGCCAACCTTAAGTTTCAGCAATGCTTGTCAAATAAAGTTGCATCCAGTCAGTCATCAGAGGGAAATTGTGCATGATGATATGCCATCCTGCATGCATTCTTTTCACAAATGCCTGAAGAGGAGAATTTTATAAACATATAAATACACTGCTCAAAAAAAATAAAGGGAACACAAAAATAAGACATCCTAGATCTGAATGAATGAAATATTCTCATTAAATACTTTGTTCATTACATAGTTGAATGTGCTGACAACAAAATCACACAAAAATTATTAATGGAAATCAAATTTAGCAACCCATGGAGGTCTGGATTTGGAGTTACACTCAAAAATAAAATGGAAAAAAACACTACAGGCTGATCCAACTTTGATGTAATGTCCTTAAAACAAGTCAAAATGAGGCTCAGTAGTGTGTGTGTGTGGCCTCCAAGTGCCTGTATGACCTCCCTACAACACCTGGACATGCTCCTGATGAGGTGGCGGATGGTCTCCTGAGGGATCTCCTCCCACACCTGGACTAAAGCATCCTCCAACTCCTGGACAGTCTGTGGTGCAACATGGCATTGGTGGATGGAGCGAGACATTATGTCCCAGATGTGCTCAATTGGATTCAGGTCTGGGGAACGGGCGGGCCAGTCCATAGCATCAATGCCTTCGTCTTGCAGGAACTGCTGATGCACTCCAGCCACATGAGGTCTAGCATTGTTGTGCATTAGGAAGAACCCAGGGCCAACCGCACCAGCATATGGTCTCACAAGGGGTCTGAGGATCTCATCTCAGTACCTAATGGCAGTCAGGCTACCTCTGGCGAGCACATGGAGGGCTGTGCGGCCCCCTAACGAAATGCCACCCCACACCATTACTGACCCATTGCCAAACCGATCATGCTGGAGGATGTTGTAGGCAGCAGAACGTTCTCTACAGTATCTCCAGACCCTGTCACGTCTGTCACATGTGCTCAGTGTGAACCTGCTTTCATCTATGAAGAGCACAGGACTCCAGTGGCAAATTTCCCAATCTTGGAGTTCTCTGGCAAATGCCAAACGTCTGGCATGGTGTTGGGTGTGGGAATAAACTTTGACTTCAGTATTGGGTAATGATTAGTCTAAGACCTTATACAAACATGTCTGCCTAAAGGTCACTGAGATAAAGCAAGGAAATTAAAAGCAAACACCAGAAACAATTAAGCAGCTCAGACAACTGTAAACAATTCTGTGTATTATATCTAATTATTGTAATCCACAATGTGAATGCTTACTATGTACAAAAATCTCAATAAAAGGGAGCACTGGAATTTTATTCTGGGCTCCCATCCCAAGTACACACGCTTGTGTCTCATTCTTTCTATGGGAGACCACCACAAGTGGTGACCCCGACGTGATCCATTGCAGGTGGTACTTGTCCGGACCTCCGTGTTTCCTCGCCTGGAATAGGTAAAGTACGTACATAACTATTGCTGGACAATAGGATTTTTTCAGGGAACATGGGGGGAAAACTTTCTCAGCCACAGGAACGGCATGTTAGTGAGCTGCTGAAGTTAGTCAGGACAAACTTCTTTATCTTTAAACCCTCTGGGGGGGGAGCAAATAGTTCTTTCAAAAGATAATGTGAGAGAGCTGCTTCAAGAGATCTGGCGGCAATGTCCCTGGTATCCAGAGAAAAGCTCTTTAAAGTTAGACACATGGAGGAGAATTGGAACTATCCTTCATGAAGAGCCACGGGCAACAGCTGAAATTTTGATATATTGGAAGGTTGTTATGACTGCTTTAGAGACCCAGCAACAACCTCTTTTAAAAATTTTAGTAGAACCTCCTCCTTATAAAGGAGATGTGTTGCACCTATCAACCCCAAAACTGGAGTATGTTTCCTCACCCCAACAGCGCCTACTCCAGTGGATGAGAAAATCCAACCAAAAATGGGAAAAATTCAAGCCATGATGCATCAGGCTTTCAATGAGGGGAAATTAGAGCCTGATGAGATTCCCCAGATGAATTTGTTTCCAGTCAATAGGTAAGTGGATGCTCAAGGCAATCTGCAGACTGAATGGGTTCCAATTCCTTTAGCAGTTCTTAGGGAAATTTAAAAAGCAGTTAAAGATTATGGTATTCAAAGTCCTTTTACAAAGGGGCTCCTGACAAGTTTGGCTACCTCACGCATGATTCCTAGTGACTAGAAAGATTTAATGAGAATGATATTGAGCTCTACTCAGTATGTGGTTTTTGATTCAGAATATCAAAGGGAAGCTATCACTAGGGGAAGGAATTCGGGGGGGGGGCTGTATACACCAGACTAAATCTATGGGGAAGGCTTGTTTGAATCCACTGCAGATCAAGCTACTAATTTGCCTGATCACGTATTTCCAGTGGTTATGGCAGCTGTCCTTGGGGCGTTGTCCCGCATTCAGGATGTGGGAACCCCAGCACGGTTTTTTTCTCAAATTAAGCAAACAGCATCTGAGTCTTATAATGATTTTGTGGAAAGGCTACAATTGGCTATTACCAGGCAAATCTCTAATGAGGAAGCTGCAAAAGAACTTTTGCTGAAATTGGCAGTTGAAAATGCAAATGCTGACTGCAAGCGTATCTTACAGCCTTTGGTGGCTAGAGGTGAGGTTACTCTGGCTGATCTGTTAAAGGCATGTGCAGTGGTGGGTTCTCAGGCTTACAACATGGAGACTTTGGCTATGGCATTACTAAAAGGGATGAAACCTACAGGGAATTGTTTTAATAGTGGAAAGCCTGGCCATTTTAAAGCCCAGTACCATGCCCCTGGGGGGGAATGGCATTTAACAAAAACAAAATTAAGGACGTCCACCCAAAATCGGTCTGTCCAAAATGCAAAAAAGGGTTTCATTGGGCAAATCAATGTCGCTCTGATCAGAACCAAAATCCAGGAAACTAAATTTGGGGCATGCAGCTAGCCCCGTTCCCAAGGCTGTCACAAAAGCATTTCCTGCAATTACTGGGAATGCAGGTATGAGTTTAAAAATGCTGAACTCAATTGATGTGACTTTTCCTAATCAAGTGTACATTGAGGACACTCATTTGCATGGGCCACTGCCAGAAAAAACAGTGAGATTGGTACTTCCCAGGTCTTCTGCATCAGAAAAAGGGTTTTTTGTTATTCCAGGAGTTATTGATCAAGATTATAAAGAGGTTATTAAGATACAATTGTACACTGATACTCCTGCATCATTAATGGCCAGTGACTCTATTGCCCAATTATTATTACTTCCATACATTCCATATAAATCCTTTAATTGGGATCCCACGAACTGGTGGTTTTGGATCCACTGAAATGGCCAGTTCTCCAGTTGCTGCAGAAATGCTAGTGCTGACAAAAAAAATTGACTACAGACCAACCAAAAATGACAATTGAAATTCAAGAAAAATCATTTTCTGGGCTTATCGATTCCAGAGCAGATATCTCTGTGATACGCCAAAAGGAATGGCCAAATGAATGAGTGCTTGAGGACTCTCTGGCTGTTCATGGAGTGGGTGGTATGCAGTTTGCAAGAAGTAGTGTACATTGGTTGAAGGCATTGCATAGAGAAACTGGTGAGACTGCAAGGATTCAACCTCTTGTGTTGCCCCTGCATATAAACTTGTGGGGTAGAGATTTGCTGTCACAATTTCGCACAAAAATTATTATTGGATAATGGAAAAATTACAATTGTTAATCTCTCAGGCAGTCTGGATTTACCAATGGCCACTTCCAAAAGAAAAGCTTACAGATTTACATCAATTGGTAGCCGAGCAGCTACAATTAGAACACACTGAGCCAACTTCTAGTCCATATAACACTCCAGTATTTGTTATCAAAAAGAAAAATGGAAAATTGAGATTTTTACATGATCTGAGAGCTATTAACTCTATCTTTCAACCAATGGGAGCGTGACAATGTGGTTTGCCTAACCCTAACCTGATCCCACGCAATTGGGATCTTGTTGTAGTAGATTTACGGGATTGCTATCCCTTTGCATGCAGATGACAAGCAATTATTTGCCTTTACCGTACCTGAGTTGAATAACAATGCACTTTCGTTACCAATGGAAGGTTTTGCCACAGGGAATGCTGAACAGTCCAATGATGTGCCAGTCATATGTTCAAATGGCTCTGGCTCCATTCAGAATCTCCCATCCTGGGTGGAAGGTTTACCATTACATGGATGATATTTTAATTGCAGCTCCCGGCCCACCGGGAACAGTTAAGGCAGCGTTACCTTGCCTTATAGAGGTATTATTACAATGTGGACTTCATATTGCCCCAGAAAAAATTCAAAGTCAAACGCCATATGCCTACTTAGGGCACACGTTCCTTGCAACCTGTGCTCATCCAGTCATTCCGGAAATCAAAATTGAGGAAAAGATTTCTCTAGTAAAATTACAACAAATACTAGGAACAATTAACTGGGTTAGACCCTACCTGGGGTTAACTACAGCGGTACTCCAGCCCTTGTTCTTGGCCCTAAAGGGCTCTGCAAGACCTTATCAGCAGAACAAAGGAAGGTACTGACACATGTAAATGCGGCTTTAATGCAGCGTTGGGTTGATCGATGCATTCCTTATACTCCATTTGCTTTGGCAATTTTATAAACTCCAGCCTTGCCTACTGCAGCTTTATTTCAATTACATGAGGCACAGGTTTATATCATTGAATGGTTGCATTTGCAGAATACTCCCATCCTGAGTACACCAGCCTGTGTCTCATTCTTTCCATGGGAGACCACCACAGTTGGGCTGTAAGCACAACCCCCACCTGTGGACATCAGGCCTTCATACTACCCTCATGGAGTCTGTTTCTGACTATTTGAGCAGCCACATGCACATTTGTGGCCTGCTGGAGGTCATTTTGCAGGGCTCTGGCAGTGCTCCTCTTGTCTCTCCTTGCACAAAGGCAGAGATAGCAGTCCTGATGCTGGGTTGTTGCCCTCCTACGGCCTCCTCCATGTCTCCTGATGGCCTGTCTCCTGGTAGTGCCTCCATGCTCTGGACACTATGCTGACAGGCACAGCAAACCTTCTTGCCATAGTTCGCATCGATGTGCCATCCTGGATGAGCTGCACTACCTGAGCCACTTGTGTGGGTTGTAGACTCCGTCTCATGCTACTACTGGAGTGAAAGCACCGCCAGCATTCAAAAGTGACCAAACCATCAGCCAGAAAGTATAGGAACTGAGAAGTGGTATGTGGTCACCACCTGAAGAACCATTCCTTTATTGGGGATGTCTTGCTAACTTCCTATGCTTTCCACCTGTTGTCTATTCCATTTGCAAAACAGCATGTGAAATTGATTGTCAATCAGTGTTTCTCCCTAAGTGGACAGTTTGATTTCACAGAAGTGTGATTGACTTGGAGTTACATTGTGTTATTTAAGTGTACCCTTTATTTTTTTGAGCAGTTTGTGTGTGTGTGTGTACACACACACACACACAGTTCATTTATCTAAGTAAATCAATCAGTAAGCCAGTGCAGACAAAGCTACCATTGAATGACCTAGCACTGGAACTTCAGTCCCAAAGAGCAAAAGATAAATTGTAGCAAAAATGACTTTTTATCCCCAAAAGTAATGACTCTCAAATTGAATTTGGCTCAATAAATCAGTTGACTCTAAAAATATCATAAACCTTGAAAGCACAGCTGGCTGTTTTACAAAACTCAACTGTCACCAAGATTCCATTTCTTTTGACTTGTTATTCAATCCAATATCACATAGTTGGGTATTTGTTTGTTTTTAGAATAATCGGTATATATTTGGAAATAGTAGGCGGGAGAAGAGAAATCAGAGAGGCAAATAAAAGGCTTTTTGAAGTGAAAATAAAATTTTAAAAATGTATGTTTGCTCAAGAGTGGAGAAGGAAAAAAAATGTCCCCATTTATATAATTTTCATAAGGTCCTGAGGGCAGATGCAATTTTTAAATATTGCAAATTGGGGATATTAAATCATAATGCAGTTACAGAGGAAATATTTAATAAAAACAGTTAATATATATATAAACAAACAACTAATGGAACAACAGTGCAATGTAGCTTTTTCATTGTCCCAAAGGTGCTTTTTTCAAGAGGCACCAAGACTTTCTGGTTTTTCTTTGAAGACGTTTCACTTCTCATCCAAGAATGAAACAACCATGACTGAGAATCTCCATATAGACATTTAGCTTTTCATTCTCTGTAATGGACATTCTTTTTTCTACAATTTATAGAAGAAATCCATGAAAAGTTTATGACTTTGACTGAAGATGACATTTTGTCCAGACTAAATAGGCAGGAAGGAGGAGAATACAGTAATAAACCTAGAAGAATCTGTGAATAATTAGTCCCATGTATATCATAGCTGCTAGAATGTAGGGCCTGCTTCCAGAAAGAGGCAGTATGCTGAAAATATTATTTTGGTATCAAGAACAGCTTCTTATAGCTGCTATAATAAAGAGATACTCTAAAAACCCAAATTTATTCAGATAAAATGAATAAATCATGTAAAAGTGCCAATGAAAGAGAAACAAGAGAAAAAGAGCACTTTACTCATCCTAAGGCATTATTATGTAAAAAGATTGTTGCCATTCAGTGGTTTTGAGAGTGCATAGGATTTTTTTTCAGACTTCCAGTGACAAGAGAGAAGACTCTGATCTCAGAAGAGGATAAGTCAACCTCATCAAACCCCTCTGGGTGTCTTAAAATATCTATGGCTAGTACTTGACTACAGTTGAAACTCTGACACTGGCATGGATGAGAGAGAGGAACACTGGAGTGATTATCTACCCACAGGGTTCAAACTTGATTCATTTGGTCACTGCCCAGAAAGATAAGATCACTAGCGTACTTTATTTCCCTCCCATAAATTTTTTTTTTTTTTTAAAAACTTCCCTAATAGGAAGTGCAAAAGGTTCCCATGAGGAAACTAAGAGGAAAAGTGGAGGCTTAGGAAAGGAGCTACTTTACTGTACCTTCTCTATGTCAAGTGTTATGGAACGATTGCAAACATTGAAGAAAAAGTTGCACTTCCCAGATATCTCTGCAACGCTACAGGCTCAGAGTGCTGTTTCAGCCTGTTACCTCCTTTCTCTTTCCTTAAGTTCAGCTGAGAACAAAACAAAAAAACAGAAAAACAAGAGAACCTTCCTCAACTGAGTAATTCCAATCAGCTGCTGATCAGTGATAAGGTCAAAAAGAGAGCAATAAGCTTGGTTCCAATTAGCCTTTCTAAGGACTAGATGGGACTTAATGGAGAAGGCAGGGACTGATCAGACAAAATTGTCCTAGGAGCCGAGCACTGATTAAGGGACCATGGCTTCTTTTTGGGGGGAGGGGACTCCATTCCCTGATATCATCTATCCTTCAGAGGTCAAGCTATAAAGCCAAAGCCAACTTTTCCACTTGTTCAATAGGCTATTACATGTTCAAACTGCTTGTAATGTGATTCGAAACATGTGTATAAAGCATGTCTGCTAGCAGGGGTCGTCAACCTTTTGGACCTCAGGAATAACCAAACTCATAATTTTAAATCCTGGAGACCACTAATATGAATTTTGATGGACAGTGGCTTTCTGACATTGGTGGGAAAATCAGTCCCATATTCCAGAGCTGCAGTAGGCCCTTTGGTCATCCCACAGCAGCTGCTCCTGCACCCAGGTGCACCAGCCTACCATGGACTGGAGGAGCTGCTCTGGGATGACCAAAGGGCCAGTCCTGTGACTACTGCAGCTCTGGAATATGGGATTGACTTTCCCACCAATGTCAGAAAGCCACTGTCCATCAAAATTCATATTAGTGGTCTCCAGGATTTAAAATTATGAGTTTGGTTATTCCTGAAGGTTGACGACCCCTGCAAGCAGACATGATTTATATGCATGTTTCGAATCACATTACAAGGAGTTTGTAATAGCCTATTGAACAAGTGGAAAAGTTGGCTTGGTCTTTATAGCTTGACCTCTGAAGGATAGATGATATCAGGGAATGGAGCCCCCTCCAGTCCTGGAATATAGGACTGACTTTCTCATCAACGTCAGCAAGCCATCCCGGGGTGGATTTCCCTCCCCCACCACTAGTCTTACTTTCCAGTTCCAGCTCACATGGTGTGGTGGTCTTCCATGGAAAGAATGAGACACAAAGGCTGGTGTACTCAGGATGGGAGTCTAGAGCAAATTCTAGTGCCCCCTTTTATTGAGAAATTCGTACATAGTAAGCATTCACATTGTGGATTACAATAATTAGATATAGCACACAAAACTGTTTACAATTGTCTGAGCTGCTTAATTGTTTCTGGTGTTTGTTTTTAATTTCCTTGCTTATCTCAGTGACCCTAAGGAAGACATGTATGTATAAGGTCTTAGACTAATCATTATCCAATACTGAAGTCAAAGTTTATTCCCACATCTCCCCTGTTTTAGTTTTTTGATTATCGCGGATGCCTCGGTAGCTTTTCACCATCTGCAACAACAGCTCTCCTTCCGTAGGCTTCACCCGACACATTCCTAAAAGTCCAGGGAGACATTGGATACAACAGCATACACAAAGAGAAAGTATAAAAAGCAATATCACTCCAACAATTAGGTGACGAATCCATGAACCATCTGGCAACCAGGACCAAAGTGCAGACCACACGTCCAGTCCCTCGTCCTCCGATTGTAATGGATTCTCACTCAGGGTTTGTTCCATATGCTGTATAGTAGCTGTAATGTTTGGAGAATAATCAGAGATATACATGCAACAATGTGTATGAATCACAGCGCAAACTCCCCCTTGCACAGCCAAAATAGTGTCCACCACATATCTGGTTTGCAGGACAAAGTCAAGGATTTTTCCTTGTTCTTCTTCAAGCAGCTTTAGCATTTTAATGGTTTCTTTAAACATAGTAACTGTCCAATTGTTTAAACGATGCAAATCTCTATAGTTCATCATGACTCCTAAAGGAGGAATAACTCCCCTTGATATCTGTGTCCAGTAGTCATGATTCAAAACAGAGTTTACTTCCGTTGCGGAACGCGCATTGTGGATATGAGCAGTCCCCAAAGATTTTAAAATGACATGAGATGGGATTACTTTCCCAAAGGTGCAGGCTCCTTTCCATCATGCTGGCATGCGATCATAGGCCATCCGTCCACACAGCAACCATAGATTTGCTCCCAGGAGATGGCCAACTGTATTTGGTTCAGCATAGATTAATCGTACAAAAGATTCCATTAACATAGCCAAATAAGTGGGCGGTGGTGCGTATTTCCCATTTGCACATTTGGGCAGCTGGTTTTCTATCATGATGGGACAACATGTGGCAGGGATAATTGGACACCCATTTTCATTGATCAAAGATATGATATCAAATTTAGAAATATTATGTACAAAGTAAGTGAGATTTTTAGTTTTCATGTCATCCGGATAAACCCAACTTCCATTGCCAATAACAATTGTTTTGTTGCAAAATGGATATGTTCCCAAGTAAGTCATATTCTCTACTGTCTCATTGTGAGTCCAGCAGATTCCCGCCACCTCTTGGATTTGGCTTCCAAGATGCAATGTATTTATGTTACTTTTAGTCCAACTGTTAGACCACATCCCTGAACAACCATAGCATTGTCCCTTATACCAGTCACCTTCGGACAAAGGTACTGCAACCATTGGAAGCCCTGATGTTTTGTGAGTTGGCATGTGCATACATACCCAACAATCAGTTTTATTATGAAGGTTTGCTAGCTTCCCCATGTCCTGGATCAATGTGTTTCTTTTCCATTCCCCCAAATCCATCCCCTTGCCCCTTTGGCTGATGATAAGGACGCACACAGCGAGCAGGAACCCAAACAACTGTCCCCTCATCTTTAACAGCAGCGTATCAGCAGGACAGGTCCTTTCCACGTTGGATCTGGTAGTCTCTTATACCAAACTTTTGGTCTTGGCGTACCTGCAGAAGGGGAGGAAGCAAAATGCCTACAACCCCCCCGCCCCCCAGGGGCACGGCACTGGGCTTTAAAATGGCCAGGCTTTCCATAATTAAAACAATTCCCTGTAGGTTTCATCCCTTTTTGCAATGCCATAGCCAAAGTCTCCATGTTGTAAGCCTGAGAACCCACCACTGCACATGCTTTTAACAGATCAGCCAAAGTAACCTCACCTCTAGCCACCAAGGGCTGCAAGATACGCTTGCAGTCAGCGTTTGCATTTTCAACTGCCAATTTCAGCAAAAGTTCTTCTGCAGCTTCCTCATTAGAGATTTGCCTGGAAATAGCCAATTGTAGCCTTTCCACAAAATCATTATAAGACTCAGATGTTGTTTGCTTAATTTGAGAAAAAGACCATGCTGGGGTTCCCACATCCTGAATGCGGGACAACGCCCCAAGGACAGCTGCCATAACCACTGGAAATACTTGATCAGGCAAATTAGCAGCTTGATCTGCAGTGGATTCAAACAAGCCTGCCCCATAGATTTAGTCTGGTGTGTACAGCCCCCCCCCCCCCCCCCGAATTCCTTCCCCTAGTGACAGCCTCCCTTTGGTATTCTGAGTCAAAGACCACATACTGAGTAGAGCTCAATATCATTCTCATTAAATCTTTCCAGTCACTAGGAATCATGCATGAGGTAGCCAAACTTGTCAGAAGCCCCTTTGTAAAAGGACTTTGAATACCATAATCTTTTACTGCTTTTTTAATTTCCCTAAGAACTGCCAAAGGAATCGGAACCCATTCAGTCTGCAGATTGCCTTGATCATCCACTTGCCTATTGACTGGAAACAAATTCATCTGGGGAATCTCATCAGACTCTAACTTCCCCTCATTGAAAGCCTGATGCATCATGGCTTGAACTTTTCCCATTTTTGATTGGATTTTATCATCCACTGGAGTAGGCGTTGTTGGAAATGATAAAGCACACTCCAGTTTTGGAGAAGGCGGGTGCAATACAATTCTTTTATAAGGAAGAGGTTCTACTAAAGTTTTTAAAAGAGGTTGTTGCTGGGTCTCTAAAGCAGTCATAACAATCTTCCAAAATATCAAAATTTCAGCTGTTGCCCGTGGCTCTTCATGAAGGATAGTTCCAATTCTCCTCCATGTGTCTAACTTTAAAGAGCCTTTCTCTGGATACCAGGGACATTGCCGCCAGATCTCTTGCAGCAGCTCTCTCACATTATCTTTTGAAAGAACTATTTGCTCCCCCCCAGAGGGTTTAAAGATAAAGAATTTTGTCCTTATTAACTTCAGCAGCTCACTAACATGCCGTTCCTGTGGCTGAGAGAGTTTTCCCCCCATGCTCCCTGAATAATCCTATTGTCCAGAAATAGTTAAGTACGTACTTTACCTATTCCAGGCGAGGAAACACGGAGGTCCGGACATGTACCACCTGCAGTGGATCACATCGGGGTCACCACTTGTGGTGGTCTCCCATGGAAAGAATGAGACACAGAGGCTGGTGTACTCGGGATGGGAGTCTAGAGCAAATTCTAGTGCCCCCTTTTGTTGAGAAATTCGTACATAGTAAGCATTCACATTGTGGATTACAATAATTAGATATAGCACACAAAACTGTTTACAATTGTCTGAGCTGCTTAATTGTTTCTGGTGTTTGTTTTTAATTTCCTTGCTTATCTCAGTGACCCTTAGGCAGACATGTATGTATAAGGTCTTAGACTAATCATTACCCAATACTGAAGTCAAAGTTTATTCCCACAACATGGCTCTACTCAAGGTAAGGTTTGTGCTATGCTGAAGGGTGGGGGCCAGCAGGTGGGCAGGCCATGTGGCGGCACAGCCTTGTATTCCCACGGGCCATGTGGGTGGTGCAGCCTTGTGTTCCCGCAGCCTGGATCAATTGCTTTGGGGGGACATTTCTCTGTGGCCTCCCGGTTGGCAACCACTGTGCTAGTAGACACTGCTTATAGTGGGAGGAGTGCTCATGAATCTATACACTTTTGGGGAAGTGTTTTTGAAAAGGTACAAGCCATCATAGAAACAAGTAGGAGAAAAAGGCTAAAAAAAACCAGTTAACCAAGAAAAACCAAAATTGAAGGTTTGTCCTAATTTGTTCTAACCCACAGAGATATGTGTCAAAATCATTAATAGTCCAAGGTAATAAATTGATTGAGAAGCTTAAGTTAGCCCTGTCTAAGATAAGTCACAGTTTCTTATCAGCAACTGGTGAAGATAGGAAGTGGGTATCACTTCCAGGCACAAGATACATAAGACTGGGTAATCACTGAAATTATTTGAATCTCAAGATTCTCCAGCCTCTATGAATGCTGCAGTTTTCTGATGGATGAAGAATGAAGAGATGGTGTCAGGATCAGGAATACCCTATTCAGTCTCGCCACTCAATGCGAAGACCTAGTTGGATCTTCAAGATTGGATCTGCTTGGGTTTTTCTCCTGCTCCGTTTCTTTGACATGCCAGGGTTAGCTATAGCTTAAGCTGTAGAATATTCTGACTTTAAGGTTAATGAAAAAGCAGGAAAGGACAACTGCAACAAAATCCATTTGAATACAAATAATTGAAAGCCTTGCACAGTAAATGCTGTGATTCAAAACAAGTTTTAATCATTGTTTTGTAATTATTTCTAAATATATGCCTGTCCAATTTGAATTTTATTTAGAAAATTCATTCTAAGTGTAGTTCTATCTATAAAGTTCAATTTGGCTTTGTTTAATTTTATACAAGTATGCAGACATGCCAAATACTTAACAGACTGAATAAAGTCTCAAGAGGTAGCAGCAGTGGCTGGTACCTAAATAGCTAAATGGCAGTGGACCTCCAAGTGCTTCAAAGATCCTCTAAAATAGGGGTGTCAAACTGGTGGCCTGTGGGCCGAATGTGTCATGCGCAGGCTACACCCACCCTAGCTCTGCGAAGGTAAAAAAGTCGCTATACATCAAATGACGGCAACATTTTTTATTTCAATTATTTATTTTGATTTGTCAATCGCTTACAAGATAATAGGTATAAGTATATACATAGTTATGAATACATGAAATGGATTCATATAAGAAAAATAAAAGAAACAATAGGACAGGGACGGTAGGCATGTTGGTGTGTTTATGCACACCATGACATGGAGAGTTTGACACCAGGGCTCTAAAAGGATGCAAATGACCAGCTGTCTGCAAGGAATATAAATCCTTCCATTCCCCACCATCCAGTCAGAGCTGAAGAAATTTCTTGGATGAGAAGTGAAACATCTTCAAAGAAAAAACAAGAAAGTGCAGTTGCCTCCTGAAAAAGTACCTTTGGGACAACCATGGCCTGGATGACTGAGAATCTCTATAGACCATTGGAGCTGGTTAGTACATGGATAGCAAAATCTAGAAAATGAGGGGAAAAAAAATCAGCTTGGGAATTTTTTTGGGGGAAAGGAAGCAATAGCACCCCAATTCAGTATGTCTTGCAAGAAAACTAATTAGATATGTTTATTGTCTTATATTACTTTAATATCTAATATAAGACAATAAAAGTCACTTGGCATCAAGCTCAACTTCAGAGCCTGTACCTTTTAAAATAAATAAGTACTTGATAACTGTTAGGTACTTCTTTCCTTCAGCTTCCTGTAACTAAGATTGCTTGCACGTCTACTTAAATTACTAGAAATTATTTCCAAATCTGCATATGGAGATCTAAATTAACATATGGATATTTCATTTCACTCTGCTTATCCTGCAATTTTGCATGCATGTAACATTCAGCAGTAAACTAAGCCAGTCCTAACACCATTGAATGCTCTGGTGCCCTTGATCCTTTTCTGGAACCCATTTTTTTTTAATCCAGCACTGATGCATCAATAAGGGGATTTTATGAAAGGCCTTGATAGCACATGCCTGCCACAGCAACAATATACCCAACAAGTAGAGGACAAAGGAGAGCTAGGTAGAGTCCAGCCCTACAAAACAGTGGGAATGGGAATTGTGCAGCTTTATGAGTAAATCAGCAAAATAAAGTTACTCAAGAAAAGCAAATGCAACCAAAACTGCATACTAAACTTTTGCTATGTCAGAAGAAGATGAGGGTTATTTATGATAATTGAGAATTATGAAAATATTATTATTGATCTTTGTGGGCTGAGGAACAAGTCTATTTATCTGCTTATTGCTTTACATTTATATGCTATTTACCTGGCATCCTCAGGAGAAAGACAGTTAGTTGCAATGGCGTAGAACAATATACACCAGGTGTGTTTTTTTTATTAACTTTTATTTCATGTTCATTTTTTTGAATTTTTATTGTTTTTTGGTGCTTCAAGAAACAAAACAAAACCAATCAGTATAATATGAAATGCACATCAAATCGTATCATAGTAAGCACTAAGGTGGAGAAGGGAAGGGAAAAAAAGTCAGCCTAAAAAGTAGAGAGCTTCTTCTAAGTGGAGCTCTAGAGTCACAGAGCTGCCTGTCAAAAGAATCTATCTAGGCAGATGCGTTTCAATGTAAAGTCAATCATTTTCACCTTCTGCATTAATAGGATACCATTTCACCTTCTAAAATGCCTATTGTGGAAACCTTAGAAAAAAGCAAAAGACATTTGTTGATATTAATGCTGGAATTTGTAGTGAGGTAAATCATCCTCTGTTATCAAATTTCGTGTTTGAGGATGGGCCTAGGGAGTGAGGATATTTAAAAGTCCTATTTAAAAGACTCTTCCCTCCCATCACAAGGTAATGTGACATATTTCCAGGGCCTATTCCTTTTCAGGTTCTCCACTTACCACCCTCCCAAACTGGGAGCAACTTCAAAATGGAGCCGTCATTCGGGAGAGTGCTAGTTAACATTGTTGTCATATGGTACAGAAGCAGGAGACAGAGAGTGGGATGAACAGAAGCAGGAGACAGAGAGTGGGATGCTGTAGATGAACAGTTCATCCCCAAACTTCTAAAATATGAGTGTTAGAATTCATGGATTCTGTCTGAGACATTTTTCCTTTTGCCTGACATCTATCTTGGGGTAGTGTAGGGGTGACTGCTACATATGCCAAACCAGTCAGCATTTGTCATTGCAGGTTCTGCTTCCCCCAAGCACACAGGCCCTGAACTGACAAAACTCCCTTTTGGCTTCACTTGAGAAAAACATCGTCCTCTGCTAGCATGTTCCTATCCTCCCCCTTACAGGATTCATGTATTTATCTACAGTAAACTGGACACCAGCTCTTTATGAACTAGTTCATCAAATTAAAGAAATAGCAGGACTTCCTAGGCAGTAGAAATGATATCTGGAGGGCTTAGGGAGATATGGACAAATCAGAACTAAGGATTCTACTCAGGTGGATTTTATATTAATAAGATGTAGTGGTTAACATTCTGGCCTAGAAATCAGAGGACTATGAATTCATCCCACCTTAGGCATGAAAACCAGTTGAATGTCCTTGGGCCAGTCATCCTCTTTCAGCCCAACTCACCTCACTTTTGAAGAAAAAAAAAAACAAGAGGAGGCAGGGCTATTAAGTTTGTTCTCTGCCTTGAGTTACATATAAAGTAATAGAGGGAGGATGAAAATCAAATAAATATCTCCTCTGTCCACCAATTGGGCAATAAACAAAGTTGTGTGTCCCTATTTTAAACCTTCAAAAGCCAGATGATCAGCTGGAAAAAGGAGCTGATCTTTGGGCAGCTCTTCTCCAGGAAGAGCAAAGAATGAGGAAACAACAATGCCCTAATAACATAAAAGGTTCAAAACAAAAGAAACAAAAATGTTTTGAAACGTTGGAATGTTCAGGAAAAGTTACACACAAGGAAAATTGAACTTCCTGGAATAGACAATGAAAAAAAGGCATCGGGCCACAAGTTTGAAATAATTTGCTAGGTGAGTATATTGGAAGAACAGTTTGGAAACTGCTAATGTTAGGATAAAATGAGAGTTTGAAAAATCTCTTTATTCTGGATTTCTTTTTATAACCCCTTTCAACTTTTGCATGTTCTTCAATGTTGTCAACCAGCTATTAAAGCCAGAAAATATCCATTCAGGGGTGTTGTTTAACAAATCATTAAGTTTTGTTTGAAAAGCAAGAAATGGCAGGAAACTAGATTTTATTGATGGTCTTGGGAATATATTATGGGCTGGTTACCAGTCTTAATTAGCATGGAGATTGGCAGTTGCCTGGCATTTAGAACATCACCGTCTCTATTGTTATTCATTACTAGAACTGAAAGTACTTTCCCTCAAAGCTTTTCTTTATATGCTGTTGTATAAAATGTGTCAACTTTCTTTAGGCATTCTCAGTTTAAAGCTCCAATTCTGCATTGGGAAAATACAATAGTATCCCTTTCACTTTTCTGAAACATTTTTTAGGCTAAATATGTTTTTCATACATGCAAAATTCACCAGTGATCAGCTGATGTAAGTGAATATTAGGCTTTTCAATTCTGAATCCAGTTAAACAAAGGAGGAAAAAAAACCCAGAAGGCAATAACAAATCACTTCCATGATGCTAAAAACAAACAGTCCATGAAGCTGCCAAACTCAAGTTTGACTCAAAGAAAACATTACCTTCAATACATTATTACTCAAAGTGATATTGAAGACAGTTTTAATAATATTTTAAGCTAAATTTTAAGTATTTGATTGACATATTCTGCTTGGTTTAGAAGAAATAGATGGATCAACTATAATCTCAAGAATATTGCCTCAGTTCATAAAAAAGAGGAAGTGCAGCATTAAAAACACACCTGACTTGACTTACATATGTAAAAGAGTAATTCTGAAGCTGGATTCTATATCAGCATTCCAGATAGAGTTTGAAACAGTAGGTCATTGTTTCCCTTGTTTTAAATAAAGAATTAGCTTTGTAAAAATACAAATTAGACATTTAGTTACAAATTTGATAAAAGTATACATTTCTTTTCCTAACAGCATGATGATGTGTTATATTTGATTATCTGATTATATCTGGGTTACTCTATGTTGAGCAATATTAGATTGTTTAAAATAATCCAGTGAGCCTGTCAACAGGGATTAGTAGCTAGTTTTTACTAATGTAACATTGACATTGCTTTATTTGGGCTGTGCCCTGATTTGATTTGATTTGAATTAGAGATTAAAATTGGAAGAAGGTGGAATTCAACTTGAATTTGCATCTCTAAATCTGGGAACAAATGGATTTCATTTGAGCCTCTTCAAAGTTGTAATAGTATCAAAATACCTATAGATGCCTCGTGGGGTAAATATAGGAGGAATGGGAGATTCATTAGAAGACATGGTTGCTGTCTAGCTTCAACTGGGTGTCTTCAAGAGTTTCTCTTGTTTTGAGGCAGAAAGATTGAGAAGACGGCAGCACAGCAAACCACCTAAGATGCATTGGCTTAGAGCAGTAAATATCCTATCCTCAAAGCTGTTTAAAAGTAAGTTCTTTTCCACTTGATATTCTGGACTTCCCAACAACACTGTGCAATTATAACTGATTTGTCTTCGTGGACTGAAAGCTTTTTAGGGATACCTGGAAGATTGGCACAGTTACCTCAGAAGCTCCCCATCTAGGAACTATTCTTCCATCATTGGGTTAATTGGGGTACCAGGCTGGGAAGGTATGTCAGCAAAGTTTGACCTCTTCAGGGCTGGATTTGGAAGAACATCTCCTGAAACGACCTTACTGTGTGATGTAGCTTTGCTGCTTCTGCTGCTTAATTTGCAGTGTGACTGGAGCATTTGCATAACTAATTGGCAAGCTCTCCTGGGGGGAGTCATTCACAGGTGACTGGCAATGAGGAGCTTACATTCTAAATGTTAAGTTAGCAGAGGCAGCAAAAGCAAGCAGGCATGGTAAGATGCAGAGACATTTGTAGCCTTCAGACTTAAAAAGAGTAAATGTTGAGGCACTATCTGTGTATCCAAATACCCATTCACTGTTAAGAGCAAGTATTAGATTGACTGACCTTCAGTCCTTGCACAGAGCACTGAGAATTTTGCTGTTTCAAGTTGAGTGGATAGAAACCTGCACAGTACAAGGTTCCTCAGAGTAGTCAATATTGTCCCCCAAGATTCAACTGGATTATCTATTGTTTTATCCATAGACCTATCAGTTAAAGTAGTCTATCTATTAGTTTCATACAATAAACACTTGGGGCTGAATGAACAATCTAAAATTTCAGTTGGGGGTTGAGGAGCTGAAGAATTGGTGACCTCTGCACTAGAAGACCCAAAGTTTGTGAGTAGCTGAGCAAATGAGGGAAGTCCAGTGAGGTTTTAGTTTTACCACCTGAAGGGCAGGGATTTTAATGGGCTGGTAACATTTAGTGGCCATCAACAACTTATGTCACAGCAGTAGCAGATTAAGGCTCACTGGTGCCCTAAGCACTGACAAATCTTGATGCCCCCCATCCTTCGTACGTACTGTACAAACGAAGCCAAACTTAGGCTAAATAGAAGTTTTTGTGGTGCCCCCTTTGGGCCTGGTGCCTAGTCTGCTTAACGGTGTGTCACATCCCTCAGCCAATGGGAGTGGCCTTGCAATATTATATAATCTCTACAGCTGCCAAAGCAGTATAAATATCATGTCAGGGAATCTTATGAAGCACCTTCAGACTGCTTTGGATCCACCTGATACCTACTGTGTTGATTCTCTTTTCATCTGATGGATGCTTCTTTGCACATTCCTATAATATAGAACACATACTATGTGCTATCAAACAGTTGTAGGTCATGTTTATGTATTATTTGTTATGTGTTTGTATATTGCTCCTTTCACCTAAGGGGCTTCCTAAACAAGGAGCAGATTTAGATATCTTAAAAATTATTTAAGAATGAATCCTTGACTTCTGACATTTTTGGAAGTTTCCATGCTTGCAGATTGTTAGCAATTTGAATACCACAGCAATCAGAATATTTTCCCCAAATATGGATACACACATACTCTCCAGTTATGGTGTGGATTGGATTGAGAATTGGAGCATGGAGGTTGTGTGTGTTAGTGAAGGATGAGGTGTTCTACATATTTTACAATAGAAAAGGACAGTTATGCAGGATATTATCCACAAATTCTCCCCTATTCTTACTACTACTGCCATATTCAGCATCCCACAACATTGGGACTCTTTGCATCTCTGACACTGTGGAACAGATAAAATGGTCACCAAAATGTATACTATTTAATTTTTTTTTATAACAAACTTTATTAATTTTTTTTAACACACACAAACAAAACATAGGATGTAATAACATAAAATATCTTTTCTAGAAGAAACAAATAAACCATCTTATTTAAAAAGAAGATAATTCCAAATTATCACACTTCTATATATATATTTATTTATCTAATCAACTTCATATCTTTTCAAAACTTTTCTTTATTACTCCCTTTCGTTCTATTTAGTCATATTTCTTCTGTCTTAAAAATATATACTCATTGAATATATTTTCATTAATATTCTTCCACATCCTGTCAGACTTAAACAAACATTACACAAAACATAAATACATAAAACTTCTTTTTGGAAGGCGGCTTACCCCGAGTTAACTCTTTTTATACCGACATCAATCAAAATTTATACTCACTTAATATACTATCTCATATCTTATTTAACATTCTCTATTTTCCATATATTTTCTCGCTTCTATTCATTCTTTTAATTCTATTTTATTTATTCCATCTCAATTAAATAATTATATTTATATCTTTGGTCTGTTTTCTTTCAATCACCTACTTATCCTTTCTATCTAATACAATATTTCTCCTGTAAACCCAGATTAAAGTATGACAACTTTTTATCTTCCCCCTAAATAACACTTAAAATAATGCATATTTTCCATGCTGATTCTGCTCCGTACATTCAAAGTATTACATTTCAAAATAGTAAAGCAAACAAATAATATTGAGTTTAATAAGTAATAATAAAACTAAAAACAAATAAAAAAAGAAATATTAAATTTATAAAATAAAAGTAAAAGCAATGTTTCATAAGAAATTAAATTCTATTATTAATTCTTAAACAATAAAAATACTATTTCATACTATTATGAAATTAAGAAATTAAACTCTATAATTAAATCATGACTTCGCTTTAATACATTTTTAAATCATATAATATTCTAATTTTCTAGCTCAACTTCAAATACTAATGTCTACAATACATTTTTATGTACTTTTGCAGAATCATTTTAAAAAAAAGATTATCTCACCCCTTATCTCTGAAAAAAAAAAACCATTTTTTTTGCATCTTGTTTAAAGCCTTTATGACTTCTCTTTCCTTTCCCCCTTTTGGGACTCTTTGCATCTCTGACACTGTGGAACAGATAAAACGGTCACCAAAATGTATACTATTTAATTTTTATCCCGCCTTTATTATTGTTTGTAAATAACTCAAGGTGGTGAACCTAATACTCCCTCCTATTTTCCCCACAACCACCATTTGGTGAGGTGGGTTGGGCTGCGAGTGTGACCGGCCCAGTGTCACCAAGCCAATTTTCATGCCTCAGATGGAACTAAGAACTCACTGCATCCTAGTTTCTAGCCAAATATCTTAGCTACTAGATTAACTGGCTCTGTTGATATTGCTATTACGTGATTTCTACGTTACTGCTATTGGCAGACTTGGGAAACTGCTGGAGAATTATGGCAAAATGGTCCTGTTTTCTTTGCCTACCAATACGATAAAAACAAGGCATTTGCGCATAGCTCTACTAACAGTCAAAGTGCCCTCCTGCCGGAAAGCTTCTCAAATGCAGGATTCACAATTCCATCTCAAATTGGCCACTCTCAGAATTATTTGGAAGATGATTATGAGATCCAACTTGCAGAGATTCTGTAAAAATCCTCATAAACACTCTATTCAGCATTGTCCAGTATTTCATATTCTTCTTTTTCCCAAAAACATTTCTAAGAGCGGGGGCAGGGGTCCCCAACTCCCAGGCTGTGGCCCACTCCTGGGCCATGAGCTGTTCAGAACAAGGCTACAGAAGAAGTGGGCAAGCCTGCATGATTTCCATGAGTTTGCCTGTCACTCATGCTGAAACATCTCTTATCCCCTCCACTTGCCGGTCCACAAAGCTGAAAAGGTTGAGGAAATCTTCCTAGGGGGTTCCAGAACATTAACAATTACTGGTAGTTCTTTTTTTTCCAATCCAGATTCTTTACCAACATTAGGCCGTCTATTTTTCCAATTGGGTTTGAAATTGTTCTTTGAGCCAAAAGGAAAAGCAGAAAAGAACTGTAGTTCTTTCCTTCCTTCTTTCTGGGGCGTATTTCTCTCAAACTATGGCTGTTGCTCCAAATCTAGTACGTGTAGGTGTGGCTGACTTTCCTAGCTGGTTTTGCCTCAACTGACCCTCATTATTCAGGGTCAAGGCAAAGTAGAGCTTCTGGCAGATTCCAAAGAGCATGTGGCAGCAGATCCAAGATTGCTGACATTTCAAAATCAGTGCATGAGAACATTCAGCTGTGGCAACATACCCAAATAAACAAGTTTTGCTAGTAGGTGAGAAAGGTGAGGCAATACCTGTCCAGAAAATAGCCATGAAAATGTGTAGCTTTGCAAAAAAGGTTTCAAGAAATATGATTATTGGGCTATATTTATGTGTTTGAATATGATTTAGAGATTTGAAAATGTTTCACAAGCTTGTTCAGTCTGTTATAAAGTGAATTAAGGAGGAATCTGTTTAAAGTTAAGCCTGGACCATTTAGTCCTTTATATCAAGGGTCTCCAACTGTGGCAACTTTACGACTTGTGGACTTCAATTCCCAGAATTCCTCAGCCAGGTGGGAGTTGAAGTCTACAAGTCGTAAAGTTGCTAAGGTTGGAGACCCCTGCTTTATATCATGGGATATATTAATAGACAACTGATCTTTGTAAATGTTTTCAGCCTCCACCATAGCAATACAGGATTTGTTTGCATGACTTCTGAGGAAAAGCTGAGGCCGAAATAAAAAAAAAATCTGTTTACCCACAGCAAACTTTGAGCTTTTGTTCAAAAGCAGAAATCCAATCTGTCTGTTATTATGGGAGGGGCATGAATATGGCATGAGTATACTGGCTTTTGATGGAAGAGAATGACAACAGACTTGTGAGTAAACACTAGAAATAATTTTTGCCATGACCTTTTTGGCCCTAATGTTTAGACTGTAGATTAGTTAAAACCAGTTTTATAAGGAACTGTTTAGAGATATATAATCTAAAACAAATTCAGGATGAAAAATAAATCAAATGAAGAAATAGAGTATTTTTTTCTTTCTTGTTTAAAGAAACCTGACATGAAAGCTATTACTACACTACAAGCTATCAAACTGATGATTCAACAAAAATATGAAATCTCTTCTCCCTTTTATTTATCTGTTTTGTCCAATAGACATCTCTTTGTAATAACACTGAGAAAAGGGCAATGTTGATTATAGAATTTTATTGCTTTGTGATAGGACTGCTGCAGGTTGTTGTCCTTGTCTGTCTGTCTGTCTGTCTGTCTGTCTGTCTGTCTATCTATCTATCTATCTATCTATCTATCTATCTATCTATCTATCTATCCTTTTTTCTTTTGGAGGAAGGAAAGAAAAAAGGAATCTGCACATTACGATACCAAGATACAAGAACAAGAAACAGTGCTACCACATTGAAAATCCAGGGAAAATGTCTTGCAGTTCATGAATTCAGTTCACATATGCAACAAACTGCTTTGATGACTGAGCCATAACTCTGCCTATATTTGGAAGGGATTAAACTGGAAGCCCGTGGAGCTCACAAATTGCTGCAACTAGCTTCCAACACAATTGTCGGCTAAAGTTGCTGGGAGTAAAGTTCAGCAATATCTGGGATAGCTTGCTGGTTAGTCTTCAGGATTTACAAGAAGCCTCTGGATCCAGAATTATTCTCCAGCACATTAAATTGTTGGGGCTGGAAGAGGGAGGCGAGGAAGATAGGATAGGAAAGGAAGAGAAGAGAAGGAGAAAGGAAAAGAGAAAGGAAAGGAGAAAGGAAAGGAAAATAATGTTTGAGAAAATATGTTAAAGATATGGGGCTGTCTTGAAAGTTCATACTTAGTCAATGCAAACCCCTTTGAATATAGCTTCTCCTTTCCCTCTCAGGCTTTTTGCAATCCTCCATACCTTAAGCAGGAGATTAGAGGCAGAATAGATAACATTCACTTCCTCTCCTATGCAGAGGTCACAGGATTTTTTTTAAAAAAAACCCTTTGATTTTCTATCTGCAGGAGGATTCTCCCAGATCCTGACCCTGATGAACTGCACACCTACAAGAAAGAAGCAGCAGCATTTCTTCCTGCGTCATTTTTACCTGGCCATTTCAACAACCTTTCAACCTGAAATAAAGAAACAAGCAAGTTGGAGCATAGTGCAAGTTTGTTTGTAGCATTCAGCTTGTAGCATTCATATTGCTATACCATTATGACTAATTATTAATCAATGTGGAATGTGTGATTCACATGGCTGAGATTGGGCTAAGGAATATTAACCCTAACCCTAACTTTAACCCTTTCTTCCTGCTGGCTTAATTTAGTCATTGATGCTTTCCAAAGCAGAAGTTGATGAAGGAGTTCATTGGAAAGAGATTCCACTGGATGGCAATCAGAGCTGGGATGCTCTACGAATACCCTGCAATCCAAGGCAATGGGAAACAATTGCATCAGGCATCCAGTGATGGGGCAATGCTAATGATTCAGTACCAGAGGATTTATTTTCATGTTTCTATTGCTGTTTCACAATATGCTGCTTCATGGTAGTTGGACCTAAACTTCCAATCATTCATTTTACAAACCAGCATGGGACACACAATCAACAATGTGATACTGCTGTAAGATCCATAATAGCAGAGCGTCACTAAATGTTGCCTATTGTCCTCCAAGATCCATCAGTTCTTCATTAAACACAAAAGATCTTCGTGTAACACAAGTTTCAAATTTTCATCTGTGCTTTTCAAATCCATTCATATGTTTACACGCACAAGCATTTATTTATATATAAAAAACAACCTCGGCAGGTGACAACCTACGGTCAATATTGTCTGACTTTAAAAGGTAATCAATATCGATCAATATCGATCCGGTCAGTACATGGATGGGAGACCACCAGAGAATTTCAAAGTTAAGTAGCCAAAGCAGGAAAATACAAAGACAATTGCAAGCTACTTCTTTTTCATTAATAACAAACATGTATCTGTGCTCATTCCTCCCCAGACTAACTGGGGAAATAGTCATAGCAAACAGTATTCAAGGACATCAATATTTATATATGCATAGGTGCCCATGACATTGCACCTAGAATGCCCAAGACATTTTCTTTAGATTATGAATCCCCAAATCCCTAGGCCAAGATTGGTACCAGTTCATGGCCTATTAGGAACCAGGCCATATAGCTGGAAGTAAGTGACAAGCAAGTGAGCAAAACTGAAACCATCCTCTCCCCCGGTCTGTGGAAAAATTCTCTTCCACAAAAGTAGGCTCTGGTGCCAAAAAGATTGGGGACCACTGCCTCAGATAATGGGTGAGCATAATTCCTTACCACTTCAAAATCCGTTGAAGGCATAAACTACAGATCTTGACTTACGATCACAAATGAGCCCAATATTTCTGTTATTAAGTGAGACATTTGTTAAGTGATTTTTGCCTGATTTTACAACCTACCTTGCCACAGATGTTAAGTGAATCAGTGCAGTTGATAAATTAGCAACCTGGTTGTTAATTGAATCTGGCTTCCCCATTGACTTTACTTGTCAGAAGGTCGCAAAAAGATGATCACGTGACCTTAGAACAGTTGTTAAGTATGAACCAGTTGCCCAACTTCTGACTTTTGATCACATGATCATGGGGAGGCTTCAAGTCATATAACTATGAAAAATGGTCATAAGTGACTTTTTTCAGTGCCGTTGTAACTTTGAATGGTCACTAAATGAACTATTGTAAGTCAAAGACTATCTGTATGTACTTAATTTTTAAGCAGGAAAGTGTCAAGAACTTGCCTACATGAAAACAATCCAACCTTGATCCTATAGCCTGCATTGCATGTGAAGGGAAGAGTTCTGCTTATACTAGTGGTATTTTAGGCTTATCTCAAGTTCTAATTAAGTATACCATCTTGCTGTTATAGTCTGTAAAATCTAAAATATTTTTCTCCAACCTTGAACACTTAGGATTACCCAGTCGCCTTTTTTTTTAAAAAAAATGCAAATCAAGAGGTGCTGTGGAGGCAGACATGAACTAAGACTGAGATGTTCTATCTGATGTGTATCTGCTCTGAAGTTGGTCCAGTTCAATTCAGTGGGATTTATTCTTTGGCAAAACCATATAGGATTATAGCATTCGTATAGAGAGAGGCCAGCAGAGTCCCAGTTTCAATGCATCTCCTTCTGAACCCATGTGTAATGGCATGTGAGAAAGACTTAGGGAATGGTTAGATAAGAGAGAACATAGCCTGCAACTGCATAATGGATGGAGAAAGAGGCTCAGAATGGATCAGAATGTAAAGATTTGTATTTGATTTGTATTTTCAGACTTGGAAGATTCTGTTAATGTAGCCTTAACAGTAAAGTAGAATGAGCTCATTGGCCATGTTCCTGTGTAATCGAACTGGAAAGGCTGACACATATGCTAAAAGGCTGGATGTAAGTAAATCAGTATAATACAGGTAGTCCTCAACTTACAACTGTTCATTTAGTGACTGTTCAAAGTTACAACAGCACTGAAAAATGACTTGTGACCATTTTTCACACTTACAACTGATGTTACAGCATCCTCATGATCATGTGATCAAAATTCAGATGCTTGGCAACTGGTTCATATTTATGACCATTGCGGTGTTCCATGGTCATGTTCCAAGGACCATCTTTGTAACCTTCTGACAAGCAAAGTCAATGGGGAAACCAGATTCACTTAACAATTGGGCTACTAACTTGATCAACTGCAGTGATTCACTTAACAACTATAGTAAGAAATGTCATAATATGGGGAAAAACTCACTTAACAAATGTCTCACTTAGCAACAGAGGTTTTGGGCTCAATCATGGTCATAAGACAAGGACTACCCGTACAGCAATATATAAGCGATGAGCCATAAAAGGTTTATTTTACCCATATTGAGATTCCCATCAAAGGCCAGCAGGAACTCACGAAGAAAAAATTACTTCTATTCTTTCCTGGGTTACAGGAGTCTTGTTTTTAACCAGCAATTCACGGGTGCTACATATGGGAACTACTGCTGCAGCTGGAAAGGCAAGTAAACATTTGTTTTGTGGCTGGGAAGAGGTTACACAAACCCCAATGCAAACCCCGATGGCTAATCTGACTACTAAGCAGCTTATTTGTTCGGGAGCTGATAGGGGTGCACCTTGAACCACTCTGACATTGAAATGCAGTCTATTTCTTTGGCAGGTCCTTGCGTTATCAGGCTGCTGAGAATGAACTGATGCTTGTGTTCTGAAGTTAATTAAAGGAGTAATCTAAATGAAGCAAGTTCCTGATGAGATGCCAGCTGTAGACAACCGCATTCCTATCTAGAGATACAGCATGAGAAAGCAAGCGACATGCAAAATTAATTACGCAATGAGGCAGTGTAGAGTCTCTGGTCCTAAAGCACTGCAGTGTGTAAGAACAACACAAGCTTGTTCCATGGGTCCATGGCAGAGGTGGTGGAGATGGCATTCGGCTACTGCTTGCATTGCGATGGTGTAATCACTCCAAGTGGGTTTTCCTCTGTGCTCGTTTTCATTCATTTCGAGACATCCTCCATTTAGGCTCAAGCTACCATCCCTTTCACATCACAGCCGTGGGGGGTAGGCTGTCTTGGCTCTAAAAGGTTGGCCAGGGAATTCTGGGATTTGAAGTCCACAAGACTTAAAGTGGCCAAGGTTGGACATCCCTGCTCTAAAAGGAAGCCGGACTTGTGAGGGATTAATGACTGTGCCAATCTTCCCCAACTTCTCTTTACAGATGTAGACAATTCCTACTGGTCAGTTAAAACAGGTTAGTCTACCTCTATGTCATTTCTGTGTGGTGCAGAATACCCAGAATTTGAATAAGTATTACAAGACAAGAGACAAAGCAGGAATTTTTAGGGAATCTTTTGGATCTTTCAGGTGCTTTAAATGAGGCTTATATTGGACTCACCAACTTGTTGGAAGTTCATACAGTGATCAATCTAATGTTTGCCATGGAGTAATCCATCCACGACTACAGAATTGCACAGAACCCCTCTCTACCTTACTCGACTTCTATATTAAAATTCACTTTTACACAATGGAAATGGAAAGTCAAGCACACTGTAAGCCAAAAGCGACCTTCTGACCTGTGTCATTTCTAAGAATTTCCCCCGCCCCCAAAAGGAGGGTGGCTATAGCCAGTGTTTGGGTAGAGACATTCCTATCCCTTCCTAAAAAAGGAAAATAATAATATAGAGCAGGGGCCTCAAACTCAAGGTGCTTAGATTTGGCCCACGGGGCCCCTCTAGAAACAGTGAAGGACCAGCCCACTGTGCCTCTGCCAGCAAAAACGGAGCTCAAGAGGGGCACATGTGGTCTGCCCGGGCTCCCTTTTCACTGGCAGAGGGCTGGAGGAGGCTGTCACAGCAAAAACAGAGCACAGGAGGACAATGGATCCCTCAGCCCCACCTGGGCCACCACAGATGCCCCTGACACAAGGGGTTATCTGGCCAAGCCCACCTGTCCGTTCTCAAAACCCCAGATCCAAAAATTCAAGCACTCTTTCCTTGACTTTATTTACGTACTTAGAATCCAGGTCTCTTCCCTAGTCAGGTGATTACTGTATCTTCCTGGATAGTAACAAGTTTGGTCTAGTGGTTATGGCCCCAGGCTAGAAACCAGATGACTATGAGTTCTAGTTCTATCTTTGCCATGAAAGCCAGATGCGTGACCTTGGGCCAGTCACTCCCTTTCAGCCTAAGCTACCTCACAAGCTTGTTCTGTGGCAAATATAAAGAGGAAGGTTTTCTTTTCATTGCATCTAAATTACACCTAGCATACCAATACTATTCCCACTCGTTCTTCTGAGGGTTTAGACTCTCCTAAAGCATGTGCCCTACTGTTTAGCAATAGACAGTCCCATAAATACATTTCAAGGCAGGATTTGAAGCAAGAATGGGCCTAGATGGTAATACACCCATAAAGGCCAACCATTGATTTCAATGGAGGAGATAGTCATACGCATAAAAAATAGGGCTCTGAATCGAACTACATGAAAAAACCCAGCATCTGTACCTTGGTATTATAGCGAGAGATCACTAAAAAATTACCTGAGGAAAATTCACAATATTACACAGGAATTGAAGTCAGCAATAATAGCAATTGGCTCCACAATGAATGATGCAGTGGGGTAAACATCCCAAGACCAACTCAAGCTTGGGTAGAGGGTGAGGAGAACACAGAAAACTCCCCACATTTGAAAGAAATAATGGGATTTATCAAGGTTGCTTCCTCATAACATATTTTAAACCCTGAACTATGCAGAGTTGCAGACATATGATTGGTTATGTTTTTTAAGTTTGTCTTGTTATGGTCAATTTCCTTTTTTCTTTTAACCTACTTTATTCACTAGCCTTTGACCCTAGCTGTTTATAGTTCTTAATGGATTTTTGTTCTTTATCTTCCCTTTTCTCTTCTCTTTTGCTACCATTTTTCAGAGCTAATTAATTTGCATACCTCACTCATTACTGCATAATAATGATTATTATTATTAGCTTTAGAATGACTTCCTTGCTTTGATCTGCTATGTCGCACCATGTGCATTTTGGTCCAACTCTGTCTTTTATAAAGGATCTGTAATGTAATAACTGATTTTAACTTAACTGGGTATGCATAGAAGTACATTATACCAATTGAATGGTATAGCATTTAATCAGTAAGCATAAAACCTGACACCATCCTTAGAGTTGGAAGAGGACATTCAGACTTCTGGGTTCATTTTCCTGCTTGGTGCAGAAATCCAAATTTAGAAAGAATTTCCTGTACATTCAGTCGGTGTTTGAAGACATCCAGAGAAAGGGAGCCCACCATTTCCAAAACAACTATTTTATCCTCCCGCTGACAACCATTTCTGAAAAATCCCCTCATTCTCAAGATAACTGGGAAGGCAGGGCAGTTTTGGTATCTGTGGCAACTGAGATTAAAACTCCCCAACCTCAGTTGTCTTTACTGCTTTTGTTCAGAACATGCCACGAAGCCTTCCCGGCTTCCATTCACACCCCCACACACGCGCAAACCACATAAATAAGGTACTAATTTAAATGGAATGGGCACATTCTAGAGAAACACACAAAAGATTTCCTTTGTAATACCGGATTTTTCCCCCCTCCCTTCGAAACCAAGTTGAGGTGGCGTGTAATCGGGAAGTCTGGGTAACGTTGAAAGAAAAGCTGGACTGTAAACCTTAAGCGAGATTTGGAAGCCTAGAAAGAACAAAGAAATAAATAAAAATAAAATATTAATATTAATAATCGCGATTAGTGGCACGGTTATATGCATTACCTGGTGGGGTAGCGGCTGAGGTAGGGTAGGGTGGGGTGGGGTTAGCCCTGGGTTTCCCTTCCACCAGCGGAGCCGCCACCTCAAACCCCGCCAAGGGAACCGGGCACGCCAGGCTGAGGAGGCCAGCCGGGGTCTCGCCCGCCGCAGGGGGGAAAGAGAGAGAGAGAGAAAGAGAGCGGCCGTCTGGAATCCCACCCTTGGAGCTCCCGTGATTGACACCCCGGAGGACGGTTTGAGCTTTCCAAGCGCAGAGCCGAGCAGCCAATGAGCGCGACCCAGGGGCGGGCCTTGGCATCCAGGAGTATCTGTGACTTTAGACTCGCCGACGCTGCTGAGGGGAGCCAGAGCCGAGCCGCACGGCGCAGGTGAAGGGCGTCCGGAGCGAGAGAGAGAGACGGAGCGCGGACACTCAGGCCCGGGGAGGGTCGCCAGTGCTTGGACGGCGACGGCAGCGGCTCCACTCCTTGGCTTCCCCGGCGGCAGCCCTCCCTCCCATGGCGACCAAAGGACTTTAAAAGGAGTTCGGGGGCTTGGTCGGCATCTGGGCGATTCCGGGTACGCAGCTGTCGTCGGCTCGGATCCTTCCCACCTTGCATCGACTCGCGTCCAATGTTCGCTTTTCTGGGAAAGACAGGTTTTACTTGCCTGCGACTGGCGGATTTTTTAAAATTTATTTTTAATTTTCCGGGCCAGGAGTTTAAAGAAAGCTGGGGTGCAGAAGCGTGCGTGATGAAGCTGAAGAGCGGCGCCGGCGGCTTGGAAACTCCCTGATTTCTCTGGGAGAAGTGGCCGTGGCCGTTGCTTTGGAGAAGGAATCGGGAGACGCGGAGAAACGGCAACTGGAGACAAAGCGAAGGGGGCGGGAGGAAGCTCTCGCTGGGACATCTCAAATCCAGCCCGATGTGGCTTTCATTCTTTGGGGAGGGAAGAGCATTTGGGTGCCGTCCCAAAGAGGCGACCTCCCCGCCGGCTCCTCTCTCTTTCTCTTTCCTTTGTGCACCGCTAGGTCTCCTCGGAGAGCCGGCAGCAGGTCGGGGTGGCAAAACAGGGCAGCCCGGGTGGGTTCTCTCAACCTCTGGCGACCAGGAACCACCATCCCCTGCCCGTCTTAAGGGAGGGGTCGGGCCAAAGGGTGGGCGTGTTGGGAGGGGGGAGCAAGAAGGATCGGGCGGCGAGAGTTTTTTTTCCTCCTCTTCCTTGGCCAAGATGGGGCGCTGAGACCCCCGCACAACCGGATCCCCGCTCAGCTTGCGTCCCTTCCCATGCCGTGTGTGCGCGCGTTCATTGTTATGCTCCCCCGGCACCCCTCGTGGCGTTAATCTCCCGCTTCTTCTCTCCCGTTCGCTGTCTCTCCCAGATCCGGCGATTCCTGCTCTCGCCGCGCCCTGTCATTGATGGGAAATCAACTGGATCGCATCACTCACCTGAGTTACAGCGAACTGCCGACCGGGGACCCCTCGGGGATCGAGAAAGACGAGCTGCGCGTCGGAGTGGCTTACTTCTTCTCCGACGAGGAGGAGGATCTGGACGAGCGAGGGCAGCCGGACAAGTACTGCGTGAAAGGCTCGAGCAGCCCGGCCCAAGAGTCCCCCACCCGCCACCATCATCACCACCACCACGCGCCGCCGCAGCTGGTGCTGAGCGAGACCCAGTTCTCCGCCTTCCGCGGCCAGGAATGCATCTTCTCCAAGGTGAGCGGAGACTCCCAGACTGGAGATTTGAGCGTCTGTCCGGCGTCTTCCCTGCCTGCCCTGTGCAAGCCGGGAGACCTGCTGGAGCTGCTCTACCTGGGGCCGTCCGACCACCCTCCGCCGCCCCCGCAGTGGGCAGTCTATGTGGGCAACGCTCAGATCATCCACTTGCACCAGGGCCAGATTCGGCAGGACAGCTTGTACGAGGCGGCCGCCGGCAACGTGGGCCGGGTGGTGAGTAGCTGGTACCGCTTCCGCCCCCTGGTGGCCGAGCTGGTAGTGCAGAACGCCTGCAGCCACCTGGGCTTAAAAAGCCACGAGATCTGCTGGACGAACTCGGAGAGTTTCGCTGCTTGGTGCCGCTTCGGCAAACGGGAATTCAAAACGGGCGGCGAGCTTCAGCCGGCCTCGGGCGCTCCGCCCCAGCAGCAATATTATCTCAAGATCCACCTGGCGGACAACAAGGGCCACACGGTGCGGTTCCAAAACTTGGAGGACCTCATTAGAGAGAAGCGCCGGATCGACGCCAGCGGTAAACTGAGGGTGATCCAAGAGTTGGCGATCGTGGAGGAGGATGATAGCAAAGAATAAAAGGCGCGAGCGGGGAGAAGGGAGACCGGCCGTGGCCCGATCGGCAAGCACCACCCATCCTCCCCGCGGACTCGAACCGCCCCCTTGTTGCTCGGCTCCTTCCGCCTTTTCTCCTTCCCCGGTCTTCCCTGTGGAGGGAAAACCACGGCCACGTTGCAAACGAGACCAGCGGCTGCCCTTGCCTTGGCTTCGGTCGGAGGTTGGTTCGCTTTCTGCGAACCGGGATCGCCGTCACCACGATCCTGACGACCCGTGGAGAGGGGTGGGGCCGGCCACGCGATGAGCAAAATCTGTGGACAGTCATTCCGTGTTCATCATACTGCCCATCCTGCTTAAATAAAAAAAATGTTTTAAAAAAAATTAACACCCACACCGTTTTTCCCCCCTAAAAACCCCCAACGACATTCCTGGCTTTAATTCCTAAGAACTACGGCGAATTTTTTGTTAAGGTAAAAACTTAGTTTTTTGGAGGGGGGGAGGAGGAGGTTCCTGCCTGTTTTGAGTGCAAGAACTTTTGATGGGGAGGGGGGCAACCTGGTGTCCTCCTGATATTTTGGCTGCAGTTGCCCTTGGCCTTGCTGCTTACAGCATAGGAATTGTATGGGATGATAAATCTTGTCATAGAATTACTCACCAGGGTTTTTAAAATCTCTTTCCTGAAAGGTTCTTTATCAGTTTCCAGTGTTAGACTGATAGAAACATGCAGTAGAATTGTGAGGAAAAAATGGCCATCCGATGCAAGTTGCCTGGGCTGCTTTTCTGAATAAAGCATGTATAGGATTTCACAATACAGTTTGGTCCTGGATCTGACTCTGCAGCTGTTGCCACTGGAAAAATTACAGGTCCAGGGAGTTAACAGTCTTAATCCCTTTGGGTGGCATTAGAATAGATTGTAAAAGGCTGTGCTTAGGGCATTGCATGGTTAAAACATCAAAAAATCCTTTAAATTAAGCTATATTGGTGTCTGTAGCATTTCTTCAGTGACCTTGACTGATCTTGAAAAAGCTAAGCAGAATGCAGTTGGTTAGTAATTGGATGGATGGCCATCAGGAGATCTTGGGTTAGGCTAAGGAATTGTTTAAGAATAGGAAAGAATTGCTAAAAATCCCTTATATGGATATAGGGTTGTCAAGAAATGCTTTATTTTATTACATAGTTATAATTTCTTTTGAGAGGTAAGCAGGTGCCTTCCCTTTCTTCAGCAATTAATAGTCTTCTGTTTGGAGTGAAGATTTTACTTTATGGTAAAGCCATGTGGTGTTATTTAGGGTTGCCTGAGGCCCAAATGGCAGCACATCGGTGGTAACATTGGCCAAATGCTGCATTGATTGAACTTGTATCCTATATAAAAATTACAATAATTATATGTAGGAAAGTCATGGCATTTACATAATATCATATTTCAACATTCCTGCAAATGGCCATGTGATGAACATGGTTGTGTATTTATTTACTTATTTATTAAATTTACGTAATTCCCACCTTGCTATCAATTACTGCAGAAGAAGTTGGATCTGTTCTATATCCTGGGACAACACCGGAATTTCAAGAGTAGTGAAGAGGATTTAGTCCCTTTATAATGCCCCCCTTCCTTTCTGTTGTTTTTGTTTTAGACTTCACAGACATGGTATGGCTAAAATTGGGGAGTTGGGGCATAGAATTTCATTAAATCTATGTTTCAACCAAGGGACGTGGATTAAAAAGACCCTGCAATTCCATACCTATTTATTCAGAAACACCCCCACATTAAGGCAATGGGCTTGCTGCTCCTTGTGATTATACCCTATGAAATATAAATATTTTGTGCATGACCTTCCCAGATCTTGGGACTGCTGCTTTTAGAATTTCCACTTACCGGTACCTCTTAAATTCTCCTCAATGTAAGTTCTAGGTGCTTTAGTCAGGGCACGATGGGGAAAGCAATCTTGGACTGGATCAAAAATTACAAGGCACACCATAGAAAGGGTTAAACTAAATAGCGTGGTGGGCAGAACAAGCCTTAAAAAGTTGTTCTGTTAAACACATTGGAAGAGAGAGAAGATGGTTTTCTTTTTTAATTATTCACTCAAGATTTTAACTTGTATTTCACTTGATAATGTTCCTAGTGGTTTCTTAAATGTTTCCTTCTGCTTGGAAGGAAGCCATGTTTCTGTGATCTAAAAAATTACTTCAATCCCATATGCATTCTTTGGGACTATTATTTTTGAATAAACTTGCATAGGACTGTGCTACTGCTTATTTCTCCAGTTATAGTGAGGTGCTTGAGGGGAACTGGGGGCAAGAGACTTAATCTATTCCCACAATCCATACCTCTCAAAAAACCCAATAATAATAGTAACAAAAACAACAATAACAACCACAATAATTCATCTGTGGGTTGGATTTCTCATGTATGAGATTTATCCTGAGGTAAATACGTAGAACTGTATCGTTAGATAGAACTAAGCCAAATCGTTTTGGTGTAGGGATTGACTACATGGTAACCCATGAATCAGATTGAATACAATATAATTATGTTTTTATATATGTTTTTTTAGAATAATACTTGAACTTTTCTGTACAATTACTCCAGCATAGTAATCTTTTTTCTTCCATGGGCCTACTTTGCTTAAGTGATTTATGAATCATTTCAGCTTTGGACTCCCACATATTGCACAGCTATTGTATGCTGCTCTGTTCTATGCCTGCTCAGAATGCTCTTCAGAAAAACAAAGAAAGGTAAGTGTAAATTCCAGACGATAATAAGCTGTTCACTAGAGTTCTTTGCAAAGCCATAAAGAGATTGTTGCTGAGTTGCTTGAAATTCAAACTGATCACAAGCCCTATTTGGTTTGACTTCTTTGTTGTTGTTAAGTACAGAAGATGTACCTTGAAAGAGCGGAGTGCTTCATATATTTCAAATCTTTCTTCTATTGCCTGTCCTCAGTGTTAGTCAAATCTGAGTAAAGAAAAACGGGGACATCTCCAAAAATAAAGTATTCTGAGAGGAGTACATTCTAATTATATTAACATCATGCTTTTGTTCAATTGATCAATTTATTGCACATACTCCTACTCTGAAAGTTTATTAAGCAATAGCATACAAAATTATTCAGTTCTTTGCCCTTCACAATGTAATCTTCACATGTCTTAAATTGACAAATATTTATTGCCTCAATATATTATTTTGCTATAGAATAACTGACTGATAGTTGAATAGTGAGCAAAAATACATCAAATCTGAGGCTTGGGCAGGAAAGAAAACCAACCTCCAGTGTTAGCTGGTTCATTTTAAAATTTTCTGATCTGTAGAAATTCATTAAATAAATAAGAGGGGCTTTTACTTCCTGCAAACTTAATAACCTGTACATATTCAATTGGAAAGAACCTTACTTGGAATATAGTGAGATAGATGCCTGCTGTTAATAGCTTGGTGATAGATAAATCGGTGTGGGTTTAACATTTGTTCATATGATCACCAATTCAATGCTTATTAGTTACGTATGAACAGAAACAGTAGATGTAGCCACACATGCACCTGCATTGCTTTCTGCAAAGTGTTTTGGCACAATCACTCAATTTGTGTTGTAATCCATATGAAGATCACTGATACATCCAAAAGTCATTGAAGGCCTCCACCTTCCGCATGAATTGGACTTAACTCCTGAGAAAGGGTATAATAATATGTCAACCTTCTAATGCAGGGGTGTCAAACTCACATCATCACAATGTCATCATGTGACGTATCACAACTTTTCCCCCCTTCACTAGACTGGGGTGGGCATGGCCAGCATGTGACATGCGGGCCATGGGCCGCAAGTTTGACATCCCTGTTAATGGAATGACACCTCTTTCTCCCATTTGAATGATGTCATCTGGGTGATGTCAGCAGGAGACATGCCTTCACTAGAGTTCTCATAAGAGGAGAAGTCACACTTGAAAAAGATTTCTCCTTTCTTAAGTATGTGATGGTTGACTGGATGAATTAAGCTTCCCAAGTCAAAAGGTTAGAATACCTTCAAATCCTGCTTATTTAGCAAATACTTTTATCATTCCCTTTCATCCCATTCCATGCTGATCTGCTCAGACTAACCCATTCTGTATTGTTTTAGGGCCGTGATGGCGAACCTGTGGCATGCAGAGCTATTTGTGCTGGCACGCGAGCTGCAGTCAAATTTAATCTCACTGCGCATGTGTGCACCTCACAATTGATCCCCCCCCCCCCAGTTGGTTTGAGGCCTTTTTCAGCCTCCCAGAGGCTTGGAAAAAGCCTTTGCAAGGCTCTTCAGGCTGGATTATAGGCTTGTTTCGTCATTTCCTATAATACCGGAAGTGATGAAACAGACCTATAATTCGGCCTGAAAAGCTTTGCAGAGGCTTTTTCCAAGCCTCTGTGAGGCCAAAAAAAGGCCTGAAACCAGCTGAAAAGTCAGCTGTGAGGCGCAGTGCAGGTAAGGGAGTGGCGGGGAGGGAATGCATGCTCAGGGGGCATGGGGAGGAGCACATGCATTGCATTCTGGGTGCTGGCACGCAAGTGCGTGTGTGCTAGGGCATGCACAATTTTTGGCACAGGAGCCCAAAAACGTTAGCCACCACTGTTTTAGGGGGTCTTGAAATAAGGAGCATGCTTGCTACAAAAGATTTGAGTGGCTGTAGCTTTGTGGTGGTTTGTACTTCACATAGCAATAGTTAGGTATTAGTTACGTGTTTTCTGCAGAAGCATGCCAATTTCTTGAAAGAATTGTGATTGTGGGTTTATTTTTTAATAGAAAGTGGTGTGTTAAGCCTCAAAGCTAGATCAATCTTTCAGGACTTCATGTTCATTCCTTAAAATTTACTGCAATACAATTTTAAAAACATCATTGGAAAGGATGTTTGTGTATGCATATTTTAGAATCTAGCGTCCAATGTATATTCCATTTCAAGTACTGATTTCAGATTGACACTACTTTAAATTTGCAGTTGAGTGAACATTGTAGACTTCACAGATGCAAAGAAGAATCGGCTTTGCAGAACAATCATCGTTTAAACATGTTTGAATCTTTCTCAGAGTCAAATATTTTGCCATATATTCGCTTCTAGAAACTCTTCAAGTCATTCCCGTAATGAAAATTCCAGTTTGCAAATAAGTTATTCTCACACTGGGATAATTATAGGAATAACTACAGGTAGTCCTCGACTTACAACAGTTCATTTAATAACCATTCAAAGTTACAACTTGAACGATGACTTATGACAATTTTTCACATTTACAACCATTGCGGCACTTCACGTGATCAAAATACAGACGCTTGGCAACTGACTCATATTCATGATGGCTACAGTGACCTGGGGATCATGTGATCATCTTTTGCTACCTTAAAAGCAAAGTCAGTGGGGAAGCCAGATTCACTTAACTGGGTTACTAACTTAACAACTGCAGCGATTCGCTTAACAACTGCTGCAAAGAAAGTTCATAAAATGGGACAAAATGCACTTCAAATAAACACTACACTTAGCAATAGAAATTTTGGGCTCAGTAGTTAAGTAGAAAACTACTTGTAATTCATTTTGGATTCTTGGTTTATTCTACTTTAGATATAGGAATTACTTGTAGAAGTTCCCACAACGAAAATGGCAGTATGTGTTCTTGCCCATAGTATAGTCCAGTGATGGCAAACCTTTTTGTTGTGGTGTGCCGAAAGTGCGTGCGTGCTGGCACCCACAATGCAATGCACTCTGTCCCCCGCACGCATGCACGTGCAAAACCCTGCCCCTGCCCTCTTACCTGCATTGCACATGCGCACACCTCCGAGCTGATTTTCATCCTGTTTGAGCCCATATTCACCCTCCCAGAGGCTTGAGGGAAGCCTCTGCAGCCTCAGGAAGCTGAAAACGGGCCCATTTTGGCACTTCCAGTATTTCTGGAAGACCAATTTTTCAGCCTCCCAAGGCTGCAGAGGCTTCCCTCGAACCTCTCGGAGGCCTAAAATGGGCCGAAAATCAGCTGGGAAGCATGCACATGCGCAGTGCATGTAAGTTTGGCTGGGGCTCACGTGCCTGCACAAATGGCTCTGCGTGCCACAAGTTCACCATAGTCCCATTCAGAATGAAAAATTCTGAGAATGAGCCATTTAGAGAAGCCATTCTCCTCAAGTTCAGCTTTCAACATATAAATAGCAATCAATACACTTGGCTGGAACTTCGAAATTGATCCGCAATCCAGCTAAAAATATTAAGTCAATCTGGTTCCATTGGTTTTTAATTGTGATATGGTCCCAGTAGCACTAAATCATCTTAAATCCAAGCACCTGGTTGATGTGGGTTTTGCAATAGACTTTCATATGCTTAGAAATTAAGCATATCTACTTGAATTCTTAAAAGCTTTTCAGGGCTTTGTACTGAATAATAATGATTGAATATGACAATCCCTTTTTAATAACTACCCTAATTCTATCTCAACTGCTCAATTTGGACACCCTTAAGATCTCCATCACCAGTCTTTTGGCAATCTAGGATGGCAATTTATCAAGAGATCAATAGCAATAATGAACTTTTGATTGTAACAATTAACAATTAAGTGGATGCCATGTACTTTCTTTCAGTTTGGTGGACTGCATATTGTACAGATTTGATTTAACCTGTTATAACATGATCAGGGTAAGACAGAAAGCCTGTTCCTTCTGATCGTGCAAACTGCACCTTGTGAATCTTTACAATACCCTATCCCTTCCAGAATTTGCAATACAGTGGGCAACATATTCATTTTTGTTCAAAAGCAGTAAAAAACAAGAGTGCCCTAAAAGAACAGGGATAGACAACCAGGTGTCTTGCTGGTGATTTGAACTAACCCCCAAGGCACTCAATTGTGATGGTCAATGGCAAGAGGTTGTGGGAGTTGTAATATCTGGAGGACGCAGGTTGCCTGTGCTTTTCCTATGTGGCATGGTTTTAAAAAAAATATTTCTGTGAGTAGAAAGCATCTACCTCTGGGAAAGTGCATATAAAATAGATTTATTAGGGGAAGTGCACACGAAACAGCACAGGATATATCAATGTTCATGCTGTCTTTGTTTGAATTGAGTCCAATTGGAACAGACTGAAATCAATGTATAATCAGGAAAATGATATTCAGAGTAAAATTTGGGGTAGATTTGGGGTAGCTCCCACCTACCCCAAATCTGCAATCAGAATAGGATGCATATAAGGGATGGCAATATAAATCTTCCAAAGGCATTGATGATCATCCCCAAAATAGCTTTGCTGCATCTTCAATGCAGGCAGTAAGGTTCTAATAGTAGTTAAGGTTGTTAAGCCTGGGCTCCCCAACCAGTGTTAAGGAGACAAGCTAAACAGAATGTACAGCTTTAGTCAGATAGGCATACAGATAAATGTGTGAGATAAGTTTGTATGTTAGTTAACATACAGTAAAAATAACAGATACGCTTGTGTTATCAAAAATATAGTTTATTCCATTTAGAGTTATAGCATAGTCAAAATAACAGTCCATTAGTCATGTATCATTTTAGTCAGTCCATTCAAGGATATTCAATTAGCAAAATCCGTGTAGAATATCCAATGTCAGTTCACTTATAATAAATCAGTCCTCTCACCATTGATAAATCAACAGTCCTTTCTCTCTCCCGTTCCAGTAGGGGAAAAAACGCAGTCTTCAGTCTATCCAGTAATTAGAGATCATCAAGCCAGAGAGAACAAGCTGCCGTGCCTTGCTTCTTTTATGGTGCTTTTACAACCATTCCCTTAATGACATTCTTACAGTTAAAGATACAGACACTTTAACTAACAAACCATGATAACATATTTATTCCGGTATTTTACCTAAACCAGTTAGGGTAAACAATGTTATCCCTAACAAAGGTTGCTGTTTTTTTTTCCAAAGAGAAACTGATTTTTCAGACCTTCTTCCTTTCACTCTGACTATTTGCACAAGGTAGTGGATTACTCAGGAGAGGAAGAAATTAATTATTAATCATTATCCTGATCCAGCCAAATGCAGTGAAGCACATTAAATTCTGGTGATTTCACCAGCCGAGTTGCATAAGGGTTTAAAAGTTTCCCACTGAAAGCTGTTAAGCTTTTAATCTGAAATCCTTTGCTCTTGGGTGATAGCACCTCATTTCCACCAGAAAGACTAGTTTTGTATACATAGGACTGCAAAAGAAGCTGTACACTTATGGCTGCAGCATATTTTAGGATTTTTAGTTAATTATGTTCTCTTGATTTTCTGTTTTCATAACTTTTTTTGAAAAAAAAGTTATTACATAATCCACATAATACCCAATTGATTTCTTATTATGCTAGTTCATTTTGCCTTGATTTTCCTATTCTAAGTATTGTTGAAATATCTTTAGAGAGCTTTCCAAGCCTTGCTCAATCATAATTTGCTTTTATAAAACATATTAGTTTAATTTTAAGGCAAGCAGCATTAAAATGATCTTTTCCCCAAGACATCCAAAGAGTGTTTCTAAATTTAGCCTCTTAAACAAGTTATTAAACCAGATTTTCTTTCCCGTTTTTTTAAATTTCCTGTTCAGATGGCTGTCAGGTAGGGCCGGAAAATAAAATCTGTGATGATAAAGAGGAGAAACTCTCGTTTGTGACTTAATGGAATCAGAAACATTATAGCAGACTTCTAAAATAATAATAGGTGGATGGGGCTAGGCTTCAAAAATAATTCCAAAAAGTTGCCCTGGAGCATATAAAACAGTGAAGAGAACACCTGGCTGTAGCTCTTTAAAGTATCTGTCTTTCATGCAGCAGCTGCCATTCAATCTGGAGAAAAGAGCTATTCCACAATAGCTCTGATATTTTTTTCCTCCTGTTCATTTTTCATTCACTGATGCTGCTTGGCTAAGCATGCTGTTATTGGCGTAATCAACTTTCACCAGCATACTTCATTATCTTAATAACTGCAGTCTAGACTTGCATTATAAGCATCACAGGGTTTGTATGATTCATCATTAGCACATTGTGTGCAACAGCTACCCAACTTTGTGGACCACAGTTTATTGTAATGGGCATTGGGTGACACCAGCAATTAGGATTTGTTCACAAGCCACATGTAAAGCTCTGTAGCACTGCACTTCCTTTTAAATGCCTGGTTGAATTTACAAGCTTGTAAAGTTCAATATTATGGTGGGTCCCACCACATTTTGGATTGTTGGGATTTTTTTAAACCTAAAATGGTTTCACCAATTGTAATACTTGCCCCTTCTGTTTTTTTTTAAATTTAATTTTGGAGTTACTCTACTTAGATATTATAATGATCTATTCTAGAAAGAAAATCTGTGAAGGTTAATGCTGTTAACATTTAAATATGTGGTCAAATCATCATCATCATGATGCCCTCTACATGGCACATTGAGCAGCAAGTATTTTCCTACAGTTTCAATCATTCACAGAATCTTTCGCATCCCAAGAGTAATTAATAATCTTAAGATCTTCCTTAAGTATTTTGCAGCAAGTTTTCCGAGGCCAGCCTCTTTTCCTCTTTCCTCCAGGAGATATGCAACATAGTGTAATTTTTGGATGCTGGTTGTTATGATATGTATAGAATAACTCTTGAGTAACAGGGATATGCACATGGAAACGTTTATGAGAGTAGTTATGAATAATTATTAAGCCACACACAGATACACTAACTTGAGTTAAAGTTTACTTTAAGAAATAGCACAGTCCAATAAACAGTCCAGATCATATACGTTTAACAGTCCAAAGAATATCCAATTACAAAATCTTACCGATTGCCTTTGTCATTTCCAGTAAACAAAATATCAAAATATAAGCACAGCAACAGAAACCATAGATAGCAACAGAATGTCAGAGAAACAGAATGTCAGAAGGGGAAGCCATGATCTCTAGCTCCCTCTTATGGCAAACTGCAATACAATCAACCAATTGAAATATAGTATAAATCAACACAGTGATTTTGTCTTAAAGCTACAAACATACATTGTTAGTTTATATATCGCCAACTCAACTAATTGGTGGACAGATTCCTAACACAGGTCTTTAGGCATATCGCATGTAAAATATGCTGAAACAAGCTGCATTCGAAGTTCATTCACAGTACTAAATCTGATCTTTTTAGGACTTCTTTGTTTGTGAGGTGTCATGCTATGGGAGGTGAAGGAATCTTCTCAGGCAGCATTGTCAGAAAACATTTAACCATCTTGTACACTGCCATGTTTCACAAGCATATATTGTAGTTGGTATAACAACACTTGAAAATTTTTTATCTATGTGATAATACTTATGGCTGTCATAGATCAAATTGGGTGCATGCAGTGAAACACATCTACTGACATTCCACTTTGGTAGTTAATGTCTTTATCTCTACCTCCATTGATAGACATAATATTGTCAAAATAAGTAAATTATTGGACTTATTTTATGGAATGTTACAGGCATATTATCCTGACCACTTCTGACTTGCGTTAATTTGGTCTTCTCAAAATTTATACAATCTTGTTGGCCTTGTTATCTAAACTGGTGGTCATTTCCTGCAAGCACTCCTTTGTTTCGCCAAGCAGTGTGATAACATGCAACATCTAAATCTGTTATACGGCTGTTGCCCATGGGATGCTTAAAGCTAGGGTTATCCATAGCTTTCCACATAACAGAGTCCATGGAGAGGAGAAATAAGAATGGTGTTAGTATACATCCCTGTCTTCCTCCTCTATTGATATTAAAGAAGGCTTTGTGGTCACATGGATTTGTTTCTTGGGTTTGGGGGAAGCCTAATTTCAGGAGGGGGGGTGGATGCTATTCCAAAGAAGGAGAGTTATAAAATGATTTCCCCCTGGCCCTTTGGTGTCAACAGAATCATCTGTTTAGTGATGGAAAAAAATCACCCATGGAGGAATTGGATGAACACAGTAGACTCCAAAATATACTAGGGAGATGTTTAAAGAACAAGCCAGCCTGAAGTGGTCCACCTCAGCCTTGACGATCAATAGAGGAAAAGGGAGTCCTATCAGACTTGGGGGAGTGGGAGAAATGTTTTGGGGTTTTTTAGAGAGCTGGCTGATTGTCACAGATGAGGGGCTGACCTCAGGCAAGGTTGGAAACTTGAGCTGTTGGGCTAAACAGCTGTTTTACCTCTTTCTAACCGCATTGTGGAACTTTCTCTTCTTTTGGCACCTTTAAGAAAGTTGCTTAAATCCTGGCACCCACCTCAGCTTGGCTGAGCACCACCTCAGCTTGGCTGAGCACCAGATTCCCAAAGTTGTGGTGGTTTCCCTCTCTTATCTTTAGACAGACCTGGGGTGGTGGTGATGGAGATGGCCAAGGAGTTCCCCTTCAATCCTCTCCTGATTTCCCAGAGGGCTGGTGGGGAAGGAAGAAACTGGTTGATGGGGAGAAGGTGGGGCACCAACAGCATAAGGACTTCATTTTCCAGTCACTGTTCATCCCCAGGCGCAGATTACCTCAGAACCAATGTGCACAAAAAACAGCTCTGATAAAACAAGTGTTCAACCCAGCGCTCGCTTTCCTTTTATGCCTTGTCCCCTTCAGCAGAGGTCAGTCGTACTTTCAGCAGCAAAGGATAAAACGTTGCCTAATGCACATGTAAGTCAAAAAGTCTTAACTATTTTTTTTATCTAGAAGAGGTTTCTTTTCAAATAAATAAGCAATGGGTTTGCTTCCTCAGTTTGTTTCACATTATACAGGCAGTCCTCAACTTATAACAGTTCATTTGCTGCCTGAAGTTACAATGGCGCTGAAAAAAGTGATATGACCATTTTTCACACTTGTGACTATTGTAGCAGCTTCATGGTCAGGTGTTGAAAATTCAGCCGTTTGGCAACTGACTCGTATTTATGACAGTTTGCGCTGATCCAAGGTCATGTGATCTCCTTTTGTGGCCTGACAAGCAAAGTCAATGGGGAATCCAGATTCACTTAACAACTGTGTTACTAATGTAACAACTGCATAAAGGTGGTTGAGGTGGTGAGTCAATACCTATAATAAGGAACAACGTGGTTTGGTTGATCTGAAGTTAGCAGGACACTACCTAACATGCTTTATGGTTTAATATGATGCGCAAACTCAGCCAATTAAGGATTATGCAGGAAATCATGACTTGGCGTTCTGCAAAACCAGCAGTGCTTACTGAGAAGAAGTGATCTTTAATACACATTCACTTAAAAAGATGTCAGCCTTATAGCAATATAGCACTGTCTTTTTCACTGAATGGGAAATTTCTTAAAATAGGATTTTTGTGAACCGACAATAGATTACCAATGTATTGGAGTAAGGTGCAGTGTTTCACATGGTTCTTACATTTGGAGTTAGAAATGTTTTTCATGAGGTCGGAGTGCTGACTTTACTTCCCCTTCCAAATCCTTATAGGTAACTATGTTGTGGTTTATCTGCTTTTACTAAGTCAGTGCATAGCATGGGCAAGTTCAAGCTATCTTTGTATTTTATTTTGTGCTAGGAAGGTTTGCTTCTGTATACAGTGAGGAGATTTACTGCAAGGTTGCACATTGAGGGTGTGGCTTGATAGCTGGAAAAGCATGTTCTCAAGTAAACAGTGACCATCTACATTTTTAAAGATTTGTTTTCTCAAACATTACATTTCATTTCAAAATTTAAAATTCACTAAATGTCAGGCATTATCATGTAGTTCAAATCCATCGCAAGCCATAGAAACAGACAGCCAACTGTAGATAAGGGAGGCTTTATATGTCATGCTGAATTAGGGGGGAAATAAGCCTAAGTCATTATCATTCTTATTTTTTATATTGTTTCTATTATTATCAGTTTTAAGAAATAATATAATTCAGTTACATTGAAATAGTTTATTCAAATGCAGATTACTTCCAGAATGTTACATTTCAATAATAACCTAATGAGGTATTTGTAATGAGATTTCTAAGCTCAGGTACACCGAAATGTTCACTTGACCTCAGAACAGCATTACAGATCATCCTCAAGTTAATGACTATAATGGAGTTCTGCAATTATGGCTGTAAGTCATCATGGTCATAAAGTGGATCACCGTCATAACCAGATCCAGTTTCATGACCTTTTTTTCCTGGCAGTCATTAAGTGAACGCTGTGGTTGTCTACTGTTTGCTAGGGGGCAAACAGCTTTCTGATGGTCAGCACACTTCTTCCAGCGTTGCAATGAGGTTCTTATTTCAAAAATCACAGACAAAAGAATGGGTATTCTAATCTTACAAAATAAATGCCTACTGTTAATAATGTATGTTTCTTAATTACTGAATATTTAGACATTGTATGGGTACAGTGACCGGATAGATCCAAAACTGACATCAAACAGGACTTAACACTGCTTTGTCCATTCTTCCCTAAAACAGAAACTTACATTGTTCTTGAAGGAAATAGTTTCTTGTTTTAAAATAAACCAGGGCAATTTGAGGGCAAACTCCATTAGTTGAGTCAACATTCAAAATAGTACATAGAGTCATTGTGTTTGAATTTTGTTACAATTTAAATCCCTTTGTTTTCCTTGAGTAAGTTTGATGCAAATTGAATACAACCATATTACAAAAGTTTTTTTCCCCCATCCTTCAAGGTTACCCACCTTTTGGTTTCTTTTTTTTAATTTAGGAAGATAAAGTTGCAGTGATATTATGCAGATTTTAAACTGGACAATCAAAATAAATTATCACGAGCCAATCTCCAGCCTTAATAGGAGGCAGAAATTGCTGAAGTTGTGCTGAGAAATTTGTTTTCAAAATGAGGTAACAGCCCTATTCATGACATTGGTTACTTCTGATGTGTAACAATGATTCTTCTGATTACATGCAGGGTTGTTTTAATTTTTAATCCATAAGTAATTGCAAGCAATCTCTTCCAAATCTTCTAGATTCGGGAAGGTGAAGCTTCCAAATCAAAAAGTTTGAATGAGTTCTTGGCAACGTGAGGAGTCATTATTTTGATATTAAGTAAAAGATTTCACTGCAGTACATTGAAAGTGATTTGGAAGACTGGAGCAAGTGAGGCAGAAGATTAAAACAGAAAGATGACAGATTATGCTGTTCATTTCTCAGGTTCACTGACCTATGAAATGTAAAGCTTCCAAGGAGCTTCGATATAGTTATTGGCAAATGATCCTCCATGGTGCTTTGTTTTTGATTTCTTGCACGATAAATTATTTCTTACGCAGATGAGAGAAATCAGATAATGATGACTTTTATTTTGTGTAGGCTGTGCTCCTCAGAACTAATTTATCATCAGAGGAGAATACTGTATTGAATTCAAGATGGGTCAAAAGATACATGGGATGCACCAGAAGATGGAGGTGTCTCTATTTTTCAAGGCAGGGATGAATAACATTTTAACAATCAATGGAGAAATTTTTTCGCCCTTTTTCATCCAAACAAGGCTAAAATGAATGGGCCCCGTAATTTAATGGAGTGGGGTGGCAACTTCTGCTTGGAAAGAATATTAACAGTTATCTTAATGTTTTATTTTATTATTTTATTTTATCCTACTTTTATTATTTCTCAAATAATTCAAGGTGGCCATAATAAATTCATTACAAGAGCCCTGAAAACAACTGTGACACAATTGCAGCAAAGGAGAATAAGAATTTCCACAATATAAGTAGTTCTTTGTTTTTGTGTATCCTGAATCCACATCACTTTGGGGATTGAAGGGATTAGGGATTTAAGGAATGAAGGTGACCAGTGTGAATTACTGATTTTTTTTCTATTGGACAGTGTAACCACCTATCCCTCTTTCTAATCATTCCTTTTCCCTAACAATATTTTATTTTATTATTTTAGTTTGCAATTTTGGAGAGCATAGAGGTAGCTGCTTGGAAACTATGTGAAGTTGATAAAACTTGACATTGGTGCAGTGTCCTAATGCTCAAAACACATATTTTGTCTTATTGCCATATTCCAACTATCCAATAGGGAAGTCAGAATTATCCCTTCTATTGCAAATGAGATCGAGAAGGAGATTAAGTCTGAGAAGAAATAATCGATTGCCTTAAGCCTCCCAGCAAAATTAATAACATTTTTAAAGCTCGTCCTTCTAGCTATCTGATTTGTGGTCCAGCAACCTGAATTAAATAACTATCATGCAGTTGTAGAATTTGGCTTTTTTTTTTTTTTTTTGAATCCAATGTAGTTGGAGGACACAATAGACTGGAAAGTTATAGCTTCACATCCCTTTTCTGCTATGGTTCCCCACCTCCTATTTGCAATTGTTTAAAAGTCAATCAAGCACTGCAAAAAGTGGCACAGCACTGGTTTTGGGGCAGGGGCCCATGGCAACATACATGATTCTTCTTTCTCCTTTTTTCTTCCATAACTACCTTATGAGGAAACGGGGGCTGAGAAAGCATGCTTGTCCTAATGCTTCAGCTGGTGCAGAATGCAGTGGCTTTAATAGTTTTATGGAAGCCTAAACTTGCACATGGTTCATCTCTCTTGAAGGAGCTGCAATAATTGCCAATATGCTTCTGGGTACAATTCAAAGTACTGGTTCTTAGCTTTACAGCCCAAAATGGCTTGGGGCAGTTTAGTTGAAGGACTATCTCTACCCTATTATATCCACCTGGCTCACAGTGTGAGAAGACAAGAGTTTGTTTTGGGTCCCATCAATTAGGGAAGGACATCTGGTGGGGTCAAGATGATGGCCATTTCTCTGAAATATCATTTCCTACAAGGTATGATTGCCCTCCCCTTTGTTGCTTTTCCAAAAAGCTCTGAAGACATGCTTTTGTCAGTGAGCCTGAGGACCATGAATGAAGATGGAGCCAGTCCAGTGGTTGATTTGATTGCATTGCTGCTGCCATGGAGATGAGTGTAATAAGGTTTTATGGATTTCTATGTTGTAGATTTTTTATATTCTAAGTTGCCTAGAATCACTTGTGTGTGAGTTGAGTGGCCATATAAATGTGTTTAATTAATAAATAAATATAAAGTCATCCAGAGGGCTTCCATGGAAAAGGATGGATGTGACTGTGAGTCTTGCTAGAAACAGTCCAACCTGAACTCCTCCACCATGCTGGTTTACTAGCACAAGAGAGGATGGGATAGTTATTCCTTGCTACCCATTCTCATCCCAGGATACTCCCTGCTACCTTCCCTTTCTTTTATTTTCTTTTTAGTGAACTAGAAACAGAGCTGCAATCATCCTCCCTTTTCATTTTGTAAGAATTTCCAAGGAGCCCAGAGGTATTATAAGAAATGTACAGGCATGCCAGCTTTTGACTTATTATTTGTAATTGAAACTTTAAAAGCCAGGAGGACCAAGGGAGCTGGCAAACAAGCACCAAGTAAAGTGTCAAGAGGTACGCTTGAATCCATAAGAAGTCAGCTTCAATTTGTTCTTGCATGGGAGAATAAACTGAAAGAAGGGCTATTACAATTACATGGATTATTTTATGGTAATAATACAACACATTCATTAACCAAAGCTGTGCAACCTGTTTTGCAGAGAAGCTGCTCTCTGGTTGTTGTTGTTTTGTAACAGCAGTAATCTAATAGCACCAGACTTTTCCACAAGCTTTGCCAAAGAACTCAATATTCAGAAATTACTGATGGAGTAATTGCCATGTGTTTTATTGTGAAATGACTCGGGTAAAGTAACAGAGGAGGCTTCCAAATTCACCAGTCCTATATTGTGTAGCTTTTGAAGAAGTTGCATCATTTTGATTAGAGTTATGCACTTTGGGTTAGATATTACATCTTATGTCACCTTGTTTTCATAGGATTTCATATATTTTAAATTGCCACAGAGGTGGCTGCTTCATGTGTACTTCATGCTATACCAAGCAAACAGCCTTGATTGTCCTCAGGAAAATATTATTGGGAAACCAACGTTGTCTTTCAAATAATGATGGACCCAAAAGCAGACTGGCAGCCAGTACAGCAACTGTACTGTACGAGGATCACTCTGCTAAATCTCCACCTGCTGCTCTAACAGTCCAGGAGGACCCTGAAAATCACAGACCTGACTCTTCTTGGGAAGTGGGATTCCTTCTAGTCAAACTTAAAACCATAATCACGCTAGGTCAAACACCAAAAATAAGCATCACACAGGGATTTAAATCTGATTTGGTTTTGACTCAACCATGTCCTTGCACTTTCAATCACAAAGTTGATCCTGGGAGGGCTCAGGGTACAAAACTGATCTTTCCCTGTGCATTCTGACTTGAACTTGACTTGAACTGAGGAAGGAGCAGAACCACTAATATCATTGCATTCTATCTCCAACTCTCACAAACAGCCTTCCACAACCTCTTTTGCACTAGGGACAGGTTTCATGGAAGATAATTTTGCCATGGACGAGGGGGGGGTGGTGTTTCATGCACAACCTAGATCCCACACATGCGCAGATGAAGCTTTGCTATTCACCTGGTACTTACCTCCAGCCGCATGGCCTGGATCCTAGCAGGTCATGGACCAGTACTGATCCATAGCCCAGGGGTGAAGATCCCTGGCTTAGAAGGATACCATAATCAATGATACTGAACCCTGATAAGACAACTAATAGCATCATGATTGATATTACTGGCAGCCCTTCATAACACTGGCAGAAAGTGACAAAAATGCAACTCTTTTCTATTGGCAATTTGTTTTCCTTGCCCATGTTTTATTCACATGTGTGTGCAAAAATATTGCAGAGATTGGCGATTCTTATTCTTACACAATGCTGAATGCTTACACTTCTTAGCAGAGAGAACTAAAGAAGTTTGGTTGAGAGATTCTGTTACAGAAACTCAGTGAATGAAAGCTGCTCAGTATCTTACAGTGGGATATAGATTTATAGAAACTACAAGGAAATTTTACAGTGGATTGTGTTCATTATGTATCACACTTAATCATACATGCTAAGAAGATCCATCTGTAGATTTCTGGTGTGCTTGCTTCATTGTTTGAGTGTCGCTCTGAATGTAGCTACAGTGGAAAATTATGTTCAATCATCATTACATTACTTTGAGATCCACACTGGCCTGCATTTTTAAATCTAGAACCAAACTATTGCAAAAGTACTCAAGTATGAAGATTTATCTTAATTATATATAATCTGGATGTATTCCTAGAAGTTAAAGAAAAAGTGGGTGCTGTCTCATGTCCAAACTTTAGTCCATCTGTACCAATATTACTAACACTGATTGGCAGCAATTATCCAGATTTTAGGTAGGAGTTTTCTAACCTTATCTAAAGATTGGAACCTCCTGCTTACAAACTAAGAGGGTGTTCTGCCAATGACCCTCCCAGAGACTGGTTGGAAATACAGTGACTCCTACTCAGAATAGCTGATTCATCTCTTCAACAAATGAGTTTACGAATTACATTTTTCTCACACTATTCTACTGCAAATCAATATTGTACAGGACCTATGAGCCACTATTGCCTTATTGGTGCTACCAAGAGTTTGATTTTAACTAGGATCTGCTTTTATAATGTAGCAGATGTGAATAGAAAAGATATATGATTATACTGATTTCAACAAACTTGAAAGGTAGGACAAGCAAAGCCAGGGAGAAGAGTGAAAAGGGGAATCAACCTAGAATCACTATGTAATCACAAATGAACAAAGATCAACCCTCCTTTGACTGCTGTAGTCCTTTATCAAACTCCTGACCATTAATTGAAGTGCTGACCATTAATTGAAAATATTCCTGTGCATAGACTTTTAGCACTAAATCAGTTAAAGTGAACCTTTACAAGTGGATTCGTCTCTCATGCCCTATGGTTTCTTGATAATCATTGAATCCTTTAAGGAAGCAAAAGATTTTTTTAAAGTTGGACCTGGAAGAGAGAAGATCACAGACTATATGACATTGGGCTATCAGTGGTACTGTTAGGATTGGATATTGGGACCCAAGCAATCTTGAGCCCATAACAAACAAGGATATAAGGGGGCTGACATGGATTGCCACAATACTATTTCCCCCTTTATTTTCAAGCATTTTATGATTAGAGGTAGCCAATTCGCGTTATATTTCTTAAAACTTAAAACATTTTTTTTCATTATACAGTAATTGTTCCAAACTGAGACACAAAATGATTTGTAGGAGTACTCTAATGCAGGATCTCCTAATTGCATTGCTAAAAAATATTTTCAAAGTAAAATTATTTTCTCTGTTTCAAAGCAGCAAATCACTAAGCAGGAAGAAACACATCACCAGGCAACATTTCTTCCATGCAGAGCAATGCAGCTGCTCTTGAGTGGTTCTCCTTTGAGCCCATTATGAAATTGGATGGTGGTTTCTCCCATGCTCCTCTGGGCAACTCTGCAGAAACTTTCTGGCATCAAGCAATTGGGGCTAAGGATAAGTCTAAACTACATTCTATAATAGCACAATGCACATGTAATACACTGGTGTAAACTAGGGGGAGAAGTTCCATTATTGCCATAAATTGTGTATGCAATTTTATTCTTATTTGCTACCTCAAATGTGCACTACATTTTCCCTTTAAAATTACCATATAAATAAATGGTCACTTAGAATAATAAGATGCTATTGCCAATAGGAAGGAAGGGGGGGAAATTGCATCAATTAACCAAGTTGCCACAATATGGCTGAGGCAATCAGCAGCAGTTATTATCCTTCACACTGCTTACTTAGCAACAGCTGTTGTTTAATAACAAACCACTTTAAAGCAATACAGTAATAGCTCTGAAATTTTTCACAGCATCGGCATGAGATACCAGTTTATTAAAATTATGCTATTATTGTATGACAAATCTTTTCCTTGTTGCTGGGTTCAGGGGCTGTTACCTGGTCGATTTGTTCCAAAGGCTGGAATTACTCTAGCACAAGCAGTGACAATTTGACTCTTCCCCAGATCCGTAAGAGCAGAAAATATGGTTCATGATGGGGCCAGGAAGTAGATTTAGATGTACTAGGCACCATGGAACTTTTTGGGGAGATAAGTTGAACCCATAGAAGGATGTTGGTCTCCACCCAATCCAGGGCCGTCTTAACAGCATTATGGGTCCCGGACAAAGCAGTGAATAAACATGCAAATGGTTGATAAATAAAATCTATACATATATATATAAATGAAATGCCACTCACGCACCATCAAAAAATCTCCAGAACCGTAAAGCCTACAAACTTGAAATTTGGCATGTATGTTCCTCTTGGCTTCTAGGTGCTCACTAAGAAAATTTTGAAATGACCATCAGAGTATTAGTATTTCATATATTATTATTACTAACATGCTCTGATGCTAAGAAGTTCTACTCCCTATCCCCACCTGAAAAGAAATCTGTTCCAAATGCAAAACACAAGCAGAGGAGTTTCAGTTTCACAGCAGCAACCAGCTTTAGTACATGTGGAAAGGGAACTTCACGAGGACAGTGGTGTCACCCAAGCAGGAAAAGCCCAAAGGGAACATCAAGCCAGCCATAAAACAAACTTGCATAGGAAAAGGAATCAAATAAAAGGTATTAAAGAAGCTGTTATGGACTAAGCCAATGCAGCGATACAACCCTAAACAGCCTTACTTTACAGCAGGCTTGTAATCCTGCACTTCTCATTGGCCCGTAAATAGCGAGTCGTGATTGGTCGTTTTTGGCCAGTCTGATTGGCTGTTAACGGGGCCCCCTGATTGGACGCTTGTGAAAGCGGTAAACTCAAATCATTGGTTGTTTTGACGGCAGCCAGCTCTATAAAAGAGCTGCTGCTGCCCAAGTATTTGCTCTGTTCTTATTTTACAATAAAGAGTTGAAGTCACCGTTCGATGTCTCGTCTCCGTTCCTTGTGCCCATGCCCAGGACTTAACAGAAGCCCCTCAGACAAAAGCCCAAATAATTAAGAAAACTAAGGAAACAAGAAAACCCTTACAAACACAAGACATGCCAAATCAGCAAAACAAACAGACAAAAGACACAAAATATATTGCAAAGGAGACAGACAGGAGATTGCTACAAAACAAATATAAGAAACCATTAAGCAAAAAAAAAAAAAAGACTAGGATGAAACTAATCAAACCACCCTGCGGAGTTTACCCTCCGGCGGAAATGAAGAGAACCCCTGACAGGATTTAAAACATTAAGAAATACAAACACAAGCACACACACACACACACACACAAAGAGAAAAGGTATAAAAAATCAGGGGCTTATTATACAAAGCTAGCTAGCCCCAGGAACGCAGACTTCTTTCTATGTCTTGCCTTCCTGAAAATAAAAAGATCCAGCCTTCAAGCAGTTGTCTGTATCCTTGCACCGGAGCTCTCCCAGCAGGAAAATTGAATCCTCAGAAGAAAGGCATTTTCCAAGCCTTTCAACATACAGAACAGTTGAGCTAAGCCATGCCCAGGCTCCTTGGTGTTTCCTTCTTGCTCACACAGCAAATACTATTTCAGTTTCCATTTTTCAGTTTCCAAACAAGCCTCAACTTTCTCACATGCTGACAGGACGCTAGCCAGATGAATGCAGCTAGGCAGAGGCACAATTCCCCCCCCCCTTATTTTCCTCCCCAAAACCTAAGCCCTTAGTTACAAACAAGAACATAGATGCAGTGACTATAATAGAAACTTGATGGAGTGGAGAGAATTGGTAGAATATAAAGATTTCTGGATACAACTGTGTACAAATGGCAGGGAAGGGCCTAAAGGAGTAAGGGCTGCTCAAGGCCAAGGAGCAGTGATGGGTTTTAGCCAGTTCACACCACTTCGGGAGAACCGTTTGTTAACTTTCTGAGCAGTTTGGTGAACTGGTTGTTGGAAGAAATCATTAGGGCACAGAACGGGTTGTTAAATTATTTGAATCCCACCAGTGCCAAGGAGGATAAAAACATGGCACACTAGTAAAAGATTAGACTACCAGATCCTCCACAGAGCTACTACTGGTGGCATCATCTGATCCCTCATATGAACTAGTTTTAGAGCAAGGTTATTCCTCATTTGAACAAAAGGTCAAGAGTAATCTTGAGATGTTAGCAATTAAGGAGGCTTGCAAAGGCAACATTATTATAATAGTTATAACAGTTCAGAATCTCTTCTGTGGATGTGCCTCAGGAGAGCTGATCTTGGAAAAACCAGATTCAAATCCTAAACAGTGACTCTGAACAGATACATTGTGGGACAGAGCAAACAGTTCTCTTAATGAACATGCGCAAATCAGAAAACATTGATTGGGCCTAACATAGTCACATTCGACTAGTTCTCAAAAATAAGAGGACTTATGTAAAGGAGACTAAAAAAGAGTTACAGGAACTCTACCCCCCTCCCCCCCAAATTGTGTGAGGTGATAAGAAACTGGCTAAGTATTTCAGCTGCTATGTATATTTATTTTGGATGTTCTTATTGTTTTTAAATGATTTTTATTGTTTAATTTTTTTTATACACACGGTCCTCGATTTAAGACCACAGTTGAGCCCAAACTTTCTTCTGCTAAGCGAGACATTTGTTAAGCAAATTTTGCCCCATTTTACGACCTTTCTTGACATAATTGTTAAGTGAATCACTCCAGTTGTTAAGTTAGCAAAATGGGAATCTGGCTTTCCCATTGACTTTGCTTGCCAGAAAGTGCAAAATGGGAACTCATGACCCCAGGACACTGCAACCATCATAAAGATGAATCCGTTGCCAAGCATCTCAATTTTGATCCCATAACTGTGGGGATGCTGCAATGGTTGTAAGTGTGAAAAATGGTCATAAGTCCCTTTTTTTTCAGTGCCGTCAGAACTGCTGTAAGTTCTTCTACCTGTACTTTTAGAACTGTAAGCCACCTAGAATCACTAATTGAGATGGGCAGCTATAGAAATTGAATAAATAATAAATAAAATGGAGAAAGGTGTTTAAGGAGTGTATGGTTAAAAGAAAAGCATTAAGGGGAAAAAAATAAGAATGTTGTTAAATATATTTGAAGCAGATAATTATATCCAAAGAAGCGATTGGGCTGTTGGACATCAAAAGGAGGAAAGGAATACTCAAGGAGGTCAGGGAAACTACAAAGGAAATGAATTCTTTGAATTGTCTTTGCTACAGAAGATATAAGGCCAGAGGTGGGTATTCAGCAGGTTCTGACCAGTTCTGGAGAACCGGTAGAGGAAATTTTGAGTAGTTTGGAGGACCGGCAAATCCCACCTCTGACTGGAGATTTTACAGTATCCTTCCCCTGCCATGCCCACCAAGCCACGCCCACAGAACTGGTAGGAAAAATTTTTGAATTCCACCACTATATAAGACATATATCTGGTCTGGGGACTCTGAATAATTTAAGTAAATGGGGGAAGGAAGAAATAATATTGCAAGACATATTGAGGAATTTTACAGTAACAAATTACTAGATCCTGATCCTGGCATCTAGCTAAGAGTTCTTTAAAAACTGAAAAGTGCCATTGCTGACCTCCCATCAAAAAAAAAAGAACCCATCTAAATTGTTCTTCAAATAAGGCTTAATGTCAGAGAACTTGGATAGCCAATATGCCAGTTATTTTTAAAACTTGGATTGGAGGAAGATCTGGGAAATCAGTGCCTCTCCTGGACAAATTAGTGGAAACTGTCATAAAAGAAAAATAACTAGGTGCACCAAGGGACAGAAAAACAACACGGATTCTGCAATGATAAATCCAGCTCAAATTTTAAAATGTTTTGTTCATCAGCAGGCATGGAGATAGATGTAATCCCTCCAATACAATGTACTGAGATTTAACAGTCTGACAGACTTCCTCTTGGGGACATTTAATTGTCACGAGATAAAGTGGAGCTATCTTTTTAAAGGGACTGAGAACTCACAAAGCAAACAGAAGAACTAAACAGGCAGTTTTCTCACTGGACAGAGAGGTAAGAAATGGGGTCTCTGGAGGATCTGTCTTGGGGTTAGTACTTTTAAACTTTAACAATGTTGGCTTGGAGTAAGCAATGTGTTAAGCTTATTAGCATGATGAAAAAACTCAAAGTAACTGTGAACAACTCCAGAAAGGTTTCTTTAAGCTAAATGAATAACTACCCAAAGGAAAAAAAAATGCAGTAGTATTCAAATAAGTGCAAAGTGGTGCATCAGAGGACAATTTCACTCACCCAAACTTCCCATGAACAGCAGAACTGGAAAATGTGCAAAAGAGAATGATGAAAATGATCCAATCCAAACACATCCAATGTCAGATTTCCAAGTGATGAAATCCATTTTTTTTTTAAAAAGAACAAGTCCATCTTCCAAGACAAATTATTTTATTTAGGAAAGCATCAAATTGGCAAAGTCCATGGTAATTCTGGATCTGACACAATCCGGAATTACCCCACAATATTAAAATTAGAAACAACCCCCCCCCCCCAGTCACATTCTCCAATAAAAGTAATTCAACATTGCTTGATGTCATAAATCTCCACCTCAGGAGGCCCAAGCACAGACAGCTCATTTCCCACGGGAAGAAGAATCACCTAGCCAAAACAACTCTCTTTATCTCCACTCCTCCCCCCTTAGGAATGTGGCAAGCCTGAAACCCTTCCCCCCATGACTGCCATAGAGAAAGTAAAAAAAAGAATATATACTAAGCCTAACTAAAATGGCTACACACAATTTCAGGTTTGACACCTTATGCTTCAGATCAGGGTTGTCAAACCTTGATTTCATTGAGGGTCGAATCAGGGTTGTGTTTGACCTCTTAGGGCCAGAGTGGGCATGGCCAGAGTGGGCATGGCCAGGTTAATGTCACTCATGTCAAGTGAAGTGCCTATGATGGCCTGAGTGCTCTGTCAATGAGAATGAACCCGAGCTCCGTTTTTGGCTGCAACAGCCTCCTGCAGCCCTCTGCCAGTGAAAATGGAACTCAGGGGGCTGTGCGTGGCCCTCCTGAGCTTGGTTTTTACTGGCTGAGGCACCATGGCTCGGTCCTTTGGTCTTTCCAGAGCAGCCCCGCAGGTCAGATCTAAGCACCCCATGGGCTGGATCTGGCTCACGGGCTTTGAGTTGGACAACTGTGCTTTAGATGTTTTGGCTTACAAAGGATGCACCTGGGTGGGGTTAGAACATAATCATGGTGTATAAAAGTCGTAAGTAGAGGAAGGGAAGGGAAAAGTCATGCATGTGTGGAAAATGCAAACACTAGGATTCTGCTAATGAAACTCCCCTAAAATAAAATAGATTCTTTACAGAATACATACTTAACTTGTAGAGTTAAAATTTGGTGATGTTACTAGCTCTATGGCTGTAAAACAAAGCGGAATTAAGATGGGGAGAGGACTTGAAAGATTTTAATCTTGAAGACTATATCTCGCAGATGAGGGAAGTCTTCTTCCAAATACCAATTGCAGGGGAACCATGACAGGCAAATAGTGTGTTCCCCCTCTGGTTATGTTACCAGTGTACCAGTCTACTCTCCAGGTAATTTTACTTTATGGTAAAGTTACATGAACAGAATCAAGTCTGAAAGTTCAAATCTTCCATCATTTCCTTTATTGCTTAAGAAATTAGGCATAGTCTCTTCTGAGCTTCTTATTCTGTCCACTATCCATATCCAGATACTGACTAAGATGTCTCTTATCTGAGTGTTTCCTACCCAGTATCTCCTGAGCTCATTTCCCAAGGCCTTTCCTACATGCCATTATAGACCCAACTCTTTCTTATGAGTCCCAGGTGATCATCCATGTCAAAAAGAAAGGATGGATTAATTTTTTAAAATATATTTTGAGGTTTTAACAATACTGCTGAATTTATCTGGTTGAATCAATAAACAGGAAAAGTATACTTCTGGGGGGGTTGCCTTCATCCAGTTGTGAGTTATTTCTTTGCTTCTCCTGAATCATAGATCACAATACACATTTTTACAGAGGGAGATAGGATGAAGAAAATTAAATAAATCTGGTGCTTTGTTCAAATCTTCCAAGATTCACTGTTTGAGTTCATGCACTGTACTGAGTTGTGATTTGTTTTAACCATGTCTTTTTGACTATGCCACCAATAGCCTGTTCATGTAACCTGCTAAAACATTGTTTGCAAACCACCCATCAAGCTTAGCCAAAGCTAAACAGATCATGTTATGCTCATTGTAATATGGGATAACTGCCAAAGCAAAAAAAAAAAAAATCATGTATGAATGTGTACATGTGTCCCTTGTTATGACTTGTTTACTACCCTAGCATATTATTCTGCAAAGTCTACTAACATTTTCTACATTAACGAAAAAACTATGCAGATCTACGATCTACCAATTATTAATCACATCTCAAAATAGCTTATGATAAAAATAGCAGTTATTAAAGTCTATTGATGAAATGGTACATATATTTAAATAACCGGCAATATGCTCCCTTAAAAAGTAGGGGAAGGGAAAAATAATAAGTAAATGAAATTACAGCCAGTTGTGAGTAGTGGTTACAGTACCAGGCTAGAAATTAAGAGAACATAAATTCTAGTCTCAAATCTGCATGTAACCAATTGGATAACTTTGGGTCAGTCACCCTCTTTCAGTCCTGGAAAAAAGGCAAGGATGAACCAATTCTAAAAATCCTTGCCAAAAAACCTGCAGGGATGTCTTCAGGCAGTCTCTGGTAATCAGACACTATTTAACAGAAGAAGAGCAAAAAAAAATGTTCTTTTTTTTTTTTTTTGAAAATTTTATTAATTTTTAAAAACAAACAAACAAACAAAACATAAAACATAAAAACATAAAACATCTTTTTTGAAAGCAGCTTGACCTGGGTTACATCTCTTTGTACAGACACAAGTTCAAGTTCATGCTCATTTTTATGTACCCTTCCATACCTTATTACCATTCTACATTTTCTATATAGCTTCTCCCCTCTTTTAACTTTCTTAATTTAATTTTATTTATTTCATCTCAATTCAGATCATTATACTTATATTCTTTGTCTGTCCTGTTTCAGCTGTCTATTATCTTTTCTCATTAAACGAAAGTTCTCCTATTATCACTGATTGGAGTATGATGCCTTTATATCTTTCCCCTAAAATTATAACACTTAATATAATACATAGCTTCTGTTCGGATTCTGCTTGGTACATTCTAAAACTACACACTGTATTTTAAAAAAAGAAAAAATTATGAATATATAATATAATTAAAACAACAATCCATACCAATTCAATGTTATCATTAATATTAATATTCATTTAAATCTTAAACATTTTACACATTACTTTTCAAATACATATCATACTTCCATGGGAACACTTATAAACTTTCCATAGTTACTCCCCCCCCACTTCATTTATATTTTATAAAACCTTGAGTAGTTAAAATGTTCCCATTCCTTCCTAATTCAATTCTCTCATTTATTTCATTTCATTTATTTTGTTCACAAAAGTTTCACTGAATTACACTGACTATTTTATCCCACTTTTTAATCATATGTTGTTTCCAATTTTCTAACATTTTTTCTAAGACAAATATAACAATACAATCTTATGTATCTTTACAGAATCCCTTTTTCAGTTAAATTTTCACCCATTATCTCTGAATAAATCCTGTTTCTTTACATCTTGCTCCAAACCTTTGTAACTTCTCTTCCCTTCCTTCTTCCCTTCCTTCTTCTCTCTCCCCTTTTTACCCCCTTGTCTCTCCACCTCCATTTCCCTCTTCTGTATTCACCTTTTCTGTTGCTTTCTAACATTATATCCACTTTTCACATTATTTTTCCCTTTTTGGGCTGGTTTTTTAGATCTTAAATTCTCCATTCTCTTTCTCCCCTTTCCCCTTTCTTCCCCAGATAAAGTTGTTCATTAAAGATGGCTTCTTCTTTGTCCCAATCTTCTTGTTGCGCAGTCTTTTCTTGTAGTTCTCGTGGGTACAAATCGCCATTTCTAAGAATTGAAAAACAGAACCAAAAGAGCCCTTCCCTTCTCGTGCCTCTTCTTTATATTTTTTAAATTCCATTTTCAGTTCATCCACAAGTGATGCCATTGTAGAATTTTTTTAAACAACCACCCAATTGTTTTTAGTCATTCAAATTAATTTCCAGAAGTCCCAAAGTCACCAAGCAATCTAAGTACACACAAGCTGTTTCTTTTAACACTTTCTTCTTTTTTCACTTTCTCTTTCTGGAGTTACTATTTAGTTGCAAAGTTCCAGTTAAAATGTATCTTTTAGAAGTCTTATTGAGATTTAACTTTAGATTCTTTTGAATTCCAGGCAGACTTCTCCTTCCAAATCCTGCCCTTATTCTTTTCCTCTCCCTTCCCACTTATAGCAAAAAAAAGAGAGGATTTTTTAGTGTTCAGAAATCTTTATTGTCCCCTTGGCATTTAATTATATTTCCAGTTTAATTACCTATTGGTGCCAAAGCGGATTTTTCTGATTTCTCATTCAGCTCTCTTCACTGTCAACGTAAGGAAGGAGAGTGAAAAAAAAACTTTCCCTTTTCACTTTCATTCACTGCTTCTGAGTCTTCTTTGGGAGTGATATATCTTTTATAAAATTTAAATTCCAGGATACCTTAGTTGTTGCTTCTTATCCCGGTCAGCCAGAACTTTCACTTCTTAACTTCCTCCTGCATTTTCTTTTCCGGTTGAGTGCTTCTTTGAGGCGGCCATTTCTGACCACTGCTCTTACCGCTTTCGGGAAAGGGAATTTGGCCAGCTGAGGAGGAGAGATGTGGCACCCCTCGACCCTGCTGGCACTCCCTCGTATTCACTACCTCTATGGGGTGGCTTAGCCCCAAAGCCAGCTGGCTCAGGGCGCTCCAGTGGCAAGCCCAGGAAGAAACCACACACAATCGTGGATTCCTGCCTGCCACCGAAGCCCTGCAAACCGGAAGTCCCCAAAATTTTAGAATCTGTTCTGAGAGGAAGGACCTGAACTAAGAATCAGGGAGCAAAAAGAGGTAAAAGTAGGCATCTTTTAAATAATACCACCATTTCCCATGAAAGTCTACAATCAACCAAATCTACAATGTTGAAAGTAGTCTGTTAGGTAAGCCCAGTTGTTTAAGGCTTACTATGCCACTTTAAAATGACTCCATCAATGAAATAACTAGAAAGCAACAAAACTGCTTCAGCAAAAACATCACAACTTATATAACCAGATATCCCACTCAGCAGTTTGGCATCACGTTGGCAGACTGTCCCTTTCCAAGAAAAGGCATAGTTGGTACCCAATCCAAAGCTGGCTATAAGCACTCCTGGCTACACTATATTCATCTAGAGGCAGAATATATTAAAATATGGTTTAAATTTAAACAGTCATGTGTCTCAGAAATCCTCCAGTAATGTAACAGAACCATATTTATATTAGGAAACCAGGAAAGTTCTGCACATTTACAGAAAATGTTTATTAAAGCTCATGATGGAATATCCGAGAATCCAATGAGTAAAACATACCAATAATAGCTGAGATTTTAAGCTCAAATCATGTTTGTACACTTATTTATTCTATTTGAGTCCATGTTGTATGATTTTAGAGAACTGAGGACCATGTAAGTTGTCTACTACAGACACAACTGTGCTCTACACACAAACATGCACACACAAATAAGGGAACTGGAAAAAAAAATTGCAAACTGTGACCTTCAGTTTAAATCACAAGTGGAAAAGCATTTCTAGCTATTTTTATTATGTGCATGATCTTGAATATCCACATTGACAGTATTACAGCACAATAAAATGCTAAAGGCAGGTAATGCATATAAATTTTACACTGTAACCACTATATGGAAAATAATCCAAGTGGAAGTATTTGAGATTATGCCAAATATAGAAATGGCAGCTGGAAAGGAAGAATATATTTCATGAAATTCCAATAAGTTGGTATTCATTCTTTCTGAGCATTTGAATATAGTTTTGATATGCCATTAAAATTCAAGTATTTGAATAGGCAGAACAATAATTTTAAGTTTTTCTCTTAGTAGGATAATTTCTTTTGTTCCTTGGCAACAGATAAGAATCAAAGCAAAGCTGTTTGCTTTGATAATGGCATAATTAGCTGTTTGAAATATTTTTGAGAATACAAGTGGTAGGATAATCAAGCTGTGTATGCTGAAATTTCTGAAGTTTCTTGTTGTGACTTGTTGAGAACCAAGTTCTAAGTCAAACTAAATCATCAAAATGTTGCAATTTCCTCAAAGCTTTGTACTTTATCAATAGACCTGTCTATAAATTCGAAAAGTGCCATATTCAGTTCCTAGCATCTCCAATTTCAACTGGGAAAAAAAACATTCCAATGATGGATAGCTGGACAGTGATAATACTGATCTGTATGGATCTATTAATAATATTATCTGGCGCAAAATAGGTGTCTGTCTTTTTGCGATGTGTGATAGATCGACTGATAGTGGAAGGAAATTTTAGGCTTTTCCCAAGTTTTGTTATACTTGGTTTGAAATACTGGTGAATGTTAGCTTTAAATGATAGACGCCCCATGTTTGCACAGAGAGGCTCCTAATGACAATAAAGGACCCATGTAGCAGAAAACAGGCAGGTACTTATTCCCCAAAGATGATTTCACCTGTCATGTAACATAGGCTAATTTGTTATTGTTTGTGGCTGACCTTTCTTTATCAATGGCTTTAACAGTCTCATTTTGAATCTTCCCTGACATCCTTTGAATAACAGATTTTACTTTTTAGATTCAGAGCTTTTATATAACTTGAAAAATAATAATTAGAGAATAAGTTGCTTCATGGATTTAGTTAGTGATGTCATGGTTTTCCAATAATCCAGGTAAGCATTATTGGAAAACTCCAGTTGGCTTGCACAAGTAGTTTAGTGGCCAATTTACACACAAACACAATGATGTCTGAGAAAGTAGCATTCAGAAGGAGGTAATTGAAGAAAAAAAGCATGGATGGCTGTATTCTATATAAAACTATAATACAGAGGTAGAAAAAAAACAAAACCCTGCATACTGTATATGGAGAATATTCTGAAATGCTTATGTGTTTCCATGGACTTTTGACACTTTTAATAGGTCCAAAGAATATATTAATTACAGGCTTATTTACTGGGGCAGCTCAGGGTACATTAAGTGCTGCTATTTATATTATAATAAAGGATGGCCTACAGACATGTTAGATAACTTAATCTTGACTGAACTTAAGCCTCACATCAAGACTGCCGGATAAGCTGGTGCTGAATTGCTGGACTACCAGCCCATGAAAGAACCTGGAAACTCAGATTGGGTTAACCCTACTGACAATAGTTTAAGTGTCTTGAGTATCGTTGTGGTTTCAAATAGGACAGTTTACAGTTCTTTTAGGGTGAGCTTAGATCAGCACATTTTTCTGGGGAAACCAAGGCAGGGGAAATCTATAGAAAGGGACTCCTAGAATTATTTTCAATTCTTAATAGCAATTCCATTCTAGGTAATGTGATCAGAAGGAAGGTGGCTTAGAAGGAAGTGGAAGGTACCTTCTGAGCTGCTGCCCAGCTGCCTCGTCCTTAGAGTTAGATGGGGAGGTTTTCTGGGTTCTTTTCCTCTCTAATTCCCAGCTAGATTGGCTGTCTCCACCCCCTTGGCAAATAGATCATAGTCCTCATTTAGCAATTACCTCATACAGTGACCATTCATAGTTAAGATGGTGATGATGAAAAAGTACCTTTGTGAGCAGTTCTTGAAGATATAACCTTTGCAGGTCTGTAAAACAAAGGTCAACTGAAATTAGATAAAGCACAGTTCCAGTTTCACTTATTAGCCATTTCACTTCACAACCAACCAGTCCTAATTTAAGTTGTTGTTAGGGGAGAAACTGGCAGAGCTAAGGGGAGGCATCAAGTGAGGCATCAGTTTAGAATCTCTACATAGTCACAAGAATAAAAATTCCAATCCACTCCCATTGAAACTTATCTAATTCCACTCAGGTGCTAACAGTTAGTCTGAAAAGATTTCTGTGAATAAAGATTGAGCAATACACCAATAAATTTGAACCTTTTGCATATGGATACATGTACCTGACAGTTGCTCAACAAGCACTACTTGTGATTATCTTAGGGTATCATCTCATGTAGTAATTTCCCTCTCATCCTTTTTTGGGCTCCCTCATTCTCGTTCACATTTCCAATTTGCTTCTCTTGCCTTCTTTTCCTTTTTGATCTCCAAGCCTGTCTTTTTTTTTTTTTTCTTTCTCTCACATGCCTCTTCTCTCTCAAACTTTAGAAGTATTTTTCCCATATTCTTCTGAGCTGAGCTTTTGCCTATTAACAAAGTTTAATGTTTATTCCCTTCTCTTTTATCAACCCTCTACCTGCCTGACCTCCATAACAGTAGTTAAAATCAACTGGGAGCCTACCGGCTCTACCTGAAAGTGCTATTTCTAATTTCATATTCCTTCTAATAAATGGTTATCCACTTATTTAATCATTTTCAACTTGCCTGAGCTGCATGGAATGAAGAGGAATTGCCTTGGGCTGTGTGTGTGTAGGTGTGCGTGTGTGTATCTTCATTAATTTTTACATTTTTTATGATCTTGTGGGGCTGCATTATTAGCTGTCCAGGGCCACATGTGGCCCACTGGCTGCAGGTTGGACTTGCCTGTTCTAGATCTTCCAAATACGATAATATTTTAATCCTTTCTTGACTTATCACAGTTTTACTGCAGCCAACTAAGTTGCAGATTGTTCTGAGGTAGGTCAAATATAATTTAAGATCCCAAACAAATGTAATTTAAAAAATACCACACTATATAAACAAAATCAATCTCAAGCAATGAAGAAAAATGGGAAATCCTGGCCTTGCCCTTGTGTGTGATATAACTTTGCCCATTTGTACTTTATCACTTCCTATTGCAGGCTTTTCTCGGAAAAAAAAAACCTTAGGTGCTGAAACTTGAGTAACTTCAGGAATATATAGACTATTGATATTTTAAAATGCCAGTAAAGGAAATTATTATCTTTTAAAAAAACCTCCACTTATTAACATGTGGTTTGTTTGTAATTTGTTTTTAAACATAGTAGTCTCCCTTGGTATGAACAAGATTTAAAACTGGCATAACTGAAAAGAAAAAACCTTGTGGGTAACCATGGTTACAATGAAGGTACTATAGAATAGTCCCTGATGGATACCTCAGGCTAGGAAGGGTAGATTTGAAGATAAGACTGACTTTGAGTGAGATTCAGAACAAAGTCACAATACACTGTTGGGAAGACTTTTGTTTTTGCAAAGTTTTCAGCAGTTCCATCGTCCAAATGAAAACAAAAAAAACCCTAACATTAAGGCCACAGAGATGATTATGTATAAAATATCAGGAGTTTACAGGATAAGTATGAATAACCTAATAATCTCTTTCAGGGAAAAAGTAAAATATGTCATTTCCTGAAACAGTATATGCTTGGAAGTAGGCCGCCTAAGCCAGCTTAAAAATCACATTAAACTGTGATTTATTTATTTATTTTAAAAAGCAAAGCCTGTAAACCACTACTATTAAGTTTCCTTAGTTGCTTATAGAAAGCAATTCCTAGCAATTGTTATTTAGCTGTCTTTGAAAAGTGTGAAGACTTGCCTTATCTTGGATTAATTTGTGACCATACCCACATGTCTTGGAAGATAACTGCTGTCTATTGTATCTTGGTGTAATTCATTTTTCCCATAAGGCTCTATGCATATTAAATATTAATATTAATATTAATGTGGCTGTCTAGCAATGAATTTTGTAAATTTCTGTTATGTTTCTTACACTTACTTAATAAATAGCACACACTTTTTCCCGTCAGGGAATCATTTTCATGCCCATCTGATCATTTGGTTTGCTTTATTCTACATCTTCTCTAGATTTATAATCAGCATTTTGAGATGCTGCAATCAGTGTTTGGAAGTGAGCCCACAATCTGTTGCATATTCTTTGTCACTGCCACTTGGTTTCCCAAAGATTGACTGTTTCCCAAAGTTAATGACAGGACACTTGGAAATGCTATATGAGAAAGCTTTCTTTTGGCCTTTTTTATTCCTAATCATGGGACGAAGCACTACAAGTGCTTCCATTTGCCTGCACAATGAAGCCTGAAGATGAAAAACAAAATATTTTAACCACAAAAAAAGACAAACTATTTTTTTAAAAGGCAAAGGGTTATAGACTATAGGATTGTGTGAACTGGAGTTGCTCAGCCTCAAGATGTTTCTTTAATGAACACCAAGACAGTGATGTAATTCACAGTGTGATGGCTTCACTCAGAAATTGAGTAACTCTGTCTCAAACCCTCATATCAAAACATTGACATTGACTCAACTGGTTACTTCACTCTTATGGAAAGAGCTTCATATGTAGAAGTCCTTTAAACATCTGGAGTGGAACAACCACTCTACTCCTCAAAGGGAAGCCCTGCTTTTGACCACTTGATTGAAGCTTTGTTGAATTGAAATGCCTCTTTGCACAGCTGTAGTACAAAATGAAAAGGGAAAAGAAAAGCAGAGTAAAAGAAATTCGGATGAGTTTTTTTCATAAAGTTATTGGATGTCAGTTTAAATTAGTTGAGTAGATGGACCCCAACTCATCATAAGACTACATGACTTCCTGGGCCTTGACTTTGTTGTTGTTGTTTTTTACATTCTGAAACATGCAGTTTTTTAGAGATGCATATATGGTAAGGTATACTGCAAAGACTTCCTATATTTGATTCCCTACTGTATATCTCAGAGGGAAGAGTCAGGATAGCCTGTAGATAACAAGTGAGATGACCTTGATGGAAATATGTAGGAACTGTTGTCTGGGCAAAAGCAAACAAATACATTTTTCAGAAGTCCAGAACACTGAGCAGTTTAGATATACACCTTCCTAATTCACTGAACTATAATAAGAAGAAAAAGGTACAGCATGATTAGACTTGCAAGATTCAGTTATTATAGCCAATCTCAATAAAGTTGTTGTAGCCTTCCTGTGGAGTTGATTTTCTGCTCTGGTCTACCTATGAAAAGGAATAAGGTGTTCACAAATGGCCCTTGAGTTGAACAAAGCTGCGAGAGGACCCAATTTTCTTCCTGAAGTATAGGAAGTAATAGTAAAATCATGATTCCAAGATCATGACTCTCATAACTGGCACATCTTCACTTGATGGCTTTACCTTTTGCAACTGGAAAGGGCTTTTATAACTAAGCTCTTTTTTTCCTGGTTTTTTTTGGTAATCATAGTTTAGGGTTTTTTTTGTTGTTGTTGCTTTTCTTAGTTTAACAAAAAAAATGAAATAGGAATGGAAAAATGGACAACATTGTTTTAACATTTTTACATTAAACATTGGGAAAATGGTAGAAGATCTGGTCAAATTTTGTCAAAGTTATACCCAAATCACACAAAGATTATCTTTTGCAAAATAAATTACAAAAAAGTTATATATTCAAGGAAGATCAAGACAGGGGACTTCTGGGTGAGGAATAACAAGCTAACACATCTCTGAATAAGCTGAGACAACGAAGTGGCCACAACTGAATGACCAGCAAGTAGACTGATCCCATGAAATCTCTCTGATAAGGAGACAGTGAGAGATGAGGAGATCACAACATAGCAGTTTTCCCATGGAACTGAGTGCCAGAAGATGAAGAAAAACCATTATGTTTCTAATCACTATTGGGATTTACCTATTTAATTAAATTAAGGTTATAAAATATCTTGAACATAACAATACCACAAAGCTACCTGGTGAGTTCACCTTCATTCCAGAATAAAAGAAAAGCTATAAACTTAAGAATTTAAACAATTTGAAATAAGTGTCAAAAAGTAATCTAAGAATTAATATTATAAATGAATTAATGGACCAAATTTGGAATTTTAAAACTTTTGCTATAGGATATTTTAAATAATTATATAAAAACAATACCTTCAGAGTATTATTTAATTATTTAAGTTATTTAATCTTAGTTGTAACTTAGTCATAACAGAAATTCAAGACAGATAGTTTCAGAAAATCAGCATTAGAGAAGACTAGAGATTCTAGGCATAAAAGGAAAAAGAAAAAGAGATAGGCTAGTTTTTGTCTTTGGGTAGCATTGAGACAAAATGACAGAAAAAGCTAGTAACATTTGAAATATTTCAGGAGATATTTGAAGAATGGGGACAGAAACTAGTAGCTGCAATGTCAGCAACAGAAGTCTTTTTCTATGCATAGACTATGTCCAAGGATGTTACACGAGAACTGATAGATGGGACATCTACAAGATAAAAAATTGATGCTGAAATATTAGAATATAAAGATATTATTTAAATAATGGAAAATTTAAAAATATGGATTATAAAACAAAGGTGGCAGTAAAAGTGGAAATGCAAATAGGTAGCCAACAGAATGACCTGGATAATAATTACTTAATGGATTAATAAAAGACATTTGCTAAAGCCTCAAACAAGCTTTTGATCAGGGGAAAAGAAAAACTGAAGAGTCGTCAAACCCTATAACAACATCTGAATTCTCTTCTGTTGATTAAATCTGAATAATTAAATATAGTTAGAAGCAAAAGAAAGGAGTGCGAACTTGGTTTGTTTATCCAACGTTAAACTAAAACACGTTTATATAAAATTCTGGGAAGTCTTATGAACTTTTTGCTGACACCAGGACTGTAATGTTAATGATTTTTGATGTATATATCAGTAAGAGATGGTTTATGGGAAGAAGAGATATTTGCACATAACTCTTATAGGGAGTGAAGAAACATTATAGGGAATGAAGAAATACTAAATTTGTTCATATTTGTTGACATGAGGACTGGAAGTCATTTCTTTAAATATTTCATTTCTACTTTTCTTATTTTGCTCTTTTATCTTTTTTTCTCTTGCACATTCTAGCCTCTCATTTAAAAAAAGCCCACACACATCATTCTTCATTTAAAGGACAAATATTTGCTATTAAGGCTTAGTGACAATTTTGATGCTTCCCATATCCACTTACCGTATATACTCGAGTATAAGTCGACCCGAATATAAGTCGAGGCACCCAATTTTACCACAAAAAACTGGGAAAACTTATTGACTCGAGTATAAGTCGAGGGTGGGAAATGCAGCAGCTACTGGTAAATTTCAAAAATAAAAATAGATACCAATAAAATTACATGAATTGAGGCATCAGTAGGTTAAATGTTTTTGAATATTTATTTCAAAGAAAAACAGTAAACTAGCTCTGTAAGTGGAAAAGAGAGCCAACAAAACCAATATGGTATCAACAATAACTTTAAAAGTACAAAAACCTTAGCTCAATCAGCAACCAAGCTAAAACACAAGCGTTAAAATCCTTCAAAACTGGATTCCTCCTCATCATCTGTATGTCCAAACAGAGTCACTCTCTCCCTTGCAAGAAAAAAGCATGTGTATGTGCTGCATGTACATCCTGTTTTGGAGAGCCACCATCTCTTTCACAGCTCTCTCTCATGCCTCCATTGCATCTGCACACATGCCACGGCTCAGTAGTAGGTCAACATACAGATGTCACACTAGGTTCCCTCCTCAAAAGGAACATCCAACCTTTCTTGAGAAGTACAAACTTCATCTGTTCAGGATTGTGGTGACAAAGGTGAAGGAGGATGGGGCTGAGAGAAGGGAAGGGAAGAAAAGATCATTGACAGGGAGAAAGACAGGGAGAAACACCTGGAAGTGTGAGCCCTCGAGTTTCCTTAGGGAAGACCAGACAACAAGGGGAGAGGAGAGGAGGAGGAGGAGGAGGAGGAGGAGGAGGAGAGTTAAAAAAAAAAGAGTGGGAAGCCAACTCACGCATGCCATCAAAGCCAGGGGGAAGTGGGGCTTTCTCCGCCTGCTACTGCCAGAGGAGTGTGGGGGGGGAAGTGCGGGGAAAGGGGGTTCATGCCGAGGCTCCGCAAGCGATTACCAGATTTGCAGCTCCATTTGTTGGTGAAGCTGGAAGCGCGCAACGCAGGAGCTCGCGGCGGCCCCAGGCGCCCGTTAATGGGGAAGGAGAGGCCGCTTGGGGTTGCCAGGCTCAGGCAGCCTCCCCCACCCCACCCCAGCAGCGAAGAGCTGCTCCGGGGGCTCCCGCCACAGCGCAGCCAGGCACTTTGTCTCGCTGCCCCCGAAGCAGCTCTTCGCTGCTAGGCTAGGGGGTGGGGGAGGCTGCCTGAGCCTGGCAGTTTCTTTGCGAAGCTGGAAGCGTGCAACACAGGAGCTCGCGGGGGCCCCGGGCGCCCATTAATGGGGAAGAAGAGGCCGCTTGGGGTCGCCAGGCTCAGGCAGCCTCCCCCACCCCCCTAGCAGCAAAGAGCTGCTCCGGGGGCTCCCGCCACAGCGCAGCCAAGCACTTTGTCTCGCTGCCCCCGGAGCAGCTCTTCGCTGCTAGGCTAGGGGGTGGGGGAGGCTGCCTGAGCCTGGCAGTTTCTTTGCGAAGCTGGAAGCGCGCAACACAGGAGCTCGCGGGGGCCCCAGGCACCCGTTAATGGGGAAGAAGAGGCCGCTTGGGGTCGCCTGTGTGTCCCTCAGCGGGTCGACAGCCGCGGCGGCGATGCTGCCCTGGAGGCGCAATCGGTTGCAGCCACGCCAGCGCAGGCCAGGCATGGTGCCGTAGCGGCTGACTCGAGTATAAGCTGAGGGCGGTTTTTTCAGCACAAAAAATGGGCTGAAAAACTCGGCTTATACTTGAGTATATATAGTACATCCCACTTCAGTCCTGTGGCATTTTCAGCCTCAAAAATATCTCATATTCTACAAGCATACCTATGACAGAAAAATTCTGACAATTATTCTTCACATGCAAGTGTTAATGATTAATAGAATAAAAATTGAAAGATTCCCATTCTGCCTAAAAATTAAGAATAAGCATTAACATCAATACCAAAAAAAAAAAAAAAATCAATAGATCTTAAGTGATATCTTATTCAACAACAACAAAAAAGTATTATCAGAATTTTGGACTCCATTGCTTGAATAAAAGTAATACATTTAAAAGGTTTGAATAAAACATACTGTTAGAAATTAAACTCAATGCTTCACTTAAAACATTCTTTTTCTGTTGGGGTAGAAGTTATTACGTATATTAATTCAAGACTGAGACAGGATTTTATATTTTTACTTCATATATTTTTAAAATATATTCTAATCACATTAAAAGTTACTCCTATACAAAGGGAGGCATTTTGCTGCACCCTCCTCATCAGCATAGGAAAGATTGGACAGTTGGATTCATTAATTTGAAGGAGAAAGAATAATGACATCTGGATAAAAACAATGAAACATACACACTAACATGCCTATTCCCATAAGAGATCCACTATCTATATTAGCCCAAGTCTTGTGAGGAAAACCATTTTTTAAAAAGCCTATTTAAATAAGAATATGGTAGGGAATACCAATTCCTGGAGGGATGCTGTTTCAGAAAGCAGATGCTGCAATAAAGAAGGGTTCTCATCAGATGAAACTCTGACTGATGGGACCTAGAGCATGTGAATTCTGTACAATTGTACATAATGGATGAAACTACTGGAACTAACAGTCCCTCATGACATAAAAGGCTTCATAAATGAAGCCATCTTGAATTGCACCCAATACCTAAATGGCAACCAGTACAGCTCATGACATAGTGGCGTGCCCATAACAGCCTGGGATGCCCCTTTCTGGACTAGCTGCTGCTTCTGAGTGGACTTCAGTGGCCATGTAGAGTGTGTTGCAATACTCCATAAACAAGGTGACTAATTTGATTGTCTGGAAGGCCTCCTGGTCCTAAAATGGATATCAGTAGTGCACAACATGAATCTGCCCAGAAATGCTACCTATTCTTTTTTTTTAAAAATGCCCCTAGTCCAAAAAAATGACCCAAATTGAGCTCCACTCCTAAAATGGAAAGTGACACTCCATTCAGGACTGAAGATGGAAATTTTTCAGGTAGTCTACATACCCACGATTATTCAATCGTGATGTCAGGAGCTTTGGGTCAAATTCTTGCCAGCAGCAACTGGAATCATCCATAGAGAAAGAAGAACAACTGCAACAGGTAGATCCCACTTTTGATCCCTATAGATAATCCATAAGGAAACTCTAATCAATGACCATTGAAATATATGGATCTAATTATTCCATGGTCTGTCCAATTATTCCATTGCTGCAATTAGCAACTTATGAACAAATCACTTATCAGTATGCTAACTGTTTTTTGATCACAGAGACAAAATAGCCAACTAAATTTGATCTAATCGCTGTAGGTATACCAAACACAGAAAAGAGAAGGTTATTTGGATCTCTGCCTATTCTGTAGAGTTATGATTGTCTTAAGGTAGACATGAAGATGCATCTGTTGGTTATTAAGAAAATAAAACTATACTGCAAAAATGTTAATGGGATGTACAGACTTCAAGACATGCAATCTTTTTCCTCCTACCCTGGAACATATGAATCAGGAACTGGAATCAGTCACAGCACCTCAAGGCAAGAGCCAAACTCAGCTGGAGCTTGCAAAAACAAAGCAAAAAAAAAAAAAAGCTTGATTAATAAAATGCCACACTATTGCTCGGGATTGAAAGACAATATAACTCTCTTGCTCACAGTTCAGTTTAAAGGATCACACAGGCACATGAGCTTCAATCACAAGAAGCTGGCAGCAAATCCAGTGCTGCCAGAGATGGGATTTGACACTATTTATCCCCTACCAACTTTGATACTTCCATGAAGTTCAATAGTTTTGCTATTTCTTTCCCATTATATCCAAGGAAAGAGCTACTACCTGTTAGATCATTCAATTGAATTATAAAATTATCTCCCTCTTTTTCTTTTACAAATGCCCTGGGCATTTATGAAAGCCAAAATACATCAGGTTTGTCTACATTTTGAAGCAGGTTATTCTTTTGCTTTATGTTAGCTAAAAATAATTCCACAATATGCAGAAAATTATATGCTATTTAACTTGGACTGAAGTTTTAAGATTTTAGCATTCCAAAACAGTACTCTTGGCTGAACACAAAATAATTGCTACATTTATTGAAAAACTATTATCCCTTATAAGTTAGGCATTCCGCTATTTATCTTAATAGCTGTGAGGATCAAACAGAGAAAAAGGGATGGTTGAGAAATGTTGAAAAAAGCTTTTTTAAAAAGAAAAGAAAGAGCATGATAATCACTCTTCATGTAGCTTTGCCAATTACTGACCTAGAGCTATTGTTTCTGAAAAGTAATTCATTCACCTTTAGGAGCAGGTTTGCAGAAGATTGAAGTCTTTTCAAACAACTTTTTTTTATGTTCAGGGATGGAAGACTCCTAAAGAATCAACTAGGGCTGCTGACATAGCTGTCATGATTTAGAGAAAATGTTGGTATAGGTAGCCCTAGTTTAACAGAAAACACCAATATACTTAGGAAAGGCAAAAATCAGCAACAATTATCTTTTCCTCTTCAGCCATGGTATAAAGGCTTTCCTTCAGATGTGCCCTCATGTGGAAAACGAGGAAAATAATTCTTCCAGAAAATGCCCATAATGGATTTTCTCTCACATATTTTCTCTCATTCATCCATGTACCACTTACAAACATCTCTCCCTCCCCACCCTCTCTCTCTCTCAGACACAGAGACAGACACACACTTCTAAAATTATACCATTTACGAAGGTATAATTATACCATTAAACTAAGGTACCATTTCCCTTCAACTTTCCTCAAGATGGATGTTGAATCCCATGTAGGACTGTTAGAATAAAATATTCCAAAATACATTGCATATAATTAGAAAGAGCCATTTAGTCAACTCAGTTCAATACAGGAATCTCAGCTGAAGCATATATGACAAATAGCTGTCCACCCTCTGTTGTGTATAAGATATTATGAGCCCTGGTGGCACAGTGGTTAGAATGCAATATTGCAGCCTAACTCTGCCCACTGCCAACAGTTCAATCCTGACAGACTCATGGTTGACTCAGCCTTCCATCCTTTCAAGGTGGTAAAATGAGGACTCATATTGTTGGGGGCCATATGCTGATATTGCAAATCACCCAAGAGGGTGCTGTAAAGCACTATGGAACAGTATATAAATCAAGGGCTATTGCTATTGCTATTATTCTCCAGACTGAAGCCATGTCACACTGAAATGTTTATGTAGATCAGTTAGTATCTCTACTATAGTAACTGACAAATCAAATAGAATATGGCTATCTAAAGCAAAATGTTTTGAATGGGCCATTAAAAAATTGGATTTATAATTGCATAAATGGTTGTGTGTAGGCATTCAGGATATTTGATGCTCATGTGGATATCAGTGTCCACAGGACACATAACTTTTGGTGGAGGAAGGGGGTGAAGGGAGAAGAAGGAAAGAGCAATGCTACTCCTTCTGGTGTTACGGGAAGAATAGCAAGAAGAAAGACCATTGGGAAAGGAAGGGATTTAGAACTTGCAAAGGAGAAGGAAGAACATTATGTTGAGTGTTCTTCCCTTCATAATATTCCCATCCCTCCTAAGTCTGAGACAACCTTCCATTTCAAGAGTAGTGAGAAGATAATCTGGTCCTATCAAGAGAAAGCTACAGCTTTCTCAATTCTGATCCATACAATTCACAAACCATAGAGCGTTTGTGGTTGAACCCGATTCATTTACTGGTGGATAAAAAGAAAACAGAGAGGGGAAACTTCCCCAAGGAAGTTAATGAAAAACAGCTCTTTCTGTATTGAAAGAGCTAATCACATATTGATCATTGGCCTCACTATTTCTTTGAAACAGAGTGTCCAGAAATGGTCTATTTTATGACTGATGTTTTTTCTAGTGTTTCCGAGGCTACATAGGATATAATATTAATGATGATTATGATCCTGAATTCTACTATGTTTATATCCTGGGCAGCCCAAGGGGTTGCTGTGAAGTTGGGAAAAAAAAGACATAGGGTTGCTAGTTTAGTTCTCTGGTATTGCTAGATTATTTACTGCCCCTGCTGCTACCTTAGACTGATTACCAACAGTCGTTAAAACAAAGCATTGTTAAGTTTTCCTCTCCCCAAAATAAGTCTGACTGGCTGGCTGGCTGATTGATGTATTTATAAACAGCTGGAGTCAGTGACATTAAGAGCTGTACAAAAGCAATAAACATAACTAATAAAATACAATAAAGGAATGCCATAGGTAATTATAGTTAATTGTTACTATTAAACATAGAAAAATAATTACTGGTACTGGGAGATTTACAATGCTCAAGTGCAAAAAATCTTCTTGAACAGTCAGGTTTTCCACGGCTATAAGAGGAACTTTATAAGGAATTCTATACTAAAGTAATTTAATTCTTACATAGAAAACAACTTCAGTGTCAAGTTCCATCTGACAAGTGAATGAACATTTAATCTGAACAACTTCTTCCAACAAGGCTGGTGATTATTATAACGCTAATGGCAATAAGTGTTATTGTGAAGGGAAGGCAGGATAGTCTCCAGCTATTTATGAAACATGTTAATGAACATGTTGATCCACCAAAAGATGGAGGGAGGGAGGGAGGAAGGAAGGAAGGATCCCAGGTTACTTTTTGACTTTGCTGTATATTTGTTTCTCTTCCAATCTTTGTCAAAGATTGTCAGCTTCTCTTGCAATGGTGGGATTCAAATTTTTTTTACTACTGGTTCTGAGGGCGTGGCTTGGTGGGCATGGCAGGGGAAGGATACTGTAAAATCTCCAGTCAGAGGTGGTGTTTGCTTGTTCTCCCAACTACTCAAAATCCCTGCTACTGGTTTTCCAGAACTGGTCAGAACTTGCTGAACTGGTCAGAACTTGGAATGAGAAACAGAGTCGGGAACAGAACTGGATGGAGCCAGCCTTCTCTAAAAATGAAGTGAAACTGAAATGATAGTGACTGCACCTCCCACTAATAAATGTGTTCAAATAACATACATTATATTTAGATGAGAAGAGGAACAGGCCTCATGACTATCATATATGGCCAATATTTGCATTTTAGAATTCTTCCCCAAACTCCTGTTTTGTATACATGCTATCTGACAAAGAGATATGGAAGACTAAAAAAATATGCAATCCTACTCCAGGGGAAGGATATTGCAAAATCCTATTCCCTCCCCTCTCCACTAACCTACTTTCCAGCCCTGTTCTCCTGTGCAGGGCATCAAAAGAAGACCCAGCCAATTAGCTGGGACTCGGGAGGCAGAGAATAGATGGAGGTGAGGCCAGTCAGAGGTGATATTCCGAACTACTGAAAATTTCCACTACCGGTTCTCTGGATTACTGAAAATTTCCACTACCGGTTCTCCAGAACTGGTCAGAACCTGCTGAATCCACCTCTGGATTACAAACAGGTACTGCAGAGGGCAAGGTATGCTGTGTGTAGATGGAGGGTGGTACTTGATTGTGTCAGGGAATGCAGAGATACCATAAGCAGGCAGAATGAAGCATGGGTAGGAAAAAAGTTTCAGGAGCTAGAATAACTTCTAACTTCCTGTTGACTTTTTTATTAATTTTGCTTGTGGAAAGTTGGGAGGGGACATCAGACATCATGATCAGGTGACTCTGGATTGCTGTGACATGTTTATTATGAGCTGGCATTGAGTACCTGCATTGTAATTATGTGACTATGCAATGGCCAAAATTCCAAGGACTAGTCATAAATCCCCCTCATTCAGCATCTTCATAACTTTGAACAATCACCAAAGTAATGGTTGCAACTCCTGTTCAGGAGAATAGTCTAAAATTCCAAGAGTCAAAAAAACCCACAGGAGCCTGCTTTAAATTGATTGATCAATTTCTTCTAAATCTAAGATATCTGTAGATTGTTTGCAGAAGTCTAAATGTAATACAAGCTAGATTCTTAGTTGGTGGGTGGAGAATGAGTTAGGAACTAACTGGGATTGAGAATAAATAGGGTTAACCTTTTTTCCCTGCCTAATTTTACAAATGACAATGCTCTTCCCACCAGCTGCAATTTACTGATGCTGTTAATTTTATCCCATTATAGTTGCAATTTATGAGAAGAGAAACAGTAATTGGCACCAAGAAAATGGCATGTGGGAAAAACAACTTCTCTGGGCTTATACTCTGTTTAAAAACAGTTCAAAATTCAGCCACAGGCAGGGCTGAATAAGATTTATCCAGTTCTTTTTTTAAAAAAAACAATGGCAATATATAAATGTTGAATGGCAACCCTGAAATTGGGCAATTCTCTTATTGGAGAGATTTATAGGGACAAATACTGTAATATTTTGTGCAAAATGAATACTTTATTATTGTCACAAATACTTTAGCACTCACTATAATGTTTCAAGAATTTTATTTTAAATAAATTAAGAGATTAATAACAAAATTAATTAATTACAAGAGAGGCGCTGCAATGATCACTGTTTCCTGCCATCTCATTCAGATAAAGTTCCCATATAGTTCCCATATAGTTCCCATATAGCTATGCCAGTGTGCATTGTTGCATAAAATATGGTCAGAAATGCTCGTATTGATCACATCATAATTTTTTTATTACCCTTGTATTTGCAAATGGTCGCTAAGCAAGTTAGCTGTTAATCAAGGAGTGGGTGTAATTGTCATTCTCATAAGATTTCTTTACTATTGTTCCTGTTCCTGTTGTTACTGTTTATTTTTTTTATTTTGTTTATTATTCAGCTTTGTTTTGATGTTTTATCTATTTTATTATATGCTGTCACATATTTGTATGCCAACCCAGTGATTATTGAATGGTTTAGAAGTACAACAAACAATCGAATAAAATTATTGCTTTTTTGTTTTGTTTCTAAATATGGCAGGATATTAAATTCAATTAAGTTTATGTATCTGCATATTTTCTGAGCAGAAAAAAATGTTTTGTTATTTTCCAGGAGATGAGAATGACAGAATACACTGCTAATCACAATGTCAACATTCTGATCAATAAATAATTATGTCATCCTTAATTCATGATTTATTGGCATGAGCATGGTCTAGTTTTGAAGTTTCAGTTTTATCATGTTAAAAAAACCAGCGGGAAATATGCCATCAAACAACTGCTTCTGACATGTGTTGGTAATAAAATGACCACCTTTTGGGTTTGTTTCATTTAAAGAAGCCTTTAAAATATTAGAGAGTTTAAAACTTAAGCATTGAAGCAACAACTAAAAAAAAGAGTAATTTGAAAAGCAATCATAATATCAGGAAGAAGCAGAAGGGAGGATCACAGAAGGGAGGTGTTACAAAGGTGTTACACTCCAGTCTAGTAATTACAGGGGAAAAATTGTTTTATGCGGAAAGATAATATGAAATTGTAAACAGGACAGATGAAAGTATAAAAACATTGATTAGAAAGATTTTACAAATTAAAAAAAAATATGTAATTGAATGAAGAAAGGAATGAGATAATTTAAAATAAGGCTATAGGAAGTAAAGAAAGGGAAAAGCTATTGAAAAAAATTGCGAAAATAGTTATAAGATATGGACTAGAATGTATAAGATAAATATGTATTGAGTTTAAGTCTGTATGGAGAAGTGATAACCCGGGGTCACGCTGTTCTCAAAAAAAGATATTTTATTTGTATTTATATGTTTTGTGAAAACTTAAATAAAACTTTTAGAAAAAAAATATTTGTGTGTCGAGGGGATATCAAAAATAAAAGCACAGAGTTAAATGTTTTAAATTAATTTTAATTAATTGGATATTTAAATTAAAATTAGATTAAAATTAAATTAGAATTAGAATTAAAAGTGATTAAAAGTATGAGAAGTATTGGTTCTTCACAAGTGAGAAGGAAGATATTACTTCCTCAGAAAAGGTCTCCAGTAACAAGCCTTGCCTATTCATGGAGACAGTCATGGATCAATCATCAGAGATTTTTCAAGGATAAAATAGAATCCAAGACATAGTGTTTGGGACAGTTTTCCCTTAAGTCTAAACCAAGAGAGAAAGAGAGAGATCTAAAGATAGAATGATGAAGCACAGCATTCATCATTGTGGGGTGTCAGCAATCAGCAAGATGGTAGATGGAACATGGTGGCATACGCCCCACCCCCTTAAACAAGTGTCACTATTTATTTATTTAGAATAGGGCTGTTAAACTCACAGCCCACAGGCCAGATGAGTCATGTATTGGCCATACCCATGCTCGGTTTAGCAAAGGGGTGGGGGAAGTCCCAATACATCATGTGACACTGATATGAAGTGAGTTTGACACCCCTGATTTAGAACATTTATATGCCCCAACACATTCACTCTCAGTGACTCAGGGTGGCTTATAAGCAATAATAAAAAAAACACAATATAAAATAAGGAAAAGCAGTAAAACCCTACCTCCCTGGCAAAACTCACAGCTAAACAAGTCACTTGATAGACTCAATTCCACTCTGGGTTCTCCAGGCCTACTGACAGAACTAGATCTTTAGGGCCTTGGGAAGAGTATCAAAGGGAGTGCCAATCTAATCTCTAACAGGGATGATGTTTTGGTCCATATTTTGTTTTTGTGTGGCTGTACACACCTGTAGTGAACTCTGCTAAACACAGCTCCTGAAAACAAAATAATGTGGATTAAAAAAACCCCCACAGTGTTTCAAAATAAAATACAACAATATAACAAGCAAGGTTCTAAGCAATGTTGTTCTTATAAGGCAGTGATGGCTAACCTTTTCATCATTGTGTGCCGAAAGTGCGTGTGTGTCTGCGCACCATGCGTACCTGCACCCTTAATGCAATGCATCCGCAACCCCGCTGCCCCTGCACATGCATGCACAAACCCCACACCTTGCTCCCTGCACATGTACGCGCATTTCCCACATGTGCCTCCCCCCATGCATGCGTGGCAGATACCCGACAATCAGCTGGCTGGTGGGGGGCCGCACACATGCGCAGTCGTGGATCTGTTCTGGGCGATGGCTTGTGTGCTGGCAGAAATGGCTCTGCGTGCCTCTTCTGGCATGTGTGCCATAGGTTCGCCATCATGGTTATAAGGTTTTCAATTTTTTCCAATGTAAGACAATATGCTTATTTTAAAATTTAAAATTGATAAAACTAACAATCTCATTTGCTTCAGTGATCATAAGTCCCCTCCCAAAGATCTTCTGCCAAGGAACAATAACTACCACCAAATCCATAGACTGTACTTCTCTTTCCTGTCATTTTAATACACTGCTCAAAAAAATAAAGGGAACACAAAAAGAAGACATCCTAGATCTGAATGAATGAAATATTCTTATTAAATACTTTGTTCATTACATAGTTGAATGTGCTGACAACAAAATCACACAAAAATTATCAATGGAAATCAAATTTAGTAACCCATGGAGGCCTGGATTTGGAGTTACACTCAAAATTAAAGTGGAAAAAAACACTACAGGCAGATCCAACTTTGATGTAATGTCCTTAAAACAAGTCAAAATGAAGCTCAGTAGTGTGTATGGCTTCCACGTGCCTGAATGACTTCCCTACAACACTTGGGCATGGTCCTGATAAGGTGGCGGATGGTCTCCTGAGGGATCTCCTGCCACACCTGGACTAAAGCATCCCCCAACTCCTGGACAGTCTGTGGTGCAACGTGGCATTGGTGGATGGAGTGAAACATGATGTCCCAGATGTGCTCAATTGGATTCAGGTCTGGGAACAGGCGGGCCAGTCCATAGCATCAATGCCTTCGTCTTGCAGAAACTGCTGACATACTCCAGTCAGGCTACCTCTGGCGAGCACCTGGAGGGCTGTACAGCCCCCTAAAGAAATGCCACCCCACACCATTACTGACCCACTGTCAAACTGGTCATGCTGGAGGATTTGCAGGCAGCAGAATGTTCTCCACAGCGTCTCCAGACCCTGTCACATCTGTTACATGTGCTCAGTGTGAACCTGCTTTCATCTGTGAAGAGCACAGGGCACCAGTGGCCAATCTTGGTGTTCTCTGGCAAATGCCAAACATCCTGCATGGTGTTGGGCTGTAAGCACAACCCTCACCTGTGGATGTCGGGCCCTCATACCACCCTCATGGGGTCTGTTTCTGACGGTTTGAGCAGCTACATGCACATTTGTGGCCCGCTGGAGGTCATTTTGCAGTCTGGCAGTACTCCTCCTGTCCCTCCTTGCACAAAGGTGGAGGTAGCGGTCCTGATACTGGGTTGTTGCCCTCCTACAGCCTCCTCCACATCTCCTGATGTACTGGCCTGTCTCCTGGTAGCGCCTCCATGCTCTGGACACTACGCTGACAGAACACAGCATACCTTCTTGCCACAGCTCGCATTGATGTGCCATCCTGGATGAGCTGCACTACGTGAGGCACTTGTGTGGGCTGTAGACTCCATCTCATGCTACCACTAGAGTGAAAGCACTGCCAGCATTCAAAAGTGACCAAACCATCAGCCAGAAAGCATAGGAACTGAGAAGTGGTCTGTGGTCACCACCTGCAGAACCACTCCTTTGTTGGGGATGTCTTGCAAACTGCCTATGCTTTCCACCTGTTGTCTATTCCATTTGCACAAAAGCATGTGAAATTGATTGTCAATCAGTGTTGTTACCAAAGTGGATAGTTTGATTTCACAGAAATGTGATTGACTTGGAGTTACATTGTGTTAAGTGTTCCCTTTATTTTTTTGAGCAGTGTATACACACACACACACACACACACACACATACACACATATGTGTGTGTGTATTCTTCCTGTTGTCTCTCAGTGCTTAGTCAGTGAGCAAGGAGTCATAAAATGCAGCATTGTTCACTGCCTGATGACTGTACCAAATGTATGATTCAACTGAAAATGTGGGAAGCAATTGGGCCAAGGTGATTAGAAGCCCATAATCTTTAATTAACATCCCATGGCTGTTGCATCCAATTTCTAAGCTGGTATCTCTTCAATTTTTTACGCAGAAAAAAAAAAAGATGGAATAAATGGGCCAGAGAAAATTCAGTATGCTATTGCTTTTGAGTCTTATTTTCTTAGATTTTAAGTGGACTACCGCCACAGTTTCCTATAATCCTTATCTTGGATACTTTAAATATGAAATTATGTATTCAAAAAAACCATAGTTTAAAATACCTTATACTAGCATAGAGTTCTCTAGATGGGTACTAAGGCTCTAATCACAGCCATTCAATACAATTCAGTTTACTGCAATCATAGGTCAGTACAGATATTAAATAAAATTTAAGGCAGAATTAAAATACATTTGTAAAACAACCTAATTAATCTAACTAACTAACATCTTTGAATTAGGTCTAGGTTGCAGCCTACATTAAATGATAATGTAAACACTAAAATTATATTAAATGTGATAGCATCTAAAATGACAATAAACCAATAGTATCTAAAATATTAGTAAATATCACCAAACTTACAACATCAAAATTTAAAATGAATTGCAGCGAATGTGTCGTGTCCGTCGGTAAAGAGACCAGGAGGCGGTGACTAGGTTTTAGCTCTTTATTGGTCCCCGGAACCGATCTGGCTCCAAGGGAAAAACAGCGGCTTTTTATTCCCAAGCCGCGGCGGCTGCAGCCAATGGCACCACTTTGAATCTCCCGCGATTCATATCCACCAATCGCGGGAGATTCTTAGCGGGCCAATCAGCACGGCTCGCTAAACCAATCAGATCGCCCCGCGCTTTGGCCAATCAAAGCGCGGGGTTTCAAGAATGCTAATGAATGTACAGAACACCCCTCCCCTCTTGGTTTGGTCCTATGTAATGTAGTCCCGTAGGTAGGCGGGGCTCCGTACTTGCCTACTGGACCTGCGCAGGTCAGTTGTGGGTTGGCTCCCGGCCGGTTCGGTCAGGTTCTCTGTGTCTCTCGGACTCGTTGGTGGAACCACCTGGTATGTCTTGCCGGGCCGCTCGTCACAGCTCCCTCCCGGTCTACCCGGGCTGGTTGAGCTGCGGTTTTCGCCGCTCCCGCCTGGTCTTTCCGGGCTGGTCGAGCTGGCCTGGCTGCTTCTTCCTGGTGAGGTTCCGGGCTGGCTGCTTGCTGGTGAGTATGGCTGGTTCCTTTCTTCTGGGATTTGGTTTCCAGGGTATATTTGGTTCCCGGGGTACTCCCTCCCCTCTTGGTTTGTGTTAAGGGGATTGGTTATGTCTAGTTGTGTGTCGGTTGTGTTTCTTGTGGCTGTCCTCGATCTTAATTGATCGATGTGGCGTTTCCATGCTCGTCCGTTGGTTGTTTGTAGCCAGTACGAGCGGGGACCTGTCAGTTGGGTTATGGTTGCTGGTACCCATAGTGGGTCTCCGGTTAGGTTCTTTGCGTAGATGGCGTCGCTTGGTGCAAAGGATCGGTACTTGCTGGAGGAGTTTGGGAATTTCTCTGGTTGTATGTGGAGTGCAGTCTATCGAGCGGGGATCTTATTTTCCTCCCCATTAGTAGCTCTGCTGGGCTTTTGTTTGTTGTCGTGTTCGGAGTTATGTGCTGCATGAAAAGCATTTTATTTATTTTGTCTTGGATCTCCCCGTGGTCTATTTTCTGGATGGTTTTTTTCGTGAATTGAACCATCCGTTCGCCGCCGGATGCGCCGGGGCTGTCAGTGTGTGTCATATGCCCCGTTCTGCTAGGAATTTTTCAAATTCCAGCGAGGTGAATTGGGGCCTGTTGTCTGACACGATGACATCTGGGAGGACGGCGCCAACGCCGAAAGGTGATGCGTCGCATGTGACGGCTAGTGGTAGGGTCTCGTTGTATTGGATGAGGACGGCATCCGAAGTGAGCAGGTCCTTGGTTTTCCTGAAGGCGGCTTTCTCACGTTTCCCCCAAGTCCAGGTGGCCACCTTGTCCAAGAGCCTATGCAAAGGCTCTGCCGCGGTCTCCTTTTGGGGCAGGAATACATTGTAAAAATTAAGTAGTCCCAGAAATGCCTGCAGTTCCGTTTTAGACCTGGGTGTGGGGGCCTCTTTGATGGCTTTAATTTTGGTGTTGGTTGGGTGGATGCCGTGCTGGTCTTGGAGGTACCCCAGGAATTTGACCCGCTCTGTGTAAAGTTGGCACTTTTTCCTCTTCACCTTTAGCCCGGTTTCCTTGAATTTGGTTAGCACCTCCCTTAGTCGACCCTCTAGTTCTGGCTGGTGGGCTGCTGATACCAGCACATCATCAAAACAGAGCACCACCCCCTTGATGCCTTGTAAGAGTCTCTCCATGAGGCTCTGGAAAATTCCAGGTGCCACGCTGACTCCGAACTGGAGTCGGTTACATCGGAAAGCTCCCCAGTGGGTGACTATGGTTTGCGCCTCCGCGGTTTCTTTGTCGACCGGCAGCTGCTGGTATGCTTGGGTCAAGTCGAGTTTCGCGAAAACCTTGCCTCCCCCCAGTGAGTGTAGAAGATGCTGCACTACTGGCACGGGGTAGGCGCTTTGTTGCAAGGCGCAGTTTAGGGTGGCCTTATAGTCCCCACAGATTCTCACCGACCCATCGGGCTTGACTGGGGTGACCATTGGGGTCTCCCACCAGGCATGATCTATTGGTTGTAGGACCCCTTGCTTGACGAGCTTGTCAATTTGCTCATCAATTTTTGGTCTGAGTGTGAAAGGTACCCGCCTTGGCTTTAGGCGTCTTGGGGGAACGTTCGGGTCTAGGCTGAAAGAGATAGGGGGCCCTCAGTACTTGCCTAGGGTGCCATCGAACACTTCTTGGAAGTCCCGTGCCAGTTGTTGCTCCCAATTGGTCTCGGCGATATGGTTGATGCCCGTGACTTCGATGCCGAGCGGTGCGAACCATTGCAGTCCCAAAAGGCTGGGTCGGTCTCGGTCCACGATTGTTAGGGGAAGCTTTGCAGTGCGTCCCTTAAATGTTACTCTGAATTGTCCGGTTCCGACTACCGGGATGCGGTTTCCCTGGTAGTCTTTAATGATTAGTCTCTGGTTCTCCAGTCCCTTCTTTTGGATGGTAGGCACCAAGTGTTTGATTTCTTGCCAGGCGACCATGGAGAGGTAGGACCCGGAGTCCACCTCCATCTTGCATGGCTCGCCTTCGATGCCTACCTCCACGTAGAATTTTCGGGCGTCGGTGGTTGATGCGTGGCCGATGATGACCGTCTGGTGTGTTTCCTCCTTCCACCGGGTCTCGCCACCTCGTCGGGCTCGCCTGCTCCTGTCCCAATGGCTGTCGGCTGGGCGATCTCTGGTTCTGGGGGGTGTGCTGTCCCATCTCCGCTCGCTGTGGTCCCGCCGTCTGGGGCTGTAGGCTTTCTTCAATCGGCATACGCGGGCGATGTGACCCTTTTTGTCACAGTGCCGGCAAACTGCATCGAAGAATTGGCACTTGGATCTAGGGTGGTCACCTCCGCAACCGGCACACGCGGTCCCCGACTTACAACCCCGCCGACTGTGCTGGTCGCGTCCTGCCTGGAGCCGGTGGATTTCCTCCTCCTTGTCCGAAGTGTCGGAGGCGGAGTGGAATTCGCCATGGTGGGTGGTAGTTTCATGGTGACTTGCTTCTGGTTGGGCCTCGGTCGCCCGTCCAGGGTTGTTGTTCACGGTGCAGTCCCCGGCGTCCGGTCTCCGCATGCGGTTTGCTGACTGCTTGGTGGCCTCGGCTGTAGTGGCTTCAGCGATGGCATCGGCAAGGGTGATGTCGCCTTTGGCCATCAGCCAACTCTGTAGGACTGGGTCCCGAAGCCCGAGCATGACTCGGTCCCGTAGGGCCTCGTCCATGTCGGAGAACCCGCATAGTCCTCCTAGGTTCCGCAGCTCCACAACAAAGTTGCTGAGGCTTTCGCCCGACCTCTGGTCCCGCCGGTAAAACTTGTGCTGTCTGTTGAGGGTGGGCACGGCGGGAGTGTAGTGTTTTCGGAGTAAGGGTTCGAGGTCAGCCCAGTCCATCCCGGTGACATCAGCGGGTTTCGCTAGGGCTTTCACCATTTTGAACACTGCGGGCCCGCAGTGTGTCAGGAAGATGGCTCATTTCTTCGGCCCAGTGGCGTCCTTCATGTCACTGCATTCAAGGAACATGTGGAATCTGTCCGTGTAGGATTCCCAGTCCTCGCTAGCAGGGTTGAAGGGTGCGGGTGGAGCGATGCTGGCCATCTCGTCGGTCTTGCTTCCGTCGGACACGTGCTTGCTGGAGTTCAGAATCGGGATCCCACCTTCGTCGCCAGTGTCATGTCCCTCAGTAAAGAGACCAGGAGGCGGTGACTAGGTTTCAGCTCTTTATTGGTCCCCGGAACCGATCTGGCTCCAAGGGAAAAACAGCGGCTTTTTATTCCCAAGCCATGGCGGCCGCGGCTAATGGCATCACTTTGAATCTCCCGCGATTCATATCCACCAATCGCGGGAGATTCTTAGTGGGCCAATCAGCGCGGCTCGCTAAACCAATCAGATCGCCCCGCGCTTTGGCCAATCAAAGCGCGGGATTTCAAGAATGCTAATGAATGTACAGAACAGAATGCATTGTGGGAGATTAATCCATCAGGATATAATTTCAGCCAGCTGTGGCCGTGCCTTGTCTAGAGAGCATAAGGTTGGATTATATGCTTGCTATGAACAGGCATTCAGTCTGGCATCATTATTCTACTAGACAGCAGGACCTTGCAAAGTGAACCAACCATCCTCTCCTAGGAGGCCATTCCAACCCCCATGTGTTGCCTTTTTAGCAATTAAAGTGCCACTAGTACCACCACCACTTCTAAGGAATTTTCTGCACCAACTATGCTGTGGAAATCTCTCTCTTCAGCAGGTTGGGTGAGTATATTTCTTTCTGATAGAGCAGGCCAAATGGTCTTAGGTGGAAAGCCACATCCAGCTGTAGGTTGTATGATATCCATATTGCAAAACATGGGTAATTCTTAGCTGGTAGCAAACAAAGATTTCTGTATTGGTTGTAGAACATAAAATATAGAATATTAACAGTTGGTAGGGAAAGGGAAGGAAAATGGAAAATATATTGAGGAATGTGAATATAGAATGTGGCAATTAAAAATGGCTATATTATTACTAGTTTTTATAATTGGTTAAAGGGAATAAAATGGGAAAATGTGTTACAATGTAAAGAGGGTGGCAAGATTGAATTGACAATGAAAGGGAACAAATACTGGATAATATAAATTAAGATGAATTTTTGGAATGATGAATGGAATAACATAATGTGATAAAACCTGCAAATATGATGAATACAAGAAAATGTGCACAATCAATATAGAAATTGATTAAGAATATAGATCATATTATAAAGTAATGTATGAGAATATAAAAAGGAAAACTGGAATAGGGAATGATATGATAGGAAATTGGATAAGAAAGCTAAATATGTCACCTTGTTCATGTTTGTATTGGAATAGAAAAACCTGGAATCACATTGTTCACTCAAAGAGATGTTTAAAAAATAATTTTAAAAAATTGGGAAAAAAAAGAATAATAACAGTTGGAAGGGACTTTGGAGGTCTTCTAATCTAACTCCTCTGCTCAAACAGGTGTCCCTATACCATCTCAGACAAATGGTTGTCCAGTCTCTTTTTGAAAGCTTCCAGTGATGGAGCACCCATAACTTCTGATTATTCCATTGGTTGATTGCTTTAACTGTTCGGCATTTTCTCCTTAGTTCCAGGTTGCTTCTCTCCTTGGTTAGTTTCCATTCATTGTTTCTTGTCCTGCCTTTTGGTGCTTTGGGAAATAGTTTGACGCCCTTGTCTTTGTAGGAACCTCTCAAATATTGGAACACTGCCATTGAGTGCTTCTCTGGATTTTTACAGCCAAGAGCAGGCAGTTCAAATAGGATGATCATTTCTTTATTAATTTGTCTTATTTTTATATCACACAGTCCCAATATGATTGCGTTACTCTGCTGGCAGTGGAACCCATTGTGTAGGATGTTTAAGTAGGGGGTTGGACGCAGGGCTGAACGAACAAGGATGCACAAACCATTCAATTCAATATGTGCATAAATGTCTACATTTACTTGCCGTTCACACTCAGAATCTTAATCTGATGTGGGTGCCTGAGAGTGGGAAGCAAGTATCCCTTATTCTCACCATCCTATCTTCAAAGTAATATATGGAAAGTATGACTATGATATGGAAAAACTCATCAGCTGCTTGTTAGACTGTAAATATGCAACCTATACTTCAAAAGAAAAAATGTATTGGATTTCTAATTTTCTATGGTGGTTTAATGCTGATTCACTCTGCTTCTTTTCTTTTCCTTGGTGATGATTTATACAAACTGGCATACGAGAGGTGGCCAGATGCAAACCATGGGAACTCTCACATCTTCCCCAGTTCTATGGCAGAAACAGTATCAACTCTCAATTCTCCTCTTTTGAATCCAGTAACTAGAATGGTTAGAAAAATAATCCCTGTGATTTCAGCAACGGCTGCATGATTATTTTTTTAACTGCCAGGGTTCATAGCCATATATACATATACATATAATTATCATGACTTGTGCAAAACAGTTGGAGAAGGAAACAAACTCATGAAAACGTTTGTTTTAAGAGGCAGAAAAATCTGGATCCAGTTATGTCTGCTAACAACATTGGTGCAGGTAAAACCCTGATGCAAATATTTTTAGGGAAAAACTCTGAAGGAGTTGACAAGATATTAATGATTTCTTAGGCATTTTCAAACATCTTAGCTATGTCATAAATTTGGGGAAATGGTAGTTGATAGGATTGAGGAACATTTCAACAAATCTCTCCAAATTACCAAAAAAGTAAAATAATAAATTACTGATCAGCAATAAGATAGTCACTATTATATAGAAAACTCCAATGAATGCTAGTCAATCAAGCCATGCTCAAATGAGTTTTCCATTGACTTCTGATTCCTCAGTGGACTACCTCAATGGACTGCATGGCCTTCCTTTCTTCCCCAGATGACTCACACTGCACTAGCCTTGACAAATGTGTCCTCTGAGTAAATAACAGAATAAGAGAGTTGGAAGGGAACTTGGAGGTCTTCTAGTCCAATCCCCCTGTTCAGCAGGTGAAAACTCACAAAACCTGGAAGGACCTTTCCTGAATTCTTCTCTTTTCCCATTCTAAAGTACTAGTGTCAGGGCAGTCTTTTTATGTTTACCTTTCATTCATGTAAATATCTTCCATAAAAGAGGATGGGGGAGAGACAGAGACAGAGACAGAAACAGACAAACAGACAGACATACACACACAGAGAGAGAGAGAGACTCTGCTCTAGAACGAAAGCAAGCACCAGTTCCAATACAATGCAACATTGCTTAGATGACCAGCAACAGCACTAGTGAAATTACTCTCCTGCATTGCCCTGAAATGGTCAAACTTCCATCTCATCAAAGATGAACCTCACACACATTATCTTCAGATTAAATTAATGGAAGGAGACATTGGAAGGATGTTATGATAGAGAGAAAGCCCATCCAGGAAAGATAGCTGCAGTTTTAAAGGGTCTAATAAATTAAGTGACCTCACTGAAGTTTATATAGAAAGGAAATTTCCCATATTTCTGGTTTCTTTCATCATTATACATTATGCATGGCCTCTCTGAAGAGACAAATTGCCATTCTTTTCATCTGCTGATTCTGCAAAGAAAAGCTGGCTGTACCCTTGTTAGTTTTAAAGGAACGTTTCCCCTTGTATTTATAGCTCAATACAGCCACAAAGCCTATCTGGGATATTTAATTATACAAATATATTGCTGTTATTTCTGAATGATTGTTTCTAGCTTGCCGTCGATTACAAAGCAAGTAAGATACCTAGAAAACCACTGGGGAATGGGACAACATGCCACAGCCAACTCACTGCGGCCAACTCACCACAGCCAACTCACCATGACCAATTTGCTATGGGACAACTTGCCACATCCAATTCTCTGTGAGACAGCTAATTGCAGGACAATTTAACAATTCTATTTAATTATTAAAAAGAAATGCAAATTATTATTTTTTTGTATTTTTGTAAATTTTGCCATTCATATTTCAGTTTGTCCCTCCCTTTGCATCCTTTCTTTAATGATTCTGTTCCACCATTTCTTTGATATTAGTGTAACTCTTTTCCCACAGTCAGTTGTCCTTCAGTGAATTGGCTGTGGCAAATTGGCTATGGCAAGTTGGCCATGGTAAAGTTGACCATGGCAAGTTGGCTGTGGTCAGTTGGCTGTAGAGAATTGTCATAGACCCAAACCATTGATTACTACCATTGGTTACAACAAGATTTGATTAGGTGCCAGCTCCATGTGGCCAGGAAATGAAATGCATAATAGAATCCTCTCCAAAATTTCTCAGTAAAGCTGATCCTTGTCTACACATAAATTATTCTTATCTATAATTCCCTAGTTTAGTATTCCTGCATCTTCTCCTTGTTAGGTGATGAAGCTTCATTGTACAGCTCTTACTAATAGATATTTTCCCAAAAGTGTCTAAGAAAGTCACCAAGTTTTGCTCCATTGCAGTCACCCTCTTAAATAATGATAAATTCACTTGAGCATGGATTGGTTGGCTGGCATTTATGGGAGTTTTCCAAGAATAGTTACTTCCTTATTGCTTATCAATAATTTATTATTTTATTTTATTTTTTTGATTTACCCATAAATCTTACTTGATTCTGTGCTCTTTTCTCCCTCAGTTTATTTCTTTTGAATGCAGTTTTTTGGCTTACTTTTTAAATTGGTCTTCGAATAAAATAAAATAAACAGAATGAATTTAAAATATTTTTCAATGTAGCTTTAGGCAAGGCTGAAAAAGAAAATACAAAATAAACTTACAAAAACAAGCAAACGAACAAATATCTAAAAATGTGCCATGATCAACATCCCCCAACATGGAAAGGAGACACCAGACAGAGAATTAGATCTAATTGGCCAAGTTCCAGACAATGAGAAAGAGATAGAGAAATTGAGGCTATTTATGACCTTGCCCTCAGGACACTGCAGTTTTCCATTAAGACTAAACACATAACAATATATCAGTGCGACAAAGAGATTGTCTAGAGAATGAAAAGGAGTGCCATCCCAGTGTTTTGTAGCAGAGTCTTTGAGGCACATTGTGGACAAGGTCTGGTTGGAAATCGTCCAGTGGAGAGAAGACATCACATATTGAGGATTATCTAGACCCAGATTTCCTTCAGTGAACAGATGCGCAGGCCTGATGACCTTCTTCCAAATATACCTAGTTTAGTGTACTGCTAAGATTTTGTGGAGAATTAGATTCATTCCTCATTCAACTAGGGATTTTGGGTCTCTCATTCTCTCAGTGGGGATGAGTGGAGAGCTGTCCCCATAATTATCTACAGGGGACAAAAGAAGCGCAAGTGACAAAATATGTATCATGATGCTATGAGGCAAACCCCACAACCTCCCTACTTGCATTCCTAGTGTTCGGGTGCAAGTACAAAATAAAAGGAGGATTCAAGAAGGTAGCTATCTGGAAAGACGAGAATCTTTTTATAGCAGAGATATTACGACAGTGCTCCCCTTTCCTGCCCTGAGTGTGTGTCTGTCATTCAGGTTTGTCAAGGCCTGCTTAAACTGGTGCACCAGCAACCATTCCAGCCAGCCCCACAGCTTACCAGCTGGTCTCCTGAATTCCTGGATCTAGTCCATGACTGGCCTGACTCCTGGATGGCTCTGTGCAGTTTTCTTAGCAAGCTGATTGAGAAATGGTTTGCTTTTGCCTGCTTTCCAGGGCTGAGAGAGGGGGACTGCTTCAAGGTCACCCCCACTGACTTGTAACTCAAACTCACTGCTGCCAGTTTCTAGCCTGGCACCTTAATTATGATCATGATTTATCACTTGTAGCTTGTATGTTAACTGGGAGCTTATGAACTGGAGAAAAATTCCTTGTGTATTCAGTCACACTTTGCCAATAAAGAATTCTATTCTGTTCTGTTCTGTTCTGTTCCGTTCCATTCCATTCCATTCCATTCCATTCCAACTTTATTCTATTCTATTTTATTCTATTCTATTCTATTCTATTCTATTCTTACCCAAACTACTTCTCTTCTCACAACTGACTGTCAAGGATGAATTATTTCTACTTTCAGAAAAGAGTGGAAAAAAATGGAACACATCTCTCTTGTAAAAAGACTACAGGTAGTCCTTGATGTACAACCACAATGGAGCCCAAAATTTCTACTGCTAGGTGAGACAATTGTTAAATGAATTTTGCCCTATTATGAAACCTTTCTTGTCACCATTGTTAAGTGAATCTGGCTTTTCCATTGAACTTTGCTTGTCATGATATTTAAAAAGGCGACTCTTGGGACACAGGAATCATCATAAATATGAGCCAGTTGCCAAACATCTGAATTTTGAGCATGTAACCATGGGGATACTGCAATGGTTGTAAGTATGAAAAACAGTCAAAAGTCACCTTTTTCAATGCCATTGTAACTTCAAACAGTCACTAGACAAACTGTTGTAAGTCAAGGACTACCTTCCCATGGGCCAGTTGCTAACTCTCTGTCTCCAGAATCAATTGCACACACCTATCCCTCTGCCCCATGTATGGCTCATAGAGCTGAGGCAGAATATAAGGACAGGTAATAAATATGCAAATCAAACTCTGATTTATAGCAAATTCCGAGAGTGGCTTTCAAATGCCCTCGGGTTTGTGTGGAGAAAACCAAAGTTTACATTTAAAAACATTTTGAATATCATGAGATATTAAAATATTGCATGGGTTGAAAGTGGAGAGAGGGGACTTCCGGTTTGCGTGGCTTCGGAGCAGCAGGAATTCGCGACAGCTCGCGATTCCTGCTGGCTAGCTGCCGAGGTACCCCCGATCCAGATGGGTCAGGGGGTTATGGCTGCCCTGTAGGGACAGCTGAAGATAGAGGGGAGCCGGTTAGGGAGGTGGGGGCATCGCAGACCCCCCCCTTCTCCGGGAAAACCCCTTTTTCCCAAGGCGGTGGAGCGGCGGTCAGCAATGGCCGCCACGAAGAAGCCAGCAACCGGGTAAGAACTGTGCTGGAGGAAGTGTGAAAAGTGAAAGTTCTGTCTGAGCCGGGTCAAGTAACAACTTTTAAATTGCCTGGAATTGAGCTGCTTGTTGCTGGAGGATACATTGTATCCCTAAGAAGATCGAAAGCGGCGGAGAAGCTGTTAAAGGGAACTTTTTTTTTATTTTTTTTTTTACTCTCTCATCCCACGGAAAAAGCAGAAATATTTGGATGTATGAGACACTGAAAGTGGATTGCTTTGAAAGCTAAGCTAAGAGACAAAGGGATTTTTGGACATTGAAAAATTTAAGAAATTGGAAAATCTCTGCTGGAGGTATGGATTTTTGATTATTTAAAATTGTTATTGCAAGTGGGAAGGGAGAAAGAAAAATTGGAGCAGAAACTGAAAAAGGAGGAGACTGTCTAGAACGTCTTGGTGGATCCCAAAAGAAGATATATGGTAATTGGACCTCTTTGATCAAAAATTAATTTGGAAAGAGAAAGAGAAGAAGGAAGAAAAGTATTAACTTTTGGAACTTTTTTCTTTTTTTCCTTTTTTTAATTGCTTTTGATTGTCTTGGATTAAAAATACTTGTGGTTGTTTTGGAAAAAGTTTCCCTTTTCATAATGGCATTCTCTGTGGATGAACTAGAGATTGAATATCAAAAATATAAAAAAGAAGATACTTTGGGCGCTTTGTTCCAATTCTTAGAAATGGCGTTATGTTCCTTAGAAAAGTTGACGCAGCAGAAGGACTGGGACAAGGAAGAAGAGGAAAAAGAAGCCATCTTTGATGAACAATGGGTTCCTTCCGGAGAGGAGGAGAAAAAGGATAAGAAAAAGGGGTTTTTAAGAATTATAAAAACAACCAAAAGAGAGAAAAATGAGCGAAGAGATGGAGGCAAGGTTAGAAAACAAAAGAAAAGGAGCAAGAAAAGCGAAGGGAAAAAGCAAAGGGGTAGAAAGGGCAAGGAGAAGAATAAGCAAGAGAGAAAAGGGGGGAGGAGAAGCCTTAATGGGGGGAAGCAAGATTTAAAGAAAAAAAGTTTATTTAGAGACAATGGGTGAATTTAATTTAGACTAAAAGAGGGATTCTGGAGGGTATTTAAGAGTGTGTTTTTATATGTATGTATATTTAGAATAAAAAATTTACTATGTAATTTTAAGAATTTTTTAAACAGAATCCCAAGAAAGATTTATATGTAGTATTTTTAAGTTAGGTAATGTGTTATAGATGCAACTCCAATTGGTTTACAGGAGAAGTATAGTAAAAGAAAAAAGATGAATGGATGTTTGGAAATAGAACAGACAAAGAATGTTGTTGAAAATGGTAATAATGGAAGGATATATATGCTTTTTTTTTTTTGATTTTGTATATTGATAAAAGGCAATAAAATTTTAATTGATAAATAATTTGGATGGAAAAGAGAAGTAGGGATAAGATATGAAGTTAATATTATATGAAATATTGATATTATAATCTGGAAATGTTATGTTTTATTGGTCTATCATTATTATTTTTTTTTAGAAAAGAATTTATAAGCTGTTATGCCTTGATTTTGTGTGTATTGATTTTAGAAAACTGATAAAAATGGTTTTTATATATATATATAAAAAAGAAAATGATAATAAGATATAGAAGGAGACTTAGGTTGAATATGATGTTTGAATTTGTGTCTGTGTAAAGAGTTTTTAACCCGGGAACAGACAACCTTCAGAAAAGATCTTGTAGTTTTGTCTATGTTTTGTGTTTGTATGTTTGTGTATTATGCTTATGATAAAACTAACAAAATTTGTTTTTTATTAAAAAAAAAGGAAAAAAGAATCAATAAAACCTTGGAGGAATGTTAGATGAGAATAATTTAAACAAGTCAGAAAGAAAAGAATATGATGATTATAAAATGGATAAATATGGAAGAGAAATGAAATTGAATTGGAGTAAAGAGAAATAATGAGAAACTTGATGAAAGATATTTGCGTGTCCATATGGGGATGGGATAAATTGGAATTATGTTGTATAAAAATATTGTTTTGTTTGACTTGTAAGGATTTACAATATTAAGAGGTTTTATGTGTTTATGTATTTAATGGTTAATGATGTGTTGTTTTATCTTTAAAATTAATAAAAATTTGTTTCAAAAAAAAAAAGAAAGTGGAGAGAGGGAATAGCTTCCTTGTCGGTATTGCTGGAATGCAAACAACATCATGAATTACAGCAACCATCCGGCTGTAATTACATCCAAAAGTTCTACTGTTCATGACTCGTTCAACCTTTCTTTAGCACCTCTACATCATTCCCATTTAATTTTGGCTTCAGCCAAAACAAACAAAAAATGGTCAAAAAAATCTCTCTACAAAATCGTATTTTAAGCCATCCTTCGTCTTCCAAAACATTTCAACCTCTCATTTCTTTTATTTTAGTAGAAGCGTGTAGCATCCCATTCTGTGAAATGTCGACTTTCCCTCCCTCCCCATTTTTAAAAGCCCCACTCTGTGGAGCTGGTAAAAATATCTTGGAGAGAAAGAAGAAAAAAGAAAAGAACAAGAAGAAAGAAAGAGAAAGAAAGGAGGGAGGCTGAGTGGAGTCTGAACCTCTGTGGATTAAGAAATAAAAGAGGTACAACAGAAATGAAGGAATGAAGAAAAAAGCTGAAAAGAAAGAGTGTCAATATATACAGAAGCCTAATTTCTTTCTCCCCCTCCCTCCCTCGGTATTCCTTTTTTCCTTCTTCCCTCCTTTCTTTATCTTTCTTTCTTCTTGTTCTTTTCTTTTTTCTTCTTTCTCTTTCTCTCCAAGTTGCTAGGGAATAGGAAAGCAAGGCTCTTATTAGTCGGGGTCATTCAGAAACAGACCCTTCATGCAAATTATCACTCTAAGGATAAATTAATGTTTGTTACTGCTGCAACAATTGCTACTCTAATGTGAACTCAGGTTAAAAAGATAGAGAGGATTATTCAACTGATGCTAATAACGTGATTTTGTTTTGATTTTACTTGAGAAAAAATGTCAGAATTGAAGCAAATGTTCTCTTCCCATTGCAACAGTTCAGGTTTATTAGAATTGCTGTGAAGTAATAAAAATGAGAGGATCAGTTGTGTTCAATGTAATTAATGTTACAATACATAATTGGGATGAATATATGACCTCTCACAGTGATGAAAAAATTCACGACTGTGTTCAATCATTGTTACTGCATTTCTACTGTTTTACCCCCATATCCCTCAAAAGCAGTTTCTACATCGGTGCCAACTTAAAATGATGAAAAATGGGGGATCAAGAATTCATTTAATTCTTTACTTCATCCTGAGTTGCCACAGATCCTGACATGACAAAATCCCTTACCCCTCCATTTCACACCAAAAATAAATTTAAAAGGAGATTGTATCCTAAACTCTTCAGCTGTGTTACATCAGAAACCTAGGAATGAATGATGTGTTCCCCAAATCAACTGGACTAGAAAGCTCTAAATTACTTGCTTTTCTAGAAGAAAATGGCCATTCCTGAAATTAACAGAGTTCTTTGTGCATCAGTGATGTAGCTTTGCAATGTTGAGGTAAATTTGATGCTCTTTTGTTCTCTGTGCCAGAGCAAAACGAAGTCATATCTGGAATGAATGGAGATATGATAGCAATCTTATTTAAAATATTGTTACTTACAGTAGGTAATGATTTCTTCTATATCACCCTGAAAGGCTTGACTAGACCTAATATGTTGAAATCACAGGGATGCAGGCTCTGTGGAGATTATAAGGAAAAAAATGTGATGGTAAGAGCTGTCAATATATTGTCTGATGAAGCATGTTCCCCTTCCCTGGAGGTCTTGATAGAAGCTAGCTACTCCTATGTCCAAAATGTTTTAGCAGATCCTGCATCTGGCTTGACTAGATGGCCTGACAATCCCCCAAGCATTGTGCTTCTATGTACGAAAGGGAGAGAGAAAAAAAAGATGGATTTTGTTGGCAAACCCCACCAGCAATTTCACATTGAACTAATGAGCCTATCTATAGCAGGCCATTTAATTTCAGGTTTCCACTAGATAAACTACAGTGAGCAATGAAAGGTTCAGTCTACCAACACATTAATTACTTAAGAAGGCATGGGCGTTTAATTGTTCTGTTAGCTCCTGATTCCTCTGGAACTGAGGCCTGCTTTTTGGAGCTGGAACATCATACAGCTAATATAACTATTTCTCTGCTGCTAAGGAAACAGAAGATGTAGCTACTCCTGTCCTAATGAGCTGCTAGCGAGAGGGGGGGAGGGACTGACTAATCACTTTCTGTCCTCCAGTTCAGAGGTCAATGTTCCATTTGAGTTGAAAACGTGAAATTTTCTGGGGCTTTCAGTCTCTTTTAATAAATTAGTTCTCCCTCAAACTAAATTCTGAAGTACATTTCAAATCCAAGCTGTGTTCAGCTGAACATAGCAAGCTGATATTAAGTCATCAAGTCACTGCTTATCTTACTCCATTAAGTTAGTTATCTTAAAACATGTGGAGAACCCTATTCTTTCAACTGTGATGAATCAAAGGCTAAATCAGTGTTTTTCAACCTTGGCAACTTTAAGATGTATGAACTTCAACTCCCAGAATTCAAGCAAGCTGATTGGGGGATTACGGGAGTTGATACGCACACAGTGGAAAAGACTGGGTTAAATGGTTGATCTTTCAGGGCTGCTATAGCATTAGATGTTATGCTTTGGTGGGGATTGCATAGAAGTACCTAGAGGTTCATTCCCAAACTGTGACTCTCTAAATGCTTTTTGTAACCTAGGATCAGTGGTGGGATTCAAATATTTTTACTTCTGGTTCTGTGGGCGAGGCTTGGTGGGCATGGCAGGGAAAGGATACTGTAAAATTTCCAGTCAGAGGTTGCTGGTTCTCTGAACTACTCTAAATTTCTGCTACCGGTTCTTCAAAATTAGTCAGAACCTGCTGAATACCACCTCTGACTAGGATGTTCCTCCAGTGAAGAGTGCTGCCTTCCTCACAATGAGAAGATCACTATGACAGAAAGCAAAGAAGTTGTTTGCTTTTGATAACAAAAGAGCAGCAATCTAGAATTAAAGGAAGCAATACTTATCTTTCAAGTCAAGGTTTTCCCCAGTTTTGATTTGTTCAATTTCCTTGGATAAGCCGGGTTGATGATCTTACTCCTAAATCCCCGTCTTCTATAAGCTTTTTCCAAGTAGATAAAGACCCAGCCTCTCTACCTCAAGGTTGTCAAACTCCCGGGCCCATGGGCTGGATGTGTTATGTGCTGGCCACGCCCATGCCCAGTTTAGCGAAGGTGAAAAAAGTCCCAATATGTCATGTGATGCTACCGTGACAGTGTGAGTTTGACACCCCTGCTCTATACATAAAAACACACACTTCTACGTTTGTCACATGCTCTGTCACATGCTCTGAGGGGCAAAAGGAAGTTGTTAAAATGGCATGCCCTTCTTTCATATCAGGCAATGGCCTTAGCAATATCCATTCTCAGCTGCCATTTGGACCCCTTTGGTTTCATGCAGAAGCAGGATATATTATTCCTTGGTTGTTTGCAATCTCATTTCCCCATCAGTCTATCTTTACAATGGCCGAAGAACTGGTGCAAGAATATGATGCTTTTCAACAATTATCCCACTTTCTAGTATAGGAGGCAGAGTACAGTTATGTCTATCAGTTTGTGAGCTTGGCTGCCTCCTGATCAAGCTCTTCCCCTAGACCAGGGGTGTCAAACTGGTGGCCCTCGAGCCAAATGATTCACATGCAGGTCATGCCTACCCCAGCTCTGTGAATGAAAAACATCACAAAATGTCATGTGACAGCATGACACAGTGTGAAGTTTTTTTTTTATTATTACTATTTTTTATTATGCAATTTTCTTTGTTATATATAAAATTTCCATATTCACAATAACAGTGCACTGAGCATAATCTCTTTTAAGTTCAAATAATAAGTTTTATACACACAATAATTATAAGTATTATTTTCAAAATCGATTCACCATAGTCTTCACTTATCCTTATTAAACTTTTTCCATTATTTAATTAAATGGTCTGTTTGGTTTTCTCTATAGTCAGTTAATAATATCAAATATTATAAACATCAGATGAATACCACATTTATAATGTGATATTGCAAATTTGATACCCGTGCCCTAGACCAGTGTTTCTTAAAATGTGACCCTAGGACCCATGGGGAGGGTCCCCCCAAACTCTTTCAGAGGTCTGCAAAATAAAAAACAATTGCCAACCTATCTTGAAAAATGCCCTGCAAAGATCAAAATTATTCACCTATGTTTGTTGAAAAATGATCATATCAAAATCCTCTCCAACATTCACCAGAAGGAGTAGTAGCAGCAGCAGCAGCAGCAGCAAATGTTTCCTTTTTAAATTTTTAGTGGCAAATATCAATAAAATAATCCTTACAAATGAAAGCTCTTTTGCGGTCCTCCATAATTTTTAGAAGTGAGAAAGAGGTCTGTGAGAAAAAAAAAGTTTAAGGAATGCTACCCTTGAATTACAGCCTTTAGTAATCATCCCCAATTATTGAACTGGTGCTTTCAGATTCATTAAATTTCTCCCCCTAATTTTTGGCTAGCCTTAGTCCTCCCCAAATGGTCCTCTCTTGCAGCAAGCTTCCAAGTGTAGCTGCCAGTTATCTTTAAAGTCAGTTAAAAAAAGCTATAAATATCTCTAAAGTGCATTGGATATGGCTCTAAAGGCTGACCCTCTGCATACATCTTTCCCACCTAACCATCCTGGGCAGTTATTCTTTTCCTAAGTAGTTGGACAGTAACACAGCTCTAGGATGAGGCAATTACAGTCCATTTCTTTCTTAATTCCCCCCACCCCACCCCAATAAAATATTCACCATATTGGGCTCTACTTGGCATTTCCCAATGTTTCTCTCTACAGGAGTCCTTTCATTGATGTGCTGGGCAACCCAGCTAGTCAACCCTTATTTGTAGAAGAGCATGGGGGAGAAAGCTACAATTAAACAGATGCTGTTGTCCATGACTTTTTATAATTGCATTATCCCTTAATGCAACGCCTCAGCTTCTCACACTCAGGGAAATGTGAGGCCTAATGCTCTCCTATGTTCAGTGTGTGGTATTATATTCATTAATATTGAAAGAATGCATTTGCTGAATCTTATTATAATTTTTCTTTCACAAGGACCATCCATTTTACTAAATTATCGAAACTGTTGCAGCCTTTTAATAAAGAATAAATGTATACAGTTCACCATTAGCATTTTAAATATTCAAACCATATAGCTGCAGTAAAATAGCTTCTTGCCTTCAGGGTGACAATTACATTGCTGCCTTTTGGCTTAAGGGAAAAAGAATGTTTCTTATGATTAGACGGAAGGGCACCTTCTCCTTTACTCATGCATTGATTCTACCATAGATATTTCATACACAGAAGGCTTTAATGGACCGGTTTTGGAGGCCACAAGAGCTCATTTTTGGAATGAGAAGGAAGAAGAAGGAAAACTGAAACAAAACATGAGGACCTAAAAAAATGTCATAATAGATCAGATCCCATTCCACTACAACTACAAGCAAAGGAAAAGCACAAGAACAGTCTATATTCAGATTGAGCTTCAAAATGCTACTTAGCTAGGCAAGACAGAATTGGATTAATGTTTTAAATCGATTACTTCAGGAGTAATAGAAAACAACAACAAAATGGACACAACATTTCTAGGCTATCCTTTGAAACAGCTCAATTATGGAGGGACACTGTTGTGAATGAATAATACCAATAAAGTTATCTTGAGCTTGAAGTCAAGTGCAGGGTTCTGGCCCTGCGCTTCTGATTGGCTGTTAATGGCAGGATCGGATTGGTCCATTCAGGAGCATCTGATTGGCCATTAACAGGCCATTCCCATTGGTTAACGGAGCTAGCGCTCCAGGTTTGCTATTGGTTGAATTGTTAATAGTTGCCTATATAAGGAAGGCTATAGCAGCCCTCCAGTTTGAGCTGTCACAACATGTAAATAAAGAGTTTGAAGTTCACTGTTCTACCGGCTCGTCTCCATCATTCGCACCCATGCTTCAGACTTAACACTGGCCACGAGGATGGGATTGGATGACATCCGAGCCAACTAAAGACAACTAAGCACGTGGCTGAAGCGCACAAGGGCGGAACCATGTCCGGCGGCGTAGTACCACCCGTTCCGTTCGATCCAGCTCAAGAGGACTGGGAGTCCGATATGGATCATTTTCAAATATTTTTGGAAACAAATAATCTGAAGGATGCCACAACCGGGAAGAAACGGGCGGTATTCCTAACGCACTGCAGGCCGACGGTATTCAAAATGGCCAAGGCATTAGTGAAACCGGCCAAAGTGAAGGCAAATTGTGAAGGCAGACTGGGACATCCTCGAACCGTTGCTAAGGGCCCACTATGCAGCAACCGTTCCAACGCTCGTGAGACGACACGAGTTCTATCAAAGGAACCAGCGGAAAGGAGAAAGCGTCGCCGATTTCGTTGCAGACCTCCGGAACTTGGGAGGCCTTTGCGATTTCACCGACCTAGAAGAGGCCTTGAGAGACTGAGTAGTCCTCAGGCTAGATGCTCTAAACATACAGAGCAAAATAATGGCAAAGGGCGACATCACCCTTAAAGACACCACAGCTGAAGCTACAGCAGCAGAGGCAACCAAGAAGTCGGCTGCTCAACTACGCCGAAATCGCGTTCCAGCACAACCACCGGCCAGCGAAGTTTCACCTAATGCAGAAGGGCCGCTTAAGATGGCCCATCATGAGGACCTCTCTTCGTCGTCAGACAGCGACGAAGAAGAGGTCCATCGCCTGTGGTCCGATCGGGACCGATACCCGAAGTTCCAGCAACCATGCGCTGGCTGCAGGGCCAACCATTACCATTCTGATTGCAAATTCCGCGACGCGCTCTGCCACGAGTGCGGAAAATGAGTCCACATCGGACGGGTCTGCCGAAGCCTCCTCGGACCCAGCCAGACCTCGAAAGGAACCAATCTCCACCAATCGACAGGGAATCGCCCTGTAAGGCGAGAACCAGTAAACCACTCCTACAGAAACCGACCCATGAGTCGTCTAGCGAGACGGGAAGAGGCCCACTAAACACTCACTTTTGGCCATGCCTCTTCGCTAGACGCTAAGAAAATTCGAGTCAACGTGAACATTGAAAATCGGCCTTGCCAAATGGAAGTTGACTCGGGATCGTCACTTTCAATGGTCTCATGAAAGACCCTCAAGCAACTCATCCCCACTATCCGGCGCCAAGACCTTCAATTCCAACAGCTCGTGTTGAAGGACTACCAGGGGAACCGAATTCCAGTCGCCGGATCCAGTCAAGTCCGGGTCACATTCAAGAACCGCACGGCGTACTTACCCCTGACGGTCATCGATAAGGACCGGCCTAGTCTGTTAGGCCTGCAATGGTTTGCACCACTCGGCATTGAAGTGGCAGGCATTAACTGAATCGGCGGCAGTGACTGGGAGGAAGACCTCGCCCACGAATTCAAGGACGTTTTTGAGGAAAAGTTAGGCGAGTACAAGGGGACCCCGATATCCTTTAGCCTTAATCCAAAGATAACTCCCATCCGCCGGTGGTACAACACCTCCTCCATTCCCTGGGGGGTGGAAAAGTCTTTGTTAAACTAGACTTAGCTCAGGCTTATCAGCAACTGCCGGTCGACAAAAAAACAGCACAGGCACAGACTATCGTGACACACCGAGGTGCCTTTAAGTGCACGCGGCTCCAATTCGGAATCAGTGTAGCCCCAGGGATCTTTCAGAGCCTAATGGAGAGACTATTGCAGGGGATCAAGGGCGTTGTCCCCTATTTTGATGATGTGCTCATTACTGCCCCCACTCCAAAAATCTTACGGGAGCGTTTAAGACTGGTATTACGAAAATTCCAGGAAGCAGGCCTGAAAGTCAAAAAAAATGAGTGCAAACTGTATACCGATCATGTTGAATTCTTAGGTACTTAATTGACAGTCAGGGTATTCACCCTACCGATAGCAAGTTGAGAGCAATAAAAAACGCTCCCAGACCGCAGAACAAGACCGACCTCCAGGCGTTCTTAGGCCTCATCAATTTCTATAATGTATTCTTGCTGCACAAGGCAACTGTCGCTGAACCATTACATCGTCTATTAGATAAAAAAGCAATTTGGGTATGGGGTCACAAAGAAGAGCAGGCGTTCCGTAATGTGAAAAAACTACTGACTTCGGACGCCGTACTAATGCAGTACAATGAGACTTTACCAATAAACATTACATGTGATGCATCGCCCTTTGGAGTGGGCGCCATTTTAAGTCATGTGTTACCTAACGGTAACGAAGCCCCTGTTGCTTACTTCTCAAAGACGCTCTCGAAAACCAAGCGAAATTACAGCCAGATCGATAAAGAAACCCTGGCAATCGTATCAGCTGTTAAAAGATTTCATGGATACGTGTACGGCTGGGTTTTCACCATTGTAATTGACCACAAACCATTGCTGGGTATCATTGTTGGGGATAAGCCAACTCCCTACATACTTTCTCCCAGAATGACCCGCTGGTCAGAATTCTTGGCTGCCTACAATTATCGGCTTCAATATCGTCCCGGTAAAGCCATTCCCCACGCCGACGCGTTGAGCTGTACACCGCTCCCTGAAACCATCAACGATCCTGCACCAACGATGACAGCGTTGCAGATCGAAACACTCCACATGCCGCCATTAACTGCCCGTGACATCACGAGAGAAACAAAACGCGACCCCATCTTGGTGCGAGTCTTCACATGGGTGGAACACGGATAGCCATTGGACCAAGTACCAGACGACTTTGCACCATTCAAAAGTCATCAAACAGAGTTGTTCTCGCAGAAGGGCTGTATCATCTGGGGCAATAGAGTCGTTATCCCAGAACGACTCCAACAGGCACTGCTAAGAACCTTGCACGATGGCCACCCTGGCATCATGCGCATGAAGGGCCTCGAACGGAGCTACGCGTGGTGGCCAGGCATCGACAGACAAATCGAATCGTGGGTTAAAACTTGCAAGGGATGCCAAGAAGTAAGCAACGCTCCACCAAAGGCAACACCAACCGAATGGGAGATGCCGCGGGGACCCTGGTCCCGCATCCATCTGGACTTTGCTGGGCCGACCAAAGGCCACACGTTTGTCGACACCTACTCGAATTGGCTTGAGATTCACCGAATGAGCAACACGACCACTGATGCGGTCATCAAAAAACTGGAAAGACTTTTTGCAACCCACGGATTACCAGACGTTCTGGTATCCGACAACAGGCCCCAATTTACCGCGCTGTCTTTTGAGCAGTACCTAGCTGACCGCGGTATTCAACATGCGCTCACTTCACCTGCGCACCCTGCTGCCAACGGTAGGGCTGAGCGCATGGTACAATTCGTCAAAAAGACTCTCCAAAAGATAGACTACGACAACATCGACGAGAAAATCAACCGGATCCTTTTTCTGCAGCACATCACACCTCACAGTGTCACCAACAAAACTCCCGCCGAGCTGCTAATGGGATGAAAGCTCTGCTCCCACCTCGATCAGTTACACCCAGCCTACGAACCGGAAAAGCCACTCGGATCCAGAGGCCGATGCCGTACCTTCCAGGTAGGCGATTTAGTATTCGCTAAAAACTTATCGGGCGATCCGCTGTGGGTAGAGGCGACCGTAATCCGCGTAACCAGCCCAAGATCATACCTCGTTCAGTGCCCTGACGACAGACTTTGGAAGCGCCACATATATCATCTACAATCGTGGCTACCGTCTCGCACTTCCGAACTCCCTTATGACCAAACTGAGGGTGGGGGGAGATACAGAGGAAAGCGAATTACAATTAGAGGGAAACCTTTTTGAAGAGACTGATAATGGAACTGAAACATAGGAACCAGAGACTGGGGTGAGTTCACCTCAGGGAGTGGCCGGTGATATTGGTGACGATGGGAACGCGAACTCGGAACCAGAGGTACCCCCACCGTTAAACAACGATCTACCTGAGCAGAAGTGCAGTCAACCGCCAGGCACCTTGCGAAAATTGTAAAGACTAATAAAACAACCATCCTACCTGAAGGACTATGTAACCGCGCCCCATGGGCAGAAGCCGGGGGAAAGAGGTGTTGTGAATGAATAATACCAATAAAGTTATCTTGAGCTTGAAGTCAAGTGCAAGGTTCTGGCCCTGCGCTTCTGATTGGCTGTTAATGGCAGGATCGGATTGGTCTGTTCAGGAGCATCTGATTGGCCATTAACAGACCATTCCCATTGGTTAACGGAGCTAGCGCTCCAGGTTTGCTATTGGTTGAATAGTTAATAGTTGCCTCTATAAGGAAGGCTATAGCAGCCCTCCAGTTTGAGCTGTCACAACATGTAAATAAAGAGTTTGAAGTTCACTGTTCTTCCAGTTCGTCTCCATCATTCGCACCCATGCTCCAGACTTAACAGACACAGCTCAGCGACAGAAGAAGCACCCATCCTAAAATCTTCTCTTAAAAAGATCTCGACTAATGTTGAAAAGATCAGGTCTAACTTGAAATTGACTGAGAAATCACCAAGAAATCCCAGGGCTGTAGGATGGACGGGAAAGTTTTACCAAGAGAAGAAAAGAGAAGAAAAGAAAAAAGAAAAGAAAAAGTAGATTTGACATGAATTTGGCTGAGAAATTACCAGGAAATTGCAGAGTTGTAAGATGGATGGAGAAACTGCACCAAGAAAATCAATCAATCAGAAGAATATAGTACCAAAATTTGTTGCAAAAAACAAACAAATCTGAATCATTTATAGATACTGTATATCGATATATTCCTGAGGAGTCTAGCTTAAAGGGATTCTGCTAAAACAGATTATACTCTTAACAAATATTTAAAAAAAGAATCTCTTTGTCTGAGATGCTGTAGAGCAATAACCAACTAAAGCAAACAATTTTGAACCAGACAGACTGTTCTTATGTTCCTAAGCTACTTCTAACATAGGTATAACAAGGGAGAGGAGACAATCCACTTTATAAAGAAATCTGCTATAAAGAAGATTATCATATTCAGTGCTCTAAGGAAATGTTAGCACAAAAATATAAATGGAAATATATACCAACGCAGGTGTTTTGACAAGTTGTATACAAAAAGTTATATATTAGAAGTAATTGTATTAACACTCAGATTGTTGCTTCAAAATATGCTTCTATTAGAGAATGTTACAGATGAGAATGCATTTACATTTTTTAGCAGTAATTTTAAAAATTGCATACAAAGAATGACTGGAACTGAGTGATACATAAAATTTGTGACACTGACATGGATCAAATTTATGACATATGCATTCTCAAGATCAAAGTTTTCCTCTGATGTCTCATTTCCAAGTATAGTTGATTAAGGAAAATTAATTGCAGAAGGAAACAAAAGGCTTGTAAACATACTTACTAGGAATTGACTCTCATTGAAAACAATAGAAGCTCAGTAAATTGTTCTATTCTTCTATTGTAAAACCATTGTTGCCCTCTATGGGACAGAGATACAAATATGGATATCTGAAATTCCATTTTACTTCTCAAATTATTTCTTGAAATTCATATGCAGCTGGTTTCTTCAAGCTGCTATAAGGCAATTATGGCTCTACCATCATAATAGATTTTAATTAGCTAGGGGAATATTGTTTTTTACTGTGACACACTCACCCCCATAAAACTCTTTCAGCATAATAAAAGTTTTGTGACAGCTGCTTTCAGATTAAGTATCACCTGTCCATATTTCTAATCATTTTTGAAAGTAAAGTTTTTTTTTCAACTTCAACATAAAGTTTGCATTTATTTATCTAGATGAATCATGAATCAGAAAGCTCTAATTAGTGAATATAACTAAGCATGTATTTGATTCTATAAATAAGCTAAATAAATTCATCTGGGATTTCTCTAAAAAACTGTATAGAGTTTTAATAACAATTGAAAAAATGGAGCAATCTTTTGTAGTATGAGTTGCTGGGCATTGGATGGCATAATAATAATGATGATGGTGATGAAAAAAGTACTTGAAGTCCAACTCACTGGAAGAAATACCATCAAGGCAATTAAAGCCTAGGAAATTCAAGTGATTAGATGCATAGATGGAATAGGGGACTGGACCAGTGGTGGGATCCAGCCAGTTCGCACCAGTTTAGGTAAACCAGTTGTTAAATTACCCATTCCCCACTGTCAAAGTGGATCTTGGGCGCTGTGCTGCACTGCAATAGAGAAACGGACAATGGAGCGGCCGGCGCAAGGGAAGGAGAAGACCACTTTCCCTCTTTCTTCTCCCTGCTCCTCCTCCCCCCCCTCGTGCTGGGCACTCCGTTGCCTATTTCTCCATTGCAGCGCAGCACCCAAGACCCACTTTATAGCAGAGGAGTAATTTAACAACTGGTTCACCCAGGGTAAGGTTGGCCATTGTTGGAGGCTCATCCCGCATGTGCAGCAGAGCTGAAGGATAGAGATGGGCCACACTTTCCATGACAGCCAACCCTGACCCTTGGCAAACTGGTTGTTAAATTATTTGAATTCCACCGCTGGACTGGACACAAGCAGAACTAAAGGCCCTTGATAGGAAGATTAGAAAAATAATGAGAGTAAATCAAGCTTTTCATTCTCGGAGCGTCATTTGCAGACTTCACTTACCAAGGAGAATAGGTGAGTGTGGAATGTTGCAATTACATCAGGCAATTAAAAAAAAGGGGGGGGGGAATGGCTTTGGAAGAATATCTGAAGGGAAGGGAAGGAGATACACTGAAGCTAGTATATCAGAAAGGCCTATTGAGTATTGAACTAGCTTACAAGAAATACTAACAGAAAAAAAACAGAAAAGAGGCATGGGAAGATAAAGCTTTATACAACCAGTACATTAAGAAAAAGTGGTAGGAAAAGCAGATAATAACAAGACCTGGCAATGACTAATAGTAGGATAGCTGAGGAAGGAGCCTGAGGATCTAATTCTGGCTACACAAGACCAAGCCTTAAGGACAAATGCATACGAGGCCAGAAATGAGAACATGGCCACTGACAGCAAGTGCCATCTTTGCAAAGAAGCTGAAGAAACAGTGCCTCATCTGGTTAGCTGCTGCAAGAAGACCACATATGCTGATTACAAACAAGGTATGACAAAATAGCAGCAATGATGCCTTGGAAGACCTGCAAGAAATATCATTTGTCTGCAAGCAAGAAGAGATAGGATTGTAAAATAGAGCAAGTAATAAGAAAATGAAGAAGCTAATGTGTTCTGGGACTTTCGAAAGAAAGCAGATAGGCACTTGCCATGGTAACAATCTAAACTTCACAACTGTTGATAAGAAAGACCAAAAAAATTCTGGATAGTGGATGTGGCACTACCTGGAGACAGCAGAACAGAAGAGAAAGAACTGAAGAAGATAACACCATACAAAAACCTGAAAAAAGAAATAGAACAATTGTGGCCAAAGCAAAGCAAAGCAGTACCAATAGTAATAAACACCTTAGGTGAAATTCCAAACCAACTGAAAATCACTTGGACACCATTGGCATTGACAAAATCAATGTCAATTTAAAAAAATTAATAGATTAAATTGCAAAAGGCAGCTTTGCTCACAACAGTTGCATCCTACGACAATATCTTTAAAACCATCAAACATTAACATCTGCCCATTCCAGGTCCTTGGGAAGGACTTGATAAGTGAATAAAATGCCAAATCCAGCCTGAATATCTGGCTGACTGAGCAATAAATCATAATAAGAAGTACCTTGATGTTCTTGTGGATGTTCGTCTCACCACACTGAATAGCTATCACATTCTGTCCCACAAACTAGCTCATAAACATGTCTAGATTGCTGCATAATCCCACCTTCTGTAATTAAGGTTCAGTGTGTTACATGGATTAAATAATAACATCATCATGACTCAGCTTATCCTAGGAATGCTTTCTGTTTAAATGCTCAATACACACATGCTCCCTAAACATCACAGATTTTACACACTTATTCTGATCACGACCAGGCACTGCTGTGGAGAGAAAAACAGGAAGAAAGGTTCACTGTATCACAGTAATAATGGCAGTTTGTATATCAAACAGCAATAGGGCTGTTGCTGAATTCAGTTTGAATATGGTGTTTGTCTCAAGGGTTTTTCCCCCCAAATACAGTATAGTGGAGCAGGAGCTCTACTGTATACAGAAATCTCTCCAATTCTCTCCTCTGCACCATTTTTCCTTCTAAATTGTGCATATTTCTCCAGAAATCTCCCTGGTTTCTTCAGTGGCTCTAATTTTTCTATGGTATTTTTCTTGTTAGCTAATCCTCTGAATCCACCAAACACATCAACAGGATTTTGTACTGACACTTTTATCAGTATTGAAAAAAATGAAATATTGAAAAACAAATGAAACTCTGAGCAGCATTCATTCAGCCCATCAGATTGCTTTGCTTTTCCTTTGTGAGGTCATCCTTCATGATGGTACTGAGAGGTAGATGAGTTCACAAAGGAATAATAAATAAAATCTTAGGGTGGGCTGAATGAAAGTTGCTCACTCACAAGTTTTAATCTGTGTGCGCGTTGACTAGTGGTAGCTTAGATCAGATTTTGGCTTGAACTTTTCAGTATTTATTTGCTTGCTTAATTGATTGCTTATCTTATTTAATCTACTTGTTTACTTAGATACACACAAGTTTACACACAATATTTATTTGTTATTTATTTATTATATTTATTTATCATATTTATTTATAGTATTTACTTCTATTTATTTTAGGATTAGTTTAGTTTAAGGCATTAGGGATAGAGACATTCCTATTCTATGCAGGGAAATTCTTCTTCAAGGTAAGAGATTCTCTTATTTATTTATTTACCTGTCAACTTTCATGTGTAACTCTAGGGTTAGTTCAGGATCCCAAATTCTATCTGCTTCTTTGGCAATTTCTTTAGGAAATGGTTGAAAAAGTGATGGAGCTCAAGACTTGGGCAGAAACAGAATTGGTTGCTCCTGATGGATGATAGGCTCAGGACCTGGTTAGGGAAGTGCATCTTTCTTGGTCTTTTACATTTCTAGGGGCTTCAGTATTATTCACCAAAACATCCTGGACTGCTTAAGGGTAGGATGTTGAGAGCAACTTGCAGTGATTCTGCTGCTTCCTGGGTTGGTGGTACCAGTTATGGGAAATAAAGGAGAAGCTGCAATTGGCTAGAGGTAAAATTCAGCTGATGTCCTGAGGGTTGTTGCATAACAATGGTTAGTGAGTGAGGGTCTTCCTGCTATGGTTAGAGGGACATGAAGATGAACTAGCTGATTTGATTCACTCTTAACGCTCTAAATAAGCTGAGCAAACTGGGATCCAACTGAACTTTTGTTGTTATTAATCTTTCTTTCTTCATAACTGGGAAAATCTACCATATGTGTATTTTTTTAAAAATCCAATTGGCCTTCTGTGTCTAGAATCCTTTCTTTCAAAATTGAGTTGATTTTCTTTGACCCCAATAGCAACAGACCACCTAAAGAAAAGCCTTGGAAGTATAATTTCCCAGAAATGCATTTTTTAAAAAAGTCTGGAAGAAGACATTGGCCAACCACTGATTTTTGCTGCCACAAAAATTAATGAAAGCATGGATGTAGTCACTAGGATGTCTCCCTCTCTCTCCCTCCCCATCTCCATTAACTAAAACAGTGTTTCTCAATCTTGACCACTTGAAGGTGTATGGATTTCAACTCTTAGAATTCTCTCACTAGCATGAATTCTGGGAGTTGAAGTCTACACATCTTCAGGTGGTCAAGGTTGAGAAACACTCAGCTAGTGACACTAAATTTGGCCCTAATTATGAGATAGGTTTTTATAAGAAAAAGAAAGATTATGAGGCAATGCTTGGTTTTCTGCCCTAATAATGTGGCACAATTTTATTGAGCAGAACAGAGGTTGCCTTTATGCATCCATATTATTGACCATCTAAGTCCAAGCCAAGTCCAAAAACATGAGAGAATTCCTGTAAGCCTGGTACTCTGACAAATTGGCCATCATGAGACACATAGACATAAAGAATAATTACATACTGTGCCAAAGAGACAGTCAACAAGACAAAAAGGGAACAAAAAGACCAAAACACCTCCCCACCAGAACCAACACTTAGATGAGCATTAACACCAAGACAAACATCAAACCAACAATCAAGAAGTAAACAATACGCCAATCAAGGAAGTGAGCTGAAAACTGGGCTACCTGCACAAAATTCGTGTTTCCTCAGAAGTACAGGCTAGAGGCACAGTGTGTGCTGGATTTCCTTGTTTGGTTATACATATATAGCTTGTCATGTTCAAATCTGAAACATTTTGTTCAACGTAAATGAGGAGTCATATTGATTTTGACTTCTGGAAAGATGGCAAAGCAAGTAAGCAAAGATGATCAGCTTCTTTGAAAATCTAATCCCAGGACATTAATCCCTTAACATGTGGACCCCACCATTTTCACTTGATGCAGCATTGCAAATTGAAAATAAATTCAGGGATTACTTCTTGCAGTGCTATTTTTTAATCTATTGTGTAGAGAATTAGAAACAATATACTTTAAAAAATAGGTTCAATCTGGCAAATTGTATAGTCTATAGAAATCTGCTATTTTTCTCTCACACTGACTTCAGTAGAGACACACCCTCTCCCCATAAATGAACAAAGAAATAAATAAAATCCTAAGAAAATTCAGTTTTAGCTCCTATATTATCAGCCTAGTTTAACTTTACAGAAAACTATCTACAGTCTGGTCATGACCTTTATTCATTCCATAACTTTGGTCACAACCCAATTTGGTTGTGACCTGAACCTATTTTGGAAATTTTGCAATTACAAAAAAAAAAAAAATGGAGCAGAAGGGGAAATTTATATATACTGGTTGGGAGGTTGGCTGTGTTGTCATTTCTTGATTGGTTGATGGAATTGATGTTTGCAGATTGGCTGGCTTTTTCATAAGAACATGTGTGGCTGTGGTATTGGCTGTGTGTCTATCAGCCTCCGTGACCTGGGTCATGGGCTGTAATCTCCTGGGTCGTTGGCTGTGTTGTGACATCCTGAGGTTTTGTGGTGTAACCTCCTGAATTCCATGATGTGATATCCTGAGCAGGTGGCTGTGATGTGACATTCCAGGTTTTTGTTTGGCTCCGAGTTTGAGGCTGGGATATGTGTTCATGGCATGTGACAGTTTGCTTGGTTTGGGGGTCGGAGTGTGTGGCAGCTGATGATGCAGCCATGTTCTGGTTTCTGGACAGTGGTTGCTTTTCGTCTATGGGGTGGGTTTGGGTTTGAGTCTGGTGAGGGAGATTGGTGATAGCGTCATGGGTTGTTTTGGGTCTGGTGTTGGTTTTCGTGGTTGGGACTCATTTGTTGATAAGGGCTAGTTTCCAGATGTCTGGAAGGTGGGAGGTATCATCCCATATATTCATGTTATGGGGGTGTTTCTCTATTTCGATGGCTTCCCTGATTATTCTCTTGTTGAAGTGTTCAGTATTGGAGATTAATTTGGTTCCCTCAAAATTAATTTCATGTCCTGTGGCTTTAAGGTGCAGGAAAAGGGAGGAAGTATTTTCTTCTTTTCTGACTGCGTTCTTGTGTTCTGCGATGCATGCATTTATTCTCTTGTTGGTTTGTCCAATGTATGTGGCTGGGTAATTGTTGCATGGTATTTCATAAACTCCTTGGTTTTCTAGCTGGATCTTGTCTTTGGGATTTCTTAGGATGTTGGCTATTTTTTGGTCAGTGCCAAGACTGTCCTGATATTGTGCCTGTGGAGAATTTTGCTGATTTTTATCTGTGGTGACTCTGATGTAGGAGAGGAGGGCAATACTGTTGTCCTGTTCTGTATCTCGGTTTCTGGGGGATGTCTGCTTTAGGATTAGGTTGGTAGGATTAGGATGTCTTTGGAATCCTTTGAAAATTAATACGTCACTGAGAGTGTGTAATTCTGTTCTCAGATGGTCTTTGTCAGCTAGGCATTTGGTTCTGGAGATGAGGATCTTGGCTACAGAGTTAACCTGTGCAGGGTGGTGATGGGACTGTGCATTTAAGTAGCAGTTGGTGTGTCTTTTCTTCTGGTGGATGGTGTGTCCTAGGGAGTCATTGGGTTTTTTGTAAATTAGAACATCCAGGAAGGGAAGTTAATTGTTGGCTTCTGTTTCCATGGTGAATTGTATTTTGGGGTGTAGGCTGTTGAGGTGTGTGAGGAAGTTGTCCAGTTTTTCTTTCTTTCATCTACATATCTGAGCCAGAGTTTGTGTTTGTGTTTGGATTTGTCTAGAGCATTGGTTTCAAAGTGTTCCATGTATTGGTTAGCGATGATGCATGAGAGGGGTGATCCCATAGGAGCTCCTTCGATCTATTTGTATCTTTGTCCATTGTGGATGAAGTATTCGTTGGTTAGGCAGTGGTTGGTCAGATCTAGGATGTGCTTAGGGGTGTTGTATTTGTTTTGGATGTCTGTCAAGCCTTCTTTAATAGGTACTTGGGTGAAGAGGGATATGACATCGAAGCTCACAAGTAGGTTGCCAGGTTGTAGGTTTTGTTTCTTTATTGTTTCTATGAAGTGGAAAGAGTTTTGTACGTATGAGGTGATGGATTCTGTGTAGGGCTGGAGTCGTTTGGCAAGAAATTTGGCAAGATTCTGTAGAGGTGAGCCTATGGAGCTGACTATGGGTCTATGTGGTGTTCCTTCTTTGTGTATCTTGGGGAGGCCATAGAGTTTAGGGCATCTGGATTATTTTTCTCTGGGGATGATTCTTTGCTGGATCTCTTCACTGATGGGGGAGGCTTTTATTTTGGATTTGGTGGGTTTTTTCCAGGTAGGTGGTGGGGTCAGTATTTAGAGGTTTGTAAGTGGGGTCTTGGAGTAGGTTGGATAGTTTGGATTGGTAGTCCGATGTGTTCATCACGACTGTGGCGTTTGTCTGCTGGGAGAATGATTATGTTGTTGTCTTTCCTCAAGTTGGTGAGTGCTTTTTGTTCTTCTCTGTGTAAGTTGCTTCTGGGTGGACTGCTGGAGCAGAGGATGCTGGTGACTTCAAGCCTGATTTTATTGGCTACATATGGGTTAATTTTGGTTAGACTAGCTTCAACTCCGCATATAATGTTTTCAGTGGGGATGCATTTGGGGGCAACTGCAAAGTTGAATCCCTCAGAAAGGACATTGGTTTCTGCTCTGGTGAGGGTTCTGTCTGATATGTACAGGACACACTATCCACCAGAAGAAAACACACACCAACTGCTACTTAAATGCACAATCTCATCACTACGCTGCACAGATCAACTCCATAGCCAAGACCTTCATCTCCAGAACCAAATGCCGAGCTGACAAAAACCACCTGAGAACAGAATTACACACCCTCACTGACATATTAATTTCCAATGGCTTCCAAAGAAACACAATTACCAACCTAATCCTGAAGGAGACACCCCCAGAAACCAAGATACAGAACAGGACAACAGGACAATATATATATATATTAAATAAAATTTTAATATAGTTTCTTCCAGATCACAATTTTGAGGTATCACAGAAGAATTATAAAGATTATATATATAAGTTTGATATTATTTTTAAAGATCTATTTAGAGCTAGAGGATTCTTTATAGATTTTTAGAAATAGAGGGAAAGACAACAAAATAATTATTCTCAGCAGCTTCATCTGTAATCAGGATCGCTGCTAAAAATCTAAATCTACCATACTTTGTCCCAACTATAAGTATTAACATTTTCCTTAGAGGAGGCATATATAAATTCCATTGAAAACATGAAGATGCTACAGTGGAAGATTGATAATAGATTGAGGCAGTTACCTTGCTTGTCAAAAAGTGGCTTTATGATCCATGCATTTTGCCAGAACTACTGCGAAGGGCTTTAGAAAAAATGGCTGGAATGCAGCCAAAGTGCATGGTAACTACAATAGATGTGACTCCAGGCACTCTATGATTGTATCCACACTATGTTGGCTAATACTTAGTAAATTTGCCTCTTCCGGTTGGTTTGTCCTCAATGTTAACAAATGTTTTCTTTTGGCAGGTGTGTCTGGACAAATACTGACAACATCAGAGACCAAAGTAAGTAACCAACTATTTTGTTTGTGTGAGAACCAGTAGCAGGAGTGGGGATACAAAGGCAATCCTCCCTCTGCATCACACCTGACCCTTCCTATTTAAGGGCCAGTCTTAAATTTCAGTGATCTTGGTGGGTTAATATGTAACGTATTTTGTGAATGTTGTTTAATAGCACGTGTTTTTCCATTAAAATACAGAAAAAAAGTGGATATAAGAACTACGGTCAATGCAAGAAAAGGAGCTGGCAGAAAAAGATACCACCATAAGAGCTGTAAGTCATTCATTTCCCTTACCATGCTGTTTAAGCTTCTCTTTTTGTCCACGTATTTATATTATATGACTGATGTTTGCTTCTTGTAATTTCTGCATCTGAGTTGGAAGAGGAGAACAACCATTTAGCCAGCAAATGGCTCAGCTTATGAGAGAAAAAGCTGCAAAAGAAAATAAAAGACAATCCAGAAAATGAGCATTATTTTAACTTAACAACATTTTAATTGTTTTCATTCTAAAAAGAAAAGTGATTTATTTCAAGTTAAGTTTGACTGTACAAATTCTAGTTCTGATGTGTTTTTTTCCCCAGGAGATGCTGACAGAAAGGAAATGGAGTACGAGGAATTAAGAAGTAAAAATGAAAAATACCAGAAAGCCATCAGCAGAGTGAAGACTGCTAGTAAGAAATGGTAGTAAGAAATCAAAGCAACCTCTTTGAGTGAGATTTTATAATGCATTAAAAGTTAATTTTGATTGTACTTTACCTATTTCTTTTTATAGGAAGTCTCAAAAAAAAAAAACTGAGACAAAGAAAGAACTGGTAAGGGCTCGGGAGCAGGCAATTGATGACATCTGCTCCCAACTTGTATCTCTACCTGTCCGGGGAAGACCAAAATGGTAAGATTTGTCCTTCCATTTCTTGGAGAGAAATAGACATGTTTCAATTGATGACTTGCTATATGGGATGCGCGGAGGCCAAAAACAGGGCACGTGGAGGCCGAAAACGGGGCACATGGGTGTGGCGATAGGTGATGGCAATCCCTGCAGACTGGAACAGGTGATTGTCAGTGTTAAGCCTGGTTTCCCCAACCAGGGTTAGGGAGACAAGCTAAACAGAATGTGCAGCTTAGTCAGATAGGCACACAGATGAATGAGTGAGCTAAGCTTGTATGTTTATTAACATACAGTAAAAATGACAGATACGCTTGTGCTATCAAATATATAGTTTATTCCATTATGAGTTCATAGCATAGTCAAAATAACAGTCCAATAGTCATGTATCATTTAGTCAGTCCATTCAGGGATATTCAGTCAGCAAAGTCCGTGTTGAATACCCTATGTCAATTCACTTACAAGTCTGTCCTTTGTTTTCTCTCCCGTTCGAGCAATGCAGACTTGTTTCCTTGCAGTAATCAGGAACCATCAAAGCCAGAGAGATAGCAAGCTGCCGTCTTGCTTCTTTTAAAGTGCTTTCACAACCACTCCCTTAATTACTGTCCCACAGTTTAAAGTTGCAGACACTTTAACTTAACAAACTATGATTACATATTATTATTTACCTAAACCAGTTAGGGTAAAACAATGTTATCCCTAACATTCTCCCCTTTTAGGAAATAATAATAAATATAACTATTTACATCTTTAAATCATATTTGTTACAACTTTCTTTAAACTTAGTTACTCCTTGAGCTTTTGTAAATTGGTCTGCAATGTTTTCTTCTGTCATGCAGTATTCCAATTTAATTAGCCCATTCTTTACAGATTCTCTAACATTTAAGTATCTTAAATCAGTATGCTTTGATCTAGTTTTTACAGCAATACTAGTAGCTAATTTTATAGCTGCTTGATTATCCTCGTACACAATAATGGAATCTTTTACAGTTATACCCATGTCTAATAATAACTGTTTGTACAAAATCAAATCAGTGCATAATAATGACAGACATGAAAATTCCGCTTCCATCGTGGACAAGCTAATATGCTGTTGTCTGATTGACCTCCACCCTATTAGTGTCTTACCAAATAATATAGCCATTCCAGAGGTTGATTTTCTAGTGTTTATGTCAGTTGCAAAACTTGCATCTGCCTAGGCACTAAGACTCAAATCACCCTTTGGCTCTATATACAATGCAGGGTGCATTGTTCCTTTAAGATATCTTAAAATTCTCTTTAATGATTGCCAATGACATTGATGTGGAATGCATTAAATCGTGCCAGCTGATTAACGCTATAAGCAATATCTGGCCTTGACCAATTGCTGATATATGATAAGCTACCAATCAAAGATTGATACATGGACTTATCGAATTTGGGACTCTGAGCATCAGTTTGGCAAACTTCCTGACTCATTGGAGTCTTTGCCGGTTTATAGAGTTCCATTTTATACGTTTTAATTAATTGGCAAATTTTATCTTCTTGAGATGTCTTAAATCCATTTTTTGTTTTGTTAATTGTCAATCCTAGATACCTTTTAATCTCACCTAAATGCTTTAATTTTATCTTTTTGGCTAATAATGATATAATCTCATTAGCTTCATTATTAGTCTTAGTTATCAAAGCAATATCATCTGTAAATAATAGCAATAATGACACTGTTCAATTATTTTCTCTTTTAAACACACATGGATCTGCTAAACCAGATTTAAATCCTTTATTGTTTAACTTTTTCACAATATATTGGTTCCATTCATAGCCAGATTGTTTCAATCCATAAAGACTTCTTTTGAATTTCCAACAATCATGACTATTTAATTATCTTTTATACCAACTGGTTTTTTCAAATATATAGTGTGCTGCAATGGTGCATGCAAATAAGCAGTTTCTACATCTAAATGGTTAATGATATAGTTTTTCTTAGCTGCCCACACTAAAGCTGTTCTCAAGGGTGTTGCTTTAAGACTTGGTGCAAAAACTTCATCATAATCAAATGCAGTTTGATTAAATCCTTGAGCTACCAACCTAGCCTTATGGGTAACAGTCCCATTATTTCCTGTTTTTACTTTGAATATCCATTTGCACCCAATGGACTTTTCTCCTGGAGGTAATTTGGCATCTTCATATACTTTCATTACCTTAAATGAATTTAGTTCCTTTTCGATTGCCTTTTGCCAATTCTCCTGATCCTTAGCAGGAAACATCCTAAGTTCATCTACACTAGTTGGAACTTTAGTTACTTGGCAAACTATACTTGCTTGATACCTATCAGGTGGTCTAGTTACATGTGTAGTACGTCTAGGTATTACAGGACTTACAGGTGGACTTTCCTTTACTACCTGTTCTTGATTATCTAACTCTTCCAGATCAACTATTTTCTCTTGTTCTGGTCCTATTTGCTCTTCATGGACTTCTTGTTTAATTGGACTCTTCTTATAACTAGTCTGATCTTTCTGCCTTTTGTAGGGTTCAATAATTACATCATTATCTAAATCTTGCCTCTAATCTATTCCATCCTACATGTTCTAGGAATTTAGCACTAGCACTGCAGTAAACTCTAGATGTACCTGGTTCCCAGAATCTGTAAGATCTATGATTTGATTCATATCCTACAAAAAATAATCTTTTAGCTCTATGCTGTCCTTTGTGTCTAAGTTGTGAAGGGATATGCATCCATGCTGGTGCTCCAAATGTGTGCATGTAACTTAAATCAGGTTTCGTACCATGCTACAGTGTGAATGGTAATTCACCTGTTGTTGAATTAACAACATTATTTAATATATGATTACCACACATTATTGCTTCTCCCCACAAATTGTCAGGTAATCCTGAATCAGACAACATAGTACGTGCCATTGACTGCAGTGTTTGGCCTCATCTCTCTATAAAGGCATTATGTTGTGGCCTATATGGTGCAGACTTTTTATGTTGAATACCTAACATCCTAAGTCTACTCTGGAATTTATTATTTGTAAATTCTGTACCATTATCTGTTATAAGAGTTACTAATTTCTTTTTAGTTTTCCTTTCAGCAAATTTTATCCAATTAAAGAGATTTTGATATGTTTCAGTTTTGCTCTTCATTAAATAGCAAAACCCATATCTAGAATAATGGTCCATTATACTTAATATGTAACGAGCTCCTCCTACACTTGGTTTTTTAGGACCTATTAAATCAGCAAATACTACCTCTAAAGGCTCTTTAGTAGTAAATCCATCAACTCTATTAGCAGGTGTAACCCTTGCTTTGCTTTGATTGCAGGCATTACATTGCAAATACTTATGAAAAGGTTTCAAACTTATTCCCTTAGATAATTCAACAGTTTTCTTAAGCATTTTAAAATTTAAATGCCCTAGCCTTCGATGTAACAAGTGAATACATTCATCATGAGGTTTCTTATTTTCATAAATTGTGTTAGCCACCTTTAAACCATCATCATTTAACACATATAATTCACCTCTTAAAGATGCAGTAATTTTCTTATCTTCTTTCTCAATTATGCAGTTATCTCCCCTAAATGTAACTACATATCCTAGTTTAACCAAAATTCTAACTGAAATTAAATTAAACTTAAGTTGTGGTACATATAACATTTTTACATTCTCTTTTATAAAAGAACAATATGCTATACCTTGACCTTTAGCCTTCAGTTTCCAGCCATTGGCTAAAGATATCTGCTGTGTACTCTTGGACATTTTAATAAAATGTTTCTTATCATTAGTTATACAATGTGATGCTCCACTATCAACTACCCATAAATTATTTTTTACAGCTCCGTTAGTATACATGGCTAACTCTAAATTTTTATTTTTCTTTTGATGACTTTTTGTATTCTTGCCAGCGTTCTGGCGCTTTGCCTTTTTACAAAATCTTGCCAAATGTCCTCTTCCTCCACAATTAAAACACTTTTTAATTGCGTATGCAGTAGGAGTTTCATTATCTTCTTTTTGAGGTTGCTGCCTCCTTAATTCATCTCTTTCAAGCCTTCTTCTGGCCTCTTCAATCAATCTGCCAGTTATATCAGTTAAAGTTAGGCTTTCCTTTGGCAATATTTCAAGTGAAGTTATATAGTTGTCATAGGTTTCATCGAGGGAAGATAGTATTATATAGACTTGATGTAGTTCAGAGAAAATAAGCTCTTTCTCGTGCAGTTCTTGAAAAATGCTTTGCATAGTTTTCAAATGACTCAGCATATCACCATTCTTATGGAGATGTGTACTGAAAAGTTTCCGTGTTAGATTTATGTGAGCACCAACACTATCTCGAACATAAATCCTCTTCAGCTTCTGCCAACACCCAACAGCTGTCTTTTCTCCGTGGATATAAACAAGCTGCATATCAGTTATGGTTAAAGCAATAATGCAAATTGCTTGTTCATTTTTATGCATAAATTCTTCTATCTTTAATTTATCTTCATCATCCTCTGGATCCCATTCTTCTACGTTTGGTGGATTTTCAATTATGTTCCACAAACCTTCTCTTCGTAGAAGCAGACTACATTTCATAGACCATGATACATAGTTTGTTCCATCCAACTTGGATATAAGGGACAAACTTTGTAGATTGACTTGTGCCATGTTTTCTTATATGGATATAAAACTATAATTAATAAAACACAGCTGTCTGTTTACTGTAATGTATAACAACACAAACTCTCACTTTTACATAAATCTGTTTTATCCTAGTTAAACTGACTTTGCAGCCTCTGGGCCCATAACCAGTGTTAAGCCTGGTTTCCCCAACCAGGGTTAGGGAGACAAGCTAAACAGAATGTGCAGCGTTAGTCAGATAGGCACACAGATAAATGAGTGAGCTAAGCTTGTATGTTTATTAACATACAGTAAAAATGACAGATACGCTTGTGCTATCAAATATATAGTTTATTCCATTATGAGTTCATAGCATAGTCAAAATAACAGTCCAATAGTCATGTATCATTTAGTCAGTCCATTCAGGGATATTCAGTCAGCAAAGTCCGTGTTGAATACCCTATGTCAATTCACTTACAAGTCTGTCCTTTGTTTTCTCTCCCGTTCGAGCAATGCAGACTTGTTTCCTTGCAGTAATCAGGAACCATCAAAGCCAGAGAGATAGCAAGCTGCCGTCTTGCTTCTTTTAAAGTGCTTTCACAACCACTCCCTTAATTACTGTCCCACAGTTAAAGTTGCAGACACTTTAACTTAACAAACTATGATTACATATTATTATTTACCTAAACCAGTTAGGGTAAAACAATGTTATCCCTAACAGTCAGTACTCTGGGAGGCTGACAATCAGCTGCTCATGCTAAATCCAGCTGTGCTGAAGTTGACCAGGTTGTTTGCTATTGGCTACAAGGAGGCAAATTGCTGGGAGGCAGAGGCAGATTTTTTTCTTGTTTTCCTCTCCAAAAGCTATGTGCATCTTATAGTTCAGAGTGTCTTATAGTCAAAAAAATATGGTAATACTAAAGTATTACCACATTACTTGGTAAGATAGATAAATGTGAGGATAGACAGCATTACCACCAGATGGATTCATTACCAGCTGACCAATTGCATTCAACACTTCATCCCTAATGAAACTTCATCTAAATTAAGAATGCAGTGGGGTATCTAAAGGCTCAGTACTCTTATCACCTTTGTTGAGGTATTCCCTGTTAGGAGAATGAGTGCACTCAGGGAAACGTAGTGAGGGTAGTGTTGAATTACACACAACCATCATACAGATACACTGAATAGTAAAATGTAAGTTTTACTTCCAGTAAACAGGTAAACAAAGTCCAACAAACAATACAAATCATACACAGTTATAGCAGGTAGTATTCAATACAATCAGTCCAGGGATAATCCAAAAATGAAGTCCAGTATAATAAACAAAGTTCAGTAAATGAAGTTTGCTAACAGTTGCAAGACTCACAGCAATCCAACAGAATGACGATCAGGCAAAAGGCAATAGGGAAAATGTAAGAAGAGAGCAAACCAGGTTTCTGGCTCTATTTTATGGCTGTTGGAGAAACCTCAGCCAATCACAATTACAGCATTCTCTAAAAGAAACAACAGTATTAAATGACTATCCTGGTTTATATATTGCCAACCCAACTGTTAGGTGACTATTCCTAACAACCTTCATAAATGATTTAGAAGAAGGAATAGAAAGGGGATTCATCAAATTTGTAGACAACACCAAGCTGGGGAAAATAGCCAACAATTTAGAAGATAGTCTCAAGATACAGAAGGCTTTTCACACACTTGAATACTGTGCCCTCTCCAACAAAAATGCAATTCAGGGATGAGAAAAGCAAGAGAAGAAAAGTCAAACATATGAAAGGACTCTATCGAGTCTGTCCCAAAGACCTAGAAGATGATCACTACAAATACCTGAGCATCCCTCAAGCTGACAACATCAAGCACACTGAAGTCAAGAAAAAGCCTGGACATGAATACATCAAGAGTGTGAAGAAGTTCCTAAAGTCCAAACTCAGTGGAGAAAATACCATCAAGGCAATTAGTGCCTGGCCAATTCCCGTCATTACACACAAAGCTGGAACAATGGACTAGACTCAAGCAGAACTAAAGGCCCCGGACTGGAGACCAGAAAGACAATGATAATGAACCATGCCCTTCATTCACACAGCAATGTTGACAGATTCCACCTACCAAGGAATTGGGTGGGTATGAAATATTGCAAGTAGCTCAGATGACTGAAGAAAAAAGAGCATTGGAAAATTATCTGAAGGACAGTGAAGATATACTGAAGCTATAATATCAGGAAGGCCATTGGGTATTGGAGACACCAAACTGGCCTACAAGAAGGTACATACCTATACCTGTGGTATATTGCTTGAATTATTAACTGGACACAAGCTCACCTAGATAATTTCAATTGAAAGTTAAGAAAGTTAATGATAATTTGCTAAGCAAATACATTTATTTGGTTATATTAATACATTATACTTGCCCCACAGAAATGGAGGCAGTTTCTAGAAATTCAACAGGGACTGCTAGGATGTTGTGCCAGAAAAAGGGAGATAGATGAAGATGTAAGGTTGCAGATATTCCCTGGAAGGCATTCCCAAATGCAGTGAAATAACTAAGGGGAGAAGTCATTTTTGGATATGCATGCTGACATATGAATGTGTGTGTGTATTTTTGTGCACTCTTGACCCAGCACTGCATGAAGTCTTCATGAACCAAACAAATTTCCCCTGGTAATGGCAGTGTTAGAGATGCCTATATATATATTGCAGGATATGCTCTAGGTACACTCAATTTTGTTGTGGATGAGCACAGCCAAGATAGTTTAGCAGCTGCTCTGGTTTTGTGGAAAAAAGATACATTTGTTGTCTAGCTTTCTCCCTGGGTTGCTCAGAAAGCTTTCTGTAATATAGGTTATGAAAACTAAAGTAAAGTGAAAAGAAGATGAATTAGTGTGCTTTCCCTACAATGCACAACAGCAGTACTTCGTGTTGAAAACCTATTTTAACATCCACATTATTTATTCAATGCTTTTCCATTCTTCTCCAAACTGCATCATTTTATTTAGTACTGGAACAGTAATTTTTAGAAATAATTAAACTAATAAAACAAGACACAGGCATATTGTATCTACTTGAAAGAGAATAAAAGAGCAGCCAACCAATTTTTTTAAAAAATATGCTAAGTGCTACATGGTTTAGAAATCATGCCTTGCCACATACAAAACTTTCTTTAAAAGCTAAGTGTTGATTAAAGGACATAATGAAAAAGTACAAAGCTAATAAGTGCAATGACTGGAAAAAGGCACATTTCTTATTATTCTACCACAATTAGCTGCCACACCAACCAAAGTTTTCTTTCTCTGAACTTAGTTTCAATCACAATTTCTTTGTTCTGACCTAGGCTTCCCAAGATCATGAAGCAGACTCCTCGTCCCAATAAAACCCCTTTTATTTAGGTTAAAGGGAATTCCTCTCTAGCAAAAGTCCCAGCAAACAGTCTTTCATGAGATTTCACAACTGCAGACCTTTATCAGGTGTGGAAAGTTGCCAGGCAGATATCTTCCAAATGCCACGCTGTAACAGCAATTACTTGGCAAGAAGTCAGGAACAGATCTTCACCCTAATGAATTGAACTAATTGTCTCCTGCAAACACCACTCCCCTTTCGCTCCTCTTTATTCCCGATGGGAGGGGCCATTCACTGTCCACCTGAGCCTTCCCGAGTCGATCCTTGTTCTTTAACTGTTCCCTTCTCCTGGCAGCTCTGCGCATGTGCACACTGGGAACAGGCTCCAGCTGTTCTTCTGCCCCACTTATCTCCGACTCCAAAGGCAGTTAATAACTGTCAGATGGCTCTGGCCCCATCTCTGCTTCTGACACAGAGCACTCATCCGAGCCTTCTGCAGACTCCAGGACTGGCCCATGTTCCTGCCAACCTCCTCATTGTCCGAATCTGCCACCAGCTCTGCTGGCCACTGGCGGGCCACAACATCCTTTTGTAAATCAGATCTATTTAATTTTTGCTGATATTGCATGTTTGATCTCAGCTGGCAGGCAGAATATTTGGGGAAAATCAATTGAAAATAATTCAGCACTCCTTAATCACCCTGAGCATAGATGACTTTTTTTTTTAGTCTGAAAAAGAAAAAAATAGATTTGCCCCTTCTGAGGTTCTGAAATCTGGCTTGTGAGCCTTGCATGAATAACTGCAGGGGAGAGGGGAGGCACACGAGTTAAAAGCATGAATTCCTTGCATCAGCCATTCTGATGCAAGCACATAAATTCCTCAGATCCTTGATTCCTTGGTCACCTTGGGATTATTGCTGTTTGCCTGGGAGGGTTCTGCTTTGACCAACTAAATCTGCCCATGAAAACAGGCTATTCCAAAGGAAAAGCTCCCTTGACCTTTATAAAACTCTTATTTGACGAACAACGCCTGCTTTGCAACCTTTTCAAGGATGCTAAGAGGCAGTCATACTATAAATGAAACCATACCTACCAGGGATTTCTATATTTTGTATGGATCACTGAAACAGCATCTAGCTAAAATAAGGGTCAAGTTATTAAAGCTTCCTCTACTGAATGTAAAGCAGAAAGGCTTCATTTTCAGCTCAGGATTAGTTTCTTCCTATAGAATGTTATCTAAAATTATGCCTCATCTTATTTTCCCATTATGGTGGCCATATTGTTTTTTCTAATGGGAAAAAAAAATCTGCTGAGATCGATGCCATTTGGGATGGAGGAGGGTGGGAGGAATGGTTTATATTATTATTATTATTATTATTATTATTATTATTATTATTATTATTATTATTATTATTATTCTCCCTCTCTCTCTCCCTCCCTCCCTCCCCCTCTTTCTCTCTCTCATCCTCCCAAAATAGGGACAAATTCAGGTGTGACCTTCATTTTAAGCAACCTGCAAAAATTAAAACAATATGTGGATTAAAATAGCTCTTTCTTTTTGAAATAGGCACTTTTCTGAATGTTCAGTCTTTGGTTCAACAATTCCGTGGAAAAAGAATTGGGGAAACATTGGGGAAACTTGCAGATGTGAGGTTAAATTAAACCAACACTTTTCTCCTTATTAAATGATGCAGACTAGCATGAAGTTTGGACCAAATCGAACCAAACTTGATCAAATGCATGAAAATGCCCTGGATATGGTTCATCTGGTGATCTCTCATACTTTGTGTTTTGTTTGGAAAACGTCATTCCTGAATTTTAGTGTCAGTCTCTATGGAACAGTAATTAGAACAAGTCTATAGGTTTACGTGCTAGATGGCTAATATACCAACCAATCATTTTCTCTTTTACAACTTAAGGGAGATTCAAATAAATGTGCAGATTTTGTAGGGGTGAAAACAGATCTTCATGAAGCTATTTCACAATTTCCCAGAGACCCTGGGATCTTACACCAGTAATATATATCCTACACCAATAATGCAACATTAGGTAACCCCCAACTTCACATAATGGAACTGATAGTTTTGACATCAGAAGCTGGATGTCCTAAAAATGGTGTTCTATACAGTATTGTTTATGAGAATTTCTGGTTTCATATCTCTTATTTATTTGATTTCTTTAATCCTGCTTTTACTATTTTTATAAGTAACTCAAGGCAGAGCATATCTAATCCTTCTACCACCTCCTATTTTTCCCGCAACAACTAACCCTGAGAGGTGGCTTGAGCTGAGGAAGAGAAATGGCTGGTCCAAAGTCACCCAGCCAACTTTCATGCCTACGTTGGGACTAGAACTTACCATCTCCTAGTTTCTAGACCAGCACCTTCACTATTAGAACAAAACTGGCTCTAATATAAACCCAGACACCATGGCTTCAACTCCTGCTACTTTTTTCTCGCTCCCACCCCATCCTGTTTATTTAATCCATAGTTGGATGACACTTTGCCCCCTGAGAGTTACACTTTTGTGTCATAAGGCTGCATGGACAGCATGCAGTACATATCATATTGCACCCCATCACACTCCATTCCACACAAAAGTCCCTTCCCTGCCTTCCTACTGTTCAAAACCATTCTCTCTCAGATGTACAGCAATCACCAAAGCTCTTTATTGGTAGATGAAGGAAGCACTAAGATGTTATCGTTCCTCCCATCAATGGCAAAGTCAGATGCCGTTGGCGCAATGGTTGGAAAGCTGTACTGCAGGCTACTTCTGCTGACTGCTGGCTGCCAGAAGTGTGGCAGTTCAATTCTCACCAGGCTCAAGTTTCACTCAGCCTTGCATCTTTCCAAGGTCAGTAAAATAAGGATCGAGATTGATGGGGGCAATAGGCTGACCCTGTAAACTGCTTAGAGAGATCTGTAAAGCACTGTGAAGCGGTATATAACTCTAAGTGCTATTGCTATTGCTCCATTTTTGCTGCCATCAGCCAAGGACACCCAGCAAATCTCACTTGCAAAAGTGCCCATTTAGTAGCTGATAAGCCAGAGGTTTGGCAATGCTATCCAGATTTTAGTGGCAAAGCAGCTCACTAAAGGCTTTCTGGGGGCTGCCTATATTCTGAGCAATGCCAGAATCAAGCCTGAATGAAGTCATTTCACCACAGTGATTTAGAGTTATCTGATCAAACACTGGGGAGGAGTACAAGCTTTTTACTAATTCAGTGATGAATGGATGACTTACTATAAGCATCTAAGTGAGAAAATGGTCAAAGAATTTTAGGAAAATGCAAATACTTTTGTCATGTTTGAATTGGTTTATTGCATGCATTGCTCTAGGATGGATTTAGAAAGAGAGAAAGAGAGAGAGAGAGAGAGAGAGAATCGGCATTCTTGCATTTGTTTTTTTTAAAAAAACATGTAAGTTATATATTGCTTTGAAGCCTGCAGTCCTAACCACCATCATTATTGTCTAAACAGGAGGAGGAGGTGGTAATGGAATTGAAGAGACAGCAGTAAGTAAAATGTCCCTTTCTTATCCAACAAACATCATGATATTGTGCTGGTTTCAAACACTATCCTTGTCCATTAAACCTTCTTTTCTTCCACCACACTGCAATTTATTTCTCCAATTGAATTATCCTTCCTTCTTCCTTTTGCTACAATCCATTTTTCAGTTTTGGGTTCAGCAACTCAACAAGAGATTTCCTAACACAAGTTCTCTGGAATGAGGTTGTCTATGTTTCCTAAAATGTTATTACCAAAGCATCTAAAAACATGCCTTTGCAAATTATCCAAGTTCTGGGAGACTCAAAGAAAGAGACCATCAAAGAAAAACTGGTGGGTTGGGGTTTTTTTTGCCCTATATTGAGAAAAGTGTGTTTTTCCTTGCTTTCTTCAGGTAGAATCAAGATGACATGTGGCACACCCCCATGGCTGCAAAGTCCATTTAATTCAGCTCAGTGTTGTTTTTACTGTCTTCTAAATGGGCAGCTTTTCAGAGAAAGCAGAGAGAAGGATAATCAATAAAAAAACAGAGTTACCCAGTTCACAACATAATCTAGCCAACATTCATATACAACACAATCTAGCCATGCATTCTCTGCTAACAAATCACAATCAAACTTGTTACTATAGCACTATTTGGAGATTTTGGGTCTAAAACTTTATTCACGGACTGTTCCTGCTGAAGAGAAGAACATCGTTACAAAATTCTTTTCCTTCTGTGATGCAGGGACAAAACGTCTATCATGAAAATGGGGTAAATGGGGAAATCCAAGTTTGATCAAGGTAGGGAAAGAAGGACCAATCGAATGCTTCTTAGATTTACACTAACCAGGCTCTTGCTAGTGTTATTCCTACCAAGGGTTTCTTGAACTCCCAATCAAGATATATATTAAAGCCATATTGGTCATTCTCACAACTACAATTAATATTTTTACTTCCCAGGACTGCTTTTAACCTAAAGAGAAAGAAGAAAAAAATAACTGTTTCCTAATCTGCTTGGAATTACAGCATCTTGTTCAAGGCTACAGACCTGTGCTTTCCGAATACAGCTTCAACATTTTCACCAAACAACCCACTCTGTCATTTTAATCCTTCCTGCTGGGCCCTCCCTGGCAGGTTTCTGCTGCTTCCAAGGATCTTTTCTCTCCTTGGGCCAGGATTTGCACAGGATCTCCAGTTCACATAGCACAAATTCAACACAAACAACCTCCTCCATGGCCTAGCACAGCGGCCCCCAACCTTTTGGGCATCTGGGACCGGTTCTGTGGAGAGAGATATTTCTGTGGACTGGAGAAAGCCTGGTTTCATGTGCTGCCTGCATCCCACGGATGGGGCTTCACTTGTTTGAGCAGCCCAGTTTCTGGCATGCCACAGATCATCCCAGTCCACGGATCAGGGGGGTTGGGACTCCTGGCCTAGCAGGAACCAGAATGAACTTATTTTCAAATAAATAAGAGTTTGGTGTCCTAATTCACTATAAGGTAGTTCATAATGGGAAAGAATGATGCAACCTTTCAGTCGGTTTTGTTTTCAATTCCCTGTTAAAATACAATGTGAAATGATTCATAAGTTAATACCATACTTCAAAATCAGTCTTCAACAAATCTCTTAATCAAGGGTCCCATGGAATCAGTGACAATTAGCTCACATTGCAAATGGCTGAAGCATAATGAAACTAATAATCTGATTATTAAGATTTAATATCGAATAGAATAGGGCAGCCCTACCTGAGTTGCAGGTTGGATGACCACCTAATGGCAGCAAAGGGAGCTTTCTCAAACTTTATACCATCTAGTAATTATCTGGACCAGTAGCCTGGATATTCAGATTCAGCTTATCAGAGTTGGAAGGGACCTTGTAGGTCATCTAGTCCAGCCCCCCACCCAAGCAGGAGATCTTACACCATTTTTGACAGATGGCAGTCCAATCTCTTCTTGAAAGCTTCCAGTGATGAAGCTCCCATGACTTCTGATATGATACACCCAAAGTAGAATCCAATGAAGTCCAACTTGCTGACAGAGCAACTTCAATCCCGAATGCTATACAAACACCATTACCACACCATTACAGCACCAACAATTGTTTTCACAGTGGTGTAAACAGTTCTTTTTACAGTTTGGTTCTCCACCTCTTGGTGCTCCAGTCTCTTCAAGCCAACACTGAGTGATGGAAATTTCCACAATGCCTAATTTCTATTAGAAAAATCAAATTGTATCTTCTTGCTTCAGATCAATCAAACTTACATTCCAACAAGTTTATCCTGTGCTGGTAAATGTTTGTTTGTTTTTACTGGAGACTCTCCTTGCTTTCTATGTAGTGTTTCATTCTGCTGAATGAAGCAATTCTCAGAGTACTGCAGCGTAAATTCAGTGCCAGAAAAGTAAACACAGATGGCTAAGGCTTCATTTAACTTCTTTATAAACACAAGTAAAATTTTACAATACCACTTGTAGATTTCTTCAACATGGAGCAAACTCAAACAAACAGACATGTTACAGGTTCAGAGCAGAACAGCAAATCAACTTCAGCAAACAAGCAAGCAAGTTAGTTTCTCTTTCACTTTAGAGCTGAGCACAGAGCAGAGATAAATCATGCCCAGATTCTCTCTTTAAGTTTCAGTCCTCAATTCAGCTCTTGTTATTAAGCTCTATTCCAGTTCATGAATATACTCTGACAAGCAAAAAGTCCTCAACTTCAATTTTAGGAGCCTCCTCTTCCTCACTGGGTCAACTGCTGTGCAACACTCTCAGACTTTGCTGATGCCACACAGGGATCCCTAGAATACCACCACCAAGTTTGATCTGCAATTCTGATTTGGAGCCATGGGAGCTCTTCAATGCACTTTGTATTTCAAAAATTACCTTTCCTTTCAAACCAGCCCCACAGCAGTTGAGAAATGTTTTGCAAGCCATCAGACAAATGTTCAGAAATATAAGGGAATAAATGCTTGGACTGGTACATGCATTGAAAAGGGAAACTATTTTATCCTTGCCTCTTTCTTTTTCAGTGAAAAAAGAGAAAAAAAATTTTTTTTAATTCATAGAGCAGCGAAATCTCTAGGCATGCCCCATGTAGCAAGGGACCAGTCAGAAAGTCCACTGACAGCTTGGCATTCTCTAGGCCCAGTCTTCACTTATCTCAACCCTGACAAAAATTGTCTGAAGATCTCTCTGGATGCCAAGGTCATAGGCAACTCTAGGCCAAAAAAACATTTGGGATTCACAGATAGTGCAGATATCGTAGAGAAATCACACGGCAAATTATTGGCAAATGGGAAGGCCAATTGGGAAGGTAAATTGGGGTACAGAGGGCGAAGAATTATAGCCCCAATGCATTCCTGAGCAGAAATAAAAATTGAATTTACAGGAGAAATGGTTCATGGTAAAGCATATTTTTAACAAAATGAAGAAAAAAAATCTTTGAACAGGTGCATGTTTATAAATCCCTCAGGCTATATTTCCCCCTTATTTCAAAACTGGAATGCCTTGTCTTACAAATAATAATTATTCATTTTCCCAATGGAGACCCCAATACACACACACACAAACCCCAAGTGTGCTGACCTATGCGTATTGTAAATATACTGCAATTTAGCAGAACAGGTAAACATTAGGAGAAGGCCATTGGTGAGATACATCTCAAATGCAATTAAATAAAGAAAAGGGAGCTGTAAACTAGTACAAAGGCTTAGCCCACTTAAAATTAACACAGGAAGATCATTGATTTTGAAGGGAGTTGAATGAACTTGAAAAATCTGCTTGTTAATCAGCATTTAATTTGTTAAATTACAACTAGGAAGATTTGAATATTTCAAAGGGAGAAAGCTGGCCCTAGCAGATTCTGTACAGCCAAGTTAATAAATACTGTCGTTGCAGCCACTCTCCAAGGTTCCCAGTTCAAATCAGACTTTTTAAGAATGAATATTCAAAGGCAACTGGCAACATTTCCACAAACCCACTTGAATTTGAATTGCCTGTAAGGAGAGCAACATCAAATGACAGAATAGAAATTGCTGGGAATTGTTGATACATTTGTACATTTTACTTTTTAAAAGTAAATAAATAAAATTTCAATGTATGAAATGATGGCTTCAGCTTCTGTGTTGAGATGGTTTCACAGTTTTAGCTTTTAGAAATACATAATCCTTTGAAGCTTTGTAATTGTTTGACTATCAGATAGCTTTATCTTTAACCAGTAAATGCATCAAAAAAATACATTTCTTCTCCCATCTCAAATACCATATTTTTCCTACTTAGATCTGCATACTAAAATGTTTCTCAATTACTAGAAAAACCTCCATTTAAAGAATTTAAATGTAGCTTTCTGGAATCCAGTAATTCAATGAAGCCTGCAGGTGACCCAGGAAAGTTTTAAAAAGGTTGGTATAACATGATCCCATTACTCTGCCCTTTCAGATCCTTTCACATTAGATTGCTGGAATGGAGATAGATATTTAGCATCCATCCTTCCTCTGAAATTATCATTCCTCCAGAATTTAGACTGGTTCCCACCCTGATAGTCTTTTGTAAGACACTGAAGATATAGTTTTGCCAACAGGCCTGGGAAACCCAGAGTGGGATGGAACCAGAAGTGGGTATTCAGCAGATTCTGACCACTTCTGGAGAACCGGCAGTGGAAATTTTGAGTAGTTCGGAGAACCGGCAAATCCCACCTCTGACTGGAGATTTTACAGTATCCTTCCCCTGCCACGTCCACCAAGCCACATCCACAGAACCGGTAGTAAGAAAATTTGAATCCCACCACTGGATGGAACCCATTAAATGGCTGATATGAGTGTGTGTGTTATCACCAAGGGGGGTTGATGGTGGTTTATTATTTTATTATTTTTATTTTTTCTACATTGTTTTTTTTTGTCTGTAAGCCACTAGAGTCGCTGTGAGCGAGTAGGCGGCTATATAAATTCTCTAAAATAAATAAATAAAATAAATAAACAAACTTAATGCCTGATCTGGTCTCAGCAGCCGTACAAAAGTGCATAAGAGTTAACTACATATCATATAATGAATCCAAGTACATTTGTATGAATTGCACTATAAAGCACTACTGTATGATGTTTAGTTTTTTGTTATGTGGCAGGTTTTGTTTTATTTTGTTGAAAAAGTACAGTATTGGTAAAATTGCTCAAAAGCCCAGGAGTCTGAGTAATTATCAGGTGTAAGAAACCAGAAACAGGAATTCAAAACACTAAAAGTTTATTTCATGCTACCTATAGACAAGACTCTGATCTTTTTAAGTCAAGTTTTTTATTTGTATATAAATATTTTGAAGACAGTATATTGCCCAAGCATTTCGTTTTACAGAAGAAGAAGAAAGTAACAGATATAATGATAGTGATAATGATAATACACATAATTATAACCATGTTTACAATTATGTTAGGTTATTTATGATCATATTAATTATACTAACATTTATAGACAACATTCATATTTTACTTACACATAACAATGCTCTTTCCTCATCTAATTTCTTCCTCTTATCTCTAACCATCGATAAAACCTGTTCCATATTGAATACTACTCTGTGTCTCCTTTGTCTTTTATTTTCAATGTCAATCTAGCCAACTCTGCACAATCCAATTTTTTCCTAATTATATTTTCATCTGGTGGGGTGTTCTCATTTTTCCAATATTATGCAAATAGAATTCTTGCTGCTGTCAGTACATGTAGCATTAAGTATATAGTCCCTTTATCATAACTTGCTGGTACTATACCTAACAAAAATATTTCTTGCTTTAAGTCTATTTGCTACTTAATCATCTTTTCCAGCCATGTGTATATTTTCATCCAATATTTTCTTGCTTTTACACATCCGCCACATATGATAATAGGTAAAGAATCTGATCTTCTAATGATCAAACCAAATTGGCTCTAGGGTCAGTGGAATTCCCAGTGGGCTGGACTTGGGTCTTTTGTGGAAGCATAGTGATTCCAAACTGATGACACATTTGACCCTACCTTCATTCTCTACCTGGTCATCTCCAATTTCAGTTTCTAGAACTGAATGTGAATTACTATTACTTGTTTTGCTCGATGATAGAAAGGGAGATAGAATCATCCCATCTGGAAATGATATATCAGATGAATTGAAGTATTTAATATACACGATTTTTGTTAAAGTTTCCCTCTCCCAAATAAACTTCAGGGCTAGCAAGAGGGAAAAACTTTAGATTTTTTCTCTCCCCACACAGATAGCATTCCTTCTCCCATCACCAAAATACCAATTTCCATTGCAAAAAATATCACCCCCATTATAATCATGCAACTGAATAACATTTTCTTAAGTCAGATACAGCAGAAATTATCATTATTTTCAAAAGCCTCCTTTAATAAATAGACTGGGAAGGAACATTTATCAAGTTGTGTTCATATTTACGACTGGGAATTGGTTAACATTTCAACAGGTATGATGAAGCAATTATCTTTACTTAAAGCACAGATCATTATCAACTTTCCAATTTAAATAAAAGCAATTTCTTTTAAAAGTATACCTTTAAAAATACTGGGCACTGCTTTTCAAAATGATATTTCATTTCTGTATTTGCAATGGACCTATTTCCTGATGGAGTAATTGCTGTACTCCAGAATGCTTGATACAGGAGATTTTTATCTCCAGAAATATCAACTCTGGGATAATTTTAGTATCACTTATACTAGCCATAAATACATGCCATAAACATACTGAAATTAGAACTTTAAAATGCTGTTATCAGTCAGACATGAAACAAAAATTACACAGGGATTGGCTACCAAGATAAATAAAACTAAATAGATGACCAATGATCTTGTTGTTTGTTTTTAAAATAGTCCCTTCTCTTAATTTGCAAAAAAGAAATGAGATGATGAAGTGATGTGTCTTTTGTAAACCATATAAAGAATGGCAAAGATATTATAGAATGAAAGAATGGCTAAGGACCCTAAAAGAGCATTTTAAAGGACACTAACTATGACAAGTCTTCATTTTCTTAATCACTTTGGGATATAATCAATTTATACTACAAAATAGGTCTTTGAAAATAGACCATGAAAAAATGGAAAGATTCTGATAGGTCCACAATGGAGGAATGGTTGGTGAAAATGGCAAAATTTAATGTATTTGTTTAGAGGAAGATTAATAACTAGGAACCTCTTATGGACTTTTTGCTGAAAAAAAAGACAAATGAACTTGTGATTTGTTGATTTGAAGATTAGAAAAAAAGATTATGGAAAGAAGAAATTATTTGGGGAAAGAGGATAAGAAATTAGGGGAAAGAGGATAAAATATATAAGTATTAATAATCTCTGTCAAAAAGATTGGAAGCCAGTTTTTCTTTTCTTTTTATATTTTTTTTCTTATTTATTCTCCATTCTTCCTTATTTTTAATATTGGTATTATTTTTATATTCCTTAATATGTTAATAATTTTTATTAAAAATAATCCATGTAATTCAGAACAAGTTCAATTATTTGCAGCAGAAAGTTATTAGATTGCATTTTTACAGGAAATAATTTTTGCTACATAGGCATTTAATTGATAGACATTATCTAGAAAATATGACTTCATCTGGGAGAAAAAACTTATTTAAAACTAAAACTCCAAAATAAGAGATCCAAAATGCTTTGCAATCTGACAGTATATTTTGAGCATGTGCATCAGGGATAAACTATAAAACACATTTCCTCCAAGTCCTTTTCTACCGTCCAATTCCTTATCTCTTTTGTTTATATCTCTTTTGTAACTAGTACAGAACAAATGAGAGCCAGTCTGATGTTCTGATTAAGGCTTCAGGCTAGTAACTGGGAGACCATGAGTTATAGTACTGCCTTGGACACAAAGCCAGCTGGGTGACCTTGGTCTAGTCACTTTCTCTCAGCCCTAGAAACGAGGTAATGACAAACCACTTCTAAACCAGCTTGCCAAGAAAACAATCCACACAGTTTCTGAGAATCTGACATGACTGAATAGAAAGGAAAAAGAAGAAAGACAGCAAACAAGGTACATTGGAGGGAACCCTTTTAATTCTGTCCAGCTCTTGGTGAAAAGCTTACAGCTTTCTAAGATGTTGCTATATAAAGATTCTTTTGTGACTTCACTGAGTTTCCTTTGGAACAATCGGGGGGGGGGGGGGGGGAGAGAAGGGACCACTGTTGTCTTCTTACTTTTTAAACTACCACTCTAATTTATTGTCCTGTGATCTCCTAGTGATCACTCCTCCAAGTGTTAACCAGATCTGGTCCTTTTTGTGCTGAAACTGAAGGACTGAAAATGGTTTCAAATCACATACACTATTTTTCATACAATCAAGGATTTGGCAGATCTCTTCCACTGCAGTTCCCCTCTAGACCTTCTTAACTAAAAGCTGTATCAGGCTCATTGTGAAGTTGCAAAGGTCAGAGGTTAATAAATTGGCAGATGCTAGGAAACGTTTTGATGGGCACTATTTTGATGGACTCTTCAACAGTCTCTTTAAATGTTATCAGAACAAATGGTCCTGAGTAATTAGATCACCCTAAAGCAGGGGTGTTAAATTCAAGGCCCGGGGCCTGGATCTGGCCCACAGGGTGCTTAGATCTGGCCCATGGGGCCACCCTGGAAACAATGAAGGATGGGCCTGTGGTGCCTTTGCCAGCGAAAATGGAGCATGGGAGGGCCATGGGTGGCCCTCTCTGTTTTCACTGGCAGAGGGTTGCAGGAAGCCATCACAGCCAAAAATGAGCTCAGGAGCCCATTTTCACTGTCAGAGCACTCAGGCCACCACAGGCGCCCCTGACATGAGTGACATCAAGCTGGCCATACCCACCCTGGCCACACCCACTCTGGACCACTCCAAGGCCGAACACAATCCTGATGTGTCCCTCAATAAAATTGAGTTTGATACTCCTGCCCTAAAACAAGGGTGAGCTGCACTATACATTTTTATCATTTAGTGGACTACAAGCAGTGATGTTGTGTGGTCACAGTGGGCAAGTGCAATATTTTTAGCTTTTTAATGTTTGAAATCTCTGAGCAGTACCATTAAAAGTTTACCATTTTCTCTTAACCACTCCCATGAGAAAGAGTAGTCTTATTTTTGGAGTTTAGAGAGTATAAAATTCGAGGTAGCCAGTTCCTCCATTAACAGCCTCTTCAACTTTCAAAGTAGGCCAGGAATGTTGGACCAGCCTACTCAACCCATTAACACACAGTCGATAGATCAAAGATTGTCCAACTCTTTCTTAAATTCATGTGCATTTTTTTTGTATCTTGGTCTTCTCAGGAAAACCCGTCATTAGATGTAGACTGAAAACTGTATTCAGAAATAATTCCATCTGCTGCTCTCCTTCATTTATCCTTCAATCCTGCCAGATCCAATTAATCTGTTCTATTTTTTCCATTGTAGGAGAAGCTTCCAGACAATTGATATACTAGCAAGATGCAACAGATTCTCAAATGGAGCTGGCAATGAAGGATTGCGGGTATGGTCCAGGCTTTTACCATGCAATCAAAATTTCATGAAATTGGTCCATTAACTCAAAGAGCAATGATTTGATTTAAATGACTTCTTCTCTCACACACATCACTTTGCTTTAGCTGACTCACCGTGCTGTTTTGGGAGCTAATCCCACTGCACTTATCTATTTAGACATGAATTATGAACTGGGAAGTGGGATTGAGGAAAGATATTGTAAAACTGATGAAATTGTAGGAGAAAGCCCAGGTTTGTGTCCACTCTTGACCTTGAAGCTTACTAAGTGATATGGAAGTTCATTCATTCTATCTCAGTAGCTTAATCCAAATGGCGGGGGGGGGGGGGGAGGAGAATCCTTTTTTGATATTATATGATTTTTCCAGCAAATCAGAAATATTTCTGATAGCTGGAATCCCCATCTTAATTATATTGCAGATGATTGATCAAGACAATAACTAGTTTCTACTAGCTGTGCTACTGAATTAAAGGGATTATTGTACAAAATAATTATTTTAAAAAAATTTCAAAATAGTGAATTCCACCTACTTTGTCTTGTCAGCATGGTCAAGCTACCTGATGCTATAGAACAGGAGTTTCCAACCTTGGCAACTTTAAGACTTGTGGACTTCAGCTCCCAGATGGTTCAGGAGCTCTTGGAGTTGAAGTCAACAAGTCTTAAAGTTGCCAAGGTTGGAGACCCCTGCTATAGGTAATACCTGTGTGCTATATCCACAACTAATAGTTTGTAAAAGCAAGCATAAGGTAAAGGTTCCCCTCACACATATATGCTAGTCGTTTCCAGCTCTAAAGGGCGGTGCTCATCTCCATTACAAAGCCAAAGAGCCTTCACTGTCCGAAAACATGGTCTTGTGGCCGGCATGACTAAACACCAAAGGCACATAGAATGCTGTTACCTTCCCATCCAAGTAGTCCCTATTTTTCTATTTACATTTTTATATGCTTTCGAACTGCTAGGTTGGCAGAAGCTGGGACAAGTAATGGAAGCTCACTCCATTACGCAGTACTAGGGTTTCGAACTACTTGTTAAGCCTGGTCCCCCAACCAATGCTAAGGAAACATGCTAAACAGAATGTGCAGCGTTAGTCTGTTAGGCAGACAGGTAAATGTGTGAGATAAGTTTGCATGTTAGTTAACACTCAGTAAAAAGCAGATATGCTTGTGCTATCAAAATATAGTTTATTCCATTTAAGAGTTATAGCATAGTCAAAAACAGTCCATTAGTCATGTATCATTTCAGTCAGTCCATTCGGGGATACTCAATTTGCAAAGTCCGTGTTGTATATTCAATGTCAGTTCACTTACAATAAATCAGTCCGTATTATCTCTTCTCACCGTTGAGAAATCAACACTCCTTTCTCTCTCCCGTTCCAGTAGAAAAAAAACACAGTCATCAATCCATCCAGTAATTAGGGATCATTAAGCCAGAGAGTGAGCTGCCGTTGTCTTGCTCCTTTTATGGTGCTTTTACAACCACACCCTTAATTACATTCTTGTAGTGAAAGTTACACACACTTTAACCAACAAACCATGATAACTTATTTATTATTTTACCTAAACCAGTTAGGGTAAACAATGTTATCCCTAACATTCTCCCCTTTTGGGTAATAATAATAATATAACCATTTACACCTTTAAATCATAGTTGTTACAACTCTCTTTAAACTTGACTACACCTTGAGCTTTTGTAAACTGGTCTGCAATGTTTTCTTCCGTCATGCAGTACTCCAGTTTAATTAGACCATTCTTCACAGATTCTCTAACATTTAAGTTTCTTAAATCAGTATGCTTTGATCTAGTTTTTACAGCAATATTAGTAGCCAACTGTATGGCTGCCTGATTGTCCTCGTACACAATAATGGAATCTTTAACAATTACACCCATGTCTAATAATAACTGTTTGTACAGAATTAAGTCAGTGCATAGTAATGACAGATATGAAAATTCCGCTTCCATCGTGGACAAGCTGATATGCTGTTGTCTGATTGACCTCCACCCTATTAGTGTCTTACCAAATAATATAGCCATTCCAGAGGTTGATTTTCTAGTGTTTATGTCAGTTGCAAAACTTGCATCTGCCTAGGCACTAAGACTCAAATCACCCTTTGGCTCTATATACAATGCAGGGTGCATTGTTCCTTTAAGATATCTTAAAATTCTCTTTAATAATTGCCAATGACATTGATGTGGATCTGCATTAAATCGTGCCAGCTGATTAACGCTATAAGCAATATCTGGCCTTGACCAATTGCTGATATATGATAAGCTACCAATCAAAGATTGATACATGGACTTATCGAATTTGGGACTCTGAGCATCAGTTTGCCAAACTTCCTGACTCATTGGAGTCTTTGCCAGTTTACAAAGTTCCATTTTATACGTTTTAATTAATTGGCAAATTTTATCTTCTTGAGATGTCTTAAATCCATTTTTTGTTTTGTTAATTGTCAATCCTAGATACCTTTTAATCTCACCTAAATGCTTTAATTTTATCTTTTTGGCTAATAATGATATAATCTCATTAGCTTCATTATTAGTCTTAGTTATCAAAGCAATATCATCTGTAAATAATAGCAATAATGACACTGTTCAATTATTTTCTCTTTTAAACACACATGGATCTGCTAAACCAGATTTAAATCCTTTATTGTTTAACTCTTTCACAATATATTGGTTCCATTCATAGCCAGATTGTTTCAATCCATAAAGACTTCTTTTGAATTTCCAACAATCATTACTATTTAATTTATTATCTTTTATACCAACTGGTTTTTTCAAATATATAGTGTGCTGCAATGGTGCATGAAAATAAGCAGTTTCTACATCTAAATGGTTAATGATATAGTTTTTCTTAGCTGCCCACACTAAAGCTGTTCTCAAGGGTGTTGCTTTAAGACTTGGTGCAAAAACTTCATCATAATCAAATGCAGTTTGATTAAATCCTTGAGCTACCAACCTAGCCTTATGGGTAACAGTCCCATTATTTCCTGTTTTTACTTTGAATATCCATTTGCACCCAATGGACTTTTCTCCTGGAGGTAATTTGGCATCTTCATATACTTTCATTACCTTAAATGAATTTAGTTCCTTTTCGATTGCCTTTTGCCAATTCTCCTGATCTTTAGCAGGATACATCCTAAGTTCATCTACACTAGTTGGAACTTTAGTTACTTGGCAAACTATACTTGCTTGATACCTATCAGGTGGTCTAGTTACACGTGTAGTACGTCTAGGTATTACAGGACTTACAGGTGGACTTTCCTTTACTACCTGTTCTTGATTATCTAACTCTTCCAGATCAACTATTTTCTCTTGTTCTGGTCCTATTTGCTCTTCATGGACTTCTTTTTTAATTGGACTTTTCTTATAACTAATCTTTTCTTTCTGCCTTTTGTAGGGTTCAATAATTACATCATTATCTAAATCTTGCCTCTAATCTATTCCATCCTACATGTTCTAGGAATTTAGCACTAGCACTGCAGTAAACTCTAGATGTACCTGGTTCCCAGAATCTATAAGATCTGTGATTTGATTCATATCCTACAAAAAATAATCTTTTAGCTCTATGCTGTCCTTTGTGTCTAAGTTGTGAAGGGATATGCACCCATGCTGGTGCTCCAAATGTGTGCATGTAACTTAAATCAGGTTTCGTACCATGCTACAGTGTGAATGGTAATTCACCTGTTGTTGAATTAACAACATTATTTAATATATGATTACCACACATTATTGCTTCTCCCCACAAATTGTCAGGTAATCCTGAATCAGACAACATAGTACGTGCCATTGACTGCAGTGTTTGGCCTCATCTCTCTATAAAGGCATTATGTTGTGGCCTATATGGTGCAGACTTTTTATGTTGAATACCTAACATCCTAAGTCTACTCTGGAATTTATTATTTGTAAATTCCACACCATTATCTGTTATAAGAGTTACTAATTTCTTTTTAGTTTTCCTTTCTACAAATTTTAACCAATTAAAGAAATGTAGATACGTTTCAGTTTTGCTCTTCATCAAATAGCAGAACCCATATCTAGAATAGTGGTCCATTATGCTTAGTATGTATCGAGCACCTCCTACACTTGGTTTTTTCGGACCTATTAAATCAGCAAATACTACCTCTAAAGGCTCTTTGGTAGTAAATCCATCAACTCTATTCGCCGGTTTGACCTTGCTTTTGCTTTGATTGCAAGCAGAACATTGCAAATACTTATTACAAGGTCTCAAACTTATTCCTTTAGATAATTCAACAGTTCTCTTAAGCATTTTAAAATTTAAATGCCCTAGCCTTCGGTGCAACAAGTGAATACATTCATCATGAGGTTTCTTATTATCATAAACCGTGTTAGCCACCTCTAAACCATTATCATTTAACACATACAATTCACCTCTTAAAGATGCAGTAATTTTCTTATCTTCTTTTTCAATTATGTAGTTATCCCCTTTAAAGGTAACTACATATCCTAGTTTAACCAAAATTCTAACTGAAAGTAAATTAAACTTAAGTTGTGGTACATATAACATTTTTACATTCTCTTTTATGCAAAAACAATATTCTATACCTTGACCTTTAGCTTTCAGTTTCCAGCCATTGGCTAATGATATCTGCTATGAACTCATGGACATTTTAACAAAATTTTTGTTATCATTTGTTGTACAGTGGGATGCTCCACTATCAACCACCCATAAATTATTTTTTACAGCTCTGTTACTATACATGGCTAACTCAAAATTTTTATTTTTCTTTTGATGACTTTTAGTATTCTGGCCAGCATTCTGGCACTTTGCTTTTTTACAAAATCTTGCCAAATGTCCTCTTCCTCCACGATTAAAACTCTTTTTAATTGCGTATGCAGTAGGAGATTCAATATCTTCTTTTTGAGGTTGCTCCCTCCTTAACTGATCTCTTTCAAGCCTTCTTCTGGCCTCTTCAATCAATCTGCCAGTGATATCAGTTAAAGTTAGGCTTTCCTTAGGCAAAATTTCAAGGGAAGTGACATAGTAATCAAAATTTTCATCTAATGAAGACAGAATTATGTAGACTTGGTGTAGTTCAGAGAAAATAAGCTGTTTCTTGTGCAGTTCTTGAAAAATGCTTTTCATAGTATTCAAATGACTCAGCATATCACCATTCATTTAGAGATGCGTTAGATTTATGTGAGCACCAATGTTATCTCGGACATAAATCCTCTTCAGTTTCTGCCAACACCCAACAGCCGTTTGTTCTCCGCGGATATGAACAAGTTGCTGGTCAGATAGTGTTAGTCCTATTATGCAAAGAGCTTGTTCATTCTTCTGCTTAAAGTATCTTTTGACTATCTTCCTCAACCTCCGGATCCCATTCCTCTATGTTTGGTGGGTTTTCAATTATGTTCCACAGACCTTCTCTTCGAAGAAGTAGACTACATTTCATAGACCATGAAACATAGTTCGTTCCATCCAGCTTGGATATAAGGGACAAACTTTGTAGATTGACTTGTGCCATGTTTTCTATATATGGATATAAAACTATAATTAATAAAACACAGCTGTCTGTTTACTGTAACGTGTAACAACACAAACTTTCACTTTTTTCATAAATCTGTTTTATCCTTGTTAAATTGACTTTGAAGCCTCTGGGCCCATAACCTTTGTTAAGCCTGGTCCCCCAACCAATGTTAAGGAAACACGCTAAACAGAATGTGCAGTGTTAGTCAGTTAGGCAGACAGGTAAATGTGTGAGATAAGTTTGTATGTTAGTTAACACTCAGTAAAAAGCAGATACACTTGTGCTATCAAAATATAGTTTATTCCATTTAAGAGTTATAGCATAGTCAAAAACAGTCCATTAGTCATGTATCATTTCAGTCAGTCCATTCGGGGGTACTCAATTTGCAAAGTCCGTGTTGTATATTCAATGTCAGTTCACTTACAATAAATCAGTCCGTATTATCTCTTCTCACCGTTGAGAAATCAACACTCCTTTCTCTCTCCTGTTCCAGTAGAAAAAAACACAGTCATCAATCCATCCAGTAATTAGGGATCATTAAGCCAGAGAGCGAGCTGCCATTGTCTTGCTCCTTTTATGGTGTTTTTACAACCACACCCTTAATTACATTCTTGTAGTTAAAGTTACACACACTTTAACCAACAAACCATGATAACTTATTTGTTATTTTACCTAAACCAGTTAGGGTAAACAATGTTATCCCTAACACTACTGAACTGCTGACTTTTCTGATCAACAAGCTCAGCATCTTAGCCACTGAGCCACCGCATCCCTAAAAAGCAAGCATTGCTTTTTAGGGATTTCTATAATATTCATTGCTCTGTAGCATTGCTGTAATATTCTCTGACCTCATTTCCCTTCACCTATCAAGTTTTCACGTACCCTCTGCAATCATACACCAAATATAAAGCATGAGAAGTCATTTAATCCATCTTATGGCTGATACAATGCATTCTCATTTTTTACCCAGAAACGAGCAATTAGAATGGCACAGAACTTTTAAAAAGTATTGGTGGCATAGTGGTTAGAATGCAGTACTGCAGGCTACTTCTGCTGACTACTGGTTGTTTGCAATTTGGCAGGTCGATCCTGACCAGTTCAAGGTTGACTCAGTCTTCCAAGGCTGGTAAAATGAAGACCCGGATTGTTGGGGACAATATGCTGACTCTGTAAACCCATTAGAGAGGGCTGGAAAGCACTGAAAAGTGGTATATAAGTCTAGTGCCACTGCTATTACAATAAGCATTCACTTGAAGCAAGGTGATCATGTTGCTTACTTTGGTCTGCTTTGCAGTCTTTCACATTTTTTCCTGGTAGAATTCATGCTATCAGAGAAACCTGAAGGGACTCTTCCCAAAAAACATTCAAGGTGTCTCCCAGGCTGAGCTTCAAGAAATCATACCAAGATGCAGAAGGAATAGTCAGCTCGAAGCCACCTAGGATCACTGAGGAGCTCCCTAGGCATCATACTTCTTCCAACATGGGTTTCGGGAGAACCTCTTCTAGACTGCTCCCACCGATGAAGCTGGTAGGTTCATTGCAACTCTGCCAAGGTGGAAGAGACTTCTTCTACCTTGCTGGCTGATGTCTCTTCTTAGCCTTCTCCTTCATTGCTCTCACCACTCTAAATAAGTTAGTCCCAGCAGAGTGAATAAGATTTCAATTTTATTTATGTTACTTATTGATGTCATTGATATACAGTTGAATCCACTGGGGCTCATGCTGTTTATACTCACAAATCGACAATTAAAATGACCAGAGTAGCACGTAATCCACAGAAGCAATTAAAACATTGCCAGTACATATAAATAACCAATATGAAATGAATATAATGAATAATCAAATCAATCATGAACAAAATAACAGATAATGTAAATAACAATTACAGCAACAGCATGCAAGGTACCAAACTGTGGGAGAATTCTGTAACAGATGGAGCAAGGTTTATTTCTAAGAGAAGATGGTTTTCTATGGCAGCAGCTACAACAAACAAAGACAGCTCTCACCTCTGGTTTCTCTCACTTTATGAAAATAGGGTACCACCAAGAGATTCTCCTGGGATGTGTATAATAATGAAATGATTTGAAATGAAACTGAAATAAGGGAAGGTTGGAATGAATATTTTAAGGATGTGTATGGGAATGAAGTAGTACTTGAAGAGTGATGTTGAAAAAAAGACTATAAATGTTAGTCTCCAAGAAAAAAACAAGCTTTTCAGTTATTCATCGTAAATTTTATTCTGTAGAAGTACCACTAATTAATAAATGTCCAAACTTCAGCCGGGAATATGTCCATCAGGTGATTCCACTGTTTTGCTGCTCTGCATTTCTGTGAATAAATGCAACAGCATCATAAATATTGATTTTGGGGTTGCCAAAGAACATTTTCAGGAATGAGCAAATCCCCAAATACAGAACCTGCAAATAACAAGGATTGCCTGATTATGCGGTGAGAGTGCTAAATTGTTATAAAGCTGACAAGGGCAGATGGCGTGGCTGAAGAAAGGCTAAAATACGAATGTAGTTTTCTAACAGAGCAGCTGGGTGATTTGTTTAATCGGTAGGGAAGGCTGTCTTTGTGCCTGATGGGGAAAAGGACACTAATTGTCCCCTATACAAAAGGAAAAGTAACGAATATGAATGCAAAACCTACAAGGGGATTTGTTTGTTAAGTGACCTTGAAAAGGTGCTTGGAAGAATTCTGATCAAGGAGGAACTAAAGATGACAATTAGCCAAATTTGAGAAATATCAGGCAGCAGAGGTATAGAACAAACTTTTGCTCTTCAGCATAGGAATGTATGATTAAAGTTTGTTCCCCAGATCAGGAGAGCCTTATATTTAGCTCGATGTAATGCTCTCCCTACAGCTGTTCTTGAATACCCCATATGAAACCCCATACTGCCTCTGTGATATGTGTAGCATAGAAACCACAACCCATGTTCTTCGGTATTGCCAGTTCTACAGGGGCAGAGACATCATCCTGCCAACAAAAGTCTGTACAGTCAAGGCTATGGTTTTCCCAGTTGCAACGTATGTGAAAGTTGGACCAGAAGGAAGGCTGAGCACCAAAGAATTGAGGCCTTTGAACTATGGCGCTGGAGAAGAGTCCGGCAAGTCCCTTGGACTGCAAGGTGATCAAACTGGTCAGTCCTAGAGGAGATCAACCCTGACTGCTCTTTAGAAAGCCAGATCCTAAAGATGAAACTCAAATACTTTGACCACCTAATGAGAAGAAAGGACTCACTAATGCTGTGAAAGATTGAGGGCAAAAAAAGAAGGGGAAGGCAGAGAATGACGTGGCTGGATGGAGTCACTGAAGCAGTCGGTGTGAGCTTAAATGGACTCTGAGGGATGGTAGAGGACAGGAAGGCCTGGAGGAACATTGTCCATGGAGTCACAATGGGTCAGACATGACTTCGCAAGAACAACAACAACAATAGAGGCAGTTGATTATCCTTCTTTTATTTAAATTCCTGGAACACTCTGGTAACTTTTACTTGCACTATATGTGAAACATGTAATTGTATAAAAGTGGCAAAATTTTTCTACATTATGTATAAGTTTCACTCACAAATGGTTACTATCAGGAGATAGGGTTGTGTTACTCCTTTTATTGAACGTACTGTTTATATTGATCAATGATCAAAATAAAGTTCTGTCTGTGACAGGGATCTCCAAACCTGGCAACTTTAAGACTTGTAGACTTCAATTCCCAGAATTCCTCAGTCAGCCATGAACTCTGAGAGTTGAAGTCCACAAGTTTAAAAGTTGCCCAGTGTGGAGACCTCTGTTCTATGATTTATGATTTAATTTATGGATTGTTCTGCATAGAGATAAAGTTGAAAATGTTTGATGAATGTGACAAGAGTGGGATATAATGGAAGGAAAAAATAATGGAATAAATGGAATACTTAGTGACCAGTTCATCATTGAGTAGGAAATGAGAAAAGGATATTTGATAAGATTTCGATTGTTTAATGTAATTCTGGTTAAAGAAGTAAGAATACTTGTTAGAATGTTAGAGGTGAGTTAATAGAGGATATGAATATATCTGTATCTAAGCATGATGATGATACTGTTCATTGGCTGAGAACCCAACTACGATTAGATACCTCACATGATGCTACGGTACAAGGAATATGAATCTGAAAATTAATGAAGTACAAACTAGCTATGCTTGGCAGAGAAAATGGAGTAAATAAATGAAAGCTAAGCATAAATGACAAAAAAAACTATAGCAAGTATACGAATGTGTGCAACATGCAAGGAACAGATAAGGAAATTCTAAGTTGTGCAAATGCTGATAGAATGTGGTTTGTTCTAAGGAATGAACATTTGCTGTAAGAAGCAAAAATGGTTGTCTAGAAACATGCTTTACTGTATGGAAATCAGAATTGGGTGCATCAGGAGAAGCGTTAAAATAACTTGAAAGCAGTGAGAATTGAGTGTGATAAAACAAGAAGAGACAGGGTGAAGAATGTGAAGAAGCTAAATAAATGTGAACTGAATACAAAACTGATCGGTACAAAAGAAATCTACTAAGGTGGTTTGGTCATAAAGAGAGAATGACTAAGGAGTGAATTGCAAAATAAAGGGATAGTAAGGTGGTTGAGAGAAAATAAAACTAAGAAAGTCATTACTGAATCTTCCAAAAGAAATGTGCAGAATTATTGAATGCTATTGTGATAACAAAGACAAATGGATGGCATCTCCACTTTTGTTCTGTGCTTTTCTGTAAAAAAAAAAAAAAAAAAAAGTGTCTCTTGTCTTCTTCTACAAAGCCTGATTGGGTAAGGCCTGAGATTTCTAGAACAAGCTTCTGAGCTCCCACCCCCACCTCCTTCCTCCTCAACTTTCTCAGTTATTTGCTCATCTCTTGAGGCAGACTAGCTAAAGAGCATTAATCTTGTTGTTTTAAGAAATGCTCCCAAGGCCAGCCACTCATGGAAGGAAGATTTGAAATATGAAGTAGTACTGTCTCCCCAAGCCTTTTTATGGCTGATAGGCAAGAAGGAGAAACAATACAGGTGCTTAATTAGAAATGTAGCAATTGCAATTATATGCTATATATAGGGAGGAATTTCGGTTAAAGAGGTCAATCCCAATAAAGATGCTACATACAAGCTGGTATAATCTAAGAAAGCCCATGGACAAGGATGGTGCTTTCAAATGAAAGGAACATGGGATTTGATTCTGTACTAAACATTTTTCTATGAACGTTGCCATTTCTTGCTCTGTTGCCTTGACCATGAATGCAATGAGCCATGTGCAGATCTGAACATTGGGAAAACAAAACAACCACTTCATAAACACATGGTACAACATAGGAGAACAAATCCATCAGAACTAGATTCAGCAGCCCATCTGCAGTTAAAAGGCAAGGCCACTCCTTTGAAGACAGCAAAGCCCACATTTTGGACAGAGAGGATCACTGATCTGAAAGATCAGGAGGCCATTTATGTCAAAATTGAGCAGGCCTCTCTCAACAGAGGAGGAAGGATACGATATCATCTATCTCCAGTCTACAACACAGTCCTTTCAACAGTTCCAAGAAGGCTCCACACCTATTTGCACCATTCAAGTGACCCTGATGACACAGATAAACCTCCAGGTGACCTCAATGACTCTCTTTAAAAATGTTAATGTCCAGCTGTCTGCAAGGAGTACAAATCCTTTTATTCCCCACCATTCAGCCACAGCTGAAGAAGTTTCTTGGATGAGAAGCGAAACATCTTCAAAAACTGTTAGATCTGGGGTGGATCGGTTTGAAGGAGACACGAAACCATTCAGTGATTTCAGCTCTTTATTGTAGATGAGAATAGTCTGGAGAATGCGAGCTGTGGCAGCCCTTCATATAGGGCTGGCTCGCGGCTCGGCAGCCAATGGCAGCGCTTTGAATCTCCTGCGATCGGCACAGCCAATCGCGGTAGATTGCCAGCGCTCCAATCATGGCCGAATATTTGACCAATCAGGTCACTGTCCATTCGGACCAATCAGTTAAGAGGGTTTGGAGTATGCTAATATCGTACACCCCTCCCCTCTTGGTTTCGCCCGTCGGTGCGTCATGATGTAGTCACGTAGGTAGGCGGGGCTTCGTACCTGCCTACTTGACTTGCGCGGTTCAGTTCTGGTGTGGTCGTCGACTGGTTCGGATGCCTTCTCTGTTGCTCCGGTTCCTTGGGATGGAACCACCTGGAACGTTGAGCTGGGCCTTTCTGGGTAGCTCTCTCCCGGTGTACCTGGGCTGGTTGAGCTGCCGTTTCTGTTGTTCCTGCCGGATCTTTCCGGGCTGGTTGAATTGGTTTGGCTGCTCCTTCCAGGTGAAGATTCCGGGGTTTCGTGTTCCATGGATCCTGCGTCTACAGGTGAGTAGCATCAGTTTATTTGTGGTTTATTTATTGGGGGGGGGTGTTCTGTTTGTGTTAGTTGGTTCCCTTTGTTAAGGATAACATTGTTTACCCTAACTGGTTTAGGTAAAATAATAAATATGTAATCATAGTTTATTAGTTAAAGTGTCTGCAACTTTAAATATGGGAATGTAATTAGGGGAGTGGTTGTGAAAGCACTTTAAAAGAAGCAAGACAACAGCTTGCTCTCTCTCTGGCTTTGATGATCCCTAATTACTGCATGGACTCAAGACTGCGTTACTCGAACGGGAGAGATAAACAAAGGACTGATTTGTAAGTGAACTGACATAGGATATTCTACACGGACTTTGCTAACTGAATATCCTTGAATGGACTGACTAAATGATACATGACTAATGGACTGTTATTTTGACTATGCTATAAATGGAATAAACTAAATTTTTGATAGCACAAGCGTATTTGTTATTTTTACTGTATGTTAACAAACATACAAACTTATATCATTCATTTATCTGTGTGCCTATCTGACTAACGCTGCACATTCTGTTTAGCTTGTCTCCTTAACCCTGGTTGGGGAACACAGGCTTAACACCCTTCGGCTCTTTCTTTTTCGCTTGCCGATTCCCCCCCCCCCCTTTCTAGTTACCTGCTCTGTAGTTGGTTGTTGGTGACAGCTATCCTCAATCTTAGCTGGTTGATGTGTCGTTTCCAGCTTTTTCCATCGCTTGTCTCTAATCAGTATGATATGGGGCTGGTTATCTGGGTGATTTTTGCTGGTACCCAGAGTGGTTCTCCTGACAGGTTTTTCGCATATATCGTGTCCCCTATTTTAAATGTTCTGTGTTTGCTTGAGGAACCCGGGGGTTTGTCCGGGTTGTATGTTGGATGCATTCTATCTAGGGTTGACCGCAGTTTCCTACCCATCATCAGTTCTGTTGGGCTTCTATTTGTGGTTGCGCTAGGTGTGATATGTTGTATGAGGAGCATTTTATTAATTTTGTCCTGTATGTTGGCTGCTTCTATTTTTTGGATGGCCTTCTTAGTGTATTGGACCATGCGTTCCGCTCATCCGTTCGCCACTGGATTTGCTGGTGCGGTTAATGCATGGTATATTCCTTGGCCTGCCAGAAATTGCTCGAATGCTAGGGCGGTAAATTGGGGCCCGTTATCTGATACTATTACATCTGGCAGACCGTGCATGGCAAACAGTTTGCTCAGTTTTCTGATTACCGCCTCTGTTGTGGTAGATTTCATGGTGCTTACCTCCAGCCAGTTGGAGTAAGCATCCACTGTGATAAGGTACATGTATCCCTTGATTGGCCCCACGAAACCTATGTGAATTCTAGACCACGGGCCTCTGGGTGTTTCCCATTCTTGGGTTGGGGCTGCGGAAGGGTTAGGTCTGGATTCTTGGCATTGCTTGCATCTGGCCACCCAGGTTTCGATCTGTTTATCCATTCCTGGCCACCATGCATAGCTTCTGGCCAGGCTTTTCATTTTGACCATCCCTGGGTGCCCCTCATGCAACATCCCCAATACCCTTTCCTATAACGTTTCCGGGATTACCACTCTGTCCCCCACAAAGTATGCAGCCCTTTTCGGTAAAAAATTCAGTTTGTTTGTTCCGGAAGGGTCTGAATAGTTCATCCTTGTCCCCTTCTGGCCACCCTTTTCCAACCCAGCTCAAGACTTGCACCAGCCGCTTGTCTTTATTTGTTTCTCTGGCAATGTCTGGCGTGGTCACGAGTGGGTTGGATATTGTCTCTATTTGGAGTACCTCTGTTGTGGGAGCTGGGTCGTCTTCCCAGTCAGGTAGGGGTGAGTGGCTCAGGGCATCTGCGTGGGCGATATCCTTGCCGGGTCGGTGTATCAGCTGGTAATTGTATGCTGCTAGGAATTCGGACCACCTAGTCATTCTTGGCGATAGAATGTTCGGTGTGGCCCTGTTTCCCACCAGGATTCCTAGCAGCGGTTTGTGGTCTGTGATGATTGTAAAAGTCCTACCGTAAAGGTATTCGTGAAATTTTTTGATGCCGGCGACGACTGCTAGAGCCTCTTTGTCGAGCTGGCTGTAGTTCCGTTCTGGCTTTGAAAGTGTCCTTGACGAGAAAGCGATAGGTGCTTCCTTCCCGTCTGGTAGCTGGTGGCTGAGGATGGCACTGATCCCAAATGGTGACGCGTCGCAAGTTACCGTCAATGGCAGGGTCTTGCTGTACTGGATTAGTACCGCGTTGGATGTTAGCAGGTTCTTTGTGTTGTTGAAGGCGCTCTCTTCCCGTGCTCCCCAGGTCCAGGTGGCTGTTTTATCTAACAGCCTATGCAGCGGTTCCACCACGGTCGCCTTTTGAGGTAGGAAGAAATTGTAAAAGTTTAACAGTCCCAAGAAAGCCTGTAATTCCGTTTTGTTTTTGGGTCGAGGTGCTTCCCTTATGGCTCTCAGTTTCTTTTCTGTGGGGTGGATCCCTTGTTTGTCCAGGAGGTATCCTAGAAATTTGACCCTCTCGGCCCATAGTTGGCACTTCCCCTTCTTGACTTTAAGTCCCGAGTCTCTGAATTTCTTCAGTACCTCCCTCAATCTGGCTTCTAGTTGTTTTCCATTTTTCGCAGCCACCAAGACATCGTCAAAGTAGGGCACAACCCCTTCTATGCCCTGGAGGAGTCTTTCCATAAGGCTTTGGAAGACCCCAGGTGCCACGCTGACTCCAAATTGGAGCCGGTTGCAGCGGAAAGCCCCTCGGTGCATTATGATGGTTTTGGCTTCTGCTGTTGTGGCATTCACCAGCAGCTGCTGGTACGCTTGTGCCAGGTTGAGCTTTGCAAAAATTCGGCCTCCCCCCAGTGAGTGCAGAAGATGCTGGACTACTGGGACAGAGTATGTGCTTTGTTGGAGCGCATGGTTTAGGGTGGCCTTGTAGTCACCACAAATTCTCACAGACCCATCTGGCTTGATGGGGGTGACAATTGGGGTCTCCCGCCGGGCATGATCGATCGGTTCCAGCACCCCTTGCACGATGAGCTTATTGAGCTGCTCATCGATCTTGGGCTTGAGTGCAAATGGCACTCGCCTGGGCTTAAGGTGGATTGGCACGATGCTTGGGTCTATGTTAAATGAGATAGGGGACCTCCGATACTTGCCTAGGCTGTCATCAAAGACTTCCCGGAAATCCCTCACGAGTGCCGCTTCCCAGTCTACCTCTCCGATGTGGTGTATTCTGGTTAGTTCGATGCCCAGGGGTGCGAACCACTGTAGTCCAAGCAGGCTCAGGCGATCTCGGTCGACGATCATCAGGGATAGCACTTCTTGTGGCATGATGCTCGATTGTCGCATCTGAGCTGCTGATTTCTTGGCCGCTTCCGCTGCAGCGGCTTCGGTGAGGGCATCAGTGAGGGAGATGTCTCCCTTTGCCATGATGCGGTTCTGGAGGACGGGGTCTCGGAGTCCTAGGATGACACGGTCTCACAGGGCCTCATCCAGGTCAGCGAACTCGCACAGACCGCCCAGGTCCCGTAGTGCCGCTATGAAGTCGCCCAGCCCCTCACCCTCGCGTTGATCCCGCCTGTAGAAGTCATGCTGCCAGATAAGAATGGGCATGATGGGGGCGTAGTGGCTTCACAGCAGGGGCTCGAGATTGTCCCACTCCATCACCTTGACGTCCTCCGGTTTGGCCAAGGCTTTGGCCATCTTGAATATTGCGGGCCCGCAGTGCGTGAGGAACACGGCTCGTTTCTTGTGGCCATTGGCATCCTTGAGGTTGCTACTCTCGAGGAAGATTTGGAACCTATCGATATAGGATTTCCAGTCCTCGGTAGCAGGGTTGAAGGGTGCGGGTGGCGAGTTGTTGCCAGCCATGCTGTCTGTTCAGCGTGTCGCTCTGCCACGTGATGGGGTCTCCTTGTTCACGATCCCATCCTCGTCGCCAGTGTTAGATCTGGGGTGGATCGGTTCGAAGGAGATGCGAGACCATTCAGTGATTTCAGCTCTTTATTGTAGATGAGAATAGTCTGGAGAATGCGAGCCATGGCAGCCCTTCATATAGGGTTGGCTCACGGCTCAGCGGCCAATGGCAGCGCTTTGAATCTCCTGCGATCAGCACAGCCAATCGCGGTAGATTCCCAGCGCTCCAATCATGGCCGAGTATTCGACCAATCAGGTCGCTGTCCATTCGGACCAACCAGTTAAGAGGGTTTGAAGTATGCTAATATCGTACAAAAACAAAAAACCAGAAAGTCCAGTTGCCCATTGAAAAAGCACCTTTGGGACTTGACCATGAATATTTCTGTCTATATGTTGCATGTAAAGCTTTTTTCTTCCTTTGCTTTCTCCAATAAATCCTTTCATCCTCTACTTAACTGACTGTTCACTGCATTTGAATCCACAATCTGCCCACAATTCAGAGATGGAAAAATTAAAGAAAAGACAAATTATGGAACACTATGTTGATATGGAAGAACCAAAATGATTTGCAAGAGTAGAAAAGTATGGAGAGTATATAGAATGAAGTAGACATGAGCTAGATTTGTACTATTTCATGCCCTTTATTTCTTGGCTGATTGTTACCTATTTCTTTTCTGCACCTTGCATAACACTATTTACTCTGAAAAGGAATAATGTGATAGTTAGGTATGTGCATATAAAATAGATATTTTCTTCAAGGAAGTTGTTTTGAATGCATACAATTTGATTTTGGGGGAAGGGGAGAATAAGAATGTTCTCAATGTGAGACTAATTGCTATAAAATATTATTAGTTGCTATAAAATATTATTCTAATATGATTTTTGTCCCCTACTTCACATCCTAACCCTAAGCGCCATAAATAAAAGCACAGTGTTAGTGAATATGTGCTTTTTCTAGTAAGTCGCAATGGACAAGGCAATTAACTATCAGTTCATAGCCTCTAGGCCTTTAATGAATAAATAGCAAGGAAAAATAAGTGGGAATTTTCTAGCTTAAATAAAGTGAAACTTCTATTGATTTTCTGAACATCATGTACATTTTAAAGGCAATATTCTATTTTTCTTCTCTCACTTTCCACAGAGAAAGCATACACGTGCATGATACATGTTCCCAAAGGACTCGGGAAGACTCAAATTACACAAATACTAAGCGGTGTTTTGCAGGCTGGACAATGTGATACAATCTGTGTGATGGAAGACTGGGATGACCCAGAGTGTAACACAAATGTAACAAAATCCAAAACGTAAATAAATGTCCTTTAATGCCTCCAATTTGATCCCACTATTCAATAATACTCAGTTGGAGATAAAACATACTCAAAAATAGTCTTCAAAAGAAAGCAATATAGTCTGAACTTAATGAGCAGATAGAGGTGAAATAACAAACCAAACAAACTACAATGACGAAATTTCCACAACGGAACAGGAGAAGGATTTATCAAATTCAAGGAGATAACAAAGCACAGTCTGTTGGAAGGATGCCAACCAAGATAACTTCAGACCCAAAAATAAAACACGCTTTGTTTCCAGCATTTGCCAGTACGCAGGTCCAAACTCTTATTCAGTTCTCACACCTGCAGCCCATGAAGAGGATCAAGGTCCTCTCCTCCAGAGGAGACCATGTCTCTCCCTTCTCCTCTCCCCCCTGCGTGACCTAGGATGGATAGGGGATGGGCCTGGGTCCTCCTCTGACTGCTCAGCCAGCCTCTGCCCTTCCCCAGCCTCCTCCACAACCACTGGAGCTACACTTCCACTCCCTGTTGGCTGTTCCTCCTCTCCCTCAGAGTCAGTCTCCACCAGGGATATGACAGAAGTCTGTCAGTAGAGTTGTGCAGCATTTCATGGAATATCTGTATCCCCATATGATGTGTGGTTACGTGATCATTCCTAAAAGCATGAGAGAAGGCAGGCCACGTATAAGTTTATCATGCTTTTTTTTTAATGCTGCTGGAAGACATTTCTCAGCCAATTAATTCATTTTTAAGAACAGTGTGAAAATTGCCCTGCCAAAGTGACAATACAATGAAGTACATTTTTTGAGGTTCTGCCAGTGCTCAGCCACAGTAGGGGCTGTAAATAAAAGCTTTTAAATATGTTTTACGTAAAGCCTGGGGGGTGTCCAGTGAATTGATGAAAACAATGAAGGTGGTTGCTTTCAACGCACGTTATGGATTGTCTCGGTACAAACAATTTTCTTAATTAATTCAGCCCAGCCATTTAAGGGTTTGAGTAATTGTATCTTTTATCAAGATGGAGAGGCAGGAAGGCATCCTGGCAGTACAGAACTATCAAGAGAGAAGACTTGTTTAAAATGAAAAGAGACTTATGATTATGCTTGATCATTAGATGGATATAAGTGTGGCTTGGGGAAAGCTGTAATCCCCATCCATGGATAGTTCATTGGTTTTATGACTCTTGATTGGATAGCTGGACAATATAAAGCAGGAAACTATACAGAATCATTTGAAAATTTACTGGTAGTGTCTGCTGTTCTTTTTAATTGTCCCAGATCTACCTGATCCAGCAGAAATCTGTTTCTCACATTGCTCCTTTGTTAGGAATATAAGTCACCTAACAGGTATTTGGGTTAGAAATATATAAGCCAAGATAGACATTTTAATACTGTCTCTTTAAGAGCATAATAAAAACTGCAATTGGGTGCGGTTACTCAAACAGCCATAAGATGGAGCCAGAAACCTGGGCTGTTTAGCCTTAGTCTCAGAAGAGAGTGAGTCTCTGTTTCCCTCTGTTGGAAAGTATTGCCGTTCCTCTATTTTTCCTAATTGACTGATATTCCTGGATTTAATGTAAGTCTGATACTGAACTGTTTTTGACACTGGAATTTGATATTTGGATTATCCCTGGATTGAAAACTGACTGATTTACTTGTGAATGACTTTGGATTGCTTATTCTGGACTTTGCTTAAACCTTTCTGGAAGTAAAAACCTACATTTACTGTACAGTATATCTATGTACTGTGTGTGTATTATTCAAACACTTCTCTCAAATACGTCTCCCTGTATGCGCTCATTCTCCCAATGGGAAATTACCTCAACACCCTTTGGACAAGAACAGTAAGGATGGAAAGATAGTAGATACAGATAGTCCTTGGCTTATGACCAAAATTGACCCCCATGTTTCCATTGCTAAGTGAGACAATTGTTCAGTGAATTTTGCCACAATTGTTAAGGGAATAGCTGCAGCTGCTAAGTTAGTAAAGTGGTGGTTAAGTCAATCTGGCTTCCCTACTGACTTGGTTTTTCAGAAGGTCTCAGAAGTGAAAACATAACCTGGGGACATGTCTTAAATGTGTGAGCCAGTTTCCAAGCATCTAATTTTCATCAGTGAACATGGAGATTCTGCAATGGTCTAAAGCAGGAGTGTCGAAGTCAAGGTGGCCCATGGGATGCATAGATCTGGCCTGTGGGGCCAACCTGGAAATAGTAAAGGACTAGCCTGCGATGCCTCTGCCAGCGAAAACAGAGCTCAGGAGCCCATTTTCATTGGTAGAGCACTCAGGCCATCACAGGCACCACCCATATGAGTGATGTTGAGCTGGCCACGCCCACTCTGCCCCCCCCACATACACACACATATGAGGTCAAACACAACCCTGATGTGGTCCTCAATGAAATTGAGTTTGACACCCCTTGTCCCTAAGTACGGGGTGTGGCACAAAAGCAACAAAGTCACAAAAATGGATAAAGTTCCTTTAATACCTACAACTTGGCCCCCAGCATCCAGTTATCCTTGGCTGGAGATCAAACTCTTCCAAAAACAGTCTACAAAGGGAAGAAATGCAGTCTGAACCCAAAATACAGATAAATTAGAAATAAAAAACCCCACACAAACCACTCTGAAGTAATTAACATGACAAGCCAGGATAATAAATTACAGTTTTCCAAAAGATAATGAAGCACACACAGTTGGGAGGATGCCAAAACCCAGATAAGCCTTGACATAGATAATGCACACTTTGCTTCCAGCAAGGAGCTATGTGCAAACGCCCTTCTTATAACCTGTTCTCCCAGCTGCAACTAATGAAAGGGATCAAGTCCTTTTTTTCTCCCATAAGCCATGTTGCTCCCTTCTCTGTTCCTCCCTGTGTGCCCTAGAATGAAGAGGGGGCCCTGGGTCTTCCTCTGAATGTCCAGTCGGACTTTGCCCTTCCCCCATTTCTTCCACAGCCACTGGTGCCACACTCTCACTCCCTGTCAGCTCCTCAATCTCCCCCTCAGAATCAGACTCCAACAAGGGCATGACACTAAGTGTGAAAAATGGTCATAAGTCACTTTTTTCAGTGCCATTTTAACTTGAAAAAGTCACTAATGAACTGTTGTAAGTCAACCTGTAATTCAGACAATAAATATGTTTGGTATTTTAATGCTTGTTAAAAATTTGTTTGAATATCTGTCTTCTTTCTTTTATTCACATGAACTGTAATCCCTCCTTCACTCTATCCTCTATCTATTTATCTATTTTATACAACGGAGATGTCAACACTGAGTTTACTATTGAAACCCGCATTGTACAACAAATACATTGATGCAATCTGTAGCAGTTTCTTTTATCTAATGTTATAGTCAACTTTGGACAAAAAACATAATTGCATGTTTGTGATATTAACAACCTAAATTGAAATTCATATTGATAGAAGATTTCTCTTTTTCTTTTGCTTACAACACTGTGCATTATCTAAATAGTAGACTGTCAATAAATTTAATTAATATTGTAGAAACATTGATATAAAGACTGTATTGAAGCAATGTACGTATGAAGATTTACAACAATAAAATCGGGGGGAGGGGGGAACTAAAAGAATCATTTTGTGAGATGGGGAGGAAGGAGAAAACCTGTTCAATGCTTTATTCTTTCATTATAAAGCAGCTTCAAATCTCTGTCCCCAAAAGGCGGGTGATTAAAAATGTTTCTTCCCTCCCTCGCTTCCTCGCTTCCTTTTTATCTAACTTGAGCAGGAACATTTTAAGTTCCAACATAATCAAAAAAGAAAGAGCTACTCTTCCATGACCCAACCTTTTTTCCTCACAGATCACATTCTGCCCAGAATCTAGACATTTTCATTTACATGAGTATAAGAAAATATTTTAAGACTATTTATTTTCTTTCAAAATATACATTCTCATTTCTTAGCCAAAACTATGTCATCCTATTCAGAGATGTATATTCATATAAAGTATATTCAGGTTTACACATTATCTCTAGTCAAGTTGTTAGTCAATTCACATTCAGAATGAATGAATCTCACCAGCTTCCTTATTATAGGTAATCCTTGACTTACAACCAGAAGTGGGATTCAGCAGGTTCTGACCAGTTCTGGAGAACCAGCAGTGGAAATTTTGAGTAGTTCAGAGAACTGGCAAATACCACCTCTGACTAGAGATTTTATAGTATCCTTCCCCTGCCACACCCACCAAGCCACGCCCACAGAACTGGTCGTAAAAAAAAATTGAATCCCACCACTGCTTACAACCACAACTGAACCCAAAATTTCTGTTGCTAAATGAAACATTTGTAAAATGAATTTTGCCCCATTTTATGACCTTTCTTGCCACAGTTGTTAAGTGAATCACTGCAGTTGTTAAGTTAGTAACATGGTTGTTTTGTGAGTCTGGCTTCTCCATTGACTTTGCTTGTTAGAAGGTCACAAATGGTGATCACATGACCCTGGGACACTGCAACTTTCATAAATATGAATCAGTTCCCAGGCCTCTGAATTTTTTTTTTTTGAAGCAAATTTTTATTAATTTTAAAGATAAAACAACACATCATTAACCATTAAATACATAAATACATAAAACCTCTTAACATTATAAATCCTTACAAGTCGAATAAAACATTATTTTTATACAACATAATTCCAATTTATCCCATCTCCATATGGACACACAAATATCTTTCAGCAAGTTTCTCATTATTTCTCTTTACTCCTATTCAATTTCATTTCTCTTCCATATTTATCCATCTTATAGTAATCATATTCATTTCTTTCTGGCTTGTTTAAATTATTCTCATCTAACATTCCTCCAAGGTTTTATTGATTCTTTTTTCCTTTTTTTTATAAAAAACAAATTTTGTTAGTTTTACCAAAAACACAATACACAAACATACAAAACACAAAACATAAACAAAACTAAAAGATCTTTTCTGAAGGTTGTCTGTTCCCGGGTTAAAACTCTTCACACAGACACAAATTCAAACATCATATTCATCCCATATATCCTTCCATATCTTATTATCATTTTCTTTTTTATATATATATATAAAAACCATTTTTATCAGTTTTATAAAAACAATGCACAAAGAGTCAAGGCATAACAGCTTATAAATTCTTTTCTAAGAAAAAATAATAATAAAAGACCAATAAAGCATAACATTTCCAAATTATAATATCAATACTTCATATAGTATTAACTTCATATCTTATCCCTATTTCTCCTTTCCATCCAAATTATTTCTTATTAATTAAAATTTTATTGCCTTTTATCAATATACAAAATCCAAAAAAAAGCATATATATCCTTCCATATCTTATTACCATTTTCAACAACATTCTTTGTCTGTTCTATTTCCAATTATCCATTCATCTTTTTTTTTTTCTTTTACTATACTTCTCCTGTACACCAATTGGAGTAACATCTATAACTCATTACCCTAACTTAAAAATACTACGTATAGCAATTTTTCTTGGGATTCTGTTTAAAAGATTCTAAGATTACATAATAAATTTTATATTCTAAATACACATATCACAAACCTATGTACCCTCCAGAATCCCTCTTTTAATCTAAATTAAATTCACCCATTGTCTCTAAATAAACTTTTTTTCTTTAGGTCTTGCTTCCCCCCGTTAAGGCTTCTCCTCCCCACCTTTCTCTCTTGCTTATTCTTCTCCTTGCCCTTTTTACCCCTTTGCTTTTTCTCTTCGCTTTTCTTGCTCCTTTTCCTTTGCTTTCTAACCTTGCCTCCACCTTTTCGCTCATTTTTCTCTCTTTTGGTTGTTTTTATAATTCTTAAAATCCCCTTTTTCTTATCCTTTTTCTCCTCCTCTCCGGAAGGGACCCATTGTTCATCAAAGATGGCTTCTTCTTCCTCTTCTTCCTTGTCCCAGTCCTTCTGCTGCGTAATCAACTTTTCATAAGTACATAACGCCATTTCTAAGAATTGAAACAAAGTGCCCAAAGTATCTTCTTTTTTATATTTTTGATATTCAATCTCTAGTTCATCCACAAACGATGCCATTATGAAAAGGGAAACTTTTTCCAAAACAACCACAAGTATTTTTAATCAAAGACAATCAAAAGCAATTAAAAAAAAAAAAGTTCCAAAAGTTAATACTTTTCTTCCTTCTTCTCTTTCTCTTTCTGGGGTTAATTTTTAATCAAAGAGGTCCAATTACCATTTATCTTCCTTTGGGATTCTAGGCAATCTCCTCCTTTTTCAGCTTCTGCTCCAATTTTTTTTTTCTCCCTTCCCACTTGCAATGTCAATTTTAAATAATCAGAAATCCATACCTCCAACAAGGGTTTTCCAATTTCTTAAATTTTTCAATGTCCAAAAATCCTTTTGTTTCTTAGCTTCGACTTTCAAAGCAATCCACTTTCAATGTCCAATATATCCAAATATCTCTGCTGTTTCCATGAGGTAGGAGAGTAAAGAAAAAAAAAAGTTCCCTTTAACAGCTTCTCCGCCGCTTTTCGCTCTTCTTAGGGATACAATGTATCCTCCAGCAATTCAAACAGCTCAATTCCAGGCAATTTAAAAGATGTTACTTGACACGGCTCAGACAGAACTTTCACTCTTCACACGTCCTCCAGCACAATCTTACCCGGTTGCTGGCTTCTTCGTGGCGGCCATTGCTGACCGCCGCTCCACCGCCTTGGGAAAAAGGGGTTTTTCCGGAGAAGGGGGGGGTCTGCGACACCCCCACCTCCCTATCCGACTCCCCTCTCTCTTCAGCTGTCCCTACAGGGCAGCCATATCCCCCTGACCCGTCTGGATCGGGGGTACCTCGACGGCTAGCACAGCAGGAATCGCGAGCTATCGCGAATTCCTGCTGCCCCGAAGCCACGCGAAACCGGAAACCCCTCCAGGCCTCTGAATTTTGATCACATTTTGGGGATGTTGCAACCGTCATAAATATATATATAAAAAATAGGCATAAGTTACTTTTTTCAGTGCTGTTGTAACTACGAACGATCCCTAAATGAACTGTTGTGAGTAGAGGACTATCTGTACAAGATGCCATTAATGATCCAAAGGTGCTTTTTCAAGAGACAACTGGACTTTCTGGTTTTTCTTTGAAGACCTTTAGCTTCTCATCCAAGAAGCTTCTTCAAGAAGCTGAAGAAGCTTCTTGGATGAGACGCGAAATGTCTCCAAAGAAAAACCAGAAAGTCCAGTTGTTCTTTGACAAAGCACCTTTGGGACAACCATGACCTCGATGACTGAGAATCTCCACAGACATTTAGCTATATATATAAGGTTATACAGTTACCACATTTGGGACAATCAGACGATATGTCACTGCTTTTAGCACCAGCGTACATCCCTCTTAGGAGACAGGCTCTGCCTATAATAAAGGCAGTGAAATCTTGGCCAGAAGATGCTTCCCATCAACTTCGGGATTGTTTTGAGAACACAAATTGGGACATCTTTTACCATCCTGACCTAGAGGTGCACTGTTCTGTGCTATATCAAACACTGCATAGATACTATCACTATATTAGGATCTATCCCAATCAGAAACCCTGGATGACCTAGGAAGTCCAGCGTCTCTTGCGTGACAGGACCAAGGCCTTTAGGTCTGGTGATGGGGCAAGATACAGTGTTGCCAGAGCTAATCTGAAGAAAGGTATTTGGAAGGCCAAGACTGACTATAAGAGGAAGATTGAGGATAATTTTTATAGCAATAACATGAGGCAGGTATGGTGAGGGATTCAACAAATTACAAACCATCAATAAAGACAAAACAAAGATTTTGACAAAGAACATGTTATTAAGACAAAGAGAAGAGCTGGCAGATTTATTGAAAATTCAAGTTACGAATAAAGTTAAATATTTGGGGATATATTTGACGTCAAGGTGTACTACATTGAAAGAGAATAATTATATTAAGCCTAAACAGCAGATAGCATCCGACCTGAAAAAATGGGAAAACCTACAATTGTCATTGACAGGTAGAATTTCAACAATCAAGATGAATATTTTACCCAGAATTTTATATTTGTTTCAAACAATACCAATTAGGTTAAGTAAGGATTACTTCGAAGAACTAAATAAAATTGTGTTGAAGTATATATGGCAAGGCAAGAAAGCGAGAATAAAATTAAAACTTTTACAGGATGCTAGAATTAGAGGAGGATTTGGCCTTCCTAATTGGGAGTTGTATTATCAAGCTGCAAACTTAATGTGGGTTAAAGAATGGATAACGTTAAGAAAGACTAGATTGTTGACATTAGAAGGTCATGATTTATTATTGGGTTGGCATGCTTTTTTATGGTATAAGGGAACTAAATCACAGGGTTATTTCAGAAGGCATTATATACGGGAATCATTATGGTTGAATTGGGAGAAAATTAAGAAACAATGTCATTTGAAAATTCTAGTTTGGTTATCATCTATTGAAACTTTTTCGTATCCTATAACTTATAAGAAGGAACAAACAGTTAGATATGAGGAAATATTGGATGAAAAGGGTGAACTTAAAACGATGCAAAATTTAGAAGAACAAGGTATAAAGATGAATTGGTTTTCATATGCGCAAATACATGCAAGGTATCTTAAAGATTCTAAAACAGAAGGATTTTATGATAAATTGACTGACTTAGATAAGATTTTGACAGGTACTGATGAAAAAGTGATTAAAAAATTGTATAGTTATTTGTTGGAAATTAAATTAGAGGAAGAACAAGTTAAAGAAACAATGATTGCTTGGGGGAAGAATTTTGGATATGGGATTGATTTAGAGAAATGGCAAAAACTGTGGTCACAAAATTATAAAATGACAATGTCAACAGCATATAAAGAAAATTTGTATAAGATGTTTTACAGGTGGCACTTTCCCCTGACAAGAATAGCAAGAATGTTCAAGAATAAATCTGAAAAGTGCTGGAAATGTCATCAGATACCTGGCTCATATTACCATATGTGGTGGACTTGTGAGGAGGCCAGGAAATATTGGACTAGAATTCACATATGGCTGGAAAAAATGATAAAGAAACACATAGATTTGAAACCAGAGATTTTTTGGGGGGGAATCGTACCTGATATATATGATAAAGATTTAAAATATTTGATTGTAAATGTATTAACAGCAGCTAGGATTGTATTTGCTAAACATTGGAAGAGTGAGAAAATACCAATAGAGGAAGAAATTATTAAGAAAATATTGGAATGTGCTGAAATAAGTAGATTGACATTTGAAATTAGAGAACAAGAAGATAAACAATTTTATGAATTTTGGGATCTTTTTTATCAATGGTTAGATAATACAATATGATAATAGAATATTTAGAAATTTAGGAAATAATGAATATATAATTTTTCTTGGTTTTGATAATTCTTAAGAATATTTTATTATGATAGATTTGATATGATTTCATGATTTGTCATAAAATAATTTAACCTAATTATAGTTATCTCGCTTTAGTATGAATTAGTAAAATTATAGTCAAATGATTGTTCAATAATGATATTGGGATATTTTATTGATGATTGATAATGTGAGTTATGATGTAGTATAATTATTCTGATGACTATGAAATGGATGCACAAAAGGGAGTGGTAAACCAACCGATACACTGTAAATTCATGAAGAATGTTTAATTTTTTTTTTATTTTTTTATGTCATGTTTTATGTCCTATATGTTTTTTGTCTGTTGTTAAAATTAATAAAACTTTTACAAAAAAAAAAAAAGAAATGATAGAAGAAAGGAAAAGACTATTATTACCTATATTGGGCTGCTTTTCTGTTTTCCTCCATCAGCTCCCTTTAGAGTGACCATACCTGACATGAACTTTGAGTGGAAAATTAACTTTTTCTCTCTTTCTATTTCTTTCTGTCCTATGCAATGGTGTTGTTCCTTCCTTTTCTTTATTTGCAAATAAATCCTCCTCCTGATGTGAAGGACAGGAACCTTTCTGCATTTTGCCATGCTGAACATGGCAGCTACCCTATGCCTCCTCCTTTTTAATTACAGCTTGACTCTTGTGCCCTTTTGTATGTGATAATTAACATTTCTTCTACCCTCATCGTACAATGGCAATTTATCTCTTGAAGGTATGATTCGCCTCTTTTATTTTTGCTCTGGAAGAGGGCACAGACTTAAAATATTTTCAAAGGGAAAAGTGAATGTTGTCCTGTTCTGTAACAAGTCTTTATTAGCTGCTGCAATTATTAACACAATTATTCACAATACATTCCCTTTTGCCATATTATGGTTTATTGATGTTTTAACTTTCCCATCTCCATGGTTACTTGATATATTAAGTATTCCTGAGGCAAGGAGAAGCTGAATATACATGGATAAGATGTACCCACAAGAACTATCGGTGGAGTGTTCCTTAGAGGGTTGATATAAACCAAAATATGTGAGATTATCTCTTTCCCTTAATGGACCTTGTTGACCAGTGAAAATAACCAATTCTACATATGCTGTGGGGACTGCAGCAAAGTTTAGGGCAGACTGAGTGTACCTCACTTCTGGAGATGCAGACTGTTCAGAGTTTTTGCAGCGTTAATTCAGCACCAGAAAAATAAACACAGATGGCTGATGCTTCACTTAACATTTTTATAAACATAATAAGTAGATTTTACAAACCAGTTGTAGATTTCTCCAACATGGAACAAACTCAGACAGAAACGTGTTGCAAGTAACTTCAGTAGCACAGAGAACAGACACTACTAGTTCAGCAAGCAAGCAGAGGAGAGAAGCAGTTTCATTTTCAATGGACAGACGCAAGAGCTCAATATAGCTTCTAAACTGCAGAGCTTAATATAGAGCCACGCCTAGGCTACTTCTAGTTTCAGTTTCCAAACAACCCTCATTGTCTGACTTAGTTGCTATACCTATTTACTGGCTGACCTTGTTACTATGTTCTATTCCAGTTCATGAATATACTCAGACACAGACAGAGTCCAAGGAGGCATGAAGAGCCATTAAATCTGCTTTTCCAAAATGTTCATTGCACTGCTTTCATTACAGGTAGTCCTCGACTTAGGAACACAACTGAGCCCAACATTTCTGTGAGACAGTTGTTAAGTGAAATTTGCCCCATTTTACAACTTTTCTTGCCATGGTTGTTAAGTGAATCACTGCAGTTGTTAAATTAGTAATCCAACTGTTAAGTGAATCTAGCTTCCCTCTTTGACATTGCTGGTCCGAAGGCCTCAAAAGTGGATTATATGACCCTGGGACACTACAATCGTCATACATATGAGCCAGTTGCCTTATGTCTGAATTTTGATCACATGACTATGGGGAAGCTGCAACAGTTATGTGAAAACAGCCATAAGTCATTTGTTCAGGGCCACTGAATTTTGAACTGTCACTAGATGAACTGTTATAAGTCAAGGATAACCTGTTTTCATTTTTGTTCATGGTAGTGTTTGGAATTTTAGAGGAGGCGGGTACATTAAAATTGGGGTACTGAAAGAAACCTTCCCCTATTATTCTCAGTACTTATGCAGGGAGTAGGCACACATCACATGTTTCTTTTATGTTAAAATGCCACAACTTTCCAAATTGGGCTCCGTTGTGAATTGGATGACAGCATTTGAGCCTTTTGTCATCTCTTGTTCTCAATTTGAAAATCCCCACATGCAAAACTCAGCATGGGTCTGGGAAAACTTGTTTTAAGAGCGGGCACGTTATATCAAATTGAATCATTTATTTATTTTATTTTATTTGGTTTGTCAATTGCTTACAAGATAATAGGTATAAATATAAACATAGTTATGAATACATGGGTGCATATAAGAAAAATAAAAGAAACAATAGGACAGGGACGGTAGGCACGTTGCTGCACTTATGCACACCCTCTACAGACCTCTTAGGAAGGGGGTGAGGTCAATAGTAGACAGTCTAAGGTAAAAGTTTTGGGGGTTTGGGGAAGACAAAGGAGAAAGGTGCACGTAGGACACAGTAGAACATTGAGGTTGAAAATTGAGAAAAAGCTATACAAACTCCATATAACAGCGATAGTAAAAGCCCAGAGCCTTTTTGCCTTGGGGCAACTAGAATCATAATAAGATCCTTGGGGAGGACTCGATAGATGGACAAAAGCACCAAATCCAGTCTTAAACATATGGTTGATTATGCGACCAACCATAATAATATGTCATGAGGATTTTCCGGACATATGCCTACATTTGCTTTGAAATTTGATGGAATGGGAGCACAAACAAGTGGACATAAATTATTTATAATATATCCCGCCCCCCAAGTGTTCCAACCTGTTACAGTGAATTAGATATGAACCGCACTTCAAATTACACAAAAGAAATAAAACCAACCTAGGCCATAATATTAACCCTCACAATGAAAATAAAATGGATATAATTATGAATGAATATGTGAGTACATGCAGCATTCACATACGTTGATCTCAACATTCCAAGATTTTCAGTGGCATGAATGACTATACAAAACAAAAAGTAGTTCATTAAAACCAGTTGATGTTTTAATGAAAACATGACACACTGATTAGCAAGTTCATTAAGTGTGGACTGGAAAGCACAACAATTAAATGGATATATAGTTGGCTCAAAGGGTGCTTGTCAATGCTGCCTTATTACATTGGAGACAGAAATCAAATAGGATGTTACCAAGAACAGAGTTGAGCCCGCTATTGTTCAAAATTTTCATTTATAAAAACAAAATTCTTATTAAATTCCTCTTGAATGATATGAATTTGAGTGGGATACATTAATACCGCCAACCTTAGAAATAAAATTCAAGTAGATTTGGATTGATTGGAAATATGACTAAAAGTAAAATTTGTTTACTTTGCTTAGGAAACAAAACATCCAATGAATGAGTATAAGGAAGGAGGTTGCCTGGGTTATGTTGTGGCCCACCAGCACCCAGTGGAGCTGGTGGCAGACTCAGACAGTGAAGAGGTTTGGGAGGAATATGGCCAGTCCTGGAGTCTGGGGAAGGCTGATGAGTGCTCTGCATTGGAGGCAGAGATGGGACCAGGGCTGCCTGACAGTTACAGTATCATCTGCCTTTGGAGTCAGAGACCAGTGGGCAGAAGAACAGCTGGAGCTTGTTCCTGCTGTGTGCATGCGCAGAGCTGTCAGGAAAAGGGAACAGTTAAGAAACAAGGGTCGACTCGGGAATAAAGGCACAGGTGGATGGTGAATGGCTCCTCCCAGAGGGAATGAAGAGGAATGAAAGGGGAGTGCAGGAGACAATTAGTTTGTTTAATTACTGTGAACATTTGTTTGTGGCTCAGAGACTCCTTGCCAAGTATTTTCTTGTACAGCATTAGGCTTGGAAATTATCGGCTTGGCAGCTCTCCAAGCCTGATAAGGTCTGTGGTTGTAATTCACCCTTGCAAGACTGTTTGCCGGGACTTTGCTGGATGTGAATGATAGGAATTTACTTTAGCCTAATAAAAAGGGGTATTGTCAGGACAAGGAGTCTGCTTTGTGATTTTGTGAAGCCTAGGTCAGAACAGGTTGGTCTGAAAAAGAATACATGTGAAATAGCTCAGAACAATAGCCTATTGAAAAGAATGTGGCCTAGTAGCATGATGCCAAGGCAAATGTAATTATGGTTTGCATCAACAGAAGTATAGTTTCCAAGGACAACATAATTTCATTATTCTATTATTTGTGGATCAGGCAGTACGAAGGCTACTCTGTCCACTTCTGGGCACTACATGTTAAGAAGACTTCAGAGAAGCTGGAGTACTTTTGGAGTAAGGCAAGTGAAGAAGGACAAAAGGACAAGAAAATCAGCCCTTTGAAGACGTGTTGTGTTGTGAATGAATAATACCAATAAAGTTATCTTGAGCTTGAAGTCAAGTGCAGGGTTTTGGCCCTGCACTTCTGATTGGCTGTTAATGGCAGGATCGGATTGGTCCATTCAGGAACATCTGATTGGCCATTAACAGGCCATTCCCATTGGTTAACAGAGCTAGCGCTCCAGGTTTGCTATTGGTTGAATAGTTAATAAGTTGCCTATATAAGGAAGGCTATAGCAGCCTCCAGTTTGAGCTGTCACAATATGTAAATAAAGAGTTTGAAGTTCACTGTTTCTACCGGCTCGTCTCTATCATTCGCACCCATGCTCCAGACTTAACACTGGCAACGAGGATGGGATTAGATGACATCCGAGCCAACTAAGACAACTAAGCACGTGGCTGAAGCGCACAACAGCAGAACCATGTCTGGTGGCATAGTACCACCCGCTCTGTTCAATCCAGCTCAAGAGGACTGGGAGTCCTACATGGATCGTTTTCAAATGTTTTTGGAAACGAATAATCTGAAGGATGCCACAACCGGAAAGAAACGGGTGGTATTCCTAATGCACTGCGGCCCAACGGTATTCAAAATGACCAAGGCATTAGCGAAACCGGCTGAAGTGAAGGCCATGGACTGGGACGTCCTCAAACCGTTGCTAAGGGCCCACTATGCACCAACCATTCCAACACTTGTGAGACGACACGAGTTCTATCAAAGTAACCAGCGGAAAGGAGAAAGCGTCGCCGATTTTGTTGCAGACCTCCAGAACTTGGGAGGCCTTTGCGATTTCACCGACCTAGAAGAGGCCTTGAGAGACCGAGTAGTCCTCGGGCTAGACGCTCTAAACGTTAAGAGCAAAATAATGGCAAAAGGCGACATCACCCTAAAAGACGCCATAGCTGAAGCTACGGCAGCGGAGGCAACCAAGAAGTTGGCTGCCCAACTACGCCGAAATCGCACTCCAGCACACCCACCGGCTGGCGAAGTTTCACCAAACACAGAAGGGCAGCTGAAGACAGCCCATCATGAGGACCTCTCTTTGTCGTCAGACAGCGACGAAGAAGAGATCCATCGCCAGCGGTCCGATCGGAACCGATACCCGAAGTCCCAGCAACCGTGCGCTGGCTGTGGGGCCAACCATTACCGCTCCGATTGCAAATTCCATGACGTGCTCTGCCACAAGTGCGGGAAACAAGGCCACATCTGACGGGTCTGCCGAAGCCTCCTCGGACCCAGCCCGACCTTGAAAGGAACCAATCTCTGCCAATCGACAGGAAATCACCCTGTAAGGCGAGAACCAGTAAACTACTCCTACAGAAACCGAACCGTGAGTTGTCCAACGAGACGGGAAGAGGCCCACCAAACACTCACTATTGGCCATGCCTCTTCGCTAGACGCTAAAAAAATTCGAGTCAACATGAACATTGAAAGTCGGCCTTGCCAAATGGAAGTTGACTCAGAAGTTGACATAGGATTGTCTCTTTCAATGGTCTCATGGAAAACCCTCAAGCAACTCATCCCCACTATCCAGCGCCAAGACCTTCAATTCCAATGGCTCATGTTAAAGGACTACCAGGGGAACCGAATTCCGGTCGCAGGATCCAGTCAAGTCCAGGTTGCATTCAAGAACCGCATGGCGTACTTATCCCTGACAATAATCGATAAGGACCGGCCTAGTCTGTTAGGCCTGCAATGGTTCGCACCACTCAGCATTGAAGTGGCAGGCATTAACCGAATCGGCGGCAGTGACTGGGAGAAAGACCTCGCCCACGAATTCAGGGACGTCTTCAAGGAAAAGCTAGGCGAGTACAAGGGGACCCCAATATCCTTTAGCCTTAATCCAAAGATAGCTCCCATCCGCCTTAAGCCTCGTCGAGTTCCGTTCACTCTAAAACTGAAAATCGATGAGCAGCTTGATAAGTTGATTGCTCAGGGAGTCTTAAAGCCAACTGACCACTCCCCATGGGAAACGCTGATTGTGACACCAATTAAGCCGGATGGCTCAATTAGAATTTGTGGGGACTACCAAGCCACCCTAAACCATGCCCTGCAACAGAACCCATATCCGGTGCCGGTGGTACAACACCTCCTTCATTCCCTGGGGGGCGGAAACGTCTTCGCTAAACTAGACTTAGCTCAGGCTTATCAGCAACTGCCGGTTGACGAAAAAACGGCACAGGCACAGACAATCGTAACACACCCAGGTGCCTTTAAGTGCACGCGGCTCCGATTCGGAATCAGTGTAGCCCCAGGGATCTTTCAGAGCCTAATGGAGAGACTATTGCAGGGGATCAAGGGTGTTGTCCCCTATTTTGATGATGTGCTCATTGCTGCCCCCACTCCAAAAATCTTACGGGAGTGTTTAAGACTGGTATTACGAAAATTCCAGGAAGCAGGCCTGAAAGTCAAAAAAAAAATAAGTGCAAACTGTGTGCCGATCGTGTTGAATTATTAGGGTACTTGATTGACAGTCAGGGTATTCACCCTACCGATAGCAAATTGAGAGCAATAAAAAACACTTCCAGACCGCAGAACAAGACCGACCTCCAGGCGTTCTTAGGCCTCATCAATTTCTACAATGTATTCTTGCCGCACAAGGTGACTGTCACTGAATCTTTACATCGTCTATTAGATAAAAAAGCAATTGGGGTATGGGGTCACAAAGAAGAGCAGGCATTCCGTAATGTGAAAAAACTACTGACTTCGGACACCGTACTAATGCATTACAATGAGACTTTGCCAATAAACATTACATGTGATGCATCGCCCTTTGGAGTGGGCACCATTTTTTTTTTTTGAAACAAATTTTTATTAATTTTAAAGATAAAACAACACATCATTAACTATTAAATACATAAACACATAAAACCTCTTAACATTGTAAATCCTTACAAGTCAAACAAAACATTATTTTTATACAGCATAATTCCAATTTATCCCATCTCCATATGGACACACAAACATCTTTCAGCAAGTTTCTCATTTTTTCTCTTTACTCCTATTCAATTTCATTTCTCTTCCATATTTATCCATTTTATAGTCATCATATTCTTTTCTTTCTAGCTTGTATAAATTATTCTCGTCTAGCATTCCTCCAAGGTTTTATTGATTCTTTCCTTTTTTTTTTTTTTATAAAAAACAAATTTTGTTAGTTTTATCATAAGCACAATACACAAACATACAAACACAAAACATAAACAAAACTAAAAGATCTTTTCTGAAGGTTGTCTGTTCCCGGGTTAAAACTCTTTACACAGACACAAATTCAAACATCATATTCAACCCATATCTCCTTCCAAATCTTATTATCATTTTCTTTTTTATATATATATATAAAAACCATTTTTATCAATTTTATAAAAACAATGCACAAAAAATCAAGGCATAGCAGCTTATAAATTCTTTTCTAAGAAAAAATAATAATAATAGACCAATAAAGCATAACATTCCCAGATTATAATATCAATATTTCATATAATATTAACTTCATATCTTGTCCCTACTTCTCTTTTCCATCCAAATTATTTATTAATTAAAATTTTATTGCCTTTTATCAATACACAAAATCCAAAAAAAAAAAAGCATATATATCCTTCCATATCTTATTACCATTTTCAATAATATTCTTTGTCTGTTCTATTTCCAATTATCCATTCATCTTTTTTTTCTTTTACTATACTTCTCCTGTACACCAATTGGAGTAACATCTATAACTCATTACCCTAACTTAGAAATACTACATATAGCAATCTTTCTTGGGATTCTGTTTAAAAAAAATTCTAAAATTACATAATAAATTTTATATTCTAAATATACATATAAAAACACACTCTTATATACCCTCCAGAATCCCTCTTTTAATCTAAATTAAATTCACCCATTATCTCTAAATAAACTTTTTTTCCTTAGGTCTTGCTTCCCCACATTAAGGCTTCTCCTCCCCCCCTTTCTCTCTTGCTTATTCTTCTCCTTGCCCTTTCTACCCCTTTGTTTTTTCTCTTCGCTTTTCTTGCTCCTTTTCCTTTGCTTTCTAACCTTGCCTCCATCTTTTCGCTCATTTTTCTCTCTTTTGGTTGTTTTTATAATTCTTAAAATCCCCTTTTTCTTATCCTTTTTGTCCTCCTCTCCAGAAGGGACCCATTGTTCATCAAAGATGGCTTCTTCTTCCTCTTCTTCCTTGTCCCAGTCCTTCTGCTGCGTAATCAACTTTTCAAAGGAACATAACGCCATTTCTAAGAATTGAAACAAAGCGCCCAAAGTATCTTCTTTTTTATATTTTTGATATTCAATCTCTAGTTCATCCACAGACGATGCCATTATGAAAAGAGAAACTTTTTCCAAAACAACCACAAGAATTTTTAATCAAAGACAATCAAAAGCAATTAAAAAAAGAAAAAAAATTCCAAAAGTTAATACTTTTCTTCCTTCTTCTCTTTCTCTTTCTGAATTAATTTTTAATCAAAGAGGTCCAATTACCATATATCTTCTTTTGGGATCCACAAAGACTTCTAATCAATCTCCTCCTTTTTCAGCTTCTGCTCCAATTTTTTTTTTCTCCCTTCCCACTTGCAATGAGAATTTTAATAATCAAAAATCCATACCTCCAGCAGAGATTTTCCAATTTCTCACATTTTTCAATGTCCAAAAATCCCTTTGTCTCTTATCTTAGCTTTCAAAACAATCCACTTTCAATGTCTAATATATCCAAATATTTCTGCTTTTTCCGTGGGGTGGGAGAGTAAAAAAAAAAAAAAAAAATTCCCTTTAACAGCTTCTCCGCCGCTTTTCGCTCTTCTTAGGGATACAATGTATCCTCCAGCAACAAACAGCTCAATTCCAGGCAATTTAAAAGGTGTTACTTGACCCGGCTCAGACAGAACTTTCACTCTTCACACTTCCTCCAGCACAGTTCTTACCCGGTTGCTAGCTTCTTCGTGGCGGCCATTGCTGACCGCCGCTCCACCGCCTTGGGAAAAAGGGGTTTTCCCGGAGAAAGGGGGGGTCTGCGATGCCCCCACCTCCCTTTCCGACTCCCCTCTATCTTCAGCTGTCCCTACAGGGCAGCCATATCCCCCTGACCCATCTGGATCGGGGGTACCTCGACGGCTAGCACAGCAGGAATCGCGAGCTGTCGCGAATTCCTGCTGCCCCGAAGCCACGCAAACCGGAAGTTTCGGAGTGGGCACCATTTTGAGTCATGTGTTACCTAACAGTAACGAAGCCCCTGTTGCTTACTTCTCAAAGACGCTCTCGAAAACCAAGCGAAATTACAGCCAGATCGATAAAGAAGCCCTGCAAATTGTATCAGCTGTTAAAAGATTTCATGAGTACATGTACGGCCGGGTTTTCACCATTGTAACTGACCACAAACCATTGCTGGGGATCATCGCTGGGGACAAGCCAACTCCCTACATACTTTCTCCCAGAATGACCCGCTGGTCAGAATTCTTGGCTGCCTACAATTATCGGCTACAATATCATCCCGGTAAATCCATTCCCCACACCGACGCGCTGAGCCGTACACCGCTCCCTGAAACTATCAACGATCCTGCACCAACGATGACAGCGTTGCAGATTGAGACACTCCACATGCTGCCATTAACTGCCTGTGACATCGCAAGAGAAACAAAACGCGACCCCATCTTGGCGCGAGTCCTCACATGAGTGGAACGCAGATGGCCATTGGACCAACTACCAGACGATTTTGCACCATTCAAAAGTCATCAAACAGAGTTGTTCTTGCAGAAGGGCTGTATCATCTGGGGCAATAGAGTCGTTATCCCAGAACAACTCCAACAGGCATTGCTAAGAACCTTGCACGATGGCCACCCTGACATCGTGCGCATGAAGGGCCTCGCACGAAGCTATGCGTGGTGGCCAGGCATCGACAGACAAATCGAATCGTGGGTTAAAACTTGCAAGAGATGCCAAGAAGTAAGCAAAGCTCCACCAAAGGCAACCCCAACTGAATGGGAGACGCCGCGGGGACCCTGGTCCCACATCCATCGGGACTTTGCTGGGCCAACCAAAGGCGACACGTTTTTACTAACCGTCGACGCATCCTCGAATTGGCTCAAGATTCACCGAATGAGCAACACGACCACTGACACGGTCATCAAAAGACTGGAAAGACTTTTTGCAACCCACGGATTACCAGACGTTCTGATATCCGACAATGAGCCCCAATTCACCACGCTGTCTTTTGAGCAGTACCTGGCTGACCGCGGTATTCGACATGCACTCACTTCGCCTGCGCACCCTGCTGCCAAAGGTAGGGCTGAGCGCATGGTACAATTCATCAAAAAGACTCTCCAAAAGATAGACTACGACAACATCGACGAGAAAATCAACCGGATCCTTTTCCTGCAGCACATCACACCTCACAACATCACCATCAAAACTCCCGCCGAGCTGCTAATGGGACGAAAGCTCCGCTCCCACCTCGATCGGTTACACCCAGCCTACGAACCGGAAAAGCCACTCGGATCCAGCGGCTGATGCCGTACCTTCCAGGTAGGCGATTTAGTATTCGCTAAAAACTTATCGGGCGATCCGCTGTGGGTAGAAGCGACTGTAATCCACGTAACCGGCCCAAGATCATACCTCGTTCAGTGCCCTGACGACAGACTTTGGAAGTGCCACATAGATCAACTACGATCGCAGCTACCGTCTTGCACTTCCGAACTCCCTTATGACCAAACTGAGGGGGGAGGGAGATACAGAGGAAAGCGAATTACAATTAGAGGGAAACCTTTTCGAAGAGACTGATAATGGAACTGAAACGCAGGAACAGGAACCAGGGACCAGAGTGAGTTCACCTCAGGGAGTGGCCAGTGATATTGGTGATGACGGGAACGCAAACTCAGAACCAGAGGCACCCCTACCGTTAAACAACGATCTACCTCAGCAGCAGTGCAGCCAACCGCCAAGCACTTTGCGAAAATTGAAAAGACTAATAAAACAGCCATCCTACCTGAAGGACTATGTAACCGCACCCCGTGGGCAGAAGCCGGGGGAAAAGGGTGTTGTGAATGAATAATACCAATAAAGTTATCTTGAGCTTGAAGTCAAGTGCAGGGTTCTGGCCCTGCACTTCTGATTGGCTGTTAATGGCAGGATCGGATTGGTCCATTTAGGAGCATCTGATTGGCCATTAACAGGCCATTCCCATTGGTTAACGGAGCTAGCGCTCCAGGTTTTCTATTGGTTGAATAGTTAATAAGTTGCCTATATAAGGAAGGCTATAGTAGCCCTCCAGTTTGAGCTGTCACAATATATAAATAAAGAGTTTGAAGTTCACTGTTTCTACCGGCTTGTTTCCATTATTCGCATCCATGCTCCAGACTTAACATGTTGGGCATCTTGCAGAAAGACAACGGAGAGGAAATATCAGAGGCCCCTTCAAATACCCAAGAAGTATGTCACACAGCAGAAGGTCGACCCGTTCTCTCTCATTCTGGAGTGTAGGGCATGAAATGATGGATTTCAGACTCTATCTGAAGGTAAGAAAAGACTTTCTGAGAGAGAGAGCAGTTTAACAGTAAAACCAATTATCTAGAGAAGTGACAGGCTCCTTTTCACTCAAAGTATTCATGGGGAAGACAGACAGCCAGGGGTGGGTTTCTACCAGTTCGCACCAGTTCTATAGAACCGGTTGTTAATGTCACCAGTAGTTCTAAGAACCAGTAAAACCAACCCCTGCTTGGCCCTGCCCGTCTCCGCCACTCCTCCAGGCCAAAAACCGAATAGTAAAATAATTTTTATTTATGTGTTTATTTATTTCTTTAGTATCTGTTTTGCTTTTATGATTAAAGGTTAGGGTTAGGATTAGGGTTCTTGTTACACTGATGTTGCTAAATGTAACTAGAAGTTGCCTGTCTCCCTTTTAGTAAGTTGCTTTTCTTTATTTATATATTTTTTTACTGTCTGTTTTTGTTTTTATTAATCATAAAAACAAAACAGATACCAAAGAAATAAACACATAAATAAAAATTATTTTACTATTCATCTTAATGTTTCTTCTTTGCTTAAAGAAACATCAAGATAAACAGTAAAATATTTTTTATTTATGTGTTTATTTATTTCTTTAGTATGTTTTGTTTTTATGATTAAATACATAAATAAAAAAGCAACTTACCAAAAGGGAGACAGGCAACTTCTTGTTACACTGATGTTATACATTATCTGTTTCTGCTTAAATCAATATATAGCAACATCAACGTAGCAAGAAGTTGCATGCATGCATGCATAAATGTATTTTTTTTAAATAAAAATGTTTTTTTAAAACATAAACAAAAACATAAAACATAAACCATCTTCAGTTACATGGTGTGTTGGTTGGTACAAATCACTTGTGCACAATCTCTGCAGTCTTTCCTTTCCAATTTGCATAAATCCTTATATCAAGCTAAACAATTGGCCACTAAGTGAGCACCTGGTCATTAAGTGAGTACCACTTAAATTTGGGTTGCCAGCCACATGGCCACCTGCCCTAGGCCTTGCCAGGGCCTCCCAAGGCCTTGGAAACTGGCAAAAAGCACTTGCTAAGCAATTGGCCACTAAGCAAGCACCTGGTCATTAAGTAAGTAATTTGAGTTGCCAGCCACATAGCCACACCCACCCCAGTCACATGACCACATAGCCACACCCACCCCAGTCACATGACCACGTAGCCACACCATATCAGCAAGCCAATCCCACCCAGTCACATGACCACCAAGCCACACCTTAGGCCATGCCCACAGAACCAGTTGTTAGGAAATTTGAATCCCACCCCTGCAGACAGCCATCTGTCAAGGATGCTGGAATTCAGATTCCTGCCTTCAGCAGAAGTTTAGACTCAAGGAGAGTTAAATGGCTTCTTCTTTGGCTATGATTCTAAAGCGGATGCCAATTTGGGGGGCAGAGTTGTATTTGTGGTCACCAAGGATGCCCAATCCAATTTAATTCTGGTTAGGATCAATCCACTCAAATCAGTGGCATCTAAGTTAGTTCTGTTGAAGAACTAACTTAGTGAGGAGAGCCAAGGTAAAACTAAAGGTGAATCCTGTCAGTGTGTTGTGCAACCCATCCATTTGTGTAATCCTTGCCAGAATCAGTGAGAACTATAGATTTTCTAAAGAATTATTATATGATGCCTACAATTCAAAGGTAACTTCCTTCTCAATTCCAAATAGTTGGGCTAAGCCAAGTGTTCAAAAGTAGCGCTTTTCAAAAAAAACACAATGCAAGCAAAATATTCCTCTTCAGCTTTAAAATATCGGCATTCCCCAGCACAGAGTTGCTTTCAACTCTCTCCCCATCTGTTTGCCCCTGTCTGTTGCATGCACAGCTACTTTGTTTGCTGGAAGACCTATCCTAGTGATTGTGTTTTCTAGACTTAACCAGAGATAGCCAGAAATAACCTTTGAAGTGATTGCACTCAGTTTTTAGTGCCCGACTTTAGGATCATTTTAACACACAACTCCTGCTCAAAGAGCAGGGAGCAGTCGTGGGTAGAAGGGCATTTGCAAAACTTTGTGTTGTGATCCAGTTGTGCCCTTTCCTGGATTGTGAGTCTCGTGCTCAGTCACTTACGCCCTGGTCATCTCACATTTGGGCTCTGCATGGGTACTTTTGAAGGGTATTTGGAAGGTACAGCTGGCACAGAATGCAGCTGTGCAGACAGTTTTAGGTGGTCCATGTAACACCACTGTTCAGGAGGCCTGGTGGTGCAGTGGTTAGAATTCAGTATTGCAGGATTGGAGTTCAATCCGGACTGCTCAAAGTTGACTCAGCCTTCCATCCTTCCAAGGTGGGTAAAATGAGGACCCAGATTGTTGGGGGCAATAGGCTGACTCTGTAAACCATCCAGAGCAGGGGTGTCAAACTCAAGGCCCGGGGGCCAGATCCGGCCTGTGGGGTGATTAGATCTGGCCCACAGGGCCACCCTGAAAATGGCAAAAGACTGGTCTGCGCTGCATCTGCCAGCAAAAACAGAACTTGGGTGGGCTGCACACAGTCCTCTTGAGCTCTGTTTTCATTGGCAGAGGGTTACTTACAGGAGGCCGTTGCAGGCGAAAATGGAGCTCAGGAGCCTGTTTTCTCTGGCAGAGGGCTCGGGCCACCACAGGCACCCTTGACACGAGTGATGTCGAGCTGACCACACCCACTCTGGCCACGCCTACTCTGGCCCTCTGAGGTAAAATCCAATCCTGATGTGGCCTTCAATGAAATCGAGTTTGACACTCCAATCCAGAAAGTGCTGTTAAGCATAATGCAATTGTATACAGGTAATCATTGACTTACAACAGTTCACTCAGTGACCATTCAAAGTTACAACGGCACTGAAATAACTGACTTATAACTATTTTTCACAGTTAAAAAAAAAAAACCTTGGTAGAATCCACACGATCATGTGGTCAAAATTCAGATGCTGGACAACTGGTTCATATTTATGACAGTTGCTGTGTCCCAAATTATGTGATCCTCTTTTATGTCCTTCTGACCGGCAAAGTCAATGGGGAAGCCAGATTCACTTAACCAGGTTACTAATTTATCAGCTGCAGTGATTCACTTAATGACTGAGCCAAGGAAGGTTGTAAAATGGGGCAAAGCTCACTTAACAAATGCCTCACTTAACAACAGAAATTTTGGTGCTCAATTGTGGTCGTAAGTTGAGGACTACCTGTAGCTAAGTGCTATTGCTGTCATGAGCTGCACTAGCTGTTCGTTTGCTTTCAGATCTGATTCAGGTTGTTTATCAGTACCTTTAAAGCCCTTTGTGGCAGAGGTCCCCAACCCCCAAGTCACGGACTGATCTTTGGTCTTTTAGGAACTGAGCAAAGCTGGAGGTGAGCGGCAGGTGAGTGAGGGAAACTGAAACCATTGCCCATCCTCCCCCCGATCCATGGAAAAATTATCTTTCACAAACCTTCCCCTAAATGTCAAAAAGGTTGGGGATGTCTGCTTTATGGCATAGCTCCAGGCTATCTGAAGAACCATCTCACTCCAATGGGCTTGGCCCGCCCTGTTTGTTCCATTGTTCAATGCATTCCAGCTGTCAGGGCCCAGGAGAATGATCTTTCCTGCTGTGTGGCTCTCACTCTGTGGAACAGTGTGCCCCTCGAGATGAGATCCACCTCATCCTCTTGACCTTCTGTTAGGGCCTGAAAACTTGGCACTGCAAATGGGGCCTGGAGCTCTGATCCGAGTGGTCCATGTTGGAGGTGGTTTGTGGACTAGGAAGGAGATCCCACCCTGCTGTATTTTGGTTTTTGACTTATTTCATGTTTGTCCCCCTTAACATTCAGTGTTTTTCACATTTGCTTTCACCATGTTGTAAGCCACGCAAAGTCACTTCAGAGTGAGATGGGGAGAGCTTATAAATTTAATAAACAATAGATGATAGATGATAGATAGATAGATAGATAGATAGATAGATAGATAGATAGATAGATAGATAGATAAAGCAAGCAAGCTTTCCTGAGGTCGTAATTGCTTTAACACTTCAAAAAAAATAACCTGGCTCATATCTGTTTGATAAAGTTTCACTTTCAAATGCTTTGCATGTAACCATGGTCTTCTAGAATATTTTTTTTCTTTCAGTATCTGAACTCAGCTTGATTTAGAGGGCCTTTGGCTTGCTTCTAAAATTGCCAGCGGTTTTGTTAATTTTGACCTACAACAGAGTAGCATTTTTAATGGAAGGTGCCACTTTTCTCCCTGCGGTGTTACACACAAATAGCAGGCACCAAATCATTGAACCACGATCGGCATTTGAAATGATACATCCTCCACTCCATAAACAGATCGCTGAACCGTCCACTGCCCTTTGGTGTTGGGCCATCAATATACATTTGAAATAATTATATAGCAATCCACAACTTAGGGAATCAGAGCACAAGTTACTCGCTTTTGTTGTAGAGACATTGTACATTCCACTTATTGCTTCACGGATGATCAACTTCCCAAATTTGAACCTGCTGCTCAGTACAGCGGATCGGTTTGCTGTTGAGTAACAGCATTCAGCCTTGGCACTACATTGGAAGTGCTGTGTCATCAGCAGCAAGCGGAAAGTACCAAAACAGTAATTGCACATAGTCAACCTGACCTTCACAGCTTTCACATGGTAACCATTTTCCTGGGTATAAATTATCTGCTGGCATTTCAATCTCTGGTCGATCCACCAATCAACTATGTGCTAGGCTGGCAAAATGGAAGATTGCTCACAGATTTGATCAGCAAATTGCCCTTCCATATTTCATGGGTGCAGAACATGAAGAGATGGCTGAGAAATGCAGCAGCTAACTTCCACTGCCCTCTTTTCCCTCCCTTAGTGTTGCCAGGGATAAGGGCAATAAAAGAAGTACACCAAGGAAGGAAATTAGGACTATTGTTCATGTTGCAGATTAATGTTTGTTCCTACCAAAACTACCTCCACTTTGTAGTCCAGAGGTCTACAGCATAGCTGGCTGGGGAATTCTGGGAGATGAAGTCCACAAGTATTAAAGTTGCCAGGTTTGTTGTAGACTGTGCTTTTGCTTACTTTTGCCAACAAGAAGTTTCCTGGAAAAGCAACAAGAAAAGTCAGAAGCATGGGGGTGGGAGTAGACTATATGAAAATTTTGGAACAAACCATTATATTTTGTTAACCAGCAAAGCGGACTTTGTAGACTTTGCTATCTCCACTTTGTAGACTTTGCTTTTATTTACTTCTGTCAACAAGAACGTTCCTGGAAAAACAACAGGAAAAGTCAGAAGCAGAGCGGTAGGAGGAGGACGATATGAACATTTTGGAAGAAACTATTTTTCCATGGATGACGTGAAACAGAACGTCCATGAACATTCAAACTTCTCAAGATGTCAGAGTGAGCATTTGATGAAATGTGTACAGTGAAGCAAGCCAACATAACCCGAATTTGCCCATTTCTGTTTTCACTAAAGTCCAAATCAGATAGTAAATGTTATGTCTGAACAAGGATAATGTCAGCCCTTTTAGGTAATCCAGACAGAAACTCATGAGTACTAATACTCAAATATTTTGGCTACCTAATGAGAAGGAAGGACTCACTGGGGAAGAGCCTAATTCTGGGAAAGATTGAAGGCAATAGAAGAAGAGTATGACAGAGAATAAGGTGGCTGGATGGAGTCACTGGAGCAGTAGGCGTGAGCTTAAATGGACTTCAGAAGATGGTAGAGAGCAGGAAGGCCTGGAGGAATGTTTTCCATCAGGTCCCAATGGGTTGGACACGACTTTGCAACTAACAACAACAATACTATCTTTAATGTAGGGGTATAATAACAGAATCTTGCAGATCTGAAAGAACTTCCACCCTCCCTTCCCCGTTGTTACTTTCCAGAGAACTTGGGAGGGCGCCTTGTGAGATGCTTTCTCCAATCTCAGTACTTCTTTGAACTTAAGATTTAATTCATCAGAATGTTGTCCAGGCTGCATCTCTTCTGCCTGTCCTCCAAGGTTATTCTCACAGCACATTACAAATGCAAATCCATCTTTTTTTTTTGAAAAAGATTTTATTAATTTTCTACAAACAAACAAGACAAACAAAACATAAAAACATCAACTCTCATATGTACATCCGGTGTGTCAGTTGGTTCATCATTTTTGTGCATTCATTCTGTAGTCTCAATTACAATTATGTTACATAACAACTCATATTGTCAATCCAAACTTATATATCCTAATATCACTAAAAAAAGAAGTTTTTGACTATATTTTTAATCATTCATGCTTTATGAGCTAACAATACTTTAAACCAGTTTACTCTATAACAAATCATATAATCATATCAAATCAATCCTAAAAAACCCTTTATAAATATAATGTCAAATAACAAAATAATAGCAAAATAAAGATATTCCTTACTGTCTAGCATTCTAAATATTCTATTATCGTATTTTATCATCTAGCCATTGATAAAAAAGATCCCAAATTTCATAAAATTGTTTATCCTCTTGCTCTTTAATTTCAAATGTCAATCTACTCATCTCAGCACATTCCAATATTTTCTTAATAATTTCTTCCTGTAATGGTATTTTCTCATTCTTCCAATTTTTAGCAAATACAATCCTAGCCGCTGTTAATACATTTACAATAAGGTACTTCAAATCTTTACTATATATATCAGGTAAAATTCCCAATAAGAAGATCTCTGGTTTCAAGTCTATGTGTTTCTTTGTCATTTTTTCCAACCACATGCGAATTATAGTCCAATATTTTCTAGCGTCCTCACAAGTCCACCACATATGGTAATATGAACTGGGTATCTGATGACATTTCCAGCATTTTTCAGATTTGTTCTTAAACCTTCTTGCTATTCTTGTCAGGGGAAAGTGCCACCTGTAAAACATCTTATACAAGTTTTCTTTATATGCTGTCGACATTGTCATTTTATAATTTTGAGACCACAATTTCTGCCATTTCTCTAGATCAATCCCATATCCAAAATTCTTCCCCCAAACAATCATAGTTTCTTTGACTTGTTCTTCCTCTAATTTCATTCCCAGTAAATAACCATATAATTTTTTAATCACCTTCTCATCAGTACCCATCAAGATCTTATCTAAATCAGTCTGCTTATCATAGAATCCCTCCGTTTCAAAATCTTCATCATATCTTGAATGTATTTGTGCATATGAAAACCAATTCATCCTTATACCTTGTTCCTCTAAGTTTTGGATCGTTTTAAGTTCACCCTTTTCATCCAAGAGTTTCCCATATCTAACTGTTTGTTCCTTCTTATAAATTATAGGATAGGAAAATGCTTCAACAGTCGATAACCAAACTGGAATTTTCAAATAACATGGTCTTTTTATCTTCTCCCAGTTTAACCACAAAGACTCCCGCATATAATGTCTTCTAAAATAACCCTGTGTTTTAGTTCCCTTATACCATAAAAAAGCATGCCAGCCCAACAGCAAATCATGCCCTTCTAATGTCAACAATCTATGCTTTCTTAATGTTATCCATTCTTTAACCCACATCAAATTTGCAGCTTGATAATACAATTCCCAATTAGGCAGGCCAAAACCTCCTCTAATTCTAGCGTCTTGCAAAAGCTTTAGCTTTATTCTCGCTTTTTTACCTTGCCATATAAACTTCAACATGATTTTATTTAAATCTTCAAAATAGTCTTTTCCAAGCCTAATTGGTATTGTTTGGAACAAAAATAAAATTCTAGGTAGAATATTCATCTTGATTGTTGAAATTCTCCCTATTAATGACAATTGCAAGTTTTCCCACTTCTTCAAATCTGTAGCTATCTGTTGTTTGAGTTTAATATAATTATTCTCTTTTAACGTGCTACATCTTGCTGTCAAATATATCCCCAGATACTTAACCTTATTTGTAGTTTGGATTTTCAAAAGATCTGCCAGTTCTTCTCTTTGTCTCAATGGCATGTTCTTTGTCAAAATCTTTGTTTTATCTTTATTTATTTTCAAAGCAGCCATCTCACCATATGTCTCTATCTTTTCCAATAACCTTGGAGCTGTTTCTAACAGGTCTTCCAGAATAAAAGCTAAATCATCTGCAAAAGCTTATAGTTTAAATTCTTCCTTCTTAATTTTCATTCCTTTTATACTTTTATCATCCCTAATATTTCTATTCAACACTTCCAAGGTCAACACAAATAGCAAAGGAGATAGGGGACACCCTTGTCTTGTGCCTTTTCTTATATTAATAAAATCTGTAAGTTCTCCCTCCATCATTACCTTTGCTGTCTGTTTATTGTATATGGCTTCTATTGCTTGAATAAATTTTCTGGCAAAACCCATCTGTTCCAATAGTAATAACATAAATCTCCAGTTCAGGTTGTCAAATGCCTTTTGAGCATCTAAAAATATCAAAGCCATTTGCTTTTCAGGATGAGCCTCATAGTATTCCAAAGTATCCAAAATTACTCTCATATTGTCTCTGATTTGTCTCTTTAGCAGAAATCCATTTTGATCTGGGTGAATAAAATTATTTAAATATTTTTTAAGTCTTTCTGCTAAAATTGAAGCAAAGATTTTATAGTCAACAAATGCAAATCCATCTTGATCATGCCTGACAACAAAATGAATTTGTGAATATGGTTTTTTTTGTGTAAATTTTATTGATTTTTAAAGACAAACATAAACCAACAAAACATAAAAACATCAAACTTTCTTCCATAAAAATACAAGCAGTGTGCCGGTTGGTTTACAAAATTTTTTGTGCATCCATTTCGTAGTCTTCATTTACAGTTACTTGCATAATAGCTCATATTATCAATCAAAAATTGAATACCCTAGTATCATTATTAATCAATCATTTGACAATAATTTTTTCATATTTTATGAGATAACCATAGTTTACTTAGTTTATTTTATAACAATTCATATAATCCTCCCAAATCTATCCTAAAAACATTTTGTAGATATCATAAAAAAAGAAAAAAAAATACATCTTTATATATTTATTATTTTCTAAAATTCTACGTATTTCATTATTGTATTTTATTATCTAACCATTGATAGAAAAGGTCCCAAATTTTATAAAATTGTTTATCCTCTTGTTCTCTAATTTCAAATGTCAATCTACTCATTTCAGCACATTCCAATATTTTCTTAATGATTTCCTCCTGCGATGGTGTTTTCTCATTTTTCCAATTTTTAGCAAATACAATCCTAGCCGCTGTTAATACATTTACAATCAGGTATTTCAAGTCTTTGCTATATGTATCAGGTAAAATTCCCAATAAAAATATCTCTGGTTTCAAATCTATATGCTTTTCGTCATTTTTTCCAACCACATATGGATTTTGGTCTAGTATTTTCTAGCGTCCGCACAAGTCCACCATATATGGTAATATGAGCCAGGTATCTGATGACATTTCTAACATTTTTCGGATTTATTCTTGAACATTCTTGCTATTTTTGTCGGGGGGAAATGCCACCTGTAAAACATTTTATACAAATTTTCTTTATAAGCTGTTGACAGAAGAACAAGTTAAAGAAACTATGATTGTTTGGGGGAAGAACTTTGGATATGGGATTGATTTAGAGAAATGGCAAAAATTGTGGTATCAAAATTTGTGAATATGTTGAACAACCCAACTACAATAACAGATGCCTAAACTGGAATGAAAACAACAAACTCACTCATTCTTTTTATGTATGTATAGCTGAAAAATGTTCAAATGCCAGACTGCTGACTGAAAAAGGATCCTATGGATTATATGGAAAATTTTCTGCCACAAATCATTACTCTTTACCAGGTTTTGGGTAGTTTTTGCAACCAATAAAGCCCTAGATGAGTACGTACAGGTGGTGCTCGACTTATGACCACAATTGAGGGCAAAATTTCTGTTGTTAAGTGACAACATTTGTAAAGTGAGTTTTGTCCCATTTTATGACCTTTCTTGTCACACTTGTTAAGTGAATCCATGCAGTTGTTAAATGAGTAACCTGGTTGTTATGTGAATCTAGATTCCCCATTGATGCTCTGCTTTCCCATTGACACATGAAAATTACATGACCTTGGGACACTGGAACCCTCACAAATATGAGTTAGTTGCCAAGCATTTAGATTTTGATTCCTGCAATGGTCATAAGTATGAAAAATGGTCATAAGCCACATTTTCCAGAGCCATCGTATCTTCGAATGGTCCCTAAAGGAATTGTTGTAAATCAAGGATTAGCTGTATTAGGATTTTTCAATTAACACTTATTTCTTATAAATAATCCAGGGTTTCAGATCTCCAAGAAATGTCCTTTTCTCAGATACCACTGTAAATAGGTTTGTTGGGTACACAAAGGATTGTGATTTTTCATTTGTCAGGTGCTTTTTCTGCAGTCCTTTCTAGAAATATGATGTGACGGTGTGAACATCTGATTTTGCTTCCCAAAGGATCTGAGGTAAAATTCTTTAGCATGTCTTGTTTCTAGCTCTTCTTTTTTGTTTGAGGCATATTGCATTAGTTCAAATTAAGTGGGGACCTGCTGTCTTCTTAAATTAGAATTCTTCTCCTCTAAGTTTGCTCTTCTGAGTACCAGCGAGAAACATGTCAAGCATGATCTTCTATTGCCTCTTTTCTATTTGAAATGTTCAACCAGTCCCAAAGCTACAATTGGGACAGGAAGCAAGGCAGTCATTGAGTGAGTTACGCCAGATTTTACCACCTTTTTGCCATGGTCATTAACTGAATCACCATGGTTGTTAAATGAATCGTGTGATTGTTAAGGCAATTTCCACTGACTTTGCTTGTTGGAAACCAGCTGGGAAGATCAAAAATGGTGATCATGTGACTCTGGGATACTGCAACCATCACAAATACATGCCAGTTGCCAAATGCACAAATTTTGATCAAGTAACTGTGGTGGCTTGGCGATGGTCATAAGTACAAGGACTAGTCTAAATCTTCTTTTTTTTCAGCAGTGTTGTAACTTTGAACAGCCACCAAATGAATGGTCTTCAGTCAAAGACTATCTGTATGGGCATCCATAGAACCAGTTGGTTATGTGTTAAATTCCTTTAAGATTGTAAACTTAGTTTTTATTTGAAACCCAAAGCTGGGAAAAATTAATTCTACTTTTTGAACCAAATTTTCATCACCATTGTTTATCCATAAACTATTAAAACTCTTGTGGCTCTTTGTTTATAACCTTTAGTTGGGTGAAATGGTGCGCCATAGGGAAACAATTTTTGAATCGACATCCCTCAAATGGGGTAACTTACAGAAAGTGTCCAAAATCTGAGCCCCATGGCTCACATGGAGTTGAAATATGGCAAAGTTGTAGCCATTTCATGAAACATCAGTCATTTCCTACTACACTCCGGAATTCTGTATGTTGCCTGGCACAAAGCAAGAAGCAAAGAATGCAGCTGCATCCGTTTTCCCACCTCCCTTTGGTCTCTATGTCCAATTGGCTAGTGACAAGGTTTGATGGTGAACAGCAGTTGGCTGCTTTGGAACCAAGGCTATTAGATTGATGGCAGACTCCATCCCCCCTCCCCCTTGGTCTCTGCTCTCCATCACTGATTACTTTATCACATTGTTTATGTTATTGTTCTATCATTTTTCTTCTATTCTTTTCATTTTTCTTCCTTTTTATTATTGTAAACCCCCTAGCGTAGCCCAACGGCAAGATAGGCGGCCAATACATTTAACAAATAAATAAATACATTTGAAATCTCTTGATGGCATTGGGTGAGAAGGGAAGGAGGAATGATTGACATGGTTACCTGTTGTGAGTAGGGCTGGCTGGGAGTCACTGGGAGTCAATGGTTGATTATTCTTCCTCCCTGGAGGGAGGAGGGCCTGGGGACATGCTAGGATGGGGATCAGGGATGCAGTTTTCCTCACAGTGCCTTTGTTCCCCCTTCCTTCCTTAAATTTATAATTTATTATATGCAGGATGTACATTTTAAACAGTTGAACACTGGTGGAGACTGACTCTGAGGGAGAGGAGGAACAGCCCACAGGGAGTAGAAGTGTGGCTCTGGAGGTTGTGGAGGAGGCTGGGGAAGGGCAGAGGCCGGCTGAGCAGTCAGAGGAGGACTCAGGCCCATCCCTATCCATCCTAGGGAGGGAGGAGAGGATAAGGGAGAGACATGCTCTCCTCTGGAGGAGAGGGCCTTGATCCTCTTCATGGGCTGCAGCTGTGACACCTGAATAAGAGTTTGGATCTACATAGTGGCAAACGCTGGAAACAAAGGATGTAAATATCTCAAGTTCATAGTTCCTCTCTGAATTTGGCATCCTTTCCAGTGTATGTTATCTGTGGACATTGTTGTGTCCGTACAGAACAGACATTCTCCAGCTCTTACCTTGCCTGGTTTGTGTTGCTTTTTTCCTTCTTCGTGTAACTGTGTGGGAGGTTTTTTTTGTCTTCCATCAAAGATATTCAGAGCTTGGAAGCAAAGCGAAGGAGTAAAAGGGGATTCACCTGTTTTCTGTGACTGTGTTTGTTTTGTATCTACCCTGGGTCATCACAAACACCAAAAAAAAATCTATGTGTGTAGATTTTGGTACTTGATAATGTCACCGCAAACTTTTAATAGAGACAAATACCTTACTAAAGATTATGATTGCTCAAAAATGGGAAAATTAATTTGTTTTTGCAGCAATTTCCCCTCCTCCTTTTCTTTCTTTTGATTATAAGCTACTCTTACTCTTAGAGATTGCACAACCACGTGTCTGAAATGGTATAGGGTCTCCTGCCTGAGCAGGGGGTTGGACTAGAAGACCTCCAAGGTCCCTTCCAACTTTGTAGTTCTGTTATTCCCCCAGCAAAATGGCAGGCAATTCTATGGGTCAGGTGATGGCCTCACTTGGGGCTCTGCTGAGGGTTGTGAGGGGAGGAGAAATGATACCAGTCTATATTATAAATAGAAAAAAAAGATGATCCAACCTGTCATGGGTTGTATAACACTACTATTAAAAGCACATGAAAAGGGAAAATATTCTTTTAATTAAACCTATAGATTCAACACATTAATCTTTTAATGTATAACAAAATGCAATGGAGTTGGAAACAACCTTTTTAAAAAATTAACGTATCAATTAATTCAGCTAAGAAGTTAATAATCTGTGGTTATTTTCTAAATTAGTCATGCCCTGGTAAGTAACAAGGCAAAGCAATTGGAGATTGTTTGAAATGTCAAATGGCTCCACTTAATTTATGTATGGATTTGATCTTTCATGTTTGAATACCCAGAGGATATGGTACATGTGCAGAGGGATGTTTACTCCATCCACTGAATGTTAGGTATTTTACATTTTCATACATGAGTTGTTACTCTAATTCAGACTGTTCAAAGTGATCCAAAGTAGGTTGATTAAAATTATACAATGCAAACTTACATATGAAATTGCCAAAAGACAAATAATTAATTCAACTTTGTACATAATTTGATATTTTTCAAATATTCAGAATGTAGTTCTTAAGAATTTGACTCATAAATTAATTTCTTTTTCTTTATTATCTACAGGCTCTAAGGTAAATATAAAAAGGGATGGAAAAAGGAATACTTGACTTTATAGAGCCAACAGATCTTGTTGCCAGACATATATGCCCGTGGGAAATTCACCTTCTGTTCCTTGGACTCAAATATTTGTCATTTCCCTCCACCCAGGCTTCTGATGTAATGGGATCACTTTCTCCTAAGCAATGTTAAATGGGCTATCAAGCATGTATTGTAATCATTCCCTCATATACTTCATTCATGTGCATCCAAACATAATATGCTTTGAACACAATTTGTAAACCTTAGAGATTCACATCAGACCAATCAGTATTTCTTCACTGCTAGTTTTATAATTTCAGTTTCCCTATTAGGTACTTCTGGGATCAAGTCAAAAATACTCAGAGTCCTATATTGGTCTTAAGCGAGAAAACCTCAATTCATATGTTGACCAAACATGCCTGCATAAGGCATGGCCTGTATAATGGGGGAATGATTTACTGAATATAAGTCATAATCTATACTAAGATATAAATCATCACACTGGAGGTAGTTGATGAATTAAAAATCTCCCCCACTCCCCCACACGCATCTGCTCCCTCCTTCCCCTTCTTTTGACTATAATTCTATTTTTCATTGTAATTTCAATTTTTACTGTTTTAGAATATTTATCTTTTATTATTTTAATGCTTTGAATGATGTGAGCCACCCAGAGCTGTTTCGAAATAGATGAGTAGCAAATAAATTTAATAAATACATTGTAAAAAAATATGTACTTTACAACCACAATGGCTCCATTGACATCCCAAATGAATCCCAGAGCTTATAAATTATTCTAATTTTAGTTTAATATGGAAAGCAATCCACTGATTGCACAGTTTTCCCTGAACCCTTTGGAATCAAATCTCTAAGGATGGCTTATCTTAATGGGCACCTGCCTCTATATTAAGATTTAAGTAAGGAAAACAAAGCCAATTGCAAAACTACGGTATCATTTAGCTTCTCATAGTAATCCCTCCACCTCCACACCCTTCCCAATTTTGAGGAATCGAGGAAGAAACAGCAGGGAGAAAATAATTTGGTCTCTTGAATGCTGCCTTTTCCTTTTCCTTTTTCTTGTTCCCTCATAAAATATAACTTGTCACCATTCCCGAACCAAAAACTGGAATGTTCCAATTGTCCTTTTAAAGGCAATTTCTGCTGGAGCTCAGAACTTAAGAAAAGAAAAACTGGATCTGTCTGACACTGATCTTCAAAAGTGTGATGTGACTAAAAATAAATAAAACACACACCAAGAAGCTTCCACATTCAGCGTGGCAAACAGCCCCAGAGCTGCATGGTTCTGGAGCTGCTTGCCATCTCACAAGGCAGGGGACATTATCATCATCATTGGTTCTTTTTGTGTGAAATGCAGAGGACAGCAAGTTTCTTACAATGAATCCTAAAGAAGACAAAAGTGGTGCAGACAAAAAGTCAGTGATGGGGGCGAGATAGGCTGATGGAGGGAATTGAAGGCAACCCCTTCTCTTACCAAAGCTTGGAATTAGAAGGGACCAAGTCTAGAATGGCTTGAACTGAGGTGGGTTCTCAGCTAAGAACGGTGGAATTCACTTAATGCTGACAACAGCGAGTTCCAGGATTGCCATCACTAAGCCATGTGGTCATGTGACATTATGCTTTATGACTGCATCACTTAGCAATGGAAATTCTCGTCCCAGTTGCCATTATAATTTCAGGACTACCTCTAGTCTATATTAGGAATGGACTAAGCTTAAGTTGGGGATGTGGTGGCTCAGTGGCTAAGTTGCTGAGCTTGTCGATCAGAAAGTTTGGCAGTTTGAATCCCTACCACTGCGTAATGGAGTGAGCTCCCGTTACTTGTCCCAGCTTCTGCCAACCTAGCAATTTGAAAGCATGTAAAAGTGAAAGTAGAAAAATAGGGACCGCTTTGGTGGGAAGGTAACAGTGTTTGTGCATCTTCGGCGTTTAGTCATGCCGGCCACATGACCACAGAGACGTCTTTGGACAGCGCTGGCTCTTTGGCTTTGAAATGGAGATGAACACCGCTCCTTAAAGCCAGAAACGACTAGCACGTATGCATGAGGGAAACCTTTACCTTTAAGCTTGCCTGTGAAACTTGTGGGTACCAGTGACAGGTTTGCTCTCCTCCATGTGTTCTTAGGGGGGATTGTCCTGATAGGGCAGTCTCTCTTTTGGGGGGTGGGATGAATCGGGAAGTCAGAGCTCAGCACCGCTGAATGTCTTTGATCTTCCCGCTCCACCTCTCAAAACTAAACCTCTGCACAAGACATCATAGACTATGTATTTCTCTGGGAAATAGTGGTGCTATAATGATTTCATGTGTATTTTTCCCAGTATGTGAATTTTTGGCACACAGTTGCTTTAACACATTCTTGTTCATGCTTTAGCATGCATACCCTGTTTTAGCTGCAGGCATCTATTTCTGCATGGAGATGCATCCTGGGCTTTCTTGTCTTCAAGGCAGGTCACGTGGGGGAGAGTCAGAAGCTATACTTTGGGGGCATTTTTTTTTAGCACTGTGAGCTGCGGGAAGCATGTCAAAAATATAAGTTTACTGGAGAAGGCAGTAGACTAGCAGAATGCATCCATGAACACTCCCTTCATGTCAGAAGATATGAAGAAAACTCATTAATTCAGATGCAGTAGCAGCTGACCATCAGAAATGGGAAATGTGGTACTACAGTGTCCAAACAGTGCATTTCAATCACATAATTGGATAACAGAATAACTAAATTGGAAGGAACCTTGGAGATCTTCTAGTCCAACCCCCTGCTCAAGCAGGTGACCCTATATACCATTTCAGACTGGCTGTCCAGTCTCTTCTTAAAAACCTCTACTGATGCAGCACCCACAACTTCTGAAGGCAAGCTGTTCCACTGGTTAATTATTCTCATCTTTAGGAAATTTCTCCTTAGTTCTGTGTTGCTTCTCTCCTTGATTAGTTCCCATTTATTGTTTCTTGTTCCTGCCTTCTGATGCTTTGGAAAATTGGTTAATTATGTCAAGGGGACATGAAATAGGTACATCCTTTCCTCTACATCAGGCGTCTCCAACCTTGGCAACTTTAAGATTTGTAGACTTCAATTCCTTCAATTCCTCAGTCAGCTTTGGCTGAAGTCTTAAAGTTGCCAGGGTTGGAGCCCCCTGCTCTACATCAACCAGTTAGACTTTTACTTGCCACAACAAAGACATTTATTTGATATTGCTTCACAGTTCAGTGTAGTCATTTATCAAATAAATTCTTTACATTCTAATGCTTATTTTGGCACCAATGTTATTTAAACACCAAGTCTTAGGATAAAATTAGTTGCTTTCACACAAATCTGCTGGTCTCTGTAGCTCCATTATGGCTATTTGCCTAGAAGAATTTTTAATGCATTATTTAGTCATGCTAATGATTAATTATATATAATTGATGCCATAATTAGTGCCTAAGTGTGTCTTTTATGACAGGATGCCTTGCAAGCATTTGCTTAATTCGGTGTTTTGTAAATTTCTCCTGCCTGAGGTTTGCTATATTCAAATTAAAGGAACAGTTCAATTATTCTTTTTTTAAAAAAATGTGTATGGCAAAGGTGAATTATTCCAATCTTTTTGTTGCTGTAAGAGTATTGAATTAGGATTAGCAACAATTAACTTTTAGAGAGTTGGCAATGAATACATTGTTGTTGTTTTATAAACTGGTTTTGAGATTATTATAGCACAGTGGGTGACAGGAGGGACGGTATCCCTGTTTTCAGTTACACAATCCAGCACTTTGATGCCCCCATGAATGCTCATCCTTTCCATTTGCAAAGGAGAAGTTCTCTTGGGGGGTCTTCCTTAAAGTGGTTCAAGACCACTGGAGAGATATTTGCACAATGCTCCATTTGGCCACATTTAAACAACAACAAAAAGATAACAGGGACCACAAGCCATCTTGGAGAACCTCAGGAAATGCTCTTCTCCTGTGGAAGAAATAGCACAAAGCGCTTTTCTTTCTCAGTTAGAAGAAAATGCAGGATAATTTTTCTGCACTTTGATGGGCATCATCAATGCAGCAGAGGTATATCTGAAGAAGACAACACATTGCCTTTCCATCTAATGCAAAAAGAACCCATGACATGTCTCTCCATTCTGGGACAAGCAAGAGACATTGCCTACCGTTGATTCTGAAGATTTCAAAACCGAAGCCCTCCAGAAGCCCAGTTTCCTTGGGCCACCAATTTCAGTGGCTGATTATTACAAAAGTAGCCTTTTTAGATTCAAGGAAGAGCTCATCACTCAGACTGAACTGCAATTCTATTTAACACACAATCTATTGCTGGAAAGATGGTTTAAGTTTTCATTCTGTTAGATCGAATTTCACTCGGAGCTGTCCAAGGTGTTAACCAGCATCCTAATTCTTGCTGTCTTTTTATTTTATTTGGCTTTGCTGAGGCTTCAGTTTTGTCTTGCCTTGCTGACTCTACCCTGATGCTTTGAACATCAGACTTTACCCGGCTTTTCTGGCCACTGTTAAGTATTTCCTACTTTGATCATAACTCTTCCCCCTGCTATAACCATTGTTTGAATTGGGGCTGACTTGTAGAAGGTCAGAGCTGTGAATCATACAGAACTGATACAACTACTGGGTGGATGTAAAATTTATTTGGAAAATACAGGCCCAGCTACTGGATATCCTGATCTGAGATAATATGTAAAAAAATATTTCTTTTTTTAACTACCTCTTCCTGGAGTAAATTCAAGAAGAACTTCAGCTGCTTCTCACTTTGAGTCTTTAAATGCTTAAAGAATGCACAATAGGAAACATTCAATAGCAAGCTACCCACAAACCATAAATACCCATGATGGGCATGTATAAACTCAGGGAGTGTTCTCAAATTGTCTGCAGCTTCTTTGTGTGCATAGACAGAGTTGCCACTTATCTGAAAAAATAACCTGCAGCTGAAAAAGTTATACCCAGTCAAGTCATTGGGCCCTCAAAGCATGTATTTCTCTCTCTCTCTATATATATATATATATACACTCTTGTATTTACTTTTTTACATTGATCTAAAAATCTTCTAATCATGGAGACCTTCCGGCCATGGGCCATATCTAGCCTATCAAAGAGGGAAGGGTCATCCGATCCACAAATACTTTGGCTCCATCTTACACCCACAACTGAGCAGTGGCTGGGCAGTGGTTAGAATGCAGTACTGAAGGATACTTCTGTTGACTGCCTTCTGCCAGCAGTTCAGCAGTTCAATCCTGATGGGCTCAAGGTATCAACATTCTGAGTAATGCATCCATCAAAAGCAGAATTTGAGGCAGGTAGATTCCTCAAAGAACATGTTTACTGGATACATCATATTGACACAGCTAGTAAAAACCAACTTTAGAAATTCCTGTGGTTTTTCCTCTAATTAAAAAAGTAAATATTTTCCTCCCCAGATGTCACTGGTCATATTATCCAATGAAGGTAGCTGTCAGGCTGCTTGGCCACTCCTCTCCTCCTTCAACTGCTACCTGTTGGGATGACCTTGGTTCCCACAAGAAACCGTTTTGTTTTGACTGTTACCCAGTCTATCTACTCCCTTCCCCCTCTCAGGGTTCGTGGCAACTATGAGGCAGCAAAAGATGGCCTCAGCCAGGTTTGCTTCTGACTTGACACAAGTTTGACTCAGTTTTCCATCCTTCTGAGGTTGGTAAAATGAGGACCCAGATTGTTGTTGGAGCCAATATGCTGACTCTGTAAAGTCAGCCCTCAGAGAGGGCTATAAAGCACTGTGAACTGGTATATAAGTCTAAATGCTATTGCCCGTGGTGCAGTGTAGTAGTAATAGAGATCCTGTAGATGGCACAAGCAGCAAACTGCTGTGTCTAATACAGGGGCCTCTTTGCATGATCTCACTCCCTACTATCTTGGGCTGGAAAGTCCCAGACTTGTACACGATCTCAGCTTACTAACATCACCACTATTCTTACGGATTGGTTGGGGGTTTCACCAATCCAAATGCTGTATATATGTCACTCTTTCCTGTCTTGTAAAAATGGTATAAAATGTAATAAATGCTGCCCAGACAGTCAGACATCCTGGCACTCTGCACAATGACTGGTCTTTGAACTCCATCAGTGCAGTGAGATTTAAAACAAGCTCCCTGGATCAAATAGTAGTGCTTGGAAAACCTGTTCACAGTGGTCAGTGGGAATGTGGGTGGCAATTGTCAGAAGGGGAGAAGTGTGTTGGAAGGAATGAGCAAAAGGAGGAAATGACTAAGATTAGAGAAAGAGTAAATGGACTATGACTGCTCCTGAAATGTTTGCCTGGAGCTAATTCAGTCCTTTAATTTCAAGAAGTTATCCATCCTATATTACGTGATTGTGAACAAGCAGCTAAGGAGCAGAGCACTTGGGAGAAATGTGGGTGCAGCTAAGTTTTCTCTTATCTATAATAAAAATTTATGGGGTGTGCTGCACAACTGAATTATGGAGGAGTAGTGGGACATTACATTAATATATATACACTGCTTTCACTTTCCATCTTTATCACCAAATGGGATCCCTTTCTGTGCGTGAGATAGAGCACAATCAACTCTTTTAACTTGTATTTTGATGAGCTGTATGGATAAAAAGAATAAACTAGAATTTGAACTATTTAATAAAGATATTTTTCATCATACATAACCCTTGCTGGAATGGATTCATCCAAAGCAGAAAAGCTTTGAAATGATATGTTAAAGCTAAGAGGGAGATTTGAGCAAAGTTGGTATTCAGCAGGTTCTAACCAGTTCTGGAAAGTGGAAATTTTGAGTAGTTCAGAGAACCGGCAAATACCACCTCTGACTGGCCCCTCCCCCATCTATTCTCTGCCTCCCAAGTTTCAGCTGATTGTTGACCTGCACAGGAGAATGGAGCTGGAAAGCAGGTTAGTGGGGTGGGGAGGGAATGGGATTTTGCAGTAACCTTCTCCTGGAGTGGGGTGGGAATGGAGATTTTGCAGTATCCTTCCTTTGCCACACCGACCAATCCACCCCTGCCATGCCCACCAAGCCACACCACACCCACCAAGCCACACCACACCCACCAAGCCACACCCACAGAAGCAGCAGTAAAAAAAAAATTTGAATCCCACCACCGGATTTGAGGCTGTAAAAGGAGAAGGTTCAAGAGAACCAGAAGTATTCAGAGAAGCAGAGGTGGGTGGGATTGCCTTAAAGATCTTGGTGACATATTCAAATATTTCATTTGTTTAAAAAATTGCTGCAAAATATCTCCAAGTGATCAGGAAATATGTTAATTCACTTTAGAAGGGAAGTGTCATTTTGGCAAAAGGGCACATTTTTCTACAGTCCAATATTAGCAAGGGATTGTGAAAGCCACATATTGGTGACAAAATAAGAGGCCAGCTAATGTTATGATGGAGTCTGAGAAAAACATAGAAAACAGAGTTTAGGTCTATTTAGTTGTGTTAGCATCTGCGGAACTAATATTGGAATATTTAAGATCTATGTTCCTACTATACAGAACTCATGTTTATCCATGCTGGAAATACTTCTAATCAAAAGTAAGCTTCTGTGGCCCTTTTTGGATGCACAGGTGTGTGTTCTATTATCAGTGACATCAATAGGAAGAAAATGTGTTTCATGTTGCAGGTTTCACCTTTGGGTTTTGTCCCACAACACTGCATGCAAATATGTAAAGTATGGCATCCGCATTGTGACATCATGGAGAATACTTCATTTATTCAGATTTTTTTTAAGGGGGCCATTTCATGGGTTTCAGTAAAACAACCACTTGACAAATGCTATGTGCAGATATACAAATAAAGTAAAAATGATAGTTGGGAGGGCTAGCAATAATAAATGCCTCAGAAAAGAAGTGATGGAGAACTTATTTTTGCTCCCAGCTTTCTGGATCCTAGGTTTTGTGCTCCTGACCTACTTGCTTAGCTTATCAAAATATTTTAGCATATCAGAATTTCAGCAGTCATCTTTATGTGCTGGTAGCCCTTTGGGGTACCACGACAAAAAGTGAAGCTTTATCTCCCTTGTGACTGGGGAGCATCTCTTATATAAAAATAATGATTATTTTTCAAACATTAATGAAGATATCCAGTGATTTTTCTAAATCTGATCTCTTCTTTGTGTAGACCAATATTTTCTTTATTATGCACTTTATTCTATGACTATTCTTAAAGGTTTCTGTAGGTTTTCTGCACCTGCATTAGAAATATTACTTCTTCCAAGTTTGACTGCCTCAGGTGCCACATTTGTTGCCTATCACCTGTGCCCCTACATGGACTGTGGCAACCCTCAATTCCTGGTTCTGAGGGAAAAGGTAATTGTTGGTCTTCTGTTTCACTGCCTACAATTCAAAGCACCACAGCTTCTGAATCAGATCCTGCTTCTTAATGCCACACCCCAATCGTTTGTGGCTTCATGCCCTCAACCTCTTTTACTTTGCTCAGCCTTCACAATATTTGCCTGGAGAGTAAAAAACAAAACAAATTAGTTTTGCGATGCCACATGATACAAACTCCAACACTTTGGGCAACATCATCACGTTCAAGGGAAAGGGAGTTGCATCATGACACTGTGATGCTCCTGATGTCATTGTGTTCCATCTGGTCCCTCTAGGGAACTGTTGCCTTCTGTGAACACACACCCACACCCAAACACACTGCTTCCTAGATGCACCCATATCTAGTATCTGAAAGTCTTCTTCTTTTCTAGCTGGAACATGGTTACAGTTCAACTAATTCAAAACCCTTATGGGAAAGAGAAAGGAAAGGGAAAGAAGGGTTCACACCAGAGGTGGTCTTCTACCGGTTTGGACCAGTTCTGGCGTACCAGTAGCAAAAATTTTGAATAGTTCAGAGAAACGTCAAATACCCACCCATCCACCCCCACCCTTTCCTGTCCTATATTCTCCTGTTTTTTAGCTCAGCTGATTTGCATGGCAGAGTGGATTGCAGCCCCTCAGCTGAGCTAAAAAACAGCTCACCTCACTAGCGCTGACACAGAGGGTGCTCTTTGAGTGTTGTGTGCATGCGCAAAGCACACTCTCATAGAACCGGTAGGAAAAAATGTGGAATCCCACCACTGGTTCACAAAGAATGGTATGATGTTTGCCTTCCATACCATGTTTGAAATACAAAAAGGAGGGTCATTTCCCCCCTCCCTGAGGTGATATAGCCCACAGCTTATTAGCCCACTGGTGGGTGACATTTCTCTGGGTATAGTTTTTCCAGCAGTCCTGGGGAATCCCTTGGAAACAGGGAGCTTAAAAGATGCCTTTACTGAATATGAATGGGACTACATCTTTGTTTTATTGTTTTTATTTAATATGCGTTTCTATTGTTTCATTGGGAAATAAAATTAAGCAGAAATCAACAGGGAACACAGTATTGGAAAGTTGTAGCTCCTTCTTGATCAAAAGAAATTCTTTGGGGCTCGAAAATCGAATGAACATCACTATATTGACTGTGATCACTCATTCATTTCAAGTAATTCTTTTTTTTTCTGTTTGAAGAGAGTCATTCTGTTAAAAAAATGTTATTGATTCGGTCTGATAGTCATTTGGCCCACAGGCATTTTGGTTAGGATCGAAAGTGGTCTTTAGCTATTCCTGAATGTGCTGTTTGAAAATCCACAACAATCATCATTAAAGTTTATTTTCTTTCTCTTCTAACTAGATGAATAACTGGCTTTAAGGTACACTGTACTGGATTCATGGGCAGAGAATTGGCTTTCATGAAAAGAATAGTAAAAGGCTCTGATTATTTACCAAAGGGAATTGCTTTGTGACAGGCTACTGCGCTCCAAACCTGATTGCTAACTAGTCTAAATGCTATCGCTATTACAAGGTCCAGGCATTAATATTAAACCCTAAGTTGGTAAACAGAAAAAGTCACTGTATACTTGTCAGCTTCAAATGGGAAGACCATTTGCTCAAAACTCTTGGAAGAAGCTTCACTCAAATAGTCAGCAATATGTTGCAAAATCAAGCAACGGTTTCTAGAATAAATGTGAAAGAGACTTCTAGGAGCAATTTCGATTGTCTGTTGATTAAGCAACTCTTCCTCCGTTATTACTCCCTCCGTTAAATAACTTGTAGCCTCCATCAAACATTCCTCTTCAAATCACTCAAACACAGCCGTGCTGTTCTTTATTGCACAAAGCAAAATGTTCATATAAGAACAAAGGTGATGTTTTCAATAACCATGGAACAGGCACATCGATAAATCCTAGCCACTTTGTGCTACGGAATTTTAGAAGAAGTAACTTAAAAATTATTATTATTATTATTATTATTATTATTATTATTATTATTATTATTATTATTATTTCTCTCTCTCTCTTTCTCCGATTTTTTGGTAATTCAGCTCATTGATATGTACACTTTATCTTTTTATCTTATGAAGAAAGGCTCTAGAGACCATTCTCTAAAGGTTTTTTTAGTTACAGAAGGGGCTTGTTATCAGGAATATATAGCCTATTCAAAGACTTTGAAACCACTCTTTAGTTACTGGTCTTAACAGCATCATGATGATGTTTGTGCCTATCAATTAAGTAGTATTTATAGCTGCACAGTGATAATATCCAAGAATCTGGACTCCAATTGAGAATTGGAATTGACAGTCATATCTGCAAGAACAATCAGATTGATAAAAGCCCTCACCCCCCCTTTTTTTTTTTCCTGTGTGAGTTTTAATATTGCACTCAAGCTCAAAAGTGTCGGTGGATGGGTGGGTGGCATTGGAGTGCCCCATCCCTGCTGTCAACAGGAGATGAAGTAGGGGAAATAAAAAAAAAATATGGACTCAATTAGGCAAATAAATGATCCCCTCCCCTGCACACTTTCCCAGTGAAAATAAACTTTCAGCTCAGCCATAAAACATTTAGAAGGTCACAGGATTCTGAGAGAAATGTTCAGAAGATAGTAGAAGAAAAAATATAGGCTCTGGGAAGAAAGGGCGGTTTTAAGATTTACCCTAATAAAATAACTTTCTAGGGGAAAAAAACCTATGTTCAGGAAACAGGACTCTTTGTCTTTCAGAAAACCAAGTGTCTCTGTATCCCTGTTCTGTTTTCTCATGTGTTTTTTTTTTCTAAGTACTTCACTAAAACCTGATGTGCTATAACTAATCAAATGTTTTGCTAGATGTTTGCTCTAATTTGCATAACTTTCCAAACAGGTTTGAAGCCTTCTTTGGGGGAGACTGTCCTTCCCTTTTAATACAACAATAAACCAATTTAAGTTACAATGGAATTGGGTAAAAAAAAGTTCTATACATTCCCTTTTGTAGAAGTCTTTGAATACCCCAGAAATATATTTTGAAAAGCAATGCGTTTTGAAGCCTGAGAGGACTAAATTGACATCAGTTTCTAAAATGCCTGCTGTTGTGAATGAATAATGTCAATTAAAGTTATCTTGAGCTTGAAGTCAAGTGCAGGGTTCTGGCCTTGCACTTCTGATTGGCTGTTGATGGCAGGATCGGATTGGTCTGTTCAGGAGCATCTGATTGGCCATTAACAGGCCATTCTCATTGGTTAACGGAGCTAGCGCTCCAGGATTGCTATTGGTTGAATAGTTCATAAGTTGCCTATATAAGGAAGGCTATAGCAGCCCTCCAGTTTGAGCTGTCACACCATGTAAATAAAGAGTTTGAAGTTCACTGTTTCTACCAGCTCATCTCCATTATTCACACCCATGCTCCAGACTTAACACTGGCGATGAGGATGGGATTGGATGACATCAGAGCCAACTAAAACAACAACGAAGACAACCAAGCATGTGGCTGAAGCGCACAACGGCGGAACCATGTCCGGCAGCGTAGTAGCACCCGCTCCGTTCGATCCAGCTCAAGAGGACTGGGAGTCCTACATGGACTGTTTCCAAATGTTTTTGGAAACGAATAATCTGAAGGATGCCACAACTGGGAAGAAACGGGCGGTATTCTTAACGCACTGCGGCCCGACGGTATTCAAAATGGCTAAGGCATTAGCGAAACTGGCTGAAGTGAAGGTCATGGACTGGGACGTCTTTGAACCGCTACTAAGGGCCCACTATGCACCAACCGTTCCAATGCTCGTAAGACAACACGAGTTCTATCAAAGAAACCAGCAGAAAGGAGAAAGTGTTGCCGATTTTGTTGCAGACCTCCGGAACTTGGGAGGCCTTTGTGATTTCGCCAACCTGGAGGAGGCCCTGAGAGACCGAGTAGTTCTTGGGTTAGACGCTCTAAACGTACAGAGCAAAATAATGGCTAAGGGCGACATTAGCCTTGCCGATGCCATCTCTGAGGCTACGGCAGTGGAGGCGACCAAGAAGTCGGCTGCCCAGCTACGCTGGAATCGCACTCCAGCACACCAACCAGCCAGCTAAGTTTCACCTAAGTCAGAAGGACAGCTTTTGATGACCCACCATAAGGACCTCTCTTCATCATCAGACAGCGATGAAGAAGAGGTCCATCGCCTGCGGTCCGACTGGGACCATTACCCGAAAGCCCAGCAACCATGCGCTGGCTGTGGGGCCAACCATTACCGCTCCGATTGCAAATTCCGTGACGTGCTCTGCCACGAGTGCGGGAAATGAGGCCATATTGGATGGGTCTGCAGAAGTCTCCTCGGACCCAGCCAGACCTCGAAGGGTACCAATCTTCGCCAATCGACAGGGAATCACCCTGTAAGGCGAGAACCAGAAAACCACTCCTACAGAAACCGACCCATGAATCGTCTAATGAGATGAGAAGAGGCCCACCAAACACTCACTATAGGCCGCGCCTCTTCGCTAGATGCCAAGAAAATTCGAGTCAAAGTGGACATCAAAAATCAGCCTTGCCAAATGGAAGTTGACTCGGGATCGTCTCTGTCAATGGTCTCCTGGAAGACCCTCAAGCAACTCATCCCCACTATCCGGTGCCAAGACCTTCAATTCCAACAGCTCGTGTTAAAGGACTACCAGGGGAACCGGATTCCAGTCGTAGGATCCAGTAGAGTCCGGGTTGCATTCAAGAACCGAATGGCACATTTACTCCTGATGGTGATCGACAAGGACCGGCCTAGCCTGTTAGGCCTCCAATGGTTCGCATCACTCAGCATTGAAGTGGAGGCATTAACCAAATCGGCAGCAGTGACTGGGAGGAGGACCTCACCCACGAATTCAGGGACGTCTTCGCAGAAAAGCTAGGCGAGTACAAGGGGACCCTGATATCTTTTAGCTTTAATCCAAAGATAGCTCCCATCCGTCTTAAGCCTCGTCAAGTTCCATTCACTCTAAAGGCGAAAATCGATGAACAGCTTGATAAGTTGATAGCCCAGGGAGTTTTAAAGCCAACCAACCACTCCCCATGGGAAACACCAATCATGACACCAATTAAGCCGGACGGCTCCATTAGAATTTGTGGGGACTATCGAGCCACCCTAAACCATGCCCTGCAACAAAATTCATATCCAGTGCCGGTTTTCCATTCCCTGGGGGGTGGAAAAGTCTTCGCTAAACTAGACTTAGCTCAGGCTTATCAGCAACTGTCGGTTGATGAAAAAACGGCACAGGCACAGACTATCGTAACACACCGAGGTGCCTTTAAGTGTACGCGGCTTCAATTCAGAGTCAGTGTAGCCCCGGGGATCCTTCAGAGCCTAATGGAGAGACTATTGCAGGGGATCAAAGGCGTTGTCCCCTACTTTGACGATGTGCTCATTGCTGCCCACACTCCAAAAATTTTACGGGATCGTTTAAGACTGCTTTTACAAAAATTCCAAGAAGCAGGCCTGAAAGTGAAGAAAAATAAGTGCAAACTGTGTACAGATCGTGTTGAATTCTAAGGGTACTTGATTGACAGTAAGGGAATTCACCCTTCCGATAGCAAATTGAAAGCAATAAAAAAACGCTCCCAGACCCCGGAACAAGGCCGACCTCCAGGCGTTCTTAGGCCTCATCAATTTCTATAATGTATTCTTGCCGCACAAGGCAACTGTCGCTGAACCTTTACATCGCCTACTAGATAAAAAAGAAATTTGGGTATGGTGTCACAGAGAAGAGCAGGCGTTCCGTAATGTAAAAAAACTACTGACTTCTGACGCCGTACTAATGCAGTACAATGAGACCTTGCCATTAAATATCACATGTGATGCATCACCTTTTGGAGTGGGCGCCATTTTGAGCCATGTATTACCTAACGGTAGCGAAGCCCCTGTTGCTTATTTTTCAAAAACGCTCTCGAAAACCGAGTGAAATTACAGCCAGATCGATAAAGAAGCCCTGGCAATAGTATCAGCTGTTAAAAGATTCCATGAGTACGTGTATGGCCGGGCTTTTACTATTGTAACTGACCACAAACCATTGCTGGGGATCATCGCTGGGGATAAGCCAACTCCCTACATACTTTCTCCCAGGATGACCCGCTGGTCAGAATTCTTGGCTGCCTACAATTATCAGCTTCAATATCGTCCCGGTAAAGCCATTCCTCACACTGACGCGTTGAGCCGTACACCGCTCCCTGAAACCATCAATGATTCTGCATCAACGATGACAGTGTTGCAGATTGAGACACTCCATACGCCGCCATTAACTGCCCGTGACATTGCGCGAGAAATAAAATGCGACCCCATATTAGCTCCAGTCCTCACATGGGTGGAACCCGGATGGCCATTGGAGCAAGTACCAGACGACTTTGCATCATTCAAAAGTCATCAAACAGAGTTGTTCTCGCAAAAGGGCTGTATCATCTGGGGCAATAGAGTCATTATCCCAGAATGACTCCAACAGGCACTGCTAAGAACCTTGCACGATGGCCACCCTGGCATCGTGCGCATGAAGGGCCTCGCATGAAGCTACATGTGGTGGCCAGGCATCGACAGACAAATTGAATCGTGGGTTAAAACTTGCCAGAGATGCCAAGAAGTAAGCAATGCCCCACCAAAGGCAACCCCAACCAAATGGGAGACGCCGCGGGGACCCTGGTCCCGCATCCATCTGGATTTTGCTGGGCCGACCAAAGGCCACACGTTTTTACTAACCGTTGACGCCTACTCGAATTGGCTTGAGATTCACCAAATGAAGAACACGACCACCAAAGCGGTCATCAAAAGACTGGAAAGACTGTTTGCAACCCACGGATTACCAGACATTCTGGTATCCGACAACGGGCCCCAATTTACCGTGCTGTCTTTTGAACAGTACCTGGCTGACCGCGGTATCCGACATGCGCTCACTTCACCTGCACACCCTGCGGCCAATGGAAGGGCTGAGCGCATGGTACAATTTGTCAAAAGAACTCTACAAAAGATAGACTACGACAACATCGACAAGAAAATCAACCGAATCCTTTTGTTACAGCACATCACACGTCACAGCATCACCAACAAAACTCCCGCCGAGCTGCTAATGGGACGAAAGCTCCGATCCCACCTCGATCGGTTACACCCAGCCTATGAACCGGAAAAACCACTCGGATCCAGCGGTCGATGCCGTATCTTCCAGGTAGGTGATTTAGTATTCGCTAAAAACTTATCGGGCAATCCGCTGTGGGTAGAAGCGACCATAATCCGCGTAACCGGCCCAAGATCATACCTCGTTCAGTGCCCTGACAACAGACTTTGGAAGTGCCACATAGATCAACTACGATCGCGGCTGCAGTCACGCAATTCAGAACTCCCTTATGACCAAACTGAGGGGGGGGGAGATACAGAGGAAGACGAATTGCAATTAGAGGAAAATCTTTTTGAAGGGACTGATAACGGAACTGAGACGCAGGAACAGGAACCGGGGACCGGAGTGAGTTCATCTCAGGGAGTGGCCAGTGATATTGGTGACGATGGAAATGCGAACTCTGAACCAGAGGCACCCCTATCGTTAAACAACGATCTACCTCAGCAGAAGTGCAGCCAACCACCAGGCACTTTGCGAAAATCAAAAAGACTGATAAAACAACTGTCCTACCTCAAGGACTATGTAACCGCGCCCCATAAGCAGAAGCCGGGGGAAAGGGGTGTTGTGAATGAATAATGTCAAATAAAGTTATCTTGAGCTTGAAGTCAAGTGCAGGGTTCTGGCCCTGCACTTCTGATTGGCTGTTGATGGCAGGATCGGATTGGTCCGTTCAGGAGCATCTGATTGGCCATTAACAGGCCATTCTCATTGGTTAACAGAGCTAGCGCTCCAGGATTGCTATTGGTTGAATAGTTAATTAGTTGCCTATATAAGGAAGGCTAGCAGTCCTCCAGTTTGAGCTGTCACACCATGTAAATAAAAAGTTTGAAGTTCACTGTTTCTACCGGCTTGTCTCCATTATTCGCACCCATGCTCCAGTCTTAACATCTGCTTTGCTATTTCTTTCATCCTGAGCAGTGGGGGTATTCTACCAGTTCGACCCGGTTCTGGTGAGCCGGTAGCAGCAATGAGCAGCAGAGACCAAACCAGTTCTCTCTGCTGTTCTGCTGTTGCGCCTACCCACCTGTCCGGGCTGGCATACTCACCTTTACCTGCTGAATTTGAAGCACAGCTGCTTTGCGCGGCACAGAATAGTGCCACGCGGCAGCTGCTGAAGCAACCAGGATCGTGCAGTCTTTTAGGAGGAGAGTTAGAAGGCCTCTGTGCCTGTGCAAATGCCTCTGTGCCTGCACAAAGGGCCCGTTTGGTGCACGTGTCCATGCAAAGTGTGTGCATATGAGCAAAGCACGCCCACCAAGCAATGCCTTTAGAACCGTTTGCAACAATGTTTGAATCCCACCACTGATCCTGAGGCTTGCTAGATTGTCTAGGTCAAGATCCTGCCAAATGTCATTAAGATCCAGCAGGAGTGGGCTTCAAAATTTTTAGCAGCCGGTTCTCTGCCCAGTTGCTGGGGGGCGGAGGGGTGTGTGGCCATGGTGACCATGGCCTAGTCGGCCTCCTGCACCATGGCGGGAGGTGTTTTCGCCTGTTTCCAGTCTTCTGGAGCATCTGGGAAGCCTGTATTTTGCCCTCCCCAAGCTCTGGAGGCTTTTGTCAAGCCTCCAGGAGGGCGAAATGGCCTCTCTGTGCTCCAAAGGCCCCCTAGAGGCCAGAAATGGGCCCATTTCCAGCCTTCCAGAACTTTCAGGAGGCCTGGTTTTCACCCTCTCTGGGCTCCGGAGGCTTTCCTCGAGCTCCGGGAGGACAAAAACAGCCTCCCTGGGCTCTAGAGCCCCTCTGGAGGCTGGAAACGGAGCCTCTGGAAAGTCAATTTTTTGCCCTTCCTGAGCCTTTGCACAGGCCCTGCACTTACCTGAGATCCAAAACGGACCATGTGGAGACTCCTGGGAGGGGTGGGAGGGGCCACCCAGGGGTTAGATTTGCCAATTCATCGAACCGGCCATAAAATTAGCTACCAGGGTGAACTGGTAGAGCCCACCCCTGAAATCCACCCTTGAATTTATTATATTTTAGAAAGTTCTATTTATTCTTGAAGGATTTTCATTTTCTCTGAGAGATTTATATCTTCCATGTCTCTTAGTTCTGAATTGCCTTGCCCCAATTAGAAATAATTATTATAAAGCAATGGTTCATTATGGGTTTTGAGAGTGCTTGGCTGATATAGAATATTTAAATGCATGCGATGGAGGCATTCATGAATAATATATGCATTTTTGCATGTTTGCATGCATGCCCATCTGGTCTGTTCAGTCTCTGCCACTCACCACAAAGTCTGAACAGAGATTTTAAGTTGACTGAATCTGAGTAGAATTTGTTTATTATAAGTTCTATTTGTGCTTAAATGAATGCATTTCTCTCTTTCAGACTTAGTCCACGCAGGAAAGTTTCTACATAAGAAACTTAAATATTTCCCGATGTGGTGCGATGGAAATTTCGAAGGACTGATCATTAAAAATAACAAACAATACTGGGCACACTGATCCCAAAGAACTATTTTTAAGCTCCATTGGTTTGGGGATAAAATTAAACAGATGCTAGCCTATTGATAGACTGAAAAGAGGGTAGCAGTAAGGAAGGGTGGGAAAACATACAGCATCATTTTTATTAAAAGAAAAGCTGAACAATACGAAACACAATAATGGCTATTTGACAAAACATGGATAATTGACACATTCTACTCTGAACATGGCAACATTGTATTGTATTGTATTGTATTTGCAAAATACATATATATAACATTGTCCAACCTGCCTTTCTTTGAAGGAATTCAGATAAGGTGGCAAGATTTCTTTCCATCCAGCAAATCCACCACTATGGGTGGACCTGGCTGCCCCAATTTGTTTTTAATCTTCTAACTTCCATCAGCAGGGGAACTGAGAGAAAAGCAGCCATATCTCCATTTTAAGAAAAATGAAATGAATATTAAAATTCCGCACACATCACACAGCCCGGGCTTCTGTTGATATGAGCAAGTTATTCAAACGGAAACATTTTCAAGTTTGAATTCTACACTGTCCTCTTCATGAAACAAACTCTTTAATTATGATTCCTGCTTGGTCACCCAGAAAGACTTGAAGGGAGGGCCTTTTGCACATCTTTTATATTTAGCAAGAGGAATGACTAGCGTGTGCCAGGAGATCACATGGGAGCCTTTGAAAAAAAGGGATTCTGCTAGAAGAGCAGGACTCTCACCCTTTCCTGCCTGTAATGCCAGGAATGGCAGAGGTTACACAAACTGAGGCCTCAGGGCTGCAAGTGGCTGTTCACAGCAACTGTCCAAAGGTTGTTTTAGATTTTACATTGTTTTAGATAAGAGTAAGATAGTCCTCAACTTATGACCACAATGGCGCTTGAAATTTCTGTTGCTAAATGAGACATTTGCTAAGTGAATTTTGCCCCAATCTACCACCTTTCTTGCCACAATTGTTAAATGAATCACTGCAGTTGTTAAGTTAGTAACCCAGTTATTAAGTGAATCTGGCTTCCCCATCAGCTTTGCTTGTCAGATGGTCGCAAAAGGGATCACGCAATCCTGGGACACTGCAACCATCATAAAGATGAGTCAGTCGCCAAGCCTCTGAATTTTGATCATGTGACCATGGGGATGTTGCAATGGTCATAAGTGTGAAAAATGATCACAAGCGATTTTTCTCCAGTGCCATTGTATCCTTGAACGGTCGCTAAATGAATTATTGTTAAGTTCAGGATTACCTGTACAAATATATGGTGGTACTCCTGTTAACTGCTTCTAATGGATTACATCCTAATTTAAAACCAAGGAAACCAAAATGAGTTATATAATAGCCACCTCCTGCCCAGTGGTGGGATTCACATTTTTTTACTACCGGTTCTGTGGGTGTGGCTTGGTGGGCATGGCTTGGTGGGCGTGGCTTGGTGGGCGTGGCAAGAGAAGGTCACTGCAAAATCACATTCCCTCCCCATCCCACTAACCTGCTTTCCAGCTCTGTTCTCCTGCGCAGGGCAACCAAAGAAGACCCAGCCAATCAGCTGGGACTCGATGGGAGGCAGAGAAGAGATGGGGGCAGGGCCAGTCAGAGGTGGTATTTGCCAGTTCTCCGAACTACTCACAATTTCCACTACTGGTTCTCCAGAACTGGTCAGAACTGGCTGAATACCACCTCTGCTCCTGCTCTTTTTCAAATGCCTTGAGGAGCAAGGTGGCGACTTCAGCACATTAACTGACATGGTTTTTCAACAGAAATAAGGTCTGCATGAAGCTGTAAAATGCTGAATAAGGTAAAGTAAGTCACCTGGGCCCCCAGATGTTTCCAACATAGTGCCCAAACCTCATCCCAACTTCACTGTGTTCAGAATCAACAGGTATACAATCAACAAGTGTGCTGCCATTGGCTGAAAATTTCCCGCTATGTGTGTGTGGGTGAATGTAGAATTGTGTGTGCATTATTGCATTCCAAGGTAGCTGTCATGCCCCTGCTGGAATCTGATTCCGAGGGAGAGGTGGAACAGCTGACAGAATGGTGGTGTCTGTGGAGGAAATTGGGGAAGGGCACAGTCTGCCTGGGTATTCAGAGGAAGACCATCCCCTCTTCATCCTAGGGCATGCAGGGAGGAATGGATAGGGGAGCAACATGGGTTATGGGGGAGAAAAAGGCCCTGATTCCCTTCAATAGCTGCAGCTGGGAAAACAGGATAAAGAGTGTGTTTGCGCACAGTTCCTTGCTGGAAGCAAAGCTTGAATTATTTTGGTTTGTCAAGTCTTAACTGAATTCTGGTGTCCTCCCAACAGTGTGAGTTTCGTTATCTTTTGAAGTCTCCAATTCCTTATCCTGCCCTGTCTTGTTAATTGCTACAGCGTGGTTTTTTTATTTATAATTTATATGTACTTTGGGTTCAGATGGAATTTCTTTCCTTTAAAAACTGTTCTTGGGAGAATTGTTTCTCCAGCTCAAGATAACTGGACATCAGGTCCCAAGATTGTTTGTTTGTTTGTTTGTTTGGTTATTTGATTTGTCAATCACTTACAAAATAATAGGTATAAGTATAAACATGAATAAGAATACAGAAAATAGGTACGATTAAATGGGGACAATAGGACAGGGATGGGAGGCACTTATGCATGCCGCTTATTATGGAGGTATTAAAGAGACTTTACCTATTTTTGTGCCTTTGTTGCTTTTGTGCCATGCCCTGGGTCATCAGAGTAGCTAAAAGAGAGAAGCTATTTCGGAAGTCCTGAATAATGTTTGCACATCCTGGAACTAATTCAATGGGGGGGAGGGGGGTTGTTGTTTTTTCCAATCATGTGCTTGATACCACTGTTGTATCTCTAGGTATGGACAAATGGAGAGGAATGGTGTGCTTTGTAATTTAGGAAGCAACTGAGTCAGAACTAAAGAAAGTCAGATCTAAAGAAAGACACTGTTGTCAGTTCTGTGGAGAAAAGTCTGTTCAAACTAATGATTCACATTTCAAATTTGGATCTAACACTATAACTTTTGGGATATATTCAGTTTATTAATAGTTTAAGAATAAATACAGGAACATACTGGTATTTGTCTTGTATTTATATCTCACTTTGCCTCGGAGAGCTCACAATAGTTTACAACAGAAGAGAAATTCCTGTAGTTCAGGGCTGAACTGTGGAGTCCTTGGTACTTTCTGAGCTTGGTTATTTGCTTGCAAATGATTCGTTATTCAATTAGATGGCAATGACAATATTGGTGAGAATATAGGCCAAGGTCAGAGAGGACCAAGGCAAACTTCCACCAAGGAACAACTATTTTTTTCTACACAAAGCCTATGACAGCATGCCTATGGCTGTGTGTGATATAAACCTCCAATAAACTGCACAGCTGGCTACAAAATAGCTCAACAACTGCTGGTCATGGTTACTCACTGCAAACTAAACTAATACCAGACAACCTCAAAAAACAATGGGGACAAGCCATAACACAAAAACATTGGCATCTTCCATCAAGGCTACATTTCTCACACAAACTGAAAAAAGGAAAATAAAATTCCGAACCAAACTACTCAAGCTAAGCTAAGCACAGAAGCAAAGAGGTACCAATAGGTAGTCAATCTATCTAGCCTCCCACTTTCTATGGCAGAATGCAATATCCTCTAGAAAAGTCCCAATTATAACACAAATAATGCTAACCGGTTTAAAATACCTTGCAGTCTTAAATGCAGCATTTAAGCCACAAGCCATTCCACCAGTGGTGGGATTCAGTATTTTTTACTACCAATTCTGTGGGTGCGGCTTGGTGGGTGCGGCTTGGCAGGCATGGCAGGGGAAGGATATTGCAAAATCTCATTCCCACCCAACTCCAGGGGAAGGATACTGTAAAATCCCCATTTTCTCCCCACCCCACTAATTTGATTTCCAGCTCCGTTCTCCTGTGCAGGGCAACAAAAGAAGACCCAGCTGATCAGCTGGGACTCAGAAGGCAGAGAATAGATGGGGGCAGGGCCAGTCAGAGGTGATATTCTGAACTACTCAAAATTTCCACTACTAGTTCTCCAGAACTGGTCAGAATCTGCTGAATACCACCTATGTTTTCCGCAGAAACCCAGGAAAACAAGGCAGGCCATTATATCACAGATCAGAAGAACATAGATTCAAAACAGAGCAGTCCTCAAAAACCCAAGGAAAAGCCAAATGATCACTAACAGACAACAGCTGAACCATGGTTATCATGGATAGAAGCACAATATATACAAAAAGCCAACAAATTATTGGAGGACAAAAAAAACCCTACATCCCAGTTAGCACAACCCCAACTCAGAAATTGGACAACCTGATCAAGAGAACCCTCAATAACCTAACCAGGAAAATTCAAATCACAAAAGAAGAGCAATAGTGGAGGAAAAAAGGGGAGCCATCTTCCCATTCTTCTATGGTTGCCCCAAAATACACAAGCCTGACATATCTCTTCCTCCAATTGTATTGTTACCAGGGATCCCAACATGCAATATAACCAAAGGAGTTACAAAAAAAAGCTTGGACATCTCACAGAGGAAAGTAAATATTCTATCAATTCTCCATTACTGTGCCTCTACACGACAGACCCAGTCTAACCAAATACAATAAGATTGAAATTTCCAGAATGATGAGCCTCATCAGTCTCTTCCATACTACCTACTTTCAGTTTGATAGACAACTGTATCAACAAAAAAACACCCATGGGATGACCATTCTCAGGATATACCAGAGACCCTAATGCAGCATCTATAGCGCTCCTGCACATACAACCAAATATATGGCTCTGGTATGTAAATGATAAGGAACAACTGGACAAGATACATGAAATGATCAACAACCACTTTAACGAAATACATTCATAAGAAAAGAAGATAAAATAAATCACAGTACTCTTCCTGGATATCCTCAGCAGCAGCGGAAAAGATGGGAAATTACAAAGGCAAATATAAAAAATCCCAACACACACTAACCAAATGCTCCATTGTCAAAGTAACAACCCAACCTCCCACAAAAGGAGTTATGTAAGAACATTATTCAGATGATGACTTCATGGAGTCAACCAAGTCATGACTTGATGGAGTCAACCAAGAACACCAGAAAAAGGAAACAGATTGCCTGTACAACATCTTCCAACAAAATGCAGCTTTATAAAAAAAAAAAGTCTGATTAAAGTATCACCAGCAAGTCATGTGCAACATACAGTATAAGGCAGGGGTCCCCAACCTCCAGGCCATGGCCCAGTACTGAGCTGTGGCCCATTTGGACCTAGGCCACAGAAGCAGTGGGCTTGCGTGCACAAGCATGTGCAGCTTCATTTGTGTGAGCGGCAATTGAGAAAGCATGCCTCTGCCACTCACATAGAACCATCCCCTGTCCTCCCTGCCGCCAGTCCACAAAGCTGAAAAGTTGGGGAACACTTGTAAGGACTGTAACAACCACTATGTAGGGCAGCTAGGCAGATTAGCAGTACACTTCCATGAACACCAAGTACTAATTTCAAAACATATGGACAGACTCAGCCATAATTTTAATTGAGAAACTGAGCATCCTAGAACATAGGTTCACATTAAAAAATGCTAGGGAATTCCTGAAATCTTGATAGTCTGACAAATCCTCCATTAATAGATGCATAGAGATAAACTACATGTACACACCATTCAAAAGAGACAATTAAAAAGCTAGGAAGGAAATAAAAGTACCAGAACAGAATCTTTTCAGCATAGGATAGGCTTGAACCTGTGCCTCTCCTGGTCTAGCATTTATCTGCAGTATCACGCTTATTGATTCTATAGTTAGCTCACTGGAGAGAATAATTTAATACCTTCAAAATTTTGTTCTCTTATAAATGTATCATTCTATGACTCTCAACCTACTGTAATCTTTCCAAGATTTTTGTTGTTGACTATCTTAAGGTGTATGGGCAATCATAGATGCCATCACAAAAATGATGCAACTTTAAGTGCTTATGTAAGATGTCATGATGCAAGTACTTAATTATATTATTATCTGTGTAACAAAGCAATTCTGTAGATATGTGTAATATGTGCTTACAATTGTGGGTATAAGTTATAAATTGACTGAAGAATAAGAATAATATTACAAGGCCACACTGAAGCATCCATTTCATATGGCTGCTGTGGGAAGCCTTCCACTGCAGCAGATGTGGTTGTTTTCATGGACTGCAGAGAGATGCTACATTCACAGTTCACATCTGAACTGAATCCAAAACACTGTATGACATTAGTAGCCATGGTTCTAACCAACTGAACCTCAAATAATGGAAAGATCATATTCAATGTATTAATTACCCTAAATATTTATGATGCTGAAACATCTGGTATTGCTGCAGAGTTTGAATAACTTATTGAAATAACTAGGAGATATAAATGGTCATTATAGAGCCATGGTGGTACAGCGGTTAGACTGCAATACTGCAGGGTACTTCTGCTGACTGCCAGCTGCCTGCAATTTGGCAATTCAAATCTCACCAGGCTTAAGGTTGACTCAGCCTTCCATCCTTCCAAGGTGGGTAAAATGAGGACCTAGATTGTTGGGGGCAATTGGCTGATTCTGTAAACCATTTAGAGAGGGCTGTAAAGCACGTAAAGCCATATATAAGTCTTAGTGCTATTGCTATTATTCCAAATGGTGTTTAGTTTTTAGAACAATATTTATTTTCAGTAGGTATTTCACAAGCACAAACTGCTTTAGATATACAGCATAAAGAATGAAAAAAATATAGTCACCATTTAACTCACATATATCCATTTGAGCCTTCCGGAAGCTACAGAGAGGTGGGGGGGATTTTATCCATGTATATTGAATGCTTAATTGGAGAGATCTACCAGCAAGTGAGTTTAAAGCAGGAAAGACCTTTGACCAGATGGTCATATAAGTAACTCAGTTAAAAAAATGCAAAGATGAAGTGTGATGCTATTGCACACAATCCAATGAATACACAGTGTACATTTTGTGCCTGTCTTGCACCAAAACATCACAACATGTCTCTGGGACAGACATTGCAAAAATGTCTCAGCAGTGTAACTTAAAATTCCACTGTCAGTTACTGCACACTCTTTAATGAGAAATTATGCAGCTGTAGGAGATTGAGATTTGGCTTTGTCTCCAATCCTTCTTCCAATCCACTTTTCCCTCCCTACACCCAATCCAGCCAAATTATAATATAATTTCAGATTAACACGCATGAGGAACAAACTGTTTCAGCATCCAGCAGCATCTGGCCAATTGTGTGTGGCTCAAGCTTAGCAGGGGTGTTCTGAGTTGGTATTTGGGTGGGAGACTATCAGAGAAATCCTAAAATGGTAGACTAGTCTGAGAAACAAAAACAAACAAACAACAAATCGTACCCAAAGGATTCCTGTATTGTTGGTTAAAAACAAACGAACAAGGATTGAAGTATCCTTTAATGATTGAAGAGCCATAGTGGTGAAGTGGTTAGAATGCAGTACTGCAGGCTACTTCTGCTGACTGCTGGCTGTCTGCACTTTGGCAGTTCAAATCTCACCAGGCTCAAGGTTGACTCAGCCTTCCATCTTTCCCAGGTCAGTAAAATGAGGACCCAGATTGTTGGGGACAATATGCTGACTCTGTAAACTGCTTAGAGAGGGCCGTAAAGCATTGTGAAGCAGTATGTAAGTCTAAATGCTATTGCTATTTCCTTCTCCAAAATTGAAAGTAACAGTCCAACAAGGTTTAGTAAGATACCAGGTGAAGTGCAGCTTCTGCATCAACACAGGTAACATTACTATTTGTCTAACCAACACACCATCACCACCACAAAATAAGTCACTTCCCATTCTCCAAAGTATGTAGGTTGATTATGTATAGGGGAAAATGTGTGTTTGTAAGACCATATCAACTTTCTCTTCTAAGTCCTAGGAATTCATTTAAGGATACAAATAGATGGCATGTGTATTCCAATATTCAATGGGCAGGCATAATTTGAACTTTCTGCCCCCATTCCAGTGAAATTTCCATAATGGGAATGCTTGAAAGAACTTATTCTGGAAGGCCAACTGCACGGAAACCCAACAGTGTGTTGTACATACAAAGAGACATAAACAACAACAGCTGTTGCCTTCCATGCCAGAAAGGGTAGGGATATTCATCTTGGTTGAATCAAGCACCTGCTTACTTGTTGTGGCTGACATGCAATGGTAAAATTGCTAGTGCTTTCAAAGGAATTGTGCTAAGAGCCACAGGCAGTGCTTGAGCTGAGGAGTTAGCATTCAGCTCCATATGTCCATTGCTCTCCTTGGAGTGGGAGTAGGTTGGGAAAAGACCACCTTATAAATGTTGTCATTTGTGTAGATGACACAGCAGAACTAACGCAGCAGCCTAATGGGGGCTACAATAAATCAGCAAGGAATAAACAGGATAGGTCTAAGGGATAAAGCACTTGCTGCAGTTCTTAGGCTCTGCAGACCCCAATTAGCTGTTTGGAAAGCATTATTGCCCTGGTTACTTAGACATTCTAAAATCAATAATAAAGTAGAATTGTATCAACATTTCACAAATGATCAAGTTAGGTACTCATTTGTGACTGGTTATGTAATCTGAAATAGGCACTATAACATTATACACATTTCTTCAAATGATAACGTTTCATGGAAAAAAAAACCTTGAATCTCCCAAAGATTAAAAAAACAATCTATTATATTCAAGCAATGAAGCAGAAATACCTCTATCAGTATGAGTGATAATTAAGCATGTTACGTAAATGGATGTTACTGTACACTAAGCAACATCTAAGATAAATTAGGATTTGCAGAGTTGAAGTTACTATTTCCAGGTAACTATTCTGTCCACCCATACATCCATAATATGTGTTTATTCACTGACAATTTAGACATACTTTACAATGGTGAATTATATCCCACCACCTATAATTCAATTCTTCTATGTTACGTATTCATATTAACTTAAGGTCAGTGTGTTTGATAATCTGAAAGTGAACTTTGATATTTAATCCTTCAAGTCAAAGCCACTTTCTATGCAGCATTTCATCATATTTTCAATGGCAAACTATTCAATTACCTTAAAATGAGGTGTATGGCATGTATTGGAATAGATGTTCAAGATGAGACCATCCTAATTCCTTTGGGGGCTTCAAGACAGGAACTCCTTCTAGGCAGGAAAGGCAGTATATTCAAATATGAGAGCATTCATGATCACTTCATAAATCACACATGCAATTTGGCACCCTCTACTGGAATGATTGATTATGCCCCGATGATATAGATAGATAGATAGATAGATAGATAGATAGATAGATAGATAGATAGATAGATAGATAGATAGATATAGATATAGATATAGATATAGATATAGATATAGATATAGATATAGATATTTGTTTTCTTAAGTTTTCGCAGATACTTACATGTATGGTATTCAGCTGATTCAGCTTTGTTCGGGTATTTTCCCACGTGGTGCTTTTAAAGTTGTAGCAACGTTTCAGCAGAATCTCATCTGCCATCATCAGGCTTCTGTATGGTGTTTGTGAGTCAGACTTTTACAGTGGTTTCAGATTTAAATTTGGGGCAGCCTATTGCTGTGTCAGAATGGTTTTTTCTTCCTCCTGATTGGTTGAGAGTCTTGGTCTGTGTTTATTGGTCTTGGAGTTTGCTGTGTTCTGCTACTAGTATCTTCTGTCTGTTTTTTTTTGGGGGGGACTCTTTTTGTATCTTGATTGGCTGGCAACATTGTGTTACTTTATTGGAGGCCTTTAGTGCAGCTTGGCTTCGGGTAAATGGACGGCTATCATTCGTTAGGAAGCTGGGTTTCATCTGGGTGCCTGGTTGGGGTATAGATGACACCTTTGTGATTTGGCCCCATGGACAAGAAAACCTAAACAACTTCCTAACACACCTAAACAGCGCACACCCCAAAATCAAGTTCACCATGGAAACAGAAACAAACAAACAACTACCATTCCTAGATGTACTAATCTACAAGAAAACAGATGGCACACTAGGACACACCATATACCAGAAGAAAACACACACCAACCGCTACCTCAATGCCCAATCCCACCACCACCCAGCACAGATAAATTCTGTGGCTAAAACACTAATTACTAGAACCAAACGCCTGGCAGACAAGACACACATTAAGACTGAACTATGCACCCTGACTAAAATATTGACAGCCAACGGCTTCCACAAAAGCAAAATCACCAACTTGATCCACAAAAACACACTGATACATAATAAAGACCCAGAAGATGAACAGACCCATGGAACAGATGTCCTGCCCTACATAAGAGGCACTACAGACAAAATTAGTAAGATTCTATACAGACACCACATCAAGACTGCCTTCAAAACAGACAGAAAAATAGCAGCCATCCTCAGGAACCCCAAAGACAAAATTGACCTGGAAAACCAAGGCATATATAAAGTCCCCTGTGCATCATGCCCGGCCACGTACATTGGACAGACCAATAGAAGAATAAGCACCCGCCTAGATGAACACAAAAATGCAGTCAAAAAGCTGGAACACACTTCCTCACTTGTCCAACACATGGAAGCCACAGGTCATAACATCAACTTCAATGGCACCAAAACCCTAGCCACCATAGAAAATCCCAGCCACAGAATCATCAGAGAAGCCATAGAGATTGAAAAAAGACCAGAAAGCATGAACAGAAGAGATGATTCCACCAGGCTGTCAATCGTTTGGAAGCCTGCACTCACAAACAAAAAAATCTCCACACCACAAGCCAGGCAAACACCTGGGCACAAACAGATCCCCCCTGATACCTCCAGCTCAAACACACCCCAACCAGGCACCCAGATGAAACCCAGCTTCCTAACTAATGATAGCCGTCCATTTACCCGAAGCCAAGCTGCACTAAAGGCCTCCAATAAAGTAACACAATGTTGCCAGCCAATCAAGATACAAAAAGAGCCCCCCCCAAAAAAAACAGACAGAAGATACTAGTAGCAGAACACAGCAAACTCCAAGACCAATAAACACAGACCAAGACTCTCAACCAATCAGGAGGAAGAAAAAACCATTCTGACACAGCAATAGGCTGCCCCAAATTTAAATCTGAAACCACTGTAAAAGTCTGACTCACAAACACCATACAGAAGCCTGATGATGGCAGATGAGATTCTGCTGAAACGATATATATATATATATTTCATATATATATATATATGAAAAAAAAACCCTCGGCTTATACTCGAGTCAGATTCCCCTCTGCAAAAAAAATGGTGTGGAGCTCCGAAGCTGGGCAGCCGTTTCCCTGCTTCCGTGTTTCCTTTGCAACTTTTAAGCATGGGAGGGGGAGGCTTGGCTTATACTCGAGTCAGATTCCCCTCTGCAAAAAAAATGGTGTGGAGCTCCGAAGCTGGGCAGCCGTTTCCCTGCTTCCGTGTTTCCTTTGCAACTTTTAAGCATGGGAGGGGGAGGCTTTTCTGAGCTCTAGGCTGAAAAAGCAATGCGAGCCGAGGTCGCTCCACTCAGTTTCATTTCCTCAGCTCCAGCTGCTTTCAGTCCACTCGGGAGGAGGGGGAGGAGGAGGGGGAGGCTTTTCTGAGCTCTAGGCTGAGAAAGCAATACGAGCTGAGGTCGCTCCACTCAGTTTCATTTCCTCAGCTCCAGCTGCTTTCAGTCCACTCGGGAGGAGGGGGAGGAGGGGGAGGGGGAGGAGGAGGAGGGGGAGGAGGAGGAGGGGGAGGCTTTTCTGAGCTCTAGGCTGAGAAAGCAATACGAGCCGAGGTCGCTCCACTCAGTTTCATTTCCTCAGCACCAGCTGCTTTCAGTCCACTCGGGAGGAGGGGGAGGAGGAGGGGGAGGCTTTTCTGAGCTCTAGGCTGAGAAAGCAATGCGAGCCGAGGTCGCTCCACTCAGTTTCATTTCCTCAGCTCCAGCTGCTTTCAGTCCACTCGGGAGAGAGTGACTCCTGCCTACCACTGTCATCATCATCATCTTTTGGGTTAGTGAATCAATCAAACCTTTCATGATAGTGAGATTGTTTCCCAAATTTCCCTTAAATCAGGGAAGAAATCAGAAACAAACCTTTGGGCTGAGAATAAGCCTGTTCCTATGATGCCATTTTTGTTCACTGCAGTGTGAAAAGTGTGAAAAAACACACTTCTTTTTCTTCATCTTCTTGTTCCCTATTTACTGGTCTCTTTCAAAGAGGAAATTGTGAACATCAAACTTATTCTCAACTGTCCTAGTGAAAGTTTTTATTGGTATCTATTTTTATTTTTGAAATTTACCAGTAGCTGCTGCATTTCCCACCCTCGACTTATACGCGAGTCAATAAGTTTTCCCAGTTTTTTGTGGTTAAATTAGGTGCCTCGGCTTATATTCGGGTCAACTTATACTCGAGTATATACGGTATAAATATATATACATAGACACATACATATACTTAGACACATAAATCAAAGCAATCGCCCAACAAATATATTTCAGAGGAGCCTAAACCTTCAATTAAAACATTTTAAAAAAGACATGAATAAATGGAGACGGTGTCTATAAAACAATGAAATGTGATCTCTTGAGTCAGTTTTCCTCAGTTTGATGAGCTTCAGACGCTCAGTTCTACCATGTAATCATCTGTGCCAACCAGCTAGGATTGACAGGTATAGTAATCTGAAAAAGGAAAAGAGCATCGGTTTGCCAAAACTGTATGTAATTACATGTAAAATTTAGATAAAGTCATGAAATCATCTGCATTCTAGCAGAATTTTTTCAAAAATTAAGTCTTAAAAAGAAGATATAAATCAAAAATTATGTCACAGTGACTTTTAATTCCCAAGCAATAGCCTAAAGAAGGGAGGCTCAAATCATTCAGTATTAATACTATGAGTGAATCTGCCTACAATGATATTGAGCAACTTGGTGAGGGAGATTGCTTCTATAGAAGCATAAGAAGCTTCTCCCTGTGACCCAGGGTCATGTACCAAGCCTCATATTTGTCCACCTCCTAGTAAACAATTTCCACCTCCCCTGCCCCAAACACAAATTTGACTGGAAAGGTCATAGTAAATACAGAGAATGGTATTGAAAGACAGAGGGAAGATCCCTGACAAGGGAAATTGTTAAATCTGGGGCATGGGCGCAAGGAACGGAGACGAGACATCGAACGGTGACTTCAACTCTTTATTAACAAGAAAGAACAGAGCAAAATACTTGGGCAGCAGCAGTTCTTTTATAGAGCTGGCTGCCATCAAAACAACCAATGAATTGAGTTTACCGCTTTCACAAGCGTCCAACTGTTAGCAGCCAATCAGACTGGCCAAAACCGACCAATCATGACTCGCTATCTACGGGCCAATGAGAAGTGCAGGATTACAAGCCTGCTGTAAAGTAAAGTTGTTGAGGGTTGTATCGCTATGCTGGCTTAGTTCATAACAGAAATGTTCAGATAAACATGGCTTGAGCCCAGACCAAGAATGTCATTTATGGAAACACTTCAGACCCCAATCCACCCAATTTACAAGAAGATAAAAAAAATTATATTACTATAACTGTTTTAATAAAGGTAGTTTTAGGTCTATACCAGGGGTGTCAAACTCATGTCATCACAGTGGCATCACATAATGTATCACAACTTTTTTTCCCCTTCACTAAACTGGGCATGGGCATGGCTGGGACGTGATGCAGCTGGGCCATGGGCCATGAGTTTGACAGCCCTTGTCTACACCATACTCAGGAGTGGGATTCAACCGGTGTTACTACTGGTTCAGTGGCTATGTTTTGCGCTGCGCACACATGTAAAAAATCTTAGGCTGTGCTGCCCAGACAGCTGAAAAGCGCTGCACGTGGGTGTGCAGCGCTTGAAAAGCCTCTTTTTCCCTTGTTTTTCAACCTCAGCTGTGCCTCGCAAAGCAGCTGAGGTTGAAAAAGCAGGAAATAAAGGACAGGTAGGCGGGTGGGCCAAACAGCAGCAAACACAGAACCAGTTTGGTGTTTGCTACTCTTCAGAGCTAACGGTTCTATAGAGCTGGGCCAATCCGGTAGCATCCCACCCCTGACCGTATCTGTTTCTTAGTCTGGTCTATCTTTTAGGGATGACATCAATCTTGCACACTAGACAAATCAACATTGCATTATTCAGGGCAGTATATAAATAAATACTGACAAACAGTAAAATACCACAGAACAAAGTAGCCTCATGGAAAATGTTCCATGTATGCCATTGCAGCTTATGATGACTGCTGCTGGCTATCTCACCTACACAAAAAATAGCCAAAAGGATAATTTTAGAACATCTTCAGAGAAAAAAAAAATGGATTAGGAAATGAACAAAACATAGCTCTCCTCATATCAACTGAAAAAAAGTAAAATTTGAGTCTAATATCAGCTTCTTCCTTTCCTTGTTTCCTTGTTTCTGTTCTTTAAATCCATCCAGAGGCACTCCATATATTATGCTAATCTCATCTATTAAGTACTTGGACATGGGTTGGAGTAAATGGAGACAGCCTTTGAATGTGAACTTTCAGCTCTTTATTGCATAGTGACTTCTCAAAACAATAACAGTGAACTCTGCCTTATATAGGCAACCCTTGTGAGAATTGTCCAATAGCGAGCTATGAATGCTAGCTCTTTAAACCAATAATAATCTTCTGTTAAGGGCCAATCGGATTCCTCAGAACTAACCAATCCGATCTGGCCGCCTAACAGCCAAACAGAAGTGCAGGGCCAGAACCCTGCACTTTACCTCAAGCTCATACTTTATTAACTATGGTACATACACAACACCCCTTCCCCCTGGCTTCTTAATTACGGTGTAGTTATTTAGTCCTTTAAATAGGACGGTTGTCTTTTAAGTCTTTCGGATTTTCGTTAGACTGGTTGATTGCAATCCTGTTGAGATAGATTGTTGTTTGGCAGTGGCTCTGCTTCTTGCTCAGGTGCAATTTCTTGCGGTGCAAACAATTCTCCTTCATGCTCCATTTCCTGAGTCTCACTTGATTCGTTGCTCCCTTCAAGCAGGTTCCCTGGAACATCATCTTCTTCTGTACCTCCCCCCCCCTCGGTTTGATCATGGGGAAGTTGTTGACTGGCCGTTGTGAGTCATGACCGTAATTGGTCGATATGCCGTTTCCACAGTCTATTGTCACAGCATTTTACTATGTAGGATTTGGGTCCGGTCACTCGTACTACCGTTGCCTCTATCCATAACGGATCGCCCGATAAGTTTCATGCGTAAACGTGGTCTCCTACCTGGAAGGTGCGATAGCGGCCACTGGATCCTATTGGCTTTTCTGGTTCGTAAGCAGGGTGCAACCGGTCGAGGTGGGAACGGAGTCTTCGTCCAATCAGTAGTTCCGCAGAAGTTCTGCCGGTGACGCTATGTGGAGTTATGTGTTGCAAAAAGAGAATTTGGTTGACCTTGTCATCGATATTGTCATAGTCCATTTTTTGCAAAGTCTTTTTAACAAATTGGACCATGCATTCCACTTGGCCATTGGTCGCAGGGTGCGCAGGCGAGCTGAGTGCATAGCGGATGCCACGGTCAGCGAGGTACTGCTCGAACATTAGTGCCGTAAACTGTGGCCCGTTATCGGACATCAGGACGTCAGGTAATCTGTGGGTTGCAAAGAGTCTATTTAGGATCTTGATCACTGCCTCAGAAGTTGTGGCCGTCATACGATGAATTTCTAACCAATTGGAGTATGTGTCGACTGTCAGCAGGAAGGTATATCCTTTGGTTGGCCCCGCAAAATCCAGGTGGATTCTGGACCAGGGTCCACGTGGCATCTCCCATTCAGTAGGCATGGCTTTTGGTGGGGCGTTGCTGGCTTGTTGGCAATTGGTACATGCTTTTACCCACTGCTCGATTTGCCGGTCCATGCCCGGCCACCATGCGTAGCTTCGTGCAAGCGCTTTCATCCGCACGATGCCGGGGTGGCCCTCATGCAGAATTTGTAGCAGCGTCTTCCGGAGTCATTCTGGGACAACGACTCTATCGCCCCAGATGACACAGCCTTTTTGGGAAAAAAGTTCAGTCTGTCTTGCTTTAAATGGCGCGAAGTCATCTGGGACTTGGTCCAATGGCCATCCGCATTCTACCCAGCCTAGGACTCGAGCTAGGGTGTGGTCTCGTTTGGTTTCTCTCGCGATGCCTCGGGCGGTCATAGGCGGCGAGTTGAGTGTTTCGATCTGCAACGTGGTTGCCATTGGTGCCGGATCGTCGAGAGTCTCTGAAGCGGTGCTCGGCTTAATCCGTCGGCGTGGGGAATGGCTTTCCCCAGGCGATATTGCAGACGATAATTATAAGCAGCTAGGAATTCTGACCATCGGGTCATTCTAGGGGATAATATGTAAGGGGTTGGCTTGTCCCCGGCTATTATCCCTAGCAACGGTTTGTGGTCAGTTATAATGGTAAATGTTCTTCCATACACATATTCATGAAATTTCTTTACAGCTGAAACGATTGCGAGAGCTTCTTTATCAATTTGTCCATAGTTCCGCTCTGCTTGTGAAAGAGTCTTCGAAAAGTATGCAACAGGGGCTTCGTTCCCATTAGGCAATACATGACTCAAAATGGCGCCCACCCCAAAGGGCGAGGCATCGCAGGTTATAACTAATGATAAAGTCTCGTAATACTGCATAAGTACAGAGTCAGATGTGAGCAATTTTTTAACATTCCGGAATGCTTGTTCTTCCCGGTAACCCCATACCCACAATGCTTTTTTATCTAATAACCGGTGTAATGGTTCAGCAACAGTCGCCTTGTGTGGTAAAAATACTTTATAGAAATTAATGAGGCCGAAGAATGCCTGGAGATCGGCCTTGTTTCGTGGCCTGGGAGCATTTTTTATCACCTTTAATTTACTTTCGGTAGGATGAATGCCCTGGCTATCAATCCGATACCCTAGAAACTCAACACTGTCAGTATATAAGTGACATTTATTTTTTTTCACCTGAAGTCCTGCCTCTTGGAATTTTTTAAGAACACATTTCAAACGATCCTGCAAGATTTTTTTTGGTAGGGGCTGTAATTAATACGTCATTAAAATACGGAACCACGCCCTTGATTCCCTGTAACAACCTTTCCATGAGGCTTTGGAATATCCCCGGGGCTACACTAACCCCAAATTGCAATCGAGTATGTTAGGGATAACATTGTTTTACCCTAACTGGTTTAGGTAAATAATAATATGTAATCATAGTTTGTATGTTAAAGTGTCTGCAACTTTAACTGTGGGATAGTAATTAAGGGAGTGGTTGTGAAAGCACTTTAAAAGAAGCAAGGCTGCAGGTTGCTCTCTCTCTGGCTTTGATGATCCCTGATTACTGCAAGGACTCAAGACTGCTTTGCTTGAACGGGAGAGAAAACAAAGAACTGACTTGTAAGTGAACTGACATAGGATATTCTACACGGATTTTGCTAACTGAATATCCCTGAATGGACTGACTAAATGATACATGACTATTGGACTGTTATTTTGACTATGCTATGAACTCATAATGGAATAAACTATATTTTTGATAGCACAAACATATCTGTTATTTTTACTGTATGTTAATAAACATACAAGCTTAGCTCACTCATTTATCTGTGTGCCTATCTGACTAACGCTGCACATTCTGTTTAGCTTGTCTCCCTAACCCTGGTTGGGGAAACCAGGCTTAACACTGGTTATGGGCCCAGAGGCTGCAAAGTCAGTTTAACTAGGATAAAACAGATTTATGTAAAAAGTGAGAGTTTGTGTTGTTATACATTACAGTAAACAGACACCTGTGTTTTATTAATTATAGTTTTATATCCATATAAGAAAACATGGCACAAGTCAATCTACAAAGTTTGTCCCTTATATCCAAGCTGGATGGAACAAACTATGTATCATGGTCTATGAAATGTAGTCTGCTTCTACGAAGAGAAGGTTTGTGGAACATAATTGAAAATCCACCAAACGTAGAAGAATGGGATCAAGAGGATGATAAAGATAGAATAAAGATAGAAGAATTTATGCATAAAAATCAACAAGCTATTTGCATAATTGGGTTAACCTTAACTGATCAACAGCTTGTTTATATCCACAGAGAGAAAACGGCTGTTGGGTGTTGGCAGAAGCTGAAGAGGATTTATGTTCGAGATAACGTTGGTGCTCACATAAATCTAACACGGAAGCTTTTCAGGATGCATCTCCAAACAAATGGTGATATGCTGAGTCATTTGAAAACTATGCAAAGCATTTTTCAAGAACTGCACGAGAAAGAGCTTATTTTCTCTGAACTACAACAAGTCTACATAATTTTATCTTCACTTGATGAAAGTTATGACAACTACGTAACTTCCCTTGAAATATTGCCAAAGGAAAGCCTAACTTTAACTGATATAACTGGCAGATTGATTGAAGAGGCCAGAAGAAGGCTTGAAAGAAATGAATTAAGGAGGCAGCAACCTCAAAAAGAAGATAATGAATCTCCTACTGCATACGCAATTAAAAAGTGTTTTAATTGTGGAGGAAAAGGACATTTGGCAAGATTTTGTAAAAAAGCAAAATGCCAGAACGCTGGCCAGAATACTAAAAGTCATCAAAAGATAAATAAAAATTTAGAGTTAGCCATGTATACTAACAGAGCTGTAAAAAATAATTTATGGGTGGTTAACAGTGGAGCATCCCACTGTATAACAAATGATAACAAAAATTTTATTAAAATATCCAAGAGTACACAGCAGATATCGTTAGCCAATGGCTGGAAACTGAAAGCATATTGTTCTTTTATAAAAGAGAATGTAAAAATGTTATATGTACCACAACTTAAGTTTAATTTAATTTCAGTTAGAATTTTGGTTAAACTAGGATATGTAGTTACATTTAGGGGAGATAACTGCATAATTGAAAAAGAAGATAAGAAAATTACTGCATCTTTAAGAGGTGAATTATATGTGTTAAATGATGATGGTTTAAAGGTGGCTAACATGGTTTATGAAAATAAGAAACCTCATGATGAATGTATTCACTTGTTACATCGAAGGCTAGGGCATTTAAATTTTAAAATGCTTAAGAAAACTGTTGAATTATCTAAGGGAATAAGTTTGAAACCTTGTAATAAGTATTTGCAATGTAATGCCTGTAATCAAAGTAAGAGCAGGGTCACACCGGCTAATAGAGTTGATGGATTTACTACCAAAGAACCTTTAGAAGTAGTATTTGCAGATTTAATAGGTCCGAAAAAACCAAGTGTAGGAGGAGCTCGTTACATACTAAGTATAATGGACCATTATTCTAGATATGGGTTTTGCTATTTAATGAAGAGCAAAACTGAAACGTATCAAAATCTCTTTAATTGGATAAAATTTGCTGAAAGGAAAACTAAAAAGAAATTAGTAACTCTTATAACAGATAATGGTACGGAATTTACAAATAATAAATTCCAGAACAGACTAAGAATGTTAGGTATTCAACATAAAAAGTCTGCACCATATAGGCCACAACATAATGCTTTTATAGAAAGAAGAGGCCAAACATTACAATCAATGGCACGAACTATGATGTCTGATTCAGGATTACCTGACAATTTATGGGGAGAAGCAATAATGTGTGGTAATCATATATTAAATAATGTTGTTAATTCAACAACAGGTGAATTACCATTCACATTGTGGCATGGTACAAAACCTGATTGAAGTTACATGCACACATTTGGAGCACCAGCATGGGTGCATATCCCTTCACAACTTAGACACAAAGGACAGCATAGAGCTAAAAGATTATATTTTGTAGGATATACATCTAATCATAGATCTTATAGATTCTGGGAACCAGGTACATCTAGAGTTTAAACCAGTGTCAGTGCTAAATTCCTAGAACATGTAGGATGGAATAGATTAGAGCAAGATTTAAATAATGAAGTAATTATTGAACCCTACAAAAGGCAGAAAGATCAGATTAGTTATAAGAAGAATCCAATTAAAGAAGAAGTCCATGAAGAGCAAATAGGACCAGAACAAGAGGAAACAGTTGATCAGGAAGAGTTAGATAATCAAGAAGAGTTAATAAATGAAAGTCCACCTGTAAGTCCTGTAATACCTAGACGTACTACACGTGTAACTAGACTACCTGATAGGTATCAAGCAAGTATAGTTTGCCAAGTAACTAAAGTTCCAACTAGTGTAGATGAACTTAGGATGTATCCTGCTAAGGATCAGGAGAATTGGCAAAAGGCAATGGAAAAGGAACTAAATTCATTAAAGGTAATGAAAGTATATGAAGATGCTATATTACCTCCAGGTGAAAAATCCATTGGGTGCAAATGGATATTTAAAGTAAAAACTGGAAATGATGGGACTGTTACCCATAAAGCTAGGTTAGTAGCTCAAGGATTTAATCAAACTGCATCTGATTACGATGAAGTTTTTGCACCAAGTCTTAAAGCAACATCTTTAAGAGCAGCTTTAGTGTGGGCAGCTAAGAAAAACTATGTCATTAACCATTTAGATGTAGAAACTGCTTATTTGCATGCACCATTGCAGCACACTATATATTTAAGAAAACCAGTAGGTATAAAAGACAATAAAGTAAATAGTAATGATTGTTGGAAACTCAAAAAGAGTCTTTACGGGTTGAAACAATCTGGGTTTGAGTGGAACCAATATATTGTGAAAGAATTAAACAATATAGGTTTTAAATCTGTTTTAGCAGATCCATGTGTGTTTAAAAGAGAAAATAATGGAACGGTGTCATTATTGTTATTATTTACAGATGATATTGCTTTGATAACTAAGACTAATAATGAAGCTAATGAGATTATATCATTATTAGCCAAAAAGATAAAATTAAAGCATTTAGGTGAAATTAAAAAGTATCTAGGATTGACAATTAACAAAACAAAAAATGGTTTTAAGATATCTCAAGAAGATAAAATTTGCCAATTAATTAAAACGTATAAAATGGAACTTTGTAAACTGGCAAAGACTCCAATGAGTCAGGAAGTTTGCCAAACTGATGATCAAAGTCCCAAATTTGATAAGTCCATATATCAATCTTTGATTGGTAGCTTATCATATATAAGCAATTGGTCTAGGCCAGATATAGCTTATAGTGTAAATCAGCTGGCACATTTTAATTCAGATCCACATCAATGTCATTGGCAATCATTGAAGAGAATTTTAAGATATCTTAAAGGAACAATGAACCATGCATTGTATATAGAACCAAAGAGTGATTTGAGTCTTAGTGCCTATGCAGATGCAAGTTTTGCAACTGATATAAACACTAGAAAATCAACATCTGGGATGGCTATATTATTTGGTAAGACACTAATAGGGCGGAGGTCAATCAGACAACAGCATATCAGCTTGTCCACAATGGAAGCGGAATTTTCATGTCTGTCATTACTATGCACTGACTTGATTTTGTACAAACAGTTATTATTAGACATGGGTATAACTGTTAAAGATTCCATTATTGTGTACGAGGACAATCAAGCAGCTATAAAATTAGCTACTAGTATTGCTGTAAAAACTAGATCAAAGCATACTGACTTAAGATACTTAAATGTTAGAGAATCTGTAAAGAATGGGCTAATTAAATTGGAATACTGCATGACGGAAGAAAACATTGCAGACCAATTTACAAAAGCTCAAGGAGTAACCAAGTTTAAAGAGAGTTGTAACAAATATGATTTAAAGATGTAAATAGTTATATTTATTATTATTTCCTAAAGGGGGAGAATGTTAGGGATAACATTGTTTTACCCTAACTGGTTTAGGTAAATAATAATATGTAATCATAGTTTGTATGTTAAAGTGTCTGCAACTTTAACTGTGGGATAGTAATTAAGGGAGTGGTTGTGAAAGCACTTTAAAAGAAGCAAGGCTGCAGCTTGCTCTCTCTCTGGCTTTGATGATCCCTGATTACTGCAAGGACTCAAGACTGCTTTGCTTGAACGGGAGAGAAAACAAAGAACTGACTTGTAAGTGAACTGACATAGGATATTCTAAACGGATTTTGCTAACTGAATATCCTTGAATGGACTGACTAAATGATACATGACTATTGGACTGTTATTTTGACTATGCTATGAACTCATAATGGAATAAACTATATTTTTGATAGCACAAACGTATCTGTTATTTTTACTGTATGTTAATAAACATACAAGCTTAGCTCACTCATTTATCTGTGTGCCTATCTGACTAACGCTGCACATTCTGTTTAGCTTGTCTCCCTAACCCTGGTTGGGGAAACCAGGCTTAACAGAGTACATTTAAAAGCACCTCTGTGCGTTACAATTGTTTGGGCTTGGGCCGTCTTTTCATCTACTGGTAGTTGTTGATAAGCTTGAGCTAAATCTAATTTAGCGAAAACCTTTCCGCTCCCCAAGGAATGGAGGAGGTGTTGCACCACCGGAACTGGATACGCATTCTGCTGTAGGGCGTGATTTAAAGTGGCCCGGTAGTCCCCACAAATTCGGATTGACCTGTCTGGCTTAATGGGTGTTACAGTAGGGGTTTCCCATGGAGAGTGATCGATGGGCTTCAACACCCCTTGAGCAATTAGCTTGTCAAGTTGTTCATCGATCTTAGCTTTAAGAGCGAATGGAACTCGATGGGGCTTCAAGTGAATAGGGGCTACTTTTGGATCTAGACTAAATGAGATTGGGGTCCCTTTATACTCACCGAAACGGTCTGCGAAGATGTCGCTGAACTCAGAAATAAGGTCTTCCTCCCACACAACCACCGACTCGGTTCACGCCGGCCACTTCAATGCCGAGTGGCGTGAACCATTGGAGGCCTAATAGACTAGGCCTATCTCTATCGATGATCGTTAGAGGTAAGTACGCTGTATGCTTTTTGAAGGAGACTCGGACTCAGCAGGACCCGACCACGGGGATTCGATTTCCTTGGTAGTCCTTGAGGATGAGGTGTTGAAATTGGAGGTCTTGGCGTTGGATTGTGGGGATAAGTTGCTTGTCTTCCAAGACACCATCGAGAGGGACGATCCCGAGTCGACCTCCATGTGGCAAGGCTGGTTCTCGATGGCTACCGTGACTCGAATTTTCTTAGTGTCCAAAACTGAGGCGTGACCTATAGTGATAGTATGGTGAGCCTCTTCTTTTTGCAAAGCTCGATTTCTGTAGGAGTGGTTTACTGGCTCTCACCTTACAGGATGGTTTCCTGTCGATTGGCGATAGTTGGCCCCTTTTGAGGCCTGGCTGGGTCCTGGTAAGCTGCGGCAGACCCGGCTGATGTGGCCTCGTTTCCCGCACTCATGGCAGAGTGCGTTGCGGAATTTGCATTCGGCCCTGGCATGGTTTGCTCCACAGCCAGCGCAAGGGCGTAAGGGCTTAGGGCGAGGGTCCTGGTCGGACCGCAGTCGATGGACCCCTTCTTCGTCGCTGTCTGACAACGAAGAGAGGTCCTCGTGGTGCGTTGTTAGTAGCTGCCCTTCTGAGTTGGGTGAGATTTCGCAGGTCGGTTGTGTTGCCGGAGTGTGGCTTCGCCGTAATTGTGCAGCCGACTTTTTGGTCGCCTCCACAGTCGTGGCTTCGGCGATGGTGTCAGCAAGGCTGATGTCACCTTTCGCCATCAGCTTGCTTTGCACGCCTAGTGCATCTAATCCCAGAATTACTCGATCTCTTTGTGCTTCTTCTAAATCGGCGAACCAGCAGAGGCCCCCTAAATTCCGGAGGTCCGCCATGAAATCGGCCACGCTTTCTCCTTTTCGCTGGTGTCTCTGATAAAACTCGTGGCGTCTCACGAGTGTAGGCACGGTTGGGGCGTAATGGTCTCTCAGGATGGGTTCGAGGTCATCCCAGCTCATGGCTTTCACTTCTCGAGGTTTGGCGAGTGCTTTAGCCATTTTGAATACAGCTGGGCCGCAGTGCATCAGGAACAGTGCCCGCTTCTTTGCTGGTGTGGCGTCCTTCAAATTATTCGTCTCGAGAAACATTTGGAAGTGATCCATGTAGGATTCCCAATCCTCTTGGTTCGGATCGAATGGAGTGGGTGGTACGATGCCGCCGGACATGGTTCCATTGTTGGCGTCATCTTATCACGTGCTCGGTATCGCTTCCTAGCTTCTTAGGTTCAGACATCTCCACATCCCATCCTCGTCACCAGTATTAAGTACTTGGACATGGGTTGGAGTAAATGGAGACAGCCTTTGAATGTGAACTTTCAGTTCTTTATTGCATAGTGACTTCTCAAAACAATAGCAGTGAACTCTGCCTTATATTGGCAACCCTTGTGAGAATTGTCCAATAGCGAGCTATGAACGCTAGCTCTTTAAACCAATAATAATCCTCTGTTAAGGGCTAATCGGATTCCTTAGAACTAACCAATCCAATCTGGCCGCCTAACAGCCAATCAGAAGTGTAGGGCCAGAACCCTGCACTTTACCTCAAGCTCATACTTTATTAACTATGGTACATACACAACATCATCCACATTTTTTAACAGCTTACCACTTACCCTGGCCTGGAGATAAACAAGCAGGCTAGATAAATGTAAATTGCGTTATGTGTTCCTTCCTTCTTATATTTGTTATGTTTTTAAAATGCCCATGGACAACTTCTCTACAGGTTGTAGGAAAACAATCAGGATAGATTACCACTTCATTAGTTAACTTTTTTTTTTTTAAGGTCATTCTTTAATTCTGTAGCCTGGCAAATAGGTGTAAACCTACTAGCTTAACATAATTGCTTTTTATATTTTCTTTCTATAAAGATGTATGAAATCAGTTATAAGGAACTGCTGATTCTTAATTGAATGAATGAGGTGCATATTTTTCTTGTTTCGACCCTGTTATCCCTTTTTACTGGGGTGAAGTCAAGCAACTCAATGGAGCTGATCATTTACTGACTGCATGTCCTTCCTGATGTCTACATGGAGTTCACAGCAGATATTTTCTCTTTGCACCCTGATAGAGAAGCATCTGTCACTGTCTATGATTGAACTTGCAACCTTCCAAGAGGAAGGCAACTGTCTTCAACTGTAGGCCACCCTGCCACTCTCGAATGAATGTGTACTCTGCAAATATTACCAACATTTAAATGTAATTTGCAAATCCATAAATGTCTGTAGTCAAAACAGAATCGTTGCACTTTTAAATGCGCCATGACCTTTGAACATTGAGAAGAATGTATACAAATCTCACAGCATGCAAATCCAACCAACATTGAACAACAGCATTAGCAACAGGTGAGTGAAACACAATTGTGCATGCAAATCCATGTAACATTTCAGTGTCTTACAGAGGGCCGTCCAAAGAAAGAATGGTCACCATCCTACATATCATATATGGCAGATTTTGCCTTTTTGCTGCACTTTCTGCTTTTATGATATAAAGTGTTCTGCGTCCAGTGGTATACAGAATACATAAATGAACAGGTTAACAAATGGAATACTGTACCTGAAAAATAAAGCACATAGTAGCTATTCACACAAGCGGCTGAATTCTAACTCCAAACAGACCAACATGAGTTCTAATTTCCACAGATGAAAGAACTAACGCAAAATGCATTTTTTGACTAGCATCACAAACATCTGGGAGCAGCTGTTTTCTTTCTGACCATGTGTCTAATTGCTGCTTTGTTCTCAACAGTCCATTCTTCCATCACCTTATCCAACCTAAATCAATAACAACAGGCCCATGATTGCTCCCTGCTACAGGATTATCTAGTCACAAACCATGAACCAGTAAACGACTCCCTGACTCCAAAAAATTGGAACACTGAAAATATGCCATATCTGTTGTTCTGAGATCAGAAGACCCAAAGGTTGAATTATTTTGTACAACCCTCATGATATTTAGTCCTATCTCTCTTAAGCAAGTAAGAATTTTATGATGTGAGTCAATGCTTGAAGAAGAATAAGACTTGTCTGCTGTAATCTATATCAGCCTGACCTCAATACCAGGGAAGATTCTGGAAAAGATAAGCAACGAATCAGCGAACATCTAGAAGCAAACAAAGTAATAACCAAAAGCCAACATGGGCTTGTTAAAAACAGATCATGCCAGACTAATCTTATTGCATTCTTTGACAAAGTGATAAAATTAGTTGACCAGAGGAATGCTGTCAATATAATTTACTTGGACTTCAGTAAGGCATTTCATAAAGTAGACTATAACCTACTATTAGATAAATTAGAAAAATGTGGGTTAGAAAACATCACCACCAGATGGATTCGTAACTGACTGACCAACCACACTCAATGTGTAGTCCTCAATGGAACTGCATTACATGGAGGGAAGTATGCAGTGGAATACCCCAAGGTTCTGTTTTAGGCCCAGTACTCTTCAATGACTTGGACAAGGGGATAGATGGGGAACTCATCAAATTTGCACATGATACCAAGCTGGCAGGAATAGGCAACACTCCAGAAGATAGGCTTAAGATACAGAAGGATCTTGACAGTTTTGAATATTGGGCACTGTCTAACAAAATGAAATGCAGTGGTGAAAAAAGTAAGGTTCTATATTTTGGCAAGAAAAATCAAATGCACAGGTAAGTATATGTGGTACCTTGCTCAATAGTAGTAACTGTGAGAGAGATCTCGGAGTCCTAGTAGACAACCATTTAAATATGCGCCAGCAGTGTGCAGCAGCTGCCAAAAAACCCAACACAGTTCTCGGCTGCATAAACAGGATAGAATCAAGATCACGTGAAATGTTAATACCACCTTACAATGCCCTGTTAAGGCCACATTCGGAATACTGCATTCCATTTTGGTCACTAGGATGTAAAAAAGATGTCAAGACTCTAAAGAGTGCAGAGAAGAGCAATAAGGATGATTAGGGGACTGGAGCCTAAAACATATGAAGAACGGTTGCTGGAACTGAGTATGTCTAGTCTAGTGAAAAGAAGGACTAGGGGAGACATGATAGCAGTGTTGCAATATCTCAGGGGCTGCCACAAAGAAGAAGGAGTCAAGTTATTCTCCAAACCACCAGAGGACAAGAAGCAATGGGTGGAAACTAATCAAGGAGAGAAGCAACTTAGAACTAAGGAGAAATTTCCTGACAATTAGAACAATTAATCAGGGCAACAACTTGCCTCCAGAAGTTGTGGATGCTCCAACACTGGAAGATATTGGATAACCATTTGTCTGAAATGGTGCAGAGTTTCCTGACTAAGCAGGGGGTTGGACTAGAAGACCTCCAAGATCCCTTCCAACTTTGTTATTCTATTCTATTCTATTCTATTCTATTCTATTCTATTCTCATGTCCATGCCACAATTTTCTATTACAACATGCTGGGTATCTCTGAATACCTGATAATTCTCATGTACAATCTTTATATTGATCAAAAAGCAACAGTCCAAACAAAACTAGGAGGAACAGAATTCAAATCACCAAATATGTCTGATGAGGCTGCATACTGTATCTTTCTTGAAGACCAAACCTGCTCAGGACAACCACACACAAGGTCTCACTGAATTGACTTCAGCATGATGGTGACTAACAACAATGTCAACATCTAATCATTTTGTTCTTTAGTGCAATGGAGAAAAAAACACTTCGATTGAGAGGTCCAGAAATCAGAGCCAAGGGTATGACAAATAAATCATAAGGTTATAAGTAACGATGGATGAACATACTTGCTCTGAAAGCAGCGTTCTCATGATTTATTGAACACAACTGCAATGATTGTTGCTGGAGGATGCTTTTCACTGGAAGCTTTAAAATCTTTTTTTTTTTTTAAATCAACCATTTTATTTTCATCTCTTTTTTAAAAAAGCATTAATGAAGGGAACAGATGGTGACTGCTCTATGAAATGATCATAAAGTCAAGCACCCTTAAATGTGGCAAGACTTTTCTGAAATAGGAGCCTTATTTCAAATTCTTTCCCCTAAGCAAATTATCATTAAAACAATCTATCTTGTAAGTGTATTTTCCCAATGAACCAGAAGCAGAGCAGAATTTGGCACTAGGTTCTAATCAAAAGAATCTGTATGAGTCTTTTCATATATAATGTATTCTGCAGAGCAAACATCAACTACATTGGAAAGAAGCTCCCCAGTTGAGTCAAATCTCAAGATTATTAAGCAAATATTTTATCTAACTATCTATGATTGTAAGATAACAATATTTCTTGTTCCAGGAGACTAAGTAGATAGCAGATTTGGAGAGTATATATTTCATATGTTTCTAAATTCAGCAGGTTAATAAACAACAAGAATTTTCAAGCTTCCCATTTTGTGGCAGATTGTAACTCAGCACAGAAATGCCTTTCATAACCTAGGGAGGAATGGCCTTCTTAAGGCAAATAGACAAAATTCTGCACAAATTTCACTAAGGCTGAAGATGGATAATTTAGTGCCCTATGTTAGGTTTAGGCTAGGTAGGAACTGCTGAACCCAGGAGACCCTTTCTGCTGACTCTGCAATGGGTTGTAGTTGGGAATGATTGCTTGTAAGATGTCCAGACAGGTTCTTCTTCCTGGTTTTTAGACCATGTTCCAAAGCGAGAATTCCCTAAAATAAAACAATGTTTGTAAAAAACAGCTTTCTTTCTTTGTGGTGTCATCTGCTTGAGCCCTAATCTTAGCCTTCCTTTGCACAATTTCACCAGCATGGCCATCTTGCACTCTCTGAGCAGATAAAATGCAATTTGTCAGCCCAAATACATTAATCTGGGTTGATAAGCAATGTAGGAGTCAGCAATGCAGCCAGTTAAGAAGCAAATCTTCTGTTAAGACATAATAGTAAGGAGCTGATGAATGGCTGAACGTGTAATTGATCACTAACACAGCAAAGCTTGGGGTCTTAAAGCTACAAAGGAACAACAAAGCTAATTATTGGCATAAATTACATAGATATTGTCAACATCCACCAACCCTACAACCTGTTGAGATATGCTCAGAGTCAGAGACCTGACTGACCTCCTGGGCTTCTAGAACCAGACATGAACAAATTGAGCTGCTGACCAGATGAGATGTTTAGATAGAAGTGACCGCAGTCTAACTTGTGACTTTAAATCATTGCAACTAATATTATATCCATCTTATATGTATAGAGAACTTCAACTCTGTTGCTATGGAAATACCATCATTCTCTTAGCAACAGTGTTCCCTCCCCCCCCACCACCACTTGAGTTGCACTATAGCTTCGTTCAATACAGTTGAATTTAGATTTGCCTTTGCACAAATAACTATTTCTGTCCCTGGAACAAAAAGCATGGTGGAAAGCAACGTGTTCCATCCGAAAAGGAAAGCATGAAAGGAAAATAAGGCTAAAAGATGGAAAGCGATACTAAAGTAATTGTCTGAAAGTAGAGTTGCTATTATTGAGGTATAAAAACTAGCCAATAAAGGAATGTCCTCCAGGTGAGGGAGCGTGATCAGAACAGCTTGGTAGAGAAATATGGACAAATTGTTATTGTACACAAAGTAGAGTACAAGCTAGTTAATCTCTAAGATGAAAAACTGGTCTCTAGAGCCCCCTTGCATAGGGAGGTAGGACCTTTTAGTTCAGTCTGCCCCAGCAACTGATGGACCTGGAGGGGTTTCTGAAGAAGGTAGGGATTATAACTGAAGATCTGCCCTTACATCCTCCTGAGTCCCTAGCTGCCACTTGGAATAGGGAGGTGACTGGGTCTTTTAACAGAAGCCATGGTAACGTAGTGGTTAGAATGCAGTATTGCAGGCTGACTCTGCCCACAATCAGGAGTTAGATCCTGACTGGCTCAAGATTGACTCAGCCTTCTATCGTTCCAAGGTTGGTAAAATAAGGACCCAGATTGTTGGGGGAAATATGCTGATGTAAGTCACTTATAGTGCTCCATAAAGCATTACGGAGCAGTATATAAGTCTAAATGCTATCGCTATTGCTACAGGATTGTACCCATGCAACCTCTCCCAAACCGTGGTCCTCATCACCTCCCCATGGTATACAGAGGAACTGGCGGGGGGGTGGGGTGGATTCAGAGACATCTAGGCTAGAGTATCATTGGTGGAGGATGAACGAACTTAGCCAAACACAGGTAAGAGGTGCTATTAAAGCCTATTTCATGGCAATTCGGGCTGTGAAGCATAAATATTTCTCTGCATCTACATCTGCAGATAATTGTCTAGTGACCCTCTTGAAGAAAACTGTTTCCTTCTGAGGAAAGAAGATACAGAGGTCTACCTGCAGGGGTGCACTGTGGCATTTGCTAACTTTTTGGAAGATATAGTTGCTTGGATGCATTCCCAGTTAGATAATGGCCCGGTCGCTGGTCCAATGGAGGTGTCTGAGGCAGGCTCTGGCCTGGTTATTTAGGAACAGTTTGATTCCTGTTGCTCTCAAGGAAGTGGACAGGATCCTAGGAAATGTGAGCACAACCATCTTGTTTTAGATCCATGTCCCTCCTTAGAGTCTTCCTAAAAGTGACATGTGGACGGGTTTTGGTCATGATTAATGCTTCTTGAAGGGAGGAGTGACCTTTCAAGGAGACTGTGGTCCACCCTCTTCTTAAGAGACCATAGCAAAATTGTACCCTATTTTTCTGACCCAAGCCTTGTTCCAAGGAAGCAAACACGAAACAGAGGTAACAGCAAAACCTTTTAATGATTCTTTATGAATTCTGTTCCTTCATGGTTAAAAGGCTGTTTCAAACTAATTGTCTCTAATAAGAACGAGCCTTGCCAAGGTTGTGCAAGGCTGCCAAGAACACTAGATAAAGTTACTAAGAAATATTTCAAACACAAAGTATCTCCAAACACCAACCAAGATATTCCGAACATCCACCAGGCTTGAGTGCAAAAACTTCCAACAAAGAACTCTGGTTTCTCAGCTGGCTTTTATCTCTTAAGGGAGGGGCCATTACCTTGCAGCCTTACTCCTGAGTCACCTGTGCTGCTGCAGCTGTTCTTTCCTTCAAGCAGCCCTGCGTGCACACGCACTGGGCACAGGCTCCTCGGGGACCTCTTCATCACTGCTGCCAGCCTCCACAATCTCTGAAGGCAGCATTCTACTCCCTGATGGTCCTGGCCCCATCCCTGCATCACACCGCAGGCCCCTCATCCAAGTCCTTGCTCTCCGAGACCTCGGCTGTCTGCACCTGCTGCCGGTGAACCACAACAACTATTGGATGCTTCCCATCCTGTCTCTAATCTTTCTTTTGATAAGCGAGTGACATTGTGCCTTTTTTGGTTCACTTCTATCCTCTGAGGCTGTTCCCAGTCAGTGTTGATAATGAGGGAGAGGTCCAGGCCTTGGCCTCTGCTTTGCAGAGTTCTTCAGGCTTCAATTCTTTCTCCACTTCTGTTTTAACTCTACATGAAGCTGCTGGGTGAGATCCTCCATCATTAAGGGAAAAGATATCACCAGATATATACTCAGCTGTATATCTCAGCCCCTGGTGTGTTAAGCTCTCTTACAATACCTAGAGGCTGTTAGGAGTTCAATAGAGAGCAGCAGGCTGAAACTAGACCTTGGCAGCGTAGGGCTCTTTGGCTCATAAAGAATTGAGAGTCCCCTCTCTTGTGGAAGCTGTATTGGTTGCCAATTTGCCTCCAGGTCCAATTCAAGGTGCTGATTAAAGCCATACTTGAAGGATCATCTTTTCTCAGTTATAGTTACCCAATTCACCAGATTGTAGAGGCAGAGTATATTATGGCCTCCCCCCCCCCCCCATTAAGGAGGTCCATCTCATGCGACCAAGAAGAAAGGGCTTTTATGTGGTGGCTCCCTCGTTGTGGAAAGAAAGAGAGAAAGCAGCCTGGAAGTAATTCCCCAATTATTACAAACTCAAGGGCCATTCCTCTTAGCTTGCCTTTAGGCTGGAAAGAATCCATTTGGATAAAGAGGGCCAGATATATTTGGAATCTATCAGGACAATCAAATGTTGGATTTTTCATGATTGGGACTGAAGAAGAAAATCAACACCAGATTTGCACCAACACATTGTTAATATGTGTTGTTTGTTAACGTTTGGATTAGCCTGTTTCCCAACTCCCTGACCTCCCTCCACACCAATAAAGTTGCAAGAAAGAAAATATTCAAGCACATGACCAAACTTTTAAAAATTGTTCTGTTTATAACAACATTGTATACATAGCCTTATTTTCAGGCTCGATTTCTCTTTTTGTTCATTTCTATGCTTATTAGTTTTGTGGCTGTATTGATTCTTTAATGCGATTGTATGTAAGCACAGATTAGATCTGCATGAATCAGATCTCAGCTCCTTTGAATTCAGAAAAACAATTTGTCGTGTCCGCAAAAAGACGCCAGGAGTCGGTGACTACGTTTCAAGCTCTTTATTTAGGAGTTGAGAACCGAACCGGCGAAAAGGAAAAAGCCCGCGGCTTTTATTCTTTTCGCCACGGCGGCCGCGGCCAATGGCAGCGTTTCAAGTCTCCCGCTCTTGGAGCGAGCCAATCACGGGAGACCTTCAACGGGCCAATCGGCGCGGCTCGCCTGGCCAATTAGAAATCCCTGCGCTTTAGCCAATCAAAACGCAGGGATTTCGAGTATGCAAATTAAGGACAGAACACCCCTCCCCTCTTGGTACAGTCCTTACGTTGCGTAGTCACGTAGGTAGGCGGGGCTCCGTCTAGTCCTACTTGACCTGCGCAACTCAGTTGCAAGCTGGATTTCGACCGGAGCAGTCGAGTTTTTGGCTGCTCCCTCTTCTGTGCGAACCGGTTGGATGATCGGGCCGGTTCTTTCTCCGTGGCTCCCACCTGGGCCTTCCGGGTTGGTTGAGCCACGGGTTTTGCCGCTCCCGCTTGGTCTTTCTGAGTCGGTTGAGCTGGCTTGGTGGTTCTTCTCCGGTGGGGGATCGCGATGGCTGCGTTCCGGTAAGTACTGCTGGTTTATTTTTTCTTTTGATTGGTTATTCGGGTATTCCCTCCCCCCTTGGTTTGTGTTTTGGGGGGTGGATTCTGTTGCTGTCCGAGACCTGAGTTGGTCAATGTGTCGTTTCCAGGCTCACCCATCTGTGGTTTGGAGCCGGTATGAGCGTGGGCCTGTGATTTGGGTGATGACGGCTGGGATCCATAGGGGGTCCCCCGTCAGGTTTTTCGCGTACACGAGGTCTCCGGGTGCGAATGTTCGGTATTTTGTACTTGAGTCTGGGGGCCGCTCTGGGTTATACGTTGGGTGTAACCTATCGAGTGGGGACCTCAGCTTCCTACCCATTAGTAACTCGGCTGGACTTTTGTTGGTAGTGGTGTTCGGGGTGATGTGTTGTATAAAGAGGAGTCTGTTAAGTTTGTCTTGGATCTCCCCGTGGTCCATTTTCCGGATGGTTTTTTTGGTAAATTGGACTATCCGTTCCGCCCTACCGTTCGCCGCCGGATGCGCCGGTGCCGTTAATGCGTGGCGGATGCCCCTTTCCGCCAGGAATTTCTCGAAGTCGAGGGATGTAAACTGGGGCCCGTTGTCGGAGACGACGACGTCTGGGAGGCCGTGTGTTGCAAAGAGTTTGCAAAGTTCTTTGATCACGGCCTCCGTTGTTGTGGATTTCATATCGCTTACCTCCAACCAGTTGGAGTAAGCGTCAACTGTTATGAGGAAGGTATGTCCATTTGTGGGACTGGCAAAGCCCAAATGGATTCTGGACCAGGGCCCCCTTGGTGTTTCCCACTCCCGGATGGGTGCTGTGGGTGGGCTGGGTCTAGTCTCCTGGCATCGCTGGCACCTAGCTACCCAGGCCTCTATCTGTTTGTCCATCCCTGGCCACCAAGCGTAACTTCTGGCCAGGGCTTTAGTTCTTACGATGCCAGGATGCCCCTCATGCAACATTTCCAAAACTTTCCCCTGTAGTCTGTCCGGGATGACCACCCTGTCACCCCATAAGATGCACCCTTTAAGTAGCGAGAGTTCGGTTTGGCGGTTTCTAAATGTCTTAACGGACTTGTCGTTGTCCTTTTCTGGCCAACCTTTTTCCACCCAATGCAAAATCCGCGCCAGACGCCTGTCTTTAATAGTTTCCCGGGCAATGTCTGACGCGGTTATGGGTAGGTTGGGTAGGTTCTCGATGCTAAGGGTGTTTGTCGTTGGTGCTGGGTCAGGGTCGGAGTCCGGTAACGGCGAGCGGCTCAAAGCGTCCGCGTGTGAAATCTTCTTACCTGGTTTGTGTATAAGTTCGTAGCTGTAGGCTGCCAGGAACTTGGACCACCTTGTCATCCGGGGAGACAGAATGTTCGGGGTGGCTCGATTTCCTGCAAGGATGCCCAGCAACGGCTTATGGTCTGTTACAATGGTGAACGGGCGGCCGTAAAGGTATTCGTGGAACCGCTTAACGGCGGCAACTATAGCCAAAGCCTCTTTGTCCAGTTGGCTATAGTTCCGCTCTGGCTTGGTTAGAGTCCTGGAAAAGAACGTGATGGGTGCTTCTTTTCTGTCAGGAAGGGTATGGCTGAGGACAGCGCCGATGCCGAAGGGAGATGCGTCGCAAGTGACGGCCAGGGGCAGGGTTTCGTTGAATTGGATCAGGACGGCATCGGAGGTGAGGAGGTCCTTAGTTTTTTGGAAGGTGGCTTGCTCCCGTTTCCCCCAAGTCCAGGTTGCCGCCTTATCCAGGAGCCTATGCAAAGGCTCCGCCGCTGTTGCCTTTTGGGGTAGGAAAACATTATAAAAGTTCAGTAACCCCAAAAATGCCTGCAATTCAGTCTTTGATCTAGGGGTGGGGGCCTCTTTGATAGCTTTCACTTTTTTACTTGTGGGGTGAATGCCGTGCCGGTCTAGTAGGTAGCCCAAGAATTCCACTCGTTCCGTGCACAGTTGGCATTTCTCCCTTTTTACTTTAAGTCCCGTTACTTTAAATTTGGTTAAGACCTCTCTGAGTCGGTTTTCTAATTCGGCTTCGTTTGGCGCCGCCACTAATACGTCATCAAAATAGGGCACCACCCCCTTGATGCCCTGCAGCAACCGTTCCATCAGGCTCTGAAAGATGCCTGGTGCCACGCTGACTCCGAATTGGAGTCGGTTGCACTTGAAGGCCCCCCGATGGGTAACGATGGTCTGGGCTTCCGCCGTTTTTTCGTCGACCGGCAACTGCTGGTATGCCTGGGCGAGATCAAGCTTGGCAAAGACCCTGCCCCCTCCTAGTGAGTGCAGTAGGTGTTGCACGATTGGGACGGGGTAGGCGCTTTGTTGCAGCACGCCATTTAGGGTGGCCTTATAGTCCCCACAAATTCTCACTGACCCATCTGGCTTGACCGGGGTCACTATCGGGGTCTCCCATCGGGCATGGTCTATTGGTTGCAACGCCCCCTGTTTGACGAGCTTGTCGATTTGCTCGTCAATCTTAGGTTTTAGGGCGAATGGCACCCGCCTAGGTTTTAGTCGCTTGGGGGGGACACTAGGGTCTAGATCAAATGAGATAAGGGGCCCCTGGTACTTGCCCAGGCTTCCGTCGAAGACCTCTCGGAACTCCTGGGCTAGCCGCTGTTCCCAGCCGTCGTCGGTGACGTGGTTGACTCCCGTGAGAGCGATGTCGAGCAGGGCGAACCATTGTAGACCCAGCAGGCTTGGGCGGTCGCGATCGACGATTGTGAGTGGGAGTTGTTCGGTGCGCCCCTTATAAGTCACATTAAAGTTCTTGGTGCCCACTACCGGGACGCGGTTTCCCTGGTAGTCTTTTACAATAAGTCTTTGGGCGTTTATGTTTCTCTTATGGAGTGTAGGCACCAATCGTTTTATCTCGTGCCATGCAATCATGGAGAGGTAGGACCCGGAGTCCACCTCCATTTTGCATGGTTGGCCCTCGATATGGACCTCTACGTGTACCTTTCTGGCGCCGTCGGAGATGGCGTGGCCGATGGTTACCGCCTGGTGGGTCTCTTCTTTGCGCCTGTTGTCGCCGCCTCTCGAGGGTCGTTGGATCCGGTCCCACCGGTTGTCCGATTGGCGATCTCTGGTCCGGGGCGGTGGGCTTTCCCTTCTTCGATCGTGTTGGTCCCATCTGGGTGGACTGCGAGTCTTCTTTTGGCGGCAAACCCAAGCGATGTGTCCTTTTTTCTCACAGTGCCGACAGATAGAGTCAAAAAATCGGCATTCTGATCTGGGGTGGTCGCCGCCGCAACCGGCACAGTTGGTCCTCGACCTACGACCTCTGCGATTACGTTGGTCGCGCCCCGTCTGCACTCGGTGTATATCTTCTTCGTCTTCGGACGTGCTGGATGCAGAATGGAAATCGCCGTGGTGTGCGGCTGTTTCGTTCTTTAGGTCAGCCAACCTTGCCGGGTTGTTGTTTCCGCCCTTCGCGTCTGGTTTTCGCATGCTGTCGGCGGAAGTGCGGGTTGCTTCTGCGGCTGCGGCTGCGGTGAGGGCGTCTGCTAGACTGATGTCGCCCTTAGCCATAAGCCGGCTCTGGAGCGCAGGGTCCCATAGGCCGAGCACGAACCGATCTCTTAGGAGGCTGTTCAGGCCGTCAAATTCGCAGAGCCCCCCTAGGCGCCGCAACTCGGCGACGAAGTCGCTCAGTTTTTCGCCCGGTTTCTGGTCCCGCCGGTAGAATTCATTGCGCCGGATCAGGATGGGGACCTCGGGGGTGTAATGTCGCCGAAGGATAGGTTCGAGGACGTCCCAATCCATGGCGGTTGCGTCGGCCGGCTTGGCCAATGCTTTGGCCATCTGGAAAACTTCGGTTCCGCAATGGGTGAGAAAAACGGTGCGTTTTAGCGGGCCCGGGGCGTCCTTCATTCTGGTGCACTCGTGGTACATGCGGAATCGGTCTGAGAACGATTCCCAGTCCTCGGTGGCGGGGTTGAAGGGGGCGGGCGGTGCGATTTTCGCCATTTCCGTGTTAAGTCTGGCTCTCGTTGGACACGGGGTTCGGTTCAGGGTCTGGATCCCATCCTCGTCGCCAGTGTCGTGTCCGCAAAAAGACGCCAGGAGTCGGTGACTACGTTTCAAGCTCTTTATTTAGGAGTTGAGAACCGAACCGGCGAAAAGGAAAAAGCCCACGGCTTTTATTCTTTTCGCCGCGGCGGCCGTGGCCAATGGCAGCGTTTCAAGTCTCCCGCTCTTGGAGCGAGCCAATCACGGGAGACCTTCAACGGGCCAATCGGCGCGGCTCGCCTGGCCAATTAGAAATCCCCGCGCTTTAGCCAATCAAAACGCGGGGATTTCGAGTATGCAAATTAAGGACAGAACACAATTCAGTTTCATTCAAGCTCCAGAATGGAACCATTGAATCGAGTTATTTGATTCACATTTATCAATTTGATCTGGAAGAAAAACAAAGCAAAACAAGTCCCAGATGCTCAAACTTCATCAAATTGATTAAAAAGCATTTGGTTTGATTAATGCCCCAAACTGAACTGACAATTTGATACAGAAAGTCAATTGAATTTGAATATTCAATTGAACTGCCTTTGAATTCAATCTCCAAATGGCAGTGATACACATTTAATACAGGCATTCTCATTGTAATTGACTTTTTATACTACATAAGAAAGTTTTGGATAATGACCAAGACTTTGCACCAGTTAGCTGCAAGTGCTCATTGATTTGCTTTTTCTATATTTTCATTCCTCTTCCTTTATGGTTACTTGAGGGCAATTCAACATTGGCAACATCTTGCATAACACCAATAATTTTTTCACATAAATAATCTGGCATCTAATTAGCAACCAAAATTCTGTGAAACGCAGCAGGAGTGTGACTCATTTAACTCACATCCATTAAAGTCAACAAATGCTTTCATTCATCCTACTCTGGCGATTTATGTTACATCTAACTTGTCGCAAGGGGCCCTTTTCAAGCTCACAAAGTATTGTAACTAAATATAAGTGATGCACAAAAAATATTTTCAAGTATTCACTCCCTCTGGAGAGACTGAGTTTCTGCATCTGAAATTCTGAAAGGCAGCGCAAGGCGACCAGAGAACCTGCCCTGACATTACAACTTTGAATGATGTTTAAAATTAAGTGGCTATTTGGTGTGCAGGCATGTTATAAATTGGAAGGAGAACACTGGTTGTCAATGAGATATATGCTTTTTATTCAGGAAAACATCAATAAAATGTGGTCTTCTGTCCCTTTAGTCCTTTTAAATGTTAGCATTTGTAAAAATGAGACTTTCCAGCTCATTAAATGCAGCTTGCAGGGCAATCCACCAAAACTAGTTAATCTCTATAAATGGTTATTCTGTTGGAGCTCTGTCATAGACATTTATGGCCTCCATGTCAAATAATAAGCTAGATTTTTCAAAGCAAGTTGTTGCACATATTGCAGTGGCAAATGTCTTTGACAACCTCAAGAAATAAAAAAAAAAGAGTGGATGGAACAAAGCAAGAATCCAAGTCAATACAGTTTCCCTGAAGTAACTCTGAATCCTGCTCTATTAATGAAAAAGACATTTTCTTCAAATCCAAGCAGTTGAATGCTGTTGGGGTTTCCTTTTTCTCTGACATTTATATCAGCCGAGTGGGACCAACAACACACTGTTAGGATGCATCCACCCTAGAGGAAGCATGTACAACATTTGCAGGCTACAAATTGCTCTAGGACATGGGTGTCAAACTCGCCATGTCACGCTGCCATCACGTGACGTATCACATTTTTTTCCTTTGCGGAGTTGAGGTGGGCGTGGCCTGCACATGATGCATCAGGCCTGCGGGCCACCAGTTTGACACCCCTGTTCTAGGATTTTGAGTAGCATACAAGAGGCCATACACCAAAAGGTCCAAGAGAATGCTACTTCCGATTTAATTTCAGTGAAAGTCAACTAAAACTTGATGCAATTAAATATGGGATTAAGATGAACTTTTCTACATTGTTTCTATAACAGTAAAAGTAAAGATTTCCCCGGTTCAGTTATGTCTGACTCCAGGGAGCAAATGCTGATTCTGTTTCTTAGCTGAAGGAGCCAGTGTATCCAAAGAGATTTCTGTAGTCATGTGGTCAGCTTGGCTATACGCTGAGGAGCACAGAACGATGCTACCTTCCCATCAAAGTGGTATATTGTGTTTCCTTACATAATTTAAACTGCAGTCTAATAGATGATCTAATTAATATATTGTTGAACCATGTTTCAACATTCAGTTAAATACAAGATCTGATGGGCAGTTATGTTTCATTCTGCACATTATTTGCATCAGTTTATATTGGGAAATTACTTTATATGTCAAACAAGAAGCTCCTAGTGAAAAATTAAACTCCTCAAAAATCTCTAGAGAAAACAGAAAATCCCACAGTCTTAAGGATGTTAATTCTTACCCAAGAACTGAAGAAATATAGCTAAAAATGTTAGACCATACAGAGCGGTTTCCTTTTTTTTAATGTTTTACTTTGCTTTTCCAAAGTACTTTGAAGCAAAGGCAATTTATAAAATGATTTGATCTAATCATTAAGTCTCTTTGGAAGTAAACACAACAGAATGAATATTACACTAGCTGAAAGCAACTGAGACTGTCAACTTAAAAATCTGCTCCCTTCATTCTCAGGAACTAGGCTGGCTTTGAAGCCACAAGTTGATCTTTGGTTGATATTATGATGCCAAACAGGTTTTTTAAACATGCAGAATCAAATTCCTTAAAGCTCTGAGAAGCTTATGATATATACATTCAAAAAAAAAAAAATAGAAACAGACCCTGCAACTTTCAATAATAGTCAGATATTTCTTGCTTGGTGATGGTGGGAGTGACAGCACCATCTCTGGTTTGCACTAATTTGGAAATCTGCTCTAAACATTTTCATCAAAGCAACATAGTGATTATTCCATACAATCTATGGAAGGACACTTTGCTTCCCACAGTGGATGAAAGGTTGCAAAAGTTGATGGAGTTAGCAGAGATGGCTAAACCGATTGCTTTGATTAAAAAAAAAACACACAATTATTTTTGTTTCTCCTTGGAAACCACTTCTGGACTTTGTGCTTGAGGTGGGGGAAAAAATGAAATTTGACTTTGGGTTTTACCGATTAGGTTTGTTGTTTGTTGTTATAGAAATGGCTAGTTTATAAAATCTTACCTTAAGAAAAGAGGAAGAGAAGATCTTTAAAATGTTACATAGATATTCATGGAAAACATCTGCAGTATCCTCATATGCATAATCTTTCCTCCCATTCCCTAAGCTAAAGTTCTTCTGAGTATGAGAAGTCAGAGGAAGGGCAGTTGGAACACAAATATATAAAGCAGATGTTTAAATCATTTTTCCTATAGTAGCTTGCCTGACTTTGGAAACTTGCAAGAATGAATGTCACAAAATAATAATTTTTTTAATTGTTGGATTTATTGGATGTTTTTCTTTGCTTTTCTTCAATCAGTATGAATGACTTTAAAATGCATTTTAATTCTTCAGTTAAAGATCCTATGATACTTAAATTTCCAATTCTGACATGTTTATGTGGCAAAGTTGAATAGTTTTACCCTTGAGTAATGGATGGGCAGGAAAGTCTGTGACTTGATTCATACACTGAGCCAAGCCACCCTGATTTGCTTTGTTTCAACATGGCATGTTGGACGAATCTGGCGACTGTGGCTTAGCCTGCAGTGTAAATGCATGAACAGCCATAAGATTGTTGAAATAGCTTATCCTGCTTAACTTCAGTAGTGATTACATGAAAAGTAGGAATGCATTGCCTTCCATGGTAATAAGGACTGGAGATTTCTGGTCATATAACACCCGAGAAGAGACCAAAGGGTGATAGCTACCTCTTACCTTTCCCAATTCACATATGGTCAACTGTAACATATCTCATTATTCATTTTGTGAACTGGCACTATCATCTTACATGGTGCTTGAGGGAATAGAGGCTCTGTACTCTAAAGGGGAAGACCTTGTAGGATCCTACGTCCTGATCAGGGGTCTCCGTGTTTGTCAGTCCTGCTGAACGAGTTTATCCTGGGCAAGGACTGGTTGAGGCCTACGTTGATGGGTACGGTTCAATTGTTCTTTTTTTAAAGATCTCTTTTTAAAGATTTTATCAAGATTTTGTTGTTCTAACTTAATTATTATAAAAAAATAAAAGTATTAATGGTTTCACCCCCCCCCCCCCAAAAAAGTAAAAAGTTGTGGGTTGATGTTATTATCTTATTCTACTATACCAAAGGGAGTTGGAAGTCAATGCCTTTTCTTTCTTTTTCCTATCCCTTTCCCTTTCCTTCCCTTATCTTTCCTACTATTTTCTTTTGCATTTTATTTTATAAATTAATTTTAGAAAAGTTTTTTAAAAGGGATTGTTCCATACAATCTGATAAAAAAATTCACTATCTACGGGGAGACTGATCCACACATTCTGATCAATCAAGCCAGTTCCAGGGGTGGGCTGTTTGTGGTTTGGGAGATCCTCCAGCTAAGATTCTGCACAGTTCAGAGAACCTCCAAACCCCATTCCTGCTTGGCTCCGCCCTGCCCACCCCACCCCTCCCAGGAGTCCCCACACAGCCCGTTTTGGATGTAAGTAAGTGCAGGGCGCAGGCAGACACTCAAGGAGGGCAAAAACTGGGCCTCCCAGAAGTTTGGGAAGGCAGGAAATGTGTCTGTTTCTGGCTTCCAGAGAGCCTCCAAAGCCCAGGGAGGCCATTTTCACCCTCCCAGAGCTCAGGGAGGGCAAAAATGCTCCCCACTCCCACTGTGGTGCAAGAGGCCATGCCTACCCAGCCACCGGGTAGAAAACCCTTGCTAAAATTTTTGAAGCACATCTCTGGCCAAGTTCTGTCATCAACGACAATTCTCTGAGGCAACCTAAACATATCCTGGTGATTCCTGAAGCCACTTTTAAAAAGCCCAGTTGGATTACAGTGGTTTGGCAATGGGGTCAATTAATGGCCACCACTGGCCCTGACTGGTCATTTCCATTTCTTCTCCTTCCTTCCCATCTTTTCTTGAAAAACAAGGCCTGCTTTTTCTTTTCAGGAACTGCTTTTTTGTCACTAATCCCTTCTATTTTCTTTGCTTTGTCAGACATTTGCATATATGGGTATTTCTTACCGCCTTCCCAGCTTCTCTCTTTATACACCAATATAAAGCCCTTTTTTTCCCTCCATTAATTGTATTGTCATTGCTTTGATGTTGTAATAATCAAAGCAAAGCTTTACTTTGCTGTACTATGGCATTGGGCAAGTAAAATAAAGGGGAGAGCATAAGGAACATATTTCATCCAGGCTGGGCAGAAATCAAAAGGGTGATTGATTGGAGTATGAATTTCAAGAAGGTTGGGAAAACATGGTATGAGGAAAGCTTATTGACTTATTGGGCCACTGTTGGATCAATTGCTAGGTAATTGCAAAGAGGCAGCTGTGGACCAGAAGAGGCCTTAGGACAAAACAGAGTTGGGAAAGATATGCCAGATGATTTAGCTCAGTATTTCTCAACCTCGTCAACTTTAAGAGGTGTACACTTCATCTCTCAGAATTTCCAATCTGCCTTTAGAGACTCCTGGGAATGGAATTGCAGTCTACACCTCTTAAGAGGTGATAAGGTTGAGAAACACTACTCTCACTTCTCAGAATTGGGGCTGTTACTAAATTGGAAGAAAATGGGACAGACCTATCTACGCCTTTTATTTATTTTTATTTTATTTTATTTGTCAATTGCTTACAAGATAATAGGTATAAGTACAAACATAGTTATGAATACATGTATACATACAAGAAAAATAAAAGAAACAATAGGACAGGGATGGTAGGCATGTTGGTGCGCTTATGTACGCCCTCTACAGACCTCTTAGGAAAGGGGTGAGGTCAATAGTAGACAGTCTAAGGTTAACGTTTTGGGGGTTTGGGGAAGAAACCACAGAGTCAGGTAGAATATTCCAGACATTGACCACTCTGTTGCTGAAGTCGTATTTCCTGCAATCAAGTTTGGTGCGATTAACCTTGAGTTTGTATCTATTGTTTGCTCTTGTGTTGTTATGGTTGAAGCTGAAGTATTCACTGACAAGTAGGACATTGCAATGTATGATTTTATATACTATACTTAGATCGGACCGAGGGCATTGTTCTAGGTTTTCTAGATCTAGAATTTCAAGTCTGGTGGCATAAGGTATTCTGTAATGAGTAGAGGAGTGGAGAACTCTTCTTGTGAAATATTTCTGGACTTTCTCAACTGTGTTAATATCAGATACGTAATGTGTGTTCCAGACTGATGAGCTGTATTCGAGTATTGGTCTAGCAAATGTTTTGTATGCTCTAGTTATTAGCGTAATATTACCAGAGAAAAAGCTACATAAGATTAAGTTAACAACTCTTAACGCCTTTTTGGCTGTGTAGTTACAGTGGGCTCTAGCACTTAGGTCATTAGAGATGAGTAATCCAAGATCCTTGACAGAGTTTGGATCATCAACAAGATCTTGACTATTCAGCCTGTATTTTATTTTTTTATTTTTTATTTGCCAATAGTGGTAAAGGCCCCAGGCTAGAAAGCAGGAGACTGGGAGTTCTAGTTCTGCCTTATGCATGAAATCCAGCTGGGTGGCTTCAGGCCAGTCAGTCACTCTCTCTCTTAGCCCAACCCTTCTCACAGGGTTGTTGTTGTGGGGAAAAAAGAGGAGAGAATATGAGGTATGTTTGTCACCTTGAGTTACTTACATTAATAATAAAGGTGGGATATGTAGTGATGCTACATAATCTCAGTATTACCACTGTTTTATTTCGGGCTCTTCCAGATTGCTCTAAGCAAATTCAGATTTGCAACAAAGTATATATTGATTACAAATCTGCAGCTAATTGTGATATTCCATCATTAAATTACTTGTAGAAAACCTTGTCAGCAAACAGGTTTATTGGAGCAGAATTTTGCACTGTGTAATTTAAATTAGGCGGTTATGCTCTATATATCACTCTATATTATATCACTATATCTATGTATAGGGCCATAGTATACATACATACACAACTATACCACAATGGATGTCATAGAAACTGTAGAACAGATGCGAGTCCTGAAACTTTATTTTCCCATGCAACCTGCATTAACAGCTTAGGCAAACACCTAAGAAAAAAGAGGATCAATTTCTGTGCATTCATTTGTAGACAGTCATAGTATATGAATCTCTGGATTTCAGTAACATTTTATGTTTAATTTAAAACTCTTTGTCTCCACAGAATAAAAAGTGTAATTATATGACATTATATGACAACTCTAACATAAAACCCAATCAAGAGTAAAGATAACAAAATGAAACATCTGTTACCTACAAAACTACATTTAAAATAATCCTTCATTGATTCTTCCAGCTCAATATGCTTTGATTTCATTCCCAGAAGCCTGAAGGAGTGCAATGTTCAGATCTTTCCAACAGGCTACTCCATAGCAGCCAATGCAGAATTGATGACTTTTCAGAAGTTGTTGACTTTAAACTCCCTATATTCTTCTACATTAATCAATGGCTAAATTGGAAGAGGGACTTCAGAGGCAATCAGTCTGAGCATTTTACAATTTTCTGACCACAAAGTGCTGTGGGGTAAAGAGAGTAAGAATTTCCTCTGTGTTTATTCTCTCATCCAGCCTATACTTTGTTTGTAATATGGCTTTTTTTGTTCTTTACCTAATAGGAATGATCTAGCTAGGATGTAAGCGTTGCTTACACACACACACACACACACCATTTGCAACTACTTTGTGTAATACACTTTTCCATAAAAATTGCAAAGCACTATTTGGGATTGGATTTCTGTACGCCATGTACATTTCTATACAGCGTTTCTAGAACTCTAGCTGAGGAGTATCCGTGGAGCAGGGTTTCCCAAATTTAAGAAGTATGGACTTCAACTCTCAGAATTCTCAGAATTTTGAGTTCTGAGAGTTGAAGTCCACATGTCTTAAAGTTGCCAAGTTTGGAAAATCCTGCTGTAGGGCCATGAGAGTGATCCATAGACTTCAAGTTTTCACTCTGAAAATGCTGCTTCTGATGGATGTTTTAAGCAATGCAGTGAAAACGCCATCATAAATCCCTGGCAAATAGGAATAATGCTTTCAGTGTAGTTGGTCTGGCACATTAAAAAAAAAACCCATAAATGCAAAATTATTCATCCTTGGGCATGAACGCACAAAACATAGGCATAGGTTAAAGCTGCTCAAGCGGCAAGTCAATTGATGAAAAAGCACAACTTACTAATCTGCTGGACTTCTTAGTAGCAATGCTGTGTCTTTGGAACTTTAAAGCCCAGCTGCTTACCAAGCCAAGGTAACAATATTTTATATTCTCCAGTTCTGCCGAGAAAGCCTATGGCTTTGCAAAAATAAATTGTCCATATGGATGAGGTCTTTAGGAACAGGCAAAGTTAGGCATCCAGCACTGTAGGCTTTGCCAGGCCATGTTGACTGACTAACAGTAGCAGAGTAATCCAAAGAGACATTATTTTAATCACTAACAATCCCTGCGTATCACTCCACCACAAAAAATAAAAAAGAGCTATGCTCGCTCCAAAGCTGAGAAAATTATACGGCAGTCATGGCAATAGCAATGCAAAATGCAAGGAGTAGCAAAAGTTAATCATCACCTTCAAGCAATATATGAGCAAATCCTTTGTGCTTGTGGGAGACAGATTTTCCTAAAAATGCTCATGTTGCCTTCGCCCCGTCTGGGAAATGTCATCCGGTGGTGGGAGGAGAAAGCAATTGTCTCAAGGGGCTAAGTGCATTGTGTTCGCCTTTTTACTGAACCACCCATGAGGTTGTCATGCAGCTGACAAAGCGGGGGTAGAACTGTGGCAAATTTGATGTTGAGTTTTTTCTTCAGTCACCAATGACTAATAGATAAGCCTATGATAGTGGATCTATGGTGAGATATATCCTGTCAGCTTTGGAAGCCATATTAACACCAGACGCTTCCACACTGCCACATTCTTGAGCCTGGGAAAATGGAAGGGGGGAATTTCTTGGAGTGTATGTGGTTAGACATAATAGCATTTTTCTTCTAAGTCAAGGTCATGTTATTTCTTCACCTGGTTGAGAGGAAGTATCAAGCTGAGATGAATGGTGATTGGGGCATGTGATGCAATGAGTGGTGCAGAGAGTGGATTTTTAGTTTTTACTTATTGCAAGGAAACCTGGAACTTTCAGATTCGGGATTTCCCAGATGTGCCAGTTTACTACCCAAATAAAAAAGAACTTTGAAGATGATGTCTGTTTTGGAGTTATTTGTTGGAGTGGAGGTTTTCTGGAAAGCTGACACATCCTTTGATACAAATGATGGCGGTTTTTAAGAATAGACTGGACAGCCATTTGTTTGAAATGCTATAGGGTCTCCTATTTGAGCAGGGGATTGGATTAGAAGACCTCCAAGGTCCCTTCCAGTGCTGTCATTCTGTTAAATACATTGCACAACATGTGGCGGTCTCAGCAGCTTGCAGCACCAAGCTAATCATGGCTGATCTCAGAAGCTACATTGTCTTGGATTGAGAATCCCAGGTTGGGAAGTCAAGCAAAGAAAAAAACAAATCTCAACAAAGTGTTGTGGTTAGCCGGCAGCAGGTGTGGATGGCTGAGGAGAGCGAGGACTCAGATGAGGGGCCAGGACCATCAGGGAGTGGACTGCTGCCTTCAGAGATTGTGGGGGCTGGCAGCAGTGATGAGGAGGTTCCCGAGGAGCCTGTGCCAAGTGCGTGTGCACGCAGGATTGCTCACAGGAAAGAGCAGCTGCAAAAGCATGGGCAACTCGGGAGTAAGGCTGCAAGGTAATGGCCCCTCCTTCAGGAAGATAAAAACCAGCTGTGAAGCAAACGTTCTTTGCAGGAAGCAAAAATGTCTTGAAACTCCAGCCTCATAGGCATTGCAGTATCTTAAATTGGTATTTGAAGACTCTTGTGTTGTAAAATACTTCTTATCTGTTATTCCTGGCAGCCTCACACAGTTTTGGCAAGGCTTGTGTTTATCAAAGTTAATTAGTTGGCAGCAGCCTTTTAATTGGGGATTCAGAAGAATCATTAAAAGGTTTCTGTTCCCTTTGGTTCGTGCTTGTTTTCTTGGAAAAGGGTTTGGGCCAGAACACAAAGGCAAGGGCAAATCACTTCCATACTGTTGCCAAGGAAAGTCTATGGGGTGAAATTACAGGGAATCAATCTTTACCCAAGGATTTCCTTCTCTTGAATATTTGGAATTATTCGAAAGTCAAGTGTTCTGAAAAGATACAGTCATCTTGGTATGACACGATGGGATTGAGTCAAGTATTGTAAAGGTTTTGGATGAAAAATGTTCCTAAGTCCCTATGGTCCATCTGAAAACAATTGGGCAGACATGGCGGTGAAGACAGAGATAAAACTACTAGGGGAAGAGTACAAATAACTGATTGATGTGACAAATTGTGTCAATGGGAGAAAGCACCATGGTCAGTAGTGGGATTCAACTGGTGTAAAAACTGGTTCGGTGAGCGTGCGCATGGTGCGTTTGAAAACAGCTCTAACACTTACCTTCTACTGCAGCCCCAATGATTAAAACAGCTGAGGCGCAGCAATCTGCTCTGCCACGCCTATCAGCTTGGCTTCAAACAAAGAAAATATAGGATAGACTAGTGCAGGGGTAGGTGAACAGGGCCAACTCATTGCCAGAATTACTGGTTTGCCTGAACTGGTCCAAGCTGGCTGAATCCCACCCCTGACCATAGTGCCAGTAAAGTGTAAAGGTTGTAATACCCCTGTGTATCAATATGGAGATTTGTACTTCAATGGATGATAGTAAATTTACACAAACTAATTCACTGTGGTGCCTCAGTATTCACAGGAGATGTCTGGTCTATTATTTAAATTGACTGGCCTCCTGGAAAATATGGGCTGAAAATGAAATAGCAGCCATATGGTTTCTCTGGAGAAATGCTATGTTTTAGTTAAAGGCTTGAGCCTAGCAAGGTAGGCTCAGAGTATTCAATTTCATACTCCATAATCCTCCTTGCTGGCACCTGGATTTAATCTCAGTTTAATTCCAAGTGAGCATTTCCTTTGCTCCTTCTCAAAAATGAGGGATTTTGTCCCAGTGGCAGTGGGAAGGATTGGCAGGCATAAAAGGTAGGACAGAACCTTTGGATCACTCACCTTTCCTCAAGGCTTCTTACACTGTGCACACAATTATTAGGCAAGCTGTTTTTTTGAGGATTAATTTTATTATTGAACAACTACAGTGTTCTCAATCAATCCAAAATGTTAACAAACATGAATATTTTAAAAACTAAAAGTGAGGTTATAGCTTTCTTAGGAGAATATCTATGGATATACTATTATTGGGCAACTATTACTTTGCAGAATTATTATACAACTAAATGAAAAAGGGAAATTTGCCCATCTCACTCATTTATTTTCATCTGTTAAAGTGAGAATAATAAACAAATAACTCAAAATGTACAAATAAACATTTTTGACAGTTCCAAAAAAAAATCAGTGACTTTTCTTTTCAATAACAGTCATAAGCCTTCCATTCATGGAGTCTGTCAGTTTCTTGATCTGTTGAAGATCAACTTTTTGTGCAGAAGCAACCACAACCTCCCAGAGACTGTTCAGAAAGGTGTACGGTTTTCCTTCACTGTAAATCTCCCATTTAAGAAGGGCCCACAAGTTCTCACTAGGGTTTAGGTCAAGTTCTCACTAGGGTTTAGGTCAGGTTAGAGGAAGGGGACATGTCATTCTTCTTTCATCTTTAAGGCCGTTACTGGCTAGCCACGTAGTGAAGTACTTTGATGCATGCAATGGAGCATTGTCCTGCATAAAAATCATAGTAGTCTTGAAAGATGCAGGTTTTTTCCTGTACCACTGCTTGAAGAAAGTGTCTTCTAAAAACTGGCAGTAGATTTGGGAGTTGATTTTGAGTCCATCTTCAGCCCCAAAAGGTCCAACTAGCTCATCTTTGATAATACCAGCCCATACCAGTACTCCTCCTCCACCCTACTGACATATGATTCAAAGTGGAACTCTGTGCCCGTTACTGATCCAGCCACAGACCCATCCATCTGATCCATCAAGAGTCACTCTCATCTCATCAGTCAATGAAACCTTTGAAAAATTTGTCTTCAAATATTTCTTGGTCAAGTCTTGACATTTCAATGTATGTGTCTTGCTTAGTGGGAGTCGGGTTTAAGCCTTCCTTACTTTAGCCTTGTCTCTGAGTACTGAATACCTTATACTTCTGGACACTCCAGGTAGGTTGCAATTCTGGAATATAACTGGAGGATAAAGGATTCCTGGTAGCTTCACATTTTATTCTTCTCAAATCTTTGGCAATTAATGTGCATCTTTTTTTCTCAACACGTTTCTTGATTATTTGCAGCAAGATGTTTGATGGTTCTGTGATTATACTCCAATAACTTAGCAATTTCAAGAGTGCTGCATCCCCCTGAAAGACTTTTTACAATTGTTGACTTTTCAGAGTCAGTTAAATCTCCTTTTTAGTCCATTTTGCCTGTGGAAAAGAAGCTTTCTAATAATTATGCACACCTTGATATCGGGTGTTGATCTCCTTAGGCCACATCCTCCTTCATTACACAAATACACATCACCTAATATGCTTATGCCAACTAAGCATTCATGTTTATACAGCCTAGAGGTGGAAAATATGCATAAAAATGAAGATATGCTCAAAATACTCACTTGCCTAATAATTGTGCACATGGTGTAGTTCCTAGTTCCCCAATCAACTTCAGTGCTGATCACTAACCCTGTTCTAATTTCTCTGAATTCCTCTTAAAGATTTATGAACGTATCTGGGCAGTTTTTCTAGCAAGAATACAGATGGGTTTAGTTAGTGGTTACCATGTATGAATTAATGCAAGCAACCTAACAATCTAGCCCCAGACTCAAGAACATCCATACAAGGGTTAGTGATTTCAAAATAGTTCATGCAACTGAGTAATTGAAACTCCACCTCATTTTTGGCATGCACATAAAAAGAGGTTGGGTTCAGTTGTGCGAAGGGTAACTCCGTTTAACATCATTGACGTTCCCTGCCCACTCAAGCCTGTGTAACTTTAGAAAGCATTAATGCCTGTGGCAAAATGGAATCTAAGTATTTACATTTCTCCATTGTGCAAATAGCACCTAGCAATAGCACTTAGACTTATATACAGTGCTTTATAGCACTCTCTGAGCAGTTTACAGAGTCAGCCCGTTGCCCCCAACAATCTGGGACCTCATTTTACCAACCTTGGGAGAATGGAAGGCTGAGGCAACCTTGAGCAAGTCAGAATCGAACTCCTGGCTATGGGCAAAGTCAGCCTGCAATACTGCACTCTAACCACTGTGCCATCACAGCAGAACAAAGTGAAGTAATTACGAATAAAATCAAGTTTGTACAACTGAAATATTATTATTGGGTAAAACTGTCAAGCAGTAGAGACTAGGTCCACTCAATTTAACTGAACCTTTAACTGAATTACTGCTCAAAGTCTATGTGAAAACTGTCCCCTTTTCATGCTTTGGAGTTCATTAAAAAAAAGATTAACCAAAAAGGTTGCAACTATAGTATACATAGGATATTCCCCATGGCTAACTTGGCATAGGCTTTTAAAGAAAATGCTACTACAAAAGTCTGTCACTACCACAATTACTTTAGCAGTTAAGCAAGAAAAATGAAACATCTTCAGAGATTTAAATTTCAAACTGCATTAATTCAAAATAAAAGCTTCATCTTGTACATATTTAAGATTAATAAAATTATATTAAATAAAATTCATGGTTGACCTATTAAGTACATTGTTTTCAGAATATCAATTACTAGAAACCACACACTGTAATGAAGTGAATTATGTGGTATTCATAGCCAATTACTTTATGTTAAATAGCAGCTATTAGGAGCAGGGTGTGGTATAATGGAATATCTGTGGAGAAGAAAGAAAAGTGTATAGTGTATTTTAAGACTGGCGTGAGCAGCAACTTAAACATGCTAAATATCTGGAGTTGCAATAAAGTGAAACAAAATGGGTGGGGTGGGGAGGGATGATAGTTTTAAATTCACTTAGTGCAAAAGTTCAATCTTCAATACTCCTAGTTAAAAAGGATCGGAGAGCTAATAAGAATAGTATCTAGGACTTCAATGAATACTTTATTTGGACATTTATCAAAAGAGTTGTGCAAAATGTTTTGAACACAAAATGGTTATTGTGACCTTTTTGGAAGCACTTTTCTAACCATTCCACCCTATTTATATATATCCACAGACAAACATACATTTGTGCTTTTATAATCCTGTTTTAGGGTGGGGTTGTTGTTTTTTTGGTATCTTAAAGGTTAGGTGTTTTCATATTTGCGATATCTCCATTCAGATCAAAAGATCATTAGAACATTTCTTGGTCAGGTCGGAACAGCTGACTCAAACAGATGACTCAAAATAAGAATACAGCATTTTTCTTTCAAAAGAGAACACTTCAAGCTCAAGATGTTTCAGAGGCAAAACATTCTGCCCACCATATTTTCAGAAAACAGGGGTTTGTGCTGTTCTCTTCGTTAAGGGTAGTCTCATCTATTTCTAATGTCAAGCTGAAGATGCACGAGAAGGAAGAATGCAACCCTGACTCCACTGTACTCAATTAACATTGGAAAATGTTATTTATTTATTATTTGTTTATTTGATGCCTATCTTGAGGCTATTCTAGACATCTTACAACAATAAAAGTGGAGAAATAAAAAGAAGTATAAACATAATAGTAGCAAAGTAATGAAATACTAGAATACACAATTAAAAAGAAAACAATGAGAATTACGGTGATATGAGAATAAAAAATGGGCAGGTAGAGAGGCAAAGAACAAGGGGGTAGCTGGAGTTTGCTATCTAGTATCCAGTGTGGTACTTTCCCAAGTATTGTTATACTATGTGTTGTTCCTTTTTAAAGAGATATGTTATCTCTGATAGGAGGTGCGATGGTTCAGTGGTTAAAGATGCTGAGCTTGTCAGCTGGAAAGTTGACAGCTGGGGTTTGAGATCCCAGTGCCACATGACGGGTGAGTTCCCATTACTTGCTCCAGCACCTAGCAGTTCAAAAACATGCAAATGCAAGTGGATAAATAGGTACCACTTCGATGGGAAAGCAAAAGTGTTCTGTGCCTCTTGGGATATAGACATGTTGAACACATGACCATGGAAGCATCTTCAGACATATCTGTTTCTATCAACTAATAAATGGAGATGAAAATCTCAAGCATGAATGAATAAGGGAAATTACATATGTCTGATACCCCAGTGATTTTTTGCCTGCAAAGCTGAATTCTGCTACGAGTGAGCCAAGTAGATATGCAAGTTTCCTAATTCTAATTTCAGACTTGGAAGATTCTGTTAATAAAACTATACCATAAAAATAAAGCTATTGTTGTACTTCTTCTCTGGACTAACTCAAAGGGCTAACAATTACACCTAAATAAAGAAAAATGTGACCATGATAATACTGTATTGCATTTCTCTTTCCAGTGAAATTTACTCACAGCACAACTTAAGGGAAGCGAAAACATACCTGTGAATTTGTGGTAAGCAAGCAAGCATGTGATGTGCCTGCAGTGCCCAGACCTTTCCTATAAATTGCTGGACTGGAAAATACCTGATTCCAGTATTGGATTCTCATTAGTGTTTGAATATGCAACTTTGCTAATTATTTATAAGAATAGATATTTTCCTCCTCTAAAAGCAAAGTCTTCTATCTACAGTGCATTGATTTCATTCAAGATATTGAAATGCTGATTTAATATCAGAAGGAAAAATAAAAATTTGATGTGCAGATTAAGTGAAAATATCAAGGACCGATGATCCAGTCTACTTTTCTCCTCTCCGGTGCTATTCAGCACCACTGGCCTATCATAGGAACGGTAGGAGCCGATTTCAGTCAGCTTCCCTGAAAAGGATTTTCTCAGTGCTGAAACAATTATCCGGTTGGTAGATTATGAATGTTCAATTTTTATCAAATGGTTCAAATAGAAAACAACCTGCATTCACAAATCATACTAAGCTGCACCACTTCTGCTTCCGCATAACACCTAGCTATAAACTAAGGTTAAAAAGGACAAGGTTGGTTAGCTCGTACATTATGCTAAGCCAAATGGGTTTTCATTTGAGCTGAATGTCTTGTGTCAGCCCAGCCAATGTACAAAGGCATCAACTATCGTGCTGACATCATGGTTATTAAATGCAAGTTTATTCTTTGGTTTTGTATTTTTCACACACACACACACACACACACACACACACACACACACCTATTTTTAATCCAGCATAGTTTTGTTTCAGGCACAGAAACAAGAAAAAGGTTTCAGGCTGAATTTAGATTATATACCTGTTTTCAGGGATAAGAATCCAGGCTAAAGCAAGTAACCAAAATTGTATAATTGTGTAATCAGGCTTTCTAAAACATCCCCACCCAAACCCATCCAACAAGCTCTCCAAGGGAAACGCAATCAGTGGGAAGCTGAATATTTTGTGAGCAGTTCAATCCTGTTTTCAGCAAACCAGAAGGTATAAAACAGGTGTTGTGAAAGGTTTTTTTTTTTATAATTATGATGAATTTTTTAAAATGATTATGATTATGATCCTATAATAAGCATTTGCTTGTCTTACTCCATCACAAGTAAAGCAAAGGGCTTGATCAAGCCAAGGAGTGGCTCTTAGCAGACACTGCCTTACATTATGAGCACTTGGTAATCTCCCAGGAGCTGAAGAATTTGCTGCTTGGTTAATATTTTGCTGGTTGTTGGTTTGGGATAATTGGTGGTGGTGGTATGGACTTGAATTTTTTCATCTTCATTGGCATTTTCAATAAGAAATGGACAGCATTCTTTCATGACTCAGTTCTGCAATTTGACTTACCAAAGGTCCCAGCCCTGCTGAAGGACATCTTTGCTTGCTTCCAAGCAAGGGTGTGCCACCAGAGGGCAAGCCGGCTTTATGCCAGAGAGGAAGATGAATGGCTTTTCCTGCAGCGCCACTCAAGGCCCCCCTCCTTTTCCAGAGCCACCTCACAAATGGGCACAACAACCAGGAAGATTCAGAGCTGACAGGAATCTGATTGCCTGCACAGAACAACCAGCTCATCTCACCACCCGAAGAGGTACCCATTTATCTACTTGCATGGAACCTGCTTTCAAACTGTTAAATAGATAGAAGTTGAAGTGACGGGAGCCCACTCTGCCATACCTAGTACCTAGGTTCAAGCCGCCAGAGCCAGCGTCATTAACCCATTGAGCCATCATGTATCCAGTAGTCACAAGGTCACCAAAGGTGATCACCTGATCCCAGGACAGCGCAATAGTAATAAATACATGCCTATTGCCAAGCATCCAAATTTTGATCACATGACTATGGAGATGCTGCACTGGTCATGTGTGTGAAAAATGGTCCTGTAACTTTTTTTCAATGATGATGTAACTTCAAGCAGTCACAAATTGAGTGGTTGTAAGTTGAGGATTACCTATACAAGCATCTAACATCTTAGCTATACAACGAAGGCTGAGCATAATTAATTCCATTGAATATACATCATATTTTAAAAAACAACAACAACTGAATGCTGGTATTCTTTAGAAGGCAGACACAGCTTTAGAGTTCTTCAGCTTGTAGTAACTCTGCTTTTAATATCTGAGAAATATTATATTTAAAGTTCATTAATCATATGAGTTCTTAGTTACTGAATTTGCACAATTCAGTTCAAGCTGGATTTGAAGCCTAATGTACAGTTTATGCTACTGCAGTACTGTGAAAGACCAACCTTTTCCCGACTTTGGCAGAAATATAAAGTATGCAAAAACAATATTGCGATTAAGTTTCCGAGCCTCGTGAATGAAATCTGAAGTTCTAAAGAAACAGATGGTTTCTCTTGTTCAAGAACTGTAGAACTACAACATACTTTAAATACTCCACATAATGAGTAGCTTCCCCTTTCACATTCCTATTTCATGCCTTTACAAAGGCTTCTCTGGCACTCAAGTCATGTGAGCATCTCTTGCCATGTGAAGTTTAAATGCCTTGGCATCAGAGATATATGGTCATTTCAACCCTGAATGTAATGGGTAATGGGTAATGGGTATGTCATGGACAGATTGTAAACTAGCCTGCTAAATATGCCCCCATCACTTAAGTTGCTGAGTAAATAAAGCCTCTGTATGCTTTAGGCATCAGTTGTGCTAGAATTATTAGCTATGAATGATATATTTCTGGGAAGGAAATAGTGGCTAAATTCACCTGTGTCACATATACAGGTAGTCCTCGACCATGCGATTTACATTCAGATGCTTGATAACGGATTTAGATTTATGACGGTTGCATAAATCAGTGTCCTGGAGTTACGGGAACCCCTTTTGCAATCTTCTGTCAAGCAAAGTCAATGGGGAAGCCAGATTCACTTAACAACTGTGTTACCAATTTAAGAACTGCAATGGGCAGCTGGCAGTCAGCAGAAGTAGCCTGCAGTACCGCACTCTAACCACCGGGCCACCGTGGCTGATTTACTTTATTAAAGGCGAAAGATTGATACAATCTGAAGAATAACCCGAGTTTAACAAAGACTTTGGGCAAAGGCAATGTTCTGAAGAGAAAAACCTGAACCAAATAAAAATGAATTACCGAATAATCCCCAAATGTGCTTGTATGAGTTGGCTTTACAAAGAGACAAGATTAGTCATTTGGCAGGGATGTAGGGTCAAGAATGTATTTATTTATTTTTATAGTTGCTAAAAAAATGTTACTCAGCAAAGCCAGCCAATGGCCAATTACACTAGAGCAGGGGTGCCCAACCTTGGCAACTTTAAAACTTGTGGACTTCAACTCCCAGAATTCCCCAGCCGGCATGCAGACGAAACTTGCCTATCACAATTGGCTTGTCAACCTAACTGTTGACATTAATGGGACTGCTTGTCAGGAAGCTGATTTCAAGGGCTGTGACCTTTTCAGTACAAATGAAGAGGCTTCCTTCAATATGCCCAGCCGCTTAAGAAAGGAAGACATTATAGCAGATTGCCTGTTTCCTTCACTCCTGGGAAGCTGCCAACTCTCCTGGTTTTATGACACAGATGAATTTGTAAATGGCATTTAATGGTGTATCAACATGTTGCTATTCCTCAACAGCAACTTCTATTAGTATTAAGCTTTTGCCATTTATCTTGTTTAGTTCCTTCCCCCCCACCCTTCGTTTCCTCTTCCATTTTCCTCCATGCTTCACATGCTATTTGAAATTGCTGAACACACATTAAAATGCTGTTGCCATATCTAAAGAACGATAATATGGAATAATAAGGTGCAATATTGAGTTTGCTCTGAACACTCTGATTTGCCATTTCATCACTGTCCCCATCTGAGCGCAGCTATTGTGCGTTCTTATTTATTTATTCTTTAACAACATTTTTACACCAGCCCAGTCACATGACTGCATTGAACAGAAGAATCTCTAACTGAAGTATATTAACATTTGTCTGATAGACTGCTAAACCACAAAATATTTCCCTTTCAAAAATGTTATCAGCAATAGTGCCATATGTCTGAATCACTTGGATCTGTTTGCCAATTTTTGTTTCAAGTTCAGGTTATTTGCTGCTGAGATTTTTTTATATTTCATTGCTCTTTAAACTGAATCCTAGGAACCTTATTTTTCTCCAGCCCTGAATGTTTAACACGCCATGACATTAATCCAACACACTTAAGGTCTTCCTTAGTTCAAACTCTGATTGGTTGTAGATTTGTTTATGTGTTTGTATGTCATCTTACAAACCTGTTTGAACTGAATTTAAAAACGTTCATTTTAGCCCTTTCATTATGACCTCCTGAAGGAAAATTCATTTAAAATTTGAATTTTAAATCATACAAGGACCAGTCATTTAATGCATCTGCTGCTTGTTAATTATTTCTTTGTCATTTATGCCTGAGCATTAATTTTTCCTTTTGCAAGTTGACCTGCATTCAACAGCTCTGCTTAAATATCATACATTAATGAACAATGAAACCATTATGAGAAATAGGCAAAAGATGTAATGTGGGGATTGAAGAACACAGTAAAAGATATGAGAACAGCTAAATTCCGCTGTATTATACCTGTAAAATGGTGGAAGGAATGAAGCTCTATATGGCTGGCAGAAGAGAAAAAAGGAAGGAGGGAGGGAGGGAGGGAGGGAGGGAGGGAAGGAAGGAAGGAAGGAAGGAAGGAAGGAAGGAAGGAAGGAAGGAAGGAAGGAAGGAAGGAAGAAAGAAAGATGGGGAAAGCAAACTCCTGTCTCTGGATTTTTGTTTGCTGCTTAGTAGATGACACTACTAACGAGAGCATACAAAACATTTGCTAGACCTGAGGCTTCCAGTTTGAGCTTCTTCAGCGACAGACTGAAACCACGTCTCTGCACGGTTTTGATCCATGCTCGCTGCTGGATCGCCCCAAGCCAGCTGGTTTCGGGCTAAGCCACCCCGTAGAGGTGGTGAAGAAGGGGGAGACTGTCTACAGGGTTGAGGAGAGCCGCACCTCTTCTCCCCAGTTGGCCATTACTCCCTTTCCCAAAGGCGGTTGTAGCGGTGGTCAGAAATGGCCACCACAAAGAAGAACTCAACCAGAAAAGAATGTGCAGGAGGAAGATAAAAAGAGAAAGTTTTGGTTGACCGGGTCAAACAGCAAAAGTAACAAATAAGGTACCCTGGAATTGAAACTATTACAAAAAAACAATAACATTGTTCCCTAAGAAGATTTCTAAGCTGTGAAGGAGAGAGAAAAGGGAAAGGATTTAGGTTTTTTCTCTTCTTCCTATACTGACAGCTAAGAGATTTAAGCAAGAAATTGGAAAAAAATCAACTTTGACATTAATAGGCATTTAATGCTGAAAATAAAAAGTCAGGGATAATAAATATTTCTGGATAATTAAAAGCTTTTGAAAACAGGAAAGGAGAGAAAAAGAATAAAAGGGCAGGATCTGGAAGGGAGGAGGTTGCCTGAAATTAAAAAGAACTTACAGCAAAATCTCTACAAGACTTCCAAAAGATACATTTTAACTGAAATATCACAACAAAATAGTAAAACTCCAGGAAGAGAAAGTGAAAAAAGAAATAAGAAGAAACACCTTGGGACTATTTGGATTACTTTGTGATCTCTGGATTTTTGATTATTGCATTTGAATGACTAAAATCAATCGGGTGGTTGTTTAAAACTGTTTAAAATGGCTCCACTTTTAGAAAAATTGAAAATGGAACTTAAAAAGTACAAAGAAGATGCACAAGAAGGGAGAGGTTCTTTTGGCTTCATATTTCAGTTCTTAGAAATGGAGATTTGGAACTATGAGAAACAACAAGAAATGTTGTAAAAAAATAAATATAAAATCAGAAAGCAACAGAAGAGGGAAATGCAGAAGAGAGAATTAGAAGTAGAGAGACAAGGGGGTAAAAGGGGGAGGGAGAAGAAGAGAGGGAAGAAAGAAAGGAAAAGAAGTTATAAAGGACAGAAACAAAATATAGAGAAACGGCCTATTTAGAGATAATGGGTGAAAGGGATTCTTTCTAATGGAAAAAGGGATTCTGCAAAGGTGCATAAGATAGTATTGTTATATTAGAAATAGAAATAATTTCAGAAAATATGAAACAATGTATGATTAAAATGTTAAAAGTCTAGTAGAAAATAAAGTATTTTTTTTCTGTAATCCCACAAATCAGCATTAAAAAATAAACAAACAATGATGAACATTCATTCAAAATAGATTGCACACAATGAATGCATAAAAGAAAGTTAGGAACAGAAACAAATGTCAGGAAATCATGGTGTTCCAACCAGCTCTTCTGCATACTTTCTTAGACTTATGAATTTCTGTATCTCTCATTGCTGAATCAAAGTTATAGAATGTGATTGCTGTGTAAACTGCAGTATTTAAATTCTCACATGTGAACATCCAAGTGAAATATGGTATCTGGTACCAACCAAAATTGCAATGTTATGTTCTTTAATCAATTTATTCAATCAGATGTAAAAACCGAACACCTACAATAAAGCTAAAGAAATAAGGTTTGTAATTTGAAAAAAAAAAAAATTTGCGAAACCTATATTTGAATACAGCTCATCACTGGAACCCATATCATGTATCTGATATTAACACAATTGAAAAAGTCCAGAAATATTTCAAAAGAAGAGTTCTTCGCTCCACTACTCATTGCAGAATACCTTATACCACCAGACTTGAAACTCTAGACCTAGAAAATCTAGAACTACGCCGCCTCCGGTCTGATCTAAATATAGTATATAAAATCATACAATGTCCTCTCTGCAAATGAATACTTCAACTTCAATCATAACAATACAAGAGCACACAATAAATACAAGCTCAAGGTTAATCACACCAAACTTGATTGCAGGAAATACAACTTCAGCAACAGAGTGGTCAATGTTTGGAATACTCTACCTGACTCTGTGGTTTCTTCCCCAAATCCCAAAAACTTTAACCTTAAACTTTCTACTATTGACCCCTTCCTAAGAGGTCTGTAGGGGGCGTGCATAAGCACACCAATTGTGCCTACTGTCCCTGTCCTATTGTTTTGTTTTGTTTTTTATAAATATCTATCTCATGTATTCAAAACTATATTTATTTTTATACCTGTATCTTGTAAGCGATTGACAAATCAAATAAATATTAAATACTAAATGTGCATGCGCATGTCTGTGTTTGCAGTGAGTTAGCTGTGAATTGCTACTTCTTCTTGTTTTGCCTCTGCAACTCCTGCTTCTTTCTCCTTACCCTACCTAGATCTCTTCTTCCAAACAGTGACATTTCTTTGGAATATCTCTGTAAATCACATGACATTTAAGCAACAGCATCTTCCCAACCACTAGCAATCAAATTACAGATCTTAACAGCATCTCATCTGCTATGGGAGATAAGATAAGCACCTCCAATTAATTTCAAATTCTTTAAATTCAGGGCTTTCTATAACAATGGATAGGCAAAGAAAAGGCAAGTTTTCTCTGCATGGCAAAAGGTTTTCTGGTTGGTCTTTGCCTGTAGCCATATCAGATGAAATAGTCGCCAGGCTTCGAGTATTGGTGTTTGTTTCTATTTTGCTTTTAATTTTTCTCATGTGCATTTTTTCAAGAAACCTATCCAGAGTTTATGATCTTAATTAAACTGGCATTTCAGTAAGGTTCGTTAGGGTGTAACAACAATGAAACCATGAATCATCACCAACAGAAACTTTAAAGAAAAGCTGATTGGGGCACTATCAATAAATAGCTGATGTTCCCCAAACTTTTTATTGTGAAGAAAAAAAGCTAAGGAAGTACAACAACAGTTCCTTCCCAGACATTTCTTTCTGCAACTTCCTTGTCATAAAAATATATCTTTTGCTTAGCAGAGTGTATCCCTGAAGGATTGACAGCAATGTGATATTTTGTATTCTACAAAGATCAAGCAGAATTTTTGCCTCTCTTCCACTTATGAACTTCTCTATCTCCTGATTCACTCCCCTTCCTCAGCCTAATACTTTACATATTGTATTAGTAATACCAAAGGAAGAGGAGGAGGGAGGGAGGAGGTTGTTATCTACTCAGTCGTGTCCGATTCTTGGAGACTTCATGGGCCATGACTCTCCACATCTTCCAATCTTCTTTGAGTTGTTCTATGCTTTGGCTGCTCTCAGCTTTGATGGTGAATACCAAAGTATAGAGAATGGTTTATTTATTTTTTTTGGACAAATTTTATTAGTTTTTTTTTACACACACAAACAAAACATAGGGTGTAGTAACATAAAATATCTTTTCTAAAAGAAACAAATAAGCCATCTTATTTAAAAAGAAGATAATTCCAAATTATCACATTTCTATAATTTAATATATATATTTATCTTATTTAATCAACTTCATATCTTTTCCAAACTTCTCTTTATTACTCCCTTTCCTTCTATTTAATCATATTTCTTCTGCTTTGAAATTATATACTCATTGCATATATTTTCATTAGTGTTCTTCCACATCCTGTCAAACTTAAACAAACATTACACAAAACATAAATACATAAAACTTCTTTTTGGAAGGCGGCTTACCCCGGGTTAACTCTTTTTATGCAGACATCAATCAAAATTTATACTCATTTAATATACTATCTCATATCTTATTTAGCATTCTCTATTTTCCATATATTTTCTCTCTCCTACTCATTCTTTTAATTCTATTTTATTTATTCCATCTCGATTAAATAATTATATTTGCATCTTTGGTCCGTTTTCTTTCAATCACCTACTTATCCTTTCTATCTAATACAATATTTCTCCTGTAAACCCAGATTGAAGTATGACAACCTTTTATCTTTCCCCTAAATAACACTTAAAATAATACATATTTTCAGTACTGATTCTGCTCCGTACATTCTAAGTATTACATTTCAAAATAATAAAACAAACAAATAATATTGAATTTAATAAGTAATAATAAAACTAAAAAAAAGTGAAAAAGAAATATTAAATTTATGGTATAATAAGAACAATATTTCATAGGAAATTAGATTCTATTATTAATTCTTTAACAATAAAAATAATATTTCATAAGAAATTAAACTGTATAATTAAATCATGGCTTTCCTTTAATACATTTTTAAATCATATAATATTCTAATTTTCTAACTCAGCTTCAAATACTAATGTCTACAATACATTCTTATGTACTTTTGCAGAATCATTTTTATAAAATTATCTTACCCCTTATCTCTGAAAAAAAATCATGTTTTAGCATCTTGTTTAAAGCCTTTATGACTTCTCTTTCCTTTTCCCCTTTCTTTCTTATCCAGAGAATGGTTTATTGAAGATTGCCAAATCTTTTTTTGGTTGGGGGGAAGCCAAAAAAGCCTGATTCTTAATGATTTTGTCCTAGCCCCATGAATCTATGATATCACAGCTAGTCTCCCATTCTTTGCCAAAAGATTGCTGGGGCATAGAAACAGAACAGATCATCTATTTAAGCAGCAGGAAGGTTTCTTTCAAATGTAATATTGGAAATACAGTTACCTAGGTCAGTCTTCCATACACAGACAGACACACAGACACAAATCCTTACAGCTTCCTTTCATTTTCAGAATCATTTGCCTTTAACAACAACTAGTCATTTGAGCTGATAAGTTTTCTATTGCCTCACTTATATAAGATTGCAAAATTAAGTCAACTCTTTTTTTTTTTTGTATCTCTCACAAAGAAAACTTCTGTTTCAGAGCCTTAAAACATGTTGGTGGGAGATGGGAAAATAATCACATGACTGTTAATTATATTTTAGGGACTTTAAATGTGAAAATATGAATAGCTTTAAGTGACTATTTGGTGCCACCTACCGGCTTTCCAATAAGATATGCTTTCACAGAGACCTCTGCAGATCATTCATTGCTTTTCATGAAATGGGCAAAAACTAGCCACTGTTTTATTGTATATTTTCCCCTCCTTCATTATTACATATATTATTGCTTCACAGAAAATTAGAGCCCTTGAGAATAATGGACAAATATTTATTATTTTTATTTTCCAATCAGAAAAACAACATCTTCCAAAAGATAGAAATCCACATTTTGGCAAATAAAGGCGAGGAAATGGTCAGTCTTTTCCTTTTGTCCACATTCCCAAACTTTCTTCCCCATGTTGCATGTTTTTAAAAAGATTATCACAGCAAAATAAATGCTGCATTCAATGAGAAAATAGTGCAATAGAAATGAAGGGTATGTCAAAATAAACATCTAAACTAAACATATATTAAATATATAAAAGACAAATAAGTGCCACTATTACTCAAGCTAAAAAAAAGAACTTTTGTGGATTTCTGAAAATGTCATGTTCTTAACATTTTTCGAAGATCAAATTGCAGCTTAAAATAGAAGATGGAAAAGAAAAGAGGCATTCAGCCTCTGATTCTAACGTTGGTCTTGTAGAGTAACCAAAGGTCTGAATAGATATTTGGTTGAGTTCTTAGCTCGCAGTTCAAAGGGCAGGGCTGGGTTGCTGGGGGCTCGCAGGGGTTCGGGAGAGCCCCCAGCTAAGATTCTGTGCAATTCGGAGAACCCTCCAATCCCACTTCTGGCTGTCCCCACCCACCTTGCCCTGCCCCTTCCAAGAGTCCCCATGTGGCCTGTTTTGGATGCAGGTAAGTGCAGGGCGCAGCACATGGAGGCTCGGGGAGGCTGAAAAAGAGGCCTCTTGGAAGTTCAGGAAGGCTGGAAATAGGCCCGTTTCCAGCTTCCAGAGAGCTTCCGGAGCCTGGGGAGGCCATTTTTGACCTCCCGGAGGCTTGAGGCTCTGAAGCCCAGGGAGAGCAAAAACTCCACCCGCCATGGTTCAGGAGGCCAACTAGGCCACGTCCACCATGGCGACACCCACCCACCTAGCAACCAGGCAGAGAATCCTTTGCTAAAATTTTTGAAATGCACCCCTGTCGAAGGGGTCTATAACATTTCCTGCCCAGTCCTCTCAATTATTCATTCTGTGTTGTTTCATTATGTGCCCATGACTTTTTAAGGACTATCGGGATCAACTTGCTTTAATTTATAAGAACCACCCAGAAGTAGGATGGCCACATATGCTATTTTGAATAGAACATGCCTTAATTTGAAAGTAAAGTTTCCTTGAAAGAGAGATCAGATTCTGACATTTATTACTTTAGGAGTAGATTAATTGGGCAACGGTCCAGGGCCCCAAAATTGAGGCTTCTATCAATTTTGGTACTGTAAACAAAAAGAATTCTTATATCAAAGATAAAATGAAGTCTTCTTCATCATGAAAATACAGGAAGCAGAGCAGAATTTAACATTTTATCATTTGCTTTCTTTTGCAAATGACAGTTGTACTTCTACAACTACATTATGGGTTGAGAAAGCTTAGAAAAAAACCAGGTACTTCAGCCTGATTGATTTTTTTTAATCTATCTTCCATGGCTCCAATGACAGACAGTCCCTTCTTTTGCTTTACTTAGAAGAGAAGCACAGAGAAGGGAAGGGAATTGTATTACTTGGGAGAGTAACTTTGAAGGAGCACTCTTCATGAAGCTTTGTCAAACTGAAGCAACATTTTGAAGTTTGATATACCCTTGTCTTTTTAATTAGATTTATATCCTGCCTTTATCTGTACAACTCTAAAGTGAGATCCATAGTGCTCTGGTTTCTTCTTTTTCCTATGTCAACAACCTTGGAAGGTTGGTTGGGTTGAGAGGAGAGGAGAGTTCTTGGCCCAATGTCACCCAGCCAGCTTTTACATCTAAAGGAGGGACTTAAGATGTCCTGGTTTCAAGTCCAGCTGCTTAATGGCTGCACCAAACTGGTTCTGAATCTTTTTTCCTTTCAGGATATGTAAGTAAAGGAAAAGCTTGTGATATGGTCCAAGCAGCTTTCAAAAATCATGCACCCAGTTCATATCACCCCTGAGCTGGGAGCAGATGATATCCATACTACATACATAATTGAACATAAATAATGGAAATACCACACTCTTATGAATAATAGCAAGAAGCTCAGTTCTATTGAATCAAGTGTATATTTATTGCCAGTAAATAAACATATGTAGATGATTGCTCTGTTGAAGCACTGTTGCCAAATATTTCCTGCTATTTCATATGGTGCAGCTAGCAAGGCATTTTTAATCATATTGAAAACAAAAGAGGAATTTTCAGAAATTTATGTCAGGATGGGACCAAGTTTGTCAGTTAGTAACATTTAGATAATATTTCCATCTGTGGAGGATTTGGGACAGTGAAGAGGAATATATGTGGCATAGAATTACTGTGCTTTTAATAACAGCCTATGTGAATTTATATAAATGTGAATTTCTTCTGTAAATTAATGGATGCAAGGATATAATGATGTAGAGCTCAGTGTTTATAATTTTGTCTTTAATTGCCCATCTTTGTATTAATTTTGCAATAAATTGAGGTTAATATTTGTCCTTTGCATCTCAAATTACCTTTGACAGACCATGTCATCTAAATCAATAATCAAAATCAATTGATTGTTAGTTTAAATGACAAAATCAATTACTGAAGTACAATAGGGAATATTGAGTACCTCACAGAAAAAATATTTCTGGCAAAGGATTTGGAGAATCTAGTATTGTTGTGAATGAATAATACCAATAAAGTTATTTTGAGCTTGAAGTCAAGTGCAGGGTTCTGGCCCTGCACTTCTGATTGGCTGTTAATGGCAGGATCGGATTGGTCCGTTCAGGAGCATCTGATTGGCCATTAACAGGCCATTCTCATTGGTTAATGGAGCTAGCGCTCCAGTATTGCTATTGGTTGAATAGTTAATAAGTTGCCTATATAAGGAAGGCTATTGCAGCCCTCCGGTTTGAGCTGTCACACCATGTAAATAAAGAGTTTGAAATTCCCTGTTTCTACCGGCTCGTCTCCATTATTCACACCCATGCTCCAGATTTAACACTGGCGACGAGGATGGGATTGGATGACATCAGAGCCAACTAAAACAACAACGAAGACAACCAAGCACGTGGCTGAAGTGCACAAAGGCGGAACCATGTCAGGCGGCATAATACCACCCGCTCCGTTCGATCCAGCTCAAGAGGACTGGGAGTCCTACATGGACCGTTTCCAAATGTTTTTGGAAACGAATAATCTGAAGGATGCCACAACCGGGAATAAACGGGCGGTATTCCTAACGCATTGCGGCCCGATGGTATTCAAAATGGCTAAGGCATCAGCGAAAACGGCTGAAGTGAAGGCCATGGACTGGGACGTCCTCGAACCGCTACTAAGGGCCCACTATGCACCGACCGTTCCAATGCTCGTAAGACGACACGAGTTCTATCAAAGAAACCAGCGGAAAGGAGAAAGTGTTGACAATTTCGTTGCAGACCTCCGAAACTTGAGAGGCCTTTGCAATTTCACCGATTTAGAGGAGGCCTTGAGAGACCAAGTAGTCCTTGGGTTAGACGCTCTCAACGTGCAGAGCAAAATAATGGCAAAGGGCGACATCACCCTTAAAGATGCCATAGCTGAAGCTACAGCAGCGGAGGCGACCAAGAAGTCGGCTGCCCAACTATGCCAAAATCGCACTCCAATACACCAACCAGCCAGTGAAGTTTCACCTAAGTCAGAAGGGCAGCTGCAGACGGCCCACCATGAGGACCTCTCTTCGTCGTCAGACAGCGACGAAGAAGAGGTCCGATTGGGACTGTTACCCAAAGTCCCAGCAACCGTGCGCTGGCTGCGGGGCCAACCATTACTGCTCCGATTGCAAATTCTGTGACGCGCTCTGCCACGAGTGCGGAAAATGAGGCCACATCGGATGGGTCTGCAGAAGTCTCCTCGGACCCAGCCAGACCTCGAAGGGTACCAATCTCCGCCAATCGACAGGGAATCGCCCTGTAAGGCGAGAACCAGTAAACCACTCCTACAGAAACCGACCCATGAATCTCCTAGCGAGACGGGAAGAGGCCCACCAAACACTCACTATCAGCCATGCCTCTTCACTAGATGCTAAGAAAATTCGGGTCAATGTGGACATTGAAAATCAGCCTTGCCAAATGGAAGTTGACTCAGGATCATCTCTTTCAATGGTCTCATGGAAGACCCTCAAGCAACTCATCCCCACAATCCGGTGCCAAGACCTTCAATTCCAACGGCTCGTGTTAAAGGACTACCAGGAGAACCGGATTCCAGTCGTAGGATCCAGTCGAGGCCGGGTTGCATTCAAGAACCGCATGGTGTACTTACCCCTGATGGTGATCGACAAGGACCGGCCTAGCCTGTTAGGCCTGCAATGGTTCGCACCACTCGGCATTGAAGTGGCAGGCATTAACCAAATCGGCGGCAGTGACTGGGAGGAAAACCTCGCCCACGAATTCAGGGACATCTTTGAGGAAAAGCTAGGTGAGTACAAGGGCACCCCGATATCCTTTAGCCTTAATCCAAAGATAGCTCCCATCCGCCTGAAGCCTCGTCGAGTTCCGTTCGCTCTAAAGCCGAAAATCAACGAACAGCTTGATAAGTTGATAGCCCAGGGAGTTTTAAAGCCAACCGACCACTCCCCATGGGAAATGCCAATTGTGACACCAATAAAGCCGGATGGCTCCATTAGAATTTGTGGGGACTACCGAGCCACCCTAAACCACACCCTGCAACAAAATCCATATCCGGTGCCGGTGGTGCAACACTTCCTCCATTCCCCGGGGGGCGGAAAAGTCTTCGCTAAACTAGACTTAGCTCAGGCTTATCAGCAACTGCCGGTTGATGAAAAAACGGCACAGGCACAAACTATCATAACACACCGAGGTGCCTTTAAGTGTACGCGGCTTCAATTCAGAGTCAGTGTAGCCCCAGGGATCTTTCAGAGCCTAATGGAGAGACTATTGCAGGGGATCAAAGGCGTTGTCCCCTATTTTGACGATGTGCTCATTGCTGCCCCCACTCCAAAAATCTTATGGGATTGTTTAAGACTGGTTTTACGAAAATTCCAGGAAGCAGGCCCGAAAGTTAAAAAAAATAAGTGCAAACTGTGTACGGATCGTGTTGAATTCTTAGGGTACTTAATTGACAGTCAGGGTATTCACCCTACCGATAGCAAATTGAGAGCAATAAAAAATGCTCCCAGACCCTGGAACAAGGCCGCGTTCTTAGGCCTCATCAATTTCTATAATGTATTCTTGCCGCACAAGGCGACTGTCACTGAACCTTTACATCACCTACTAGATAAATAAGCAATTTGGGTATGGGGTCACAAAGAAGAGCAGGCGTTCCGTAATGTAAAAAAACTACTTACTTCTGACGCCATACTAATGCAGTACAATGAGACTTTGCTGTTAAACATTACATGTGATGCATCGCCTTTCAGAGTGGGCACTATTTTGAGCCATGTATTACCTAATGGTAGCGAAGCCCCTGTTGCTTACTTTTTAAAAACGCTCTCGAAAACCGAGCGAAATTACAGCCAGATCGATAAAGAAGCCCTGGCAATTGTATCAGCTGTTAAAAGATTCCATGAGTACATGTACGGCCGGGTTTTTTCCATTGTAACTGACCACAAACCATTGCTGGGGATCATCGCTGGGGACAAGCCAACTCCCTACATACTTTCTCCCAGGATGACCCGCTGGTCAGAATTCTTGGCTGCCTACAATTATCAGTTAAATATTGTCCCAGTAAAGCCATTCCCCATGCCGACGCGTTGAGCTGTGCACCTCTCCCTGAAACTATCAACGATCCTGCACCAACGATGACAGCGTTGCAGATCGGGACACTCCATACGCCGCCATTAACTGCCCGTGACATCGCGAGAGAAACAAAACGCGACCCCATCTTAGCACGAGTCCTCACATGGGTGGAACGCGGATGGCCATTGGATCAAGTACCAGATGACTATGCACCATTCAAAAGTCATCAAACAGAGTTGTTCTCGCAGAAGGGCTGTGTCATCTGGGGCAATAGAATTGTTATCCCAGAACGACTCCAACAGGCACTGCTAAGAACCTTGCACGATGGCCACCCTGGCATCGTGCGCATGAAGGGCCACACACGAAGCTACGTGTGGTGGCCAGGCATCGACAGACAAATCGAATCGTGGGTTAAAACTTGCCAGAGATGCCAAGAAGTAAGCAACACTCCACCAAAGGCAACCCCAACCGAATGGGAGACTCCGCGGGGACCCTGGTCCCGCATCCATCTGGACTTTGCTGGGCCGACCAAAGGCCACACGTTTTTGCTAACCGTCAACGCCTACTCGAATTGGCTCGAGATTCGAATGAGCAACACGACCACCGAAGTGGTCATCAAAAGACTGGAAAGACTGTTTGCAACCCACGGATTACCAGACGTTCTGGTATCCGACAACGGGCCCCAATTTACCGCGCTGTTTTTTGAACAGTACCTGGCTGACCACGGTATCCGACATGCGCTCACTTCGCCTGCGCACCCTGTGGCCAACGGTAGGGCTGAGCGCATGGTACAATTTGTCAAAAGGACTCTACAAAAGATAGACTACGACATCGACAAGAAAATCAACCGAATCCTTTTCCTACAGAACATCACACCTCACAGCGTCACCAACAAAACTCCCACCGAGCTGCTAATGGGACGAAAGCTCTGCTCCCACCTCGATCGGTTACACCCAGCTTACAAACCGGAAAAGCCACTTGGATCCAGCGGCCGATGCCGTACCTTCCAGGTAGGCGATTTAGTATTCGTTAAAAACTTATCGGGTGATCCGCTGTGGGTAGAAGCGACCGTAATCCGCGTAACTGGCCCAAGATCATACCTTGTTCAGTGCCCTGACGATAGACTTTGGAAGCACCACATAGATCAACTACGATCGCACCTACCATCACGCAATTCTGAACTCCCTTATGACCAAACTGAGGGCGGGGGGAGATACAGAGGAAGACGAATTGCAATTAGAGGAAAATCTTTTTGAAGAGACTGATAACGGAACTGAAATGCAGGAACAGGAACTGGGGACCGGATTGAGTTCACCTCAGGGAGTGGCCAGTGATATTGGTGATGACGGGAACGCGAACTTGGAACCAGAGGCCCCCTACCGTTAAACAACGATTTACCTCAGCAGAAGTGCAGCCAACCACCAAGCACTTTGCGAAAATCGAAAAGACTAATAAAACAACCGTCCTACCTTAAGGACTATGTAACCGCGCCCCGTGGGCAGAAGCTGGGGAAAAGGGGTGTTGTGAATGAATAATGCCAATAAAGTTATCTTGAGCTTGAAGTCAAGTGCAGGGTTCTGGCCCTGCACTTCTGATTGGCTGTTAATGGCAGGATCGGATTGGTCCGTTCAGGAGCATCTGATTGGCCATTAACAGGCCATTCTCATTGGTTAACGGAGCTAGCGCTCCAGTATTGCTATTGGTTGAATAGTTAAGAAGTTGCCTGTATAAGGAAGGCTATAGCAGCCTTCCAGTTTGAGCTGTCACACCATGTAAATAAAGAGTTTGAAATTCCCTGTTTCTACCGGCTCGTCTCCATCATTCGCACCCATGATGCAGACTTAACAAGTATGGTAAAGACTACCATACCTAGAATCTAGTATCAATAAGGACTACGTTTCTCTAAAAGATTTGTTACCAACTTACTAAAAATACAAGAACAGGTTGGCTCAAGGCTCATGATTTAATTAGGGCAATCACCAGAATCCTGACAGTCGGATCCATTTGCAAAAATTGCTCCATTCTGTCTTCTGCCTAATCATATTATCTGAGAATAGATTGAACAGGCTAAAATTTCAGGAATTCTTGTGGAGGCTATCTTAGAAATGTATATTTACAAACAACACCCTGCCCACCGACAAGCAGGGCCTGTGATCATAGGACAGCAATCTTCCAGCTGAAATCCTCCAATACAGGATCTATGTCAATCAGTTTTAATGGCAACGGTTAATACTAAAATGCAAATTGTAATCCGATCTTTCTATGGTTTATATTCCCAAGCATCAAACAAGGTGGAAGAGAGCTTGGCTTTCATTTCCAAAACTAGCAAACTGTCATTTTGTCGCTATTATCAGTTTTCCCCGGTCCTGATGGGGAAGGGGCAGGTGGCAGCCATTGAACCATTTGCAAACTAGCTGCAGAGTGAAAGGCTGTTTTACAGCAATGAACCCGTCCCTTGGTATGAAAATGATTACTACATGAAGAAACATGCAAAAGGACAAGTGTGCTCTGTTCAATAGAAATACATGCAAGAGAAATCATAATCAAATCAGAGTGCTAAGTAGAAGCAGAGACAGAGAGATTGAAAAGAAAATGTATCTAAAGCTTACTTTGACAAAAGGACGGTTTACTTTCCTCTAACCCACACTCCTTTAACCTCAAACTATCCACTATTGACCTCATCCCATTCCTAAGAGATCTGTAAGGAGTGGCATAAGTACACCATCGTGCCTTCTGTCCCTGCCCTATTGTCCCCATTTATTCGTACCTATTTCCTGTATTCTTATTCATGTTTATACTTATACCTATCATCTTGTAAGCAATTGACAAATCAAATCAAATCAATAAATACATATTGCAGCTCTGTAGTACAACTCCCAGTCGTGCAGGCCAAATCCTCCTCTTTCAGTAGCATCTTGCAGCAATTTTAACTTAATTCTTGGAAATATCTCTTTAGGCATTCAGGACTTATAAGGATGAATGGAAGCTAGGAAGGTAGCCTATTGATCTCTCCATGTTTATGATCAGGAAAGGAACTGTAATAGCATTTTGCAAAACAAGGTCAAAGGACAGGAAACATGGCATAGTCATGTGATTCTATGAAGCTCTGCAACCACATTGAGTTGAATTTTGTTTCAGCTGCAGAGAGAGAGAGAGAGAAAGATTTCAAAAGTTTATTTTCCCTCCTATTTTTCCAAATCGCCATTCTTCAAAATGCATTCTCTCTCCAACGCTATATATCCAGAAAAAAATATTACTGCACTTTGGTACTCAAGTTACTATAAATTTTGGAAGATGTATCCATGAGGAGCAATTTATATTGTATTGTTACCATTGAAGAGCATACTGCTTGGGTCAGCAAGAGTGGCATTTGCCAAGATTTCCTAAATAGTACTATAAAACTTTGGAACTTTATGAACCAGATAATAAAATAAATAAGTCCATTAAAACTATTGAATGTTGGTCTTATGAAGACATCACTTTGTACTCCTATTAAATTACTGACTTTTTAAAAACATCTGGTTTGGGTTGTGATGGAGATTGAGAAATTCTTGATCTTCTCAGTGACTGATAGAGTTTCTTGCTTGCTGCATTTGTCTGGTTGCTCCACAGTGTTTCCTGTACTGAAGCCTAGCAAAAACATGTAATTTCTCCAAAGAAGAATTAGAATAAGGCACTTTTCTTGAGAGTATTTGCACCAAGACAAATTCCTTGTGTGTCCAACCACACTTGGCCAATAAAGAATTCTATTTCTATTCTACTCTCTTCAGATGATGTGCATTTGTGTTTTAGCAGAAGATATGATGGATTTCCCATAGCATTGGCTTACCTGCCTTTGTCGGTCTCATCTATTAGGAAATGGAATGAAAGGCAAGAAGAATTTTCCACTGGAATGTTAAAGCAACTAACTTCATAATACAGGTGGTCCTCGACTTACAACAGTTCATTTAGTAACTGTTCAAAGTTGCAATGACACTGAAAAAAGTGACTTTTGGCCATTTTTCACACTTAGGACCATTGTAGCATCCCCATGGTCACATGATCAAAATTGGCAACTGGTTCATGCTTATGACAATTGCAGTGTCCCAGGGTCATTTTGTAACCTTTTGACAAGCAAAGTAAATGGGGAAAACAGATTCACTTAACAATCGGGCTACTTATTTAAGAACTGTAATGATTCATTTAACAACCTTGGCAAGAAAGGTGGTATAATGGGGGCAAAACTCACTTATTTATTTATTTAATTTATATTGCTGCCTATTTCACCATGGTGACTTGAGGTGGCTTACACAATGTAAAACCATATTTAAAAAAAAACACTAAAAACCAACAAGAAGAATCAAATAAATTAATAAAGTACAATAGAATAAAATCTGGGAAAAAAAACCCATCCTCCAACTCTCACCCCACCCCCTACCCCGAGGACAGCAGATCACACGAGCCATTTGATGAGCTCCATCCTGCTCTGTGTTCCCTGGGCCCACTGGCAAAACCAAGTCTTCAGTGCCTTTCAGAAGAGTGCTAGAGTGGGAGCCATTCTAAACTCTGGGGGAAATCACTTAGCAAATGTTTCACTTAGCAACAGAAATTTGAGGCTTGTTGTGTCCACGTGGAAGGAGGCCAGGAGTTGGTGACTTTGTATCAAGCTCTTTATTGAAGTCAGGAACCGAACTGGCTCTTAGGAAAACTTTGCGGCTTTTTATTTCCAAGCCGCGGTGGCCGCGGCCAATGGCACCACTTTGAATCTCCCGCGATTCGAATCTACCAATCGCAGGAGATTCTCAGCGAGCCAATCGGCGCAGCTCGCCTAACCAATCCGATCGCCCCGCGCTTTGGCCAATCAAAGCGCGGGGATCTCAAGAATTCAAATTAAGGTACAGAACACCCCTCCCCTCTTGGTTGGGTCCTACGTAGTGTAGTCCCGTAGGTAGGCGGGGCTCCGTCTTTGCCAACTGGACCTGCGCAGGTCAGTCATAGGTTGGATCCCGGCCGGTTCGGTCGGAGTCTCTGTCTCTCTTGACTCCGTCATGAGAACCGCCTGGTATGTCTGGCCAGGCCGCTCTCCGCAGCTCCCTACTGGGCTACCCAGGTTGGTTGAGCTGCGGGTTTCGCCGCTTCCGCTCGGTCTTTCTGGGTTGGTTGAGCTGGCATGGCTGTCTCTTCCTGGCGAGGTTTCATGCTGGCTGCTTGCAGGTGAGTATGGCTGGTTTCTTTCTTCTGGGTTTTGGTTCCCGGGGTATCCCCTCCCCTCTTGGTTTGTGTTGAGGGGGTTGGTTTTGTTTGGTTGCATGTCGGTGGTGTCTTGTGTGGCAGTCCTCGATCTTAACTGATCAATGTGGCGTTTCCACGCTTGTCCGTCGGTTGTTTGTAGCCGGTACGAGTGTGGGCCTATTAGCTGTGTTATGATTGCTGGTACCCATAATGGGTCTCTGGTTAGGTTCTTCGTTTAGACAGCGTCGCCTGGTGCAAAGGTTCAGTGTTTGCTGGTGGAGTCTGGGGGTTTCTCTGGGTTGTAAATGGGGTGTAGTCTATCGAGTGGGGACCTTATTTTCCTCCCCATTAGCAGTTCTGCTGGGCTTTTATTTGTTATGGTGTTCAGGGTTATGTGCTGTATGAAGAGTAATTTATTTATTTTGTCCTGGATCTCCCCGTGGTCTATTTTCTGGATGGTTTTTTTTTGTGAATTGAACCATCCATTCCGCCCTTCCATTTGCCGCCGGATGTGCCGGGGCTGTCAGTGCGTGTTGTATGCCCCTTTCCGCTAGGAATTTTTTGAATTCCAGCGAGGTGAATTGGGGCCCGTTGTCGGACACGAGGACGTCTGGGAGGCCGTGTGTTGCGAAGAGTTTGCACATTTTTTTGGTCACGGCTTCTGTGGTGGTTGTTCTCATGTTGCTTACCTTAGCCAGTTGGAGTAAGCGTCTACGGTTATTAAGAAAGTTTGTCCTTTTGTGGGCCCGGCGAAATCTATGTGGATTCTAGACCAAGGTCCCATGGGGGTTTCCCACTCTAGGATGGGTGCTGTGGGTGGGCTTGGTCTAGTTTCCTGGCATTGTTGACACCTTGCTACCCAGGCCTCGATCTGTTTGTCCATCCCTGGCCACCAAGTGTAACTTCTGGCCAGGGCTTTCGTTCTAACGATGCCCGGGTGCCCCTTGTGTAACAGTTCCAGAATCTTCCCTTGTAGTTTTTCCGGGATGACCACCCTATCCCCCCATAATATACAACCTTTTAGTAACGAGAGTTTCGTTTGCTGGTTCCGGAATGTCCTGAAAGTCTCATCATTGTCCTTTTCCGGCCACCCTTTCTCTACCCAATGCAAAACCCATACCAGACGTTTGTCTTTATTAGTTTCTCGGGCAATGTCTGATGCGGTTATGGGTAGGTTGGGTAGACTCTCTATGCTGAGGGTGGTCATTGTGGGTGCTGGGTCAGTGTCTGGTTCGGGTAACGGGAAGCAGCTTAAGGCATCCGCATGGGAGATAGTCTTACCAGGTTGGTGTGTGAGCCCGTAGTTGTAGGCGGCCAGGAATTCGGATCACCTTGTCATTCTGGGAGACAGAATGTTCGGGGTGGCCCTGTTCCCTGAGAGTATTCCCAGCAGCGGTTTGTGGTCGGTGATGATGGTAAACGTCCGGCCGCAGAGGTACTCGTGAAACCTTTTTACTGCGGCGACGATAGCCAAAGCCTCTTTGTCCAGCTGGCTGTAGTTCTTCTCCAGTTTGGTGAGGGTCCTTGAAAAGAACGTGATGGGTGCTTCCTTTCCATCGTGGAGAGTGTGGCTGAGGACAGCGCCGACGCCGAAGGGTGATGCATCGCATGTGATGGCTAGTGGTAGGGTCTTGTTGTACTGGATGAGGATGGCATCCAAAGTGAGCAGGTACTTGGTTTTCCTGAAGGCGGCTTCCTCGCGTTTCCCCCAAGTCCAGGTAGCCGCCTTGTCCAAAAGCCTATGCGAAGGCTCTGCCGCGGTCGCCTTTTGGTGCAGGAAGACATTATAAAAGTTAAGTAGCCCCAGAAACGCCTGCAGTTCTGTTTTTGACCTGGGTGTGGGGGCTTCTTTGATGGCTTTAATTTTTTTTGTCGGTGGGGTAATGCCGTGTCGGTCTAGGAGGTATCCTAGGAATTCACCCCGCTCTTTGTACAGCTGGCATTTTTCCCTCTTCACTTTAAGCCCAGTTTCTTTGAATCTCGTTAGCACCTCCCTTAGGCGACTCTCTAGTTCGGCCTGGTTGGTTGCCAATACTAGTACATCGTCGAAGTAGGGTACCACCCCCTTGATGCCTTGTAAGAGTTTTTCCATGAGGCTCTGGAAAATTCCAGGTGCCACGCTGACTCCGAATTGGAGTCGGTTACATCTAAAGGCTCCCCGGTGAGTGACTATGGTTTGTGCTTCTGCAGTTTCCTCGTCAACCAGCAGTTGCTGGTATGCTTGGGCCAGGTCGAGTTTTGCGAAAACTTTGCCCCCTCCCAGTGAGTGTAGGAGATGTTGCATTACTGGGACGGGGTAAGCGCTTTGCTGCAAGGCGCCATTTAGGGTGGCCTTATAGTCCCCGCAGATTCTCACTGACCCATCAGGCTTGATTGGGGTGACTATTGGGGTCTCCCACCGGGCGTGGTCTATGGGTTGTAGGACCCCTTGCTTGATGAGCTTGTCAATTTGCTCGTTGATTTTTGGTTTGAGTGCGAAAGGTACCTGCCTTGGTTTTAGGCATTTCGGGGGAACGTTTGGGTCTAGGCTGAAGGATATAGAGGGCCCTCAGTACTTGCCTAGGGTGCCATCGAACACTTCTTGGAAGTCCCGGGCCAGTTGCTACTCCCAGTCGGCTTCGGCGATGTGGTCGATGCCCGTGACTGCGATGCCGAGCAGTGCGAACCATTGAAGTCCCAGCAGGCTAGGTCGGTCTCGATCGACGATGGTCAAGGGAAGTCTTTCGGTGTGCCCCTTGTAGGTCACTGTGAACTGTCTTGTTCCGACTACAGGGATGCAGTTTCCCTGGTAGTCTTTGAGGATTAGTCTCTGGTTTTCTAGTTCCCTTCTCTGGATGGTAGGCACCAAGCATTTAATTTCTTGCCAGGCTACCATTGCGAGGTAGGACCCAGAGTCCACCTCCATTTTACAGGGTTCGCCTTCGATGCCTACCTCCACGTAGACCTTTCTGGCGTCTGTGGTTGTTGCGTGGCCGATGGTGACCATCTGATGTGTCTCTTCTCTCTGCTGGGTCTCGCCATCTCGTTGGGATCATCCGTTCCATTCCCAACGGTTGTCTGCTGGGTGGTCTCTGGTCCTGGGGGGTGTGCTCTCTCGTCTCCGCTCGCTCGGGTCCCATCGTCTGGGGCTGTGGGTTTTCTTGAGGTGGAAGACGCGGGCGATGTGGCCCTTTTTGTCGCAGTGCCGGCAAACTGAGTCGAAGAACCAGCATTCGGATCTGGGGTGGTCGCCTCCGCAACTGGCACACGCGGTCCTCGACTTTCGACTCCGCCGGCTGCGCTGGTTGCGGCCTGCCTGGAGACGGTGGATGTCTTCCTCCTTGTCTGAAGTGCCCGAGGTGGAGTGGAGTTCGCCCTGGTGGGTGGTAGTTTCAGGTTGGGCCTTGGTCGACCTTGCAGGGTGGTTGTTTGCAGTGCGGTCCCCGGCGTTCGGTCTCCGCATGCGGTCTGCTGATTGTCGGGTGGCTTCGGCTGCCGTAGCTTCTGTGATGGCATCGGCGAGGGCGATGTTGCCCTTGGCCATCAACCGACTTTGGAGAACGGGGTCCCAAAGGCCGAGCACGATTCGGTCCCACAGGGCCTTGTTCATATTGGAGAACTCGCATAGTCCTCCAAGGCGCCGCAGCTCTGCAACGAAATCACTGAAACTCTCGCCCAACCGCTGGTCCCGCCGATAAAATTCATGTCGTCGGATGAGGATGGGCACGGCTGGAGCGTAGTGTCTCTGGAGTAATGCTCGAGGTCAGCCCAATCCATCGCGGTAACATCGGCGGGCTTGGCTAGTGCTTTTGCCATCTTAAACACTGCGGGCCTGCAATGTGTTAGGAAGACGGCTTGTTTCTTCGGTCCGGTGGCATCCTTCAGGTCGTTGCATTCGAGGAACATGCAGAATCTGTCCATGTAAGATTCCCAGTCCTCGCTAGCGGGGTTGAAGGGGGTTGGTGGTGTGATGCTGGCCATCTCATCGGTTGGCTGGCTTCCGTCGGACACGTGCTTCAGTTCAGGATAAGAATCCCATCCTCGTCGCCAGTGTTGTGTCCGCATGGAAGGAGGCCAGGAGTCGGTGACTTTGTATCAAGCTCTTTATTGAAGTCAGGAACCGAACTGGCTCTTAGGAAAACTTTGCGGCTTTTTATTTCCAAGCCGCCGCGGCCGCAGCCAATGGCACCACTTTGAATCTCCCGTGATTCGAATCTACCAATCGCAGGAGATTCTCAGCGAGCCAATTGGCGCGGCTCGCCTAACCAATCCGATCGCCCCGCGCTTTGGCCAATCAAAGTGCGGGGATCTCAAGAATTCAAATTAAGGTACAGAACAAGACTCAATTGTGGTAGCAAGCTGAGGACTATCTGTATGTAGCAATAGCAATAGCACTTAGACTTATATATCGCTTCACAGTGCTTTACCCTCTCTAAGAAGTTTAGAGTGTCAGCCTATTGCCCCCAACAATCTGGGTTCTCATTTTACCAACCTCAGAAGGATGGAAGGCTGAGTTAACCTTGAGTTGTAGAGAATCGAACTGCTGAACTGCTGGCAGCCAGCAGTCAGCAGAAGTAGCCTGCAGTACTGCATTCTAACCATGGTTCATGATTATGTTGTGATTCTAGATGGTACACCTCAGGAATCTTCTGGTTTATTTGCTTTATTTGATTGGTGCCTATATGTTTTTTATGTTAAGGAGAAACAAAAAGATGTTGGTCTTTGGATGTATGGATAGGCGATTTTCTTGAGTGACCAAAATTGAGTGACCAACTCAGGAAGGGTTTCAATCATTGTATGAGATCTAATTCCCTGAGTGCAATTCTATGTCTTGCAGATATAGTAGGATTACAAGGTTCATCATGGGATCTGTGGTAGGAAAAAGCCAGCATGTCTATTCAGGGTGCCAGGCTGAGAAAGGCTCAATCAATATTTTATTAATATTTTATTTTATTGTCAATATTTTATTTGGGGAGCTTTCTTGGGCAAAGTATGTGGACAACCCCTAAATTTAAGTTCAGACTTCAAGTGAAATGACTTTCTACCTAGTAGTAGGAACACTTTTGCATTATATGCCACATCCAGAGGACTTTGTCTGAAATAATTGGAACATAGAGTTTCTTAATTAATCTCAGCCAATCTACACTGAGAGAAAATATTATCAGAAATACTTCTTTTAAAGGAAAGAGATCCAGCAGAGGAAATGAGAGAAGGCATGAGAACATTTGGAATGTAATGCATGGCAGAAAATACTTGATGAAAAGAAATTGAATACATGTTTCTGGCTCAAAATCATCTGCAACAGCATGATGAATTTGGGCATTACATTAGCAGAGGGGAATTGGCAAGTTAGGAGAACGTAAGAAAAAAAAAAAAACAGAGAATCAGAAGGAACAGGAAGACTGAGGTGTTTATTTGACCAATATCATCTCTGAGAGATACAAGAGAGAAGGTATAAGAAGTAAAAGAAGAAATAAGACTCATTTTGTACAAGAATATTAATTATTAATTTTGTGCAAAATATTGCTGAATACATTTGTTTTACATATATGACACCTGCCGTGGATATAGATGACAACAAAGATGCATTTTGCTCTGTCAGTGATGGGATACATATTATGGCAGTCTAGGTACATTCAAAATGGTTGCTAATCATTTTATCTTATTTACTTGCTTGCTTGCTTTCAATTTCTACAGCTGCTCATCTCAAATATATCACTCTAGATCATCAATAATGTTTGTACTCTAGATTCACACCAAATATCTTCCACTAGAGAGAAACAGGAGAATGTTAATCTCCTCAAATCCTGCTTCTGAGCTTTCTATAGGCATTTGATTAGTCACCCATGAGAAAGAATGCTGAGTTATATAGACATCCAGATTGTAAAAAGCTAAATTTTGATGTGCAAACTGAAAAAAAACCAGAATACCCCTTTGATCTACTCAGCTCAGTTCTTATGGTCTTCAACCAGGGAGCATCCTTATTCCTGCAGTGAATCCCATATTTCTAAATTTCCTGCCATTCGGACTGTGAATTAAATGTGAGTTACTATTAAGAGTACCTACGTATGAACTAGAAAGATGATTTTAGGTGACACATAATCTAAGACTTTCTGACCACTAGAAACATTGGTAAAAAATATTAGCATTACATAGTACAAATATGGAATGCCTATTTTATTGCTAAATAAATAAAATAATCTAGAAAGAAGAAAGGAAAACAATTAATCAGTTTCATATGGTTCATTCCTGCAAAATAGCTAAACTAGTTCCATATTAGCCAAAATAATCTGAAATTTGTTCCAGATACAACTCAGTACAGATTGGATACTTGAAATATCCAATATAATTTTTCCATCTAATAGGAAAAAATTGGGATTGAAATTTGCCTCCAAATAGGTGGCAGTTTAGGATGGATGTTTTAAATTAATAAAGCTTTGCTTGTTTGATGCAAGTGCTAATCAATAGTATATAAATTGATTTTATATTTATTTTTAAATATTATGGCTGTCACTTACATAATGCAAGCGAAAATAATAAATTGAGAAGAAAAGCATTCCTCATAGTTATATTTGAATAGAGTTTTGTAAAGCTTCAAAGGATTGCTTCACTTCAAATCAGCTCATTAAAACTGATTTGCAAATTAAAGCTTTGATTCTGTAATTGAAATTAGATAGCTGTGAAATGCATCGCAGCCTTGCAAAATGTTTTGCAAATTCAATTGCTTTTCTGCTGCTTCTGGGGGTTTTACCAAATGATAGGGTTGCACAGCTATTTAGATACATAAAGGGTTTTAGGCAGGGTGTGGGCATGTTTGGCATCTTGTTAAAGAAATCATGCCATTTTCTGGATTTGCATGATTAGTGACACAAGTCCCAAGAAAATATCTGTTTGCGCTAAGGACCCTTCCTTAATGTCTCCATAACTCAAAAGCAGATTTAAGGAGTTGCTGTCAATTTTGAAAGTTGTTATGTTTAAATCAGAGCAGGTTATATTCTACACTGGTCAAAATAACTTCTGTACAAGACATCTTGACATCTGCTATCCTCTCTTTTTCTCATCCTTTGTATAGGTTCCTTAAAAGAAGAGGAACACTTTTTATTTTTAAAAGAGAGTGCTGAAATGAATATACCCTGATTACACTTGGCAAGATTGGTTCTCAAAAGCATCTGCCTCGTCTATTATTTTTATTTATTTGGCCAAAAAAAATGAAGCCACTTGATGCTTCCCACTGTACACTAGTTAGGCAGAGGGTTTTTTTTTTTCTTTTTAATCACAGAGCATGTAAAATCAAATCAGCCGATTGCTGAACCTCAATTCAAGTTTGGACGGATTCATATAAGCCTAATGCTGAATATTGTGGTTGTAAGTCCAGGACTACCTGGAGAGCCTTTCTAACCCTAACACAAATTTATTATGGCAAACTAGTTTTATGAATTACATATGCCAAATCTATGGAAAAATTAAAGAGATGCTTATGATATAGAATTGCTGAAGCAGAGACACTCTCAGGCTCACAAATCAGACCAAAATTGCTTTTAATTATGAATTTAAGGAATTTAGGAGCATCTGGATTTAGTTGGCTAAAATGGGTATATTAGCCCAAAAGCAAAGCTGCTTTATTCAACAATGTGATCATTTCCTTTAAAGAGGTTGTGCCTTTTGCCAATGAAATAAATTGTCTCTTTAAAACATGGAACATCTGGATAAGCAACTAATAAACAGAGGTTAATGTACATCTCTCCACACAGGTGACCGGTTGCTTTATATAGTAGCTGAAATGTACCCAAAGGTGCTTTTTTCAAGAGGCAACTGGATTGTCTGGTTTTTCTTTGGAGATGTTTCACTTCTCTCCAAGGACCTCAAAACCATGTGGTTCTGCTGTCCACCATTAAACTATCCTTCCAAGCAGCCTCCATGTTTCCAATGTCTTTCTCCCCACTTGGAACTGAACCCAGATGGACATTTCTTCCAACAACATACTAGTTTAAACTAGCCGTTTCTATATCTACAAATCTATCCAATTGGTAAAACCCAAAATCAAAGTTTCATTCCACCCCCCCCACCCCCCACCTCAAGCTAGGTGACCATTTTAAAGGATATTTCTGATTTCGGAGTAAGGGAGTTGGCTTGCAATGCAAATGAACTCTCATCCATTCATTTTAGAGCCCTTGTTATCATCTGGTAAGTCTTCTTTTGCTTAACTACATTTCTGCTAAATGTCTATGGAGAAATGTCAGAGCTGAAGAAACTTCTTGTTGATAAGAAACACAAAAAAAGTCTGGATATTGGACCTGGTAATACCTAGAGTCAGCAGAATAGACAAGAAAGAACTGGGTGGGGAGGGGGGGGACACAAAATACAAAGATGTAAAACAGAAGTAAAACAACTGTAGCAAAAGAAATCATAGATGGCACCAATGGTAATGTGCACCTTAAATGCAATCCCAAAACATCTGGAGCACCATTTGAACATCATCAGCATTGACAAAATTAACACCAGTCAATTGCAAAAGGCAGCTTTACTTGGAACAGCTTACATACTGCAACAATACTTTAAACAACAATATCTGCCTGTCCCAGGTCCTTAGGAGGACTGGAGAGGTGGATAAAAATGCCAAATCCAGTCTAAATATCTTGCTGACTGTGTCAACACCCATAATACATTAGATATCATTGATCATATGCGTTAGGCAAATGGCACATAGAACATTTGGATGTCATGAAATAAAACTGAAAATGCATAGACATTCCTAAGTATTAAAAGGTAACATGCAAAATATTAGTTAAAATTAGTGAAGAGTCTCGGTTAAAGTGCCATACTGCAAGCTACTTCTGCTGCAGCCAGCTGCCTGCCATTTGGCAGATCAAATCTCACCAGGCTCAAGGTTGACTCAGCCTTCCATCCTTCTGAGGTGGGTAAAATGAGGACCCAGATTGTTGGGGGAAATAGGCTGACTCTGTAAACCGCTTAGAAAGGGCTGTGAAGCACTATAAAGCGGTATATAAGTCTAAGTGCTATTGCTATTAAAATACATCTACAAATGAATGAAGAACTGCAGTGGGATGGACTTCAGAGTTGGGAAGATCCAAACAATGAGACAAATTAACTTGCCAATAAAGTCAAGAGTATTTGTAGCTCAGGGTTGACATAAAGAGACCTCAGTGCTCTTTGAGCTTGGTTGTTTTCTTGCACACATTTCATTGTCCAAACTAGGTACCATCATCAGTGCTAGTTTCATTTGGATAGTGACACGTCTACAAAAAAACCAACCAAGCTCAGAGAGCCCCAAGGACCCCTCCAAAACTAGATTTGATGGAATTATTTATCCTTGCCTGTCTCACGCATTTTACAAAGGTTTATTTTCCCTGTTAAGCTATGCACTTTTTTTCAGAGAAATACTAGATTGTGCATATAGATATAGATACACACACACACACCCCTTTAAAAACTATTCACAGCTGTGGTACCAAATCCAAGGAGAAGAAAGCAGAAAGGAGGGGAAAGCCTGCCTGATTGCTCTGTGTGCTACAGAAGTGATTACCAACTGTGCCATCTTCCATACTTGATGCGGGGAGGTCCCCAGCTGCTTCCTTTCTAAAGGCATGACTAGACTTTGAAAGTGCCAGGTAGGGGAGGGTTCCCTACTAAAAGCAAAGCAGTGTTAATGTTACTTATACAAAGGCTTCCCAAGGGAATAATGGAGAGCTTCACTGAAGTTTCCATAACTACGTTTCTCTCTCTCTCTCTCTTCCTCCCCACCTCTATGAGTGTGTGCATGTAAAAATGTGTGTGTGTGTGTGTGTGTGTGTATTTTCTGTGTTCTATGTGTATACAGGTGTGTGCATATTCTTTGTGTACACATATGTGTGCATGCATGTACTTTGTGCATTTTATGTGTAGACACGTGTGTGGTTGTATAAAAGTGTTACATATTCTGGGTATGTTCTGTGTGTATACGACTGCATATTCTGTGTTTGTACAAGTGTGTGCGTGTGTGTGTGTGTGTGTGTGTTTCCTGTGTATACAAGTATGTACAGTATGTGGGTTCTGTGTGTATTCCATAATGCCCATCAATGGAGCAGCAGTAGTCTAGTGAACACGGAAGCAAGCAGGGAATACTTTCAGATAATGTGTGGATGCAAGAATATTATCAATAGGTACAATATTGTCATAACACCATTTCTAAACTGTCAAACACAGATGCCATTAATCCTCCTTACTCTGTTTTTGGAATTTCCAGCAGTAGAGAACTTTTTTTTTTAAATATGCTGTGTTCACAAAAGTAAGAATAATTTTATATTGGGTTTTGTGCCAAGGCGCTGTTTCATTACCTATACATATATACACAGATATATGCATACATATCTATTTAAAATCTCTAAAGCAATCAAACTAAATGGCCAATTAAAACTGAATGGAAAGAAATGATAATTTTCCTATTGTTTTCTTCCATCTTTCAGCTGTTGGAGTTCTGTTCCGTATCTAAAGAAAGGCAATATGAAGAATCAAAAGTCCTCCTTGGCAATAAGATTGAAACAGAGGAAAGTCTCTTTCAATTGGTCTAGTTGTTCTCCAGTGAATAGCCCTGTATTCTTTACAAAGATCCCTGACATCTAGAAAATACTTTATGGCAACTGAAAGGAAAGGAAGGTCCTTTCCTGAGCTTATTTCTGACTCAGTATTTCCCGAATCAAAATGAAATAGCAAGTAACTATTAATTATTATAAGAGAGCAGTATTTAACAAGATTAATCACTGTCAGTTCACCAAAAGACCACAAACCTTGGTAGATTAGTAACTGAAGTAGAAAATTAACCATACGCAGCCCGTTTTCATTAGATTATTCACATCCTGTGTGTGTGAAACAGCCCCTTTGAACATCACATTTGATATGCCACACTAAATCCTATGAAGCAGATGGGTTTTAATTGGGAAAAAAAACAGACATTAGAAGCTACATGAATTAATAATTGGCTTCCTCTCTGAGAATTAACTTTTTAAAAACAAGAGCAAGTCTGCAATATGTCTGGTTCTATCTCCCAGTCAATCTGCCAAATTTCCTAACCAGCGGTTCTGATAAACACACAATCACACTCACTGGATTAAAGCATCTGCTTTGAAGTTAGTGGTATTTTCTCCTGAATCCTGTGAAGCCCTAACATCACATCATCCCTTACAGCAAGTAAGTCCTGAAAAGGCTTTCTAGCACCATCAGCTGTCCCATCCTGACCATTCATGGGTCATAATTTGTGAGGATGAAGGATGGGTAAATTAAAACCATGAAATATTATACCAGCTCTAACGCAAAAGGGGGTATTCAGCAGGTTCTGACCAGTTCTGCAGAACCGGTAGCAGAAATTTTGAGTAGTTCGGAGAATTGGCAAAAACCACCTCTGACTGGCCCCACCCCCATCTATTCTCTGCCTCCCGAGTCCCAGCTGATCGGCTGGGTCTTCTTTTGTTGCCCTGCACAGGAGAACAGAGCTGGAAAGCAGGTTAGTGGGATGGGGAGGGAATGGGATTTTGCAGTAACCTTCCCCCAGGAGTGGGGAAGGAATGGAGATTTTGCAATATCCTTCCCCTGTCATGCCCACCAAGCCACGCCCACCAAGCCACACCACGCCCACTGTTCTGTCCTCATTTACATACTCGAAATCCCCGCGCTTTGATTGGCCAAAGCGCGGGGCTTTCTAATTGGTCAGGCGAGCCGCGCCGATTGGCTCGTTAAGAATCTCCCGCGATTGGCTCGTTCAGAGCGCGGGAGATTCGAAGCGCTGCCATTGGCCGCGGCCGCCGCGGCGAAAGGAATAAAAGCCGCGGGCTTTTTTCCTTTCGCCGGTTCGGTTCCAGTTTTCCAAATAAAGAGAATTGCATGAAATCACCAACTCCTGGCGTCATTTCGCGGACACGACACCCACCAAGCCACACCCACAGAACCGGTAGTAAAAAAAAATTGAATCCCGCCACTGTCTGGAAGGCATTGGTGTACAGATTAAGCATTTCCTCTCTTTATTCTTTTCTGAAGAATGTCTCATAGATTCCGATGATCTGGAATCAGTTCAGATCCCTCACCTCCTCTTCCTTTTCCCATGTCTCTTATCAGCTAGTGTTAAGGAAGAGGAACTTGTGCAAGGTATTTCTTTCCTCCAGAAGGGTAAATGGTTGGTGGCATTGGGAAGTTCTCTGTAACTCATAAATCATGAAGGTTGGGCAGAGGAATAGGTTGTGAGGCCACCTCTACCACCCACCAGTTATGTGATCTTTCTCCAGCTATTCCCAACAAGATCAGATGAGATATAATTGTCTAGCTTCATCAGTTTTGATTTGATTTGTAATGTTACCGCCAACAAGCAGTGTATATTCACGGTTAGTGCTGTAATTTTCACGCTGTTTTTTATTGGGAATATTATAACAGACTTCTTACTTTTACTCTTAAAGGGCTTCTGAGTTTCTAGATGAAAAGTCATCTGACACAGAGAAACTAGAAAAAAGAAGGGGAAGATTCAGATGTGGAACATCTTAGCAAGCAAATCCAGGTGCAAGACATTCCATTACAAAATGCTGGCTCAAAGAAGTCAATAAGATTTTAGTCAAATGATCCATTAGGGCAGGGTCAGTTTTGATTCATAGATCCTACCTAGATGAAACCAACCTTCAATGGGAAGTATCAACCAATACAATTGTGCATTTGCCCACTTTCACCCAAGCTGACATGTCAAATCTGGCCTGTGGGACAAACACAGCACATTGCTGGCTGGGGAATTCTAGAAGCTGAAGCCCACACATCTTACAGTTGAGAAACACTGCCATAGAACTGAGGAATGAAACAAGAGGGAGCTATTAATAATGAGAGAACTCCATCCTTGATTGATGCTACAAGGGAAAAATAGTACTAGCTCAACAAATTATGACTAGAAGCAGCCAAAAATAGCTTGTGGAGCAGGCAAAAAAGTTTCTGCCCCCTAAAATAAGAAACATAATTAAAAAGTACAGTCATATATAACTTGTTGTTGAAAGAATTAGCAGAGAACCTCTAATGCATTCACTGGAGACATAACCTAACAGCAATGTAGAGTTATCAGAACCCAGGTATCTCTCGTGATTAAACTGACATGTAGTTTCCACTCCCCTGGAACATTCTTTCGTGAATGTTCCTAATTCTCTGAATTTTTCTTAATGAGGAAGAAGGAAAACAAAGAGAGAAGAAGATTGGAAATATTGACAGCAGATTAACAGTGGTTGAACAAGAAAAAGGTGGGATGTTGAGGTGGGAGATGGAAAGGTCAGAATTTTACCTCAGATTTCAAAATATAGAGGAGGAAAAAGGAGAAAATTTGGCAGCAGTAATGATAGAAATTTTGGCAGAGGCTTTGGAAATTACAGAGGAAAAGATAATGGATGGAATAGATGAGATATACCGAGTCTATACAAGATATGCGATGAGAAATAAATTACCCAGGGAAGTCCATATTAGATTTACCAAAAAATCCATTAAAACGCAAATATTACAAGTAGCAAGAGAGAAAATACTGAAATACAAGGATAAAGAGGTTGTGGTTTTAAAACAAATACCTAGAAGAGTGAGAGAGATGAGAAGAGAATATCGATTTCTGACCAAAATACTATTGGAAAACGAAGTGAATTATAGATGGCTGATTCCAGAAGGATTAATGTTTACGTGGCAAGAGCAGAGACATAGAATTGACTCAATTGAGAAAGCAGAACTTTTTCATGCAGAATTTTTCGGAGGAAGAAGAGAGGAAGCAGAGAAAGAGGGTTCATTAATTGAGTTTCAAGATGAACAACTGGAGACTGAAAAAGAGAAAGGAGCAATAGGGGGACAGATTGATAACAAAGAACAGCGTGAAGTGAGATCCACGAGAGCTGTTAGACCTAAATATAAAGCATAATCATGGAGGAAAAAAAACTGATTACAATGAATATAAACGGACTTAATTCAGCAGTTAAAAGAAGGAAAACTTTTCATAAATTAGAGAAATTAAAATTTGATATAATTTGTTTACAAGAAGTTCACATTAAAAAACAACATGAACAATTGCTATTACAACCAAAATTAGGGAAAATATTTACCTCTTTGACTCAATGTAAGAAAAGAGGTGTGGTTTTATACATTAAAGAGGCTATTCCAGCAAAATTGATTTACTCGGATGAAGATGGAAGAGTATTAATGGTAGAAATAATGGACAATAATATAAAAATACTCTTGATTGCAATTTATGCTCCGAATGATAAACAAGAAGAATTTTATAAAAAGCTGCACATGAAAATAATTGGACTGGACTATGTTAATATAATTATGATGGGAGATTTCAATGGAATTGTGGATAATAAACTGGACTATATAGCAACAACAATAAAGCAAAATAGAAAGGCTCTCCCAAGGTCCTTTTTTAAAATGACAGATGAATTAACTTTAAAAGATATTTGGAGAGAAAGAAACGCTAAAGCTAAACAATATACTTTTTATTCAAATAGACATTTATCATGGTCCAGATTAGATATGATTTGGATCTCAACAGAACTAATATCTAATATTAAAGAAACAAGCATTGAAACAATTACCTGGGCAGATCATAGCCCAATGACAATTAAATGGAAGGACAAAAAAAAAGATCGAGATGGACATTAAATAATACTATTTTAAAGGAGAAAGATTTTACACAATGGATGGAGAAGGAATTGGCTTTTTTCTTCAGAGAAAATAAAAAAGAAGATACTTCAACGCAAAATGTGTGGGACACTATGAAGGCATACGCTAGAGGTTTGATAATAGATTATACAAGAAAAAAGAATATTAGGAAAAGGCAAGCTTCTAAGGCCTTGGAAAATGAGTATAAAACTCTTGAAAAAGAATTACAGAAAATGCCACAGAAAAAGGATATTAAATTGAAGCTGGATGTAATCAAACATAAAATGGAATTAATAGAGAAAGAAGAACTGGCACAGAAAATTAGAAACTCTAAACAGAATTATTTTGAAGATGCAAATAAACCAGGTAGATGGCTAGCATATAAATTGAGAAAAGAGAAGGAATCAAGAAAAATATTGAAGTTAATAGATGAACAAGGCCAAGTTTGTTATGGGAATAAGGAGAAAAAAGAAATTATTCGAGATTTTTATGGGCAACTATATAAACAAGAGAATATTGATGAAGAAAAAGTCAAACAGTATTTACAGGAAGCTAATTTACCAAAGATACCTAAAGAGACTGAAGAAATGCTAGAAAGCAATATAACAATGATGGAACTAAATGAAGCATTCAAGAGACAAAATAATGGGAAAGCTCCGGGCCCAGATGGGCTTCCAGTAGAATTTTATAAAACATTTCAAGAATTATTGTGCATCCCATTGTTAGAAGTTATGAATGAAGTTATGTTAAAAAAGATGATACCTAAAACATGGTCAGAGGCTTATATTACACTTATACCAAAGGAAGAGACTGACCCATCGCAAATTAAGAATTATAGACCTATTTCTTTATTGAATGCAGACTATAAAATCTTTGCTTCAATCTTAGCAGAAAGACTTAAAAAATATTTAAATAATTTTATTCACTCAGATCAAAATGGATTTCTGCCAAAGAGACAAATTAGAGACAATATGAGAGTAATTTTGGACACTTTGGAATATTATGAGGCTCATCCTGAAAAGCAAATGGCTTTGATATTCCTAGATGCTCAAAAAGCATTTGACAATGTGAATTGGAGATTTATGTTATTATTATTGGAGCAGATGGGTTTTGCTAAAAAATTTATTCAAGCAATAGAAGCTATATATAATAAACAGACAGCAAGGGTAATGATGGAGGGGGAACTTACAGATTTTATTAATATAAGGAAAGGCACAAGACAAGGATGCCCCCTATCTCCTTTGCTATTTGTGTTGACCTTGGAAGTGTTGAATAGAAATATTAGGGATGATAAAAGCATAAAAGGAATGAAAATTAAGAAGGAAGAATTTAAGCTACAAGCTTTTGCTGATGATTTAGCTTTTATTTTGGAAGATCCGATTGAAACAGCTCCAAAGTTACTGGAAAGGATAGAGTCATATGGAGAGGTGGCTGGTTTGAAAATAAATAAAGATAAAACAAAGATTTTGACAAAGAATATGTTATTGAGACAGAGAGAAGAATTGGCAGATCTTTTGAAAATTCAAGTTATAAATAAGGTTAAGTATTTGGGGATATATTTGACAACAAGATGTAGCACATTAAAGGAGAATAATTATATTAAACTTAAACAACAGATAACTACAGATTTGAAGAAATGGGAAAACTTGCAATTGTCATTAATAGGGAGAATTTCAACAATTAAGATGAATATTTTACCTAGAATTTTATTTTTGTTTCAAACAATACCAATTAGGCTTGGAAAAGACTATTTTGAAGATTTAAATAAAATTATGTTGAAGTTTATATGGCAAGGTAAAAAAGCGAGAATAAAGCTAAAGCTTTTGCAAGATGCTAGAATTAGAGGAGGTTTTGGTCTGCCTAATTGGGAATTGTATTATCAAGCTGCAAGTTTGATGTGGGTCAAAGAATGGATAACATTAAGGAAACATAGGTTGTTGACATTGGAAGGACATGACTTGCTGTTGGGTTGGCATGCTTTTTTATGGTATAAGGGAACTAAAACACAGGGTTATTTTAGAAGACATTATGTACGGGAGTCTTTGTGGTTAAATTGGGAGAAGATAAAAAGACAATGTTATTTGAAAATTCCAGTCTGGTTATCTACCATTGAAGCATTTTCCTATCCTATAATTTACAAGAAGGAACAAACAGTTAGATATGGGGAACTTTTGGATGAAAAGGGTGAACTTAAATCGATCCAAAACTTAGAAGAACAAGGTATAAGGATGAATTGGTTTTCATATGCACAAATACACTCAAGGTATGATGAAGATTCTAAAACGGAGGGATTTTATGATAAACAGACTGATTTAGATAAGATCTTGATGGGTACTGATGAGAAGGTGATTAAAAAATTATATGGTTATTTACTGGGAATGAAATTAGAGGAAGAACAAGTCAAAGAAACTATGATTGTTTGGGGGAAGAATTTTGGATATGGGATTGATTTAGAGAAATGGCAGAAATTGTGGTCTCAAAATTATAAAATGACAATGTCAACAGCATATAAAGAAAACTTGTATAAGATGTTTTACAGGTGGCACTTTCCTCCGACAAGAATAGCAAGAATGTTTAAGAACAAATCTGAAAAATGCTGAAAATGTCATCAGATACCCGGCTCGTATTACCATATGTGGTGGACTTGTGAGGATGCTAGAAAATATTGGACTATAATTCGCATGTGGTTGGAAAAAATGACAAAGAAACATATAGATTTGAAACCAGAGATCTTCTTATTGGGAATTTTACCTGATATATATAGTAAAGATTTGAAATACCTGATTGTAAATGTATTAACAGCGGCCAGGATTGTATTTGCTAAAAATTGGAAGAATGAGAAAATACCATTACAGGAAGAAATTATTAAGAAAATATTGGAATGTGCTGAGATGAGCAGATTGACATTTGAAATTAGAGAGCAAGAGGATAAACAATTTTAAGAAATTTGGGATCTTTTTTATAAATGACTAGATGATAAAATACGATAATAGAATATTTAGAATGCTAGATAGTAAGGAATATCTTTATTTTGCTATTATTTTGCTATTTGATATTATATTTATAAAGGATTTCTTAGGATTGATTTGATATGATCAGATGATTTGTTATAGAGTAAACTGGTTTAAAGTATTGTTAGCTCATTAAGCATGAATGATTAAAAATATAGTCAAAATCTTCTTTTTTTAGTGATATTAGGATATATAAGTTTGGACTGACAATATGAGTTGTTATGTAACATAATTGTAATTGAGACTACAGAATGAATGCACAAAAATGATGAACCAACTGACACACTGGATGTATATATAAGAGTTGATGTTTTTATGTTTTGTCTGTCTTTTTTGTTTGTAGAAAATTAATAAAAACTTTTAAAAAAAAAGAATCTCCCGCGATTGGCTCGTTCAGAGCGCGGGAGATTTGGCCGTGGCCGCCGTGGCGAAAGAAATAAAAGCCGCGGGCTTTTTTCCTTTCGCCGGTTCGGTTCCAGTTTTCCAAATAAAGAGCATTGCATGAAATCACCGACTCCTGGCGTCATTTCGCGGACACGACACTGGTGACGAGGGTGGGATCCAGACCCTGAACCGAACCCCGTGTCCGACGGAAGCCAGACAAAGCACCGAGATGGCGAAAATCGCACCGCCCGCCCCCTTCAACCCCGCCACCGAAGACTGGGAATCGTTCTCCGACCGTTTCCGCATGTACCTCGAGTGCACCGGCATGAAGGACGCCTCGGGCCCGCTAAAACGCACTGTCTTGCTCACCCACTGCGGAACCGAAGTTTTCCAGATGGCCAAAGCGTTGGCCAAGCCCGCCGACGCAACCGCCATGGACTGGGACGTCCTTGAACCTATCCTTCGGCGACATTACGCTCCCGAGGTCCCCATCCTGATCCGGCGCAACGAATTCTACCGGCGAGACCAGAGAGCGGGTGAGAAATTGAGTGACTTCGTCGCTGAGCTGCGGCGCCTAGGGGGGCTCTGCGAATTTGATAACCTAAACAACATCCTGAGAGACCGAATCGTGCTCGGTCTGTGGGACCCCGCGCTCCAGAGCTGGCTGATGGCTAAGGGCGACATCAGTTTAGCAGACGCCCTCACCGCAGCCGCAGCCGCAGAAGCAACCCGTACTTCCGCCGATAGCATGCGCAGACCTGACACGAAGGACCGCGGCGGAAACAACAACCCGGCGAGGTCGACCGAACAAAAAACCGAGACAACTACACACCAGGGCGATTTCCACTCTACATCCAGCACGTCCAAAGACGAAGAAGACATACATCGACTTCAGACTGGGCGCGACCAACGGAACCGGAGAGGTCGTAAGTCAAGGACCAACTGTGCCGGTTGCGGCGGCGACCACCCCAGGTCGGAATGCTGGTTTTTTGATTCCATCTGCCGGCATTGCGACAAAAAGGGGCACATCGCCCGGGTTTGCCGCCTGAAGAAAAACCGCAGTCCAACTCGATGGGACCAGAACGACCGGAGAAGGGAAAGCTCACCGCCCCGGCCCAGAGATCGCCACTCGGACAGCCGATGGGACCGGACCGGACGATCCTCGCGAGGCGGCGACAACCGGCGGAGAGAGGAGACCCACCAGACGGTCACCATCGGCCACGCCATCACCAACGACGCCCGGAAAATCCATGTCGAGGTACTCATCGAGGGCCAGCCGTGCAAAATGGAGGTAGACTCCGGGTCCTACCTCTCCATGATTGCATGGCACGAGATAAAGCGGTTGGTGCCTACCCTCCAAAGGAGGAACGTAGACAGCCAAAGACTTATTGTAAAGGACTACCAGGGAAACCGCATCCCGGTAGTCGGCACCAAAAACTTTAACGTAACATATAAGGGGCGCACCGAACAACTCCCCCTAACGATCGTCGACCGCAACCGCCCAAGCCTACTGGGACTGCAATGGTTCGCCCCGCTCGACATCACTCTCATGGGAGTCAACCACGTCGCCGACGACGGTTGGGAACAGCGACTAGCCCAGGAGTTCCAAGAAGTCTTCGACGGAAGCCTGGGCAAGTACCAGGGGCCCCTTATCTCGTTCGACCTAGACCCTAACGTCCCCCCCAAACGACTGAAACCTAGGCGGGTGCCATTCGCCCTAAAACCCAAAATAGACGAGCAAATTGATAAGCTCGTCAAACAGGGGGTATTGCAGCCAATAGACCACGCCCGGTGGGAGACCCCCATAGTCACCCCGATCAAGCCGGACGGGTCGGTGAGAATCTGTGGGGACTATAAGGCCACTCTAAATGGCGCGCTGCAACAAAGCGCCTACCCCGTCCCAATAGTGCAACACCTACTGCACTCACTGGGAGGGGGCAGGGTTTTCGCCAAGCTCGATCTCGCCCAGGCATACCAACAGTTGCCGGTCGACGAGCAAACGGCAGAAGCCCAGACCATCGTCACCCACCGGGGAGCTTTCAAATGCAACTGACTCCAATTCGGAGTCAGCGTGGCACCAGGTATATTTCAGAGCCTGATGGAAAGGTTGTTGCAAGGTATCAAGGGGGTGGTACCTTATTTCGATGACGTTCTAGTGTCGGCACCCAACCAAGCCGAACTAGAAAGCCGACTAAGAGAGGTCCTAACTAAATTTAGAGAAACGGGACTTAAAGTAAAAAGGGAGAAATGCCAACTGTGCACGGAACGAGTGGAATTCTTGGGCTACCTCCTAGACTGGCATGGCATTCACCCCACAAGTAAAAAAATCAAGGCCATCAAAGAGGCCCCCACCCCTAAATCAAAAACTGAACTACAAGCATTCTTGGGGTTACTGAACTTTTACAATGTTTTCCTACCCCAAAAGGCGACGGTGGTGGAGCCTTTGCATAGGCTCCTGGACAAGGCGGCGACCTGGACTTGGGGGAAACGGGAGCAAGCCGCCTTCCAAAAAACTAAAGACCTCCTCACCTCCGACGCCGTCCTCATACAGTTCAACGAAACCCTGCCTCTGGCCGTCACTTGCGACGCATCACCTTTCGGCGTCGGCGCCGTCCTCAGCCATACCCTTCCTGACAGAAAAGAAGCACCCATCGTGTTCTTTTCAAGGACCCTCACCAAACCAGAGCGGAACTATAGCCAACTGGACAAAGAGGCTCTGGCTATAGTTGCCGCCATAAAACGGTTCCACGAATATCTCTACGGCCGGCCCTTCACCATTATAACGGACCACAAGCCGTTGCTGGGCATCCTTGCAGGAAACCGGGCCACCCCGAACATTCTGTCTCCCCGAATGACAAGGTGGTCCGAGTTCCTGGCAGCCTACAACTACGAACTCATACACAGACCGGGTAAGACGATCTCACATGCGGACGCATTAAGCCGCTCGCCGCTACCGGAATCCGACTCTGACCCAGCACCAACAACGACCACCCTCAGCATCGAGACCCTACCCATAACCGCGTCAGACATTGCCCGGGAAACTAATAAAGACAGGCGTCTGGCGCGGGTTTTGCATTGGGTAGAAAGAGGGTGGCCGGAAAAAGACAACGACGAGTCCGTCAAGACGTTTCGGAACCGCCAAACAGAACTCTTGTTGTTAAAAGGGTGCATCTTATGGGGTGACAGGGTGGCCATTCCGGACAAAATACAGGGGAAGGTTTTGGAAATGTTGCACGAGGGGCACCCTGGCATCGTAAGAACTAAAGCCCTGGCCAGAAGTTACACTTGGTGGCCAGGGATGGACAAGCAGATAGAGGCCTGGGTAGCTAGGTGCCAGCGATGCCAGGAGACTAGGCCCAGCCCACCCACAGCACCCGTCCTAGAGTGGGAAACCCCAAGGGGACCCTGGTCCAGAATCCATATAGACTTCGCCGGGCCCACAAATGGACACACCTTCCTCATAACAGTTGACGCTTACTCCAACTGGCTGGAGGTAAGCAACATGAAGACAACAACCACGGAGGCCGTGACCAAAGAACTTTGCAAACTCTTTGCAACACACGGCCTCCCAGACGTCGTCGTCTCCGACAACGGGCCCCAGTTTACCTCCCTGGAGTTCGAGAAATTCCTGGCGGAAAGGGGCATCCGCCACGCACTAACAGCACCGGCGCATCCGGCGGCGAACGGTAGGGCAGAACGGATGGTCCAATTTACCAAAAAAACCATCCGGAAAATGGACCACGGGGAGATCCAAGAAAAAATCAACAGACTTCTCTTTACACAACACATAACCCCGAATACCACTACCAACAAAAGCCCAGCCGAACTGCTAATGGGTAGAAAGCTGAGGTCCCCACTCGACAGGTTACACCCTACGTATAACCCGGAGCGGCCCCCAGACTCAAGCACGAAATACCGAACGTTCGCACCCGGGGAACTCGTATATGCGAAAAACCTGACGGGAGACCCCCTATGGATCCCAGCCGTCATCACCCAAGCAACAGGCCCACGCTCGTACCGGCTACAAACGGCAGACGGATGAGCGTGGAAACGACACATCGACCAACTTAGGTCTAGGACAGCAAACGAACCCACCTCCCAAAACGCAAGCCAAGGGGGGAGGGAATACCCGGGTGACCGATTACAAGAAAAAATAAACCAGCAGTACTTACCGAGACGCAGCCATCGCGACCCCTCGCCAGAAAAGAACAGCCAAGCCAGCTCGACCGACCCGGAAAGACCGAGCGGGAGCGGCGAAACCCGTAGCTCAACCAACCCGGAAGGCCCAGGTGGGAGCCACGGAGAAAGAACCGGCCCGATCGACCAGCCAGTTCGCACAGAAGCAAGAGCAACCAAAAACCCGACCGAACCGGCCGCGATCCCGCTTACAACTGAGTTGCGCAGGTCAAGTAGGACCAGACGGAGCCCCGCCTACCTACGTGACTACGCAACGTAAGGACTGAACCAAGAGGGGAGGGGTGTTCTGTCCTCATTTACATACTCGAAATCCCCGCGCTTTGATTGGCCAAAGCGCGGGGCTTTCTAATTGGTCAGGCGAGCCGCGCCGATTGGCTCGTTAAGAATCTCCCGCGATTGGCTCGTTCAGAGCGTGGGAGATTTGAAGCGCTGCCATTGGCCGCGGCCGCCGCGGCGAAAGGAATAAAAGCCGCGGGCTTTTTTCCTTTCGCCGGTTCGGTTCCAGTTTTCCAAATAAAGAGCATTGCATGAAATCACCAACTCCTGGCGTCATTTCGCGGACACGACACCCACCAAGCCACACCCACAGAACCGGTAGTAAAAAAAAATTGAATCCCGCCACTGTCTGGAAGGCATTGGTATACAGATTAAGCATTTCCTCTCTTTATTCTTTTCTGAAGAATGTCTCATAGATTCCGATGATCTGGAATCAGTTCAGATCCCTCACCTCCTCTTCCTTTTCCCATGTCTCTTATCAGCTAGTGTTAAGGAAGAGGAACTTGTGCAAGGTATTTCTTTCCTCCAGAAGGGTAAATGGTTGGTGGCATTGGGAAGTTCTCTGTAACTCATAAATCATGAAGGTTGGGCAGAGGAATAGGTTGTGAGGCCACCTCTACCATCCACCAGTTATGTGATCTTTCTCCAGCTATTCCCAACAAGATCAGATGAGATATAATTGTCTAGCTTCATCAGTTTTGATTTGATTTGTAATGTTACCGCCAACAAGCAGTGTATATTCACGGTTAGTGCTGTAATTTTCACGCTGTTTTTTATTGGGAATATTATAACAGACTTCTTACTTTTACTCTTAAAGGGCTTCTGAGTTTCTAGATGAAAAGTCATCTGACACAGAGAAACTAGAAAAAGGAAGGGGAAGATTCAGATGTGGAACATCTCAGCAAGCAAATCCAGGTGCAAGACATTCCATTACAAAATGCTGGCTCAAAGAAGTCAATAAGATTTTAGTCAAATGATCCATTAGGGCAGGGTCAGTTTTGATTCATAGATCCTACCTAGATGAAACCAACCTTCAATGGGAAGTATCAACCAATACAATTGTGCATTTGCCCACTTTCACCCAAGCTGACATGTCAAATCTGGCCTGTGGGACAAACACAGCACATTGCTGGCTGGGGAATTCTAGAAGCTGAAGCCCACACATCTTACAGTTGAGAAACACTGCCATAGAACTGAGGAATGAAACAAGAGAGAGCTATTAATAATGAGAGAACTCCATCCTTGATTGATGCTACAAGGGAAAAATAGTACTAGCTCAACAAATTATGACTAGAAGCAGCCAAAAATAGCTTGTGGAGCAGGCAAAAAAGTTTCTGCCCCCTAAAATAAGAAACATAATTAAAAAGTACAGTCATATATAACTTGTTGTTGAAAGAATTAGCAGAGAACCTCTCATGCATTCACTGGAGACATAACCTAACAGCAATGTAGAGTTATCAGAACCCAGGTATCTCTCGTGATTAAACTGACATGTAGTTTCCACTCCCCTGGAACATTCTTTCGTGAATGTTCCTAATTCTCTGAATTTTTCTTAATGTGCCTGGCATTGGATGCAGTGCTCAAGGTGAGGTTTAGCCAATACAAATCTAATCGAACTATTATTTCATGTGATTTGCAAATGGTATTTCTATTGATGGAGCCTAAAATTGCATTTTCCGGTTTATTAGCGAGATTATATTGCTGACTCATATTCTTCAAATACTTTCCCCATGAACTAAGTTAGGTATTTTAAGCTTTACAGCTGAATGTTTGATTTTCTTTTCTCTAGGTGAAGAACTTTCCATTTGTCTTTGTTAAAATCTATTTATTTATTTGTTTGTTTGTTTATTATTTTTCTGAGCTGCCCATCAACTCTCTCAAGAGGAAGGTCTGCTCATGCCTTCAACATATCGAAAATGTTTGAATTTTCTTTCTTTTTGAATATTAGCTATCCCACCTAATGTTGTACCTACTGTGTGTTTGAAACTGTGTTTGTCTGTTAAAATTTGTTTTGTTGCTACCCTCCCATTTCTCTAGCATGCTAAAATGGTTTTAAATTTTGTTTCTTTTAGAATATTCACTAGCTCAGTCAAGTATTTACTTCACTATCTACTGTCAAGTATTTACGCCAGCTGTTTGTGCAACCCAGAAACATTTTGAAGGATACCCCAACCTAAGGACTGAGTTCTACCTTATTTCAGTACCATGAGGATTAATTGCTGAACATTCTTTGAGTCTACTTTTCAAGGCAGCTGTGGTTCCACCATATAGACATGCCATTCTGTCCAAACACAATTAATTTGATAGTCAAAACGTCATATGCTTTGCTAATATTAAGATAAATTGCTTCTAATCATCATCATCTTCATGTAATAACCCCTTTAATATTCCCTTGTGGGGTTGAGTCTGGGCAATGAATGGAGCTAGCAGAGTGTTTTAATGGCCAGATGCCCTTCCTGTGCCAGTGCGGAGTTTTGTTCAGCAGATATATTCTCAGCATGCCCAGAGAGAGAAATACCTGCCTCTACCTAGGATTGAATTCACAGCCTCCTGATTGTGAGGCAAGAACTCCACTTCTAGGCTACCACACCACTCCTAAGGTAAATTGCTTCTAATGTCTGTCACAAAATCCTGAGAAAGCTACTCTATCAAAACAAACCATAAAATATTACATTAATTTGACAAAACATACCCTTGATCCATCAAATATAATCATTACATTTTGAGATCGATCAGTTTACGATCTTCCCAATATCTGTGTTAAGCAGGGGTGGGATTCTACCAGTTCGCACCTCTTCGCTAGAACCGGTTGTTAACATTCTAAGCAGTTCAGAGAACCAGTTGTTAGAAGAAATTACTGGCCTAATCCTGTAAGGAAGGCAGGCAAGAAACATTCTGGTGGTGCTTACAGAAACTGCCTCTCTGTTAACCCTTATTACGTTCTTGGCAGGAGTAGACTTCCTGTCTCAGGAACGTCTCTGGAGTTTTCTTTCCCTCTTTTGCTGGTACTTTGCTTGTGTGACCATTCAAAGTTACAATGGCACTGAAAAAAGTGACTTATGACCATTTTTCACACTAATGACTGTTGCAGCAACCCCACAGTCATGAGAGGCCAGGCGAGGAGATGCGTGCCTCAATGTGAGTGATATTGAGTTGGCCACACCCAGCCAATAACATGACCACCAAGCCACATCCACCCAGTCACATGACCACCAAACCATGCCCACCAACTAAGCCATGCCCACAGAACCGGTTGTTAAAAAATTTGAATCCTACCCCTGGTGTTAAGAGACTAAAATGTAGTACTCACCATCCTCTCTTTTGTCCATTTTGAAGAGTGGGACAACATTAACCATTAATTAGTAGCTTTAACCCATCTGTTACTTTTCCCATTTTGCACGATTTCTCATAAAGAAAATACACCAAGTTTTAGCAGACCATCAAGAATTCCCTTCAATACAATTAGATGCAATTCATCTGCTCTGGAGATCTGAACCCATTCGATGTCAATACATATTTGCTGACAGAGTATGCTCAAGTTAAGATTCATTGACATCAATCTGATACCAGATGACTTTGCCACAAAATTATTTTCAGAGGTCACACTGTGAATGTGCCACTACAATTTCATTGTCAGTTTTTGTGCCTTAGTTCTATGCCAAGGGAGGCATAGTATGACCCATATATCTTCTTTCATTTCCAACTCTATCAGGTGCTAGTCTGGAGAGTTTTAAAAAATCCCAGAAGAGGGCAATGGCTGGCCACTTCTATGTTGCTGCCAAGAAAATTATATTGATATATCCATGTAGTTGCCACAAATTACATTCAATTCAAAAGAGCCTTTTGGAAGTCACTTTTTTGTATAGGTCACCTTTGAGATTACTATACCCCAATGACATTAAGGTCAATTTCTATAGTCTGCTAAAGGAAATAATAAAAGAGTTGAGTATTTCCAAGAATTGTTTGAATAGGGACTACAACTCTATGGATTAATTCATATGTTTCCCAAGTACTGCACATGTTTGTAAAGTAAAGGACTGAATTTCTTCATAATGACTTGTATAGTAAGGTCCCAAAGGTGCTTTGTCAAGAGGTAACTGGATTTTCTTATTTTTCTTTGAAAACATTTTGCTTCTCATCCGAGAAGTTTCTTCAGCTCTGACTGGATGGTGAGGAATGGAAGGATTTATACTCTATACTAGATTTGATTCAAAGCACTTTGCAAAGACAGAAAATTCAGGAAGAAGACTAAGACAAATGCAAAAAACTTCCCTTTTATTATTTGTCAGTTTAGCTTCAAAAAAAAGGTGATAAGCAATGTCTGATTGAAAATGCTTTAGTCCTTGGAATTCAGCACTTTGAAATTCCATCCATAACAAAAATTAAAATATTTAAAAATAAATTTAAACGACAAACTGTACAGTTATATGTAATATAAACTATACTTTCATAGATCCATTTTTAGTAGTGTGCAAAGTTATTTATCATACTTTTTTATAAAGTCAAGTGAGTTTGACGAAACTAAAAATGAATGATTTTATATGTTTTCATTTTCTTGAGTTCCAGTTTTTCCATGAAAAAAGCAAGGAATGAGGGAAGGTGGATAATTGCTTGTGCAGTTCTAAATCAGATATGATGTCCATCCCTAAGCTGTACTTCTATCCAAAATGCTATTTGTTGGGGAAAATAGCCCTGCTAAAAATCCAGTTTCTGACATCTTGCAAATCACCATGTCAGGGTCTTCTGCCTCTGACAGTCATTGTATTATATAACACAGAAGTAACAGTCAGGCCTGGATATTCAAAAACAAGAGGAAAAAAACCTGTGTGACTGCAAAGTGATTAAAATTATATGGCACGCACCTCAAATAATTAGAGGGGAAACTTTGCTCTAATCATGTTATTACTGAGTGCAATCCATCAATGCACAGAATTAGAGTCTGAAATGACATTTTCAAAATAAACCAGCAGAAAATGAAAAAAGGTAATTACTCCCTGCAGTCCAGGTGTACTTAAGCATGATTTGGAATGTGAATAGAGGCTTGCTGCTGTAGAAGATCATACCTGGATTCTCTCCCACCGATACCTCAGGATAGATATGGTGGTTAAGACACCTCATTGCCTTTCCCCATTAATTATATGCCCTTAAAGAAGACAATATGCTTTATTTAGAAGGGTCTGTACGGAAAGAGACAAATAATGTCACACACACATATACATTGATACAAAAAGGGAAGGAGCTTGTGCCACAACAGCACAACATTCATTTTGTGATTTAGGTGAATTTATGCTTTGGCATCTACAGCAATTCTGGATGATGCCAGAATGATGGTGATGATGATGATGCCCGCATGGTGACAAAATGACACAAACTTTGCCCATACGTCCTTGTGTTCCCACATATGATGCAAAGATGTAAGTCACACTTTGTCATGCCATCAAGATGCAGGATTCATTAGTTCCTGACCCTCAACCTCTTGTTTTCCCCTGTAGATACTTGTGTGTTTCACACATATTGCTTCTTGTAGGAATAAACTTTGTGCAATGGATCAAAAAGCAACATAGACCGATTTCCTTCTCTTCTTAATGGATATTTTTAATAAGAGTAAAGATGAGAGAAAAGTTAGGAAAACAAGAAAATATTCAGAATAGATAATATTGTTTGGATCGTTCCTCCCCCTTGGTATACGTTCATGAAAAATGCAGCGCTATTGTACAACTATTTATTTATTAAATTTATATGCCATCCCTCTTGCCCTCAATTTTAACTTCATTGTAATAACAGGTGTTTTTTTTTCTGGGTACTTCTCCAATTTCTTTTTCCATCTACAAGTCAGTTTCAACTTCCTAGTCATGGGCAGAGTAATGCATCCTTAATCTAACTGCCTTTTTGAGATAGTTACAGATACCAGCTGTGGTTTAGTGGAAGAAATTGCTTGTCTGTTAAGTTCTATCTTTTGCAATTCTGCAGTGCCCTTTTTGACAAAAAGGGTGGCTTTCTCCCAAATAGATTCATGCTGATCTTTTGCATAGAATTTATATCCAGTGATAATGGTGCTTCACTGGTTCTTTCCTTTCTACCAAATTGTAAGGCTCGAACAATCTTCATTTTGTTTTAAAGTCATGCTCTATATGTGTTGGCCTTGTGGGGCAAACCAGAGAGAGGAATTGTTCCCAGATGAATTATTTTTATTTTATTGTAAAGCCATATTGACAGAACCTTGCAAGTATGGAAGTATAATTCTCCTTTCCTGCCCCTGGCCTCCTTTACAAGCCCAAGAAACTATGGCTCCTCTTTTTCTGCCCACTATTCAGCTACAGGCTATTTCTTTGCCCAGTTTGCCAAGGTCTTTATCACATAACATTATGGTGTGATGTTATTGCTTTTGAAGATGACCCAGAAATTCAGCTAATACAAAATGCAGCTGCTCACATCCTAACCAAGATGACTCAATATTTCATATAACACCAAAACTGAAGAAGCTTCATTGGTTGATGATGCATTTCTCAAGAGGATGGTTATCACATTTAAACTCTTTTATAGATTGTGGCCTGGGTATCTTTGAAATTACCTGCTCAGAGGTCTGCTCCAAGGTGTGCCTTCAGAAAGCATTGCCTCAGAGTCCCCACTCAAGAGATGTGAATGAGAGGGATTTAGAATGAAACATCTTCTTCTGAGACTTCCTTCCTGGGAAATGTGCTCTCCTCAGATATAAACTCTTTACTCTTACTCTAACAGTTGGGAAGGTTTTCAAAAATGGCTTTATAAATGTGCATTTGGAGACTGAAGTGAGAATTTTGTTTCAGTGACATGCACCTTTATCCTTGTGACCTTGTGGTTTTCTTTTTTGTCTATACTTACTGCCTTGATCTATTACCTTGATCTATTCTCTCTGAATATTCTTTTTTAAAAAAAAACCATTCTTATCCCCTAACCCCACAAGAGACTTTCCTTGAACTGGATGCTCCTTAAGTTGTGTTAACTTTCCCCGCAGAATCAATTTGCAAGCTGCTCTACCAAATGTCATATTATGTGTCGGCAGTCTGCTACCTCTCAGCGGCCCAGTTGCACACATAATTTTTGCAAGTGAACTTCTCAGTTTGGAAACTAAAGAACAAAGTTTCAGCCTGGAGGATTTTGATCTGGAACTGCCTGACTTTGTCCATCAAAGCCTGACTTTATCCAGCAAGATCCTTCAACCCTTGAGAATGGCATTAACAATGTATGGAAAGGATGCGTGGGTGTGCGTGTGAATTCCACAGAAATGAGATTCTCTGCTGGAACACCTTCTGTGACAGTCTGTGTTGAAAGTAGGTGTTATGTATGCTGCAGGAATTCCTGATCTGTGGATGGGAGCATGTCAACTGCAATTCTCTATTGCAGCTTCGCTTCAAATTCTTGAAAGAATCCTTCTTGTAAGTCTCAAATTGACTCAGATGCTGCTGACTTCTTGTAACCAGGAATCTAGCTAAAGTTTGATTTATGGCTTTATAAGCAACTACAGCCATAAATGGACTTCCTGATTTATAGCTAGCTGATTTACTTTCTCCTGGAGCATCATTTCTTCTAAGCACCTTCTAAAAGCGAAGACTAGAACAAGGAAAGAGCTTAAAAGGTTGCACAATTACTCATCATGGAGATAAAGGCTCAATTAATTAACTTGTAGTCCAAACTGTTTGTCATGCTACAATGGAAATTGCATGTTTCTCCCCCCTAAATATGTTGATGGTGGTCCAGATTTTTTTTCTCCATAACAACCATATCTTGTTTCTCCAGCTAGAAGGTTAGGAATTCCCTTTGGCTGAATGATTGATTTGTTTATTGACTGGCTCAGAAAGTTGATTTCTGTAAATCCTCTGCTTTGAGTTTTTTTCCAGCCTCCTAAGAGAAAAGTGCCTACTCTTTGAAGATGTTCTGTAGTTGAGGTGGCTAGCAGACATATTTAACATCTACGCTAGGGTCAGAGGCTACAATAGAGTATACCAGTAGGTTTAGGCTGGTGGCTCAAAATCAGATACAGAATGATTTGAACTTGATGGACAAAGTCAGGCTGTTGAGAACCCAGATGAACTAGTTGGAATGGAAAAGCTCTCTTGGAATCTGTTTATATATTGATGAAAGCTTGAAAAGCTCATCTGTGTTGTGCATCTCTGTCTCCTTTTGAGACTACAAACAAGGATCCAGCTGACTTCTGAATCATTAATGAGGGAGCCGCTAAAAGGAGGCAGCCGTGCAACGGCAGGGGAGGAAGTCTATTTTGACTAATCAGAATATTTCACACTCCTTTATTCAGAGAAAAAGAAAGGACTCAGCTAAGTCCCAAAATGTAAAGCTGGCTGTCTGGGGAAGGAAATGTAGAAACTTACCTCCAGTTCTTTCCAGGACCTGTGCACTCGTCCATCCTGGGGTTTTGCAGCCAGCGGGGGCAGATCTCAATTACTGCTATAGCCACAATAGATTCTGAGCTTCAAGCAATTTCATGGGCTTGGTCTTTGCTGTCAAATACAACCTGGCCCTCAAGGCATTAGTGGTACCAATTTTAGGAGAAATAATTGATGGTCGCCTGCTTGCCTCAGATCCAATAACTTATAGCGATTGGCTTCTTGTGACTGAGGGTTCACAGGATCACTCCAAATGGCTTCATTTCTAGCTAAGTGAACTTTCAGCCTGCCCATTATTAACCTGGCTTTCATTCACAAACCACTCACTGGCTAAAGGATATGTGGCTTTTTCTTCCCCAGAATACCAAGCTGATTGTATGAAATGCCAAACTGCAGCCACACTACTCTGAAGGAAGCAAATCTTGACTTACTTAGCAAGACCTCAGATTTTTTAAAAGATGCGTATGGCTATATGACTCAACTGTAGGCAGGATATTTTGGTGCTCTAGACCAGGGGTCTCCAACCGTGGCAACTTTAAAACTTGTGGACTTCAACTCCCAGATTTCCTCAGCAGCTTTGCTGGCTGAGGAATTCTGGGAGTTGAAGTCCACAAGTCTTAAAGTTGCCAAGGTTGGAGACCCCTGCTCTAGGCAAAGTCATATTCTAGTGCCCTCTAGGATTATATCTAACCTTGAATACAGAATGTGATGTAATTTTTTTCTGGGTTTCATTTTAGTCCCCATCCATCCTTTTGTGGTTGGTTGGTTGGTTGGTTTTGCAACTCTACTTAATTTTCATTGTTTTTATTTTTATCTTTTTACTATTTGTAAGCTGTCCAGAGTTGCTTTATCAGTCAGAGGGGCAGCATATAAATTTAATAATAAATAAGAATTTTTTTTAAAAAAAATACTTAGATAAGGTGGTAGTCAGACAACCCAATTGCTCAGGACCTTTCTGTCAGATCTTTTTCTTGTTTTGATAACATAACCAGCTTTTTGAGGTCCATGCTGTTCACTAGCACTCAGCTGTCTTTTCTGGATAAGCATTTTGAAAATGGTGAAAAAAGTAAGGTTTTACATTTACGCAAGAAAAACAAAATGCACAGGTACAATATATGTGGTACCTTGCTCAATAGTAGTAACTGTGAGAGAGATCTCGGAGTCCTAGTGACAATCATTTAAATATGAACCAGCAGTGTGCAGCAGCTGCCAAAAAAGCCAACACAGTTCTAGGCTGCATAAACAGAGGGATAGAATCAAGATCACATGAAAAGTTAATACCACTTAATGGTATAATACCACCACTTGGTAAGGCCACATTTGGAATACTGCATCCAGTTTTGGTCACCACAATGTAAAAAAGATGTTGAGACTCTAGAAAGAGTGCAGAGAAGAGCAACAAAGACGATTAGGGGACTGGATTAAAACATATGAAGAACAGTTGCAGGAATTGGGTGTGTCTAGTTTAATGAAAAGAAGAACTGTGGGTGACATGATAGAGTGTTGTAATATCTCAGGGGCTGCCACAAAGAAGAGGGGGCCAAGCTAGTCTCCAAAGCCCCTGAGGGCAAGACAAGAAGCAATGGGTGGAAACTAATAAGTGAGAGAAGCAACCTAGAGCTAAGGAGAAATTCCCTGACAGCTAAAACAATTAATCAGTGGAACAACTTGCCTCACAAGTTGTGGGTGCTCCAACACTGAGAGTTTTAAAGAAGAGATTAGACAACCATTTGTCTGAAATAAGCTTTCCTGCCTAAGCAGGGGTTGGACTAGAAGACCTCCAAGGTCCCTTCCAAGTCTGCTATTCTATTCTATTCTAAAAATTGTAGAGGAAAAAAATAGTAAAGCAATCAGGAAAGTTTATCAGATTTTATACTCATATTGTGTATTTGGAAGTCTTTTCAATTTTGGCACACATTCCCACCCACCCAAATTTGATGCACTAGGAAACTGCCCAGGTGCCTATGCCTAAAATTGGACCTGCTGCAGGATATATATGTACATTTGCCACTAACAAGTGACCAATTATCAAGTGACAAACAGCACTTTAATTTTTTCTTCTTCTTCTTCTAAGATCATTGTTAGGGATACACACCTTAGCAGAACGTGCAACGGCGGTCTAGCAGGCAGGCAAATGATGTGAGATAAGCGTTGTTGTAGTTTACACTCAGTAAGACAGATACACTGTGCCAGTTAAATAGTTTTTTATTCCAGCAAGAGTTATAGCATAGTGAAAACAGTCCATATGTCATACACTAGTTCAGTCCATCCAGGGATTAATCAGTTGCAAAGTCCAATGTTGAAAATAGAGGTCAGTAAACTTACAAATAATCAGTCCAGCAATATATCTCTTTTGCAATCAGAGATATGAAGAAAATCAAACCCCTTTTCTTCGTTTCAGCAACAGCAGGGAAACACACAGTAATCACCATCAATCCAACATTGTCAGCTACTACAGTAAAAGTCAGCAAACAGTGAGCTCTCTTGCTCCCTCTTATGGTGATTTTACAACCGCACCCAAAATACATGTTTTGCAGTTAAAGTGATACACACACTTATACTCACTAACATAGTTTATATATTATTTCTACCCAAACTAAGTTAGTTAACCAATGTTATCCCTAACAATCATCATGGACTTAGAAGGCTTAGTAACCTTCCATGTTCATTTCTACGAACGTGCTTGGGCAGGCATCTTAATTCCAGCAAGATCACACCATGTAGTTGTCCAATTCTTGTGAGAGAATAATAGTGCCATCTTTGCAGGTGGTGCAGATACTCAGATCTGGAGGGCTAGATGTTTCCACTGATACTCAGATTTGCCCATTGTAAACTTACATATGATGGTGGCTGCTGCATCAAGATTAACACTTATGGAATCAGAGAGTCAATTCCCGCTTCTGTCTTTTTTTTTTTTTTTTAATTAATCAGGGCAATAAAAACAATATAACTCTCCGTATAGGGAGCAGTGGACATGTTTCACTCGGTCACTTTCCTTGCTGAGACAAGGGTACAAAGTTACTGTTAAATGAATTTACTTTTCACTGCTGTATCCTTCATCTTATGTTCACTAACATTAAGAAAGAGGGAGGGTAAATACTGGTCTCTTTTCCATACGGAAAAGATGAGGGGAACAAATATTGATTTTAAACTACAGGAGGGATAGATGGGAAAGGATAGATAATGAAGTGACATCTTAGACAGCTATTCATCTTAAATGATCACATTCACTCCTTTTTGTGGGAAATTGTCAGCTTAGTGGAATTGGTTGGTCAGTTGGAACCAAGCAAATGAGATTGTGCTCTTCTTTCTAAAATAAATAGTTCATCAATTTGAGTGGGACTGTCACCAGTCCCTCTCTATTTTCATCCATGTATAAAGTTGTCAGCATTCACATGCTGAGAAGTATTCCATTTATTATGAGAAATACAGATATAGGTGAGTATATGAATATATACCAATATATATATGTGTGTGTGTGTGTATGTATGTACATGCACACATACATATATACACATATATACACACACATATATATGGGGGGGGAGACAGAGAGAGAGAGAGAAGCAAACAGAACCCTGTGTTCTAAGAACATTCATTATTTTCTTATTGATTTATCATCATACTATAAAGAATGTATTCATCCAGGGTAATAAGCAGTTACTATCATTCAAAAAAGAAGCAGGTGGTATTGGATAATAATCCCTATGAAATTATTTCCACTGTGTGACAAAGAGCTGGAAGTAACTGAACAACTGAACAATAGTACACTGATTAAAAATGGTGCAAGGATTAGGATTGATTTGGTAAGATTATATGATTTGTTGAATAATCTGGTTAAAGTATTGTTAGCTCATAAAGCATGAATGATTAAAAGTATAGTCAATTTTTTTTTTAGTGATATTAGGATATATAAGTTTGGATTGATAATATGAGTTGTTATGTAACATAATTGTAACTGGGACTAAAGAATGAATGCACAAAAATGATGAACCAACTGACACACTGGATGTACATACGAGAGTTGAATGTTTTAATGTTTTGTTTGTCTTGCTTGTTTGTAGAAAATTAATAAAATCTTCTTTAAAAAAAAATGGTGCAAGGAGGAGCAGTGGTAAAGTGGTTAATTCAGAGAAACAAAAATAGTAATAAAAAGAAAAAGATTATGCCTAATTTCAAACTATTTCTTACATGTTAAGCAATTATTTTAAAAACCATGCTTCTGAATCTCTATTGAGTCTCAGTAAATGCAGCAGTAAAATTAGGGAGCCAAACTTGAGAACAACACAAGAAAGGACTTTAAAAAAAAAAAAAAAAGTGGCTGTTATTTTCATTTTGCTCAATGTTTTAATTTTGGAGAGAAACATTTTTTAGAGGGAGAGAGTAATATAACCAATAAAAAAGGGCTTATTTTTTTTAAAGTGTAACCACCAGCCTAAAAAGGAAAATATACAGTATTCATGGTACAAATGCAACCAGATCAGTTCAATCTCCACTGGGTTCAGAGAACTTGTCTTCTCGCAGGGAGAGAGAGTTCAATATTCTGGTGTGTTAAACCCTAGGAAAGTTCCTTCTGAATTAGGCAGTCCATTTAGCAGCCCATGATAAAACAGCTATGAAGGACAGTAATCAGAGATTGGAAAAGAAGAATCACAAAGGGAAGTAAAGCATAGTAGACTAAGTGGTAGAAATCATAGGTAGAAGGTAGAAATCATACTTTTTATCATGGAGGAAGAAATCCCAGGTGGAAGACATGATTGCAACGGATTGGATATGAGTAGAAGATGCTGGGTTTGTTTGTTTTTTTAATATCTTCCCCAAGAAGTGGTTGGGGCAACCGGGCACTGCAGCTCAGCCCTGAGTCAATGTATGTGTTTATATATGTGCAGTATCACTTAATTAACTTTAAAAGAATGCATTAGGAATCTTATGTGTGATAAGATTCATTTCCTTCAAAGAAAGCTTGCCACAGTCACACATCTGCCATTTGTTGAAATGGCTTCATAGACAGAGATTATATGAAGGTGCACTGAAATGCACTGCTTCTTATTTTGGAGAAAAAAACTCTGCCTATATACATCTGAATAAGAACGAGCAATCTGTAAAAACAGAAATGTAAAAAAGATCCAATTAGGTCCCTGATGATCAGAGTCAGAGAAAGGAAAGAAATTAAATGGAGATCATACCAAAAAAGATCATTAAAAACAATGAAATATTTGGCCTTGTAAGAAGCAACAATAGAGAAGCACAGTCTTTCTAACCATCAGTTATCCTTAGAAGGGGCAGGGTACAAAAAACCATTCTTGACTTTAACTTATTTTTTCCTCTCCAGGGAGTGATTGTTGGCTTGGTCTGCTTGTTGCTTAAAAAGAAAAGAGAAGAGAAGAGAAGAGAAGAGAAGAGAAGAGAAGAGAAGAGAAGAGAAGAGAAGAGAAGAGAAGTTTTTAATAAACATCGTAAAAAGTAATACAAACCAAACTTTAAAAACTGCAGAAAGTGCAAGAAAAAGAAAAACAATTAGAAAATAAAGGGAAAAGACAATAAAGACAGTAATGACATGGCTACCAAACTTCATTGAGAAAAAGCTAATATACTAACTGTTCATTTTCTTTTAAAGTTACAAATAATATTTTTTTTAAAAAATCTCTTCTCCCCATTTACCTACACACAATCCCATGTGTAGGTTAATCATCATCTTTTCAATTCTGATTTAGCAAAAAGTTCACTATCAAATAATTTATATTTGGTCAAATAATCCAACTTTATTCCTTCTTTTTGCTCTGCACAGTCTTGACTTTTAAATCCTTCCAATAGCAATGTGGGATTTGATATATCACCAGTCTAGTATTTAAAAGAAATCTTCAAAACTTTCATCAGCCTACACTTCAGAGGTGGTATTCAGCAAGTTCTGACCAGTTCTGGAGAACCGGTAGCAGAAATTTTGAAGAACCAGCAAATACCACCTCTGACTGGAGATTTTACAGTATCCTTCCCCTGCCATGCCCACCAAGCCACGCCCACCAAGCCACACCCACAGAACCGGTAGTAAAAAAAATTGAATCCCACCACTGCTACACTTTAAATCCTGTTAAGAGGCATTGTCACAGCTGTTCCAGATCCAGATCCTTTTCTGTGATTTGTCTTTTCTTTTTAATAATCTCAATGTTGTTGTTTTCCATGTTTTCAAACTCTATAAAGTCTGTCAGATAGATTTTTTAAAATTCTCATTATTTTCTAAAAGTTAATCCATTGAAATCTGAATCGTTTCTGATATATTAGTCATTAATAGTTCAGCCTATATAAAAAAAAACCTCTTTAAGATAAAAAAAAGTTATAACTGCTATTTTAATTGTTTTCTGCAAAGCTTTTTGGGTCTCACTTGTATCCATTAGTTCTGTTACAGTTGCTTGCCACAAGTATATTATTTAAATACTGTATATACTTGTTTTTCAAGTCTTGCAGCAAAAATAACTAGTATTCCAAATCTCTCTGATCTCCCAATCCCTTTAAAGCTTTTTAAAATCAAAATCCTTTCTGCCCAATTATATATTATTTTAAATTTTTCAGACTATATTTAAAATCTCTTAAATTCAAGAAGGTAAAACTTATTAGGTATCAAACGATGGTTACTGTTTTGAAAGTCTCTTGTATTCATAAAGTAATCAAATTGAACATTTCCAAAAATGATTGAAAACTGGGCTTGACCGGCTTTGTGCCCTTATGAAAGGCTCTACCACTGCTGAGAATAAAGATGTCTTATTGCTCAGCTCATGGCATTTAGATCTACCAGAGATCCTTATTTTACAGTCTCCTAGCAAGGAACTGTCATTTACAGCACTTCTGAGTGACCTCCCAATCTCTTCTCTGGAGAAAAGGAACAGTTCACTGGTGTTTCATTCTACACAGCAATTGTCATCTTTGCTTGTTCCCAGAGATGTCTTCAGTCACCTATGACTCTCACCGGAAGCCATTGGCTGCTTATAACTGACTCAGTGGTAGGATTCAGATTTTTCTACTACCAGTTCTGTGGGCGTGGCCTGGTGGGTGTGGCATGGCTTGGTGGGCATGGCATGGCTTGGCTTTGTGGGTGTGGCTTTGTGGGTGTGGCAGGGGAAGGATTCTGCCACACCCAACAAGCCACGCCATTCCCTCCTCACTCAAGGGGGAAGGTTACTGCAAAATCCCCATTCCTTCCCCACCCCACTAACCTGCTTTCCAGCTCTGTTCTCCTATGCAGGACAACAAAAGAAGACCCAGCCAATCAGCTGGGACTTGGGAGGCAGAGAATAGATGGGGGCGGTGTTAGGGATAACATTGTTTACCCTAACTGGTTTAGGTAAAATAATAAATATGTTATCATGGTTTATAAGTTAAAGTGTCTGCAACTTTAAATATAGGAATGTAATTAAGGGAGTGGTTGTAAAAAGCACCATAAAAGAAGCAAGGAACGTCAGCTTGCTCTCTCTGGCTTTGATGATCCCTAATTACTGGATGAAGGCTGCGTTTTTCCTTACTCGAATGGGAGAGAGAAAGGACTGATTTGTAAGTGAACTGACATAGAATATTCTACACGGACTTTGCCAATTGAATATCCTTGAATGGACTGACTAAAATGATACATGATTAAAGGACTGTTATTTTGACTATGCTATAAACTCTAAATGGAATAAACTATATTTTGATAGCACAAGCGTATCTGTTATTTTTACTGTATGTTAACAAACATACAAGCTTATCTCACTCATTTATCTGTGTGCCTATCTGACTAACGCTGCACATTCTGTTTAGCTTGTCTCCTTAACCCTGGTTGGGGAACCCAGGCTTAACAGGCGGGACCAGGCAGAGGTGGTATTTGCCTGGACTATTCAAAATTTTCACTACCAGTTCTCCAGAACGTATTAGAACCTGATGAATACCACCTCTGGACTGAGTTACTCAAGGATAATGGCATCAGGTCAGGAAAAAAGTTAGGATTGTTAGTCATGTGATTTAAGCTCCCAGGAGCATTACAGGTCTATGGATATGACTTACAGATTAATGTAAATGTTTATGTGAAATCATATAATTTTAGGGAACGGGATAAGGAGTTACCAGTCTATCTTCTTAAGAATAAGAGACAATTATGTAAAGATCATGGACGTCATTTAAAATATTAACAGTGCTTATTAGTGGCAAGAGGATTGAAAAAGGATGAAGCATCATATTTTATCCAACCAAAATCCTGTGGTGATTATGCCAAGTTTTAAATTTGGCAGTCGCCTATGCATGTTCACAAGTAGGAAAAAGTACAAGAAATCAAAAGAGTCAGAATTAAATTTTGCAAGATCCTTTTAAAAGGACTAAAGGCAACCCATTTCAGGTGGGAAAATGGCTTGCTAATATTAAATAGAAAACAACCTACTACCTAAATGGTGCAGCAACAGCCAGGTTGGAAGGCAAAAAAATAATTTAAAAAATCCTTTCAGAAAACCTAGCTGCTATACAAATCAGAGCTTTGCACATACAGATTCCTCTCAACAGAGCTAGAGGAAAATAACATCAATTATTTGTAGACAAGATTCTGTAGTTCAGCCATCAAAGGGCAACATAAATATCTCACTCATACACAGAGGGGGGCCAGCATGTTATTTGAAGAAAATGGCATAATTCACTGAGCTCAGTACATAATGAGATCAGAGTTGTTGCTAGTTTTCTACCAAAAATCGAGGTGAGCATAGACATTTAGAAACTTACTGTTATATTTTTATTCCCTCTATGTCATAAGACTTCTTGTTTTTTTATACATAAGTTTATCATCAGAAACTTTCCCTCATAATAATATATTTTGTATAAAAATTAAACAGATCATACAGGAGCTTTCTTGTCACTGATACAAAGAAACCCACATCACATATTAATTTTTGAAGGAATTTAAACAACCACCTGTCAAACTCAAAGGTTTTTGTTCAATCCCTGCCATTTTTTAGTATATTTTTACAGTATGGAATCTGGAAATAGACATGCCAATCTCTTCTTAGATTCATTTTCATCTGTCAGTGTCAGTATTGTGCAGGTAGCACAATAATTAATTTTTCATAGTGCAAGATTAATGTTCTAAAAACCAAAAAAATATACAATTGCTTTCCATTTTACTTTTGTAGCAATGAGGATATGAGGACAATGCTTTTGCATCTAGTACTATGAGCAAGTGAGTAATTTTAATAAACAGGTGCACAAAGAGTTGAACAAAAGAATAAGTAAACTCTAATATTAGTTTAGGAGGCCTTTTTTGTATATTTTTCCATACAGAAATAAATATGTGAGAAAAGTTATGTAACATCTGCCCTCCCTACATTTACTGATGAAGGTGGTACTTCCATACTATACAAGATGATGTTGACCTACACAATACAAATACGATAACATGGTAGCAGCCGGCACTTAAATTGAATGTCAGTTGATTTAGTTGGACATAGATTAAATCCACCCAGTGAATATGGTATTTTTGCACATGATGGGGTGGGTTGCTTGGAGAGAAGAGGAAATGTAATATGATCTATTACATTTTCAATAATGCGGATAAAATAGGGATTTCAACCTATGTGATGAGAAGTTTCATGTAACTTCTTCCTTATTCCTTATGCTACCAGGCTTGAAATTTTGGTCCTGGACAACCTAGAACCATGATGGCGAACCTATGGCACGCATGCCACAAGTGACATGCAGAGCCATTTGTATGGGCATGCAAGCCCCAGGCAAACTTATCTGCACTGCGCATGCGCACGTCTCCCAAATGATTTTCGGCCCATTGAAACCATTTTCACCCTCCCGGAGGCTGGAGGCAACCCTCTGCAGCTTCAGGAGACCAAAAAAACAGGCCTTCCAGAAATACTGGAAGTGCCAAAACGGTCCCATTTTCAGCCTTCTGAGACTGCAAAGGCTTCCCTCGAGCCCCTGCGAGGGCAAAAATGGCCTCAAACAGCCCAAAAATCAGCACACACATTTGCAGTGCAGGTAAGGGAGCAGGGCAGGGGTGTTGCACATGCATTGCATTGTGGGTGCTGGCTCGTGCACACACATGCTATTGCATACATGTGCGCTTTCAGCACTCTACAACAAAAAAGGTTCGCCATCACTGACCTAGAACTATGTAGCCTACAATCTGATCTAAGTTTAGTGCACAAAATTGTCTGCTACAACGTCCTACCTGTCAATCACTACTTCAGTTTTAATCGCAATAATATACGGGCAAACAATAGATACAAACTCAAAGTAAACTGCTCCAAACTCGATTGCAGAAATATGACTTCAGCAACAGAGTGGTCAATGCCTGGAACTCACTACCTGACTTTGTTGTTGCATCCTCAAACCCCCAAAACTTTAACCTTAAACTGTCTATTGTGGAGCTCACTCCATTCCTAAGCGATCTATAAGTGGGCGTGCAGAAGCGCACCAGCCATCCCTATCAGTGATGGTATTCTACTGGTTCAGCCAGTTTGGGCAAACCGATATATCTTTGCTTTTTTTTCCTCTTGACGACCAGCTGTTCCTATGATCAGTTGTGCCAGGATTCCCCTCACTGTCTTACTGCTTCGCCCAGGAGGCTTCCCTGAGGCCCAGGAGGCAAAAAAACAGAGGGGGGGGGGGAATGCTGCAAAGAAAAGAAGCCACACCTACTCAGTCACATGGCCATGTAAGTGCATGCCTTATTCCTACGTTGGCTAGGAAGACCTCAAACTCACAGGATGTAAACTGGGGGCTGTTATCCAACACAATGGTATCAGGGAGGCCATGAGTAGCAAATATCCTAGATAGAGCCTTAGTGACAGCTTCTGAAATTGTGGTGGTCATCAAGGTCAGTTCCACCCATTTTGAAAAAGAATCCACCATTACCAGGAATGTGCACCCATGAACGGGGCCAGCCAAATCAATATGCACCTGGGACCAAGGGGCCACAGAATCTTCCCACCTGCCTGGAGTGGATGTGGGTGGAGCAGGTCTGGTAGCCTGACATGGCTGACAAGCATTCACTCAATTTGTAATCTGAGCATCCATGCCTGGCCACCATACATAACTGCAAGCCAGGACCTTCATCCTGACAATGCCTGGATGGCCCTCATGCAGGACCTTTAAAACTGAGTTTTGCAACTTAGAAGGGATAACTACCCTAGTTCCCCAAAGTAAACAGCCTTGCAAAGAAGATAGTTCTTGCTGACGACTTTTGAAAGGCAGGAATTTGGAGGCATAAGGAATTGCTGGCCACCTCCTTCCCACTCAGTCAAAAACTTGGGCGATTACCTTGTCCCTAGAAGAGTGGGCAGTGATATCAAGGACAGTTATGGGGAGTTTGAGATCTTTGATCTGTAAAACAGCATTAGTTGGTGCAGGATCCTCCACAGGAACAGGCAGTGGGCAGCGACTGAGAGCGTCAGCGTAGCATAGACTCTTGCCAGGACGATGAACCAGTGTATAGGAATAGGCAGCCAGAAATAAGGTCCACCTGGTCATTCTTGGGGACAAAATCTGAGGGGTTTGTCTTTCGCCAGACAGAAGGCCTAACAGAGGCTTGTGATCGCTGATCAGCTCGAAATAGTGTCCAAATAGAAAGTCATGGAATTTTTTGACAGAAGCAACTGCAACCAAAGCCTCCTTGTCAATTTGGCTGTAGTTTCACTCAGCTGGGGAGAAGGTTCTGGAGAAAAAGGCAATGGGTGCCTCAGAACTGTTAGGCAGCCTATGACTTAAAACAGCACCTATGCCAAAAGGAGAAGCGTCTGCTTCTAAAACTAAAGGCAACTGTTCATTAAATTGTATCAGGACAGCATTGGATGTAAGTAATGATTTGACAGCGTGGAAGGCATGGGCTTCCCTAGGTCCCCATTGCCAGGGGGATTGCTTGTCTAAGAGTCTGTGCAGAGGCTCTGCAACGGAAGCTTTATGAGGCAAGAATGAAGCGTAAAAGTTAAGAAGTCCTAAAAAAGCCTGGAGCTCAGTCTTGTTAGTTGGCATGGGGGCCTCGTGAATAGCCCTTACTTTGGATTCGATTGGATGAATACCAGAGGCGTCAATTTTGTATCCCAAAAATTCTACCTGTGGGATGGCAATAGTGCACTTGTCTTTCTTTAGCTTAAGGCCATGCTGTCTGAAACGATTGAGGACTCCTCTGACTCTTTGCAGTAACTGAGGCTTGTCAAGGGCAGATATTAAAATGTCATCAAAGTACGGAACTACGCCTGGTAATCCTTGTAGAAGTCTTTCCATTAAGGATTAGAAAATCCCTGGGGCTACACTTACGCCAAATTGGAGGCACCTACATTTAAAAGCGCCCCTGTGCATTACAATAGTTTGTAATTCAGCGGCTGTGTCATCAACAGGGAACTGTTGGTAGGCCTGTGACATGTCTAATTTAGTGAAAATGGTTCCTGGCTCAAAGGAATGTAGAAGGTGCTGGATAACAGGGACTGGATAGGTGCTGATTTGTAAATATCTGTTCAATGACATCTTGTAATCAGCACAGATTCTCATGCTGCTGTCTTTCTTCAGGGGTGTCACTATTGGGGTTTCCCATGTAGCAAAGTCCACAGGCTCCAATACACCTTGTTTAATTAATTTGTCTAGTTCAGTGTCTAATTTGGGGTGGATTGCAAATGGTACCCTTCGAGGCTTTAAACGGATTGGTACTGCCTGAGGGTCCAAGTGGAAAGATATTGGGGTTCCTGAATAACAGCCAAGCCCCACGCTGAACACATCAGCATAGTCATTAAACAAGTTATCCACTTCAGCATTTGCAATAGAGTGGATTCCGCTTATATGGAGACCGAGGGCAGGGAACCAGTCTAACCTCAACAAGCTAGGGAGTGCACCATCTACTACCACTAAAGGCAAGTGACTAACATTTTGAAATTGTAAAAACAAACTTGCCTTTTCCGATGACTGGGATTGTTCTGCACTGGTAGTCATACAGGGTTAACTGGCAGTTGAGAAGCTTCTTCTTAGCCATTCTGGGAAGTAGCTGTTTCAAGGTGCTCCAGGAGATGATGGACAGTGCTGAGCCCATCCTGCAAGTTGTCCCTTCTATAGAAACAAAAACACTAATTTTGTTAGAGCCTTTGTTAGTCAGCTTGGCTTGATAGCAAACAGTCTTCAACTTGCTTTTGGAAATGTTGGGTTTTCTGAGGCTTTTGGGTCTTTTCTGCTTGACAGATCCTGGCTAAATGACCCTTCCTTTGGCATTTTAGACAAATGGCATTCCTGAACTTGCAGGATGCCCTGAGGTGGTTTTCTCCACAGCTTAGACAAATGGGTTGGTGCAGTGGAAGTAGATTGGGGTTTGGCCTATTTTCCCCTTGACTGTTTTTTGCTGCCTGAGGTGATTTACATTATTAGCCCTTTCAGAGCCTTCTTCTGAGGAGGCTTCATAGTAATGGTTGGCTGAGCTGCCCTGACTAATTGGATTTCCCTGAATTTCTGCTGCTGAAAGCACAGATAGTTCAGCAGCTTGAGACTCTTCAACTGCTATCTTAAGAGTTAAATCTCTTTTAGCCAAAAGATGTCTTTGTAGCCTTAAATCCCTGACTCCACAAACTAGTTGGTCTAATAACATGTCTTCCAGATAGTCTCTAAACTCACAATGCAAAGCGGCTGTTCGTAGGGCAGCCATATATCCACTAATAGTCTCTCCCTCAGCTTGAATCCGTCTCCTAAAAGCATGACATCTGGCAATTTGGGATGGCTTAGGGGAATAGTGGTTGGAAAGAATTTCTTGCAATTCTTCCCATTGAACAGTCTTAACTGAACGGGGAGCCAATAATGCCATAGCAGTGTCAAACACTGTGGCTCCGCAAAAACTTAAAAAGTAGGACTTCTTCCTATGATCAGAAATGTCAGCAAGGTTTGTGGCATCTAGAAAACAGTCAAATCGGTTTCTGTAGGACTCCCATGTTTCCACTGTTGGTCTGAAAGGCGGGAATGCAGGGTTCGAAGTCATCTTGATTCAGCGGTGCTGTATCTTTCAAAGCAAGTTGAAATTCACGCTTGCAAAAAGTGACAGTGACAATCAGCTCAGCAGTGACTTCGGCTCTTTTTGTAGTGACTTCACTCAGCGATTTTTTGCCTGGTTGCCTCTTATAGGAATCCCGCCCTTGTCGCCAGTGTTGTGGAGTGGCAGAATAACCTGAGGCAAAACTCGGAGTGAACTTCAGCTGTTACTTTATTGAAACAATAAAGGGTTGCCGTGGCTGCCACGCTAACAAGGCAGCCAGCTGGCGGACAACAGCTGATGCCTTTTATGGCCGGCTGTCAAACGGCATCAGCCAATAGGAACGGTCCATGTTCCCACTGGAAACACGGACCAAAGTGAAAACTTATACTTGTTTTCTCATACATGCTTGACAAGCAAACAAACAAACAAACAAAATTAATTAATTAATTAACACATGGAAAGAATGGGTATGGGTATGGTTATGGGGCAGCAGTGGTATTCAGCAAGTTCTGACCAGTTTGGGAAAACCGGTAGTGGAAATTTTATGTAGTTGAGGAAATACCCCCTCTGACTAGAGATTTTACAGTATCCTTCCCCAACCATGCCCACCAAGCCACGCCCACAGAACCAGTAGTAAAAAAATTTGAACCCCACCAGTGTTGACCAGTCCTTCCCTGCTTAACCAATTTAGATTATCCTCCACAAGGAAAATCTCTATGAATGTTCATTAGTTATCTAGAGGCTTACAGCTCAAGAAGGTCATGTGGGTCATCACACAACGGCCCAATCTTATGATATTTTTTTGCAGTGGTTGTTAAGCAAATCACCATGCTCTTTGAGTCTGTGGTCATCATGCAGACATTGCAGTCTGTTTAGCAACCCCATGGTTTGCTGTGGGGCATTTTTGCCAAAAAATCCAAAATAAACATAAATCATGGTCATGTGACCACAAGATGCTGCAAAGGGCCATAAATGATGTCTGGTTGTCAAGCTCCCAAAATGTCATCAGGTGTCCAGGGAGGGTGGCCATCAGAACTCCAGAACCGGGTTATCAGTAGCTTTTTGGGGAATGGGGCATCGGAACGTTGAATGGCTGCTAAGCAATTACGGATAAGCCAAGGACTGCCTGTGCCTCATAATATTCTTAGGCACTGTATTATCATAATATGTTATATCAGTAGGGATATCTTGCAGGAGAAACCTGGGCACTTAACAAGATGCGATTTTCATGGTTCCTGGGTAATGCACGCTGGAAAGGATATTGCTATATGTTTATTCTGGCTACTCTGATAGCATCTCTTCTTTCACTTGATTTTTCTTCAGCTCTAAATATATACTGCATATGATGCAAATTATGAACAATTGCTATATGTTTATTCTGGCTACTCTGATAGCATCTCTTCTTTCACTTGATTTTTCTTCAGCTCTAAATATATACTGCATATGATGCAAATTATGAACAATCAAACTGCCCACAAAAAGGTTTGCAAATGATCTTATCCCCGCTGGATAAGGAAATGAAACATCTTAGAAAACAGCAGTAGCAAACTTCTTTAAAAAAAAAAAAAAATACAACTCAATTATTTTCCTTTATACAAAGAAAGGAAAATTTCATTTGTTTTCCGACTTTTGTTCCTTAGGAAGAAAAATTGTGTTGAATTGTATAGGTGCAGAAATGTTACATGCCGATATATTTGATTTTTTTTTCTCCCCATTTCACCTGGACTTCTTTCTATATTGATCTGCATGCATGCTATTTTGGTTAAAAACCCATTTTCTTATTCACTAAATGTATATACCACCTATCTGGTTATTCAAGGGCAATAGAAATGTGGCTATCCTACAAACAATTATCACTTGCTGGATTGTTGACCACTGTACTCCAGCACAATATATGTGATTAGGTAATTTGAATCACAGATATTTTGAATGGATCGAGAGGTCTTTAACTCCACCAGTTGTTCGAATTTTGTTTTACTGTTCTATTCACAAACTTATCCTGCTTACCATATCAAGATAAAATTTCCATAAATCATGTTTGTGTTATTGAGAACAGACAACACATCTGGCAGCATAAAAAGTCACCAGAAAGAGAAATACTTATGTCAACATTTACATAAATAATCCTGATAAAAGTTAATATAAATAGCAGGATCATTCATAAGAAAAGATAATGTTCTCATGTTCTTAAAACATACAAAACTCATGGTTTCAGATTTTATTATTATTCTGGACTCTGCCAGAATACCTCCAGATCCTGTGTGGACATCATAAATTGCTACCCAGTTTGTAAAAAGTATTCCCAGAACCACCAAATCATTCCCTCCAACAGCATTTTTCTGGAGCAGGCGTAGCCTGGTCTGGAGAATAGAGGAAAATGGTTAGAATTCCTCAAAACATTCTGTCCTCAGAATTGTTATTGCAGCACATTCCTACTCTTTCAGCTGATTTATTGGACAGCTGATTATTGAGGGTTAACTCAGAGCTCTTTTCTGTAAAATAGAAACACATTAGGTCAGGTCAGCTGGCTAAATCAACTGAAAAATATTATCCAACCACCCTTGTTGAACTAAAAGATGACTGTAACTACAAATTCAATCAACTTTGATATGGGGAATAGGAATGAAAGTAAGAGCATTTCATTTTAGTAAATTTTGCATATATGAAGGGGCTGGATACATTAGTAAAAAAAGAGCCTTCATCAGGGAAATTTACATATAAAAAGCCCACAACCAGAGAAGAATCTTAGATTAAATCAGGGAAATTTATGGTAAAAGGTGGTGCTTCAAAACATTTACATTAACATTAGGGGAAATTATGTATAAAAGCATCACATGCGAGGCAAAATCAGGAAAAAAATACTGTAGATATGGATTTTTTTTTAAACAAAAATTTAAAAGTCTTTAAAAAAACCAAAAATCATTTTATTGGATCTCATTTATACTGTTTCATACATCCCCACTATAAAAAAATATATAAAAATCCTTCTATACCTTCCAAAAGTTTCTTGGGCAACATTATTCTAGCTTTTATTTTAAGATTTCCACCAAAAAGTTATATAGCTCATCTTTGACAAGGCATTTATTTCACACCTGATTTTTTTTTTTTTTTTTTTTTGCCTACAATCGATGTCTTTGAGTCTGCTATCTATTCTTCAATTTTTCAATTTGCAGCATGCCTATTTATGGTGCCAGCTCTCTGGAGTTGATATAGTTGTACTTGTAGATTTATATGGATCATGACTGGAGCTCTGTTTCACCACAGCCCTCTCAGCATCCCTATCGTATAACTCATAATGTCTGAATCACCTTGATCAAGGGAATGTGATGACATCACCCACCGGTAATGGTTTGACCTCTGGCAAGCTTACTGCAAAGGTGGCAGCCATTTAAAGGCCTATCAAAATAGGAGAAAAGTTTTGTCTCTTCTTGGGCCTTGGGGCAATCCCAGGAAACATTAAAGTTTAAAAGGTCTTTCTCGGGAGACATGACACACAGCACAACTTTTAAAAGTGAGTTGGCAAGACATTCAAATGACCATTTAAAAGTGACTAATATACAACAAGCAACAGTCATAGCCATTTCTTTCCCTAATTGAAGCCATGACATGATCATATTTTTTTTTAAAAAAAGGTAGAGGAATCCACACAGAATAATAGCATTTGTTTTGTTTTCCTACAGATAATGATCTCACATCTCAGATGAGCAAGCTAATGAACTTTTTCTTAGCCTCCAAGGGCGGAGGTGGGGGGAAACCCAAGAAAATACAAGCCAATCACAACTTATCATTAGCCAAGGTACTCATTGGTGACCTGAGGCCCTAAGAAATAACATTTGTTGTATTTACTTGTCTGCGCTATGGAGCAATTTATAATCTACTTCCTCTAATCCTGTGTAGATTGGAAATATCATGACCTCAAACAGACAGAGTTCACTAACATAATTAACAACCCATCCTTCAATCAACATTCAATTTCCTATTAAAGTGAAAATGAGCCACAAACAGTAAGCATTTGAATTTCAGCTGTTGGCACAATTTGTTTTGTTTTGTTTTGTTTTTTGTTTTGTTTTGTTTTTTGTTTCTCTAATCAGCTTCCAGAATGTGTATAACCTGAGAAGGAGTATCGGAGTATTCATAAGAACAACTTTCATGATGTTACAGTAGCTACCAGCTACATGTTCAATTACATGCACAGCAGCTCTAGAGGCATCTAACATTTTTATATAAGGAGAAGCGTGACTCATCAAGGATTCCTCCTTATATAGAGCATTTTGTGCACAGAGAGTTATTTCACATTTCTCCTTTTCCATGCTGCCCAGTGCATGATAGCAATAGCACTTAGACTTATATACTGCTTTACAGTGCTTTACAGCCCTCTCTAAGCAGTTTTACAGAGTCAGCCTATTTCCCCCAACAATCTGGGTCCTCATTTTACCCGCCTTGGACGGATAGAAGGCTGAGTCAGCCTTGAGCCTGGTGAGATTTGAACAGCTGATAGTCAGCAGAAATTGCCTGCAGTACAGCATTCTAACCACTGCGCCACCACAATAGTAGTCTCAACATTACAATCAAAACCACTCTTATCTTCACACAATATTGGAAAAATGAAGAAACACCGCAAGATGAAGAAATAATTAAGAAGATATTAGATTGTGCAGAAATGGACAGACTTACATTGAAAATCAAACAGAAAGAAGACAGAATATTATCAAACATGGAAGTTATTTTACCAGTGGTTGGAAAAAAAGGGTGGAGAGTAATAATGGAATCTTTATTATTAAGCAAATTAAATACCCAGACAACACAATGTTTATCAAGCATTAAGATATATAATTAATAGAAAATTAATAAAATTTATTTTAAAAAAATCACCACTCTTTCTATAGTTGTCTGACATAAATATGCATACAAAAATGTTTTTGATTATAATACGCAATCACTATCTTACCTGTTTTGATAACTCACCCCACCCCAATCTTATTCTGCCTGATCAGTCTAAAATAGTATCTCTGGAGATTCTCAGTGATCCAGATCATGGTTGTCCCAAAGGTGCTTTTTCAAGAGGCAACTGGACTTCCTGGTTTAAACATATCGCTTCTCATCCAAGAAGCTTCTTCAGCTCAGACTGGATGGTGCAGAATGGATTTATGTTCCTTGCAGGCAGCTGGTCATTTGCATTCTTTTCATTCCCCACCATCCAGTCAGAACTGAAGAAACATCTTCAAAGAAAAACCAGAAAGTTCTTGAAAAAGCATCTTTGGGACAATGTTTCTTAAATTTTTTTCTCCCATGACCTCTTCCCACATTTAAAAATTATGGAGGGCCCAAAAAACCCTTAATATCTATGGTTTATATTGATTGGCATTTACGGTATTAAAACTTAAAATTGGCTTCACTTCCATTACTGCTTCTCCTGATTGTTTGATGGGATTTTAATATTGTACTATTTTTTATGTAGGCTGACAAATACTTTTGATACATATGGATCATTGAGAAGGCTTTGGGGTTCTGGGGCCACACTTTAAGAAAGCACTGGTCTAGAATATTCTCCAAACACATTCTTGGATGAATTGCTTCTGGAAGGCTGATTTGACAGATTGGAGCAAAATAATAAAACACAGAGGGATCTATTTTATAAAAAACTGTCAATGTAGAAAAATAAAATAAACTGATAATTTCTCACAAGTAGCAGATGTTTCCTTCACAATACTTTTGAAGTAACTGAAGCCTATCTTCAAAAATTGAATATTTTGCACAATAACGTGGAGCAAGGAAAGAACAAAACCTTCTCCAAAGTTCAAATTCTTCACTGGTATATCAATTCCTCTAACACAAAGACATGGATTGGAGGATCTCATTGTTAATTCTCTTCCACTACTTCTTCCAAAACACAGGTGTGACTATATATCCTGAACAGTTTTGAGGTAAAATACATTTCACTGCCAATGAATGGAAAATTTCATTTTTTAAAAAAGGAGATTTTTCACACCCCTTTCTTTTACAGCACAATACTATAGCCAACTCCATGAAAATAGCATAGATTAAGCATGAATAATAGTACAGATCACAATGCATAAGCAAATGAAGAATGCACAATAGAGCAGGATCAGAAATTTGTATTATGATGTAACTTCAACAGTTATTGCCTAAATTTGCCTGAATTTGGTGAAAATTTATGAGCTAAATTTTATGATCCCTATATAACATACTGCTTGTGTGATTGTATCTGTCCTGTACTATCCAGAAACGGAAGTCTTATTTATAAGATCATTGGAACATTTCTCATGCATTGCCATGTTGAGAATTGGCAGTCCAATTTTAAACATTCTGCATTATCTACTTATTAGTATCTAAATGTGACTCCATCAAGTCTGACAACTAAATAATGAGGTATGATTTCCAGAGAAAAATCATGTTATAGGTTTTGTACAAGAAAATGTTCAAAAAAGTCTGTTTCCAACTTATAAATTCTTGGACACAGAACTGAGTTATAAAATATGAGCTTTCATCTGACAAAACTCTGTTTATCAATTTGTATCCACATGAATTATGTTTTCTCCATTATTTATTTCTATATTATTCTAAAGTAACATTGTTTTTTTCAGAACTGAACAAAATTGCTCCAGATAAAATTAGCTGAAAGGATGAAAGGATAATAACAACAACATGGTTAATCAAAAACAAAACTTCTGCTTAAACAATTTCAATTATGATTCATTGTCACTTGGAGGGATTTGTAGTTATATTCAGCTGCAAAGACAGTACTGAAGATGCAAGAATAAGTAGATTTCCAGTAGAAACTCTAAAAAGAGAACAACGACCAGTTGGGTGTTCTGGGGAATTGTCTGCTCTGCTGTAAGGTGCCAAAAAGTTGTCTCCTGAATGGATGCTTTTTCAAGGGGTTGTCCTGAGAACTCCTGATTACCCAGTGTGGATAAGTCATCGATTCCCCACAGAGCCTACTATTGGCTAATTTCTTTGTATTTATCGAACAGTATCCAGGAGGCAAAGAAAATCTTGGTCACAACCATTTTGTTTCTGCTTGGCTCTTCATTTGACCACTGCAACCAGAAAGATAAAGGAGGAAGAGGCTAAATCAAGGTTCTACAAACTCATCCATATCAATCAAATGGGTGCCTAGGACTAACTTTGTCTCCTTTGAAGGAAAAGAAAATCAATTTATTTCTTATCTGATCGCAAATAAGTGAACAATTGTGCATCTGTAATCATGCTGCATCACATTCTAGACTTCTGGAAGGCCTTTAAAAACTGGCTCTTCCCCCAGGCACTGGGATTAGATGAGACTAGTGCTCAATGTTGGTACTTATTGTTGTTGTTTTTATTTGGAAGTGTGACAGACTGTCGTGTGCCAGGCATTTGTGTTCTTTGGGGGCTTTTTAAAATATATGTTTGAATGTATTTAATGTGAGCTGGCCAGTCATAAAAGTTTCCTGCATAAATGAATAACTTAGGCACAAATAACAATTATGCCACCTGGGAACCATAATAAATGAAGGCCATTATTTCTGGAGAACACCACTGTGTTGTGCAATGCTGGTGATATTTCTGATAGAGATAGAGGTATGGTATCATATTGTGAAATTTGTCTCTTTTTATAGCGTGGTGATTAGTCACCCTTTGAAGCCAGTTCACATCAGTAATTGACAGAACAATATAATTTACAGGGTATTTTTCTGGGAATCTGAACAGTTGGCCACGCACTAGTCATTAAATGAGCGAATAACATTTCTGAAAGGAGTGTGTTGTGATTCACTTTAACTGTTCTGAATCATGCAAAAAAAGATTTTGGGTTTCTATATGGGGGTGCAGAAATAGAAGCAGTCCTACTATTATGATCCAATTCTGCAGTGCAGCTCTTTGCTTCAAAGGGATGCTCTGATAAAAATGTTGTTGAATCAGAGTGTGTCACACAAGTCTTGCATGGGGCATGACAGAAACTGGGCTGAGCAAACAAGTGAAGCCCTATGCACAGAATGCAGGCAGCATGTGAAACCATGCTGCCTCTGGTCCACAGAAAAACCTTTCTCCACAGAACCGGTCTCTGGTGCTCAAAAGGTTATGGGGCCATTGCATTACACTATATTTTGGTGAGTGGTATTGGGAATTATTTTCAGCCTAACTTGAAGTAGGAACAGAAACAATAATTATATGAAAATAATAAACATATCATTTGCCCTGGAAGGTAGAATTTGTCTAAGCTTTCCAAATTTTGCAAAAACTTTTAATATAGTTTGAACTCCATAATCATTTTACCCTGGAGGATTAACGCAAGCTCTATAGACCCATATGCACAAATCCATCTCATAGCCAACAAACAACCCAGATTGATGAATGAATCTCATAAGCAGAGCCTCTAGGGAAATAACCATTCACTTAATAGTTTGAAAGGAGTTTCCTACAGCATGGTACAAAAGAAAGCCTGTTAGGAAACTATTATGAATGAGAGAGTTTCAGTATGGTCATTGTGGGAAGCTGTCATTTTTTAATATCAAATTTCTGCCCATTTCATCATATTCTTTTCATTAAATTAAAAACACTTCAAACCTATTATTTCTTACATGCACAAAAGCACCCAAACATTTTCCCTTATTTCCTTTTCTCCTCAATTGTTCTTCCAGTTCTTGAAATATTGTTCCTTATGTCTAAAAACATTACTAGCCTCCAACATAAATGTTCCTGGTGCTGTCCGCTGCCCCTACTTAAATTCAACACAACATCAATTCCAGTTCAACCAATGATATGCATTCTGTCATGGCTAAAATCTGCTCAGTTGATTCTCTCATCCAGTCACGTCTGAAGCTTGGTAAAATATTCAACGATTCAGTCATATTTTTAAAGGGTGATCCAGAAATGGTCTTCTTAGACATCAGAGCCAACTTCTATATTTCAGGCAAATTTATTCAGAAGCTAAATGGAGGCTTATTTTTGTGTAGAGGGGGATGTTTTGCTTGACCTATGAAGTAAAATATTTCGCTCCGCCAAAATTGTCCTTGTTGGATGCATATCCAGTATAGAGTTCTGTGAGCTGAGTGCCAATTACTTTTGCATTTCTTTCTGCCTCGTTTCTGCACTTTCTAAGTATATGCTCCAAAGGATTGTGGATCTGCAAGAACCAGGCAGGGAAACAGGAAATGGTACCAGTTGCTTTCTCTCTATTTTTGCTCTTGGAAACCTCTCCTGAGTCTGAATCGGGGTGGGCTGCTGGAAGTTCAGAGGGGTTTGGAAGAGCCCCTAGCTAAGATTCTGTGCAGTTCAGAAAAGTTTGGGAAGGCCAGAAATGGGCCTGTTTCCGGCTTCCAGAGAGCCTCTGGAGCCTGGGAGGCCATTTTCGCCCTCCTGGAGGCTCGAAGAAAGCCCCTGCTGTGGTGCAGGAGGCTGACTAGGCCACGCCCACCAGCAACCGGGCAGAGAACCCCTTTGCTAAAATTTTTGAAGCCCACCCATGATCTGAACCCTTTCCATGAATGGATCTATTTTCTTTCAAAATAAGAGAATTTGAAATCCAATTACATTACTTTTCAAAGGAGTAATTCTTGAGATTACCAAAATAGAGTAACATTACCTTGATGCCTGTGACTCACAGTTCCTATGGAGAATCTCAGTCATCCAGGTCACGGTTTTTCAAAAGGCAACTGGACTTTCTTTGTTTTAAGTATATCTATTTTATTTTATCATAAAAGATAAAATACAAAACAGAAAAACAAAGAAAGAAACAAAACAACAACAAGGAATGGATGACGTCCAACTGGACTTTCTTGAGGTTTTTTTCTTGAAAACATTTCTCATCCAGGAAGTGAAACATTTTCAAGGGGGAAAAAATAAAGAACACGTGATTCAAACTGTGGCAATTTTTCAAACAGCTTTTTCCTCCACACCAGTGGATGGAAAATAGTAATGATTTTTTTAAAAAATGTCATGAGTTAATAATGATGTTAATCAATCAAACCATGACTAAATTCAGCTTACAGACATATGTGGCAATTTGCACTTGAATTAGAAATTGCACCACGTCTGCAGGAACTAAGGCAGAGTCCAACAACCAACAAATGACTCTGAATAATGCTGACCACAAATTTGGTTTAGCTGCGTGAAACATGGCAGCAGTGGCTCATTAGGTAGCCTATGTGGCCAAAGATATATAATTAGGAGTTTTGAGGGAAGTGCAAATTTCCTGCCACTGACTTTTCAGCACTTCAAACTTATTCATCACAATAGGGCAGTTGGATATAGATAGGCAGTTAATGATAGACTTTGGGTCCTCTCTTTGTCCAGATTCCATCCTGTCAGCTTTGGAAGCCATATTACTTAGAAGGTTCTAGGCTGCCACATTTAGTGCCTGGGAATTTGGGAGGGGAGATTTCATAGAGAGGTAGATGATTAGATTCAGCAAAATTCTTTCACAGAAAGTCAAGGACAAGTATCCTGCAGTTGGAGAAGAGTGTCTGGAGGATTGGCTCCAGTTGGTGATAATGGTTGATTGGGCTATGAGATGGACTGGTGGGTACAGGGGAGGAATTTTTATTTTCTTTTGGAAAGGGAAAATCCGAAATTCTCAGATTCGGGTTTTCTCCAGATGTGCCAATATGACAACTCTAATAAAATGAAACTTGAGAAAATGCTAATCTCTGAGTTTATTGGTTTGGAGTTTGCTGGTTGGAACGCTGACACTGAGATTTGCCTGTAAATCCATCCTTTAATCAACCACAAGCAAAACTTAGGAAACAAGGAACTCAGTGTAGACTTTTTCTTCCTAAAATCAGGAAGAGTATATTTAACTTTGAGTGTTTCTAATTAATCTTCTAATTCTTACCGCAGTGCAGGGATGGGATTCTACCAGTTCACACCTATTCACTAGAACTGGTTGTTAACATTTCAAGCAGTTCGGAGAACCAGTTGTTAGAAGAAATTACTGGCCTAATCCTGTAAGGAAGGCAGGAAGGAAACATTCTGGTGTTGCTTACAGAAACTGCCTCTCCGTTAACCCTTATTACATTCTTGGCAGGACTAGACTTCCTGTCTCAGGAACTTCTCTGGAGTTTATTTCCCCTCCTTTGCTGGTACTTTGCTTGTGTGGAGTGACCATTTAAAGTTACAATGGCACTGAAAAAAGTGGCTTATGACCATTTTTCACACTTACGACTGTTGCAGCATCCCCACAGTCATGAGAGGCCAGGCGAGGAGATGGTGCCTCAATGTGAGTGATATTGAGTTGGCCATGCCCAGCCAATAACATGGCTACCAAGCCACGCCCACCAACTAAGCCATGCCCACAGAACCAGTTGTTAAAAAAATTGAATCCCACCCCTGTTGAAGTGCCCTTATTTCCAAAAGCTTTTCATCCAACCAAGATCAATCTGGTGTTACTTAGCTGAAAAATAAAGCATGCTGATAAAGAATCTTTAGGAAGATAAGCCAAGGGCACACATTTTCTGCCTTTTTTCTTCCATAAGCAGAACATTTCTGTATTTCAGTACAAGAAACTCTCATCGAAATATCTAATTTCACCAACTAGCTTGAAGAAGAGGTACTGTATATACTCGAGTATAAGTCTACCCGAATATAAGCCGAGGCACCTAATTTAACCACAAAAAACTAGGAAAACTTATTGACTTGAATATAAGCCTAGGATGGGAAATGCAGCAGCTACTGGTAAATTTCAAAAATAAAAATAGATACCAATAAAAACTTTCACTAGGACAGTTGAGAATAAGTTTGATGTTCACATATCCTCTTTGAAAGAGACCAGTAAATAGGGAACAAGAAGATGAAGAAAAAGAAGTGTGTTTTTTCACACTTTTCACACTGCAGTGAACAAAAATGGCATCATGGGAACGGGCTTATTCTCAGTCCAAAGGTTTGTTTCTGATTTCTTCCCTGATTTAAGGGAAATTTGGGAAACAATCTCACTATCATGAAAGGTTTAATTGATTCACTAATCCAAAAGAAGATGATGATGATGATGACAGTGGGAGGCAGGAGTCACTCTCTCCCTTGCAAGAAAAAAGCAAGAGCCGTTCTTATGATCTCTCTCTCTCTCCTCGTAATATAGTCAAGCCCTTTCCAGCACCGTGATCCGCTGCCGCCGCTTTGCACCTTGCAAATGCAAAATCAGTTTTTCAGTTTTTGCATTTGCAAGGTGCAAAGTGGCAGGGGAGGATCACGCATGCTGAAAAGGGCTTGACTGTATTGGGGGGTGGAGAGAGAGAGAGAGAGAGATCATAAGAATGGCTCTTGCTTTTTTCACCAGCCCCGGGCACTGGGGGCTTGCAAGGGAGAGAGTGACTCCTGCCTCCCACTGTCATCATCTTCTTCTTCTTTTGGGTTAGTGAATCAATTAATTTGGGAAATGATCTCACTATCATGAAAGTCAGTGTTCTCTGCCCATGGGGCGTTTGGAAGAAAACGCCCCGCGGCATATCCATGCACGTGTAAGGGGAATCAGAAATCCCCGCGTTCAACGCCTAGCACGGCAGAAGAGAAAATGCAGCTGTGAGCAAATACTGGGAAAAGTTGATTGATCAGAAGAAAGGAGGCAAAAGAGGGAGGGGTGGTGGTGGACGGAGGTCCCACTGGTATTTGTGAAACGCTTGGTCGGCAGCGCTTAAAGTCAACGTCCTCGCTCCCACCCACCCAAAGCCACGAAGTCCCCCAATCGCGCAGCCCAGAATCGCCCTCCCCTCAGGGGGCAGCAAAGACGCCCGGCGTTTCCTGAGACAAGAAGCTCCGCCGTGCAATGAAAGCGCCCTGGCTCTAGGCTCGTGGGCTGAGAAAACAACGGGAGCCAAGGTGGCTTCGGCTCCGCTTGGCTTTGTTTCCTCAGCCCCAGATGCTTTCAGTCTGCTCGGGAGGAGGGGGAGGAGGTGGTGGCGATGGCTCATGTTTTTTTCTGAGCTCTAGGCTCACAGGTTCAAAAAACAACGCAAGCCGAGGTGGCTTTGGCTCCGCTTGGCTTCGTTTCCTCAGCCCCAGCTGCTTTCAGTCTGCTTGGGAGGAGGAGGAGATGGTGGTGGGGGCAGCTCACGTTGTTTTCTGAGCCCTAGAGCTTAGAGCTCAGAAAACAACACGAGCCGCTACCACCCCCTCCTCCCCTTCCTTCCGAGCGGACTGAAAGCAGCTGGGGCTGAGGAAACGAAGCCAAGCAGAGCCAAAGCCACCTCGGCTCACGTTGTTTTCTGAGCCCACGAGCCTAGAGCCAGGGCGCTTTCATTGCACGGCAGAGCTTCTTGTCTCGGGAAACACCAGGCATCGTTGCTGCCCCCTGAGGGGAGGGCAATTCTGGGCTGCGCAATTGGGGGATTTCGTGGCTTTGGGTGGGTGGAAGCGAGGACGGATGGAGTCCATGAAGTGGGGCTTGCCTGCTCTTGCTGGCTGCCTTTGCTTCCTTGGGGGCAGGGAAGGGGCTCGTCTGGACCAAGGGGAGTCTCCCCCTCAGTTTCCCCTGAAGGATCTTCCGTCGCTTTTGCCTTTCCCTATGTCTTCCCTCTATTAAAATCCCCACCACCACACACACACACACACTTATTTTCGGTCAGATAGATTTCGTGTCTGAGCATTCTCACATGAGGGTGGGTCTTTTTCCCCCCCTAAAAACAGTTAAAAAAAGAAAAAACAATATATCCTCATGCAAGAACTTTTCTGCTTCCGATTACCCCCATGATTACAAGTTGCAAAGGAAACACGGAAGCAGGGAAGCGGCTGCCCAGCTCCGGAGCTCCACACCATTTGTTTTTCAGAGGGGAATCTCACTCGAGTATAAGCAGAGGGGTTTTTTTTTCAGCACAAAAAATGTGCTGAAAAACTCGGCTTATACTCGAGTATATACGGTATTTCTGCTTTTTCCTTTAAATAAGGAGTGGGGAGGGGATTTATGTCCACCTGGACGTGTGTAAAAAGATTGAAGTACTGACATTGTGTACTCTCATTTTAAGGTTGCCTGTTAGTGATAACATTGTTTACCCTAACTGGTTTAGGTAAAATAATAAATATGTAATCATAGTTTATAAGTTAAAGTGTCTGCAACTTTAAATATAGGGAATGTAATTAAGGGAGTGGTTGTGAAAGCACTTTAAAAGAAGCAAGACGACAGCTTGCTATCTCTCTGGCTTTGATGATCCCTAATTACTGCATGGACTCAAGACTGCGTTACTCGAACGGGAGAGAGACAAAGGACTGATTTGTAAGTGAACTGACATAGGATATTCTACATGGACTTTGCTAACTGAATATCCCTGAATGGACTGACTAAATAATATATGACTAATGGACTGTTATTTTGACTATGCTATAAATGGAATAAACTATATTTTTGATAGCATAAGAGTATCTGTTATTTTTACTGTATGTTAACAAACATACAAACTTATCTCACTCATTTATCTGTGTGCCTATCTGACTAACGCTGCACATTCTGTTTAGCTTGTCTCCTTAACCCTGGTTGGGGAATCCAGGCTTAACATTGCCTATGCCATATCTAAACATAAGATTAAGAATGCCTCCCAGTGATGCTAAGTGAGCTGCAGCTGAATAAGGGAATCTCAGTTTCAGATGCTGAAGGTCCAGATTCCATCCTGACATTTGCAGAAATGTCAACTGATAATGACCACTGACGGAAATGACAAATGCAGGGAAAGAATTGGGCTCTCTCTCTCTCTCTCTCTCAAATTCTGAGAGCTTTACTGCCAATCACTCTAGGCAATATTGAGTCAATTGGGTCAAAAGTCTGAATCAGTATGCAGAAATGTCTTATGTTCTAAGTAATGTGAAAGTTCACCTCACACCCTGAGCTGGATGCACAGAGGTTAGAGCAGAGTTCCGCAATGTTTCTGCAGACTGGTGGGAGGAGAGGGGATGGTTTGCACAAGCGGCCAGCAAGCACGTATGGCTTCATTTGCGTGAGCAGTGTGCACATGTGCCTGCCGCTCATGCAAATGATGCATGCATGTGCCCACTTACCCACTGCTTGCACAAGTAAGGATGTGCATGAACACACTATTGCTGGCTGTTTCCATGGCCAGTTGCAAATCCCTCATGGCCCACTAGTGGGCCTTGGCCCACAGGTTGGGGACTCCTGGATTAAAGGACATAAGCAGAATGTACATCCTAACAAGGAGGGACATGCTAACAGGCTTGATTCCATGAAGTGTCTCATATGTTACCTCTATGTTCCACAGATAAAGAGAATGCCTTATTCTTAAGCTTTCTTAAGAATACTTTCTTTCTATACTGCAAAATTATCCAGCTCATAATATAAGCATTAGGACTGTGTAGCATTTGAGATCAGAAAGATGAAGTGTTTTGGAGCCTACCTAGTTGCACACATTGCCCCTGCCTACAATTTCATAAGCCAAACACTCTTACTTTAAGGAGTTACAGACTGTGGCCATATGCTCCAAAGTATATCTTCACATCTGAAGCACTGGAGAAACAATATCTTGCTGAATAAAATTAAAGACCATTCAATCTAAAACTCAATTCTCCATAGGAATCACCAAATACCTTACATTATGTACATGGCATCTGAACATTTCAATTGGGGCTTATCCTTCAAGATTTTTTTAAACCACATTGTGTTATGCATTCATTACCCAACAAATTGCATATTGCACACTTCGAAGATTCTAAGCATAATCACAACAGATCATTCTATGTTCCTTCATCCGAATAGCCTTTCAGAATTCCACTAACCTATTTTGATCCCATCAAAAAATGGCAGCCCAACATCGCCATTACTAGGCACTTGCTCACTGGATAAGATAGTCTTCAAAGCCTTCTCTGAAGTTTCAAATGCTTAGCTACTCTTACATTCATTCTATGTTCCTTCATCTTTACACTGAAGTGCCTGAGTGATTCAATTGCTTGGTAGCTGGAAGTTTACACATTTGTCCACACCCTGCAGTTTCCCTGCTGGCCCAGGCTTTCTGATTTGAAAATTCCCTATCAGGGTTTCCTTGGGAATTAATTTATTTATCAGTCAAATTTATATGGCACCCATCTCATAGGAAGCGACTCTGGGAGGCAACATTCATCAGATAAAAACAACACATATACAATAATCATTATTTTAAAATATTTTAAAAATCAATATTAAAAATTACATATTATTACAATTAAAAATATACAAACTCCACCTCAACAGTGAAGTCATCTAACCATGTTTTGAGTTACCTGAGACTCCCAGGCCTGGAGATGTCATCAGGTCTTGAGGGATCTCCAGAGCATCAAATGGGATGGAGCTAAACTTATTTATGATCCTTATGGGAAGCTAAGAAGATTATACAATAAAACAAAGATCATTGTCTTTCAGCCTGTTTGGAAATGCTGGAATCTAACACGCAGCATTCAAATCAGTGGTGGGATTCAAAAAAATTTACTACTGATTCTGTGGGCATGGCTTGGTGGGTGTGGCAGGGGAAGGGTACTGTAAAATCTCCAGTCAGAGGTGGTATTGGCCGGGTCTCCAAACTACTCAAAATTTCCACTACTGATTCTCCAGAACTGGTCAGAACCTGCTGAATACCATCTCTGATTCAAATGTTGTCAAAATTGTCACGTTCCTTTATATTTGAGGGGATGGGACTCGTTTCTTGTCTATCAAACTGAAGGGTACTTGAAAAATGCATACTATCAGAGTCATCTCAGAGGAAAATAAATCATAATCCACTTTGAAGAACTTTGAAATTTGTGTAAGATCAGACATATTGCCAATGGAACTGATCACTCTAATCCTATGAAAACTGTTTTTCTTTCCAGTCAAAGAATAAGTCATTAAACTGACTTTTACTTGCATTATTATTATTCCAATGGGTAACTAAAGAGGGGAAGGAAACAAGCTAATTTAAATTAACCTTAAAATATCATTTTTGTTAAGATACCATAACTTCAATATATTGTAACCACTTAATTAAGCAATTATTTTGATACATGTGGATCAGTTAATGAGCTTAAAATTGCCCTTGAATCGCTGATCCTATGAACTGACGTTCCACTGTATAATGAAAAAAGTATTATTTTTGGACAGGGATTGTCTCCTTTTAGTAGCACCTGAGGGTATAAGTATCCCTTTCCTGGCCATTTTGTAAACAATGGTTGTAACAAGAACCCAACAAAGTTTACATTTAATTCCCCTGGTCCTCTAAACTCAGAAAAAAAGTAACCATTCTCAAATGGGCTTCCAGTATTTTTTTTCACTTTCAAACAGCAGTTTCCTTTGCGTGCCTTGGCAGAGTTTTTCATTTAAGCCTCTGCATGATACTTTGACTCAAAGGAGAATAAATCAGTTGAGAAACTATTAGGTATATTGAAAAAAAAAAACCACATGGGCAAATATGCATTTCCTTTCTATGTGACTTATGGAAAGTAAAACAGTGAATAAAATGGAATAAATTAACAAGTTCCTCTCACCTGCGCTGAGGAAATTTCTTCTGACAACATCCATGCAGATGTAATAAACGGTTGCTTTTTTTTGCTGGATAACAGTTCAGGAAGTTGAGTGTAATCACTTAGCAATAACAGGTTGCCAATGCTATTGTTGGAGCAATTTTGCCATCTCTTCTTTAGAGCACACAACGAAACGATCCTTAAATCCTATCAAAAGATATAGAACACCATAGTTTCACCAAACTGGGCCCTGCTTGTATTAATATTTAATGGTGTAATAAAACCAAAGCTGTTAACAGAGACTTAAATAATGGCATCAATGTTAGCTTCCCTGAATATTATACAGTATGGTAAAATATTGAGTCAGTGTAATCAAATTGGCATTTCAGAGCCCACTGACATAATAATCAGAACAAGCAAAGGTATAATGTTGTAACCTTTACATATTATTTCATTCTATTTTAGAAAAAAACAACTTGGAACAATTGTGCTAGTCATTGAACAATTTCATACACCAGCACATACTCACAGGACATGCACCTAAATCAGGGTTGTCAAACATAGTCTGCAGGCTGGATGTGTCATATGCTGGTTGTGTCACATGCCTATGCCCAGTTTAGCAAGGGGGAAAAAAGTCCTGTTTTGGGGTGGGTTTTTTTGAAAATTTGTTTTATTTTTATGGCAAACAAAACAACAAACAAACCCTTTCTTCAATTATACAGTGTGTTGGTTTGGAACATATGTTGTGTGAACAATATTTATAAACTTTACCTCTTAAATGTACATTCATATTATATTCTAATCAACATTCTATATCATATTGTATCATTATTATACTTTCATTAAAGTTTTAATTTCAATTCCAGGCTATCTTTAAAAGCAAATCTTGACTCTTACTAAATTATATTCATCGTATAACTTATTCAGAAATCATCAATTATAATATATCATTACTGTTACAATATACTTCAATTTCTTACTCTTCTATCTAGCCATTCATAAAATAAATCCCAGATCTTGTAATACTTTTCTTGTAATACCATTTTTTCTTGCTCTCTAATTGTTAATGTTAATCTACTAATTTCTGCACATTCCATTATTTTCTTAATCATTTCCTCCTCCGTTGGAATTTTCTCATTTTTCCAATTTTGAGCAAATACAATTCTAGCTGCTATTATTATATTAATAATCAAATATGTTATTTCTTTACTATAACCTTCAGGCAAAATCCCCAATAAAAATATATCTGGTTTTAAATCTATATGTTGTTTTATTGTTTTTTCCAACTATGTGTGTATTTTAGTCCAGTATCTTTTAGCTTCTGCACATGTCCACCACATATGGTAATATGATCCAGGAGTCCTGATACGTCATGTGACACTGCCGTGACGATGTAAATTTGACACCCCTGATCTAAATCAACAGAAATACAGTAGAATGCTGGATAAACATGGCATTTTATAAATGTGTGCAAATAATAGTGTACAGACTCCTTGCTACCACTGATGATATTACCTAGTTTGGGTAATGAAACATCTGCAAGAAAACAACCAAGCTCAAAGACCCTTAAATACAGTATTTTTCCTCTTTCAACTATGAATTGCTTTTGCTTTTCCTGGTGGAAATGTGATATTAATTTATAAATAGACATTTTAGCATATTTAGTAATAAACTAAAAATACTAAATTACTACATTCTTGCCCAGCCCAATGAGAGGCAGAATTTGGAATATATATATGTAACCCCCCCAACCAATCAGAACACAGCCAAACCCCAACCAATCAGAACACACCTCCACCCAATCAGAACACAGCCAAGCCCCCACCCAATCAAGTCACACCCCCACTAGCAGTTAAAAGGAAGCAGCAGCTGCAAGCTCACATCACTTTGAGAAGCACAGAGCTGAAGACACAAGTCTGAAGATGATGAATGAGACTTCATCGAAACATTGCCTAGATACTTCCAATCTTACGCGGGAGAAAACCCGAATAACCAAAGATCCATATATATACATATACATATACATATACATATACATATACATATACATATACATATACATATACATATACATATACATATACATATACATACATACATACATACATACACACACACAACACACACACACACACATATATATATATATATATGTGTGTGTGTGTGTGTGTGTGTGTTTTCTTAAGTTTTCGCGGGTACTTACATGTCTGGCATTCAGCTTTGTTCGGGTATTTTCCCACGTCATAATAGTGGTGCTTTTAAAGTTATAGCAACGTTTCAGCAGAATCTCATCTGCCATCATCAGGCTTCTGTATGGTGTTTGTCTGACCATAAATATATATGGATCTTTGGTTATATATATATATTCAGATGTGCAGGCTTCAATTTCTACAGCCCTCAGTACTGGCCTTGCTGGCTGGAGAATTCTGAAAGATGATGGCCACACCTCTGGAGGTTGGCTGAGGTTGGGAAACTGAGGTATTATTGTCATTAGCTTAAAAACAGGAACAAAAAGAATCTTGGTTCAATGAAGACCAAATTATATAAAAAGGAGGTGTTTGAATACATGGCCTAGGCTCATGGTGGATATGCATGTGACAATCTGTAGTTGTGGGAAGGAACAGAGAGTGGACCTAGCATCTCTGCTGATGAATTTGCCCATCCCTGTCATAAATCCATCTGTCCACTGATTCCTTCCTTTACACCTGGAAGATGATACTTGCCAAGATCACTAATGCTGGAGAAGATGAATAACTAGTGCAGGGGTGTCAAACCCGCATCGTCACAGTGTCGTCATTTTATGTATCATGACTTTTCCCTCCTCAGCTAAATTGGGTGTGGGCATGGCCAGCGTGTGACGCATCCAGCCTGCAGGCCATGAGTTTGATGCACCAACCACCTGAAGGAGAAGCAAATTGTGGCAAAATTCACACTGTCAAAATTTGCTCATGCTTGGTTTCAAACATAGTTTGTAGATTAAATTATAAATGATACTGTAATATTATATTATGTTAAATTATACACCATGGCTTACATATTACAACAGCTAATGTACACAAACCATTAAGATGAACCACAGTAGTGCAATATTTGAAATTTGCTGAATATGAAGAAAGAGAAAGAATTTTGGTCTGTTGTATATGGAAATTTATTTCCTTTCTCTATTCCTCCTTTGCTTTACGGTAGACACTTCCAAATTGTGTACTTTATCACTGTTAATTCAGATAGCTGACAGTAGTGCAGGAAAAGGGTTTTATCATTTATAACTCTCCCATGAGAAATTACTGCTGGAAGATTTTATAAATATACACAGTACACGGGATAAACATAAACACACACACACACACACACACGCACGCACACATATATATGTATGTTTTCATAGATTTTCACAGATACGGGTATGTAGGTCTAGGTGTGTTCGGGTCTTTTCCCGTGTAAGATTAAGAGTATCTTGGCGACGTTTTGGTGAGGTCCCACTCGCCATCCTCAGGCTGGTGCTTTCGGCTTCGTGCCAGTGCAAGCAGTGTGTAATCGGAGCTGCCGTCTCTCTATATATACTGGGGGGGGGGGGCTGATGTGCTGGGCTGGTTGATTGGTTGATGGAGTTGATGTTGGTATAATGGGCTGTGTGATAGCCTTGTGAGTTTTGTTGTGGAGATATCCTGGAACTTGTGCTGTAATCTCCTGGGTCATTTGTTTTGTAGTGATCTTTTTTCCATTAGCCTCTCGTGTTTTAATGGCTTGGGTAATGGGTTGTGTAATGGGCTTGTGAGTTCTTTTGTTGTGGTAACCTGGGTCCTGCATTGTAATTTCCTGGGTCGTTGTGTTTTGATCTCTTTTCCATTAGCCTCCTGTGTAGTAATGGCTTGGGTAATGGGTTGTGTGATGACCTTGTGTGATTTATTGCTGTGGTATCCTTGGTCTTGTGCTGTGATATCCTGGGTCATTTGCTGTATTGCAACTTCTTGAGTTTTTGTGGTGTAATTTCCTGAGTTTTTTGATGTGATGTCCTGAGTGGGTGGCTGTGATGTAGCATTTAGACATGGGGCCAGGGCCATCTGAGAGTTATGTGCCAACTTTGGAGCTTTCAGAATCTGACATCAACGAGGCAGAGAAACAGGGGGAGTCTGTTCCCAGTGTGTGCTTGTGCAGAGCTGCCAGAAGGCACGAACAGTTAAGACAAAAGGGGTGACTCATGAGTAAGACTTGGAAATGATTGACCCCTCTCATAAGACATAAAGGAGGAGCAAAGGGAAATGAGCCTTTGCAGGAAGCAACTTTGTTCATTCTGGTCAGTTTAAAATCTGAAGCTCCATGTTGACTTTGTGCTCCATTTGGTCTTGTACAGCTAATTAGCAATTTAGTCATTGGCAGCATCTCAAAGGAGGTAAAGGTAGGTGTTTATCAGCCTTATCCCGGAAGACTGGCAGACTTCTGTTGGACTATTCATAAACTGTTTTGGTTTCATTACAGGCTGTGAATGCATATAATTCACAGCCGTTGAAATTTTTAAAAAAGGTTTTTGGAAACAGTGTGTGATTGTTACTGTCTCAGGAAGCCTTGGTCAGAACACTGTCTCAAGCCACGTAGTTTTGGGGATTGAAAGCATATGATACCGTTCCATGGCAGGGTTAGGGTGGACCACTAACAGTTAACTTCTTTTGACAAGAACGTGTTAAGAGATTCTTCTGTAAGGAAATAAAAGCCTGAGAAATAAGTGCATTTTGACGACTATGTATGCATTACATTGTGATAAAAAGAAATAATCTATGTTATTCACAGCAGTTAAACAGCAAGCTCACTCTATTCACATTCTTCAAAAAAAAAACCCACTCCGTGCAAAACGAAATAGATAGAAACAGACATGTTTCAGAAAGAAAAGGGTTTTTTGGGGGAGAAGGGGAGCATAAGAGTGGTGATAATGAAAGAGGAAGCCGAAAAATAACAACTGGAGACAGAACAGTCAGACAAATAGACTGATAATTAAATACTGGAAATGATAAAACAGAATGGATTTGGAGAAAGTGTTAAGTACTTGGACATGGGTCGGAGTAAATGGAGACAGCCTCTGAATAGTGACTTTCAGCTCTTTATTAGCATAGTGACTTCTCTAAACAACAACAGTGAACTCTGCCTTATATATGTATATATATATATACAAGGCAACCCTTGTAAGAATTGTCCAATAGTGAGCTATGAACGCTAGCTCTTTTAACCAATAAGAATCCTCTGTTAAGGGCCAATCGGATTCCTCAGAACTAACCAATTCGATCTGGCCGCCTAACAGCCAATCAGAAGTGCAGGACCAGAACCCTGCACTTTTTCTTAAGCTCATACTTTATTAACTATGGTACATACACAACACCCCTTCCCCCTGGCTTCTTAATTACGGTGTAGTTATATAGTTCTTTAAATAGGACGGTTGTCTTTTAAGTCTTTCGGATTTTCGTTGGACTGGTTGGTTGCAATCCTGTTGAGGTAGATTGTTATTTGGCAGTGGATCTGCTATTTGCTCAGGTGCAATTTCTTGCGGTGCAAACGATTCTCCTTCCTGCTCCATTTCCTGAGTATCACTTAGTTCGTCGCTCCCTTCGAGTAGGTTCCCTGGAACGTCATCTTCTTCTGTTCCTCCCCCCCCCTCGGTTTGGTCATGGGGGAGTTGTTGACTGGCCGTTGTGAGTCGTGACCATAATTGGTCGATATACCGTTTCCACAGTCTATTGTCACAGCATTTCACTACATAGGATTTGGGGCCGGTCACTCGTACTACTGTAGCTTCTATCCATAACGGATCACCCGATAAGTTTCGTGCGTAAACGAGGTCTCCTACCTGGAAGGTGCGACAGCGGCCACTGGATCCTATTGGCTTTTCCGGTTCGTAAGCAGGGTGCAACCGGTCGAGGTGGGAGTGGAGTCTTCGTCCCATCAGTAGTTCGGCGGGAGTTCTGCCGGTGACGCTATGTGGAGTTATGTGTTGAAAAAAGAGAATTTGGTTGACCTTGTCATCGATATTGTCATAGTCCACTTTTTGCAAAGTCTTTTTAACAAATTGGACCATGCGTTCCACTCGGCCATTGGTCGCAGGGTGCACAGGCGAGGTGAGCGCATGGCGGATGCCGCGGTCAGCGAGGTACTGCTCAAACATTAGTGCTGTAAACTGTGGCCCGTTATCGGACACCAGGACGTCAGGTAATCCATGGGTTGCAAAGAGTCTGTTTAGGATCTTGATCACTGCCTCGGAAGTTGAAGGCATCATACGATGAATTTCTAACCAATTGGAGTATGCGTCGACTGTCAGCAGGAAGGTATAGCCCTTGGTTGGCCCCGCGAAATCAAGGTGGATTCTGGACCAGGGTCCACGTGGCGTCTCCCATTCAGTAGGCATGGCTTTTGGTGGGGCGTTGCTGACTTGTTGGCAATTGGCACATGCTTTGACCCACTGTTCGATTTGCTGGTCCATGCCCGGCCACCATGCGTAGCTTCATGCAAGCGCTTTCATCCGCACGATGCTGGGGTGGCCCTCGTGCAGAACTCGTAGCAGCGTCTTCTGGAGTCGTTCTGGGACAACGACTCTATCGCCCCAGATGATACAGCCTTTTTGGGAAAAAAGTTCAGTCTGTCGAGATTTAAATGGTGCGAAGTCATCTGGTACTTGGTCCAATGGCCATCCGCGTTCTACCCAGCCTAGGACTCGAGCTAAGGTGTGGTCTCGTTTGGTTTCTCTCACGATGTCTCGGGCAGTCATAGGCGGCGAGTTGAGTGTTTCGATTTGCAACATAGTTGCCGTTGGTGCCGGATCGTCGAGAGTCTCTGGAAGCGGTGTTCGGCTTAATGCATCGGCGTGGGGAATGGCTTTCCCCGGGCAATATTGCAGGCGATAAGTTTTAGCAGCTAGGAATTCTGACCATCGGGTCATTCTAGGGGATAATATGTAGGGGGTTGGCTTGTCCCCGGCTATTATCCCTAGCAAAGGTTTGTGGTCAGTTATAATGGTAAATATCCTTCCATACACATATTCATGAAATTTCTTTACAGCTGAAACGATTGCGAGAGCTTCTTTATCAATTTGTCCATAGTTCCTCTCTGCTTGTGAAAGAGTCTTCAAAAAGTATGCAACAGGGGCTTCGTTCCCATTAGGCAGTACATGGCTCAAAATGCTGCCCACCCCAAAAGGCGATGCATCGCAGGTTATAACTGACGGCAAAGTCTCGTTAAACTGCATAAGTACAGAGTCAGATATGAGCAGTTTTTTAACATTCCGAAACGCTTGTTCTTCCTGGTAACCCCACACCCACAATGCTTTTTTATCTAATAATCGGTGCAACGGTTCAGCGACAGTTGCTTTGTGCGGTAAAAACACATTATAGAAATTAATGAGGCCTAAGAACGCCTGGAGATCAGCCTTGTTGCGTGGCCTGGGAGCGTTTTTGATCGCTTTTAATTTACTCTCGGTAGGATGAATGCCCTGGCTATCAATTCGGTATCCTAGAAACTCAACATTGTCAGTATATAAGTGACATTTATTTTTTTTCACCTTAAGTCCAGCCTCTTGAAATTTTTTAAGAACGCATTTCAAACGATCTTGCAATATTTTTTTGGTAAGGGCTGCAATTAGTACGTCATCAAAATAAGGAACCACGCCCTTGATTCCTTGTAATAACCTTTCCATGAGGCTCTGGAAGATCCCCGGGGCTACACTAACTCCAAATTGCAATCAGGTACATTTAAAGGCACCTCTGTGCATTACAATTGTTTGGGCTTGGGCCATTTTTTCATCCACTGGTAGTTGTTGATAAGGTTGAGCTAAATCTAATTTAGTGAAAACCTTTCCACCCCCCAAGTAATGGAGGAGGTGCTGCACCACCAGAACTGGATACGCATTCTGCTATAGGGCGTGGTTTAAAGTGGCCCGGTAGTCCCCACAAATTCGAATTGACCCGTCTGGCTTAATGGGTGTTACAATAGGGGTTTCCCATAGAGAGTGATCGATGGGCTTCAACACCCCTTGAGCAATTAGTTTGTCGAGTTGTTCATCGATCTTTGCTTTAAGAGCAAATGGAACTCGACGGGGCTTCAAGCGAATGGGGGCTACCTTTTGATCTAAACTAAATGAGACTGTGGTCCCCTTATACTCGCCTAAGCTGTCCGCGAAGACGTCGCTGAACTTAGAGATAAGGTCTTCCTCCCACTTACAACCACCAACTCGGTTCACGCCGGCCACTTCAATGCCGAGTGGCACGAACCATTGGAGGCCCAATAGACTAGGCCTATTTCTATCGATGATCGTTAGAGGTAAGTGCACTGTATGCTTCTTGAAGGAGACTCGGACTCGGCAGGACCCGACAACGGGGATTCGATTTCCTTGGTAGTCCTTGAGGATGAGGCGTTGAAATTGGAGGTCTTGGCGTTGAATTGTGGGGATGAGCTGCTTGAGTGTCTTCCAAGACACCATCGAGAGGGACGATCCCGAGTCGATCTCCATGTGGCAAGGCTGGTTCTCGATGGCTACCGTGATTCGGATTTTCTTAGTGTCCAAAACTGAGACGTGACCTATAGTGATAGTATGGTGAGCCTCTTCTTTTTGCAAAGCTCGATTTCTGTAGGAGTGGTTTACTGGCTCTCGCCTTACAGGACGGTTTCCTGTCGATTGGCGATAGTTGGCCCCTTTTGAGGCCTGGCTGGGTCCTGGTAAGCTGCGGCAGACCCGGCCGATGTGGCCTCGTTTCCTGTATTCATGGCAGAGTGCGTCGCAGAATTTGCATTCGGCCCTGGCATGGTTTGCTCCACAGCCAGCGTAAGGGTGTAAGGACTTCGGGTGAGGGTCCCAGTCAGACCGCAGTCGATGGACCCCTTCTTCATCGTGTCTGACGATGAAGAGAGATCCTCGTGGTGCGTTGTCGAAAGCTGCCCTTCTGAGTTGGGTAAGATTTCGCTGGTCGGTGGTGTTGCCGGAGTGCGACTTCACCGTAATTGTGCAGCTGACTTTTTAGTCGCCTCCGTAGCCGTGGCTTCGGCGATGGCGTCAGCAAGGCTGATGTCTCCTTTCGCCATCAGCTTGCTTTGCACGCCTGGTGCATCTAATCCCAGAATTACTCGATCTCTTAGTGCCTCTTCTAAATGTGCGAACCCGCAGAGACCCCCTAAATTTCAGAGGTCCGCCACGAAATCAGCCACGCTCTCCCCTTTTCGTTGGTTTCTCTGATAAAACTCGTGGTGTCTCACGAGTGTAGGCACGGTTGGCATGTAATGGTCTCTCAGGATGGGTTCGAGGTTGTCCCAGCTCATGGCTTTCACTTCTCGAGGTTTGGCGAGTGCTTTAGCCATCTTAAATACAGCTGGGCCACAATGCATCAGGAACAGTGTCCGCTTCTTTGCTGGTGTGGCGTCCTTCAAGTTATTCGTCTCGAGAAACATTTGGAAGCGATCCATGTAGGATTCCCAATCCTTTTGGTTTGGATCGAACGGAGCGGGTGGTACGATGCCGCCGGACATGGTTCCGTTGTTGGTGTCATCTATCACGTGCTCGGTATTGCTTCCTGGCTTCTTCGGTTCAGACGTCTCCACATCCCACCTTCGTCGCCAGTGTTAAGTACTTGGACATGGGTCGGAGTAAATGGAGACAGCCTCTGAATAGTGACTTTCAGCTCTTTATTAGCATAGTGACTTCTCTAAACAACAACAGTGAACTCTGCCTTATATAGGCAACTCTTGTAAGAATTGTCCAATAGTGAGCTATGAACGCTAGCTCTTTTAACCAATAAGAATCCTCTGTTAAGGGCCAATCGGATTCCTCAGAACTAACCAATCCGATCTGGCCACCTAACAGCCAATCAGAAGTGCAGAGCCAGAACCCTGCACTTTACCTCAAGCTCATACGTTATTAACTATGGTCCATACACAACAGAAAGCATCCTATCAGAACTAGATGTAATGAGTCACAGAATATATATTTCTTTCTCTGTGTTAGATAATACAGGTAAATTGTAGAATGTGCTTTGTAAGGGTTCATAGCACCCTAAATGAGATGTTATTTTCCCATAAGAATCACCTGGCAAGGAAGGAAATAAAGGAAGAAATAGACATCGTAAAACTGGAAGGTATCAATCAGGCCTCTGAGTCCAACCCTGCACTCAGGCAGGATTCTATCTTACAGTCTATCTACACTGCCTGGTTACCTGGTGACATCACTCCACCTTCCTGTGCCCAGGTGTGAGAATGTCCTTGGTTCCCAAGAGAAAGTATTTTGTTTCGGCTACAAAATCCCAGCTATCTAAAATCTCCTCTCTCTATCTCTCAGCTCCAGTGTGGCAACACAGAAGCATCCAAGATGGCTTTGGTCAGGTCAGCTTCAAGGTTGACCCACGAGAGATGATTCTTCAACAGAGGTGGTATTCAGCACGTTCTGACTTGTTCTAGAGAACCGGTAGCAGAAATTTTGAGTAGTTCAGAGAACTGGCAAATGGCATCTCTGACTGGAGATTTTACAGTATCCTTCCCTTGCCATGCCCATAGAACCGGTAGTAAAAAAAAAAAAAAAAAAAAATTGAACCCCACCATTGCTCTTCAACCTCAGACTGAACCCTTCAAAACAAATAAAAGGTCTCTCTCACACACACACACTTTTTCCTCAATAACTGTTTCTGATAACTGCTCATACTATGGCTGAAAGTCTTCTTTTTTAAAAAAAAACAAATTTTGAAACAAATTTTATTAATTTTAAAGACAAACAAACCATCATTAACTATTGAATACATAAACCCTCTTTCCATTATAAATTTTACAAGTCGAATAAGACATTATTTTATACAACATAGTTCTGTTTTACACCATTTCCATATGAATATATAAATAGCAAATTTCTCATTATTTCTCTTTACTCTTATTCAATTTCATTATTATTGTTATTATTTCCTATATTTATCCAATTTATAAGCGTCATCTATATTTCTCTCTGACTAGGTTACCATTATTCTCATCCAACATTCCTCCAAGGTTTTATTAATTCTCAAACAAACATGAACACACAAAATACACAATAATAAACTTCTTTTAAGAAAGTAGTTTGGCCCCAGATTACCTCTCTTTATATGGACTTCAATTAGCTTCGTGCTCATCTTATATACCATTACCTATTTTATTTACCATTCTATATCTTCTATATAACTTCTCCCCACTTTTCACCCTTCTTAATTCTATTTTATTTAATTCATTTTAATTTAAATCATTGTGTTTGTATCTTTTGTCCATTCTTTCCAAATTATCCATTTATCTCATTTCCTACAAAAACAAAAGATTTCTCCTGAAATCACTGATCAGAGTATGATCCCTTTCTATCCTCCCCCAAATTAATATTTAGAATAACGCCCATTATCCAGTCTGATTCTGCTTAGTACATTCTACCAGCTAACTTTTAAAAAGAGGAAAAAATAATAAATCCAAAATGTTTAATATAGTTAAATCTTGTAACATTCCAATTATCTATTTCAAAAACAAACGCTACAATAGTAAGTTTATAGTAACATCAATACAACAATCAATTAAACTCTTCAATTAAACTCAATATTTTAAACATTCCTTTTAATATTTTGTTGAATTTTAAAGTCTATCATTACTAAACATTTCAATATTTTAATCTTTTATTAACTCTTATAACATTCTAGTTTTCTATTTCTAATACAAATACTACAATACCATCTTATGTACCTTGCAGAATCTTCTTTTTAAAAGAAATTATACATTACCCTTTATCCCTAAAAAAAAATTCCTTTTTTCCCATCTTGTTTCATGCCTTTGTGGCTTTTCCCCCCCTTTTTCCTTTCTTTCTTATTCCACCTGGCCTTTTTACCCCCCCCCTTCCGCCTTTTTAGCTTCCCCTCTCTGCTGTATTCCTTTTTTCTTTTGTTTACTAACATTGTGTTGATTTTGCATCTTATTTTTCCCTTTCTTGGGTGTTTTTTTAAGTCTTAAGTCCTTCATTTTCCTTCCTCTCTTTCTCCTTTCTTTCTTAATTAAGTTTTGAGATTCGTTGAAGATGGCGTCTTCTTCTTCTTCTTCTTCTTCTTCTTCTTCTTCTTCTTCTTCTTCTTCTTCTTCTTCTTCTTTCTTCTTCTTCTTCTTCTTCTTCTTCTTCTTCTTCTTCTTCTTCTTCTTCTTCTTCTTCTTCTTCTTCTTCTTCTTCTTCTTCTTCTTCTGTTTCCTCCATCTGTTGTTGTGTTTGCTGATAAATAGCAAGCGCCATTTCTAAAAAAAGGAAGGCTTCTTTCACAGCATCCTTGCCTTCTTTTTTTATTTTTCCATATTCCTTTCCAAGTTCATCAACAGGTAAAGCCATTGTAAATCTTTTCTTTATTCTTCTTCTTAAAACAACCAAGATGTTTCAAAAGTTAGAACAGTTCCCCAAAGTCCCAGAGACATCAATCAGTCCAAACAAGCACAAAGTTCTCACTTTCTCTTCCTGGGGTAATATCAATAGAAGGGAAAAGAAAAAAAGCCCAATCTATATTTTAAAGCCTTATTTCAATTAATTTCTAGTCTCAAAATCTTCAAGGTATCTCCTCCAGCAAGATCTTAATATTTTCTTTTTTTTTTTTTTTGTCCTTTCCCTTCCCACTTATAACAAGAAGCCAAGTTTTTACCTTTTATAAAAAGACAGGTTTCTCAATGGCCATTTGTTGATTCCATAGGGAAGGAGAGTAAACTTTCCTTTTCAGCACCTCAAATTTGCCGCTTGAGATTCTCCTTTGGAAACAAAGTATCATTCAAAAATAGTCATGGTTTTCAGGATGTTAGGCGTCTCTTAAAGTCCTGGATCAGCCAAAAAACTTTCTCTTGTAAACTTTCTCCCCTCTTCCTCCTGCTCAGTCTTAGCTGCCGGCTTCTTTGTGGCGGCCATTACGGACCGCCGCTCCACCACCTTGAGAAAAGGGGGTTTGCCAGCTGGGGAGGGGGTCTGCAACACCCCCAAACCCCTCTCCGGCTCCTCCCTGTCTTCGGCTGCCTCTGCGGGGCAGCCTTAGCCTCCAGACCCGCCAGGATCGGAGGCACCAAGACGGCTAGCGCTGCAGGGATCGCGCAGGATCACGAATCCCTGCCGCTGCCGAAGCCGACAAACTGGAAGTTTCTCTATGGCTAAAAGTCTTCTTAACGCTCAACTAGAATTTGCCTTTTTGTAACTAAAAAATTGATTCTATGTCAGACTCTCAGAAGCAATGGTTATTAGATCTTGGCCTCCTTCAGTGTAGCAGCTTTTTAATTATTTGCAAAGCCTACCTGTACATCCCCTACTCCTTTTTTTGAAAGATGAACACATCCAGTTCCCTCCATGTCTCCTTGGAAGATTATTTTCCAGTACCCTTGATAACTTTTACTGCCCTTCTTTGCGCATGGCCTAGTTTCATCATATTAAAAGTTTCAGAAATCCCACAAAACAATTCTTCAATCTCTTCTCTTTGCCAAAATCTGGAGAAGGGCTGCTAAGAGACTCATTAATCTATTAATTTATATGATTAAATATTAACATCTTAATTTTTAAAAAAGCCAAGCATTTAAAAAAAATGCTTGACTTTTTCAATCACTTCAATAGCCCTGGGCTGAAGAAATGTAACTAGTAGAGTCATCTTGCATTGGGCAAGAAGCAAGTATGTGAAATAAAACAAAATCACATTTCAGCTCTTTTCCATGTTCCCCAAGGCCTTGACAAATTATGGAAATCTTTATGCAAAGCAAATTAAATGGCAGTTTAACTCTCACAAGTAGGTGTGTTTGTGACAATATGAATGATTACTGTTTACATCTCATTTATTTCTGGAAGGGAACTTACAAAATGATATAATTAGTTCTAAGCAGAGGTATGATTTATCTCTAGTGTACATTTATTAAGAAGAAACTACTTTTTCCCTTAGATATTCTTGTAGTATTAACTTAACATTAATGTAAAACAAAATATATTATCAACGCATAAACATGAAGAAAAATATTTATCTCATAATTTTGGATGACTGATCAGTAAGATTGTCTTACAAAATCTTTCTGAGATATTTGTTTCATACTGTATATTGTCACAGCAGCCTAGTACATACTAAAAACCTGGGTAAAACATAATGTCTGGTCCCTGCTGACTATATTTCAGTACTTCGGGTTTGTTTATTATAGCTTTCTTCACCCTGGTGTGCTAGGCAGGAATTATGTGGATATAGTTGCAACAAATCTGAAGGTCATAGATTGCAGAACTGTCGGTTATGATATACTTGTACAAATAGAGCAATTATGGGGAATATATGTATCTGCCCTATTCTGCATCATTATACTTCCCAATTAAAAGGACAAGCCTGCTTGCTCAAGTCAAGAGTCATTCTTGGTGTTAGAATCCAGATAATTTTCTTGGTAGCTTTGTAGAACTGATTTGCCCTTGGCTTCTTCAACATCACAGGCTCGTCTACTACCTTGGACTTCCCAAGCCACTCCTTATCAAGTATTAAACAGGACTAACTTCTTGAAAACCAGTCATGTTTGGCCTAATATATTGTACAATAAAGTATATATTCAGGACTATTCTTTCACCAGGGATGTGCTGAATAAAACATAGATGTAATAGCAATAGCACTTAAACTTATACAGTATATCACTTCACAGTGTTTTACAGCTCTCTCTAAGCGGTTTACAGAATCAGCAAATTGCCCCCAACAATCTGGCTCCTCTACTTCGGAAGGATGGAAGGCTGACTCGACCTTGAGCCGGTCAGAATTGAACTCCAGGCTATGGGCAGAGTTAGACTGCAATATTGTACTGCAACCACTGCACCACAGATATTATGATCTTCGAATGCATACTCCCCTAATCTTTACAACCCATATATCTATTGAGGCCTATTTTTTCATTTCTAAATTAGAGACAAATTGCAGGAAGAAGCATCTCCAGAAATGTATCGCCATTAGGCAGCTTCAAACACTGCAGCACAATTTTAAATATCAAGTGTTTCTTGTTATAATAAACAGCATTACTGCTTGAACTGAAGCCTGTAGATGAAAGTCATGCAATTTTTTCCAATTCTCTAAAGGAAACCTAAGCATCTCTCTATAGGTAAAGTACATGTTTCATAACTATGTCAAAGGCAATCTTCTGAAACTGGCTGGAGAAGTCTAGCAAGGATTGTGTGAGTCATACTTGCTGCCCTGTACCTTCTTCCCAGGTAAAAGGGTTTGTTGCTGAAATTGGGAAAGACAGGAAGTGTAGCAGCCAGGGCATGAATCTAGTGCATTTAAAGAGCAATTGAATCTCATTCAAAATGGGAAAAAATTCTCATAAGTAGCATTTCCCCCCAATTCTTCCCTTTGTAGATCCCATTATAACCTAATATTTCTAAAGTTACTAATTTTTAAATTGTATACACTGAGAATATGTTGTTCTTCTCAGATACCACCAAGAACCTTCCTGTAATTTTTGCTCAATATCTTCTTGCTTGCTTTTGTTTTATAATCCTCATTGCCCAGTCGTAACCATAATGCTCTTCACTTTCAGGCTAAACACAGCCATTTTATAACCATCTTGGGAAAGATCCAGAGCTATGTAGTTCTGTGGGCAGATTTCACTGCAATAAAGAGAGATTGTACGCAGATGCTTATAATGAGAGATTTAGTTGAAAAACCTTGCCAACAATGCAAGACTGGAAAACCAAAATGGGAGAATATACAGTAACAGAGAAATTGACTGTATATAAATTCAAACCAAATTCAAGAAGGAATGGCTCCCTTACTTACAAGGCCAGCTAAGATATTAGAATATGGCACTTGAAGAACATACATTTATTAAAAGAAACAAACCAAAAATACTCAGATGTAAACAACAACTGTAAAAGTTTAAAGCAAAGGGTAAATATTTAAGTGGCAGTGTTTGGTGGGGAAATGAAAGAACAGGGGAGTGTACTATTGAATGCTCCTTTTTTAAAATGCATTTTTATTGCACTATATTTTACTTCTTGCATCTCTATTTTTGACCTGCTTTTGTGCCATGCTTATAGAATAATAAATAAGAGCCTAACTCAGGTGCTGACCTTTAGTTGAGAAGATTGTTGTGCACAGGCTTTTAGCAATAAATCAGCTTAATTGAACCTTCACACGTGGACCAGATCTTTGTTCGGGTATTTTCCCACGTCATAGTAGTGGTGCTTTTAAAGTTGTAGCAACGTTTCAGCAGAATCTCATCTGCCATCATCAGGCTTCTGTATAGTGTTCGTCTGTGAGTTAGACTTTTACAGTTGTTTCAGATTTAAATTTGGAAGCAGCCTATTGCTGTGACAAAATGGTTTTTTCTTCATCCTGATTGGTTGAGAGTCTTGGTCTGTGTTTATTGGTCTTGGAGTTTGCTGTGTTCTGCTTCTAATATCTTCTGTCTGTTTTTTTGGCTCTTTTTGTATCTTGATTGGCTGGCAACATTGTGTTATTTTATTGGAGGCCTTTAGTGCAGCTTGGCTTCAGGTAAATGGACGGCTATCATTAGTTAGGAAGCTGGGTTTCATCTGGGTGCCTGGTTGGGGTGTGTTTGAGCTGGAGGTATCAGGGGGGATCTGTTTGTGCCCAGGTGTTTGCCTGGTTTGTGGTGTGAAGATTTTTTTGTTTGTGAGTGCAGGCTTCCAAATGATTGACAGCCTGGTGGAATCATCTCTTCTGTTCATGCTTTCTGGTCTTTTTTCAATCTCTATGGCTTCTCTGATGATTCTGTGGCTGGGATTTTCTATAGTGGCTAGGGTTTTGGTGCCATTGAAGTTGATGTTATGACCTGTGGCTTCCATGTGTTGGACTAGTGAGGAAGTGTGTTCCAGCTTTTTGATTGCATTTTTGTGTTCATCCAGACGGGTGCTTATTCTTCTATTGGTCTGTCCAATGTATGTGGCCGAGCATGATGCACAGGGGACTTTGTATATGCCTTGGTTTTCCAGGTCAATTTTGTCTTTGGGGTTCCTGAGGATGGCTGCTATTTTTCTGTCTGTTTTGAAGGCAGTCTTGATGTGGTGTCTGTATAGTATCTTACTAATTTTGTCTGTAGTGCCTCTTATGTAGGGCAGGACAGCTGTTCCATGGGTCTGCTCATCTTCTGGGTCTCTATTATGTCTCAGTGTGTTTTTGTGGATCAAGTTGGTGATTTTGCTTTTGTGGAAGCCGTTGGCTGTCAATATTTTAGTCAGGGTGCATAGTTCAGTCTTAATGTGTGTCTTGTCTGCCAGGCGTTTGGTTCTAGTAATTAGTGTTTTAGCCACAGAGTTTATCTGTGCTGGGGGGGGGGGGATTGGGCGTTGAGGTAGCGGTTGGTGTGTGTTTTCTTCTGGTATATGGTGTGTCCTAGTGTGCCATCTCTTTTTTGTGGATTAGTACATCTAGGAATGGTAGTTGTTTGTTTGTTTCTGTTTCCATGGTGAACTTGATTTTGGGGTGTGCGCTGTTTATATATATATATATATATATATATATATATATATATATATATATATATATATATATATATATATATACACATATGTGTGTGTGTGTGTGTGTGTGTGTATACACTGCTCAAAAAAATAAAGAGAACACTTAAACAACACAATGTAACTCCAAATCAATCACACTTCAGTGAAATCAAACTATCCACTTAGGTAGCAACACTGATTGACAATCAAGTTCACATGCTGTTGTGCAAATGGAATAGGCATCAGGTGGAAAGCATAGGCAGTTAGCAAGACATCCCTAATAAAGGAGTGGTTCTGCAGATGGTGACCACAGACCAACTATCCCTGCTATCAATAGTTCCTATAGCTTCTATTTAAGCTGCAAGAGAACTTAAAATTCTTTGGGTGTCTACACTCACAACAATAACTTCTTGCAGAGAAAAAGCTATATATATGGAACATTTATTTCCAGTAGAGAGAAGTCAATAGATTGAGACGATACAATACAGCAATATGTACAGAGATGGATCTCTAACAGAATGATCCTGTTAAGTGAAAAAAAAACCTCCTTTCTGACCTAATATACCATATCAGAAAGACTAGGTACAAACATATTGGGCTTAGTGCCCCTTCGCTATTTGTCTGAGAGATTTTGTGGGAGATCTTCAAATTTGCAGTATACATGTATTAAAGTTAATGGTGGCTCCTCTCCACAGTTAAGGTTCTCCCATCAATCTAAATGTTTTAGATATGATTTGTATCCCATCATGCATCATAAGCAAAATGTAGTATAGGATCAGGATATAAATGCTATAGACAAAGAAAGAGTTAATAAGATTGGATTTAACTCATGAAATGAATAAAGATGAAAAAGAAACTGAAATAAGAATGTGCCTCCCTCATATTAAACTCAGAGTACAGCTGCTAGAAAGTAGACTGGTGAAGCAGAAAGCTACTCTTTTGGAAGGACTAGAGAAACATTTCACCAAAATCATAAAACTCTCTTTGGGTGGAGAGACAGATTGCATGTGTTTGAAGCCGTGAGCAAATTATGACAAATTCTCTAATTGATTAAAAAAAAAAAAAAAAAAAAGGTTCCTTAGCTCAGGGATCTCCAACCTTGGCAACTTTAAGACTTGTGGACTTCAATTCCCAGAGTTCCCAAAGAACTCGGGGAATTGAAGTCGACAAATCTTAAAGTTGCCAAGGTTGGAGACCCCTGCCTTAGCTTGTACTTTTTTTATAAGCTAGAAAATAACTCACTTGTCAGTTTGAGAGAGTGGCACATTACCCTGGCAAATGAAAAAAGGCTATGTGAGAAATAAAATAAAATTACAGTATCACTATGGGCATCTTTATTTTTAAGTTGGGTTTAAAATGGTTCAAATAGAAAGCATAATGAATGAATAGTTTTAGTGTTATAAGTGACATGCCATCTCTAGAACTGTGATCAAAAATTAAAAGCATGGATTTTTGTCCCCTGTGTTTCAGGTACAGAAAAATTCCATCTCCTAGAACAATCTACCAAAGTACTGAAGACTTCTGGAGATTTCAGTATCATAAATTAGTATGTTATTGCCAATTATGAATCAATATGTCTCCCTCCAAACCAAGCTATCTGCTAGAAGCATACACTTTCTGCAATGTTTTGATAGCAATACAATTATTTATTGTATTCTTTTCTTGTATAACATAGCAATTAGATGTCCCACCTACCTTAGGTCTCTGGCCAGCATACACAAAATGCAAAATACTTTACAAGACATAATAACATGCTATCGAGTGCATAGAAAGAAAATCTGCTATCTAATACAAAGAATTCAGCCCAGACACCAAAGGCTCAGGAAGCAAACTCTATATCTTAGTGGAAACATTAGGATTATCATAACATGCTTTGAATGAAGTGAATTGCCATTCATAAAAGCTTACGTCTTTTCATAAAATTTCATAAAGTGTATGCCTTTAAAAGGGGACCACTATGAATACCTTTTGATTTTTAGGGTTCCCAAGGGACACATTTCCTCTGGGCTAGTAAGTACAACATTATGTTTTACATTCTCCTATGAAAAATAAAGCTACAATTCAGTCTTGTGGGCTCCAGTTGGGATTAGCATTGGGGAGTGATTACCAGAGTTAAAGCTTGGTGCAAAAGGAATCTATAGGAGGGTTTTGTTGAGGAAACAGAAAATGAGGAAAGTAATCAGAAAAGGGGGGGAAAGGGAAGGGAAAAAGAAAAAAATCAGAGGGGAGACCAATAGGTTGTTTGTGACCAGTAGATAAATTTAAGATTAAGGATCCAAAATGTTAATGGCAGTTATACTGCAATTCAGGGACGAAGAGTCGTAAGGGAAAGAAACAAGAGCAAAAGTTGAAAACAGGAAGAGGAAAGCATGTCATGAAATATAAATGAAGAGTCAAAAAGACTTGGTGCAGTACAGGGCCGAGAGCAAGGAACTAGGCCAGTGATGGTGAACCATGTCCAAAATTTAGAAAACATCTAACTGACTCTGCTGGCATATAACAAGTGCACACACAGTAAACAAAAGACAAACAATTCTCTATCTTCCTGCTGACATCTAGGTCACCTTAAACAGTGGCACTCGGTGACAGTGCCAAATTGAGCCCAAAATAGAGGCCTAGACCTCAACTTCAGCCCTAGTGCCATCCATTCAGAAAAGCTTGCCTTCTTTCATCCCCCAACACACTTGAGTTTTGGGGAACGGTACCATTGCATTGGTGGTATTCAGCAGGTTCTGACCAGTTCTGGAGAACCAATAGTGGAAATTTTGAATAGTTTGGAGAACCGGCAAATACCACCAGGGTTGCCAGACCTCAGCTTGGCTCTGCGGCCAAACTCAAGTCAAAATACGGCCAAATTCGGCCAAATTATTTTCTGTCACGGCCAAATTTTCCGGCCAAATTTTTTTATGCAATATAACATGAGGATATATTGTTTTTTGTTTTTTTAACTGTTTTTACTGTTTTTTAACTGTTGTTACAGATTTAGAAATAAGTCTTGAGGGGGGAAGAAGCACCCCAGAGGAAAAAAAAGGAGAGGATCCGCCCCCCCTGTCACTCCGTTGCTGCAAAACAGCTGTTAGGCTCCCACCACAGCAAACCAGAACACTTTTGCATTCAGTGTTCAAGGAGTGGGCGGGGTAAGAAAAAGACCCCGCCCTGCAAGCAAGGAAGTGCACTGAGTTCGTGCGCGCTCCCCCAGAGGGGGAGGGGAGAGGAGGAGGACCATTGAGGGGACGTCACACGCCACGGGCGGAGGAGCCTCGCGGTGCTGATTGGTCCCCTTTTGAGCCGAGGGGGGCAGAGTTCAGGGGCTGGCGCTGTCACAGCCGTTTCTCACTCCCTCCGCCCTTGCCCGCCCCTTCTTTCCAAGTCACGTGTGCAACATCTGGCAGAGGCCCTTGTTTATAAACTTTTTCCTCCGGGGGGGCCAAGGACGATCTGACAGTCATTTTCATGCGAATATATTGTGTTGAAAACCGGCATTCAGCCAAAATTTTGATTTCATGGCCAAGCAACTTTCATACGGTCAAATTTCCGGCCAAATGTATTTGGCTGGAGACATGATTTTTTTCACGGCCAAACAGATTTCTATATGGCCAGGTTTCTCGAATTTGGCCAGAAAAACAGCCAGATGGCAACCCTGAATACCACCTCTGTCTGGAGATTTTACAGTATCCTTCCCCTGCCACGCCCACCAAGCCACACCCACTGGTAGTAAAATAATTTGAATCCCACCACTGTACCATTGCGTTCGCAACCCAGGCCTCCCCAGTGTGTGCCACACACTGCTTACCTTCAGGCAGTATTCTGTTCACACTCCCCCGCAGCCTCCCTGTGTGGCACGTGACCTTTGTTCTTGAAGCGGATTCAAAGAATGCTCTTTCACAGCCTCTGCAGCCTCCACAAATTGTACAAAAACACGTGATTTTCTGTGACTTTCTCGCCCCTTCTCATGTGATTTTTTGTGACTCCAGAGGCTATGCAAAAGCTGGCCCTCTTGCATGATTTTGAGAGTTAGAAGAACATGCAAGAATCATCCTGTTCTCAGGTGGCCTCCAGTCTCCAAAAATCACACAAGAATAGGGTGTACTTTCAAGAATAGTTTTTGTCAGCTATTGGCAAATGATGCATGTCACCCAAAGCATTGTGGAATGTCACTTTTGACATGTGTATCACATGTTCTCCCTCACTGATCCAGGCAGAAAGGTGAACAGGTGTCATGGCAAAGAAGAAGTTGCTAAAAAGAAGCTGCTGTAGATTTGAGTAACTTTAATATAACTCTGTTATGGTTGACAACTAAAATGTGGATTTTCTTTCTTTTTTTCTTTTTAACTAGATTTCAATATGAGGGATGGGTCCATAAACTGATCTATTGGAGTCCACCATCTGACTGAAGGCAATACTTGCTACCAAATTTATTTAAAAAGAAATTTAAATTTATTTAAAAGCAACATGCACGGGAACTGGGAAGAGTTCTTCAAGGATGTTGCAAAACTCAGAGCTTAGGCCTCGGATGACACTACTTTAATAAAGCTGGTATACTTACTTGCTATATTTGCCTTTATATCCATCTAAAACCTGTGAGTATCTATGTCCCCATGCACATGCATGCTTATATTTGTCTGTATTATGCCTGGATTCACGAAACAATAATAGAGGTGCACCTCTAGATGAGTAGGCTTACGCTCAGTGTAAATTGATTAAGTGTGAGAAATGTTAAATGACCCATACAGACAGAAATACTTGTATTTTTCAAGGAAGAATTTACTAATTCATCAGTTAGTGAGAAAAGTTAATTGATTTTCATTATTTCTCTTGTAATTTTGTATTTCTCCTGGCTATTTTGAAATAACATCCAAAGTGCTAAAATAAAATTAAAAAAAGCTGTATTTGTTATGCAGCTCAATTGGCAAGGTTATTTTTTTCGACTTTAGAACTGCAGCACCACTTCAGAGTTGAAGCCAAGTTCCTAAATTAATCATTTGTACTACTGAACAACACGCGGATCATCATATAAACTGCTTCTTGCCTTTTTTGCCGGGAAGATATTTCTGGATGTTCTTAAAGACTAGATTGTAGTCTTAAAATTTCCAATGACCATCTGCAATAGAAGTAGTTCAAGATCTCAATAAACAATACTTTTATCATCAGCTAAAATAATATCTACCTGGAGTCAGGCACCATACAAGTTCAGTATATTATTATTATTATTATTATTATTATTATTATTATTATTATTATTATTATTATTATTATTATTATTATTATTATTATTATTATTATTATTATTCCCTCCCATGGATGCCATCTGCCCAAGTCTTCTGCCTTTCAGATATGGTAGATTACAAGTCAAAAGAACAAGTTATTCTAATAATTGGAGATTGTAGTCCAGAACAATGAGAGATCACTGTTCAGAAATTCAGTTATTCTAATACACACACATACACGTACACACACAATTATTTGAAGGACTATTTTCCAAGTTGCATTTACCTGACCCATGAGAGTGGAGAGGCAAGGGTCTCCTCTCCTATGGAGGGTCCATTTAATGGGACCAAGAAGGAGGTCCTTCTCTGTGGTAGCTCCCTCCTTGCAGAACATCATCCCTGTAAAGATAATATTGGCCCCTCTCTTGATACTCAGAAATCCCCAAATATGTGATTTTGCCAGTGGGGGTTGCCAGAGTTATACTGTATAAAAACCCCATCAAGCAGGCAGGTGGAGGTGTATTGGAGTTTGTATTAGAGATTTATTTATGTAAGATGCCTGGAGTCACCATGAGTGAATTGACTGGCCATATCTTTTCTAAATACATACATACATACATACATACATACATACATACATACATACATACATACATACATACCAGGCAAAGCATAGTCAAGGAAGGAAAGAAAAAACAATGAAGTGTGTTAGCTAAGATTGAAAATGGGATTGGGAAGTGACCCTCCCATCTCCTATATGCTAGGAGCACCATAGAATCAGCAGATCTAAGAATGTACTGTGTAATGAATTCATGAACCACATACTCACTTGGAGCAGGATTAGCTACAAACAGTGAATGTGGAACTAATTTTCCTTCCCTCCAAATTTATCATACACAATCGGTTTTTTCTCCCTTTATTTGCTATGGTCCATATCTGATGCTTAGCTCTATGGTTAGAATATGGTTGGAGATCTAAGTGTGAAAATATACTGATCAGAAGTTAACGGAGATGACACCCACACACATTTAAGGGGAAAGGATAAAAGGAGAACAGAAGGGACACAGGGCCCTTGCATTCACAAAGAGGTTGTAAACTATGCTTTTGGCTCTCTGATTTCTTAATTCCATAAAGTTTTTTCTTCTGGCTTTCTCCTCTTTTTTTCTGACTTCCAAAATATTTCTTTTTATGTTTTCTCTGCTTCAATGAAGCAGTAAGAACTTTAAGTCAAAAGATAAAAGCAGTCATACTAAATTCACATGCACTGCCTTAAGTAACAGGAAAATTTACCATCACTTTTGTTTTAAGATAATATGAGCACAATTATTTCAACTACATAAAGAAAAATGAAGGAGAGTGGGAAGAGTCTGGACCATGTAAGATACTGAATAGTACATCAAGCTTTTCATTTTAAATATGAAAAAAGAGAGCAAGTTATTGAAATAGAAATACCTAAAGCTTCAAAAGTAACAGTAAAACACAATTCAGTCTCTAAGGTACCTTGTGGTGATATTGTGAATGGGTTAGGGGGGAAAACCAAGCAAAAAAAACATACAAAAAATGCTTAATACACAGTCCTTTTATTCAATAAAACTATAAGATTATTTCCCACCTAGAAAATTCCCACCTAGTTTTCCTCACAATATACGTGGGTCCCTGAATTATATCTAGCTAGAGACTGAAAGGATGGATAATTCATTTCCTATAAGTGCCTGAAATTCAGTTTTACTCCCTTCAAATCAAAACACTACAGTGTTAACAAAAGATGCTGCTATATTCTTTCTTGCTCCCTGGGGTTTTTTTTTCCTTAACTGTTCCCATTATTCCTCCTTCAGATTTATTTGCATCACCTATCTGTAGGACAATAAGAGGCAGAGCTTGGAGGTGGAGTTAAGAGAGGAATCAGCTTAGAATTGTTATGTTCCCAGAAGTCCAGTCCCCCCCCCCCTTTGAATTCCATTAACTCTTATCAAGTACCATTTTAGTGCTGACAATTAGTTGACTAGTTCTTGTGTCTAGGCATGGGCAATAAATAATCTTAACTGGAACTTAATGTGTGATCTTTGTGCCTACTTCAGAGCGAGGTTGTATTATCTCCACAATCGGCCCTATAAAGTTTCCTCATACTTCTCAACTTAATGTTGTGTATTTTTGCCTGGACAAATCATGACCTAAGGGACCTTCCCACTTTTGAACATAGGAACCTGTTGTGAATGCATAAAGGTTTAATAAAGTTATCTTGAGCTTGGAGTCAAGTGCAGGGTTCTGGCCCTGCACTTCTGATTGGCTGTTAATGGCAGGATCGGATTGGCCCGTTCAGGGGAATCTGATTGGCCATTAACAGGGCATTCGTTTTGGTTAACGGAGCTAGTGCTCCTGGATTGTTATTGGTTAAATAGTTATTGGGTTGCCTATATAAGGAAGGCTATAGCGGCCATCCAGTTTGAGCTGTCACACCATGCAAATAAAGAGTTGAAGTTCACCGTTCCACAGGCTCGTCTCCATTCTTTCTCGCCCATGCTCCAAACTTAACACTGGCGATGAAGATGGGATGTGGAGACGTCAGAGCTGACTGAACTAAGAAGAAACACCGAGCACGTGACTGACAATGCAAAATGACAGAACCATGTCCGGCGGCATCGTACCACCCGCTCCGTTCGACCCAATGCAAGAGGACTGGGAGTCCTGCATGGATCGTTTCCAAATGTTTTTGGAAACTAACAATTTAAAGGATGTCACAACCGGGAAGAAACGGGCGGTATTCCTAACGCATTGCAGACCAACCGTATTTAAGATGGCTAAAGCACTAGCCAAACCTGCAGAAGTAAAGGCGATGGACTGGGACGTCCTCGAACCCCTACTAAGAGCTCATTACGCACCGACCATGCCCACGCTCGTGAGACGGCATGAGTTCTATTAAAGAAACCAGCAAAAAGGAGAAAGCATTGCCGACTTCATAGCAGACCTCCGAAATCTGGGAGGCCTCTGCGGATTCGCCGATTTGGAAGAGGCGTTGAGAGATCGAATAGTTCTGGGACTAGATGCACCAGGTGTGCAGAGCAAGCTGATGGTGAAAGGCAACATCAGCCTTGCCGATGCCATCGCTGATGCTACTGCAGCAGAAGCAACCAGGAAGTTGGCTGCCCAATTACGCTGCAACCGCGCTCCAGTACACCAACCGACAGGCGACATTTTACCCAAGTCAGAGGGACTGCTATTAACAGCCCACCACGAGGACCTCTCTTCATCATCAGACAGCGACAAAGAAGAGGTCCATCGACTGCGGTCTGACTGGGACCACCACCCGAAGTCCCTACACCCATGCGCCGGCTGTAAAGCCAACCATACCAGGTCCGAATGCAAATTCCGCGATGCGCTCTGCCATGAGTGCGGGAAGAGAGGCCACATCAGACGGGTCTGCCAAAGCTTCCAAGGACCCAGCCAGGCCTCAAAAGGGGCTAAACTATCGCCAATCGACAGGAAACCGTCCTGTAAGGCGAGAACCAGTAAACCACTCCTACAGAAACCGAGCTTTGAATCACCCCATGAAGCGAGAAGAGGCTCACCAGACGATCATTATCAGTCACGCCTCTGCCTTGGATGCCAAGAAAATCCGAATTACAGTGGCCATTGAAAATCAGCCTTGCCAAATGGAAGTCGACTCGGGATCGTCTCTCTCGATGGTTTCCTGGAAGACCCTCAAGCAACTCATCCCCACTATCCAGCGCCAAGACCTCCGTTCCCAAAGACTTATTCTTAAGGACTATCAAGGGAATCGAATCCCTGTTGTTGGATCCAACCAAGTCCGGGTCTCATTCAAGAATCGCACAGCGTACTTACCGCTAACTGTGATCGACAAAGATCGGCCTAGCCTGCTAGGCCTCCATTGGTTCGCGCCACTTGGCATTGAAGTGGCAGGCATAAATCGAGTCAGCGGCAGTGACTGGGAGGAGGACCTCGTCCATGAATTCAGGGACATCTTCGCGGAAAAATTAGGTGAGTACAAGGGGACCCCAATATCGTTCAGCCTTAATCCAAAGATAGCTCCCATTTGCCTTAAGCCCCATCGAGTTCCGTTTGCCTTAAAGCCGAAAATTGATGAACAGCTCGATAAATTAATAGCTCAAGGGGTGCTAGAGCCAACCGATCACTCTCCCTGGAAGACCCCAATCTTAACACCAATTAAGCCGGATGGTTCAATTTGAATTTGTGGGGACTATCGGGCCACCCTGAACCATGCCCTACAGCAAAATGCATATCCGGTGCCGGTGGTGCAGCACCTCCTCCATTCCCTGGGGGGCGGAAAAGTCTTCGCTAAACTAGACTTAGCTCAGGCATATCAGCAACTACCTGTTGATGAAAAGACGGCACAGGCACAAACGATTATAACGCACCGAGGTGCCTTTAAATGTACCCGGCTCCAATTCGGAGTCAGTGTAGCCCCGGGAATTTTTCAGAGCCTTATGGAGAGGCTACTACAAGGGATTAAAGGCGTAGTCCCCTACTTTGATGATGTATTAATTGCTGCACCTACAAAAAAGATCTTACGGGATCGTTTAAAACTAGTTCTACAGAAATTCCAAGACGCCGGTCTTAAAGTGAAAAAGAATAAGTGTAAACTGTGTACAGATCGTGTTGAGTTTTAGGGTATCTAATTGACAGTCAGGGTATTCACCCTACCGACAGTAAATTGAGAGCAATAAAAAATGCTCCCAGACCTCGGAACAAGGCCGATCTCCAGGTGTTCCTAGGCCTTATCAACTTTTATAATGTATTTCTACCACATAAAGCAACTGTCGCTGAACCATTACATCGTTTACTAGACAAAAAAGCAATTTGGTTATGGTGTCATAAAGAAGAACAGGCATTCCGTAATGTAAAAAAAACTACTGATTTCTGACGCTGTGCTCATGCAGTACAATGAGACTCTGCCATTAAATATCACATGTGATGCTTCACTTTTCGGAGTGGGCGCCATTTTGAGCCATGTACTGCCTAATGGTAACGAAGCCCTGTTGCATATTTTTCAAAGACGCTTTCAAAAACTGAGCGAAATTATAGCCAAATCGATAAAGAAGCCCTCGCAATTGTATCTGCCGTTAAAAGATTTCATGAGTACGTGTATGGCCAGGCTTTTACTGTCGTGACTGACCACAAACCGTTATTGGGGATAATAGCCGGAGATAAGCCAACTCCCTACATATTATGCCCCAGGATGACTCGCTGGTCAGAATTCTTGGCTGCTTATAATTATCGGCTGCAATACCGCCCGGGGAAAGCCATTCCCCACGCCGACACATTGAGCTGAGCACCGCTTCCAGAGACTCTCGATGACCCCGCACCAACGGTAACCATGTTACAGATTGAGACACTCCACGCACCGCCATTAACCGCCCGAGATATCGTGAGAGAAACCAGAGGAGACCCCACCTTAGTGCGAGTCCTAAGCTGGGTAGAACGCGGATGGCCATTGGACCAGTTATCAGATGACTTCGCACCATTCAAGACTCAACAAACAGAGTTGTTCTCTCAAAAGGGCTGTATCATTTGGGGTGATAGAGTCGTTATCCCAGAACGACTCCAACAAGCAGTTCTGAGAACCTTGCACGATGGCCACCCCGGTATCGTGTGAATGAAAGCCCTCACACGAAGCTACGCATGGTGGCCGGGCATCGACAAGCAAATCGAGAATTGGGTTAAAGCTTGTCATAGATGCCAGGAAGTGAGCAACGCCCCACCAAAAGCCATCCCAACCGAATGGGAGACACCGCGGGGACCCTGGTCCTGTATTTACCTGGACTTTGCTGGGCCAACCAAAGGCCACACTTTTCTTCTAACCATCGATGCCTTCTTGAATTGGCTCGAGATTCACCGCATGACGAACACCACCACCGAAGTGGTCATCAAAAGATTGGAAAGACTGTTTGCAACCCACGGATTACCAGACATTCTGGTATCCGACAACGGGCCCCAATTTACCGTGCTGTCTTTCGAGCAGTACCTGGCTGACCGCAGCATCCGACATGCGCTCACCTCACCTGCGCACCCTGCGACCAATGGCAGGGCTGAGCACATGGTCCAGTTTGTTAAGAAACTTTGCAGAAATTAGACTACGATAACATAGACGACAAAATCAACCGAATCCTTTTTCTACAACACATCACACCTCACAGCATCACCAACAAAACTCCCGCCGAACTGCTAATGGGACGAAAGCTCCGCTCCCATCTCGACCGGTTACACCCAGCTTATGAACCGGAAAAACCACTCGGATCCAGCAGCCGATGCTGTACCTTCCAGGTAGGCGATTTGGTGTACGCTAAAAACCTATTGGGCGATCCGCTGTGGGTAGAGGCGACAGTAATCTGTGTAACCGGCCCGAGATCCTACCTTGTACAATGCCTTGACGATAGACTATGGAAACGCCATATCGATCAATTACGATCACAGCTCAGGTCGGGCATTTCTGAACTCCTTTATGACCAAACTGAGGGGGGGGGAGATACAGAAGAAGACGAAATCCAACTAGAGGAAAACCCGTTTGAAGGGAACGATAGCGGAATAGAGACACAGGAACTGGAACCAGAGATGGGAGTAGGTTCACCTCAGGGAGTTGCCGAAGATATTGGTGACAACAGAAACACGAACTCTGAACCAGAGGCAACCCCTTCGCCAAACAACGATCTACCTCAGCGAGATTGCAGCCAAATGCAAAACACACAGCGAAAATCGAAAAGACTCATCAAGCAACCATCCTACCTTAAGGACTATGTAACTGCGCCCTGTAAACAGAAGCCAGGGGGAAGGGGTGTTGTGAATGCATAAAGATTTAATAAAGTTATCTTGAGCTTGGAGTCAAGTGCAGGGTTCTGGCCCTGCACTTTTGATTGGCTGTTAATGGCAGGATCGGATTGGCCCGTTCAGGGGAATCTGATTGGCCATTAACGGGGCATTCGTATTGGTTAACGGAGCTAGCGCTCCTGGATTGTTATTGGTTAAATAGTTATTGGGTTGCCTCTATAAGGAAGGCTATAGCGGCCATCCAGTTTGAGCTGTCACACCATGTAAATAAAGAGTTGAAGTTCACCGTTCCACAGGCTTGTCTCCATTCTTTCTCGCCCATGCTCCAAACTTAACAGAACCTATGAACTTCATCTAACAGAATTAGATTCCTCTTAATGCTTTAGCTATCTACATGGTCTCATTTATCATATTGTGATCCAGGCCCCAAATCTATTCCAGATCATTATGTGCAGTGCAGAGTTTTGATGGAGAATCTGGGCTGATCATGATTTCTCTACTCAGAGAATTGAGACTGCCAATCACATAGAACAGGAATAGGAAATCCGGAGCCCTTTCTAACTTCCTAAATGCCAATTCACAGATCTCCAGTCAGTAATGGCCAAAGGAGAGGGAGGATGAACTAGAACTGAAAGGTAGTTTTCTCTGCCTTGGTGCAGGGAAACTTGCAGTGATTTTATTCTCAATGGAAGGACTGTAAAAATATGTGATCGTGGTGAAACAAACCAGTGGATTGTCCCATCCACAGGTACATAAATGAAAACTGACAGTCACAGTGCAGTCTTTTCTTCAGATCGGTTCATTATGTTGTTGGCTTGGTCATCTGGATTGCTATGAATGATCTAGAACATTAAACCAAGAGAGGTTGGCTGGCAATCTCTCTCTCTTTCTCTCTCTCTCTCTCTCTCCCCTCCCTCTCTTTCCCACTCTCTCTGAGGTTGGTTGGATTTCTGTGAGCAAATAAACCACAGAGGCAGATGTGATATTCAGCAGATTCTCAGCAGTTCTGGAGAACTGGTAGCGGAAATTTTGAGTAATTTTGGGAACCAGCAAATACTTCCTCTGACTGGAGATTTTAACAGTATCCTTCCCCTGCCACGCCCACCAAACCACGCCCACAGAACTGGTAGTAAAAAAAATTGAATCCCACCACTGCAAGGAGGGACAAGAAAGGAGTCTCCCCCAATTGCCTATTGGCATTCAGGCATCCCACGGGTAAAGCTAATACCGCCCAAAAAAATTCCTTTCACAGAGGCAGCCAACCACCTTGGTGATCTCTGGCTAACACATACCATCTCTCTCTCTCTCTCTCTCTCTCTCTCTCCTACCCTCCCCTCCCTTCTCTCTCCACAATGATCACTAGAATCTGCAAATGTAATAGAAGTGAGAAGAGGTAGGGAAACAAGATCACAGTTGTAGGTAGTATAAGTAGGAGAATGAGAGAAGAAAAATAAAGGGAGAAGGCCAAAGAATTTAGAGTTGTCTGAAGATGAAATCTCCTAGGATACACAGGCTGCTTCTAATATGTCTTCCAATGTTTAATTCTGCAGTTTTTGGTATAATAAATCTCATTGTACCAGCATCAGATGAGAGCTATTTAATATGGCACTTCATAAGAGAAATGGCCAAAGTGTGCTTTTAAAAAGTACATTGATTTCCATGCTTTATTACCTGGAAGATGCTTATTCAAGTATTAAGTTAAAAGACAGCACAATTAAATTCACTTCATTGCTTCAAGTTGCAAAACTTTAATGTCAAACCTGTTTAATGACTTAAAAGTTCAATTAGAAGATGCATCCCTTTTAGAAACTTCTGTTAAAAAAAGAAACCTCCAATATATTATTTCCTCAAAAGAAAAGTTTAAAGAAATTGAAATACTGGGAAATTGAATAGTGTGGCAGAAAGGTAGCAGGAAAAGATGTATTGTTTTAAAGACAAATTGGCAAAGTTTGGACTTACTGAATGAATATACAGCTGATCAGATTTATCCCAGGTGGGAGAGTCTGATTAATGATATGGTTTAAAATTGCAAATAAAACATCCCGATGTTGTGTTTAGCATCAGGACATGGCATGGCCAGCTAAATGACAGGTCTAGATACTATATTGGACCCAGATGCTGATGGCATCAGTCTTTTAAAAATAATTATTATTTGCTGTCTAACTCAAATACCATCCAGTTTCCAAGAATGCAAGAAAAATAGCATAAGAGTAACCAAAATGTCACAATAAATAATATACTAATAATAATACAGGTGGTCCTCAGTTTCTGACCACAACTAAGCCCAACATTTCTGTTAAGTGAGACAGTTGTTAAGTGAATTTTACTGCATTTTACAACTTTCCTTGCCATAATTGTTAAGTGAATCACTGTTATTAAGTTAGTAACACGGTTATTAAATGCATCTGGTTTCCCTATTAATTTTACTTGTCAAAAGGTCGCAAGAAGTGATCTCATGATCTTGGGATACTGCAACTGCCATAAATACAAGTCAGTTGCCAAGCATTTGAATTTTGATCATGTGACCATGGGGATGCTGCAACATCGTAAGAGTGAAAAATGATCATGACACTTTTTTCAGTGTCTTTGTAACTTCAAACAGTCACCAAATGAACTGTTGTAAGTTGTGGATTACCTGTATCTTTAATGGTTAAAAATGATCCATACCACAAAATGCTTTTTAAGGCCTTCTATTTTGGTGTAGCAATCAAGGCATTGGGCTAGAAACTGGAAGAAGGTGAATTCTAGTTCCCCCTTAGCCACAAAGTTTGCTGGATGACTTTGGGCCAATCCCTTTCCCTCAACCCTAGGAAGGAGCCAAGGACAAATCACTTGTGAAAAATCAGGCCAAGAAAATGGCAGAAACTTATCCAAGCAGTTTCCGAGTATCAGACATAAGTCAATGGAAAAGAAAATCAAAATCAAATGCTTACTGAGGCATCATTGGGCACTGCTACCTTCTGAGACCCCCTGCCAATCTTCACTGTACATATTAGAGTCCGGACCAGTGGTGGGATTAATTTTTTTTTACTACCGGTTCTGTGGGTGTGGCTTGGTGGGCATGGCAGGGAAGGATACTGTAAAATCACCAGTCAGAGGTGGTATTTGCCATTTCTCCAAACTACTCAAAATTTCTGCTACAAGTTCTTCAGAACTGGTCAGAACCTGCTGAATACCATCTCTGGCCCAGAGGTAGATTTCCCAGGACTACAAAATATATAAAGATAGCTAGGTATTTCCAGTCTGCAGCGCTTTGGAGCAGACAGGAATCCGCGACTGTGCGCGGTTTCTGCCTGTGTTCACTGCCTGAGTGCCCCGAGACATTTGGCTTCGGGGCTAAGCCACCTCCGTAGAAGGTGGCGAAGACAGGGGGGGCCTGGCAGGGTTGAGAGATATTGCACCTCTCTTCCCTAGCCAGCGAAACCCCCTTTTCCAAAGGCAGTTGAGCGACGGTCAGCAATGGCCACCACATAGAAGAGCTCAGCCAGAAAAAGAAAGTGCAGGAGGAGCTGTGAAGAATTGAAAGTGATCTTTGCTGACCGGGACAAGTAACAGTGAAAGTACCCTGGAATTTGAAACTTGCTAAAGAAACATCATTTCCAGAATGTGTCAAGCAGCAAATGTAAATTAAAGGAAAAGTTTTTTGTTTTTTCTTTTCACTCTCCTTCCGAACGTGACAGCGATAGAACCTTAAGAGAAATCGGAAAACCCACATTGGAGGTATGGATTTCTGAACATTTAAAGGAAAATTGTTGCTGTAAGTGGGAAGGGAGAGGAAAAAAAATTGAAGCAGAATTTGAAAAAGGAGGAGATTGCCTAGAATTTTAAAGAGCTTTGAACATTAATACGGCTTCTAAAAGATATACCTTAATTGGAACTCTTTGATCAAACAACCCCAGAAAGAGAAATGGAAGAAAGAAAAAAGCATTAAAATAAATAGTTTATTTGGATTCTTTGGTGACTTTGGAACTTTTGGGAATTATTCTTGATTAAAAACACTCAGGTGATTGTTTTGGAAAAAATTTTTCTCTTCATGATGGCATCGCTTGTGGATGAACTAAAAATTGAATATCAAAAATATAAAAAAGAAGAACAAGATGGGAAAGATACTTTGGGCACTCTTTTTTAATTTCTAGAAATGGCGGTATGCACTTATGAAAAATTGACTGCGCAGCAGGACGATTGGGACAAAGAAGAAGAAGCCATCTTTGATGAACAAATGGTTCTATTTGGGGAGGAGGAGAAAGAGGAAAAGAAAAGGGGGATTTTAAGGCTTGAAAAAACAACCAAAAAAGAGAAAAATGAGGTGAAAGGTGGATATAAGGTTAGAAAACAACAGAAAGGGGGAAAGCAGAAGAAGAAAAGGGAGGAGGAGAGACAAAGGGGTAAAAAGGGCATGGAGAAGAATAAGCAAGAGAGAAAGGAAGGGATGAGAAGCCTGAATGGTGAGAAGCAAGATTTAAAGAAACAAAACTCATTTAGAGACAATTGGTAAATTTAATTGAAAAAAGGGATTCTGTAAGGTACATAAGATTGTGTTTTTATATGTGTGTTTAGAATAAAATGCTTAAGATATAAATGAGTATTAATATGTATGATTAATTTCTTAATAAGCATTGATAGTGATCTTATATGCTTTTTCTTTGTTATTGTTGTGTTTTTTCCTTTTTCATAAAATTCATTGTGTAATTTTAGAATGTACTAAACAGAATCCCAATATAAATTAAGTGTTATATTAAATATTATTAAGCTAGGGGAAAGAGCTAAAGGCGTCATATTCCAATCAGTGTACAGGAGAAGTTTGTTTAAAGAGAAAAGATGAATGGATAGCTGGAAATAGAACAGACAAAGAATGATAAGTATTATGAATTGAACTGAGATGAGATAAATAAAATAAAACTAAAAAAGATAAAAGAGGGAAGAAGCTATATAGAAAACTGAAAATGGTAATAAGATATGGAATGGTATATAAAGTGAATATGAATTTTGAATTTGTGTCTGTGCGAAGAGCTTTAACCCGGGATCAAGCAACTTTCAGAAAAGATGTTGTATGTTTTTATGTTTTATGTTTTGTTTCTTTGTGTATTGTTTTTGAAAAGCAATACAATTTTAATTAGCAAGAAATATAATTTGGATAATAGAATGAAAAGGAGAAGTTGGGATAACATACGAAGCTGAACAGATAACATAAATATATATATTATAATTTGGAATTATTTTGTGTGTTCTATTGGTTTTTTCAGAAAAGATCTTTTAAGTTATTATGCCTTGTTTGTATGTGCATTGTTTTGTAAAACTAATAAAATTTGTCTTTAAAATATATATATATATATATAAAGATAGCTGTGAAACTGCACTTCATGCCCAGGTAAACTGACACACTGAACATAACCATTACAGATACCGTAATGGATATCCAGCAAACAACTGAACATTCCTTTTTTAAAATGTCACCTTGTAATGACAGTTACATTTAGAAATATATTCCTGTGATTACATATTAGATAAGAAATTCAACATTACAAGAGGTGAAACAGAGTCACACCAAAATATTAGATATCTATCTTTGGATTTTTTGCCCCAGTTTGAGTATTTCATGTAGAAAATAAGTACAGCCTTCTTTCGTCCTTAACCAATTGTGGGCTTAATATTGGAAGAATCACTTTAAGACAGCCTAAACCCATTGATTGTCAACAAATTGGGCCATGTCCCATGAGGACAAGTAGATGTTAAGGGCTTAATACTGGACTTATTTATACATTGAATGTGGAATTATTTTCTCTTGGCTCTTTCAGCTGGGTCTTCATTCAGACCATTTCTTGACAAGTCTGCAGCGCAATACTTAATGACTTGCCATAAATTTAATGGTTCTTGCAAATGGAACCAAAAAGGCTGTTCACTTCCCAATCAGTTATGCTACACAAACCTGGGCTCTCACCCTTCTAATAAGAACCATCATTTTAGGAAATATCTCTAAAGTTCTGCCGAAAAGTGCACCTATACTATGTACTGTTACATTTACAAAACTGTAAGAAGCCACCACATTTTCCAGACTTACAAAGAGAGTATGGCTTAATAAGAAGATGACCGAACATACAAAGATTCAGGTCTATAGAGTCTGTGTCTTTTTTTTTTTTTTTTTGAAAATTTTATTTGGGTTTTCACAAAAACAAAACACAAATAAAACATCTCTTTTGAAAATAGCATGAGCCCAGGTTATCACTTCTTCATACAGACACAAAACTCAATTTCATGCTCATTTTTATATTCTATTCCATATCTTATTACCATTTTATATTTTCTACATAGTTTTTCCCCTCTTCTAATTTTCTCAACTTTGTTTTAATTATCTCATCTCATCTCAATTCAAATCATTATATTTATACTTTTGTCTGTCCTATTACAATTTCACATTATCTTTTCTTATTAAACAAATTTTTCCCTGTAGTTACCAATTAGAGTATGACACCTTTATATCCTTTAATTTTATCCATTCAAGCTCTTATTTAAGCTTCAATGTATAGCTTTAAGATTATAGCATTCAATATAATACATAACTTCCAATCGAATTCTGCTTGGTACATTCTTAAAATAGACACTATATTCTTAAAAAGAAAAAAATATATATGTAAAACACATTCCATTAAATAAAACACATTCCATTCCAATTCAATTCTATCATTAATATGCATTAAAATCTTAACATCTTTAACATTTCTTTTCAATTAAATATCATACTTCCTTGGGAACACTTATAAACTTTCCATAGTTAATTCTTTTTTTCCCCATATTTCTCACTTATACTTTTATAAATCATTACTAATAATTAAAAATGTTCCCTTTTAATTCTCTCAATCATTTTAATTTATTTATTTATTAACAAACATCCCACTACATTACAGTAAATATTTTATCCATCATCATATTTTCTAAAGTTATTTCTATTTGTAACATAACAAAGCTATCTTATGTACCTTTGCAGAATCCCTTTTACAATTAAATTTTCACCCATTATCTCGAAACAAACTTATGGTTATAATCCTTATATCTTTTCCCTGTTTCTCCATTTCTTGTTTCTGTCTTTTACAACTTCTTTTCCTTGCCTTCTTCCCCCTCTTCTTCTCCCTCCCCTTTTTACCTCCTCGTCTCTCTACTTCTAACTCTCTCATCTGTAATCCCCTCTTTTGTTGCTTTCTAATATTATACTTATCTTTCAAATTGTTCTTCTTCTTTTTGGTTGTTTTTTCTAATCTTAAACCTTTCATTCTCTTTCCCCCCTTTTCTTTTTTTCCCCCACTTAAAATTATTTGATCATTAAAGATGGCTTCTTCTTTGTCCCAATCTTCTTATTCTGCAAGCGTTTCTTGTTGCTTCTCATAGTTCCACATCTCCATTTCTAAGAATTGAAACACAAAGCCAAAAGAACTTCTCCCTTCTTGTGTGTCTTCTTTCCATTTTTTAAGTTCCGTTTTCAGTTCTTCTAAGAATGATACCGTTTTAAAAACTTTTAAACAACCACCCAGTTAATTTTAGTCATCTAGATGCAAAAACCAAAAATCACCAAGGAATCCAAATAATCCAAGGCTGTTTCTACTTGCTTTTTCCCCCCACTTTCTCTTCCTGGGGTTCTATTACTTTGTTACTAAGTTTCCATTAAAATGTATCTTTGAGGAATCTTGTTAAAATTTCACTGTAAGTTCCTTTTAATTACAGTTCCATTCCTTAATTCCAGGCAGTCTCCTTCATTTTTCCAGATCCTGCCCTTCTATTCTTTTTTTCTCTCCTTTCCTGCTTTTAAAAACTTTTAAATGTCTAGAAATCTTTATTTATACCTTTGACTTTTATTTTCAGCTTAGATGCCTATTAATGTCAAAGTGGATTTTTTTTTTCAGTTTCTTGCTTAAGTTTCTTAGCTGTCAGTATAAGGAAGGGAAGAAAAAAAAACCTGATCCTTTCCCTTCTCTCTCTCCTTCTCAGCTTCAAAATCTTCTTTGGGAACAATGTTGTTAAGTTTAAATTCCAGTGTACCTTATTTATTACTTTTGCTGTTTGACCCAGTCAACCAAAACTTTCTCTTCTTATCTTCCTCCTGCACATTCTTTTTCGGTTGTGTTCTTCTTTGTGGTGGCCATTTCTGACCACCACTACAACCGCTTTCAGGAAAGGGAGTAATGGCCAGCTGGGGAGGAGAGATGCGGCTCTCCTCAACCCCTTCTTCACCTCCTCTATGGGGTGGCTTAGCTCCGAAACCAGCCAGCTCGGAGCGCTCCAGCGGCGAGCACGGATTGAAGCCTCGGAGAGACGAGGTTGCAGTCTGTCACCGAAGAAGCTCAAACTGGAAGTCCCTATAGAGTCTGTGTCTTGAGCACACTCTTGTACTGCTGTGAGTCTTGGACCCTTGGAGAGAAAGTTGAACACCTTTCATATGCGCTGTCTCCAATGTATTCTTGGCATCACCTGGCATGACAAAGTTCCAAACAGCACAGTCTTGGAATATGTTGGAGTTTCTAGCATGTATACACTATTGAAACATCAACATCTATGCTGGCTTGGGCATGTCGTGAGGATGGCCGATGGGTGGATTCTGAAAATGTGGAGAATTAGTGCAGGGAAAGCACCCTAGGGGGAGACCACAGCTGCGATATAAGGATATGTACAAAAGGGTTCTAAAGGCCTTGGGAATGGATATTATCAACTGGAAAACCTCTGATCCTTCAGCTTGGAGGCTAAAGACGCAGCATGGCCTTCTTCAATTTGAAGAGACAGTTGTTTGTCAGGCTGAGGCAAAGAGGCAGTCCCAGAACCAGTGAAATCTGGGGGTTGGATAGGGACAGACTGTATCTGTCCTCAGTGTGGAAGGGATTGCCACTCTTGAATTGGCCTTTTTAGCCACACTAGATGTTGTTTTAGGACCTCTTTTCAGAGCATGATATCATAGTCTTTTGAGATTGAAGGATGCCAATAATGATGAAAAAAGCCCCCATCATTTTCTTTAAAATTCCACCACAGGAAAAAGGGTTGGGAAAAGTAATTAAAGGGAGTCCTCAACTTACAACAGTTCATTTGGTGGCTGTTCAAAGTTACAACAGCACTGAAAAAAGTGACTTATGACCAATTTTCATACTTAGGACCACTGCAAGATTCTCAAGGTCATGTAATCAAAGTCCATATGCTTGGCCACTGACTCGTATTTATGATGGTTGCGCTGTCCTGGGGTCTTGTGATCACTTTTTGTGACCTTCTGGCTTGCTCACTTAGCCAACTTGTTACTAACTTAACAATTGCAGTGATTCATTTCACAACTATAGCAAGAAAGATGCTAAAATGGGAGAAAACTCACTTAACAACTATCTTGTTTATCAACAGAAATTTTGGGCTCCATTGTGATTGTAAATTGAGGAGTACTTGTGCATATCAATCTACTAAATAATGTATCATAGCCTTTAATGGACCATTTTTTTTAAAGAGCAATCTTCTTTTTTATGGTAATCTTTTCTATCCATTTTTAATGGTAATTTTTTCTTTACTTTTTTTTTTTTTTTTGCTTATTCTCCTAGTTAACCTAAACTGAAGTACGTTTCTGGACCAATAGAAAGCCATTTCTTTTCAGCAGTCTGTCTTTATTAAGTGAATTTTTTCTACACTTTCTTATTTTTTTCAACATTTTCTACATTTCCACATTATTCTCCTAGTTAACCTAAATTGAAATACGTACCTGGACCAATAGAAAGCCATTTCTTTTCAGAAGACTGTGTTTATTAAGTGAATTATCCATTTCAATCAAAACAGAACCTCTAATTTCAAAACTGTGGCTAGCTTAAAGTAAAATCATAAAAGGCTTCACGGTGAGCAGTCCTGATGGAATGCGATCTGTAAGATGCCATTATAGACATTAACAAGCTCTTTCTTCCTCTTCATTTCTCTCTTCTCCTCTCAAAATTATATGGATACTTTGAGATTCAGAGCAACTACTGTATATTTCTATTTTAAAACTAAGTTTTGAAAAAAAAAAAAAACAGGAAAATGAAGTGTTGCAGCATTGTTTTCAAAGGTTGTATTCAAAACAGATGATACAAAATGAAAGCTCTTCAGTATGCAACCCAAAATCTCTTCTAGACCAGTATCAAATAATGGCCTGCTGTATGTCTCCAGGAAATCAAGCCTCTTCATATTGCTATGCCTCAGCAAGTGGTTTTATTTTTTTTCTTTTATTCAGTTTACATGCCCCACCAACCTCAGCATCTCTGGGTGACTAACAGTGTTAACAGAATATTTAAAGAAATGTGAATAGTAAGAATTATATTTAAAAAAGTGACACAAAAAATATACACCATATATCTTCAATGATTATTTCTTAGTGGTTACACGTTGTCTCAAAAGATATTGCTGGCAACTTTTTTCCACTCTCCCTATTAACTCATAACAATGCTGTTTGATTTTTCATTATAATGGCTTATTTAAAAAGCTTAAGGGAAAATACATCTTTTTAAAAGCCTCACAGTAGAAAAGGTGCTCTTAGAATCTATTCATATGAAATTTGCCAGTAGTTATTCCTTTAGAAATGTCATCCAGCTGAACCAAGAAATGAAAACAGTATCCTCAGTTTTCTTTTTAAAAATCTGCATTAGCAGAGGGACTTTACATGTCAGGATTTGTGGTACATTTCATGCTTTCAGATCAGATAATTCCTGAAATTAGCAAGCTTGGGGAATGGGGAAAGAACCTGTAGCTATGTATTGATTTTCAGCGATAATGGGGTTTTTTTTTTTAACAGATTTAACAGATAATCAAAGTTGGAATGGACCTTGTAGGTCATCTAGTCCAACCCCCACCAAGTGGGAGACCCTACATTGTTTCTGATAAATGGCAGTCCAATCTCTTTTTGAAAGTCTCAAGTGATGACGCTCCCACAACTTCCTAGGGCAAGCTGTTCCATTGGTTGATTGTTGTGGAGATTTGAATTTCCAAAATCAGGATTCAGGTTCAGGAACACACCAAGCACCATTTTTAAAAAAAAACTTTCATTTGAACAGCCACAATGGATCATAAACCACATAAGTCTTCTAGCATAGTGTGTGACTCAGAATCTCAATGAGGGAAATGTTAATTCTGCTGGACCTCAAAATCCCAAGTCACCAGATCATGGCACAAGGCTGGATTATTTGTGGGAATAAACTTTGACTTGGGTATTGGGTAATGATTAGTCTAAGACCTTATACATACATGTCTGCCTAAAGGTCACTGAGATAAAGCAAGGAAATTAAAAGCAAACACCAGAAACAATTAAGTAGCTCAGACAACTGTAAACAATTCTGTGTACTATATCTAATTATTGTAATCCACAATGTGAATGCTTACTATGTATAAAAATCTCAACAAAAAGGGAGCACTGGAATTTTACTCTGGGCTCCCATCCCGAGAACACACGCTTGTGTCTCATTCTTTCCATGGGAGACCACCACAAGTGGTGACCCCGACGTGATCCACTGCAGGTGGTACGTGTCTGGACCTCCGTGTTTCCTCACCTGGAATAGGTAAAGTACATACTTAACTATTGCTGGACAATAGGATTATTCAGGGAACATGGGGGGAAAACTCTCTCAGCCACAGGAACGGCATGTTAGTGAGCTGCTGAAGTTAGTCAGGACAAACTTCTTTATCTTTAAACCCTCTGGGGGGGGAAGCAAATAGTTCTTTCAAAAGGTAATGTAAGAGAGCTGCTGCAAGAGATCTGGTGACAATGTCCCTGGTATTCAGAGAAGGGCTCTTTAAAGTTAGACACGTGGAGGAGAATTGGAACTATCCTTCATGAAGAGCCACGGGCAACAGCTGAAATTTTGATATATTGGAAGATTGTTATGACTGCTTTAGAGACCCAGCAACAACCTCTTTTAAAAATTTTAGTAGAACCTCCTCCTTATAAAGGAGTTGTGTTGCACCCACCAACCCCAAAACTGGAGTATGTTTCCTCACCCCCAACAGCTCCTACTCCAGTGGATGAGAAAATCCAACCAAAAATGGGAAAAGTTCAAGCAATGATGCATCAGGCTTTCAATGAGGGGAAATTAGAGCCTGATGAGATTCCCCAGCTGAATTTGTTTCCAGTCAATAGGCAAGTGGATGCTCAAGGCAATCTGCAGACTGAATGGGTTCCGATTCCTTTAGCTGTTCTTAGGGAAATTAAAAAAGCAGTTAAAGATTATGGTTTTCAAAGTCCTTTTACAAAGGGGCTCCTGACAAGTTTGGCTACCTCACGCATGATTCCTAGTGACTGGAAAGATTTAATGAGAATGATATTGAGCTCTACTCAGTATGTGGTTTTTGATTCAGAATATCAAAGGGAAGCTATCACTAGGGGAAGGAATTCAGGGGGGCTGTATACACCAGACCAAATCTATGGGGCAGGCTTGTTTGAATCCACTGCTGATCAAGCTACTAATTTGCCTGATCACGTATTTCCAGTGGTTATGGCAGCTGTCCTTGGGGCGTTGTCCCGCATACAGGATATGGGAACCCTGGCACAGTCTTTTTCTCAAATTAAGCAAACAGCATCTGAGTCTGATAATGATTTTGTGGAAAGGCTACAATTGGCTATTACCAGGCAAATCTCTAATGAGGAAGCTGCAAAAGAACTTTTGCTGAAATTGGCAATTGAAAATGCAAATGCTGACTGCAAGCGTATCTTACAGCCTTTGGTGGCTAGAGGTGAGGTTACTCTGGCTGATCTGTTAAAGGCATGTGCAGTGGTGGGTTCTCAGGCTTACAACATGGAGACTTTGGCTATGGCATTACAAAAAGGTATGAAACCTACAGGGAATTGTTTTAATTGTGGGAAGCCTAGCCATTTTAAAGCCCAGTGCCGTGCCCCTGGGGGGGGATGGCATTTAACAAAAACAAAAATAAGGACATCCGCCCAAAATCAGTCTGTCCAAAATGCAAAAAAGGGTTTATTGGGCAAATCAACGTCACTCTGATCAGAACCAAAATCCAGGAAACTAAATTTGGGGCATGCAGCTAGCCCCGCTCCCAAGGCTGTCACAAAAGCATTGCCTGCAATTACTGGGAGTGCAGGTATGAGTTTAAAAATGCTGAACTCAATTGATGTGACTTTTCCTAATCAAGTGTACATTGAGGACACTCATTTGTATGGGCCACTGCCAGAAAAAACAGTGGGATTGGTACTTCCCAGGTCTTCTGCATCAGAAAAAGGGTTTTTTGTTATTCCAAGAGTTATTGATCAAGATTATAAAGGGGTTATTAAGATACAATTGTACACTGATACTCCTGCATCATTAATGGCCGGTGACTCTATTGCCCAATTATTATTACTTCCATACATTCCTATAAATCCTTTAATTGGGATCCCACGAACTGGCGGTTTTGGGTCCACTGAAATGGCCAGTTCTCCAGTTGCTGCAGAATTGCTAGCGCTGACAAAAAGTTTGACTACAGGCCAACCAAAAATGACAATTGAAATTCAAGAAAAATCATTTCCTGGCCTTATAGATTCCGGACCAGATGTCTCTGTGATACGCCAAAAGGAATGGCCAAATGAATGGGCACTTGAGGACTCTCCGGCTGTTCGTGGAGTGGGTGGTGTGCAGTTTGCAAGAAGTAGTGTACGTTGGTTGAAGGCATTGCGTAGAGAAACTGGTGAGACTGCAAGGATTCAACCTCTTGTGTTGCCCCTGCATATAAACTTGTGGGGTAGAGATTTGCTGTCACAATTTTGCACAAAAATTATTATTGAATAATGGAAAAATTACAATTGTTAAACTCTCAGCCAGTCTGGATTGACCAATGGCCACTTCCAAAAGAAAAGCTCACAGCTTTACATCAATTGGTAGCTGAGCAGCTACAATTAGAACACATTGAGCCTACTTCTAGTCCATATAACATTCCGGTATTTGTTATCAAAAAGAAAAATGGAAAATGAAGATTTTTACATGATCTGAGAGCCTTCAACCAATGGGAGCATTACAATGTGGTTTGCCTAACCCTAACCTGATCCCACACAATTGGGATCTAATTGTAGTAGATTTAAGGGATTGCTTCTTTTCTATCCCTTTGCATGCAGATGACAAGCAATTATTTGCCTTTACCGTACCTGAGTTGAATAACAACGCACCTACCTTTTGTTACCAATAGAAGATTTTGCCACAGGGAATGCTAAACAGTCCAATGATGTGCCAGTCATATGTTCGAATGGCTCTGGCTCCATTCAGAACCTCCCATCCTGGGTGGAAAGTTTACCATTACATGGATCATATTTTAATTGCAGCTGCCGGCCCACCGGGAACAGTTAAGGCAGCGTTACCTTGCCTTAAAGAGGTATTATTACAATTTGGACTTCATATTGCCCCAGGCAAAATTCAAAGTCAAACGCCATATGCCTACTTAGGGCATAAGGTCCTTGCAACCTATGCTCATCCGGTCATTCCGGAAATCAAAATTGAGGTAAAGATTTCTCTAGTAAAATTACAACAAATACTAGGAACAATTAACTGGGTTAGACCCTACCTGGGGTTAACTACAGCAGTACTCCAGCCCTTGTTCTTGGCCCTAAAGGGCTCTGCGAGACCGGATTCTGCTATAACCTTATCAGCAGAACAAAGGAAGGTACTGACACAGGTAAATGCGGCTTTAACGCAGCATTGGGTTGATCGATGCATTCTTGATACTCCATTTGCTTTGGTAATTTTACAAACTCCAGCCTTGCCTACTGCAGCTTTATTTCAATTACATGAGGCACAGGTTTATATCATTGAATAGTTGCATTTGCAGAATACTCCAGAAAAATAATTTCTACTATGGCTATGCTTTATAGTGAGTTAATCATCAAAGGCCGGAATCGCAGTATGCATTTATATGGCATAGATCTAGTTCAGTTATTTTTACCTATCTCCCTCACTTTGTGGGAAACTTGGTATAATCAATCCATTGAATTGCAAATTGCTCTTGAAAATTGGTCAGGGAAGATCTCTTGCCCCCAGTGACCCTCGTTTCCAGTTGCTTCAAAACGTATCTGTAAATTTTAATTCAGTTATTGCAGCCAGTTGAGGGAGTGACCGTTTATGCAGACGGTGGTAAGACCTACGGTGCTTGTGCATGGAGACATGAAGGGGTATGGAAAACAAAGATTACTCCTCCTCAGCAATCAGCACAAAGGGCTGAATTAGCTGCTGCTATTTTGGCCTTACAGGAATTTGCACAAGAACCGCTAAATCTTATTGTGGACTCTCTTTACGTTTATCAATTGATACTTAACATTGAATTTGCTTATCTTTCTCCATCTGTTGATGCAAATCTTATGAGTTTGTTTCTAGCCCTGCAAAGCTGTCTTCATTCTCGCACACATTCTTTGCATATCGCACACATTCGCAGCCACCAGCCACTTCCCGGGGAGCTGCAGGAAGGGAATGACGTGGCTGATGCAGCAGCCTCGGCCATGTCCTGTCTCTCGCTTTCTCCTGTTACTCCGTGGGACTCACATAGCTATTTTCATCAAAATGCCAAAACTCTTTGTAAACAATTTAGGCTCACTGCTGCAGAAGCTGCAGCTATTATCCAGCAATGTCCCAGTTGCAGTGCTCAATCCACTGCTCTTCCTCAAGGAGTAAATCCTCGGGGGACATCTGCTTGTGAGCTATGGCAAATAGATGTCACACAACACCCTCCTTTCAAACCATGGCACCATCTGCATGTCACTGTTGATACCTATTCAGGATTTATTATGGCAACACCTCAATGAGGAGAGGCTACAAAACATGTAGTCAACCATTGTCTCCGTACCTTCACACATGTGGGGCCACCAATGGAGATCAAAACCGATAATGGCCCTGCTTACATTAGCACCGCCTTTGCGGAATTTTGTCATCGATGGTCAATTATACATAAATTTGGCATTCCCTACAATTCCACTGGTCAGGCCATTGTGGAACGAGCTCATCAGACACTCAAACAAGCACTCCTTCAAATAAAAACAAAAACGGGAGAAGTGGATGGATATGGCTTGCCTTACATACAAAACATTCTATCTGAGTAACGCTGCACATTCTGTTTAGCTTGTCTCCTTAACCCTGGTTGGGGAACACAGACTTAACATCTGCAAATGTTAGGGATAACATTGTTTACCCTAACTGGTTTAGGTAAAATAATAAATATGTTATCATGGTTTGTTAGTTAAAGTGTCTGTAACTTTAACTATAGGAATGTAATTAAGGGAGTGGTTGTGAGAACACCATAAAAGAAGCAAGGCACGGCAGCTTGCTCTCTCTGGCTTGATGATCCCTAATAACTTACTGGATGAAGACTGCGTTTTTTCTCCTACTGGAAAAGGAGAGATAAAGGACAGTTGATTTATCAACTATGAGAAAGACTGATTTATTGTAAGTGAACTGACATTGGATATTCTACATGGACTTTGCTAATTGAATCCTTGAATGGACTGACTAAAATGATACATGACTAATGGACTGTTATTTTGACTATGCTATAAACTCTAAATGGAATAAACTATATTTTTGATAACACAAGCGTATCTGTTATTTTTACTGTATGTTAATAAACATACAAACTTATCTCACACATTTATCTGTATGCCTATCTGACTAACGCTGCATATTCTGTATAGCTTGTCTCCTTAACCCTGGTTAGGGAACACAGGCTTAACACTGGTTATGGGCCCAGAGGCTGCAAAGTCAGTTTAACTAGGATAAAACAGATTTATGTAAAAAGTGAGAGTTTGTGTTGTTATACGTTACAGTAAACAGACAGCTGTGTTTTATTAATTATAGTTTTATATCCATATATAGAAAACATGGCACAAGTCAATCTACAAAGTTTGTCCCTTATATCCAAGTTGGATAGAACAAACTATGTATCATGGTCTATGAAATGTAGTCTACTTCTATGAAGAGAAGGTCTGTGGAACATAATTAAAAACCCACCAAACGTAGAGGAATGGGATCCAGAGATAGAGGAAGATAGACAAAAAATAGAATTTTAAACAGAAGAATGAAAAAGCTCTTTGCATAATAGGACTAACACTGTCACCAGCAACTTGTTCATATCTGCGGAGAGCAAACGGCTGTTGGGTGTTGGCAGAAGCTGAAAAGGATTTATGTCCGAGATAACGTTGGTGCTCACATAAATCTAACACGGAAGCTTTTCAGGATGCATCTCCAGACGAATGGTGATATGCTGAGTCATTTGAATTCTATAAAAAGCATTTTTCAAGAACTGCACGAGAAAGAGCTTATTTTCTCTGAACTACACCAAGTCTACATAATTCTATCATCACTAAACGAAAGTTATGATAACTACGTCACTTCCCTTGAAATTTTGCCTTAGGAAAGTTTAACTTTAATTAATGTAACTGGCAGATTGATTGAAGAGGCAAGAAGAAGACTTGAAAGAGATCAGTTAAGGAGGGAGCAACCTCAAAAAGAAGACATTGAATCTCCTACTGCATACGCAATTAAAAAGTGTTTTAATTGTGGAGGAAGAGGACATTTGGCAAGATTTTGTAAAAAAGCAAAGTGCCAGAATGCTGGCCAGAATACTAAAAGTAACCAAAATAAAAATAAAAATTTAGAGTTAGCCATGTATATTAACGGAGCTGTAAAAAATAATTTATGGGTGGCTGACAGTGGAGCATCCCACTGTATAACAAATGATAACAAAAAATTTTTTAAAGTGTCCCAGAGTACACAGCAGATATCGTTAGCCAATGGCTGGAAACTGAAAGCTAAAGGTCAAAGTATAGCATATTGTTCTTTCATAAAAGAGAATGTAAAAATGTTATATGTACCACAAGTTAAGTTTAATTTAATTTCAGTTAGAATTTTGGTTAAACTAGGATATGTAGTTACCTTTAAAGGAGATAACTGCATAATTGAAAAAGAAGACAAGAAAATTACTGCAGAGGTAATTATATTAAGAGGTGAATTATATGTGTTAAATGATAATAAGTATTTGCAATGTTTTGCTTGTAATCAAAGCAAAAGCAGGGTCATACCAGCTAATAGAGTTGATGGATTTACTACCAAAGAACCTTTAGAAGTAGTATTTGCAGATTTAATAGGTCTGAAAAAACCAAGTGTAGGAGGAGCTCGATACATACTAAGTATAATGGACCACTATTCTAGATATGGGTTTTGCTATTTAATGAAGAGCAAAACTGAAATGTATCTAAATCTCTTTAATTGGATAAAATTTGCTGAAAGGAAAACTAAAAACAAATTAGTAACTCTTATAACAGATAATGGTGCGGAATTTACAAATAATAAATTCCAGAATAGACTTAGAATGTTAGGTATTCAACATAAAAAGTCTGCACCATATAGACCACAACATAATGCCTTGATAGATAGATGAGGCCAAACACTGCGGTCAATGGCACGTACTATGTTGTCTGATTCAGGATTACCTGACAATTTATGGGGAGAAGCAATAATGTGTGGTAATCATATATTAAATAATGTTAATTCAACAACAGGTGAATTACCATTCACACTGTGGCATGGTACAAAACCTGATTTAAGTTACATGCACACATTTGGAGCACCACATGGGTGCATATCCCTTCACAACTCAGACACAAAGGACAGCATAGAGCTAAAAGATTATTTTTTGTAGGATATGAATCTAATCATAGATCTTATAGATTCTGGGAACCAGGTACATCTAAAGTTTACACCAGTGCTAGTGCAAAATTCCTAGAACATGTAGGATGGAATAGATTAGAGCAAGATTTAAATAATGAAGTAATTATTGAACCCTACAAAAGGCAGAAAGAACAGACAAGTTATAAGAAGAGTCCAATTAAAGAAGAAGTCCATGAAGAACAAATAGGACCAGAACAAGAGGAAACTGTTGATCAGGAAGAGTTAGATAATCAAGAGTTAGATAATCAAGAACAGTTAATAAATGAAAGTCCACCTGTAAGTCCTGTAATACCTAGACGTACTACACGTGTAACTAGACCACCTGATAGGTATCAAGCAAGTATAGTTTGCCAAATAACTAAAGTTCCAACTAGTATAGATGAACTTAAAATGTATCCTGCTAAGGATCAGGAGAATTGGCAAAAGGCAATGGAAAAAGAACTAAATTCATTAAAGGTAATGAAAGTATATGAAGATGCTAAATTACCTCCAGGAGAAAAATCCAATGGGTGCAAATGGATATTTAAAGTAAAAACTGGCAATGATGGGACTGTTTCCCATAAAGCTAGGTTGGTAGCTCAAGGATTTAATCAAACTGCATCTTATTACGATGAAGTTTTCGCACCAAGTCTTAAAGCAACATCTTTGAGAGCAGCTTTAGTGAGGGCAGATAAGAAAAACTATATCATTGACCATTTAGATGTAGAAACTGCTTATTTGCACGCACCATTGCAGCACACTATATATTTGAAAAAGCCAGTTATTATAAAAGACATTAAAGTAAATAGTAATGATTGTTGGAAACTAAAAAGAAGTCTTTATGGATTGAAACAATCTGGCTATGAGTGGAACCAATATATTGTGAAAGAGATAAACATGTAGCTTTTAAATCTGTTTTAGCAGATCCATGTGTGTTCAAAACAGAAAATAATGGAACGGTGTCATTATTGTTATTATTTAAAGATGATATTTGTTGTGTATGTACCATAGTTAATAAAGTATGAGCTTGAGGTAAAGTGCAGGGTTCTGGCCCTGCACTTCTGATTGGCTGTTAGGCGGCAAGATCGGATTGGTTAGTTCTTAGGAATCCGATTGGCCCTTAACAGAGGATTATTATTGGTTTAAAGAGTTAGCGTTCATAGCTCGCTATTGGACAATTCTCACAACGGTTGCCTATATAAGGCAGAGTTCACTGTTATTGTTTTGAGAAGTCACTGTGCAATAAAGAGCTGAAAGTTCACATTCAAAGACTGTCTCCATTTACTCCAACCCATGTCCAAGTACTTAACAATATTGCTTTGATAACTAAGACTAATAATGAAACTAATGAGATTATATCATTATTAGCTAAAAAGATAAAATTAAAGCATTTGGGTGAAATTAAAAAGTATCTAGGATTGACAATTAACAAAACAAAAAATGGATTTAAGATATCTCAAGAAGATAAAATTTGCCAATTTATTAAAACGTACAAAATGGAACTTTGTAAACCGGCAAAGACTCCAATGAGTCAGGAAGTTTGCCAAACTGATGATCAAAGTCCCAAATTTGATAAGTCCATATATCAATCTTTGATTGGTATCTTATCATATATAAGCAATTAGTCAAGGCCAGATATAGCTTATAGTGTTAATCAGCTGGCACGTTTTAATTCAGATCCACATCAATGTCATTGGCAATTAAAGAGAATTTTAAGATATCTTAAAGGAACAATGAACCATGCATTGTACATAGAACCAAAGGGTGATTTGAGTCTTAGTGCCTATGCAGATGCAAGTTTTGCAACTGACATAAACACTAGAAAATCAACATCTGGGATGGCTATATTATTTGGTAAGACACTAATAGGGTGGAGGTCAATCAGACAACAGCATATTAGTTTGTCCACGATGGAAGCATAATTTTCATGTCTGTCATTACTATGCACTGACTTAATTCTGTACAAACAGAATTCTGTACAAACTCTACATGGGTGAAACTGTTAAAGATTCCATTATTGTATACGAGGACAACCAGGCAGCCATAAACTTGGCTACTAATATTGCTGTAAAAACTAGATGAAAGCATACTGATTTAAGATACTTAAATGTTAGAGAATCTGTAAAGAATGGGCTAATTAAATTGGAATACTGCATGACGGAAGAAAACATTGCAGACCAATTTACAAAAGCTCAAGGAGTAATTAAGTTTAAAGAGAGTTGTAACAAATATGATTTAAAAGTGTAAATAGATATATTATTATTATTCACCTAAAAGGGGAGAATGTTAGGGATAACATTGTTTACCCTAACTGGTTTAGGTAAAATAATAAATATGTTATCATGGTTTATTAGTTAAAGTGTCTGCAACTTTAACTGTAGGAATGTAATTAAGGGAGTGGTTGTGAGAGCACCATAAAAGAAGCAAGGCACGGCAGCTTGTTCTCTCTGGCTTGATGATCCCTAATTACTTGCTGAATTGAAGACTGTGTTTTTCCCTTACTGGAACAGGAGAGATAAAGGACAGTTGATTTATCAACTATGAGAAAAGACTGATTTATTGTAAGTGAACTGACATTGGATATTCTACACGGACTTTGCTAATTGAATATCCTTGAATGGACTGACTAAAATGATACATGACTAATGGACTGTTATTTTGACTATGCTATAAACTCTAAATGGAATAAACTATATTTTTGATAACACAAGCGTATCTGTTATTTTTACTGTATGTTAATAAACATACAAACTTATCTCACACATTTATCTGTATGCCTATCTGACTAACGCTGCACATTCTGTTTAGCTTGTCTCCTTAACCCTGGTTGGGGAACACAGGCTTCACAAATATTACCTTATACACTTTAAATGTTTTAAACATGACAGGATCTCCCACTGCTACAGCAGCCAGTAGGCATTTTGCTTCCTCCCCTTCTGCAGGTACGCCAAGACCGAAAGTTCGGTATAGGAGACTACCAGATCCAATGTGGAGAGGACCCGTCCCGCTGATAACTTGGGGCCGAGGATACACTGCTGTTGGAGATGAGGGGACAGTTGTTTGGGTTCCTGCTCGCTGTGTGCATCCTTATCATCAGCCAAAGGGGCAAGGGGATGGATTTGGGGGAATGGAAAAGAAACATGTTGATCCAGGACATGGGGAAGCTAGCAAACCTTCATAATAAAACTGATTGTTGGATATATATGCACATGCCAACTCACAAAATATCAGGGCTTCCAATGGTTGCAGTACCTCTGGCCGAAGGTGACTGGCATAAGGGACAATGCAATGGTTGTTCGGGAAGGTGGTCTAGCAGTTGGACTCCAAGTAACATAACTACCTTACACCTTGGAAGCCGGATCCAAGAGGTGGTGGGTATCTGTTGGACCCACAATGAGACAGTAGAGAATATGACTTTCTTGGGAACATATCCATTTTGCAACAAAACAATTGTCATTAGCACTGGAAGTCGGGTTTATCCAGATGACATGAAAACTAAAAATCTCACTTACTTTGTACATAATGTTTCTAAATTTGATATCATATCTTTGACCAATGAAAATGGGTGTCCATTTATCCCTGCCACATCTTGTCCCACCACGAGAGAAAACCAGCTGCCCAAATGTGTAAATGGGAAATACGCACCACCTCCCACTTATTTGGCTATGTTAATGGAATCCTTTACACAATTAATCTATGCTGAACCAAATAAGGTTGGTCATCTCCTGGGAGCAAATCTATGGTTGCTGTGTGGACGGATGGCCTATGATCACATGCCAGCATGATGGAAAGCAGTCTGCACCTTTGGGAAAGTAATCCCATCTCGTGTCATTTTAAAATCTTTGGGGACTGCTCATGTCCGCAATGCGCGTTCCGCAACGGAAGTAAACTCTGTTTTGAATCATGACTACTGGACACAGATATCAAGGGGAGTTATTCCTCCTTTAGGAGTCATGATGAACTATAGAGATTTGCATTGTTTAAACAATTGGACAGTTACTATGTTTAAAGACACCATTAAAACACTAAAGCTGCTTGAAGAAGAGCAAGGAAAAATCCTTGACTTTGTTCTGCAAACCAGATATGCAGTGGACACTATTTTGGCTGTGCAAGGGGGAGTTTGCACTGTGATTCATACGCATTGTTGCATGTATATCTCTGACTTTTCTCCAAACATTACAGCTACCATACAGCATATGGAACAAACCTTGAAGGCGAATCCATTACAATCGGAGGGTGAGGGACTGGACGTGTGGTCTGCACTTTGGTCCTGGTTGCCAGATGGTTCATGGATTCATCACCTAATTGTTGGGGTAATATTGCTTATTATGTTTTCTCTTTGTGTATGCTGTTGTATTCAATGTCTCCCTGGACTTTTAGGAATGTGTCGGGTGAAGCCTACGGAAGGAGAACTGCTGTTGCAAATGGCGAAAAGCTACTGAGGCATCCACGATCATCAAAAAACTAAAACAGGGGAGATGTGGGAATAAACTTTGACTTGGGTATTGGGTAATGATTAGTCTAAGACCTTATACATACATGTCTGCCTAAAAGTCATTGAGATAAAGCAAGGAAATTCAAAGCAAACGCCAGAAACAATTAAGCAGCTCAGACAACTGTAAACAATTCTGTGTACTATATCTATTTATTGTAATCCACAATGTGAATGCTTGCTATGTACAAAAATCTCAATAAAAGGGAGCACTGGAATTTTACTCTGGGCTCCCATCCCGAGTACACACGCTTGTGTCTCATTCTTTCCATGGGAGACCACCACACCATTGCCTTAAACCAGTGTTTCTCACCCTCAGCTATTTTAATGTGTGTGGACTTCAACTCCCAGAATCCCCCAGCCAACATGGAGAAGCATCAGGGGAACGCTAAGACCTGATGTGTCAAACTCACAGCCCGTGGGCTGGATGCATCACACGCTGGCCACACCCACCCCAGGTTTAGTGAAGGGGGAAAAAGTCATGAACATTACATGACAACGTGACTCCATGTGTTTGACACTCCTGGCTAAGACTATCCCATGCTGGATTAAAGTTGCTGAAGATGAGAAACACTGCCCTAACACAATCATGCCTTTCGGTCCTTTCTTTGCTTAACTGATGAAACATTAAGATTCAATTAGTGCTGAATGCTAAAGATGAGTGTGGCAGGGAAAGAGTTAAAGGCATGAAAAGTAGGGGCAAAGCATTGTGGTGCTTTCCTTCCCATTGTGCCCTCAACACATATTTATTTTACCTAATGGTTAATCCAGGGCTGTTGAAGTGTTACTTGGAAACATTACTTATTTATTTATTATTTATATCCTGCATTTATTAGAACTAGAATTGTTTTATTGGCTAAGTGTAGTTGGACACACAAGGAATTTGTCTTGGTGCAAATGCTCTCAGTATACGTAAAAGAAAAGATACATTTGTGAAGAATCATAAGGTACAACACTTAAAAATAGTCATAGGGTACAATAAGCAATCAAATCATACTAGGAAACAGTCAGTATAAATCATAAGGATACAAGTGACAAAGTTACAGTCATACAGTCACAAGTGGGAGGGGATTTGAAGTGATGAGAAGATTAATAGTAATAGTTATGCAGACTTTGTAAATAGTTGGACAGTGTTGAGGGAATTATTTGTTTAGCAGAATGATGGCATTTGGGAAAAAATACTTATTGTGTGTCTAATTGTTCTGGTATGCAGTGCTCTATAGTGTTGCTTTGAGGGAAGGAATTGAAACAGTTTATGTCCAGGATGTGAGTCTGTAAATATTTTCACAGCCCTCTTTTGACTCGTGCAGTATACAGGTCCTCAAATGAAGGAAAGTGGGCAGTAATTGTTTTTTCTGCAGTCCTAATTATCCTCTGAAGTCTGTGTCTGTCTTGTTGGGTTGCAGAACCAAACCAGACAGTTATAGACATGCAGATGACAGACTCAATAATTCCTCTGTAGAACTGTATTACTTTTACAACTAAACTCAAGGCGGCAAACATACTTCCTCCTGCTATTTCCCCCCCAACAACAACTTTACGAGGTGGGTTGGGCTGAAAGAGAGTGACTGGAGCAAGGTCACCCAGCTGGCTTTCATAGCTAAGGCGGGACTAGAACTCACAATCTCCAGCTTTCTAGCCTGGTGCCTTAACCAGTAGACCAAACTGGCTCTCTGATGATCTGTGGTCAGAGGTGGTATTCAGCCAGTTCGCATCTACTTGGGCAAACTGGTAGCAAGAATTTGGCGTGGGTCGCCGAACCGGTAGCAACATCTAGCTGGCCACAGCCCCAATCTGGTCATCCGGTTTCGGCTCACTCGCTTGCCCCGCCCACCCGATGCTCGCTCACCCCAGTTTAAAGGAGGACTGCTCCTCCACCTAGCCATGCATTTTTAAGCAGCCACTTGAAAACACATGACTGTGGGCAGAGCAGCAGTCTGTTAACCTGCAAAACTGTCCCACGGCTGGATTCTTCATGGACCCTAGAAGTATTGCTTCCCCTTGTGAGTTAAGTGCCTGGAGCAAGAGGGAAAGAACACTGGGAGGTGGAGAATCCAGCCATGGGGAAGTTTGCAGGAGCTGCAAATGCAAGTCTGTTAACCTGCAGAACTTCTCCAATGCTGGATTCATTTCACCTTATGAATAAACTGTGGCAATTCAAACTTGGAAGGAGAGTTTCACACAATGCTAGTGCACAGTGAATAGTCATGTTTCTCCCTTCCCCTTGGAGAGACAAAGGCTGTAGCAAGTCTGTTTCCTCTCCCTTAAAGAGTTGTTTTGATAGAATGCACTTGTACATACGTATATATTTATGTGTGCATGATTATGTGTGGGGTTATCTAAATATCCATGGTGTGCCATTTTATTCTCATCATCATTTTCCTACAGATGTTCCTTTTGTGTTATTTTGTTTGTTCTGCTTTTGTTTCAAACCTTGCAAAAAAACAAAAAACAAAAAGCCTGCAGGGTCTCTTCTGAGTACTCTACAAGAATTGAACATGATTGAATGGAAGAAAAAAAATGTGCATAGAAACCATTAGGGCGAGGTAATGTGGGTGATTGAGGCAGATTGTTTATTATGCCTTGAAGCTTCTAATCAAAGCCTGGCCCATTTGCTGTCAAGGTGCAGAATGTTGAGGTGTACCTAGCACAGCCCCAAAGTTTAATTGACAGTCAGAAAGGGGGGAGCAGATAAATTTTCAATTTTATAAAAGGCGACAGGCACCAATTGTAGCTGAACTGGGCACTTATACTTAGAATGCTCTGACTTGTGAAGGGACACAGCTTATCAATGTGGCATCTCTAGAAAACACATATTCACCACAATACATTTCCAGGTGATGTCTCCCTTTAATATCCTGACCATGAACCTGTAACCTCTTATTGGTAGATTGTGTGCAGTGAGACTGAATTAATAGATCAGAGATACCAGCAGCAAAACATTTTTAAAACAAGTTTTTCACCTGTCCCCAATAATGGTGCCAAAAATACAGAAGGTTTGTATGGAATGGAAGAGAGGTAAATCACTGCATTTGGATAATAAAAGCTTCCTTTTTGAGAATGGTTTCTTATTGCATTCTAAATCATTTGGCAAACTATTAAAATACATTGCACCTGTGGCTTCAGAACTTTTGTTTCAACTCAGTATGCTGCACAAGTATGCATGTAAAGTCCATCCGGCTCATTTAAAAACAAAACTAGCAATTAGAAAAATTGTTGACAGTTTAGAACAAGTTTTTCATTTAAAAAAATATATATATAAGGCTTTCAACAGATTGAAGCTTCTTTTGCTTTTAAAGGAGTAAGAGCTTTTCTCCTGTTTGGATTATGATAAATATCCCTTTCTCAGTCCCGAAACTGTAAGGTTCCCAACTCTTTTGGTATCAACCAAGCTTCCTGTCCTACATTATTTTCTTCTAAATTTCCTTTAAAAAAAAGAAGTAGAAAATTAGTCTGTTGCGAAATATAATTAAGCCTCAGGTATATAATCCAAGATTTCCAACAATTTCTTGGGGCTTATGAGTGCCTGAAATCATGTGTCTGGATAGACTAACAAAACAAAACACAGTAAAACAAAAACCTAACATAATAGATAACCTCCAAGTAAGCTAGAGGCTCCCCCACTTTCATTCGTTGTCTGAAAAAAGGTTGTTTTGTGATTGGCAATGACAGCCATGCTGTGAGAGAGTCAGAACACACTCTCAAATTGCTAGATCTGCCCACCAGCTCAGAAAAGGTTGAAGATGCCCGCACCATACACATTTGGGGATTTCAATATAGAAATCACTTTTTTTTTAATATCTGAATTTTCATTTGGATAAGTAAAGGCTAGGGCAGTAGATCCCAAACTTTTGGGTACCAGGGACTGGTTCCATGGAGAAAGGTTTTATTGCAGAGTGGAGGGGACATGGTTTTTCATGCTGCCTGCATCTCATGGATAGGGCTTCACTTATTTGTGCAGCCCAGTTTCTGTCATGCTGTGGACTGGTGCCGGTCCAAAGACTGGCAGTTGGGGATCCCTGGCCTAGAGCGTAAAGCACTAAATAAAGGGTTTGAAAGTATAAGGAAATTAAATCACCAAAGGTGGTGGGAGGGTGGACTTTATCTGCTTATTAATCAAATAAAAGCTTGGTTATGATATTACAAACCCATCCTATCTCTACTGAAAGATCTACATAGCATTGTTGACCAGTTGATTTTCATGCTCAGTTTAAGTTAGTTTAAACCCTTAAATAAATTAGCGCTCGAGTTTTGTCTAGTCTAGTCTACCCTATTCACTTTATTGCAGCCATAAGGCTAAATGCAATAAAATATCTAATAGTAACAATATTAAATCTTTGTTGGATCTCCATCATTTGGCAGAAAAATATTCTGAAAAATATTCAAGTTTCCCTTTTTGCAACTTTTGTTAGCTTTTGACCTAATATAAAGGAGAAATTGTGGCACAGCCTAAGATATTCTACTATTCACTATTGTTCAATGATATAATTGGCATTATATGTATGAGTACTAATATACTGATTATTGGTTTACAAGATAGTCTCTAAATTAGAGATCCTAGCTTACACAGAACAGAGTATGTATGGTTAGAATAGAATTTGTCTGTGGTTGTTCCTGTGACATATTGTACAAAATATACCAAAACTCATTGGTTCTATGCTTGCCATCAGTAGGGAGTATTATATGTAGCCGGTAGTGACTAAGACTAAAATTAGTCTAAATCTGTATCTGTTTAAAAAAAAAAGTTATGTGAAAACCTCAGTTGATCAAAGCTAAAATAGGCAATAGAGGCCAATATAAACTGACAGGATATCATCTAGTGACAACCTCACCATCTTCAATATTGTGACTTGAAATACAAATATAAGTACGGTATTCCAAGTAAAAGATAAACACAAGAAGCATAATGTATTAAAGAAATACATGTTGTGTATTTGTGAAAGAGGAAGGTTATCTTAAATCTGATTCAAGATGGTCAGTTCTTGTATAATGGAACTGATAAACATGGATAGGGAAGTGCATGTTTAGTTATGCATGAAATGGCTAAAATGTCCATCAGAAATTATGAATTTTCATCTAAACTGTTGTGTGTATAAAAATGAGAATCCATGAGTTGACACTTCAATTCAATGAAGGTTAATAATAATAATAATAATAACAACAACAACTTAGGAAATCAGTCAGAAATGATCAGAATCACCAGCTAGAGAAATCTCTGAATGCTGCTGTATTATAAGTAGCTGCAGTTTCATCCAGCAAAACCAATTATTAGGGATGATGAATGTGGTACTTCAGCAATATCTGGAGTATCATATTTTACCCATCTAGTTGTACTCCAAGATAACTAGAAGAGTTCAAGTTGAGAGATGTTCAATAAAACTGAACCCACAATTCAACATAACTAGAAGAGTTTAAGTTGAGAGATGTTCAATAAAACTGAACCCACAATTCAATACCCATAAGGTAGTTATAGAAAGGGTAAAAAAAAGCCTAGTTCTTCCCCGTTTCCAGTGGGGCATTAAAAATATAAATAAATGGAACATAAACAAGAGAATCTTCTAGAAACTTAAAAAGTGTATGGATTCATTATTGTCTATGGCTTTCATGTGCCGCAGGACATTTTATCAGGTTTTTGCAATACAAAACTGAGAAAGGAGCTATGTGCACAAACACAGTTATTGCCAGGAAAAGCAAAATGGGATTCTGATTAATAATAAACAGGAAGCAGATAAAACCGTGCCCTGCTGCCATTGTTTCACCTTTAAGTTATCACATTAGGCATAAGCCTTTGGGTTGGTATTTTCTTCCCACAGAAACAGCCATCGATGCTGCAACTTATCTGTGAAAACAGAGAAGCAAGAGCCTCCCTGGTTAATTTACTATGCCACTGATTAGAAGCCCTTGATCCCAATCTTTTAGACTGTCTTTAAGTCAGAGTCTCTGCAATTCTCCTTTCTCCCAACCAAGAAAACAGGTTGTCAGACTGAAAAAAAAAGGGCCAAGCTGACAGAAACTTGATGATGATTAGCTCTGGCACGTCACAGGGGAAAATATGACATGGGCAATAGCTTTCAGAAAGGGAAATAGGTTTCAAAGAATAAATATTGAGACTTCAGCTCCAGCTATCAATCCCCATTTACAGTCTATCTACAATTGTCCCCAAAGGAGGTGCAGAAGGTGTCATAGATTCAGGCATGGGTAGAATGAATGGAGACAGTCTTAGTTGGTGAACTTTCAACTCTTTATTGCATAGTGACTTCTAACTTGTATAACAACAACTCTGCTTTATATAGGCAATGCTAATGTGAAATAACCAATGGGAGCTGTGAAACGCTAGCTCCAATACCAATAAGAGTCCTTCGTTAAGGGCCAATCAGATTCTTAGAACCCGACCAATCCGATCTAGACGCTTAACACCCAATCAGAAGTGCAGGGCCTGAACCCTGCACTTTACCCCAAGCTTGCCTTTATTTAATTATTTACATACATAACACCCCTTCCCCCTGGCTTCACAATTAGTTTATGACCATGTAGTCCTTTAAATAGGACGGTTGTCTCTTGGGTCTGTCAGATTTTCTTTGGACTGGCTGCGTGCAGTCCCATTGAGATAGGGTGTTGTTTTGTAGTGGCTCAGCTTCTCGTTCTGGTGTGATTTCCCTTGGAGCGTACGATTCTTCTTCCTGCTCCATTTCCTGGGTTTCACTTGATTCATCGCTTTCCTGGAACAGGTTTCCTGGCATATCGTCATCTTCTCTTCCTTCCCCCCCCCCTCAGTTTGGTCGTTGGGAAGTTGTTGGCTAGCAGTTATAAGTCGTGACCGTAATTGGTCAATATGTCTTTTCCATATTCTCTCATCAATACATTTGACAATATAGGATCTGGGCCGAGTCTCGCGTATTACCGTTGCTTCGATTCAAACTGGGTCGCCCGATAAATTTTTTGCATAAACGGGGTCACCTACCTTGAAGGTACAGTAGCGTCCGCTGGATCCTGGAGGCTTTTCTGGCTCGTAAGCAGGGTGCAGTCGGTCGAGGCGGGAACGGAGTTTTCGCCCCATGAGAAGTTCAGCGGGAGTTCTGCCGGTTTCGCTGTGCGGAGTGATGTGTTGTAGAAGTAGAATGCGGTTTATTTTTTCTTCAAGATTATCATAGTCCATCTTTTGTAAAGTCTTTTTTACAAATTGTACCATGCGTTCCGCTCGGCCGTTGGTAGCAGGATGCGCAGGCGAGGTGAGCGCATGGCGGATGCCGTTGTCAGCAAGGTACTGTTCAAACATTAGCGCTGTAAACTGTGGTCCGTTATCGGACACCAGGACGTCTGGCAATCCATGAGTTGCAAAGAATCTATTGAGGACTTTAATGACTGCCTCGGAGGTTGTATTGGCCATTCGATGAATTTCTAACCAATTAGAGTATGCATCGACAGTCAACAGCAATGTCTGTCCTTTGATCGGCCCTGCGAAATCCAGGTGGATTCTGGACCAGGGTCCACGTGGCGTCTCCCATTCGGTCGGTGCAGCTTTTGGCGGTGTGTTGCTGGTTTGTTGGCACTTGGTGCAGGCCTTGACCCATTGCTCGATGTGTCGGTCCATGCCTGGCCACCAAGCATAGCTCCGTGCAAGTGCCTTCATTCGCACGATCCCGGGATGTCCATCGTGCAAGATTTGTAACAGCGTCTTTTGGAGTCGTTCTGGGACGATGACTCTATCGCCCCAGATAACGCAGCCTTTTTGAGAAAAAAGTTCAGTCTGTCTTGTTTTAAATGGCGCGAAGTCATCTGGGATCTGGTCCAATGGCCATCCACGCTCTACCCAGCCTAGGACTCGTGCTAGGGTGTGGTCTCGTCTGGTCTCCCTTGCGATATCTTGAGCAGTCATAGGAGGCGAGTTGAGCGTTTCGATTTGTAACGCCAATACTGTTGGTGCCGGATCGTCGAGGGTCTCTGGTAGCGGTGCTCTGCTGAGTGCGTCAGCATGGGGAATGGCTTTCCCCGGTCGATGTAACAATCGATAATTATAAGCAGCTAGAAACTCTGACCATCGAGTCATTCTTGGGGACAATATATAGGGAGTTGGTTTGTCCCCAGCGATTATCCCCAATAAAGGTTTGTGGTCAGTTACAATTGTAAATGTCCTTCCATATACATACTCAGGGAATTTTTTTATGGCTGACACAATTGCAAGAGCCTCCTTATCTATTTGTCCATAGTTACGTTCTGCCTGGGATAGAGTCTTCGAAAAGTATGCAACGGGAGCCTCATTTCCATGAGGTAGCACATGGCTCAAAATAGCGCCCACCCCAAACGGTGAGGCATGACAAGTTATAACCAAGGGTAATGTTTCATTATATTGCATAAGTACAGAATCAGATGTAAGTAAATCTTTTACATTTCTAAACGCTTTTTCTTCTCGGTAACCCCAAACCCATAATGCTTTCTTATCTAATAACCGGTGTAATGGTTCAGCCACAGTCGCCTTATACGATAAAAATACATTGTAGAAATTGATAAGGCCTAAAAATGCTTGAAGATCAGTTTTGTTACGAGGTCTGGGAGCATTTCTAATCGCCCTTAATTTACTCTCAGTTGGGTGAATACCCTGACTATCAATGCGATAACCTAGAAATTCAACACTGTCAGTATACAGATGACATTTATCCCTTTTTACTTTCAATCCCGCTTCTTGGAATTTTTTAAGCACACATTTTAAACGATTCTGCAGAATTTTTTTACTAGGAGCTGCAATCAATACGTCATCAAAATACGGAACCACACCCTTGATTCCCTGTAACAATTGTTCCATTAAACTTTGGAATATTCCTGGGGCTACACTTACCCTGAATTGTAATCGGGTACATTTAAAAGCACCTCTGTGCGTTACTATCATTTGGGCTTGGGCTGTTTTATCGTCCATGGGCAATTGTTGATAGGCTTGAGCTAAATCTAGCTTAGCGAAAACCTTTCCACCTCCCAGAGAATGAAGGAGGTGCTGCACCACCGGCACTGGATACGTGTTCTGCTGGAGGGCGTGGTTTAGAGTGGCCCGGTAGTCCCCACAGATTTGGATTGACCCATCTGGTTTAATGGGGGTTACAATAGGAGTTTCCCATGGGGAATGATCAATGGGTTGCAGTACCCCTTGTTTAATTAGTTTGTCAAGTTGTTCATCTATCTTGGCCTTAAGGGCAAACGGAACTCGACGGGGCTTTAAACGGATCGGGGCGACCTTAGGGTCGAGGCTGAACGAAATTGGGGTCCCCTTATACTCGCCCAGACGATCTGCGAAGACATCGCTGAATTCAGACATAAGATCCTCCTTCCACTCGCAATCACCGACTCGGTTCACGCTGGCTAGTTCGATGCCGAGTGGCGCAAACCATTGGAGGCCCAACAAACTAGGCCTGTCCCTATCAATGATCGTTAGAGGTAAGTATTCCGTATGCTTTTTAAACAAGATGCAGACTCGACAAGACCTGACTACAGGGATCCGATTCCCTTGGTAATCTTTAAGGATAAGGCGTTGCATTCGAAGGTCTTGGCGTTGGATGATAGGAATGAGCTGCTTTAATGTCTTCCACGACACCATCGAGAGGGACGATCCCGAATCGACCTCCATGTGGCAGGGTTGGTTCTCTATGGCTACTGTAACTCGAATCTTCTTAGCATCCAGGGCCGAGGCGTGACCTATAGTGATAGTATGGTGAGCCTCTTCTTTCTGCAACGCTCGATATCTGTAGGAGTGGTTTGCTGGGTCTCGCCTTACAGGACGGTTTCCTGCCAATTGGCGAAAGTTGGTTCCCTTTGAGGCTGGGCTTGGTCCTGGTAAACTGCGACAGACTCGACCGATGTGGCCTCGTTTCCCGCACTCGTGGCAGAGTGCGTCGCGGAATTTGCAGTCTGCCCTGGGATGGTTTGCCCCTCAGCCAGCGCAAGGGCGTGAGGTTTTAGGACGAGGGTCCCGGTCGGAACGCAGTCGATGGACCCCTTCTTTGTCGCTGTCTGACGACGAAGAGAGGTCCTCGTAGTGCGTTGTTGCCAACTGCCCTTCTGAGCTGGGTGAGATGTCGCCTGTCGGTGGGTTTGTGGGGTTTCGGCTTCGCCGTAGCTGCGCCACTGACTTTTTGGTTGCCTCAGCAGTGGTGGCTTCGGCGATGGCGTCAACAAGGCCGATGTCGCCCTTCACCATCAGCTTGCTCTGCACATTTAGTGCATCTAATTCCAGAATTAGGCGGTCTCTCAATGCTCCATCTAAGTCTGCGAACCCGCAGAGGCCTCCCAAGTGCCGGAGGTCTGCCACGAAGTCATCCACACTCTCTCCTTTTCGTTGGCTTCATTGATAGAACTCATAGCATCTCACGAGTGTGGGTACAGTTGGCGCGTAATGGTCTCTCAAGAGAGGTTCGAGGTCGTCCCAGCTTATTGCTTTCACTTCTCGAGGCTTCGCGAGGGCTTTAGCCATTTTAAAGACAGCCAGGCCGCAGTACTTCAGGAACAGCACCCGCTTCTTGGCTGGTGTGGCGTCCTTCAGGTTGTTCATTTCGAGGAACATCTGAAAGCGATCCATGTAGGATTCCCAATCCTCTTGGGATGGATCGTATAGAGCGGGTGGTACGATGCCGCCGGACATGGCTTCCGTTGGTGGCACCGTTTTTTACACGTGCTCTGTTTTCTTCCAAGTTCCTTAAGATCAGATGTCTCTAAATCCCATCCTCGTCGCCAGTGTCATAGATTCAGGCATGGGTAGAATGAATGGAGACAGTCTTAGTTGGTGAACTTTCAACTCTTTATTGCATAGTGACTTCTAACTTGTATAACAACAACTCTGCTTTATATAGGCAATGCTAATGTGAAATAACCAATAGGAGCTGTGAAACGCTAGCTCCAGTACCAATAAGAGTCCTTTGTTAAGGGCCAATCAGATTCTCAGAACCCGACCAATCCGATCTAGCCGCTTAACACCCAATCAGAAGTGCAGGGCCTGAACCCTGCACTTTACCCCAAGCTTGCCTTTATTCAACTATTTACATACATAACAGAAGGTATCACCTAAAGATGTTCAATAACAACACCCAGAAATGTCCTGATGCTTCAGCACTGATGACTCTTGATCTCTCTCCCATGTTTGATCATTAATTGGCACCTGCCATTATCTTTCCAAGCTTACAATGCATGTGTCACTTTATGCACCTTCGGTGGCCTAAGTAAGAGTGTTAATAACTACCATAGTATATGTAAGGGAAGGAAAGATGCTCATTGCTTCTGAAAAATCAAATTTCTAGGCGGTGTTGGGATTCAAATAGTTTAACAACCGGTTCTCTGCCCTAATGATTTATTCCAACGACCAGTTCACCAAACTGCTCAGAAAGTTAACAACCAGTTCTCCTGAAGTGGTACAAACTGGCTGAATCCCATCACTGTTTCTAGGATAGAAAAGTCCTATGTAAAGGTAAAAGTACTTTTACATTTTTACTATGGGTGGCACAATAAGGAAGAAAGCTGCATAATAACTTAGTGAAAATCTTATGCAGAAAGTTCTGTCACACAGATTCAAGTTTACTTTCCTTATAGTCCTGTAGCTTTCATATGCTTCCACTTGGAAAAAGAATGCCACAAGAAACCCAGTTTATAGCAATTTCAAAGATAGCTAGGGCAGTATGAAAAGAAGTTGGTGGACCGTATGACATATTGTTGTTTTATATGAAAAAAAATTGTATCAGCCTGACATAAAAAGGAGGGAGAGAGAAAAGGCTATTATGATCAGTGTATAAAACAATACCAAATTCCAGAAGACAAATCAAACTATGATCAATCTTTCTAAAGTGCTCCTGTGTTATGTAATATATTGTTCAATGGCACCCAGATATTATTACATCACATAGATACCGGCTGCGTAAGTAGTTGGGAAGTGTGATTGTGTAAATATGCATCAAATATGTATAAAAGAGAGTGGAATGAATATAACTGAAGGGATACCAGTCACATAAACTAAACCTTCTTGGGAAAAACACTGCATTATATTTCTCTCATCTAAAGCAATCATGATGTCTATATTGGCTCAGACTTAAAGAGCTTTATAAAGAGCAATGTGTACATAACTGTGCTTCCTAATGATCTGGCTGCCATTGGAATGGTGATTAGAAATTCCAGAAGAAAAATGTCAATTTGCCATTGAACAGCAAAAAGACAAAGCTGAAGCCACAGAGGTTGTGACTGAGCTTCTGGGCTATTTGTGAATTTCTCTCTGTGGCAGTCAAGTTCTGGATAAATCTAATTCAGCTCAGGCTCTCAAAGGTGTTTATATAGGTTGGTGTGTAATAACACGATCAATCGATGGCAGTGTTCCTAACTGATGGTAAGGTCAAGAAAGTAATGGAAGTGTGCAGACCTTCCAGGGCATTTGCTTTGCTTTGAGCAGAGGCCCTTCCAAGTTTAGGAAGTAGCCACAAGTCTTCACTTCCCTAGCAACCAGTGGTGGTATTTGTTGTGAATGAATAAATCTGTTAATAAAGTTATCAAGAGCTTGAAGTCAAGTGCAGGGTACTGGCCCTGCACTTCTGATTGGCCGTTAAATGGCGATATCAGATTGGTCTGTTCAGGTTAATCTGATTGGCCATTAACGAGCCTCTCTCATTGGTTAATGGAGCTAGCGCTCCCTTGTTTTCATTGGTTGAATATCTAATAAGTTGCTTATAATAAGGAAGGCTGTAGCAGCCATTGATTTGAGCTGTCACACCATGTAAATAAAGAGTTTTGAAGTTCACCGTTTCACCGGCTCGTCTCCATTCTTCGCGCCCACGCTCAGTACTTAACACTGGCGACGAGGATGGGATGTGGAGACGTCAGAGCTAACTGAACAGCGAAGAATGATAACTGAGCACGTGGTGGAACACACAATGGCGGAACCATGTCCGGCAGCGTCATACCACCCGCTCCATTCGACCCAGCGCAAGAAGACTGGGACTCCTATATGGATTGTTTCCAAATGTTCTTGGAAACCAATAATTTGAAGGATGCCATGACTAGGAAGAAACGGGCGGTATTCCTAATGCATTGCGGGCCGACCATATTCATGATGGCCAAGGCACTAGCGAAACTGGCAGAAGTAAAGTCTATGGACTGGGACATCCTCAAACCCCTACTGAGAGCCCACTATGCACCAACCGTTCCAACACTCGTTCGACGGCATGAATTTTACCAGAGACCAGCGGAAAGGAGAGAGCGTTGTAGATTTCGTCGCGGATCTCCGAAACCTGGGAGGCCTCTGCGGGTTCGTCGACCTGGAAGAAGCCCTGAGAGACCGAATAATTCTGGGATTAGATGCACCGCATGTGCAGAGTAAGCTGATGGTGAAAGGTGACATCAGCCTTGCAGATGCCATCGCTGACGCTACTGCAGCAGAAGCAACCAGGAAGTCAGCTGCCCAAATGCGCCGCAACCATGTTCCGGTTCACCAACCGACCAGTGACATTTCACCCAAGTCAGAAGGACAGCTTGTGACGGCCACCACGAGGACCTCTCTTTGTCATCAGACAGCGACGAAGAAGAGGTCCATTGACTGCGGTCCGAATGGAACCATTACCAGAAGTCCCAACACCCATGCGCTGGTTGTGGAGCAAGCCACCCCCTGTCCGAATGCAAATTCCGTGACGCGCTCTGCCATGAGTGCGGGAAATGAGGCCATATCGGATGGGTCTGTAGAAGTCTCATAGGACCCAGCCAGCCCTCGAAGGGGGCTAACTATCGCCAACCGACAGGAAACCGTCCTGTAAGGCGAGAACCAGTGAACCACCAATGGAACAACCACTCCTACAGAAACAAAACCCTAAACCGCCCCATGAAGCGAGAAAAGGCTCACCAAACTATCACTATCGGTCACGCCTCCTCTTTGGATGCCAAGAAAATCCAAGTTAAAGTGGACATCGAAAACCAGCCCTGCCTAATGGAAGTCGACTCAGGATTGTCTCTCTTGATGGTTTCCTGGAAGACCCTCAACCAACTCATCCCTACTGTCCAGCGACAAGACCTCAGTTTCCAAAGACTCATACTTAAAGACTATCAGAGGAATCGGATTCCAGTCGTAGGATCCAGTTGAGTACAGGTCTCGTTCAAAAACCGTACAGCATTCCTGTGATCGACAAGGACCGGCCTAGCCTGTTAGGCCTTCAATGGTTCGCTCCACTTGGCATTGAAGTGGCAGGCATTAACCGAATCGGCAGCAGCGACTGGGAGGAGGACCTCATCCAAGAATTCAAGCACGTCTTTGCAGAAAAACTAGGCGAGTACAAGGGGACCCCGATATCATTTAACCTTAATCCAAAAGTAGCTCCCATCTGCCTTAAGCCTCATCAGGTTCCATTTGCCCTTAAACCAAAAATTGACGAGCAGCTTGATGAATTAATAGCCAAGGGAGTGTTAGAGCCAACCGATCACTCTCCCTGGGAGACCCCAATCGTGACAATCATTAAGCCGAATGGATCAATAAAAATTTGTGGGGACTACTAAGCCACCCTGAACCACGCCCTGCAGCCAAACACATATCCGGTACTGGTGGTGCAGCACCTCCTCCATTCCCTGGGGTGCAGAAAAGTCTTCGCTAAACTAGACTTAGCTCAGGTATATCAACAACTGCCGGTAGACAAAAAAACGGCACAGGCACAGACGATCGTGACGCACCAAGGTGCCTTTAAATGTGCTCGACTCCAATTTGGAGTGAGCGTAGCCCCGGGGATCTTTCAGAGCTTGATGGAAAGACTACTACAAGGGATAAAAGGCGTTGTCCCATACTTTGATGATGTGTTAATTGCTGCCCCTACCCCGAAAATTTTACGGGATCACCTGAGGATGGTCCTCCAGAAATTCAAAGACGCAGGTCTTAAAGTAAAGAAAAATAAGTGTAAACTGTGTACAGATCATGTCAAATTTTTAGGGTATTTAATTAATAGTCATGGCATTCACCCTATCGATAGCAAACTGAAGGCAATCAAAAACGCACCCAAACCCCGGAATAAAGCTGACCTCCAGGCGTTTCTAGGCCTTATCAACTTTTATAACATATTCCTGCCGCACAAAGCAATCATAGCTGAACCCCTACATCGTTTATTGGACATGTTAAGTCTGGGTTCCCCAACCAGGGTTAGGGAGACAAGCTAAACAGAATGTGCAGCGTTAGTCAGATAGGCACACAGATAAATGAGTGAGCTAAACTTGTATGTTTATTAACATACAGTAAAAATAACAGATACGCTTCTGCTATCAAAAATATAGTTTATTCCATTATGAGTTCATAGCATAGTCAAAATAACAGTCCAATAGTCATGTATCATTTAGTCAGTCCATTCAGGGATATTCAGTTAGCAAAGTCCATGTAGAATATCCTATGTCAGTTCACTTACAAATCAGTCCTTTGTTTTCTCTCCCGTTCGAGCAATGCAGTCTTGATTCCAAGCAGTAATCAGGGATCATCAAAGCCAGAGAGAGAGCAAGCTGCAGTCTTGCCTCTTTTAAAGTGCTTTCACAACCACTCCCTTAATTACTATCCCACAGTTAAAGTTGCAGACACTTTAACTTACAAACTATGATTACTGAGTTATTATTTTACCTAAATCAGTTAGGGAAAACAACGTTATCCCTAACAGGACAAAAAAGCAATTTGGGTATGGGGACATAGAGAAGAGCAAGCGTTTCGAAATGTAAAAAAATTATTGACTTCTGACGCTGTACTAATGCAGTACAATGAGACTTTGCTGTTAACGATCACGTGTGATGCATCGCCTTTTGGAGTAGGCACCATTTTGAGCCACGTTTTGCCAAACGGTAGCGAAGCCCCTGTTGCCTATTTCTCAAAGACGCTTTCAAAAGCAGATTGAAAAAGAAGCCCTTGCTATTGTGTCTGCTGTCAAGAGATTTCATGAGTACATGTACGGCCAAGCCTTTACAATAGTGACTGACCACAAACCTTTGCTGGGAATAATAGCAGGAGATAAGCCAACCCCCTATATATTATCCCCCAGAATGACTCGCTGGTCAGAATTCTTGACTGCTTATAATTATCGGCTGCAACACCGCCCGAGGAAAACCATTCCCCACGCCAACACATTGAGCTGAGCACCGCTTCCAGAGACTATTGATGACCCCGCGCCTACAGTGACAATGTTGCAGATCGAGACACTTTGTACACCGCCATTAACAGCCCAAGATATCGCGATGGAAACAAAACGCGACCCCGCCTTAGCACGAGTCCTCAGTTGGGTGGAATGCGGATGGCCATTGGACCAGGTACCTGATGACTTCGCCCCATTCAAAAGTCGACAAACAGAATTGTTTTCACAGAAGGGCTGCATCATCTGGGGTGAAAGAGTCGTTGTCCTAGAGCGAGTACAACGAGCAGTACTGAGAACCTTGCATGATGGCCACCCCAACATCATGCGCATGAAAGCCCTCGCATGAAGCTACGCATGGTGGCCGGGCATCGACAAGCAGATTGAGACTTGGGTCAAAGCTTGTCACAAATGCCAGGAAGTAAGAAACGCCCCACCGAAAGCAACCCCAACCGAATGGGAAACACCGTGGGGACCCTGGTCCCGTATCCATCTGGACTTTGCAGGGCCTACCAAAGGCCACACGTTCTTGTTAACTGTGGATGCCTACTCGAACTGGCTCGAAAACCATCAAATGAAGAACACAACAACCGAAGCGGTCATTAAGAAACTGGACAGACTGTTTGCAACACATGGATTACCAGACGTTCTGGTATCCGACAATGGGCCCCAATTTACCGCGCTGTCCTTCGAACAGTACCGCGGTATCCGACATGCGCTGACTTCGCCAGTGCATCCTGCGGCCAATGGAAGGGCCGAGCGCATGGTACAATTCGTCAAGAAAACGCTACAAAAAATAGATTATGACAACATCGAAGAAAAAATAAACCGGATCCTCTTTTTGTAGCATATCACTCCGCACAGCGTCACCAACAAAACTCCCGCCAAGTTGCTAATGGGGCAGAAGCTCCGCTCCCACCTCGATCGGCTACACCCATCGTACGTATTGTATTAGAAATAGAAAACTAGAATGTTATAAGAATTAATAAAAGATTAAAATATTGAAATGTTTAGTAATGATAGATTTTAAAATTTAATAAAATTGTAGCACTTGTTTTTTGAAATAGACAATCGGAATGTTATAAGATTTAATATTTAGATTTATTATCTAATTATATTAATTATTATGAATTTATTATTTTTTCTCTTTAAAGGTTAGTAGGTAGAATGTACTAAGCAGAATCAGATTGGGTATCAGGTGTTATTTTAAATATTAATTTAGGGGGAGGATAGAAAGGCATCATACTCTGATCAGTGATTTCAGGAGAAATTCTTTTTTTTTTTTTTTTTACTATAGGGAATGAGATAAATGGATAATCTGGAAAGAATGGACAAAAAATACAAATATAATGATTTAAATTAAAATGAATTAAATAAAATAGAAATAAGAAGAACGAAAAGCGGGGAGAAGTTATATAGAAGATATAGAATGGTAAATAAGATAGGTAATGGTATACAAGATGAGCACGAATTTAATTGAAGTCCATACAAAGAGAGGTAATCTGGGGCCAAACTACTTTCTTAAAATAAGTTTTATATTTTTGTGTTTTGTGTGTCTATGTTTTGTTTGAGAATTAATAAAACCTTGGAGGAATGTTGGATGAGAATAATGGTAATCAAGTCAGAGAGGAATGAAGATGATGATTATAAACTGGATAAATATAGAAAATAATAATAATAACAATGAAATTGAATACGAAAAGAGAAATAATGAGAAATTTGTTAAGAGATATCTATATGTTTATATTGAAATGGTGTAAAACAGAACTATGTTGCATAAAATAATATTTTACTTGACTTGTAAAATTAATAATGGAAAGAGGTTTTATGTATTTAATGGTTAATGATGGTTTGTTTGTCTTTAAAATCAATAAAATTTGTTTAAAAAAAAAAAGAAAACGCTACAAAAAATAGACTATGACAACATCGAAGAAAAAATAAACCGGATGCTCTTTTTGCAGCATATGACTCCATACAGCGTCACCAACAAAACTCCTGCCGAGTTGCTAATGGGTTGGAAGCTCCGCTCCCACCTCAATCGGCTACACCCATCGTACGAACCTGAGAAACCACATGGATCCAGCGGGCGATGCCGTATCTTCCAGGTAAGCGACTTGGTATTCACTAAAAACTTGTCGGGCGATCCGTTGTGGGTGGAAGCGACTGTAGTCCGAGTAACCGGCCCTAGATCGTACCTCGTGCAATGCCGCGATGATAGACTATGGAAGCGCCATATTGATCAACTACAATCAAGGCTGCAGTCAGGGATCTCCGAGTCCCCTGATGCCCAAACTGAGGGGGGAGGAGATACAGAGAAAGATGAACTTGAATTAGCAGAAAACTTTTATGAAAGGAATGATAGCAGAACGGAAACACGTGAAGAGGAATCAGGGATGGGAGTGAGCTCACCTCATGGTGATACTGAAGATGTTGATGACAACGGAAATTCGAACTCAGAGTCAGAGGCACCCCTTTCACCAAACAACGTTCTGCTATCGCCCTACCTCAACAAGAGTGCAGCCAAATACCGGGTGCATAACAAAAGTCAAATAGACTAACAAAACAACCGTCCTACCTCAAGGACTACGTAACTGCACCCCGTAAACGGAACCCGGGGGGAAGGGGTGTTGTGAATGAATAAATGTGTTAATAAAGTTATCAAGAGCTTGAAGTCAAGTGCAGGGTTCTGGCAAGTTGCTTATATAAGGAAGGCTGTAGCAACCATTGTTTTGAGCTGTCACACCATGTTAATAAAAAGTTTTGAAGTTCACCGTTTCACCGGCTCGTCTCCATTCTTCGTGCCCACGCTCAGTACTTAACAGTATTCAAATTATTTTACTATCGATTCTGTAGGCGTGGCTTGGTGGGCATGGCAGGGGAAGGATACTGTAAAATCCCCATTTCCACCCCACTCCAGGGAAAGGATACTGTAAAGTCCCCATTCCCTCCCCACCCACTAACCTGTTTTCCAGCTCTGTTCTCCTGTGAAGGGCAACAAAAAAAGAGTGGGACTCGGGAGGCAGAGAATAGATGGAGGTGGGGCCAGTCAGAGGTGGTATTTGCTGGTTCTCCGAACTACTCAAAATTTCCACTACCGGTTCTCCAGAACCTGTCAGAACGGGCTGAATACCATCTCTGCTGGCAACCACAACTTCTGTGTATGTGCACATGTGCATTGTCTCCCAAAAGCCACTTCTTATGCAAATTAAAACAGGATTGAGACAACTGGCTGCTACAGGCCCTTCCTAGCACTGAGGGAAAACTAGGAACCTTCTCCAAAGCTATGACAAGATTCATTTTTTTACCCTTCATTCTTTTTCTAATTTACCAAAAGAGACACCCAAACTTTTTTAGTCAAGGACTCTATTTGGCCTTTCACGACACATTCCAAAAAGGGGAAGAGTTCCAGAACAAAAAAGAAACAAGTTTCACCTTTAAATTGAAGAACAATTTAAATCAAAGTAAATACATTTAACATTATTTTTCTCTCTGGATTTAATAATGTTCCTCTTCTGTTTCCCGAAAGGTTGCCATTTGGATGCTGTATTGGAGGCCTCTAAGGAAGTGGCATCCATAGCTTTGCTTAACTACAGATCATCTCCTATGGTTCTACTATGCTTTGAATGCAAAGAGGTGAAAGAGGTGCTTTGAATGCCCGGGAGTGCAAGCATTACACCTACCCATTACTCACTTTTCTGCTTCTAGACACACAGTCTGGTCCTGAAAAATGGTTTGGCTGTTTGAATGAGTGATGCACATGTTGTGTTGGTACTTCTGAATCTTCCAAAGCACCTCTTCCCAATCAGATTCAAAGCATGACCATCCTTTTTGTGCTTCCCTGCTCAGATGCTCTTTGGGATGTGAAAAACAGATTTCTTGTTAACCAAGGGCTAGGAGCAATAGCATCTATTCAAGTTAAATCTAGTAATGATGCTCTGCTGGCAAATCCCAAGTGATTTTAAAGACTTTTTCAGACAGCAGGTGTTGCCTTTCCCACCTAACTAATTTATACTGTAGTAAGAACTGAGAACAAAACTGATGGGGGCTACCAAACTGTCACCATGGAAACAATTGCAGGTATGAGGTCCAGAAACTAATAAAGACTGGTTTTATTGTGCATGTCTAGGGGAGACTTCAAAGAAGCCTTGCCAAGAAGAGAAAGTCTACAGGGCATAAATTGTCATGCTAAAAAAATAGACATAATTGTTGTATGCCATTATGCTAGTTGCACTTACAATGATTTTGTATATTCTTCTGAACATTTAATTTTATTTAAAAAATTAACAGCGAACTTATACACTAAAAATCTGCATCTGCAGGTTTACAATGATCTCTCTGGCTCAATTACAGATCATCATAGGCTAGATATGGTTTGCGCTCTCCAAAGGCCTAGGTCTTGGCCAAGCTTCTGGGAGTTGTAGTTGCAACATCTTGAAAGGCAACAAATTGAATATATCTGGCCCTTGAGACATATTACGTGGCAATATTTAAGCTTCTCTGCTGAAAAGTGTAGCTATATACCACACACATGAAATAGTTAATATAAGGTGTTAAGTTCTGTACATGGGCGCTAAGGAGGAGACGAACCGGTGAACAGTGAACTTCAAACTCTTTATTTACATGTGTAACAGCTAAGCTCTATGGCCGCAACGGCCCCCTTTATATAGGCAAGCTCGAGTATTTAACCAATGAAAACACAGGGAGCGCTAGCTCCGTTAACCAATGGGAGAGGCTCGTTAATAGCCAATCAGATACTCCTGAACAGACCAATCCGATGACGCTATTATCGGCCAATCAGAAGTGCAGGGCCAGAACCCTGTACTTTACTTCAAGCTCTTAATAATCTTTATTCAAGAACTTTTACTAATTCACAACATCCCTTCCCCCTGGGTTTTGTTTAAGGGGTGCGGTCACGTAGTCTTTGAGGTAGGCAGGTTGTTTTGATTGTCTATTTGATTTAAGTTGTTCTCCCGGTATTTGGCTACAGTCTTGTTGGGGTAGGACGTTATCTGGTGAAGAGGGTGCCTCCAGTTCTGTATTCAAATTTTCATTGCCGCTAATGTTCTCGGCATCTCCTTGAGGCGAGCTCACCCCCATCCCCGATCCTTCTTCACGTGTTGCCTCTGAGCGGTCATTACTTCTGCTTAAACTTTCTGCCATTTCAAATTCAGCTTCCTCGGTATCTCCTCCCCCCTCGGTTTGGAAGTCAGGGGACTCAAAGATCCCCGACTGTAGCCTTGAACGCAGCTTATCAATATGGCGCTTCCATATTCTATCGTTGCAACATCTCACGCAGTACGATCTGGGGCCAGTTACTTGGACTACACTTGCCTTGACCCACAACGGATCGCCCGAAAAGTTCCTAGCGAAAACCAAGTTGCCTACCTGGAAGTTATGGCATTTCCCGCTGGATCCGTGTGGTTTTTCAGGTTCATATGAAGGGTGCAGACGGTCGAGGTGGGAGCGGAGTTTCCGCCCCATCAATTACTCGGTGGGAGTTTTATTGGTGACGCTGTGCGGAGTGATATGCTGCAAAAGGAATATCCGGTTAATCTTGTCTTCTATATCGCCATAGTCCATTTTATGCAAGGTTTTCTTGACGAATTGTACCATGCGCTCGGCCCTTCCATTGGCCACAGGATGCGCCGGCGAAGTCAGTGCATGTCAGATACCGCGGTCCACCAGGTACTGTTCAAAGGACAGCGCGGTAAATTGGGGCCCGTTGTCGGATACCAGAATGTCTGGTAATCCGTGTGTTGCAAATAGTCTGTCTAGTTTCCTGATGACTGATTCGGTTGTTGTATTTCTCATCTCATGGATTTCGAGCCAGTTTGAGTAGACATCCACCGTTAATAAAAATGTGTGTCCTTTGGTAGGTCCCACAAAGTCCAGATGAATACGGGACCATGGTCCCCTCGGTTGCTTTCTGAGGGGCATTGCTTACTTCCTGGCATTTGTGACAAGCTTTTACCCATGTCTCGATCTGCTTGTCAATACCCGGCCACCACGCGTAGCTTCGTGTGAGGGCTTTCATGCGCACGATGCCGGGGTGGCCATTGTGCAAGGTTCTTAGTATCGCTCGTCGTAACTGCTCTGGGACAATGACTCTATCACCCCAGATAATGCAGCCCTTCTGGGAAAATAGTTCCGTTTGTCGATTTTTGAATGGGACGTAGTCGTCAGGTATCTGGTCCAATGGCCATCCACGCTCGACCCAACTGAGGACTTGTGCTAAAATGGGGTCGCGTTTCGTTTCAATCGTGATACCTCGAGCTGTTAGTGGCAGTGTTTGAAGTGTCTCGATCTGCAGTGTTGTAACTGTCAGAGCGGAGTCATCAATGGTCTCCGGAAGTGGTGCGCGGCTCAATGTGTCAGCGTGGGGAATGGCCTTCCCCGGGCGGTGTTGCAACTTGTAATTATATGCAGCCAAGAATTCTGACCAGCAAGTCATTCTGGGAGATAATATATAAGGTGTTGGCCTTTCTCCCGCTATTATTCCCAGCAAAGGTTTGTGGTCAGTCATTATAGTAAAGGCTCGGCCATACACATATTCATGGAATCTCTTAACAGCAGACACAATAGCAAGGGCCTCTTTATCAATTTGACTGTAATTGCGTTCTGCTTTTGATAACGTCTTTGAGAAATAGGCAACAGGGGCTTCACTACCGTTTGGCAAAACGTGGCTCAAAATGGCTCCCACTCCGAATGGTGATGCATCACACGTGATCGTTAAAGGCAAAGTCTCGTTATACTGCATCAAAACAGCATCAGAAGTCAATAAATTTTTCACATGTCGAAACGCCTGCTCCTCTCTGTGTCCACATACCCAGGTTGCTTTTTTGTCCAACAAACGATGTAGGGGTTCAGCTACGGTTGCTTTGTGAGGCAAGAAAACGTTATAAAAATTGATAAGGCCTAGAAAAGCCTGGAGGTCGGCCTTATTTTGGGGTTTTAGGGCATTTTTGATTGCCCTAAGTTTGCTATCGGTGGGGTGAATGCCTTGACTATCAATTAAATATCCCAAAAATTCTACACGATCCGTACATAGTTGACACTTGTTTTTTTTAACTTTGAGACCTGAGTCTTTAAATCTCTGGAGAACCAACCCTAGGTGATCCTTTAGTATTTTCCGAGTCAGGGCAGTGATTAACACATCATCAAAATATGGGACAACGCCTTTTATCCCTTGTAATAGTCTTTCCATCAAACTTTGAAAGATTTCTGGGGCTATGCTTACTCCGAACTGGAGTTGGTTACATTTAAACGCACCTCGGTGCGTAACGATCGTTTGGGCCTCTGCCATTTTTTTGTCTACTGGCAGTTGTTGGTATGCCTGGGCTAAGTCTAGTTTAGCGAAGACTTTTCCGCCCCCCAGGGAATGGAGGAGGTGTTGCACCACCGGTACCAGGTAAGCGTTTTGTTGAAGGGCGTGGTTCAGGGTGGCTAGGCAGTCCCCACAAATTCTTATCGATCCATCCAGCTTGATGGGTGTCACGATTGGGGTTTCCCAGGGAGAGTGATCGGTTGGTTCTAACACACCCTGGGCTATTAATTTATCAAGATGCTCGTCAATCTTTGGTTTAAGGGCAAATGGAACTCGACGAGGCTTAAGGCGGATGGGAGCTATTTCAGGATTAAGGTTAAATGATATCGGGGTCCCCTTGTACTCACCTAGTTTTTCTGCAAAGATGTCCTGGAATTCTTGGACGAGGTCCTCTTCCCAGTCGCTGCTGCAGGTTCAGTGAATGCCGGCTACTTCAATTCCAAGTGGAGCGAACCATTGGAGGCCTAACAAACTAGGCCGATCCCTGTCAATTACAGTCAGGGGTAGGAATGCTGTACGGTTCTTAAACGATACCCGGACTCGGCTGGATCCAACAACCGGAATTCGATTTCCTTGATAGTCTTTGAGTATGAGTCTTTGGAATCTGAGGTCGTGCCGCTGGACAGTAGGGATGAGCTGCTTGAGGGTCTTCCAGGAAACCATCGAGAGGGACGATCCTGAATCGACTTCCATCAGGCAGGGCTGGTTTTCGATGGCCACTTTCACTCGGATCTTCTTGGCATCAAGAGATGAGGCGTGACCGATCGTGATCGTTTGGTGAGCCTCTTCTCGCTTTGTTGAGTGGTTTAGGGTTTTGTTTCTGTAGGAGTAGTTGTTCCATTGGTGGTTCACGGGTTCTCGCTTTACAGGACGGATTCCTGTCGGTTGACGATAGTTAGCCCCCCTCGAGGGCTGGCTGGGTCCTAGCTTGCTTCTACAGACCCGTCCGATATGGCCTCTTTTCCCGCACACATGGCAGAGCGCGTCAAGGAATTTGCATTCTGACTGGGGGTGGCTTGCTCCACAACCATCGCATTGGTACTGCGATCTCTGGCGTTGGTCTCATTCGGACCAAAGTCAGTGGACCTCTTCTTCATCGCTTTCTGATGGCGATTTGAGGTCCTCGTGGTGGGCTGTAGTAGGCTGTCCTTCTGACTGGGGTGAAATTTCGCAGGCGAGTTGGCGAAGCGGGGCATGGGTGCGGCGCATTTGGGCAGCCGACTTCCTGGTTGCTTCTGCTGCAGTAGCGTCAGCGATGGCATCTTTAAGGCTAATGTTGCCTTTCGCCATCAGCTTACTCTGTGTGCCTGGAGCATCTAATTCCAGAACTATTCGGCCTCTCAGGGCTTCTTCTAGGTCAGCAAACTTGCATAGGCCTCCCAGATTCCGGAGATCTGCTATGAAATCAGCAACACTTTCGCCCTTCCACTGACTTCTCTGGTAAAATTCTTGCCTTCTAACGAGCGTTGGCACGGTCGGTGTATAGTGAGCCCTCAGCAGGAGTTCGAGGACGTCCCAGTCCATAGACTTTACTTCTGCCGGTTTTGCTAGTGCCTTGGCCATCTTGAATATGGTCGGCCTGCAATGAGTTAGGAATACCGCCCGTTTCTTTCCGGTAGTGGCATCCTTCAAATTGTTGGTCTCCAGAAACATCTGGAAACAATCCATATATGAGTCCCAGTCTTCTTGTGCTGGGTCGAATGGAGCGGGTGGTATGACGCCGCCGGACATGGTTCCGCCGTTAATGCGTTTCAGCCACGTGCTCTGTTATCGCTCTGTAGTGTTCAGTCAGTTCTGATGTCTCCACATCCCATTCTCATCACCAATGTTAAGTTCTGTGCATGGGCGCTAAGGAGGAGATGAGCTGGTGAACAGTGAACTTCAAACTCTTTATTTACATGTGTAACAGCTAAGCTCTATGGCCACAACGGCCCCCTTTATATAGGCAAGCTCTTGAGTATTTAACCAATGAAAACACAGGGAGCGCTAACTCCGTTAACCAATGGGAGAGGCTCGTTAATAGCCAATCAGATACTCCTGAACAGACCAATCCGATGACGCTATTATCGGCCAATCAGAAGTGCAGGTCCAGAACCCTGCGCTTTACTTCAAGCTCTTAATAATCTTTATTCAAGTACTTTTATTAATTCCCAATACAAGGAAGCAACTGCTACTTCAAGCATTGCTCTACAAGAATACATTTTGTGAGGCTCATCATGAAACTTCCAAGGCTATCTAACTATGTAGCAGAGTAGTAATGCAGAGGGTCAGTGGTGGGATTCAAAAAATTTTACTACCGGTTCTGTGGATGTGGCTTGGTGGGCATGGCGTGGTTTGGTGGCTGTGGCAGGGAAAGATACTGTAAAATCTCCATTCCCTCCCCACTCCTGGGGGAAGGTTACTGCAAAATCCCATTCCCTCCCCACCCTACTAACCTGCTTTCCAGCTGCATTCTCCTGTGCAGGGCAACAAAAGAAGAACCAGCGATCAGCTGGGACTTGGGAGGCAGAGAATAGATGGGGATGGGGCCAGTGGTATTTGCCAGTTCTCCGAACTACTAAAAATTTCTGCTACCGGTTCTCCAGAACTGGTCAGAATCTGCTGAATAACCCCTCTGCAGAGGATGCTTTCCAAAGTATAACCATCACCATTACACCATCAGCCAAAAATAGTACATCAGCTCCGTTTTCTGCCACATTCTTATTTTTTAGATCAGAAACATATACTCAAGGCATGATAGTATCTGTCAATGCTATTAATTACTTCTTAACATTCATGTAATTTTGAGGCTGTGAATTTGAAGAGTTTATTTAGATCACATTTGAACTGAGTTCTAAATTTAACATGGATAAATTATCCTTTTTTTATATTTCCCACAGGTGTTTGATATTTTGTCACAGTTCTAAGTTAGCCTCAGTAACTTTGCAAATCACAACAGACTTGAGTAACAAATCACAACAGATTGAGTGGGCCTATTAGATCTGAGCATTTCTCTTTTGAGGACATTTGATGGGCAGTATCATTTACCTCACAGATCAGGGGTATTCAAACTTGACTTTAAAACTTGTGGACTTCAACTCCCAGAATTCCTTCTTCAGTCATGTTAGCTCAGGAATTCTGGGAGTTGAAGTCCACAAGTCTTAAACTTGCCAAATTTGATGACCCTTGTCACAGATACTAAGGAATGCTGGTCCTAAGTACACAGGAATCTCGGAATCTCAAAAAGGATGGCTTTCAGAATATTAGCCCAGAGCACATTTTGGCCACAGCAGAAGGGAGTTTATTTCTGCTATCTTTCTTAAAATATGACCAGTAACTGTTTTTTTTTTCTTTTTTTCCTATTCAAGGGTATGTGGAATTGGTGAATTCTTGTCACAGCACAAAGGAATGTACAAGGAATTATTTTCTTATACAAAGAAAAAAAATATGGCAATATAACAAAAGATCAATACAATCCTGACAACAAGAAATAAATTGACTTTTTTAAAAGGATATCTATTGGGTGGCCCTGGGGGAAAAACATGTGAAGTCAAAATTGTTATATTGTTATATTAACAATTCAACAATTCAAGTGTTATTATTAAGATAGGCAAATATGCCAGTTTTGTGTTTTACCCACATTCAAGGTTTTCACAACCCTAAATTCTTTCCATCTTGTTTAGGAATGAATATTTGAATGTTCAGTTTTTATTCTTTATTTTGTTTATATATAACTGCCCATCTTTTTACGTGAATTTAAGCAGCTTCTTTTCCTTTTTTATAGTTTATTCTTACCAGAGATGTGATGATCTTCAAAATTGCCTTGAACTAGTCTGTGGTTCTGTGTAATCTATCTGTGGTCTTTTTTAAAAAAAACCTTTTTGTACTTCAATCTCTCATAATATATTAATGCTAATGGTACTAGAGATTTTTGTTGTCTTTTTATGTTGTTTCTGGAAGGTTTCCCTCTTCAGTTATTACATGAGTGGCTCCTACCTCCTTTTTTAAACTCTAAGTTGCTCAAAGACGTTTTTATGACCCCTCACCTTGCTTACTGGATTTAATGGGCTAGTCATCTTGGAATCCACTATATATATATATATATATATATATATATATATATATATATATATATATATGTGTGTGTGTGTATATATATATATATATATATATATATATATATATATATGTGTGTGTGTGTATATATATATATATATATATATATATATATATATATATATATATATATATATATAAAATGTTATATATATATATATTCTTAAGTTTTCGCGGGTACTCACATGTCTGGCATTCAGCTTTGTTCGGGTATTTTCCCACGTCATAATAGTGGTGCTTTTAAAGTTGTAGCAACGTGGAGCAGGAAGAAATTAGAACATGACAAGAAAACCCCCAACAACTCACAACAACACCTGAAACAACTAATGTACAATGTTTCCAACAGAGAACTCACCAAAACAGAAACAGAAGTCCTAACCAAAGGATTCAATTATGCTATAGCATAATGTTTCCCTTTGCTTAATTACTAGGATTAATTTCCCTAACTTTTATCTGGTAGCATTTACCTGTAATTTTCACTCTCTTCGAGGTAGCAGTACATTTAAGATTTTCTTCAACACTTTCACAGCAATCCTTAAGTATTATAAAGCAATGATTCATTATAAAAACATAAGGTGATCTACTTAGGAGAAAAACATTTTGGAGTGATTTTTAGAATAGAATAGAATAGAATAGAATAGTTTTATTGGCCACACAAGAAATTTGTCTTGGTGTAAATACTCTCAGTATACATTAAAAAAAAGATACATTCATCAGGAGTCAAGAATCATAAGGTATGACACTTAATGATAGTCATAGGGTACAATAAGCAATCAATCATACTTGGAAACAGCCAATATAAATTGTAAGTATACAAGCAACAAAGTTACAGTCACACAGTCACAAGTGGGAGGGGATGGGTGATAAGGAGTGATGACAAGATTTAACAGTAATAGTACTGCAGACTTTGTAATAGTTGAACATGGTTGAGGGAATTATTTGTTTAGCAGAGTGATGGCTTTCAGGAAAAAAAACTGTTTTTGTTTCTAGATGTTCTGGTGGGCAATGCTCTATAGCGTCGTTTTGAGGGTAGGAGTTGAAACAGTTTATGTCCGGGATGTGAGGAGTCTATAAATATTTTCACAGCCCTCTTTTTGACTCGTGCAGTATACAGGTCCTCGACTGAAGGCAGGTTGGTAGCAATTGCTTTTTCTGCAGTCCTAATTATCCTCTGAAGTCTGTGTCTGTCCTGTTGGGTTGCAGAACCAAACCAGACAGTTTTGAGGTGCAGATGATCGACTCAATGATTCCTCTGTAGAACTGGATCAGCAGCTCCTTGGGCAGCTGGAGCTTTCTGAGTTGGCGCAGAAAGAACATTCTTTGTTGTGCTTTTTTGATGACATTTTTGATGTTAGGTGTTCATTTTAGATCATGTGATATAGTAGAACCTAGAAATTTGAAGGTCTCTACTGTTGATACTGTGTTGTCTAGTATTGTAAGAGGTGGTAGTATGCGAGGTTTCTTCTAAAGTCTACCACTATTTCTATGGTTTTGAGTGTGTTCAGTTCCAGATTGTTCCAGTTATACCACAAGTCAAGTTGTATAACCTGTTGGATTCATCGTTGTCTTGAATGAGACCAATCACTGTGGTGTCATCAGCAAACTTCAGTATTTTAACAGATGGATCATTTGAGATGCAGTCATTGGTATACAGGGAGAAGAGAAGTGGAGATAGCACACAGTCTTGAGGGGCCCCTGTGCTGATTGTACAGGTATCGGATATGATTCTGCCTAGCTTCACCTGCTGCTTCCTGTCTGTTAGGAAGCTTATGATCCACTGGCCTGTAGTCATTCAGTTCCTTGATGGAGGGCTTCTTTGGCACTGGGATGATGGTAGAACGTTTGAAGCAGGAAGGAACATAGCACATCTCTAGTGATCTATTGAAGATTCAGGTGAAGATGGGGGCCAATTGGTCAGCACAGACTTTAAAGCAAGAAGGAGTTATCTTGTCTGGCCCTGGTGCATTTTTTGGTTTTTGTCTGTGTAATAGATCTTGCACTTCTTTTTCTGTGATCATCAGAGATTGTGAGCCCAATGGATTGGGGCCAGTTGTAGGAGGCTTGGCTGTTGTTGGTGTGTTTGAAATGGGGGTTGTGGAGATAGGTGGCTGTAGTTTCTTTTCAAACCTTCAGTAAAACACATTCAGGTCATCTGCTAGTTGTTGATTTCCTTCTGCCTGGGAAGGAGATTTGCTGAAGCCAGTGATGTTTTTAAGAATTTTCCACATGTTTGCTGGTTCATTTGTTGAGAATTGATTCTTTAACTTTTCAGAGTAGCTTCTTTTTGCTGCTCTGATCTCTCTTGTTAATATGTTTCTGGCCTGGTTGTATAGCATTCTGTCATCTTTTCTGTAGGCTTCCTCTTTGGAACGACGTAGCTGCTTAAGTTTAGCTGCGAACCAAGGTTTATTGTTACTATATATTTTCAGGTTCCTTGTTGGTACACATAAGTCTTTGCAGAAGCTAACATATGATGTTACAGTATCTGTGAGTTCATCTTCAAAAACATTCCAATCAGTGCAATCAAGGCAGGCCTGGAGTTTCAGCTTTGCCTCATTTGACCAAGTCTTCACTTATTTAATTGTTGGTTTAATGGTTTTAAGTCTTTGTCTGTAGGCAGGTACAAGGTGAATCATGCAGTGGTCAGTGTCCCACAGCTGTTCATGGTAAAGACCTATAAGCATCTTTTATGGTTGTGTAGCAGTGGTCTAAAGTATTTTTGCCTCTGGTGGCACAATTTACATGCTGGAAATATTTTGGGAGCTATTTCCTTAAATTTGCTTGATTGAAATCTGCTGAAATTATGGGAAGGGAACTTGGGTGTTTGGCTTCAGCCTCCATAATTTGATCAGCAAGAGTTCATAATGCCTTGTTTACACAAACTTATGGAGGAACATATGCAGCTATTAGGAGAAATGAGGAGAACTTATGTGGAGAATAAAATGGCTTGCAGTTGATATGTAAAGTCTCTAAGTTTTCATCACAGTACTTATATATTATAGTTATATCCCGAGACCAGCTGTTGTTGATATATAAACATAATCCTCCACCCTTTGTTTTACCTGATGTCTCTTCAATTCTGTCTGATCTAAATGTCTGAAATCCTGGGTTGTATATTGGTGTTGTCCCCATGAATTTGCGGATTAAGCCAGGTTTTAGTAAAACAAAGAACAGCTGAATTGTAAAAATCAGAATTCCATCTATTTAAGAGATGAATTGCATCCATCTTGTTAACAAGTGAGCATAAATTAGTCAGAAAGATTGAAAGACAGGTGGGGGTGAGGAATCAGAAAGCTGCTCCTTAAGGAAACATTGCCTAGTTCTTAGCAGATGGTCTGGTATGAAATCCATAGTGAATTGCAGATAATAATATTCCTATAAAGAAACCATTAGAGAGTATTTCACTGAGGCAGTCATCGTCGGTGCCATCTTGGCAGGGCAATTTGTTTATTTGTTGCTCCAGAAGCATGAGAATTACTAATGGTCTGAATTGTTGAAAAGGATGGTAATGCCCAGATGCAAACTCCTCTGTTGTCAAACTATAGGTAGCTTGTTGCATCCTTCTGAACCATCCTTCTGAACCGAAAAAGATCCTTTCACTCAGATCAAAACAAAATCATAAAATTGCCAGAACAAATTGCAAAATAGTCCAAACAAACAAACAAAAAAAAGAAATTGCAAGTATATCACATCAGAATTAATCAAAGATCATCAAACAGGATCACGGTAGCAAGAAATATCAATAACATGGGTTTCTTGACTAGACTGTTGGGTAAAGCATGCATCAACATACCAGCATTGAATGCCAAAGCATCTATAGATAATAGTTCCTATTTAGGTGGCCATGGAAGAACATCTAAGCTGAAGATCAAGAAGCAAGACATAGTCATAATGCTACAAAACCGATACTAAACTAGAATCTGCTACTGAAATTTGAATGTAACTGGGAATGGGAGGAAAATCATGCATTTGTAAAACAGCACATATTTACATTTGCAGGAACACCTATGCTCTTCCTTTGGTATTACTTTGAGCTTCTAAAAGTGAAAATAATTTTTTATTTTATTTATTTATTTTATTTGGTTTGTCAATTGCTTACAAGATAATAAGTATAAGTAAAAACATAGTTATGAATACATGGATACATATAAGAAAAATAAAAGAAACAATAGGACAGGGATGGTAGGCACATTGGTACGCTTGTGCACGCCCCCTACAGACCTCTTAGGAAAGGGGTGAGGTTTAAATTATATCTTTGTGCACAATTTAAATCAAATTATATCTGTGAAAGGGACATCTGAAAATGTATACATAAATTGCTTACTACAATCCAAAGATATGCTTAGATGCATATAACTACAACCAGAAGCCGCTTAATTTATGGCAGTGATGGTGAACCTTTTTAGTGACGAGTGATCAAACCAGAATGCATGTGCATGCGTGTGTGCCGGAGCACTGGAAACCTGAAACCCAGCTAGCTAGTGTGTACCTGCCTGTTTTTGGACTGTTTTCAGGTCATTTTTTCAGATTGTTTTTGGCCTGAAAATGCCCTGAAAAACACCCTATTGTTTGGCCATTTTGGGGGCCGTTTTCCAGACTGTTTTTCGGCCCCTTTTCTGGACCATTTTCTGGTGCTCCAGCGCCCACGAAGACCAGCTGGCTGACACATGTGTCAGAAACCAGAAGAGCAGCACATGTGACTACAGAAAGTGCTCTGTGTGCCACCTCTGGCACGCATGCCATAGGTTCACCATCATGGATTTATAGCATGGTTGCTCAAGCAGAGGTGATTTGGTGGTGAAGATGACCAGGGTTTCTTTCAAGGGAATATACTTCATATGAAGTGTTATCAAACCAAAACTCTCCTGTTCTTGATCATTGAAATGTATCTCTAATATTCAGAAGGATATCTGAATATACTATACAGGTATTTCCATTCCTTCTGAATATTAGAGATATATTTCAATTAGGACCACCAAACAGCACTTCAAAAGAAAAGGAATAATGAACAAATACTAAAACATCATTTGGAGTTTCTAGGAAGAAAGGAAAATGTTCCATAGGAGTTGACTTTCATGGAATTTTCCAGTGAAATAGACAGGCTTGGTTGAATTTTGCTGGATGATGCAATCTTCCCAGGTGCCATGTGATGAGATGGGTAGAAGGCTAATCCTATCATGTTCTGAGGGCCATGTTCTTAATCCCATCACCCTGGAGCTGAAGGGAAGGCAGGGAGTTGCAGGAAGCTGCTTTTTCTTTAAAAACATCTTTCTCCTTTTCTCATCCAGGGAAATATAATATTCTGCCTTTTTAATATTTCCTAGAATATTTCATTCTTCTAGGAGAGGGATGAGTGCTAACTTTCTACACCAGTTGAGGAAAAACATTATAATTTCAGAATTCAGCCATAAAGACTTAGGACCTCAGGGGTAGGGGAAACTTGGCTCTTTTACCACTTATGGACTTCAACTCCCAGAATTCCTGAGTGAGCCATAAAAGCTTCCCCATCCCTGGCCTACTGGTTTTTCAGTTGTGGGGGGAATCAATTTTTGACTTGAATGGGACTGTTTAATATACAAATGTAGGACATATTCTTTATATGTCCTTTATATGTTCTGCATTTGTATATTAAACAGTCCCATTCAAGTCAAAAATTGATTTCCCCCACAACTGAAAAAAACCAGTAGCCAAGGATGGGGAACCTTTTATGACTCACTCAGGAATTCTGGGAGTTGAAGTCCATAAGTGATAAAAAAGAGCCAAGTTTCCCTACCCGACCTAGGTCTTAATATCCCAAAGTATTATACAGACTGAAGAAGGCACTTTCAATAATTCCTGAATATGAGTCCTGTGTCTATCACAAAATCCCTGTTAAATGATGCCAATTCAAAGGTCCTGAAACTGCAAGCTTTTGAGCGTTCTTAATCTGGAAAAATATTTAAAAAATTAGAATGGAGTAGGGAAGAGGGAGGAATTATGATATCTGTAGTCCTCAATTATAACATAGGAAAAGACCTGCATTCCAAAATAGGCTGAACCTACCTTCAGTACACAAAAAATACAGAATACTACAGAACCTATCTTTAGCATTTGATATCTGAATTCTCATAATATAAAATTCAGGCTTTTTCAGAGTTAGATCTGATTTAAAGATGCTATAGATACATATCTAAAATGTACAGTGCTGCAGTGAAAATATTGCACAGACAGGAAAAAAAAGCCTTGGATTGAATTCAACCTAACTATCTCAAAAAATTCTTTGCTTTATCTCAAGGAAAATACTCTATATATAATGTCCAATTCAGTTGAAGAATATCAATAGAATGCATCTTAATGGTCTGTTAATAGTAGCTTCTCTGATCTTTACAAGTGATTTGTGAAATTATACTCAGATGTGGATATTATATTTACCATATTCTATACCACAGTGATTTAGAAAGTTTACTGCTATCTTTCCTATTATAAATGCTTTGTATGACTGAAATACTGTACCGTTGGCATGTGAGTGACAAGTTTTACATTGATAAAAAACCCATAGAATGTGAAAACTAATAGGATATGTCTGTGATCATTTTCTGCAGCAAATTTCAAATACACCTATGCCACTAATTTCTGAAATACATTTTTCTGCAGAGGAATAAACAAATTTGACAATCTGCTTATGATTTTGTTGAGCTGGTGGAATAATCACTGCATTTCTTAACAAACTACACTACAGAAGGAAGTTTAAAAAGTCTAAATCAAATGTCTTTATATCTTTATCTTTCAGAACAATCTTGCCTTGGCTATAAATTGTATTTTTTTCTATATGTTGCACAAAATGTCCATGAAACAGTATTTTGAAGACTCTTGGAGGCCATTTAGCTTCCAATTTGCAACAAACGTAGAGTAATTGCATTTTCTGTAACCACCACATAACAGAACACCTTTGCAAATGTTAGTTATAAAGACATGGTCGAAACATGAAAGAATCTATTCTTTGCTTGGAAAATACAAAATATAAAATCTATGTGCAGAAGGACAAAGAACCTGGCTTTACTTTCAGGCAAATCTTGTTTTTTTTGAAATTTTAGAAGAATAGCAGCCACAATCAGAAAGTAAGAACAATATTTGAACCTTGCCTGCCTCTTTTCTCAATTTTCTATGAAATTCAGTTTTTTTTTTTAAAAAAAATCTAATATAGTAGAGAGTAAAATCCATAATACGTAGCTTTCTTTGTTTTATCATAATGCTTATGATTCCTTTCCTGTTATTTTGTCTGTCTGCTTCTCCTAAACAGGCAAAAATGAAGATATGCTTAATAGTTTATAGTTACATTTTAAGCAAAAATTTAAAAATGTAAATTCATCAACAGTGTATAAAATGATAATAATAAACCAAATAGATTATACTTTCTAATTTCGTACCTCACCTCGACTATCAATATTTCTTGGTGAAATACAGGTTTAACTAAATAATTGTAATCCATGGTCAGGCTGAGCCCAGGAGAGGGGTCAAATGTATCATTAGTCATGAGTCCTTTTGTGTTTACAAGAGATCTAAGTCCAGAACTTCTTGATTTCTGTCGACCCTTATCTACTGCCAATTTGCCTTGACTGTTAGCAGTTCAGATTCTTGTATAGAGATAGCACGGAATAAACTTGTACTCATTTGAATAACCCTGGATCTTGATTTCTTGTGCCTCACAATAATAACAAAAACAATTTTAAAAATTACAAAAATACAGTGACTTGCAGATCCAAGTTCAATGTTTATGGAAAAAGAAATCTATTGTTATACCAGTCTTCATTGGAACCCTTGGTGTGATACCTAATATCAACCTGATATTTTACAAAAAACAACAACAACATTTTGCCTGGTATTATATTTAGACATTATTGTCAGGCACAAAGAATCAGGAAGCAAGGCGGTTCAAATGACTACAGATTTATTGCATGTTAACACTCTTTACAAGAATCTGAACTACAAATGTCAAAGAAAATTGGGAGTAGATAAAGAGTTATTGGAATTCAAGGTGGGCTGGGCTTAGATCTCTAGTGGGCGTAAAGGGACTCAAGGCTGATGACATGCCTGACCCCTCCCTCTGACTCAGTTTGGTCTTCTCCTACAATTACCTTAATAATTCTTAGATCCTTGGTTAGGACTTGAATTATTAATTTTCCACCAGTCTTAAACTGTAATCTGACTGAAGATTACTCACACGTAAATACAAAAAATGGAATCACACTAAAAATAAACTCAAATTGGTTGAAAAGTTAACCTTTAATGAAAATAGAGAAATTAAATTAATAACACTTCCAAACAGCATCACATATTAAGTATCTTCTTCTGTAATTTCCATGTTACACAAGATCATTAGTTCTATGCAACTTAATTTTTCAGTTATATGATTATTTATTAGGCAAAAACCTGGAAAATATACTGGTATATTTACAGAATATCGCTTAGGAGTCACACTGATTGCACAACAGTCTTCTGAAGTACACTGTCATATGAAAAAGGTATGGATAAAATGGAAACCAATTCAAGAAATGGTTAAAAATGCAGATTACAATTTCATATAGCACTGAGCAAGGATGAACCTGAAGCATATTTTTCTATATTTTTATTCAGCAATCATATTTCCATATTTCCAATTGAGTAATCATATTTGAGGCATCAATTGCAACTTGAAGTATCTTCTCATTTAAATCCAGTGCCTAAGAGAAGTCAGAGATGCACCAAAGGTTTGAAGTGCAGGGTGTGTTCCCTTGAAGGCCATAAGGAGTGAACCTGCCTCAGCAATGAAGCCTTTTTCCTGCAGTTGTTTTGCTATTGCAATCACATCCCAGCGTCCTTCCTCTTGACTGGTGATCATGTAGTTAACAAGGTGAGAATAATACACTGTAGGAATGCATTTCACTACTAATTTCTCATCCAGGAGCAAAGAAAGAAATTCAGAGTCACAGTTGGAATCATCAACCTGGACAAAACAACAACAACATACAACTAACATTATTTTTGAGAAAATGAATATAGAGTTGTATATTTGAATCACAAATGGAATAATAAGCCACTCAATTTCCCTTTCACCGTCACTGCCTTTCCTCCTCTGTTGGGTAAGAATCCATCCTATATATTGAAAGTGCTGTGACAGTTGTAGCCTGCTTGAGTCAACTGGATAAAAGTGGATAATTAGATAAACATTTCTTACTTTGTTCCCCAATAAGAAGCATGGATAGTAGAGCCATTTGAAATGTTGTTTGTGGTACTTTCAGTCGTTTATAAAGTGCATAAAATGGGTGTGTGGGGATATATACAGCATGAGAGGTTGTACAGAATCTGTCCATGTAAAGGAGAGCAGGTAAAAATTAATAAATACTTGTCTTCCCCCTCCTCCTCATTTAAATGGAAGCCTCTACTTCAGGGCTGTCAAACTTCTACTATGGAAAAGTTTTGATTGAATGCTCTGAATGTAATCTGAGCAAATTTCTATGATATCCACTAGCTATTATGCTGGTAAGAAAATATGCAAGCTTCTCTGCTTGATGTTATGAATTAATACAAACCACAGTTTATATATTGCACACAACTTCTGAGATTTATGCATATTTACTAGATAGTAAGTATTGTTCCTCATGTGCACTTGGCATCAGGAATAATATCTTTTTATTCAGATTTTGAGCCATTGTACTACCAGAATGGCTCATTAAGTTGAATCTCACAATCAAGTCTTCACCTTTAGACTACAGTGGTAGAACTGGTTTCCAACTGATGCAGAGGCTTTGAGAACAAGAACAACAGGCTTGAGTGATTTGCAAATTGCAGATCATATTAAAAACAAGATGGCCATGTTCCAGTATAAGCAATCTACGTGCTTCATTTAAAAGCACTTTTGCAGAAAGTTAAGCTGTTTTAACAGCACAAAAAACCTTCAAGTTTCAAATCCAGATTTTAAAAACCCCTAATAAATAGGCAATTAAAGTATTCTAAGTGCTATATACAAATTGCCTGTTCCACAAATGCAATTTCGGAACATTAAATTCTAAGTATATGAGTACACTGAGTAAGACAAATGATATTTGCCCAGTTTGTTTATGGTGTTTGAGAAATTAAAAAAAAATGAATTGTTGTTCCTCAACATGTTGATATTTCTGGAGTATAACAGCTGCCACAAAAAAATGCCATAGCAATCAAAATATCCTTCACTTTCCATGGCTGAAAAAAAGAAAGTTTAAGTTGATCAAAAGGGAAAAGAAAAGGACAAAGGATTAAACCATAGATTTTATTAGAAAATTGAATTTTAAGGCTATCAATGTGTAAAAAATGGGAGAGATGGGTTTTACAGTTTGCATTATGCTATAAAAATTCCTCAGTAGATATTGCAAGGCATTTCTCTTGATGCTTGCAGGTGTGTAATTATCTGACAACTGGTTTATTCAGATCAATATCAAAGCACAGTGAAAGGTTATGATTTAAGTCCAGTTTGGACAAAATATGCAATCTCTTATCTTCTTTCCAAATTGAAGTACATGTGGCGGCTATTAGCCCACAAAAAAACATAAATCGAGTATTTCTTTCATTTTACTTTCAGCACTTCATTAACTCATTTTATCTCTCATCTATTAACACCCCAAAGTAGATTAGGAGGGAATTTAATAGAAAGCAAAGAAGGCAGCATACACAATCTCATTGCCTGCTCTAAACTGCAATTTTGGGATATATCTGAAGGAAACCACCTATGATTTGGAGAAGGAAGCTAAGTGCTAGCAATATTTAATTATGACAACTTTGTTGCAAAGAAACAGGCTGCTTCTACTTTTTATTGTGCTACTGCTTTCCTTTATTTTTCCCATATACATTGAAAGAACATAAGAATTAATCCTCTGCTATACTAATTTTCTTTCCATTAAAACATAATGTTAAGTGGAGGGCAACAATTCCCAATTTTATGCCATAAAGTCAGTAAAATTCTGTGCTGACATTTATTTGTAGAAAATATATTATAATAGGTTTTGGATATGTTTGAATCTCCAAACCTATCATCTTATTCTCTGAATCCTGTCTGTTTTTATTGCTTGGCAAAGTGGCTGGCTACTTGTTAATTTCTGCATGCAAACACCCTCCCATCCACATCTCTTTCAGCTCTCAGAGAGTAGTCAATTGCCAAAGCTTCTCCTTCACTGTATCCAGCTGCAATCATTTCCAACTTTCTCTGCCTATGACAAGAAGACTTTGAAAATGCTCACTAATTGATAAATAATTAAGCTTTGCTGCATTCAACTTAAAAAAACCCTATTCTAAAAAAAACTTTTAAAAACTCTTAGCTGATAATATTTTAAAGTCAATCAGGAAGCATTAATTCAATTATTCTTTTGCTCTGGCCTTGTCTGTTTGGAGACCAGTCTCTGGCAACCTGCAAATACACCTATGGAAACAAAAGTATCATGTATCAATGTTTATTGGCAGGGTGGGGAGACTCCCCAGGACAGGGTTAGTGTGAGTTTAGCGTTTAGGGCTCTTTGAAATATGACCAGGGTGGGAACCATTCCACAGGGCAGGCATTGCTATAGAGCGGGCAAACTTCCAGCATCTATACAAGTGGATTGTTTAATTGATGGGACTGGACCAGGCCAAATGGGCATACTGACTGTGGAATTCTGGGACTAGCAGTTCACACATCTTAAAAGTTGCTAAGTTTGAAAAACACTGGGTTAGTGTTTCTGTTCTGTTGAATACTCTTTTGGATGGTTGTTTTTAACTTCAAGGTGAGTCCCCCCCCCACCCCCAAGTAAATATGGTCTTCTAAAATGTCGAGAGAAGCTAACAAATTTTCCCCCATGTGCTTAATATATTTCAAATGTTAAATTAGTGCTGATTATGAAATGATGTCAAATGCTACTACTGTTTTTTTTTTAAGGATTTTAAAGGCTGATGCTTAGATTTCTCCCATCTCAGTAGTCCAACAAATCCAGAGGTGAAAGAAGAGTTGCTCACTAAGTGGAGCAAAAAGACACAATTTTACCTTTAGGTCATTTAAATGACAGATTTATACACACAAGATTTTAAAATCACAGCAGAAAACAACAGTGAAAACCAGAAGGTACAGGAGAACCATGAAAGGTAAGTGATTAACATTAAGAGTGCAGAAGATTTAACATCTTTTAAGGATTAAATACCCATTTTGTCTAATTAATGAAGAAAAGTTTCTGCTTTTGCAAAGGTGACCCCAGGCTTAAGCAGAGAGACAAATGGAAGCAGATGCAGACCAACAGCAGGAAAGACAGAACTGCTAATGACCTTAGTTCCACAGGCAAATGCTGGCGATGTGGAATTATAGCATTAGGCATACTATATAACCAGGGACGTGGTGGCTCAGTGGCTAAGACGTTGAGCTTGTTGATCAGAAAGGTCGCCAGTTCAATGGTTCAAATCCCTAGCACTGAGTAATGGAGTGAGCTCCCGTTACTTGCCCCAGCTTCTGCCAACCTAGCAGTTCGAAAACATGTAAAAATGCAAGTAGAAAAATAGGGACTACTTTGGTGGGAAGGTAACAGCATTCTGTGCACCTTCAGCGTTTAGTCATGTCACATGACCACAGAGACGTCTTCGGACAATGCTTGGCTCTTCAGCTTTGTAATGGAGATGAGCACCGCCCCCTAGAGTTGGAAATGACTAGCACATATGTGTGAAGGGAACCTTTATATTTACTTATATTACTTTATGTTTATGTTTACTACATAAACAGACCACTAAGAATAATGTTAGATTAAGAAAAAAGATTTCTTACACAAACTTTACAGAAAGTGCATAATTATGAACATCAGAGAGAATAATAAAGAATAAGCCCAACCTCCTTTCATTAGCAAGCTTTGCCCTTGTATCCACTCAATATGATTACAAGATTGCTGCTTCCATGTCTTTTTTTCACCAATGGCAGCCCTTTTACAGGAGAGGATTGCTCTTGCAGTTCTATAAGGAATCTTTACTGTAATCAGATCCTTTTCTCTTTTAAAAATGCAAGATAAGCAATGAAAACTAGTTTATCTACATATGTTTGTTATTCCAAACACACAATAGAAAATGTTTGAAAACTAATTAAAAAAAAGTATGTATCAGAGTAACATGCAAAAATTGGGAATTGTGCTGATTAACAGTCACACAGCTGGATAGGTTGTTTTTGTCTTTATTTAATCAACTAATGGACCCAGGATGTTACTGCAGCTATGAAGAAGCACCCATGAAGTATACAATGTCAGCTGAGATAATGCATTTTTAAGTCAGTGAAGCTTTCAGTTCAACAGGTGTTTTCCTATCCAACAAATACACATTAGAGTTCAGGAGTTTGAAATTGCTTATACAATGCAAGACAGGTAAAATTAATATGTGAAAATGAATATATATGAGTTGATAGATATTGTCTTCACCATGAATACCACCAAACTTGTGGAGTAAATGATACAATTTCAGTATTTCAATCTTGGTTTCTTTTTGAGCTTATCACAATAATTCCTTCCTGAGTGTGAAAAGAAATAATCGCAACTTGTGATCAGTCTTATAGATTCAACAAATAAAAGGTTCCAAAAACTGATATAATCAATGATAAAATGATAAAAATAATCAATGGAGATGTTATTTGTCAGTAAAATGTTAACTTGCAAATATTTTGTTAATATTTTAAATGAATGGAGTTTTATAGTTTTACAAATATATATATGTTATCAAAGTTTCACATGCATTTTTTTCTAAAAAATTTTTTTTTTTTTTTTTGCTAAAATGAATTTCTTTGATAACAGCATTTTTGGCTAGGGTCCCTGGTGATGAGCTGAGGCTCATGAGTTCACATGTTAAATGCGCAATTCAGAAACCAAAAACTAAACATTATTAACCCTCAACATTACCTAGAATTATAAACAAAATTCAAAACTCAAAACAAAACAAACTTTAGCAGAATTTTGTTATTGTTTTGAGACAAGACTCCATTCGAACTAAATGCTATAGCTTGGTGGTATTGGCAAACCTAATGTTCTGTGCATTATTTATATTTGAGATTCATTGTCACAGATGAGCTAGTTATTTCTGATCAGGGAAATACACAGAAGCAGTAATCCGGAGGTGGATAAAGCAGCAAATACAAGGCTACTGCAATTTCAGAAATGCTAGGAAAAGAAGCCAGGCTTTTTACTGCAGGCAGAAGCAGCTGAAATCCTGGTATCAGCACTTCCCCCACCATTATCTCTTTAAATGTAAACATCCATAAAGCTGTCAGTATTAGACAACAAACGACTAAATAATATATCTGATCAGCAAGCGAGCACTGCATTTCCTCTTGCATATCTGTGGTTGTGAGCCTTGCTAGGAAAATCAATAGGCTCTGATTTTGCTTTCCAGATGCTAGTTATGATTCTCCGGTGTAATATAAGCAGAGAAAGAGCTTTAGGAAACAAAAGAGTCATTCTTAAATGGAAAAACAAGCTAACTCAAAAAACTTGCCTGGAGACAGTATCTATTATTCAAGCATAATGTAGCTTAAACTAGGCAAGAACTGAATTGTAAGCAAATGGTTAACACCGAACAGGAAACAAAAAAAGCCTCAAGAGAGAAAGATAAATCAACCCAATGAGATTCTTGAAATGTTATGAGCAGCTAAGTTTATGCCAATTATTTAAGTAGTATAAGAATCTTTATACATTCATTTCTCATCAGAGACATGGAGCATCAGTGTATTCCTTCAGCTAGACAACCATTTATTCTTTTCCTTGGCTCTGCGTTTTTAAGAGGGAAAGAGAACAAAATCTCTCTCCCCCTACTTGCCGCTACCCGAGAATGGGGAGGAATAAAAGGGTAACTCATAAAAGAATTATGGGTAATGTACAATATCTGCAGCAGTGTGTGTATGTGTTTTATATGCACACACACACACACACACACATATATATATAATTTAAAAGCTCCATTGTAGACACGTAGCATAAATATAAATGGTATACAGAATCTGAGATCCCCTAAGGTTAATTAACTGTAACTTCTGCAACCCTAGTTGGGATTGGTTAACGTTGTAGTTCAAAGCAACAGGTTCTCACCTTATGAATATTATGAAATATTATGATCAGGTGGCTGGTTTACAGATGTCTCCCTATATGCCATATATTCATATGAAGACATAGTGGTCTGGCCAGGAAGAAGCACACTGTCTAGCTTGATAATTCTTCAAGTGTTAGAAGCCAGAAGTTGGCCTGCTCTAGTGAACCCGGAGCTTCCTCACGAAGGATACACACGAAGGATCCCCTGATAGATGGCAATGTATTCTAATATATACAAAGGTGAAACGTGTACAGGTGGTTCTCGACTCATGACCACAATGGAATCCAACATTTCTGTTACTGAGATATTTAAGTGAATTTTGACTCATTTTATGACCTTTCTTGCCACCACTTGTTAAGCAAATCAATGCAGTTGTTAAGTAAATAACACGGCTATTAAGTGGATTTGGCTTCTCCATTGACTTTGCTTGTCAGAAGGTTGCAAATAGCTGATCACGTGACCCAGGGACACTGCAGCTGTCACAAGTCACTTACTAAGCAGCTAAATTTTAATCACGTGACCATGGGGCTGCTGCAACAGTCAATCAGTGTGAAAAAGAAACCACAAGTTACTGTTTTCAGTGCCATTGTAACTTTGAATGGTCATTAAATGAACGGTTGTAAATTGAGGACTACATGGACATCTGTGCTTTGTGAATCATCCCTTTCAAATATTTTGCTCAGCCCCTAACGACCATTTTTGTAGTAGAATTTAACAAGATTTCTGGTAATTGGATGCTACTAACTCATCAAGATATCTAAAACCATATCTACTATTGTCAATATATCCCGGTGCACACAGAATTAATGACAAATGGATTGTCTAAGCCAGGAGTGTCAAACTTGTAGCCCCCGGGTCAGATGCATCACACGCTGGCCATGCCCATGCCCGGTTTAGCGAAGGGGGGGGGGAAAAGTCACAATAAGTCACGTGACACCGCCATGACGACATGTGTTTGACACCCCTGGTCTAAGCCATACCAGATATAAAGTATTTGGTTATTTTCAAAAGCAAGTGGATGAAGAAAGAGATAATGTAAAATAAAATAATTGCAACTAACCGTATTAGTCTTAAGCATCTTGAGCATATAAAATGAACTCTTAGTCTTATTCAGGGATCCTCAACCCTTGGGCCATGGCCTATTCGGAATGGGGCCATGTGAGAGCCCAGTTTCCACTTACACAGGTGGTGGGCTGGCACACTTGTGCGCACACAACTCCACTAGCATGTGTGGCAGACCAGCATGCATGTGCTGCTGCTCGTGTGGACTGGAGTGCTACTCATGTGAGTGAAGCTGCGCATATGCATATCAGCCCACCATTTGTGTGGCTTGGTTCTCCCCCCCCCCCAAGCTGGGCCACTGAGCCACAAAGGCTATCCTATATAGTTCTATAGATTACAGGCATAAAAGCTTTGGAAAGGTGTAATAGCTGTATTACACTCAAGAGGCCTAGCTTCCTACATAATGACCGAAGAACTAATTTATTACCTCCAATGAGGAAGAATGGCTAATTCAATTACCTCAGTAATTGCTGTTATCTGCTCCAGTGCCATGGAGTGTAGATCTTGATCTCTACTTTCCAGAAATAGCTTCAGGGAGGGCAGCAGAAGAGATTCCTTCAGGAGCAGCAAACAAAGGCTTTTTATGCACTGAAAACAAATAAAAAACCTGGGTGTAAATAGTCAACTGGAAGGCCACAACTTGCATTCTCCTCAGGAAATCCTTTTATCAAGTCCAAAATGGAAACCTGATTCCTTTTAAAGCAAGCAAGGAATAAAAAAAAAACACCTTGGGAAATATAAAGAGAAGAATTGAAGTATAAACATTTTGAAGAGACACCTTCTGCCTCTGAAGAAGGCCATCAATTGTCACCTATTGCCACTGCTGATAAAGGGGGAGGAAAAAGTTTCAGGAACCAAACTATGCATAGTGTCCCTACCTTATTTTATCCCTAAACATTCACTGAACAATTAATGTTCAAAAAGTCCCAGGACATGAAGTTGCATGTAAGTTGTAGCCATCCATCCATCCATCCATCCATCCATCGGTATTCTTTCACACACAGATATATACGAAATCTGAGGTTCAACTGAGATTTTGGCATACCAAAGGATTTTCAACAATACAAAACATTTCCAGAACATTTTTGTATATTCATTTTAGTAAAACTTTTTTAATAGTAATATCCAATTTCACCTGCAGTCATGTAGCACAATACTGTCTGAACATTTTAATAGTTTCAAATTGTTTTTTCTTTTCCTGTTAGATATGATCACTATTAATTATTTGTTAGGAATATCCCCTAAAATCACAACCTCTGAAAAATGGTCATATTGAATAGAAAATATTTGAAAAAATAGTTCAATTTTAGTACATAACAAACAGAAGCTTTCAGGAGAGCAAGGAAGATAAAAAGAATCCAAATATCCATAACTGGAGTGTGACTGTAGCATAATTGATAAACTTTATTTTATTTTTTTAAGAATTTTATATGCTGCCTATCTCCCTTTGGATATCCCTCCCTCTTTGGATATCTCCCTATCCAAAACAACTTTAGGTGGCTTACAAGAAATCCAACAAGCATACCTTAACTGGTTGATTGGCAAACTTCCAAATGGATACTGGGCATTATAAAATGGAATTAGTTTCTTATCCAAACTCAAATCAGCATATATACTAATTAGATTATATAACTGTTAACAACAAGATTATAGCTTGCTGTAGGAACCTTGCTTCCACCATTAAGAGCAAGCTGGTTCAACTGAACATATAGATAAGTTGCCACCATGTTAACACGCTTTTTTGAATTAAAGGTTCAACAGAAGTTGTATAGTTGATGTACCTTAAAGGTTGGCTAGTGCAGTTCTATATATCTTTATCTTTTCTTTCCCGCTCCTAGTCTCTAGGAATAAAAATGTCATTTCGACTTCTTTGGAAAGAAGTTTTATAGTTCTGTCAAGCCTCTTAGAATTCAGCTTCTTCACTTAAGGTTTTGATGGGTTTGCAGATATAAAATGCTACTGGCATTATATATACTGGCTGCTTCACCCAACTGTTAAACCTAAGCGCCATCAACTTTTTTTTTTGGCAAGCCTTGTACACATAGCAATAAATTGTGCTTTCTAGATGCACAAAAAATGTGTAGAAATATTTGAACAGTATTTCATATTGTGCTCTATAAGCTTTTTGTTATCATTTGCCAGAAATAAGCCTCTAATACAAAATTGTAAGAGATGATAGAAAGTTCAATATTTCTAATTTTACTACCTCATCCACAATACATTTAATTTATTGATGCCACAATACATTTAATTTATTGATGCTATTTTCTCGTGCAATCATTCAAACAATAGTATAAATCAGTTTAAATAGTTAATACAATCACAAACACCATCTTTAACTTCAACAACAGCCAACGGTGACTCCTTTGTGTGCTGTTTGAATATTGAACAGCTATTATTTTTGGTTAGCAATAGCTGAAATTCAAGAGTAATGGCAATCCTTAACTACCAATAAGGCTTAAGATGTTGGTTCAGCATTAGGAGTCCATCCTCAGCCAAAAAACTCACTAACCATTCACTTTCAATCCAACAAAACTGCACAGGGTTGAAGTTTTAGGAGAAAAATGGAGAAGGAGATACCACATTTTCTACTTCCTGCAGGAAAAATGGGATGACGATGATGACAACCACATCAATCATCTCTCTTATTGGGGATGAAGCTTTAGTGCAATGTTTTGTTACAGATCACATTTGTAAATATTTATTATATTGGTAAATCTCCAAAATCTTTAGATTCACAGCAAATTACAATAATAATTTAAAAACCAAAATACAATTAATAACCATAAATTAAATAACAACATAGCAATAAGCTGATGAAATGAATAGGAAACACCATTAATGCTAACCCCAAAATAAGTGACATTAGCTTTCAAAGGTCCTACAGAAGTCTTTTCAAAAATGCTAGGATTGCTGTTTTTTCAAAAAAAATATTATATGTTGTTTTAATTTGTGTATCACATGTTGACGGGGTACCTAGATAAATTGATTTAATATATTAAAAATAAATACTTTTCCCTAAAAAAGAAAAGTTAGAGATAGAAGAATAATTATTTAGTATTGCTACAAGATGTCTTCAAAAGGGGTTATATCAGTGGCTTTTTAAAGGCAACCAGCACAACAATCTCTTGTGCCAGGAAAGGCACGTATCTAAATCTTATGCAGTGGAGTTCATGGGTATCTTTAAATAGGGTGAAGTATGAGAGTTTTGCTGCCCATATTTGCCACACTGCTTTAGTCCCATGAATATTACTATCTAGGATATGTTCTTCATATAAGAAAGTCCCAGAAGCAGTTCCTGACATACCAAGTTTTAAAAAGACTCAGGATTCCGTTGTTACAGCCTCAACCCCTCATAGCTTTAACCTCAAACTGTCTACCGTGGACCTCACCGCATTCCTAAGAGGTCCTTAAAGGGGGCGTGCATAAGTGCACCAGCGTGCATACCATCCCTGTCTTACTGTCTCCATTTATCTGTATTTAGTTCCTTGTTCTTGTTTACGTTCATATTTGCACGTCCAGGCAGCAAGCTGACGACAATATACACGCACGCACAAAACGTAAAATCACCGGTCAGATCCCACCCCTGGTTGATGAACAAAAGGAATATCACTGCAACTATATAACAAAGGCATTATTAATGGTTACAAAAATATTTCAAAGCTTCCTTACCATTATCATTCTATGTTTAACGAAGAAATTACATATATTGACAAGTTTATTGTCCATGTAAACTGAGTCACGTCTAACAAGAATTCTAGTCAGGTAGACTTACCTCTGCAGACAGCCTGTGCTTTGTCTCATATAAAGACCGGCAGATCTTCAGAATCTCATCTCCCACACTCTTCTTTTGCTCCTGTAAGCACTTCATAAGCATCATTGTTCCCAGTTTAACCCAAAGATTATTATTTGAACATGTCCTAAAATAAAGGAAAATAAGTTTTGTGAGCCTAAAAGCAATCTGATCTCTATTGTGCACACCTACCCACATATACTTTTAAAAAGTAATTTTTTGACAACATATATTGAATACAAGTGCTTTGTGTAACTTTTACAATAAACTCAAATGAACTGCTTTTCAAGTCCATGTAGTCCGTGACTTTTTAGAAACACACACACACACACACACTAGCAGGACAAATTATTTTAATGAAAAAAACCTGTGGCCAAGAGAGAGAGAATTTTATTAGGAGGAGCTGCTTGGTGGACAGGATAAGCAAGTAAGTCATGAAGGTTGATATGTATTTTCTGTAATATTAAATCAAACATGATAATAGAATAAAAACTGAGGTCAGAGGCAAATAAGATAGTCTATTTCAAAAAATCAGACAAACATTTGTTAATAATTTAAAAGTTAGTAATAAGAGAGGCACAGTGGCTCCAAGATGGTTTCAGCTCCAGCAGTTTGAGTCCAAACATTGCATTGCAGGGGGAGCTCCTGTCACACGCCTCAGCTTTTTTCCACCCAACAGTGTGAAAGCATGTTCTATGCAAGTAGCAATACCATGTTTTTCATATAAGGCTGGGTCTTATTTTTTTTCTAAGCCCTGAAAAAATGGCTAGGCCGTCTTTTTGGGGGTGACTTAATTCCCCCCCTTGCATCTTTGGGTGGGTGGGCGGAAACAGCTTGGATGTTGACCTCGGCATTGGTGGGGCACTTCGTATCGGGGTCAATGCAGGCAGCACCATATCCAGGTGTGCAACAAAAGTACTTCCTAATGGCAAGCGCCCCCACCATTCCCCCCCATTTTGCATGTTTTAATATAGGCCTTAATTTGGGGGGAGGGGCTTAATTTCATTTCATGCCTATAAAACATGCTGGGACTTCCTATTGGGGGAGGCCGTATTGTTGGAGAAACAGGGTAATAATAGTGCTTAAACTTATTCACAGTGCTTTTACAGCACCCCCAAGCAGTTTACAGTCAGCATATTGCCCCCAACAATCTGGGTCCACATTTTATCGACCTCGGAAGGATGGAAGGCTGAGTCAACCTTGAGCCACCAGAATCGAACTCCAGAACTGAATTAGTTTGCAGTACTGTGTTCTAACCACTGCACCACCATATAGATAGATAGATAGGCACCACTTTAGTGGGGAGATGAGCTAGTGCTCTGTGCAGGCAGTTAGATTCCTGATTGCTGTGAATTTTTCCAGCTGTGGTGCCCACTTGTGAGGCAGTTCTGGGAAGGGTGGGGACCTTGGGTGACATGGCAGGAAGAGCCCCTCATCCTTCTCTCTGGTGTGAAACCAGCTCGGTCTCCTGTGGCGCAACTTGGGAAGTGTGCATGTACTATAACAGGGCTGGAATCTTTGCAAGCCAAACACTTGGCTACTGTAACAATGCTATGTGCCAGGGGTGTCAAACTCATGACATCACAGCATCATCATGTGGCGTACTGGGACTTTTTTCTCTTTTGCTAAACCGGGCGGGGCCGGGCCAGCATGTGATGCATCCGGCCCATGGGCCATGAGTTTCACACCCCTGCCATATGGTAATAATAATAATAATAATACTAGTAATAACTAAAATTATTTAAAGTCAATTATGAAATATTGGCTAGAATTAATTTTCTAATGTAGAGTCACAATTTGCATGCTATTATGACTTGGGCAATGATATTGTGTGAGTTTAGGCATAGCTATCACACTTGAATTACCAGATATACCACAGGTACTGTGCATTATAGTAAAATTCAAAAGGTAAACATGTAACACTACTCATAAATTGTAAACTTGTCAAGATTGGTGTTACCCGCAAATGTTCTCTTCGAAACTAAATTAATATAAGAATCCATACAATTTATCTATAGAATTAAAGATTAACATTTTGTTCATTCTCTGCCTCTCAAATTCCACATCCATTTGTCTCTAAATCCACCTAGGGACAGGGTTTTGAATTTCAGGCACTATGTGTTTATTATGGGAAATTAAAAATGAAGTTGTAATTTTTTTTTTCTGGATCAAGATTAATAGAATGATGAAGAGGAAGAATCATAAATGGCATTAAACATCCTTATTTTTCTCTTTAATCAGATTGTGAAGTATTAATTAATAAACTAAAACAGCTTACATTAGGAAAGTGCTACACTAATTATTTGAAAAGGACTAATTTTAATTCAAGCACCTAACTTATAAAAGCTATGAAATGTATAAGAAGTCGTAACATTCATCATCTTTTTTATGCTTCAGGAAAACCGATGGCTGCTGTGACTAATGAATGTATTATATGGAAACAAAGTACTTTTTCCTTGTCAGAAACGTTTTATTCATATGTAAAACTATGCAGATGTACATGATTGGTCAAGGATGATATCTTTAATAAAGTGACAGTTTTTCTTTGAAAAAATCCAGAGTTAGCCTGGAATGTGACAACTCAATAAAGAGACCAGATAAATAATTGAATGTATAACTGAATTAATGCTGTGGAAAGTTAAGGCTCCAGTCTGCCAAATCAGTTCAGTGATAAAGCATATTATGCCACAATTGCAGAGATGGACTCTTCCAAAATACTCATATTTCTCATAACATCTTCTGTAAACACCCTTCTCTAATTAACAGGCATAAGCTTTCAGTAGTTGTTGTCCACTTCATCAAATGCATAGATTGACTAAACTCCCAGGATATTTAATTGTGGAATACAAAATAACCATTTTGGAAAAAAGAAATTTTAACACTGTGGTTGAGCAAGCGATTGTTGAACTCACATATAGTAGTACATCAAAAATAGGCTATCTCTGAAGGTCTTAACAAGCGCAATGTTTTAATTGATAATTTTTAATCTGTCTTTTATGTAACCTCCATTTGCATAACCAACCTGTCTTTTCCTTCCTTCCCTATTCATTTCATCTCATTGGAAATCCTGCATCAGTTTAGCCACTCTATCCAACTGACCAAGCAAGAAATAGGTAATGATAGATTGTGCCTTTTAATACACTTTGTTGATTAGAAAAGATGCCATTAGATAATTAGGCTTGTTCTGGATGTTGGTTTGTGATACTTAAATACACCCATTGTGCTTGTTGAGATCTTGAAAGGTAGCCTGAAATTTTTTGATATTCAGCAATCTCTCACTGAATTGTATTGGTAATGTTTTTCCCCCTTTTCAAGATGGAATGTCCTAGAAGGCTGAAATACTCTGATATACCTTTTGAGTCAAATTTCATATTCATTAATTCTTTTGTGAAAAGTTTTGGTTAGTTTTTCTATGTAGTATTCAAAGGGGCAAATGATGCCAAATATTAGAGGAAGAGCAGGTGAAAATATCACTGATCATGTGAGTCAAATTGTTGGGTGTGTGTGTGCAGGATGGGGCTTTTCATATAAAATGTTGGGGCAAAGTACACATCTGGTCATTTTTGGCAGGGTCTGATTCTCATGTTAGTATCCTTGTTGTGTTGTTGCTCAGGAGAATCTGTATGCAAGTTTAGACCTGCCACCAAGCAGCTAAGGAAGTGAAGTGTTCCTTTCTAGTTGGGTTGTATTAGCAATAACAACAGAACACCATTGTCACCTACAGTTCACAGCTTCAGCCACTCAAATGTGTGCAGGTACATGTATGTGTGTGCACACACGCACACCTACATATGTATGTATAATGTTTAAAAGTCTGAACCATTTTATTAACTTCTATTAATCTTTCAGAAAATGTCTATGCATTTTAATTTGAATTTTGTGGGTCACTGATCATCATCATTAATAGGTTTATGGACTCTATGAGAAAATATATGGCATTTTTTGCACTTCAAAAACAGCAAAGAAGTCTTTCAGAATTGGGGTGGCCTAGAAATACCATTAATGAACTACTCACTCAATTAAAGAGGCAGTTTCTTACTACTTAAAAATAACAAGGGAATTCTACAGTCATTCATTTCCTAACAAATAGAAAGTACATGCAGAATTAACATTAGGATAAGATCTACTTTAAAATCCCCAAAGGTATTTTGAACTTATGTTAAAATGCAAAACAAATAACTTACATATTTGGGCTTTTCATTGGAGGCCAAGCTTGTAGAAGCATAACTAAATGCTGGAATTCTTCATGTTTCCCTCTATTTTCCAGAAGTTTCATGAAGAGAAGATACCTTTTTTTTTCATTGTCAATCTCTGTTATGTCCACCTAATAAATTGGGAGAAGTAACAGCTCACAATAAATACAGATATCAGAGTAGAGAACGTAATTATCCAAATATTAGTTGCTTAGACAGTTAAATTGGTGGCATATTAAACAAACAAACAAAAAACCAACATATTCTTATATTAAATCGGGTTTGTTTGTTCCCTTCAAGTCAATGTTTAATCTTGGCAACTGCACGGACTAGTTCCTGTAGTTTTCTTGTCAACATTTTTCTGAAGTGGTTTGCTTTATTTTTTATACATTTTCTTACAAACCCAAATAGAATATCAAGCATATACTTTCACTTCAAATATATCCTGCAAGATTTCCTGGTTTCAGTAACAGAAGCAAACATGAAGGAGGACAGACAAAGCCACAGATATAATGGAATTAGCTTGAAGAGATTGGAGACAAGCAATCTCTGCATAACGGGGCTTTCTCTAGCACCCAGGGGATAACTTAATTCTTGTTTCTTCTTGCTTGGTTTAGTAGTCATAAGGCAGTTTATTTCCTTCATACCACTAGAATCCTTGCTCTAGAGGAATTGTGTAATAGGTTCTAGTAATATACTTCTATGGTATTTAATACTGATTCAGCAGTATTATATACCGTAAATTTCACTTACAGTATCCTTTATGCTTTATTCTCCCATTTCTGCTACCAGAGATGCTTTTAATTCAAAATGGTTAAATCTGTTTTATTTATCAATCATCTCACCTAAAGTGACTCTGGGCAGTGCACAAACATTTGATGTGAATAGATTTCCCAAGGTGTACAATATTATTCTTCTGAGTAAAATAGCACCTAACTTCCCTTAAACAGGTCTGCTAAGCTGGCGGCCCATGGCCTGGATGCATCACGTGCAGGCCACGCCCACCCCAGCTCCGCAAAGGCAAAAAAAAAATAATTGTGATATGTCGCGATATGTCATATGATGCGATCGAGTTTGAACACCTGTGACTTACAACAAGTTGCCCCATTCTGATAGCAAGCAAGACCATTCCCAGCTTTTGATTTTGAAGGGATTTTATAAGGAAGATGGGAAGGGGCTTCAGATAAGGGGCCTTCTATCCTCATCCCTATTAGCAAAGTGATTGATTAAGAAAAAAATGAGGCAAAGCAAATAAAAATGAACTCCTTGATCTCTTTGTAGTTCTTCCAATTCCATAGTTCTCTTTGGATTTGCATTTATTAGAACCTGAAAATTCATTGAATATATATAAACTCAAACCAACTATTTCCCTTAAGAAAGTTCATATTAATAGGAAGCATGCTAAAAGGATCTTTCGATTTATACATAAAAAGGGGGTTGTGAAAATCAAGGTACATAGCAAAACAAGCCTCAAATATAAAATATAAATTATACTTTAGAGAAAAAAAGCTGTTAAGAAAACAGAAATCTGACAGGAAAGAGCTGATAATTCAAAAACAATCCTTTAAAAAGCTGAATATTATTATGAGAATATGTTATAAAGACTTCTGTACAAAAAGCAAATAATAAATACTGATTTGTTAAATATTTGATTATTACTGAACATATCCTGCTATAATTAATACAGAAATACATCAATTTATCAATAAATGTCTCATAATATTCAGACTGAAAAAGGCTAAAATGTTGAAACAGTTATTTCTCGTTTACATTTTTTTTCTTCTCAATGTAAATTCTGTAATACTTGATTTCAGATCTGATTCTATAGGACTTTGTCCATAATGATACTATTGAAATACTAATTTTCATAAGCAGTATCAGCATTTAGAAGAATGAGCTTTAAATGAGTTTCAGAAACAGGGCTGCTGAAGCATATAATATGAGGAAGCCAAGCATTTTCTTTTCTGAAAATTTAAATTATCCTTATGCATTTGTTAAACACCATAAAATTATCTGTTCATACTAGCCAAACTTCAAATCAATGGCAGATTTATTTGTATCCTAGCAAAACCCATGTTGATTATTTCAATTCAGTTCTTGCTGTTTTTGTGAACAGCAATGTGAATCTGAATTACTACAGCATTAAAAGCAGAATTACAAACAAGGCACTTGAGAGAAGATTCTAATTGCTATAATACATTCTCAAGTCCAATGAAGTTCTAGTAAAGATCTATTAAATTCATATCTATTCACAAGAGAAGGCTTCTTGAAAACAAGTCAAAGATAACATATGCTTTCATCTTCAGGTACAGTGTTACAATCAAAAGAAATGAAAATGGAATGAAATCCCTCCACTGATTCATTTTGTTCTCCCACTGAGATTTCGTTGAATTATGGTACATATGTAATTATGTATTTGTCATTATGAATTCATAAGAAAAGCAGTGGCTCTTTGATTCATCAAAATGGTCTTGCAATAGAAGATACTGGTTGATAAATGATTATGCCATTCTTTTCTGAGAAGAAACTCAGAATAGGATAAATTACTTGTTCTTCTTGACTTAGCTCATATTCCTATACTATAACTTATATACATTAAAGATCAATGTTCTAAGCATCTGAACTAGAGCACAGTAATTTCCCTTGTAATGGCTTCAGAACATGAAGTTCAGTGTATGCTATTACATATATAAAAATTACAGTGTAATCCTATTTTCTCCAAGATAGTAAACCGATGTCTACAACATTGGTTGTAGGGCAGGGCAAAATGACTAAAATCTGCCATTTGCTACCGTTCTGTGGTGGTTTGCCTGCAGCAGGTGCAGATGGCTGAGGTCTCTGAGAGTGAGGACTCGAATGAGGAGCCTGTATGTGATGCAGAGATGGGGCCAGAACTATAGGAGAGTGTGGTGCTGCCTTCAGAGCTTGTGCAGTCTGGCAACAGTGATGCAGAGGACCCCAAGGAGCCTGTGCCCAGTACGCGTGCGCGCAGGGCTACTCGAAGGAAAGAACAGTTGCTGCAGCATGGGCAACTTGGGAGTCAGGCTGCAAGGAGATGGCCCCTCCCATAAGGGATAAAAGCCAGCCCTCAGGGGTTGGGTTCTTTGCAGGAAGCAAATAAGTTCTTTCAACTCCAAGTTCTTGTGGAAGTCCTGTCTATTCTGGTTTGTTTTCAGAGACTTTTGGTTTTGAATATTTCCCTGCAATTAATCTTGTGTTCTTGGCAGCCTTTCACAACCTTGAAAGGGCTTGCTCTTATCTGGGAAAATTAGTTTTAATGACTCTGCTGTGAATGAACAGAATTCACAGAGGCACATTAAAAAGGTTCACTTTTATACATACTTTGTGTTTATTTGATCTGAACTAGGTTTGGGTCAAAACACCTTCTCACTACTTCTTTTTAAGCAACTTTTATTTTCCCCTCCCTGCTGTTGAGAGAATTTAAGCTGAAGATGACCTAAATTTTTTAGGTAAGAAGTATGAATAATTGTGTTTACAGATCCAGAATCACCCATAGACCGTTCATGGCATGTATAGCACCACAGGCGGCTTTTAAGAAGAGATTGGACAGCCACTTGTCTGGAATGATATAAGGTCTCCTACTTGTGCAGGGGATTGAACTAGAAGACTTCTAAGGTTCCTTCCAATTCTGTTATTCTTCTTTGAACTGTCTAAATATCTTCCCTTGGGGATGGAACAGGGGAGAAACGTTTATTTCATTCCTATTTACTGCCACTCTTATCTCAGCCAATTGCTATTTTTTATGCATAATTTGTTGTGTGTCTATGCAGTTTAAATCAGGGGTCTCTGTTATAGGTGAAAATTTGGTTATTACACCTGAGAATATAAAGAGCCGAACTGAAGCCATTTTGTGTTCGCAGTCTATTTATTAATGTATTTTCTGTTAGGAATAATACCAGATTGCAAAACCATGTACTTGGCATAAGTTAGAGGTATGCTGGGGTGATCTGACATTATAAATCACATTAAGAGATATTAATGGTTTTCTTATAATTTTCTGGTATTTGAATAGAAATCTGACTGTAATGACAACGTTGGAAGTTGTCCATGAAAGGTTGGAACTTTCTTATGAAAATGTTATATAATGTCCATATATGGGAAGCAGGAAGTGTTATGTAACCACGTGATTTGATAAACCTATATAAGCTGTATTCACTAAATGGAAATGTCTCCTTTGCTCCTAAACATGGTTTTGGAGTAGAGGGGTCCATACTGCAGTATTTTCCTTAATAAAGCACCCTATGGATCAGATTATCAAAAGTCTGTTGATTCATTTTTATGTACTTCTCACAGTCTCCAACCTTGGCAACTTTAAGACTTGTGGATTTCAACTCCCAGAATTGCTCAGCCAGCAAAACTGGCTGAGGAATTCTGGGAATTGAAGTCCACAAGTCTTAAAGTTGCCGAGGTTGGAGACCCCTGGTTTAGAACGCACAAGTAAGAATTAGAAATAGCTGTAATAAAACAATACAAACATTGCATAGGAATTTATTTGCCAACGGAATAGTGTCACTGAAAACAAATCCAATTAATTCAAGGGGGAACCCAAATACCATTCCATAATTCAAAATGAAATCAGGGGCTACATACAACACATAGAATGTTATGTTGCAAAGTGCCATTAACAATGAATGCTTCAGCTGCCATCCTACAGTAAAAGGATACCTGAAGACAGCCCAGCATATGGTTTTAACCAACTTTGGCTGATGAGAAAAAAAACATAAGCAACACAAGAGCTGATGAACAGTTGGATGGGAAGTAATTACTCTATCATCTAGAGTCACATAATTTTTAAAGAAACATATCCAGGAAGAAAGCATTGAAAAACAATGAAAAACAATATTCTTGTTACCAGGAAACCTATCTGGATGTACCCATGTAATAACCCGGAACTGAGCTACATAAGAGGAATGCTTTTAAGTATTACAAAAGACAAGAGAAAAACGAAATATAGTTCAGTTGATCTGAAAACCCTTGTACTCGCTAATCGTTTCCTGCTTTCTGAGAACCATATGCAATTGTAATAATGTATACTTAATATTGAGTTATTTTCATGCCATATGCTCAAGAGCTATGTCTTTTAATTTAGTTTTAATTTTAATTTTATTAAAACTCATTAACAAACAGGAATTAGAAAATGAAAAATCACTCCAGATATTTATTGGTTCAAGAAAAAAAATAATTAGTACAAACAAGCTCCTATTTAACAGATTTGAGAAGAAACACGTAGGTGCTCTATATGCCTTAATGATCAATGAAGGTCCAGCAACTACTGTTTTATAAATAACTTGCTTATTTGTAAAGAAGAAACATTGCCTTATGAGATTGCCTACCTGAGTATGGGGCCAATAGGCTTTGAGAACAGCTTGTGTTCTAAATAGTATAAGCAGCTTGCTATCCTCGTCGCTTAGGTGAAAAGCTTGCTCCAAAATCTGTAGCACTCTTATGCGAGGCTTCACTGGTAAAGAATCATCTCCACAGTAGGGCCTAAGCCAAGCCAACAAATCATCTGAAGACACCAGATTCTCACTACAATCAAATCAAGACACACATCTGTTATTATTGGTTTTCATCTAATCATATTCCATTAATAAATTCCATTCAGGTCCTTCTTGAATTAAGACAGCTGTCTCCAGCCTTTCCAACTTGCAAACCAGTGGGGGAAGAAGACAGAGGATAGTTCTGAGTGAGCAGCAGGTGAAAATATGCAGAAATTAAACATTGAAGTACCTAACCTAAAAACTCTCAATAGATAGCAGACATCCTAGTATCTATTTTTAAATTATTCTTAACATTTATTCATAAGCAGTTGATAAATTAATTAAAAACTTAAGTTGAGAAAGCAGAATATCCTAATAGAAGCAAAGTAGTTCCCAGAAACCAATTGATTTGTCAGGAACAACCAAAGATTTCCTGTTCAACATTTTCAGCAGCTCTATTATTACATATTATCAGAAAGTTGCATTACTATACTTTTGTTTTGCCAGTTCTGGGTGTTTTTAAACAAATTCATTTTCTTTTCTTTTTTTTTGTAAATTTTATTTGAGTTTTCACAAAGAGAAAAAAAATATAAATTAAACAACTTTTTTGAAAGCATCATAATCCCGGGTTACATTTCTTTGTACAGACAAAAATTCAGGTTCATGCTCATTTTTATATTCTATTTCATATCTTATTACTATTTTACATTTTCTGCATAGCTTCTTCCCTCTTTTAATTTTCTCAATTTTATTTTAATTATCTCATCTCAATTCATTTATATTTTTTGTCTGTCCAGTTTCAATTATCTATTATCTTTTCTCATTAAACAAAATTTCTCCTGTAGTTACTGATTGGAGTATGACGCCTTTATATCTTTTAAGTTTATCCATTTAACTCTTATTTAGGCTTCAATATATACCCAAAAGTAATAACATTCAATATAATACATGACTTTCATTCGGATTCTGCTTGGTACATTCTTAAAATACACACTATATTCTTAAAAAAAGAAAAAATTATAAATGTATGTAATTAAAACTACACATTCCATTCCAATTCAATTCTATCATTAATATTAATATTCAATAAAGTCTTAACTTCTTTAACATTACTTTTTAATTAAATATCATACTTTTATGGGAACAATTATAAGCTTTCCATAATTAATTCCCTCCCCTCTTCACTTATATTTTATAAAACATTAATTAAAATGTTCCCATTCCTTCCTAGTTCAATTTTCTCATTTATTTTATTTCACTTATTTTATTAACAAACATTTCACTAAATTACACTAACTATTTTATCCCTCATTTTAATCATACGTTGTTTCCAATTTTCTAAAGTTATTTCTATTACTAATATAACAATACAATCTTATGTACCTTTACAGAATCCCTTTTTCAGTTAGATTTTCACCCATTATCTCAAATTGGTCCTGTTTCTCTATATCTTGCTCCGGTCTTTTGTAACTTCTTTTCCTTTCCTTCTTCCCTCTCTTCTTCTCTCCCCTTTTTACCCCCTTGTCTCTCTACCTCTATTTCTCTCTTCTGTGTTCCTCTTTTCTGTTGCTTTCCAATATTATACTTATTTTTTGAATTATTTTTCTTTTCTTTGGTTCTTTTTTTAAATCTTAAATTCTCCATTCTCTTTCCCCCCCTTTCCTGTTTCTTCCCCACATAAAATTACTTGTTCATTAAAGATGGCTTCTTCTTTGTCCCAGTCTTCTTGTTTTGCAGACGTTTCTTGTTGTTTCTCATAGTTCCAAATCTCCATTTCTAAGAATTGAAAAACAAAGCCAAAAGAACCCTTCCCTTCTTGTGCATCTTCTTTGTACTTTTTAAGTTCCATTTTCAATTCATCCAGAAGTGGTGCCATTGTATAAATTTTTAAACCACCACCTGATTGATTTTAGTCATTCAAATGTAATAACCAAGAATCCAGAGATCACCAAATAATCCAAATATATGCAAGCTGTTTCTTTTTGCTCTTTTTTTCACTTTCTCTTCCTGGGGTTACTGTTTAGTTACAAAGTTTCAGTTAAAATGTATCTTTTAGAAGTCTTGTTGAAGTTTTACTGTAGATTCTTTTTAATTCCAGGCAGTCTCCTCCCTCTTCCAGATCCTGCCCTTATTCTTTTTCTCTCCCTGCTTATGAAAAAAAATTTTTTTAGTGTCCAGAAATCTTTACTATCCCTTTGGCATTTTGTTTTATTTTCAGCTTAATTGCCTACTGATGTCAAAGCAGATTTTTCCGATTTCTTATTTAAGTCTCTTAGTTGTCAGTATAGGGAAAGAGAGAGAAGGGAAAAAAAGCCAAACCTTTCCCTTTTCACTTTCCTTCGCTGCTTCCGACTCTTCTTTGGGAGCGATGTTATTTTTTTGTAAGTTTAAATTCCAGGGTACCTTAATAATTGTTGCTTTTACAATTTAACCCGGTCAGCCAAAACTTTCACTTCTTATCTTCCTCTTGCACATTCTTTTCTGGTCAAATTCTTCTTTGTGGTGGCCATTTCTGACCACCGCTGCAACTGCCTTCGGGAAAGGGAGTAATGGCCAGCTGAGGAGGAGAGATGCAGCTCTCCTCAACCCTGCTGGCGGTCTCCTCCCTCTTTACCACCTCTACGGGGTGGCTTAGCCCCAAAACCAGCCGGCTCGGGGCGCTCCAGTGGCGAGCACAGATTGAAGCCTCGGAGAGACGAGATTTCAGTCTGTCGCAGAAGAGACTTCAAACCGGAAGCCGGCACAAATTTATTTTCAACAAAATTATTTTAACATCTCCTTATGGCTATTTTTCATATAACACAATGTACGTTAACTGCTGGTCAGGAAAATTAAGTAGCATTCTGACTACCCAAAGGAGACTGTACGTTTCTTGTCACTAGAGAAAATCTGTACTCTAGTGCCTATTCAGTTTTCCAAACAACACTATTTATATAGTCAAATGCCAAAAGCTGCAGAATATAAAAAGGAGGTATCTGCGAATTTTTGCTTATTGACAAAAACAGAAAACAAAACAAAATTGAATTCTTGAAGAAGTAAAGTGGTCAATTAGAATAAAAGAATGGAGAAAGGCCATGGTAATTAAATTATCTATATGAACATTTAGCCTTCTCAAGCCCCCTCAGGTCTGTCATTCTTTAAATTATTATGTGTTCAAATTCAGAAAGCAAAACCTTGAAAGTTGCTCCTGCCAAATTGTGACATTTTCTACCAAGTTTTAGATCATGTTGTTGCCAATCTGTGGTTCATGGTATACTTGTGGGAGAAATCAGAATCTTAGCCTAAGAAAATAGTCAACTTGTTGGTTTATGTTTAGTTCCAACAAGCCTAATGCTCTACTTTGCAGTCAACCTTAGGTTGTATCTCTACCCCTCTTCAGATTCCTCAAAAGTAACTACTGTATTTTTAGCTCCCCCCTCTCCCCCCCACACAAAAAAGTGGCTTTACAGTGTACATGTGCACTTAATTCCTGATTAGCACGAACCTCTTTGGACACAATCTTTATCTGAAAATAAGATGCAAATACAATACTTAATACATACTAGTATGTGGAAGCTATTGAAGTGGTATGCTTTTCCCACGTGTTCTCCTAGGTATGCTTCATACTGTTGCCTTTTACCTGCCCAAACCTGGAACCAATCTATACTGAACAGAAAATATTTTACTCTGTCCTATTTTCAGCAATAACTGTTCTACAACATGAGGTACTGCTTCTTTTTAATACATTTTATTCACCCACAAATCCTTTAGGATTAGTCTTTTAATATCTTCCTCTTCAATTTTTTTTTGAGGGAAGGCTGTGGAGCTGTCTTTAATTTAACCTTTCCTATTTTCTCCAAACAGCTACTCTTATTCTCCTGTGCTAGAGTTAATCCATTTGAGTCTGATCTTTTCCTTCAAAACGTCACATGAATATTGCAACAAACAAAATGGCACTTTCTGTTTATTTTAAAAGTACACAAGAAGCAAATTAGAGAAAAGAAGGCGGAGCCTCCTCACTGATGAACTGTAGATCGCAACTCTCTGCGGCTATGGTCTGTGCTCTTTCGTTGGAGAGCCCTGATAATTACGATTAGGGGATGAAGCTGCCTTGGAGGGGCGACGGAGTAAGGGGAAGCCGCAAGCCAGATTGAGGGGAGCTGCATCTCCCCCCCTGGGCTTGGTCTTTTTGCCCCTGAAGACGACTGCAGCGGTGGTTTAAAATGGCCATCCCGAAGAGGAGGACTCATCTGGATTAAGATTTGTGTAGGAGGGAAGAAAGAGGTGGATAACATCAGAACCGGGACAACTGGGCAATACAACTCAACAAAAGTACCCTGGGATTAAGGTAACATGGAATTTTTAAGAAAAGAAAAGTGAGTGGCGAAATTACAAAGAGACAGGAAAAAAAAAGAAAATATTTTTGACAGCTAAGCGGGGCTTTGAATCGGGAAAGGAAGAAGCTGGAACTAAAGATTTAACTAAATTGGACTAAAATATCTTGGGAATAAACAGGCATAAAATAAAGCTGGACTTAAGATTGTCAAATAATCATAATAATAAAGTTTACAAATTGGAGACTGGACTGTGCTGGAATATTGAGGTTCGAAAAACCCTAAATAAAAAAATAGGGGAAAAAGGTGAAGACTTTGTATAATGGAGAGTGCCACCTTTTGACAAAAACTCGAACTCAAACAAAAGGGAAAGCATCCTGTTTCTGAATGAACTTGTGTGGATATAACATTAAAGAAATATTAAAGCAAAATAAGAATCTTACAAAGTGAAAGCAGAACCAGAATAAAGAAAAAAAAGCAAGGAAAGACTGACTGTGGGATTGAATGATGTTTTTGGTATAGACCCTGGGCTGGAATAACTGAAAAATTGATCTAATACACAGATTATATCTTGAATGACAAATCTGTGGTTTGATGAAACATACAATCAAACAATCTTAATAAGATGCTGTAGGACTTATTCAAGTTATCAGGAAAACCACAGGTAACCATCTCAGGCAACCACCACCCATTTTACTAGCTCTAAAAGACTATATATCTCTATTTGTATAAATTATGCTTGTTATATTCACTGATAATATTTCAATTTGACACTGGGTTTTTTTTCAAACAAAAAGAAGCAGCAGGTAGCATGTGATTTATATTTGAAGTAATACTGCTGTAGTCATTCTAACAAGACAGATGAGAACATAATATCATCTAGAAGACACCAATTCAACCTGTCTGAAAGTGCTGAAATAATATAAGCTGACAGTTTAAGTTATCATTTCATAAAAACTTCAAAATTTATTTAGCCTATGTACTCTTTTTCCATCTCTCAAAGAACTGGTGCTAAATTAGAAATGAGTTTTTGAAGGAAGTGACATTTGGAATGTAAATTAAAAAGTTGATAAATTAAAAAGAAAGCAGTTGAGGCCTTGGCTTCAAAAGTTAGGCAAGCTCATTTTTCAGATAACTATATCTACCGAAAGGTAACAATTTATATTTAGTTCCTACAATATCTGAAGGATACAAAGATAAATAATGTTTCATGGAATACAGGTCTAAGACCTTATTATAGTAATATTGGTATTTCAAAATTTATCTTTCTAGTAGAGTTTTATATGGATCTATGACTAGGTTCATTGGGCTTTTCCCTGGGGAAAATGATAGCATGCACAACAAACAGTGTAATAGTTCGTTTGGAACTAATAACTTGACAAGTTATAGCAGGATGGATATGGGAAGTGCCTATCTGAGAAAGTTTGCTGCCAAATATACAAAGTAGAAGTTTAAAGGCTACAGATCCACTGGTTGGTATGGAACTATCTGATTCCAACAGAACGTATGGGACTACGTAAGAAAGAAAGAGAGTGAGAAAGAGAGAGAGAGAGAAATGAGAAAGGATAGTACGATGCATACTGTAAAAAGGACAGATTCCTGAGAAAAAGCTACAAAGCTGCAGGTTTCTGAATAGGGCACAGAATAGGACTCTGAAATTAAACATATGGATGTGTGAAGAAAGCATTTCAAATTTGGTAGGAAATTAGTATGGACAATAAAACCAGAAAGCATCTCAAATCTGCTGACTATCTGCATGAGTAAAAACACAGTTGAATATAGCATATAAGATAGGAAACAAAAGTAAAATATTTTTGGCAAAGGTTGCAAGTCTGCTTATAAGCTGACCATTTACTCTGCTACAACACCCTTCTGGTTTTGGGGGGATCCACAGCATCATTCCTAAACTGTTAGATTTAATCCAGGTTTTTACAATTAATTCAAATTTGATGCATATTCTTTTTTAGCAACTGTAATCAAGTTTCACATTAAACCCTCAAAACTCTTACCCATTTTCAGCACTTGTGTGGACAGCAGAGACAATGTCTTCCAACATCTGAAAAGGATCTTTCTGAAAAAAATGCTGCTCATCCTCTTCACTGTCAAAGGAGTAAAACAGAAAGATGCTTATTTGAAATCAATGTTTTAGAAATCTTAAGTCCTACATGTATAAACATTGTGTGCTTCTTATCAAACACTACATAAGTAAAAATTACATGAAAGATACACTGACTGAGTTTATCCTAAGTTTGCTTAGTTTTGGTTCAATGTGATATGTGAATCCAGCCATTTGTGGATCTGAAAACAATTTATGGCTTACTTAAGCTGAATCAACCCAAATCTTGTTTAAAAAAGCCCTGATTTAGTGCTACTATAAATTCAACTTTCATAACTGGCTTTGAACTCAACTTTCATAACTGGCTTTCGTAACTGTCTGTGTAGTTCTTTTAAAGAGAAATTAAGACACAAGATCTCCTCTAATTAACAATAAAAAGTATTTTATTTCATTTGCCAGGAAAGTTGTCACATTAATCAGTATTAACAAACCACAGCTATAAAAACAGTAATATGAAAGCATGTTAAAGAACTATCTGACATGTACTGAAATTGCTTTGTTGGTTCAAAATCCTGAACAATTAAGCATCTAAAGCAGGGGTGTCAAACTTGCATCGTCACGTGATGTATCAGGACTCCTCCCTTTGCTAAACTGGGCAGGGGCGGGGCCAGCACATGATGCATCAGGCTGGCGAGTCTGACACCCCTGATCGAAAGGGTTATTAAGGCTCCCGAGAGCCACAATAGTAATAACACTGAGATCTCTGCAAGATTCTTGGCTTCAACTCTGTTAGAAATTTTTCTGGCAAAAAAATACATTCAGAGTATAATTTTCTAATTTCAAGCATAGAAACAAGCTATACCAAGTTTTTTAAACTGCTTCTATTGCATAACTACTTAGTTTCTTGGAAAAAGGGGAAAAGTTTATGACAATAGGACCTTTGCAAAGCAAGCTGTTGATAGGGTCATGCTAACCCCAGTTTAACATGTACAGATTTAAATATTACTATCCACTTAACAGTTCAATATTTCATGAGTGGAACTTCAGTATTTTATGCTTAAACTAATTCCACCAATTAATTTGTATTAATTAATTACTTTGTATTACATAAGTTCTACTTCTACATTTACTACAGTGTAGTAATTTATATATACTTTTATCAATGTTTTAGAAACATCTGAGATATTAAGCATTTTACTGTTGCAGTTTAGTTTTTAAATTTTCTCTACCAATATTTTCTTTTATGCTTTCAAGATGCTGCCTGATTAATTTCATGCCCTCACATTGCTTAACTATGTGTGGTAGAAAAGGCCAGTAAACAAAAAGGTAAGACTTGTTTACTGTTACAAAGAAAGTAATATATTTCAATTCATTCTTAAAAAGTATTATGTGAGAGAATATCTAGACTGTTAAGCCATTTTCATCTTAACATTCAGTGAAAATAGTTAGAAACCCATCAAATGGTTGATATATTTGTGGTCATGCTACAGTTAACGCCAATTTATAATCTGAAAAATATATCAAAAAGTATAGTTGCTACTATTCATGAAGTGCAAATTTTCATGGCTGCTATTTATTGATGAAATGACTTGTGGGTAATGCTGTGTAAGAGAGTGAATATGTGCTGACATTTCTATTGCCTCTTTAATAATGGCCTCACTAATAAGTATTCATAAATATCCAAATAATTTAAATGAGGAGAAGTGTTATCAACTGTCATCTACTTAGCCGTTAATGACTGGTTGTGGGCTGATTAGATACCAACTCCCACCCTTTTCTTTTAATGTGCTTTTTAAAAAGAATATTGGGCACTTTTGTAAAGACCCAGTATAAAATAGTTTAATGAAATAAATAGAACGCAAAACTTCAAAAAAAGAAGTTGATGTACGTAAAACATCATGTAAAACATCAACATGGAAAGAAGTTGATGTATGTAAAAGCCTGGCATTAAGTACCTATTTGCTTACATAAATGGATTTTCTTCAAAAGCAAAAGCAAAGCAAGGAACTTATGATACAATTCTATATATGTCTTCTTCTTCTTTTTTTTTTTAAAAAAAGATTGCTATAAGATTATACCGTATCAATTATATTTAACAATACACTCTTAAAAGTTCTGAGATGCATAATTTAACTTGCCTCAAAGCAGCTATCACTCTGATTAGAGCTGTCTCAACCACATCCCTGGGTGAAAGTCCTAAATCTCCAACAGCAACATCCAATAATGTTTTTATCATGTTCAAAGGTTGTCCATCCAAGCACATTGTTACAACTAGTTCATGGATTTTTTTCTTTTCTGACCGGGATATATCATATTGATAGCCATAGTCTCGCAGAATTTTCTATAAGGGGAAACGAAAGCATTTAAGTCACAAAACTCAATATTTATTTCTGAAATTCAGATTTCATTGCTAACCTGGAAATGATCGCGATCCTGCGCGATCCCTATTGCGCTAGCCGTCTTGGTGCCTCCGATCCTGACGAGTCTGGAGGATAAGGCTGCCCCGTAGAGGCAGCCAAAGACAGGGGGGATCCGGACAGGGGTCTGGGGGTTCCGCAGACCCCCTCCCCACCCGGCATAACCTCCTTTTCTCAAGGCGGTGGAGTGGCGGTCAGTAATGGCCGCCATAAAGAAGCCGGCAGCTGGACAAGATTGTGCTGGAGGAAGAAGGAGAAAGTTTTGAAGCGAAAGTTTTTTGGTTGATTTAATATCCTGAAAACCTTGATTTTTGAATGACACTTTTCAGAAACAATGAAAACAAAAAGCTCCAGCTTCTGGTTTGCCAGGCTTCGGCAGCGGCGGGGTTTCGCGATCCTGCGCGATCCCTATTGCGCTAGCCATCTTGGTGCCTCCGATCCTGACGAGTCTGGAGGATAAGGCTGCCCCGTAGAGGCAGCCAAAGACAAGGGGGATCCGGACAGGGGTCTGGGGGTTCCGCAGACCCCCTCCCCACCCGGCATAACCTCCTTTTCTCAAGGCGGTGGAGTGGCGGTCAGTAATGGCCGCCATAAAGAAGCCGGCAGCTGGACAAGATTGTGCTGGAGGAAGAAGGAGAAAGTTTTGAAGCGAAAGTTTTTTGGTTGATTTAATATCCTGAAAACCTTGATTTTTGAATGATACTTTGTTTCCAGAAGAGATTTATAAGCAGTGAGTGAAAGTGATGAAAGAGAAAGTTTACTCTCCTTCCCTATCGAATCAACAAATGGACATTGAAAAACCTGCTTTTTTATAGAAGGTAAAAATTTAAAGCTCTTTGTGACAAGTGGGGATGGAGAGGACAAAGGAGAAATTTATATTAAGATTTTGTTGGAGGAGATGCCTAGAAGACTTTGAGGTTGGAAGTTAATTGCAATAAGACTTTTAAATATAGATTGGGCTTTTTCTTCCCTTTCCAATTGATATTACCCCAGGAAGAAAAAGTGCGAAGGGAAGAATCTTGTGCTCTGTTTGGACTGTTTGATGACTTTGGGAGTTTGGGGAATTGTTCTAAGTTTTGAAATATTTTGGTTGTCTTAAGAAGAAGAAGAGAAAAGAAGAAAAGGTTTATAATGGCTTTATCTGTTGATGAACTAAGAGAGGAATATGGAAAAATAAAGAATGAAGGCAAGGACACTTGGAGAGAAACTATTTGCTTTTTAGAAATGGCGCTTGCTACTTACCAGCAAATACAACAATTGAAGGAGGAAGCAGAGGAAGAAGAAAAAGAAGGAGAAGCCATCTTTAATGAATCCAAAAAGTTGATTAAGAAAGGAAAGAGAAAGAGAGGAAGGAAAAAGGACTTAAGACTGAAAAAAACATCCAAGAAAGAGAAAAATAAGATGCAAAATCAATATAATGTTAGAAAGCAAAAGAAAAGAGAAATACAACAGAGAGGGGAAGCTAAAAAGGTGGAGGTTTGGAGAAGGGGGGGTAAAAAGACCAGGGGGGATAAAAAAGGAAGGGAAAAGGGGGGAAAAAGCCACAAAGGTATGAAACAAGATGGGAAAAAGAAAAAAAATTTTTAGGGATAAAGGGTAATGTAAAATTTTTCTTAAAAGGATTCTGCAAGGTACATAAGATAGTACTGTAGTATTTGTATTAGAAATAGAAAATTAGAATTTAATAAGAATTAAGTAAAAATTAAAATATTAAATGTTTAACAATGATAGATTTTAAGATTTAATAAATTATTAAAAGGAATGTTTAAAATACTTAGTTTAAGTATAGAGCTTAATTGACTATGTTAGTATAAATTTATTATGGTAGCATTTGACTTTCAAATAGATAATTGGAATGTTATAAGATTTAATGTTTAATAATGTATTTAATTATTTTATAGATTTACTATTTTCTCTTTCTTTTAAAAATTAGTAGGTAGAATGTACTAAGCAGAATCAGATGGGGAAACAGGTGTTACCTTAAATGTTAATTTAGGGGAGCGATGGAAAGGCATCATACTTCGATCAATGATTTCAGGAGAAATCCTTTTTTTCTATTATAGGGAATGAGATAAATGGGTAATTGGAAAAGAATGGACAAAAAATACAAGTATAATGATGTAAATTAAGACGAAATAAATAAAATATAATTAAGAAGAGTGGAAAGCGGGGAGAAGCTATAATGAAGATATAAAATGGTAAATAAGATAGGAAATGGTATATAAGATGAGCATAAATTTAATTGAAGTCCATATAAAGAGAGGTAATCCGGGGCCAAGCTACTTTCTAAAAAGAAGTTTTATGTTTTTGTGTTTTGTGTATTTATGTTTGTTTGAGATTTAATAAAACCTTGGAGGAAAGCTAGATGAGGATAATTATAAACAAAACAGAGGGAAATATGAATATGATGAGTATAAAATGGATAAATATAGAAAAGAAACGTAATTGAATAAGAATAAAGAGAAAAAATGAGAAATCTGCTAAAAGATATTTAAGTGGAAATGGGATATATTATAATTATGTTGTATAAAATAAAATAATGTTTTATCCGTCTTGTAAAAATTTATAATGCAAAGAGGTTTTATGTGTTCAATGTTTAATGATGTTTTGGTTGTTTTTAAAATTAATAAAAAATTGTTTCCCCCCCCCCAAAAAAAAAAGAAAACAAAAAGCACCAAACTTTATTCCAATAAATTATGACAGAAATCATTATTCCCACCACAGCACAAAGCAATTTGTAGAATTAATCTCATAAGAGTTATCTTTGGGATATTTATGGTATTACAATCTGTGTATGTAAAACAAAATCCACAACTTCCTTTTCTACCTTTCTTTTATAATTTTATTAATAATATAAAAATTACCATCAAGCAAAACTATTGCAGAATCCAAATCTATCATAACACTGTCCTACCAGGCAGCTAATAAAGATAAATTCAGATAATCCTGCAAGATTCAATTTGGGTCAGTCACCGGGATCAGAGGTTTACTCTTCCGAGCTTTCAGACTCGTGCTGGAGCTCATCCCCAGGGAACTTCCCTCTACTGGAATACATACACACACACCGACCTAGATTGGATCTTGCAACATTGTCCTGGGACACATATATTTGCCTTCACAGGTGATCTTCTTTTAATGATCACTCCTTCAGTGACCATTAAAACCTGAGAGATCTGAATGAGTGCTAGTTGCAATTGATTCTTGAAGTTCTGTCTGTCGTAGCACCCTTAGGGACACATGATCGTGATCTGGGAACTTGACAGCCAGCCTGGATTTCCAACAATTGCAATGTCCTGCAGTCATATATTTGCAATGTGCAACCTTCCCTGCTGGCTTCCCACAAGCAAAATCAACAGGGGAGCCGCGAAAAAGTTGAGTGTTACAATTACAAGATCCTTCCTTGATGACCCATGTGCTCCTCACTTAAAGATGGTAACCAGGGACTGCCAGAATTGACATTATGAAGCAATGCAGTCACATTATGTTGGGCTTTATGACAGTATCACTTAGTGATAGGCACTCTGGTCCAAATTACCATAGTTAAACTGAGGAGTACCTTTCCAAGTTTTAAAAAGAAATGAAAAAACAGTGATTCTGTCACCCAAATTATTTCAGCGTGAAATTAAATCTGGCCACTTTTATGGTATGTTTTACAGAGTGAAACAAAACTAGATGAAGGTGGATGGGAAAATGTATTTAGAAAACTAGCACAGAGTTTCTACTGTATATGATATATAATCTTGATTTGGTTCAGCTAAATCGTTTTCACCTACCTGGTCACTGGTTTTCAGGTAAGAAATAAAACTATTACTAAGGGTTTCCAGATGTGCAAGGGACTGCTGCAGATGATTCAAAACATCTTCATAAGTGATTTGCCTGTGAACCGCAGCTTCCGTGAGGTCCCCCTCAGAAGCTCTTTTCCCAGCTTTTTCAGCTGAATGTTTCATCGACTTTATGGCTTTCTTTGTCATCTCTACCCGGGAGTCGACTGACAGCTGAAAAAAGATAATGCTCAATTCATAGTAAATTGTCACTAGCATTTATAGTACAAGTGGTGCTTGAATGCACATGAATCAGGGATACTGAAACTGAATAATATACATTGATTAAAAAATTTCCTCTATATTTTTTTTTTAGTAAAGAACCAGAATGTGTTAAATGTAACAGAACATGAGCAAGAGAAAAATTGGTTTCTGAAAAGAGTTTTTGCCTTCAAAGTCTAATTCCATGCTATTTCTTTTTTCATGCCTATGTTTTTCTTGAATGATTCCATTATCTAATTTTTAAAAACATTTAAAAACACAAAGAGACAAAGCTACTTCCTTCCTTATAATAGCCTGTAGAAATCTTCATTCTTCAACTGGTTTGACAAATGCCTCTGAAGCTGTTGAAGTATTCCACTTAAAATAGTATTTTGAGTCAAGAGCTCAAAAGGATTAACAAGTAAATAAGGAAGGCAGTAAACTGAGCAATCCCATTCTTTCTCCAAATGAGTTTTCAAGCACCTACATATTAGGATTTTCATAATGTTACTATGTTTGGTTGTTGCCAATTCCTCTACCTCAGACAGTTAATAATTTCTCAGGGGACAAAAATAAACTGTATCTCACTCAAGGACTTAAAAAATCAGAAAGTTTTTCCACAGGGAGTTCAGAATTCTCAATGCAAACAATCTAACTCCATGGATCATGCAAGCCATGGTTTGTTTAGCCATGGTTATAATTAGATAGATCCACATAACATACTAAACCATCAAATGTTCACACAGATTATGGGTTACTATGAAGTGTAAATTTAGTCATTATATCTACTGTATAGTGAATATCAATCTTTATTTTTTACTGTAAAATTAAAACACAAAATATTTCCAAGTATTGTAGAGAAGTGTACATAGATAATCATCTTTATGTGTGTTCCTTGCTTGAGAATGCCTGGGAATCAGAACTTCTTCAAAATAAGTTATTGCTCTCAAGTAGCCTATTTTTTTTTTTTTTGCCAACTTGGATGGATCCAATAGCTTCCATTATTGGAGCCTCTTCCTGACAACATTCAAATGCTGATTTTTTTAAAAAATGATAATTTGTTTTGATATTTTCCATATATTTTTCTCTGTGCTTTGCCCAACTATTTAGAAACCCTGATTTTTGTCTATGTCCGGCACTTTTTACACTAATAAAAGGAAGTCAGACACATAATGCTGTTATAAAATAATACTTACTTTGGTGACAGCCTTTGAAGAAAAAGTAATTTCATCCAGAAAATTGATAATATCTCCTGGGTAAAGTCTATCAAAGTATTTGGCACATATGTCATAAGCATGAAGCCATTCTGGTGGGGTTTCTGGAATCTTTTTAATCAGATGGGAATCCCCTTTCCAGAACACTTTTTTAATCAAGGCAGCATAGACAGAGCTAGGAGAAAGCAACCTTCCATCTTTTCCTGGGATTTTAGGAGCAAGCTTGGAAATCGGCAGAATATTTTGACTTGTGAGGATCGGATCCAAAGCTTCCAGAGGGTCTGCATTTTCTTCCGTTAGTTTTTTATAATTAAGACCTGTCAGCCAAAAAAAAATAAAAAAAATGAGCAGCAGTCCTTATGGAACAACTAAGGAGAAATTGAAATAAAATGTGAAACACAATTTATGGATGTCGGGATCCGATTACCAGTGCATAATTTTCATCATATTACAGTAAATACTTTCCTCCAATTTAAGGCATGGAATATTATGTTATTATGTGATGCAAGGTTTTAACAGAGAAACAAGTAGGCAGAGAAAAGGAGGGAGGAATATCAAAGCCTCAAAGAGGAGACTCGTTTAACTTCCCACTTCATGAGCTTTAAAGTTGTTACAAGATAAAGTGATATAAATTTGTCATTCTTCCTATCACTCCTAGATCAAAATTACACATGATGACAGTTTTACCAGCCATCAGTATGTTCAAAGGGCACTAAAAAGAATTTTCATGTGTACTAAATTTTATGTTTAAAACACTTCTGGACGGAGGAGTTTATCTATTGTATAGATGTGGGTGAATTCTGTTCTAATTAATCTCTCTTAGATGGCATATTCCCATACACTTTTATTTAGAAATAAATCCCATGGGAGAATCTTGAATAAAAATGACCATAGCTTCAGTATACTTTTGTAAGTTTTGGCTAGAACTTGTAGCAGGCATGGGAACTGGGAACTGGATGTTATCCGGTGCCAAACTTCATTAAAACCCCTTCATGACATCACTCCTTTTGCACCACTTCTTGGTGTCGCCCATTTTTCCAGGGATAATATGAGCAGTCATTTTTTTCTAAACTCTCTTCCCAAAGAAAATGTTCCATTATTTATTTTCTCCAATGGGAAAGATACGTATTGGACAAACTAGAAAAAAATCAAGATTTGATTATGCCTTCCCTGGTTGATAGTCCTCAGGCCTGATCTTTTCTCAGCTAAGAAAAAAAATAGTGTAGGTGAAATGGATCCTGCAATTCATCTGCAAGGGGAAAATAAGCAGGTCAGGAAAAGTCAGGATCTATTCTGTTGCCTCATCATTTGTACCTATCATATTGGAATGGACAGTCTAATAGAGTGTAATAGCCCAGGGAATACAGGTTTTCCAATCCTGTTTTACAGCAGCGGCTCCCAGCCTTTTCTTTGTATAGGCAACTCAAATAAAATAGTACTATATAAAGCCAAATACTGTACACAACACCTGCAGTGCCATGATGCATATGATTACTCCATTGTTCTGCAACTATTTTTTTTTTTAAAATGACAGAAATGTCAGAGTCTCCAAATCCATTTTTTAAGAAATGGTGGTAGGCATTAGAATCATTGGATATCAGTCTAATTCTCAAACTGAGGCAGTAGATGTGGTCTCAATGTAAAATATAGGCATCCCCTCCAGAATATCATCTTAACATATATAATATGAATCAAGTGAACATATCTACTATTACCATGAATTTAAGCCAATGGTCCCTCATAGGAAGACTAGATTGTTAAAAAAGTATACAACAATCTTGTGCATTTCCCATTTTTCTCCTTTATCTGTTCTATCAAGGTGGTCAATCATGGATCTATCTATCTATCTATCTATCTATCTATCTATCTATCTATCTATCTATCTATCTATCTATCTATCTATCTGACAATGAATATCAGTGTCTGTGCTCATCTGCAAGAAGTCATCACTATATAGCACAAAGCCATGACAAAAAACATACCTTTATATCAATTAGTAAGTATCAATTGCACGGTCTATGAAGTAATGTACTAATTACCAAATTAATTGATCTCTATATGCAACTTTCTTTCTAATCTTAGGCAGAAACAAGCAGCTACACAGAAGATTAAGTTCATCAAACAAGTGCTGAACTGCAGCCTAATCTTTAAAGGCATCCAGCTTTGCCACGTAGTTATGAATGTTAACAATTTGTACCTGGTGCAACTGCCTTGAATTTTTTCAGTAGTCGTATGTGAGTTTCAAGTTTGATGGTGTCTTTCACAAATTCAGAGCAAACACAGTTCTCAAGAAGTGTGAAATAGTAGAGTAAGCGCTGGTGATCCTTTCCTTCAATGATAGGATATACATATTTGGTCATATGCTCATGAAATGCTTTGGGAACAGTTTTCAGAGACTCAAATAGGCCAAGACTTTTTGTCCGGTCTTCTATTGCAGCTGTGGACAAACTGCATAGAAAACAAAGGAAAATGTAATCAACGAAACAACATCGATTTATTGATTTAATTTCTGCTGAATACTGGATGATGTTATCTATATTAAGTATGAATTTTTTTCAAAAGCAGAGGTTCTTTGCATTAAATACTAAGCTATCATCTGCAAATCAATTGTCTAGCTCATGAGCACAATTATTCACCGTTCTAAATACTCAGCAACTTTTTGAAGGACATAATAAAACAAATCAAAGTATTTAAATATTATGTTCTAATAATTTAATAATTATAAGCTTTTATTTGCAATTTAGAATGGTACTGCTACATAGCAAAAAATTAATAATAAAAAGAAACAATAAAATTGTGCAGGACAATATTTATTAAAATAATTTTTGATTTTAAGCAGTAGAAATAAGAAACAAATCAAAGGAAATTTTCTTGGTTTGGTGAGGATTTTGTCCAAATGAATCAAAAGTGTGTGATTTTCTAATAACGCCACAGTTTAATGCTTAGGATAGGCTAAGGTAGAATAGGATATCAGAGTTGGAAGGGAGACTGGGAGTCTTCTAGTCAAACCCCTGCTCAATCAGAAGACCCTATACCATTTCAGACAAGTAGCTTTGTGCCTCTTCTTAGAAACCTCCAGCGATGGAGCATCCACAACTTCTGAAGGCAAGCTGTTCAATTGGTCAATTGTTCTCACTGTCAGAAATTTCTCTTTAATTCTAGGTTGGATTAATTTCCATTCATCATTTCTTGTCTTGCCTTCTGGTGCTTTGGAAAATAAGTTGACTCCCTCTTCTTTGTGGCAGCCCTTCAAATATTGGAACACTGCTAACATATCACCCCCTAGACTTTCTTTTCACTAGACTAGCCATACCCAATTCCTGCAACGGTTTTCATATGTTTTAGTCTTCAGTCCCCTTATCATCTTTGTTGCTCTTCTCTGCATTTTTATCAAAGTTTCAACATCTTTTTTATAATGTGACCAAAACTGGATACAGTATTCCAGGTGTGGTTTACTAAGGCTTTGTAAAGCGGTACTAGTACTTCACGTGATTTTGATTCAGTATAATGGTACACTGAATATTCAGTATAAACAATAAGGGCCTGCTTTTCTTTTGCTTCTACCCCAATTTTATTTAGTTTCTACTTGTACTTCTAAGAGGTACCATCTGTTTCCACTCACTATCTGCTTCCATGCCTCATAGCCCTCTGTTCAAAGTTAAGTATTTATCCTAGGTCCATGTTATTAGATGGCTTTCTTATTGATGTAAAATTTGTTCAACATTCAGCAGGCTTCTTTTTATCTAAACTGGGTGGTTGCTTAGCAACGTGTACATGTTGCTGTAGCTAAATTTCTCCTGGAATTATATGCAACAGCAGTAGGACCTACATATTAACTACCAATTTTCTAAAGATACTGAAAATTAAGCACTCAGCCAATTTGCCTGTAGCTTTCTCCTTTGTGTCACTGCAAAGGTAACTTACATATCAATTGAATGGAGAATGAGGCAAAAATGGATAAACACAGACTGGATTTAGACCTGGTAACGTATAGTTTGCCAACAATTTCTGAAAAGATTTTTATCCTGCCATTTTTTTCCCATATGCAACTCAAAACGGCAAATATACCAATAGTCCTTCTTCTTCCCCATAACTGGATTCTCTTCTCACACTAAGGCAATTTTTACAAGCCATATGCCTACATTGATAAATTGTTAACCAAGGTACATTGCAAGCAGGTAGGATATGAAAATTATGTCATAATCTATTTCTCTTTCCCCTAAATTTCCAGGTGTAATTTTTTTTTATAACAAAAGAACCAATAGTTTCAAGAGAAGGAAGAAAAGTTCTAAATGATATGTCAAAAAGAAATATCAGAAAACTCAAGAAGAGGCTAAGCAAACTTCTGTTCTCTATATATGTTAGAATGTAGGTATCATCAGGGTCATTCGGGTGATAATTTCAAATATAGAAGGTGCACTCTAACAACTTATGGAAAGCACCAGGTTGTGTATCTAACCTTAAACTGATGATGTATAATTTTTATAAAATCACTTAAAAGGCACATTCACAACATCATCATATTAATGATAAAGCAAATAAGCAAGCATCTATCACATAACACTTTTTGACCCCTTGCGGCCTGGTTTCAAAGTTCTGATGGTGCCCCCTCCCCAGTTTATATAGCTTATATAAATCCATTTTACATAATTTATATAACTCCCTGCCATTGCATTTTGGGTGCTTGGTAACCAATCCGCAGTTATGGCTATTATGGCCAGTCCGCAGCCATTTAATCACAATTTATGAAGATTTTTGCTGGAAACTGGTTATTTACTTTCATTGGTGGCAAACAACAACAACACCACCCATTGAGTAAAATGGGTTCGCTTAGTGACCAGAGTAAAAAAGCTGTCAAATTGGGCATGTTTACATGGTGACTTACCAATTGGCACAACTTACAACCTTAATTCTAGGCTGAGTTATGGTTGTAAGTCCAGGACTATCTGTATTAAACAGTAAAAAAAAATGCATTATGTATTTCTATATGTTCTTGACTATTCAAAAGCAATCAATTCATCTGATGGTCTTCATTTCTTGCAGCCATGTTTGTACATTTTGAATTGCTACCTTGCTTCACGGCCCCCTTGTGCTACGGTTGCAGATAATGGGTAAATGGCTTGATATTCTCTCATAGAGTTCTATAATACAAAGCAGCATTTGTGCTTTTTTAACTGATGGCAAGTCATCCAGGTCCTGAGGCAACAAACATCCCCAAACCACAACACTTCCATATCCAAATGAGGGGTATGAGGCTCTTATAGTAAAAAGCGGTGTTTGGTTCTAATAACATCAAAGTAGATCAAGTAATAGCAATTTCCAAGTTTGAGTCATTTGTCCAGAAAGGACTGGGAGTTCAGCTACATGGTTTGTTTGTTTTTTTGTTTTTTTTTGACAAACTTAACATCAGCATCAATCTTCTGTGTAGTCTTCTATCTACTATCTTGTAACTCTCCTATCAATCTCACTTTTACTGCACTTTTCTGAAGATGGACTCAGGGAAGAGAGGCTTATAGATCATTGGATGCTATTTTGAGGTTTTGTGATTTTCTGAGTAATTTTATACTCTGCTCTTGAATTATTTTGTCAAGTTTCTGACTGTAGAGTGATAAAAGCCCCAGAGCTTTAAAAATGGATTTGAAAACTTATCCTGACTGATAAACACATTTTTTAAATAAAAGTTGGAGGTCCTCAGACATTTATTTTATGTGGTTATGCTGTGTCTCTTAAACTGTAATAAGAATTTTACTGTGATGAGGCCAGACAAAGTTTGTGAAATTTATATAGGACAAATTAGCCTTAAATGCTTAATGAAATATTCATACAAGTAGCCCTAGTACACTGAAATTGCATGTTGGGTTATTTTGTTTATCAAAAAAATGGAGAAAGTGTTATTCAGATATTATTTATTCAGACTTCCTTTGATAGAAGCCACATGAAACTCGAACATGCAAGCATTCAGAAAACCCAAAAGGAGGTTGGGCACTTCTGAGCAAAACTAGATACTGTCTCAGCTAATCAAGCTGAGAATGTTCACTTGGGCTCCACCTTCTGGATATATACTTGCCTTTAAAATAAATGAAACAGACCCAGCTTCTGTACTTACCCACTGTCACTGAAGAGAAATTCCAAGTGTGTCATATGAACTTCCCAGAGTGGGACATTATAACGCTGAGCCAAGGAGAGAGCTATATTGTACACATTTTCTTCAAGTGTTCTGGTTACCCATGTGGAAAAAAAGTTTAATAGCTATTAAGTAAAAAAAAAAATCAATTGGAAAAATGCTTAACTACAAAACAGAACAGTGTCTATAGAATCTATTCTTCTAATCCAGGGTATTTCAAATTATTCATGGAACCCTAGGTTCCATAGCAGTCCAAAGCCCCCCTCCCACACTCCATAAAGTGAACTTGAATACAACCAATTTTCCACTGCTAGAGCTTTGCCTCTTGTTCAGAGGTTTCAGGGTTGCTGGGCTTTTTGTTTTTTGTTTTTGGTTATGTAACAGGTTCTATGACTGGGTAAGGTTGGAACATCCTGCTGCAATAAAATTCTTCAAAAACTAAACTTTCATCCCCTTTTATTTTACCCTAAAAATATTATAAAACATATAACTCGAGTGAAAAGGAGTAGACTCTGAAGTCTGTTTTTTTTTAAAAAGAATAAAAGTATTATTCACATTTTAGTAATTTCTTCATTAATGTGGAATAACTAGAGGCTACAGTTTGGGTCCCAGGAACATTATTTATGTATTTGAATTCAAGCAAAGAGGCTTTCATTAGATATAAAACTTCTCAAGCTGCAGTGTGCATTACTAGTAGGGATTAACTAACCCCCCCTCTCCTGGGTAGAAACCAGTATTTTCTATTCACGTCTATATAAATCTTGTTCTTGATGTTGACAGTAAAAAAAGCTGAAGAATATAAAAAATATAAAGCTTGACCAAGACTCTGAAAAGCCAACCTAACAGCATAAAGTTGAATATCATATAAAAGCATATATAATTGTAGCAAAGCATTTGGGGAACTACTATTGGGTCCAAGAGCTGCATATTTTGCTGAAGAATATATAAAAAAATATGACGTTTGACCAAGACTCTGAAAAGCCAACCTAACTACATAAATTTATTTAGGCAAGTTGAATGTCATACAGGAGCATATAGAATTTGTAGCAAAACATTTGGGGAATTACTATTGGGTCCAAGGGCTGCATATTTTGCTAATGAAAGTTGAAACCAAGGAATGCCTTTTATGAATGGGGAATTTACATTCTCACCAATTTCTGTAAGTATGGATCAGAAGTAGCAATCTACAATCCTTTGAAGGCAATGTGAAGGTTCCTTGATATGCACCTGATACCATACTTTGAGACAAATAAGATAAATAATTTTGCAAAGTTCATACTCAAGGAGCTTTTATTACCAAGTCTCAGAAACAAATGCAGCTGCATTTCTCTATCTCTCCATATATATAGGTAGTCCTTGGGGTGCAATGGCAATTGGGGCCAAAACTGCATATAAAATGCAATATCACATATTGCATTGCTTAACAGCAGCAATCCCATCAGTCCAGGTTGCTTTTATAACTTCAGGATTGTGTAGGTCATTAAGCAGGAAATGGCAGTAGCCCCAGACAAGGAGCATTGGAAACCATGGTTCAGTGGGAGGGTACTACAGGCAGGCACTTCTGAGCATAGGCAGGCTGGCAGGGGCACAGGTGGAAACCTCTGAGTTGGGGCAGGCACTTTTAATCATGAACAGCCCAGCAGGGGCTGTCGGCTGGCACTTCTGAACACAGGCAGGCTGGCAAGGGCTAAGGGAAGGTGCTGTGGAGCATGGGCAGATTGACGGGCATGAAGGTGCTATAGTGTACAACATTTCTGTAATCTCTTATTCCATAGGGGGGATTCCTCGGGGGAAAAAAGTAGTGGGAATGACTTATGGGAACAACTTCAAATCTTCCCGACTGGTTTCCCCATTGACTTTGCTTATGGGAACCTAGGAAAAGTTGCAAATAGTGATCATGTGACCATGGCTTGTTTATGACATCATAATTGCAAGCTGGGCACCTAATACCTGGATCACAATTACATGATCACAGGGATGCTGCAGCAGCCACAACTTCACAGTCAGGTCATAAGTCCCCTTCATTCAATGCTGTTATAATTCTGAACAATCGCTGAATGCGTGGTCATATTTCAACAACTACCTCTATTATGTGTCAAGTACTGTATATATACATATATTCCAGATCCATACAATAAGCCATCCTAGACAATATGGTCTAATCTCCTCTTTTGCAAAAGGGGAAGAACTTCATGGTTGCTACCAGTGGTGGGATCCACATTTTTTTTTACTACCGGTTCTGGGGCATGGCTTGGTGGGCGTGGCAGGGGAAGGATACTGTAAAATCTTCAATCAGAGGTGGGATTTGTTGGTTCTCCTAATTACTCAAAATTTCTGTTACTGGTTCTCCAGAACTGCTCAGAGCCTGCTGAATACCACCTCTGGTTGCCATGCAGATTTCCTAACATATGGTTTGGTAGTTAAAGCAATGATAGAACCAGCTACCACATGTGGTTTTGTGTTTTAATTTACTTTAATCTGTGAAAGTGATATTATGAAAAGCAAAATATATGTGAAAATATTAGAAACACAATGATGTCACTGATGGTTATCCTGTGATGGTGATCTGCATGGCAAATGCTTAGAGATGATACATTAAGCATTCACAGGGTTGCAGAATTGCTGTTCATGTTCGGGATTTAATATAATGAACCTTTTTCTAATATAACTAACCTCCTGGTCCTCATCATAAATTAAGTAGCAGCATTCAACCGAAAATAAAAGGAATAAAGAGAAAAAAAATACCAATACATTGCATCTTTCCTTGTGCCTATATTTTTAGACTGGAGCCCTCTCCTTTGTAAAAAGGTGTGCATTGCATTAATAATTACATGTTTTTATTACACCTTTTAAAATGAAAATAAACAAATCTGCAATAATAGAAGTAATATTACTATTATTATTGCAAGAAGCATTTGCTAGGTGCTGACTATTAGGGAATGCAATCAGGCTAGAAAGAGAGCCTTTTTTTTTGTCACGGAACTCACCTTCTCTTCTTGTCATATCCCAGAGGATCAAATTGACCCTGACCCTACTGGCTTTTTGTAAGATCTTAAAGACTTGGTTTTACCAGAGGCTTTGGGGAACCCGTAATGCGCTCGGGTGGTGCAATAGTTAGAATGCAGCATTGCAGGCTAATTCAGTGCACTGCCAGGGGTTCAAACATCACCGGCTCAAGGTTGACTCAGCCTTCCATCCTTTGGAGGTCAGCAAAATAGGGCCCAGATTGTTGGAGGCAATATACTGACATTTGTAAACCACCTAGAGGGGGCTGCAAAGCACTGTGAAGTGATATATAAGCCTAAGTGCTATTGCTATTCAATGAAGCTTGTACAATGGCTTTGCTGGTTGTAGTTAGCAGTTCTTGGTATACCTTGGCTAATGACTGGCTTGTTGCATTGCTTTTTATACTCTTTTATATATGTTACTATTTTTTTTTTCATATAACTTAAATTGCTCTGAGCCGCCCAGTCATGGATTTCTGATGGGTAGCTATATAAATTGAAATATTAAATAAGTAATAATAATACAAACATCACTTGATTAAGTGCAGTTGAAAATATAGATTCTGCTCTGCATTTTAGATATGACAGGTTAAAAGATATGGAAAGTAGATACCACTTACTCTGCCAAACCTAATATGGTTTCCCTCTTGTACTGACCATCTGCTGTAAACCTTTGGACATCCACTCCTTTGCCAAGCCCTTGAAGAATTTGAGCTTGGGTGAAATCCAAGAGTCGTTCATTATAGTACTGAAGATGTTTAATCAGAATTGCTATTTCTTCTGGCCAGTCTGCATAGCTGGAGTTGGTAACGTGTTTTGTGACCATCTGAATTAAATCTTTGGGGTCAGCCTGTAGAATTAATTTACAACACACTGAGATTTACATTTGTCCAATTAATCATGTTTGAATGTTATGATGACATTTTAAAATTGTCTTCAAAATATGGGGGCACATCAGAGGCGGGGGGGGGGAGAAAACATCTTACCATCATACCTTTTAATCACTTCCAAACAAAAGCAAGACAGCAAGCAAGAAAAAAAAAAACCCTTCTCTTCAAAACACACTGCTAGCAGCAACAATCAAAACCCAACTTACTTTCTCAAATTTTGTAGATTCTTCTACTACCAAACTTTTGTATTGTATGCATTTCTTAAATTACAATTTATCACAAAAATTGACAGGGAAAAATGTATTTTTTTTAAAGTGGGAGAGCACTCAAACTCTTAAAAGTTGTTATAGTACCTAATCTTTAAACCTATTTATATAAAATGTAAGGGTTCTGGTATCCTCAGAACCAATCAAAAAGCTTGAGTATTCCTTTCAATTTTGCCAGGAAATAAAAGTGATCAGTGAGTTCTTTTTCTTTTTAAAGATCAAAATATAAAAGTTTCTTTAAAACCTCCTCTTTGTTTTGTTTTAAATTAGGCAGCTTTATCTCTTTATAAGGAACTACTCCATGTACAAATTTTGTTCAATTTTTCAAGGATAAGTAAAATTTATTTTCCTTGTTAATTTATAAGTGTCTTATTTGCAAACAAAGATTCAGATTTTACCTCTGGGTGGATCTGAAATGTTTTCCTAAATGTTTTCCAAATTGTAATTCAAATTAAATATTACTAATGCAAATACCTAATAAAAACTCCTGCAGTTTACATTATTGCTTTATATAACTATGACTTTACCACTTTCACGGTGGGGTCAAGATCCACAATTTACTTAGTTCCATCAAGTACTGAGATATATTATAAGATTTCACTACATCCCAATCTATTTTTATAAAATATTACTGGTTGCTCTTCACAGTAATCTAATAAAGGTTTCTTTTAAGTTATCGATAACTAAAATACCATTTACTTGTTTGATACCATATAACTACATTCCAGAAAGTGTGTTCTAGTTATACTGGAATTTTAAAAATTATCAATCTACAAAATATGATCATTTCATCTACACTACTGTTCTTGTCAATTTTTGAAGTTGAAGATTTAACTAGATATGCTGACAACAAATATATGTTTTAATACACAGGTCTCTCTCTCTCCTGAACTGATATAAAGAAGGATGAATTGCTACATCCTTCCCTTTAACTATAGTAATTTTTCTCAAAACCCCTCTTAAGAACCACCACTTGAAAAGTTAAATCAATATTTTGGACTTGACAGACTATTTTTAAAACAGTCCTATATATCAGCATTATTGTAGCAATTGTCAGGACTGTGCCTATATTTAAAAAAATGTATACCTTTCCCTCTTTTTCAAAATCCAGCTCTTTACATGAACTGAATTGGATTTCTTCACTTTTCTTCTTTTTAAATAATACACCAAGACAGGAAATACAAATGTAAGAATTCTGAAAAATAAGCAAGTGAAGTACTTGGAATATATAGTATATCCACATATTAGCTTCAGCCCATTTGGTACTCTCTGAATAAGCTAAAATGACTGTTTTTAGAATTAAAGTCTGACCATGCTGCCTAGCAATTCTAGAAGTTTTAATGTCAACACCTTGTGGAAAATTGGGTAGCAGTATGTTTGGAATGTGTCACTCTCATACTTAGAAATGACTGATACTCTTAGGTATCATTTGTCACCACTGTTTCCTGAAAAAGCGAACTCAAAATCTGATTATATATTGCATTGGCTTACATCTGCAAAATAAAGAACTTATCTGACTATATCATACTTGTCAACTTCTGGTACAAACAACTTCCTGAATATAGGTTTAAGCATATGGAGAATCCAGATTCAGTGTGTATTTATAGAAGAAAAAAAATAAACTAACCCTGTAAAGGGGGTGGCATTCATCCTTGAAGCATGGTGCCAAGTGAGCATAGATTTGTAGACTATAGTAATAACTTGCCAGCTGGAGTGAGAGAGCAGAAGGAGACTGTTTTTCAAAGCACTTATTGGCATCCACCACCTAGAAGAAAAAGAGAATTAATGTAGCTAACACAAAATTATATTGATAAGCATATCATGTCTTTAATGACTGCTCCAGAGTAACAATAATAGGAAGAGTATGGCATAAATAATATAAAATTTTATAATATAAAATAAATAAAAGTATGGTGTAAAAGGGCTGTGGAGGTTCCTATGGTTATCAGCGTACTGGCTACTACAAAAAAAAAATTGGATGGCACTTATAAAATTTGCACGCTGACAAAAATTTTCATTGGTCAATTACAAGGGCCATACTGTTTGGATATGTTATGCAGCGCTTCAGATGAGTTGATGTTCTGCCCTTACCCCCAAACAACTTTTCTTCTGCTTGACTGGAGGTTTACAGGCTCATTTGAATTTAGAAAAGAAAATCCAGTACTTCTAAGTTTTTCTTATAATTATTATTTTTATTAAATTTATTAAAATATAAAATACAAGTGAAAATAAAGATAGTGGGGATGGGAAAAGGGAGAGAAAGAAGTGTGGGATTAAAAAAAGCATTAACTTCTCATTCTTTTTGGCGCAGTGCAATACAAATAATATTACAGCTTCGACTTTTTGCTTTTGCATAGTTAATATATGTGAGCCATTTCTATAAAACAAATGTACCGTATATACTCGAATATAAGTCGACCCGAATATAAGCCGAGGCACCTAATTTAACCACAAAAAACTGGGAAAACTTATTGACTCGAGTATAAGCCGAGGGTGGGAAATGCAGCGGCTACTGGTAAATTTCAAAAATAAAAATAGATACCAATAAAAACTTTCACTAGGACAGTTGAGAATAAGTTTGATGTTCACAATTTCCTCTTTGAAAGAGACCAGTAAATAGGGAACAAGAAGATGAAGAAAAAGAAGTGTGTTTTTTCACACTTTTCACACTGCAGTGAACAAAAATGGCATCATAGGAACAGGCTTATTCTCAGCCCAAAGGTTTGTTTCTGATTTCTTCCCTGATTTAAGGGAAATTTGGGAAACGATCTCACTATCATGAAAGGTTTGATTGATTCACTAACCCAAAAGATGATGATGATGACAGTGGTAGGCAGGAGTCACTCTCTCCCTTGCAAGAAAAAACCAAGAGCCGTTCTTATGATCTCTCTCTCTCTCTCTCCCCCCCCCAATAAAGTCAAGCCCTTTCCAGCACGCGCGCGCGATCCGCCCCCGCCCCTTTGCACCTTGCAAATGCAAAACCCCAGGGTTTTTGCATTTTCAAGGTGCAAATCGGCGGGGGCGGATCGCGCGCGCGTGCTGGAAAGGGCTTTACTGTATTACGGGGAGAAAGAGAGAGAGGGAGAGATCATAAGAACGGCTCTTGCTTTTTTCTTGCAAGGGAGAGAGTGACTCCTGCCTCCCACTGTCATCAACATCTTCTTCTTTTGGGTTAGTGAATCAATTAATTTGGGAAATGATCTCACTATCAGAAAACAACGCAAGCTGCCACCACCACCTCCTCCTCCCCCTCCTCCCGAGTGGACTGAAAGCAGCTGGAGCTGAGGAAATGAAGCTGAGTGGAGCAACCTCGGCTCGTGTTGCTTTCTCAGCCTAGAGCTCAGAAAACAACGCGAGCTGCCTCCCCCTCCTCCTCCCCCTCCTCCCGAGTGGACTGAAAGCAGCTGGAGCTGAGGAAATGAAGCTGAGTGGAGCGACCTCGGCTCGTGTTGCTTTCTCAGCCTAGAGCTCAGAAAACAACGCGAGCTGCCTCCACCTCCTCCTCCCCCTCCTCTCGAGTGGACTGAAAGCAGCTGGAGCTGAGGAAATGAAGCTGAGTGGAGCTGAAGCAACCTCGGCTCGCGTTGTTTTCTCAGCCTAGAGAAAGGAGAAGGGGGCTCATCTGGACCAAGGGTGAGTCTCCCCCTCAGTTTCCCCTGAAGGATCTCCCCCCCCCAAAAAACAGTTAAAAAAAGAAAAAACAATATATCCTCAAGCAAGAACTTTTCTGCTTCCGATTACCCCCATGCTTAAAAGTTGCAAAGGAAACACGGAAGCAGGGAAGCGGCTGCCCAGCTTTGGAGCTCCACACCATTTTTTTTCAGAGGGGAATCTGACTCGAGTATAAGCCGAGGGTTTTTTTTTCAGCACAAAAAATGTGCTGAAAAACTCGGCTTATACTCGAGTATATACGGTATCTAATCAGCAAATCCCAAAGTCAAACTTTCATTTTTTTTTCTGCCTCAAGCACAAAATCCAGAAGTAGTAGCATTTAAAAGTTCTTATAATTGGATACAGCTGCAAATCCTAACTCTTATTTTTGCTATCCTATAACTTTGGGGGAGGTGGGGACTGGGGAACAGTCTGAACTAAGTCAGTTAAAAACAATAATTTTGGAAATAGCTATGAGTGCCAACTATGACCATCAGAAGTGGTAGGGGAAGCCTGGTTTGATGGGATTGGTCTGAGATGTGAATGTGGCAATAAAATAAATAATTCCCAGGTAAGGTATGCAGTATTATACTTTATTTCTGTCTGTCTGATATTCAGAAATCACAACTAATTAACTCACTGAATAAATGAAGTTTTAACTCATGAATTCATATAGCCTTTGCCTATAATATTAATTTACACACACAAAGAAAAACCAACATTTTAGAGATGAAAAACAATTGTTTATATGATGGCTTGTTCATGTGAATTTTTTAAAAATACATTTTCAATATTGGACCTTTAAAGTAGCACGGTTTAGGATTTGGGTATCACTGATATGGTGGCTTGATTTCTGTCAAATGAATCAAAACTGGGGAGCCAGGGAATGCTGCGGGTCCCATCCCCGAGGGAGATACACTTGATGGGACCAGAAGAAGGGCCTTCTCTATGGTGGCTCCCTCTCTCTGGAACATCATTCCCCCAGAGATTAGAACAGCCCCCACTCTAATACTCTTCCGGAAGGCACTGAAGACCTGGTTTTGCTAGAGGGCCTGGGGAACCCAGAGTGGGATGGAGCCCATTAAATGGCTCGTGTGATCTGCTGTTGCCAGGATGGGGAATGATTTTATTATATTATACTATATTAAATTATTCGATTCTTTTTATTAGTTCTATTGTTTTAAATGTGGCTTTATATTCTGTAAGCCGCCTTGAGGCGCCATGGGCAAATAGGTGGCAATATAAATTCAATAAATAAATAAAATAAATAAATAAAACTGGGGCACTTCACTGAAAAGGCTGGTGCACTAGACTGAAGAGGAAATATGATTTCTTACCCCAGCAACCTCACATCAGATTATGTACTGAAATTTCTTCAGAACCTAATATAACAGAAGCTTGCTTTTTATTGAGCTGAAGCATACTATATGTGTATCCTATAAAGGAAATTAAATTCATATGTAATAGAAGAAGCAAGCAAGAGATTAGAGCAGCAAAGAAGCATGTCTCATCCATGAACATACCTGGGGTAAAGCAAGCAGGTAAGCAAGAGATAATGTCATATCATTTGGTAAAGCTTCGCTGGCCAACTGTAGCAGGACTACAATAGAGAAAGAGACATAAAAGTTCAAACGTTGACATCTCCAATTTTTGAACATATTAAGTTCTATATTTTTTTTTTCATTTGGTCCCAGATATAAGGGTCATATATTCATTCAATTAATGTTCAACAGTTCAGTAGCAATTAATGTGTAATTAGCCTGAGAGAATGCTTTGGTTTATTTTCCAGTCAGGGTGATAGGGCAGTCAGTATAGGACAGATGTTAAATTGAACAGTTGAAACATTTTTCAGTCTGATTTACATTACCAAATCTGCTGGCTTTAAAACTAAAGCAATGATATAAAAGTTACAAACATTTAAAAATACATACAGGCAGCATGATTCGGTGAAATACATTGCTTCTGTCAGTCAGCACCTCTGTATTTATCACTCTTTATGTAACACAAGACTCAACTATTAATCAAGCATTTATCATGGGAAAGAATGCAGCAAGCATATTACCATTTTACAAACCATTACTGCAATGAAAAAGTTTTGGAAATATTTGAAATCTATAATTCAGTACTCCAGCTGGTAAGTGTTCTCAATACGGGAAAAGATACAAGTAGCACTGACAATGATTTCTGAGCAATACTGAGCTCAGTTGCCTTTCTCCAAACCAGCCTATCCAAACTGGAAATGATGTTCTAGATTTCTGTTCGGGACTAGATATGGGTTATTTTACAAGAAAACACATATTCCCCCAAAGCAACATAGATTTTTCTCAAGGGCAGAACCAATATATTACAAAAATTTAAGCACCCTAATCACCTAATGCCTGTGTTTGTGTGTGTGTGTGTGTGTATGTATGTATTACTTAATCAATTTTATATAGCTGCCCATTTCAACAGTATTGCAGTGTTCAACAATAATGCATATAATGCATAATAATATTATAATTATGGTCCATCGCACAGATACTCAGATGTTCAGATTGGATTTGACATTTTTGTTTACCTATCAAGTCCTTACCAAGGACCAAGGATAGGAAGATATGGTTGTTTGATGGTGTAACAGATGCTGTCACAGGATGTAAGCTGTTCCAAGTAAAACTGCCCTTTGTGATTGACCGATAGTGATTTTGTCAATGCTGATGGTGTTCAAATGGTGCTACAATTATCTTGGGATTGCACCCAATTTGGACTTGATCTGTAATAACAGATCATTATTTCTTTGTTTTCAATCACTGTATATTTGTGATGAGCTTTTCTTCCAGTAGTTCTGCAGCTCCTGGCTCTGATTGCTCAGCCAATAGTCCTGAGTTCTGTACCCTACTTTTCACCAGATGTCCAGAAACACCAACACCTAGAGCAGCTCTTGTTGACCCAGATGATGACCGAACCAGTATGGGTTTTTGTAATTTACGTCTCACCATATTTTTTTGCGAAAGAGACACTCTTTGTCTGACTCCTCTTATGGGATCTGTGCAGTTAAACCTTTGTCATAGCTCTGCTCTTCCTCATAGCACACAAGCCCTACAAGCACATCAGGGTAATGCCCCATTGAGGATTAATTATAATAATTATGATATTATTCGTGGAATTATGCAGAAGTATTTTAGTGTGCTAAGTGAAAAAAGAAAAACAAAAAAACATAAACCTTTTCTTATGCTGTTACTAGCATTCTGAGTCGATGGAAACTGAACTAAATTAGAAAGCTCTGAATATTCCAAAATTATTGTTAAAAAAGCAGTAGATGATTGTGCATTAACTGTCATTGTGTTTATTTTTTACTATGTGGCAGTCCCTTCATGAAATACTAAATCAGATTAAATGAATAGCCTAATCCAAGACAATACAGCTTTTGATAAGACTTTGTCCAATCACAATAGCATAATGTTCTGTAAAGATAAAGATTAAGAAATATATATACATATTGCAGAAAAACTATGAATCAGAGAATAACTTGCAGAGACAATTAATGAGAGAAGTTTGGGATCAATGTAATTTTAAAGCCCTCAAATTCTCAATTAGATTCCCCTCCCCGACTGCACTCTATGCAAATATAAACATAATACTGTACATCAGTTATGCTATTCAGTATTAAGAAAAAGAAAATAAAATCTGAACATAAAATCTAGACTCAAGCTTTCTCTGAAGGTGCTCAGAGAAATCACAGAATCAACAAATAAAAACGTAAAGATTATGATGAGGTTTGAGGAAAACTGTTATGTAACTTCCACTAAAAAAAAAAAACAGTGATTCTTTTTTTTTATATTTAGTTTAGTTTTATATTTAGCAAATGTTCAGAATTGTCAAAATACAAGGAAAGAATCTGATAAGATTTTTAAAACCAGAGGAAAATTTTGGTGGATTTATGCTATATACAATTTATTTTGCTTGCTGACCTAACAATATGGCATCATTGCTAGGATATATGTGAAGAATCCGCAAGGTCTACTTACTGCCTAAATATTTATAGAATCCTATATCGTAAAACAAAATGTGTAGGTCAAAATAATTTATTTTTCTGCTCATTTATTCCATAAATAATACTGCATGGTGGCACAGTGGTTAGAACACAGTACTGCAGGCTAATTCTGCTGACTGTCAACTGCTGTTTGGAAGTTCGACCCTGACCGGCTCAAGGTTGACTCAGCCTTCCATCCTTCCGAGGTCGGTAAAATGAGGACCCAAATTGTTGGGGACAATATGCTGACTCTGTAAAACTGCTTACAGAGGGCTGTAAAGCACCATGAAGCAGTATTTTAAGTCTAAGTGCTACTGCTAGTGCTAAGTGCTAAACAAGTGAATAAAATCTCATGAAAGTCCTCCAAAAAAGAATCTGACTTCTACTAAAAGGAATTAGATCCTTTTTTTCTCTGAAGTATCATACACATGTGGAGTCATAGGGCATCATCCTGTATATTCATATCCAGCAGTTTCCCTGGAAACTTTGACAGTGATAGATTTTCCTAGGCCAACAATGTCAAATAACATTTATCTACATTAAAGCAAGTCAGTTATAAATGAGCAACCTTGTATGAATGTCCATGTGGGAAGAAACATGTAAACAAAATTAATTAGTGTGATTTTTCATAATGCCATTTCCCTGGAATAATCAATGTTATACAAAGCATGGAAAAAGAATAAGAAATAAATAAACACGTTAAAAAGGAAAGGAAATATAACTATAATTTACACCACTATCATTGTCTACATCTGTCCTTCCAAATACCCATGTTTCCACCATATACAATTTCTACACTGCCTATATGATTAAACCAATGCAACTGTTTTTGTCTCAGTTACCTTTTTTGATATTAAATCCACATCTGTTCAACATGCATTCATTCCTGACCCTATCTCCCATTTTTCCTCTTCAGGAGCACATTCAGCTTATGTTTATGTTTCTCCTGACAGACAACTCTCACTTCCATATAAGAAAGAGAGCAAAAGCACATTCTTATAGACAGCCATTGAAGCTTCTTTTGACAAGCATACCTCTTTTGCAATACAGGACATACTGCCCGTTAAGGTCAAACAGCTTCCCAGGCACAGTGAGCAAGCTAATCCCCTGGAGTTTTTGAGTACACTAAAACGACAGTCCTCTAAATGTCAGACCTAGTGAATTAATCAAACTCCACAACCAATCCATAAAGCAAACCACGCTGATATTTCAACAATTCTCTTGTTACACCATCCACATCTGCAGTCTTACTTTTTCAAAATGTTCTCAACTTTTACTACTTTGTTGTCATTATAGGTCGGTATACCATGCAAATTTCCAGTATATTCTTTTCAGCATTCCCTCATTTCAGCTTCATCCCATTTTATTTAACCACTTTTATTTGTAATTCTATTCACCCTGCTAGAATCTCATTCTTTAGCCTGCTTATCCACTTCCAAAACCATTTTTATTTTTATCAAAATCATCCTGCATTTTCTTAGTCTTTCTAATCTTTCATTGTTTCCCTTGACTATAGTCATTGAAACCCATCTGCCTCTAACTGCATTACACTGTATCTTCCTCTTATTCTCTCTCCCTCTCTCTCTCTTTGCCAAACAAAGCAATGTAATTGTTTTAGTTCTATTCCAAAGCAGATTCTGTGGCATTTCTTATGTCTATTTGCTATTTTTCATATAGAATTTCTCTATCATTCTCTCTTTCTCTTATTGTTTTTTTTTCATTCCTTTCCTTTTTGAAGACTATCCAATAACAGCTGTCCCTCATTCAAAACTTCTCATCACCTTTGTATCTCATTCACCTAAATTGACTGATTGTTTAACCATATTACCAACTATGACTATACATATTTTCCATGAGAATTGTTCATGGCTTAGGACAGGGGTCGCCAACCTTTTGGATCTCAGCAACCACCAAATTCATAATTTTAAATCCCAGGGACCACTAATATGAATTTTGACTGATGGTGGCTTGCTGACGTTGGTGGTAGAGAGAGAGAAAGAGAGAGAGAGAGATCTGATCTAACCTCTCTCTCTCTCCCTTCCCCAACGCCCCCCCCCCCTCACACACACACAGAGGCAGGAGTGGGATTCAAATTTCTTAACTGGTTCTGTGGGTGTGGCCTAATTTGTAGGTGTGGTTTGGTGGTCATGTGACTGGCTGGGCATGGCTTGTATGTAAATATTATAAATATTTATGTAAATATTGAATTTTTTATAAAAAAAGAGCAACTTTTACCCAAAATCAGGCAAAGCAGGCAGGTAGATTGAGCTGCTCACAGAATCACAGATTCATGTAGAGATCTATGATTTTGTCATTGGCTACCTGCACTGAATAATAGAAGCTTCAGCCTTAAGGAAGGTTTGGCTCTGCTTAAAAGCAAAGCCAAAGAGCTAAAGATTAGCTAGAAGGCAAGAAATCCAAAGTTTCCTGCTTTCTAGCTAATCAGCACAGCAGAACAGCTGATGGTTGGGGAAAAAAAATGAAAAATAGCAACTTAGCAGGCAAGTTTGCCAGGTAAGGAGTGAGTGGACAACACAGCCTTGTGTTCCCTTGCAGCCTGAATTAATTGCTTTGGGGGGTGCTCTGGGGGTGACATTTCTCTGCAGACCACCAACATTTTCTTGTGACCACTGGCTTAGGACATGAGTAGAATGACACCATTGGCACCGACAAAATCACGTTCAGTCAACTGCAAAAGCTTATAGCTTACACCCTGTGATATTTTTAACACCATCGAACAACATATCCCCATCTCAGAAGGTCCTGGGGAAGGAATTGATAGAGGGATAAAAATGCCAAATCCAGACTAAACATCTGGCTGACTGTGCAACGAACCATGATGATGACGATACAGAACATATAGTATACTGATATGTTATGACATCCTAGATTCCTGGAAAGAAGTATGTATGAAGGCCAATACCAGCTAAAGAACTATCAGCTGTGATTTCACATGGTTGTGTATATATATTCATATATACAATTAATTAATATATTAATAGAACACACTGTATGTCCAGATAAACATGTATAGTTTACCTTCTGTAGCAGGAAACAGATCATGTCCTTCACTTTTAGTTTCTGCAAACTTTCCTGTTCTCAACAATACTTCTGCGAAGCTTTCCAAAGGAGTATGCTCATACATGGTATAAATTATTTCATTCTGTAAAACAAGGGTTTAAGGGATAACACCGTATTTAAATATTTCAATTACTCCTAAAACAATTTTTATAGCTAGAAATGCCTTTAATATTCAATATGTTAACTCTTCCCAATGTTAATTGGATAAGATCTCATTTGTTATTTAGCTCCAGAACATAGTGTAAGTCAGGTTATTAGGAATGTTTAAAAAGTACTAGGAGGCTTTAAACTTACATCTGAAAGATACGGATTGTCAATCAGAGTTTCGTAAAACGGATGACACCCTTGTTTTTCAATTGTTGCATTTGCTCCAGAGGTGTTTTTTAATACATCTCCAAACTCTTGACCCTTGCAGAAATTGAAGGAAAGCCATTATTAAAATCACATCAGATGTTAAGATATCATAAGGTATCGGTAGGGGTGGGATTCAAATTTTTTAACAACCAGTTCTGTTAGCATGATTTAGGCGGTGGCCGTGGTTGGTGGTCATGTTATTGGCTGGGTGTGGCCAACTCAATATCACTCACATTGAGGCACACATCTCCTCTCCTGGCCTCTCATGACTGTGGGAATGCTGCAATAGTCGTAAGTGTGAAAAATGGTCATAAGTCACTTTTTTTAGCGCCATTTTAACTTTGAATGGTCACTCCACACAAGCAAAGTGCCAGCAAAGGAGGGGAAAAAACTCCAGAGATGTTCCTAAGACAGGAAGTCTAGTCCTGCCAAGAATGTAATAAGGGTTAACAGAGAGGCAATTTCTCTAAGCAACACCAGAATGTTTCCTTCCTGCCTTCCTTACAGGATTAGGCCAGTAATTTCTTCTAACAACCAGTTTTCCAAACTGCTTAGAATGTTAACATTATTAATTTGGATATTACTAAAATGATTAAATATAAAGACCTATTGGATACGCAAGGAAATCTGAAATCACGGCAAGAACTTCAAGATCGAGGACTAAAAATTGATCAGTGGGCATATCTTCAAATTCAAAGTAGATATAAACAGGACAAGAAAGAATTTGGAATGAACAATAAACTCCAGCAATTAGACAAAATTTTATTAGGATCAGGCAAAAAAATATAACAAAATTTTATGATTATTTATTAGAAGTAGAATGAGAAGAAGAAATTGTAAAAGAGAACATGATAGCCTAGAGTAGGAATATAGGACGTAGTATCACCATAACAGAATGCGAAAAGATCTGGGGTAGAAATAATAAAATAACAAAATCAGTAGCATACAAAGAAAATGCCTATAAAATGTTTTACAGATGGCACCTTCCTCCTTCGAGATTAGCGAAGATGAACCCCAATATGCGTCCGAATTCCTGGAAATGCAAAAAAAAAAAAAAAGAGGGAACTTTCTTCCATATGTGGTGGTCCTGTATAGAAGCTCAAAAATATTGGCAGAAAATTATAAATTGGCTGGAGGAAATAACAAGAGAACAGATCGAATTCAAATCAGAGTCCTTTCTATTAGGGATCTTTAATAAACAAATAACAAAAAAAGTGAAATATATAATAATACATATTTTGACAGAGGCCAGATTGGCTTTTGCACAATGTTGGAAACAGCCTCATGTTCCATCAGAGGAGATGATTATTCAAGTTGTGCAGAAATGGACAAATTAACTTTGGCACTAAAAAATAAAGACACTTCAACATACTACAACAGCTGGAACTGCTGGGACAAATGGATAGACCAAAGATAGATTTCACACTAAAAGGCAAAAGAGGATAGAACCGTAGTAGTGATATACAGATATATGTTAGGATTAAGTGTGTATATGGCATGAAATAAGGATAAAAAGGAGGTCTCACAAACTGTTGAAAATGAAAATGTTTTGAATTGTTTTCTATCTTTTTCTTTCTATTTTCTTCTTCCTTTCTTCTTTTCTTTCTCTCTCTTACATTTATGTATGTGTTGTTGGTCTGTTTTAATTGTAAAATCAATAAAATTTATTTTTTTAAAAAAAGAATGTTAACAACTGGTTCTAGCGAATAGGTGCAAACTGGTAGAATCCCACCCCTGGGTATCAGGACTTATACTTAAATTCTCCATTTCACTCCAGCAATAAAATTAAGGGAAAATCTGAACAGCCACACACAAAGATGAAAATGCATACTCCAAGACCTTGAAGTACATATAATATTTCTGTGTATTTTCTGTTGTCCTACGAACACCCATAACAAAATCCCCTATGGAACACAAAGTAATGATGCACTTAGCAAACCAAAGCATACCAACTGGAAAATGAACATATGGTTTCTTCTTACATGCAATGGTCGAAGATAAGCTATTGACTTCTTCCACCACTGTCGATCACTGACAGCATGCAACACAGCCTTTGTGGTCAGAGTTGTGTTAGAAAGGACCTTCATGGTTTTAGCTGTGGTCCACTGCAGGAGATCAGCAGGCTGACTAGAGGAAAAGCTGTTATCAGCCTGTGAATTTATGCAATACACAACACATAAGCATTAAATGCTATCTGCCAAACAAAACTTTTTTTAAATCAAGACATGCAAAAAAAAGCATAAAGCATCTTCCAAAGATTAGTCATTACAATACATTTCCTGCAAATGCACATGTGACTATGGGGTAACAAAAGCACATTTCATTCTTGGTTATAAATGCATATTTTAATACAGTACTGCAATTTCTAACATGAATAAAACATTTTTGTGATTTAACTATATTTCAAAATGTGTTTTAAAAATTTACAGTAATCAGCTATTGATTAGAGGCCTGCTAATGAATCTTGACAGCTGATAAAAATTTATTTTTGCTTTATTCCAAATGTTTGGAAGGAAGAGTTTGAATATCTAATTATACATTACAAAATTAGAAGCATTTCAGTCTCATTACGATTATCATGGTTGACATTACAAACTTCAAATAGACATCACAGTAAACAAATAAACAAAGCTGAAAGTTGTAAAAGAAAAAGCTATAAATAATATGTTTAGTTGTTTGGCAGAGTGCCTTTCTAAAATAAGCATGATATTTCCACAAAGTAGAACAGATTGTCTAGTAAGTTTAGCTTAGCTTAGCATCAATTACAGATTCTTAGAAGGAAGACTGACCATAATAGTGCCCATTAATAGATTATTAGTATTAATCCATAAAGCATTTTCCTTAATATACATTTTTGTTAAAATGTGTTCCTTTCTAGAACATTCTAATGACATGAAAAACCCTGTCACATGTAAAGTATACACTTAGGGAAGCATGAAAACCACAGAAAAATTGATTTCTTAACTGATCAGACACCCAGAACTGTCTTCCATTTTTACCCTGGAAACTAATCATGTAAGATTGAGGATATCCTATGTAGATTAAAAAAACAAAACACCCACATATCTCATTTGAGGTCATGATCCTGTATATGTACCTATCTATTTGGAAGGCAAGCAGGATGCCCTCTAGGCTAGGGATCTACCTGATTTATAACAAGATTTGGTTAGATTTACACTATAAGACAAAATGGCTGTGGGTATTTGGAATACCCAGGACTGGAAATGTTAGAACTGAATAGCACTGGGCTTCTTTTGGGACTGGCATGCATTTTGGAGGGGGGGGGGTGTCTCCTTGGACTCACACCTCCTGCTCAAATAGCAGTGGCAGCTGTGTCCAGGAAAACCTTTGCACATTTTTTTCTTATATGCTAATTAAGACCTTACTTAGACCTGGATGTCCTTTGGACAATTACTCGTGCTTTGATCACCTCTTTCATGAATGATTCCAATGTCTTCTATATGGAGTTGTCTTTGAAAGCCGCTTGGAAGCTTCATATGAGACAGGCAGCTATTGGCATGCTTCATGAGCAGTAGCCTTGGTACTGGTAGGTTCATGATGCAATTCAAAGTACTGGTAGTTATGCATAAAGCCCTCTATGACATAAGATCTAGTTATCCAAGGGAAAACCATTTCCCATAATTTCTGTATGGTAAGGGAGAATTGGAGTCCCATTTATTGAACAGTGTCATCTAATGGGACCTAGGAAGTATACCTTGCTCTTTGGAACTTTCCCCGCACCAAAGTTTGTCTCCCTCACTCCCCTAAAATCAATCCAAAAAGCTTTTTAAACATTACTTTTTCTCATTTAAATATTGTATGCAGATTAGAATTGTAATGGAATCAGATAGCTTTTTAAAGTATATTTTTTAAAACCTGATTTCTTGCTTTGTCATATTACCTGGTTGTTACATCTAGATTACATAGTTGTTACAGAGAAAGAGAGCGTGCGAGAGAGAATATTGTTGAGACAAGATATTATATTTTAATCATATTTCCTATTTTGGAAAACATGTTTTAATTATAGCTCAAAGACACCTTGAATAAAAAATTCAAACCTATTGTTACTTAAAATAGACCCACTGAAATATGTAATATCGATAATTATGGAGCAACTGAAAATCCATAGCTGATTACACATATTATCTAGTTCTTTGCTAGTTTAACTGATTTTATTTCTGTAAAATTATTTAAAGTTCTTTTTTTTTTAAAGAAAAGCAATATACAAAAATAAGAGCTTTTCTCTTAACCACAGTTATGAATTAAAGATGAGTCTTGCACCTACACTTTTTCTTCCAGCTTCCAGTCAATATGGTTCAAATGAATCCAGGTTTATTGCATGTAACACTCTCTACAAGAATCAGAACTATTAACGATCAAAGCAAATTGATGGTAGATAAGTGTCAATGGAATTCAAGGTGGGCTGGAGTTAGATCTCTTATGGGCACAAAGGGACTTGAGACTAATGACACGCTTGACCCCCTCCCTCAGGCCAGCTTACTTATCTCCTATAGTCATTTCTTATGCTTGCTCTATAATCCCATTCCGTGAACATAGATTTGCCTCTTTGACAATTTTCATCATCCTAATGTTTCCTTTTATCTGTCTCAAACGTACAGCAAGTACACATTGTTTGTACCAAAGAATACAGATCTTCCAAAGTGACAGACTGTTGTGTTCTTAAAATCAGCTAATTAATTAACATAATTCTTTTTTGCATCTTACAGCATCTTAAACCATTCAAAACTATTTTTTATAAAATTCACAATAATTCTAGATACCCCTTGGATTTACTCAGCAAAACAAAAATAAAATCACCTTCTCCATATACAGTACATGCTATCATTCCCTGTATACGTTTATCACCTAAAAGCTATTTAGATTCAAGTGGTAGATAAATCATATAAACACACACACACTTTTATTAATTTCAATGAACTGTCATTTAGGGCATGTCAACTTTTTCAACTTTCAATTTCCAAACATCAGGGGTGCTCAAAAGTTGTGACATGCCTTGGGAATTGTAAAGATATTTTGGTTACTTTAATATAATTTATATGTGTTTGGTAAGTATCTATATAAATATCATAACTTTTTAACATTTTGTTTGTTTCATATTTGCTGGTGCTTTATTGGGGAGCAAAAACTTTTGCAGGCCAGAAGCCACATTTACTGTTCAAATGTTAGTGGAGTCAGGAAAAGAAACTGCATTGCATTTATTTTAAATTTAATATTATATAATTTAAATGTAATAAATATGATTCTTTATCGTGTATTTCATTTTTTCCCTTTCCTATTACAGTGTAAAACCTAAGATTTTATATTTTAAGATGGGTGTTACAGGTGGCTTTGGGGCTTAATATGCAATTAATGTATTAATTGCAACGGAATCTATATAGAAAACAAATGATTATTTTTGTATGAATTTCAAGAAACATTAAAAAAAACAAAGACAGAAACTATGTTCTACACCTCCAATGCACAATAATTTCATTTCCATACAATGAAATGTAATGGAACAGATAAATAAAACCCTTGCTTTAAAAAAAAAAGAAAAAGAGAGATGTAAGTATTAGATTAAAAATGAAGCTGCCTCCTTTACTTCATGTTTAAATTTTTTCCTCAATTATTACTTTTAGCATTAACAAACAATAAATACCAACTTATACTTAAGCACTACGTTTTAATCACTTAATGCTCTTAAACATTGTTTCTTGGTTTTTGTCAAGTATCTCTTGAATACATTACAGTAATAACATAAATTATTTAACCACATCACAGCAGCCAAGCTTAGGCTAGGGAAGAGGTAATTCAAGAGGAAAATTGTTTTCTTTTTCTGCAGGTTCTTAAAAGACCTTTTCAGATCTAATAGCGTATGCACCAATTTCTACCTCCTGCCTCTTTGCTAGGTTTGATCAAGCTGAGAAGTTAAGCTAAGCCATGAAACATCAGAAAATCTTTAATTTACCACCAGGCCCAATCAAGAAGACTTACAGTTTGAGGCCAAATCTTTATTTCTATTTCCATGGAACAAGAGACATCAACTATGGTTCAAGGATTAATTGATCAGTGTTGACCTCCTGGCCAACACCACTATGTAGTGTCCAAGTCAACAACATTTTGTTTTCCAAGTCAACTCAAAATGCATCACTTAGCTCAGATGATGAACTAGCTTACCTAACAAACGAGAAGAATCTACTAGCATCACTGGTCCACATGACACCCCTTAACCAAGATCCAGCAGCACCTGTGTAGCTGTCTCCTTGGCATGATGTTTTGTAGCTTTAAAGCCAAGTAGCTATTGCATTATTAGATAGCAACCATCTCTGATCTGGGAACTACTGATTTCTACCTTGCCTACTTCAACCGTTCTATCCCCTATCTTTTCTATTTTCTGTCTCACCTTGCTCCAAATTTATTTTGAGAAACTGGAATAGGTTGCCACTTCTCCTTCTATCTCCAATTCTTTCGTGTTAAAAATTCCCATCTCTTCATTCTTCCTACTTCCTGCTTGGGGCAGCTTCCATTTCCATTTCTTCTTCATTAAAAACTAACACACACACACACACCCGCAGCTTTTCCATTTGTGTCTTCTGAATAGAGACAGCAAAAAAGGTGGGAGAATATTTCTATTTTATGCTCTCTCATTTCAGAATTATCCCTTTCGTTTTCAGATGGGACAATCTCTGTACTTCAGTTCTGCAATTTCCTTTTTATATTAATACATAAAAATTTAATTTCAAGTTGTCTGGATTTAATATCCAGTTGTCTGGATAAAATTATTTTCAGGAAATCATAATCAAAATGTTTACAATAATATTCATTACATGGATGTTAATTCAATAATAAGAATAATATTTACTTATCTACTTTAACAACTCTCTAGCAATTCTGCAATTTTCTAACTCCTCCCTTCAGTCATATATCCAGCCACTCAGATAGAAACAAACAAGAAATCCATACTGAACTCCCAAAGTGTTCTTTTTTTTTTGATATGCCCCTTGTATTATAATACCTTGGCCTTTCTGATTGGCTCAGTGCAATTATATTAAGTTATACAAACTGCATGACATTTAAACCATGGAAGACTTCAGAGCCAGGCTTTGAACAAAGAAAAGTTAAGAGAAAAAAACTTGAGAAGCAAAGTGAGTGAAAGTCAAGTTGAGAAGTATATGAGACTAAGTGAAAAAGATGTCAGAAAAAAGGAAGACATTAGAATTATTTTTGAGAAACTAATGTTAATTCTGAAAGAAATGAAATTAGGGGGGAAAACAGTATTATATAAAAAGCTTTACCTCTGGAGGACACTCTAATTTCATTCCAACTGATGATCGGGAAATATTTACATTTTCTCCCTTTTCAGAAGGTCGTATTTGGTAGTTGACTGTGTTATAAAGAACCTACAAATAAAATTACAAGTTTTGTTAAAGGAGCCGTTGGTGGAATTTAAAAAATCATTCAGGCCAAATCAAGACTGAATATGATAGTGACCATTTTGCACCCCATTCCCCTCAAAAATAATTTAAATTGTTTTCCAGATGGAAGCATATCCTGATTTACAACATAAGACAAACATATATATAACACAGTCTTTGTCAATTAGTTTAAAAATCAGAATCTATCCCTTTCCTGTAATCATTTAAAATAATAGGTGTGGGGGGAAAACCTGTGTAATATATTCTATGTATTCTGTGCATATCATGAGAAGCAATGCATGTAAGTAAAAAAGAAAAAGAAAGTGAAGAACAAACTGTACAAGGAGCAAGAATTTTACATTAACTTAGAAAGATCATAAATACATATAGTGCTGCATAATCTGTAATAAGAAACAGAAATGAAACTGCATTTACTTTAAGAACTCTTCAGATTTACTATTTTCATGGCAACAGAAAGCTTTAGAAACTCTACATTTTGATTGGGCTTATATATCTTGATCTTCAGCGTCATCATTGAATACATTTCCTTCTAGGAAAGATTGGCATAATAAAATGTAATTCCTATGACTAATGGCTACATTTACTTTTCATATTAGAACAAATGGGAATAGACAAAGAAAGGATAAAGTTAAGTGGAAATCTTGGGATAATTGCAAAAATTATAAAGCAATAACACTTTGAATGAATATAAAAAAACTTACTTATGGTTCTTTGTAAACCATAAATGCCCTTAACCAGTTAGTTTGCTCCTCTCACTCTTCTGCAACCACTATGACAAACTTATGTAGGAATGCAAAAAATAGGACTATTTTAGATTTTTTTTTTGCCTTTTTTTTGAAATGATGAATGTCATCAGCAAAGACCACATGTCACCCACAAACCAGCAGTAATTTTTGAAGAAGCGCAGATGATAACAAAAAGCTAAGAACACTCAAAATTATCTATCTATCTATCTATCTATCTATCTATCTATCTATCTATCTATCTATTGATAATTACAATATATAACATTGTAATATTATATTTTCCCATTCCATTTACTGATTAGTCAAATAAGAATGTGCTTTTAATATCTAGTATCTTTTTTTTTAGTATTATTGATTGAAAATAGAATTTTATGCAAGGAGCAAAACAATCCCATGTACACCATTTGGGCTTTGTTTTGCTATTTAAGTATTTTATTCAAAGCAATTGTCCAATATCATACTCTAACAGCATAAAATTGAAACTTGTTATTCTTTAGTCAGGCAGCAAACTGCAACATACCTCTGTCTGTAGAATATTGCTTGCTGCCAATAGCATTTCTATGGCACTTGGGGGACAGTGCGTCAAAGCATAAGCTAGGAGCTGCTGCCGAACTGCCATGTCTTGATATCCTTCTGATTGTCCTAACTGGCTACAAACCTCCCAGCTTTTAGAGTATCCTGCCATGGATATTACAAAAAGGAACACAGAAAGGAAATATATAATGTATTAACTATATTCTTCACTCATCATTCCATCCTTAATAACTCCCTCTATACAGTATTAATTTATTTATTAAATGTATATGTTGCCCATCTTGCTGTCCAATGAAATGTAACATCCAACTCTATCTCATCACAATGTGCCTTCTTTCTCTCAACATACAAATGCTATTTCCCATATTTTTTTAAATAAAAAAGACAATAAATGGTCTTAAGGCTTCTGCACTAGAAATCAAGAATCTTCCAGATTAAACGGATGCCATAGCATATTATCTACAGATACCTCAGAAATAACAACTAATAGGCACTAATCAAGTTTCAGGAGAAAAGCAACATGGTATTTTATACAATCTAGATTCTAGAGTCACTTTTATCATCATTTTTACCTATGGATGGGGTGCAGATATACTCTACCTGAAGCCATAAGTTCCTGACAGTGCATATTTGCAGCTTTGTAATCGTGATATTTGAGTGCTTGTTCCACTAAAAGTATCAAAACCTGTCCTTTTCTGTCCATCTGGTCATCACCTACAAAATAATATACATATATATTTATATTCTTAGTGGTTTGCCTCACAATAATTAAAAATGGAATAGACAGCTACAAAAGTAATTGGTTAATGGTATACAAGAATGCGGCCATAGGTTTCTTGAATATAACCAAAAAAAAAAAAAGGGTAAAATGTATACAGCATCCCAAAAATAGGCATGCTTTGATAATGTTACCAGGTGGGTATTGAAATGTCTACAAAGAAACAACCAAGCTCAGAGCGCTAAGCAACTTTCCCCATCTAAGAAAACCAGGCAATATTTTACAACATTACAAACAAATAACAATGTTAGCCACTTTTCAAGACAACCCAAATTGATTTTTTTTTCTTTTAATGACTCCATAATCCCTTGTATTTGGGTAGAGTCAGGGTGACTGAATGGAGATGAGAATTTATTGGCCGGATACCTTTCCTGATGCCTATAGTGGAGCTCACAGCAGATATTTCCTCTTGGTGCCCAGAGAGAAAAATATCTGCTGCTACCTATGATCAAACTCATAGCCTCCAGAGTGTAAGGCAAGAGCTCCACTTCTACGCCACCACGCTGATTATGACAACCCAAATTTATATAATTAATTCAAAATTTACTAAGACAGTAAATTTATCAATTACTTCTATTTGATAGAAAAGTGAACAAATTCAGATGAGGTAGAAATGGCTTTTTCTTAATTGAGTTTGAGTGACAGATCAAGATAATAAGCAAAACAAAACAAAACTGACATCTTATCTTTTATTCTGCCACCTTGTGTCTTACAAGAAGTAAAGTACCACACAAACTTGAATTGTTCTGTGAAAATTCTCCATTCTCTGCCCATCCTCTTTGTTATACAAATGCTCACTGATTGATTAATGGTAACTCTTGATCCTGATAGGATGGCAAGTAGGTATTTTATCATTCAGTGTGATTATATTGCATATATTCATACAGAATTTTATAGGTCTAACCATGGAGTTCCTCCAACTCTTATCCTTTGTGGATTTATTAATCAGCTCTTATTCTTCTAATCAGACATACTGACCATACTACTTGGGCTCAAAAATTTAAAACATTACAGAATTATACAAGTGAAATCAATTTCTAATGATAGTTTTATACTTATGCTACTTGATATGTGTATTTCAGGAAGTTAAACTACTAGATTCAAGGAATATAATAAAATATATTCAATTTCAACAGTACAGTAGTTTTCTCATCTTTGTTGTCAGCCATTTAAACACAGAACAATTGCTTAATCCAAAATACCCAGTGACATTTACTGCTGAAAATTCTGTCTTGTCTAGTTTTTAAAGAACACTGCATGCACCAATAGCAGTTTAAATAATTGGGCAAGATAATATTTAGATGTTGCCCTTTTACAAATAGATGCATAAAACCATTAAAAATTAAACAGTGCACTGGAAGAAGCATGTGCTATATATATAAAGAAGTAAAAAAAAATAGTCACATACTCAGATCTAGGTTTTAGTGGAAACCAATAGTGTATTTTTAATTATACCTGTATTGTTATACCATGCTTAGCTGATTTGTTTACTCTGAATAGGAATTACAATTTATTTTACAATTCTAATACAGGACAGAGGTCATGCTATTACAACTGATAAACACCAAAACACTATCATTAAAGGAAATAAATTCCTTCACAGCTTATTATTTTTATTGTTACCATAGATAGATGTTTTAATGATCTTCTATGCTGACACGTAGATCTTGTACTTAGGAAACATCCTCTTATGATGACAAGTACTGTACAAGTAGAAAAACCTAACATTTATACAGACTTCAGATTTTCCTCAATAATAAGTTCATCAGTTTCTTTACCACTCAAAATATAAACCTCTTTTCATCCTTTAGGGGGAAAAAGGACTATATATAATCACTAATTGCAGAGTTTATTAAAAAAATAATAATCCCATGATTGTCACTGTCATTATAATGGTATGTAAGAAAGACCTTGAGGAAGGAGCCGAAGAGATGCTTCCTAGGGAATGGTCAGACAGGAGAGGGCATAGCCTGCAGATGAATATTGGGCTGACAAAAAGGCTTGGAAGAGATCTTCCTTAACTTCTCAGGCTGCAAAGGAGACAGTGGGAAACTTATACTTGCTAGATTTTGCTAATGTAGCCTTATAATAAAGTAGAATTAGCTCTTCTGATCATGTTTCCTGCCTAGTCTATGTCAGCCTTGGAAGCCATATTTTATTTGGAAGCTTCAAGGCTGCAACATTTAGTGCCTGGGAATTTGGGAGGGAAATTTCTTAGTGAGTAGAAGAGTAGACTCAACAACAGTCTTTCAAAGAAGTCAAGGACAAGTTACCCTGCACCTGGAGAGGAGTGTCTGGAGGAATGACTTCAGTTGGGACAATGTTTGATTGGGCCATGTAATGGACTGATTGGTGCAGGGGATGGATCTTTGAATTTCCCTTGAGGGAAGAGAAAACCTGGAACTTTCAGATTCAGGTTTTCCCAGATGTGCCAATATGACTTCTTTAATAAATTCGTACTTGAATGGACTTTGTTTCTGAATGCTGAATGGGTATGGGGAATTTGGTTGGAATACTGACGGTCTACCTGGGCTGACAGTCATTTTGAAACAAACATTATTTTAAAAGAACTTTCATAATTAATGATTCCAGGAGTAATTCCTGCACCTAGTAAAACATCTGTGAGTAATATTTATGCCAGATCCTTTCAAGATTCAAAAGCAATAAATGAATGGCAGGTCACTTTTGAGGATTGTTCCATGAAGGCTAGATGCCATGAAACGCTGTCTTTAAAATCCTATTATAGAATTAATCTATGAAAATTTATTTTGAAGAATAATTCCTATCTCCCTTAACCCACTCTTCCTTAACATGATGCTCTCTGGTGGTGTTAAGCTCGGCTTCTATATCATTCCTTGGAAGCAATAGCCATGGTTGTTGACGACTGCAAATGAACATCTCTGCAGGACACCACATTGTAGAAAGCTAACAAAGACAGTAAAGCAGATAGTTGGGCTTATTTTTCATAAACAGATGAAACAGAAATCTTGAAGGTAATACAGTAAACTGGTGCGGGGTTATGTTTATGAAAAATTATTATTCTGCTGTTATGCAAATTGTATCACATCTAGTTGATTTCTAGTGTGCAACTCGAGGTAGTGGTTTCCAAGTTTCTGCAACACACAGCTAGCATTCTTAAATTTGATCCAACATCTTTCTATGTTGGCTTCCAGGATAATGTAATTTATTTATCCTTCTTTTTTTTGGCTCTTTGTAAATAATTGCAGACCATTATTTCCATTTTAACTTGCATTGTTCTTCGTCCCGTAAATCACTTTGATTATATAAACTAATCATAAAGTTTAGCTGTTAAAATCTTTTTTTCTAAATCTATTTCATAGATTTCTATCTGTGTATTTCCCAAAGGCTGACCCCCTCTCAATTAAAAATGAAACTTTTTACAGTATAATTAGATTCCTGCAATAGCTCTGGGCCCCAAATGAACTCAAACATAGAAGATGAACAAACATCTTCCTTAATGCAGGAGAACTAAGAAAAGATGACAAGTTGATAAAAGAAAAGGGCTGAATTTCATGGATATCAGTCTGACTTACTTGGCTACTTGGAGGAAAAAAATCTTGCACCATAATCCCTGAGCATAGCACCCCCTTCCCCCGACACTATTTTTCATCTCCAAAACAGGAACAAAGTTCATCTTTAATGTTTTAGACTGTTTTTCAGTGCATTTTAAAATAACGGTTTCCTATTGTTTTTTTGAAGAAGCTTTTGATTTAAGGATGACTGCAAACTATAATTCAAATAAGGGTGCCAAACTAATCAGTAAGAACATATTTAAAAAAAATCAAAACCACACAGCTGATCTATATTTTCAATTTAAGGAGAAACATTGCTATAATAGTAAGGGTAGAAGAGTCATTACAGAGTTTTGGAATTAGCAAAAGATTACCGGAGCTCAGAGTTAACAATGTGCTTTGCATCCTGAGTTATCTTTTGTAAGATTTAGAAAGTTATTCAAAATAAATAAGTAGATATTACAATGAGTTAGCATGCTCTCTCAGGGAGATAAAGAATCTTAGTTAGATGAAATCAAGTAATGAAGAATGCAGAAGTTCTGAAGTGGCTGGGAATAATTATTTTTTGAAATAAAACACCTGGCTTGAATTCTGTGTTAAGTAAAAGGAATATGCTCATACTTTGACACTAATGTTTATCACAGCAGTGAATTAATTTGTTCACTTCTGGCAGAAGAAAAATATCTATTCTCAGAATTTCTGTTTTCTTCATTACTCATACCACTTCAGTATACTTCAAAAGATGCTTTCAATACAGTTATTCACAAATCCATCATATCTACTCCCCAAGATCTCATTTGCACTAGATTTGAAGAACATCGGAAACTCTATGCATTATCGTATAAGCACTATGCTTCACTAGGCTTAATAAAAAGATGAACAAACCTTTGGTGACCAGGACCAATTTGATAAGCAAATTTGGAAGAGGAAAAAGAAGATGATAATGCAAGATAGCTGAGGCATTGTCATTCAGGGGCAGAGAGAGAGGATTTGAAGGAGAAGGAAAAGGAGAAGGAGAAGTTTGCCTTAATAGAAAGCCTTGCCATTAAAACCAACATTGTTTGATGATGGATTTTTTTTTTCTTTAAATAGACAAATAATTGCTTTTGGTGAGATGCATGACCATATAAATGTAATTAACAAATTAAAATAAATAAATAAATAATAAAAGAATCAGGCAGCCTATAATTTAATAAATATACATACATGTATGAGATACTGTTTGCAAAAAGCTGTAACATCTTTTAGCTAAAATATAAGATGTTTGCACAGTGCCCACTTGAAATTGTTACTTGGGATTTTTATACATTTATCAGCAAACAATATGAAATGATACTCTGAGACCCTGGAGCTTTTCATTGATCAATAAGGCTAGTTCAAAACTTGAGTTTAATACACTCCTACTTTTTATTCTCACAACTACATGCTAAACATATACTACATTCTATCATTTTCCATTTTAAAAGCCTCCTTGGCTTTGCACATTAATGTTTACAACTGTAGAGATTAAGAATTTCTTCTTTATAATGGCAGGAGAGTGTATACATTGCAGGGCAGGAACGTGTGTTTCATGTATGTTCATCAGCAAGCACTGTGAGAGCGGTAACAGAGCAATTTGAGAATGAAACAAATATATCATTCTTCTCCTCATCTTGATAATGACAGGAAAAAAAGAAGAGCTATATATATAAATCAATCAGTTTTCTGAAACTGATTAAAAGAACCCTTCCATATACAGCATATTGATAATACCCCAAGAGTATTAAAATGAACTTACATTTTAAATACGACAAATTAGATTGTCTTTGCACAAAATAGATAATTGTAATTTCCTAAGTAACAAAGATTTATAGACTGAATGTAGGTAGCAAGTGTATTTTAGCTGCTTTGCATTCTATTGGTGATGGAGGGCTGTCTAATTAAATCTCAACTGAAATAAATTAATTTTATATTTATGTAAAAATGTTACAGTGGTTTGCAATGATACAATCTCTGAATATAATTTAAGCATTTTAGAAGACAATTTAGAATCTCTGAACAAGCCCTTTAAAAATGGTCTATATGTGAGAGTGCAGGCTGCCTGAAAGTTAGCCAGCACTTGGGTTTATTGTGCTCTACCTCTTTAAGGCCTCTCCCTAGCCAGTCCAGCTGCCCAGTGAAGAGCTGAGTAGAAAAGCAGCTGGGGATGGTGGATGTTGTTGTTTGTGGTGAACTAACTCAGAGTTAGTTGCATCAGAGTTGTTCTGCGAGTGACAGGGGAAGTGGTTTCTGTTACTTAAGGTGAACAGAGCTACTCAAAGCAGCTTGGCGCTAATGGACAGAAGTAAGGCTCTTTAGCAGTAGGCCTCACAAATTGTAGTAGGATAATACTAGTAGTAGGAGTAATAGTAGACTTGGGGAAATGTGTGAGAAGGAACTGAGAGTACCTTTGTGTACTCGTGTGTGGGTTGTCTAAAGGATCAGGGGGCTTGTGTTTATCCTCTGAAGCTTTGGGTGCCCACTGACATTGGATACAGCCTGTGACAAAAAAACAACACAAATTAGGAAATCATATTTGATTTTACCTGCAACCTTCAGCAAATTTGCAAGTCCCAAAAGCTTGGCAGACTGCTTATAGTTCGTGGGCAGCCGAGAGAGACATTCCTTGATAAGGCTGAGTCGATCAGAACACAAGCGCACTGGAGAGGAAATATGTTTATCAAGACAACTGTGAACTGCAAGAAAACTGTATTTGAGACAGATACTTGTAAAGTGTTCATGAGTGCTATAAAGGTAAATGTATGTTTAAAGTCGGCCTATGCAGAGCATTCCAACTGGCATTTCATAAAACTTGCTAGTGCAAAGGAAGCATCTCTCTGTGAAGCGCTAAAGTTTTAGCATCCTCAGGGAGATTCAGTGTGATTGCTTCAATGGCACAGACAACACTTTAGCTGGGACTATGAACCAGAAGCGGATCAGTTACATACATATATGCATGTGGAGAGATGTGAGGAGCAGCTGAGCCTTCCAGAGGACACAGCTATTTGGCTACATCAAAAACTGCCTCTTTCACACTGATGTGTGTAGCAAAACACCCCTTCCAAATACTGTGAGGAACCCACATTCAAAGCACAATTGAACACCTTCATTCATTGGGAGAGGGGGGGGGGAATTACTTTAGGAAATATCTTATAAATAGGCCTCTTTCATCTTCAGAGGATAAAATCGTCATATTAAAAGTTTGGAACTTTTATTTCTTTTCCAAACACTGAAAATATGAAAACATGAAATATGAGATAGTACAGCCCAATCTAGGAGGGTCATCTTAGTTTTCACTCTGTTAATTCGGAGTTAACATTGAATTTCCAAGATAAATGATTTTGGATTTTCATCCTCCATGTTTATTTTATGAGCCTGCAGGCAATATCTTTCTTTTGCCCTGTTTTTAAAGTGCAAAAATAAATATATAACAATATGCAATCTAAAGTCTTTAAAATGTTTTTGCATACACTACACCTGACTCTGTAATTAACGACTTTCTGTAAACTAAACAGATTTTTGAAGCAATAGTAACATTAATCATTTAAAATAACAGCATCTAAAACCCATGAGAGTTTTTTTTTTTTCAAATAAATAGAAAGTGCAAAAAACAGAATAACAAAAAATGTATCATTAAGTATGACTGACTGACTGATGATATGTGAGAATATCTGACAATATCAAGGCAGGCAAAATGCAAGGCTATGTATGACAGGAGAAAATGAAAGTAAGTTGAATGCAGCATGAATTGATTATTTAAAAACATAAACAAGAAGCAATAGAGGCAAGAATAAATTAGTAATGATAAATGTGGATTAAATACAAAAGTCAATAAATAGTATGAAAGAGGGACAGAGCTCCTTTGGTTTGATCATACAGAAAGAATGAAAGAATCATAAAATAAGTATATGAATGAAGCAAGAATGAATCAGTTGAGATGATGAAGATGAACACCGATGCTTAAATGTAGCTGTTGAGATCCTCCAAGAGAGATGATTGATAGGTTTAAAGAACAACCATGATATAAGTGGTATGGCTGTGGGATGGATAAGAATTTATAAGTAATGTATGGATATTTTAAAGGAGATATAGTAGTAATCGGTTTTTGTATAAACTACCGTGTTTCTCCAACAATACGCTCCCCCCAATAGGAAGGCCCAGCATGTTTTCTAGGCATAAAATGAAATTAAGCCCCTCCCCCCAAATTTAGGCCTAGTTTAAAACATGCAAAATTGGGGGGGAGGCAGGGGAAACTTGCCATTAGGAGTGCCCCGCGGGCAGCTACACCTCACCATCAGCCGCTCCTAATACCAAGGTAGAGCACGGAGGACTCCCTTACCCCTCCCTTACCCGGGTCAGCAGGCAGGCGGCGTCGCCGTGGATGTCCACCAGCATTTCAGCCGCTTCTCAGGCCTCCGTAGCTTCCACGGTTCCCACTGGTGCTGGCGCCTCTCTCGCCAGCGTCGTCTCCAATAACAGCGTCTGAGTCACTCCCGCTTTTCCCCCGTCCCCGTAACAACAGAAAATTTTTTTTTTGAGGTACCTGGGAGCGCTGCGCACTGCATTTTGATTTAATCCCAAGCAACTGGGTGGGCATGAGAAGAGCTGAGCGAGTGTCTCTGCTGCTGCTACCCTTCGTGCTCCAGCCTCGGGCTCTGTAAGTTAGCAAAAGTCCTGGTTCCTGCATTCCAAGCACCCAGGCTGAGCTGCAGCTGTCCCTCTCTCGCCAGCACTGTCTCCAATAACAACGGCAGCAGTGGCGGGAACTGTGGTTGTTATGGAGGTGGCTCCCCCACCCAAGAAGCGGCTGAAACATTTCCACAGTTCCCGCTGCCGCCGCCACTGTTATTGGAAACGGCAATGGCGAGAGAGGGACAGCTGCAGCTCGGCCTGGGCGCTTGGAATGTAGGAACGGGCTGTGCACCGGGACTTTTGCAAACTTGCAGAGCCCGAGACTGGAGCACCAAGGGTAGCAGCAGCAGAGACGCTCGCTCGGCTCTTCTCATGCCCACCCAGCCACTTGGGATTAAAATGCAGCATGGTGCTCCCAGGTACCTCAAAATCTTTTTTTTCCTGTTGTTACGGGGACAGGGGGAAAGCGGGAGAAACTCAGACGCTGTTGTTGGAGACGGTGCTGGTGCGCGCAGGGGGGAAGAAATTAATTCACCCCCGAAAAGATGTCCTAGCCATTTTTTCGGGGCTCAAAAAAAAAAAAAAAAGGCCCGGCCTTATTTTGTGAGAAACACAGTAGATTTAGTCATATTATGGTAGTGAGTAAGTTTCTTATGAGCTATGCTAATTAATATTAGAAACACTTTGGATTTTAAAAAATGTGGGTTTTTAGATTCCAAAGTATCCAGGAAAAGCAGATGCAACTATAACATTAGGATTAAATAACAAATTGCACCATACGGTAAGGTATGATCAGACTGAAGATAAGCCATGAAGAACAGTGCATATTCTTTAGCTTTGTTTTGTTTTATTAGGTTTTAATAATATAACCTAAATGTTTTAATGTAAAGGTTAGGGGGACATTGAGCAATATATCCTAAAATGAAAATGTTGGTTAAATCCAACCAAAATAAATTGGATGTAAATAAGGCACATACCTCAGTCTTTCATTAAATGTAATGAGACTTCAAATATATATATATATATATATATATATATATATATATATATATATATATATATATGTATATATGTGTGTGTGTGTGTGTGTGTGTATATATATATATATATGTGTGTGTGTGTGTGTGTGTGTATATATATATATATATATGTGTGTGTGTGTGTGTGTATATATATATATATATATATATATGTTTTCTGAGGTTCTCGCGGGTATTTGTATGTGGATCTTTGGTTATTCGGGTTTTCTCCCGCGTAAGATTGGAAGTATCTAGGCAACGTTTCGATGAAGTCTCATTCATCATCTTCAGGCTTGGTCTTCAGCTCTGTGCTTCTCAGAGTGATGTGAGCTTGCAGCTGCTTCTTCCTTTTAACTGCTCCTGGGGGTGTGACTTGATTGGCTGGGGGCTTGGCTGTGTTCTGATTGGATGGGGGGGTGTTCTCATTGGTTGGGGGTTTGGCTGTGTTCTGATTGGTTGGGGGGTTTGCTGTGTTCTGATTGGCTGGAGGCGTGTTCTGTTTAGGTGGGGGCTTGATTGTGCTCAGGTTAGTCTTAGTTGCTGGAGGGCATATATATGCTCCTCCCATATATAAAAGGCACTACGGACAAAATCAGCAAGATCCTCCAAAAACACAACATTAAGACAGCATTCTGCACAAACAGAAAGATATCCACCATCCTAAGAAACCCTAAGGACAGAATCGAGTTAGAAAATTAAGGAGTATACGAAATCCCTTGCACTGCCTGCCCCACCACATACATTGGACAGACTAACAGAAGAATAGGTGCACGCATTGAAGAACATAAGAACTCAATCAAAAAGGAAGAACCGACCTCTTCCCTGGTCCAACACCTCAAAGCCACAGGACATGAGATTGACTTTAAAAATACCAGAACTATCGCCAAAACCGAACACTTCAGCAGCAGAATCATCAGAGAAGCCATAGAGATAGAAAAACGCCCACACAGCATGAATAAACGAGATGATGCCTCCCACCTACCAGCCATTTGGAAACCCGCCCTCATGAACAGACGCGTACCTAACATGAAGAATGACACCAGACCCACCCCCCTGAGAGCCACACAAGATGCCACCACCACACTTCCACGTAGAAAGCAGACTCACACCCACACAGAAGATGAAACACGACCACGGACCAGAAGCCGCACTGCAGCTACATCACTACCCACCTCAAACCTCTCTGAGCCATACATGAAGCGAACTGACCCCCACCATGAAGATGCAGCACGACCACGAACTCGAAGCCAAACAGCAAGATCACAGCTCACCAGCTCAAACCCTCCAGCAACTAAGACTAACCTGAGCACAATCAAGCCCCCACCTGAACAGAACACGCCTCCAGCCAATCAGAACACAGCCAACCCCCCAACCAATCAGAACACAGCCAAACCCCCAACCAATGAGAACACCCCCCCATCCAATCAGAACACAGCCAAGCCCCCAGCCAATCAAGTCACACCCCCAGGAGCAGTTAAAAGGAAGAAGCAGCTGCAAGCTCACATCACTCTGAGAAGCACAGAGCTGAAGACCAAGCCTGAAGATGATGAATGAGACTTCATCGAAACGTTGCCTAGATACTTCCAATCTTACGCGGGAGAAAACCCGAATAACCAAAGATCCATATATATATATATATATATATATATATATATATATATATATATATATATATATATATATATATATATTGCAAATAACTGAGCCAATAAGATTTATTTATACAAGAGTACTGAAATGCAATGATTGTACCTACTACTTGCACAAATATGAACCCCTAAGGTTAGTAATCAAAAATTACTAAAAAGATCCACATATGAGATAGAAATGATAGAGCTAAACTGTACCTTGTAATGGTAAAATTTTCACACCAAATTCTTCAAAGTAACCAAGAGAACGAATAAGATCTAGTTCTTCTTGAATAACAGGTGGACAGTCTGTAATGAGCTGTAAGCAGGATCTTTAAAAAAGAGAGAAATTTAAGACTAATTTTTTCTCCAAGTAAAAGTATTTTAACAGAAAAGTTGACTCATTTTTTTTAAAAAATAATGGACATAAATGAATAGAATATTGAAAAGAAACACTTAGCTTGCAGTGTTTTGTTTCATGACCTACTTATATTAAACTATGTATTGCACTGATTGTGTAGGAAAGCATCATTCCATGTCCCATGTCCAATTCTACATATAAATCCTGAACTTAATAAAGGAGAAGGATGCAGGAGACAATATAGTCTGATGGGCATGATGAACCTCTTGCAGCAGCTTCTTAAAAGGTTGTCTCTTGATTATTTGTTATCCTATGCAATATAGCATGTGGGAATGCTGTGGCCTAGCAATTAAGATGCTGGGCTTGGAAAGCATGCAGATGCACGTAGATAAATAGGCATCACTTCAGTGGGCAGGTAACAGCATTCCATGTGAGTTGGCATATAGTCAGGGTGGTCACATGATCATGGAAGCATCTTGGATAAAGTTGGCTCCCTCGGCTAGGAAACAGAGATGAACACCACCCCTTAAAGTCAGATATGACTGGAGAGGGAAAACCTTTTATCTTTTTGTACAATATAGCTGACTAATAGTGTCCTTGTTACTGAACAAAACCTTAATAAGAGGTACTTTGCAACGTGTAGCAATGCACAAAATGCAGCTCCCTTCAATTCATCAAAGCAACTGTATCATTTTCTGCTGATTCTGTATTGCATTTTTCCTTTAGAAACAAGGGGGATCGTTTGCAGTTGACCAAACACTGCAATGCATCATTTGCCCAAGTAAATGGCTATTCTCCACAGGCATGAACATAGAAGACTTTCAATTCATTAAAGCAACTGTATCATTTTTCTGCTTCCACTATCTCTGCCTGTATGAACATGTAAACTTCCTACTTCGCTGCATCATTTTCTTCATGTCAAAAAACTCTATCATATATCAGATTATTTGCAGAATCCTTTTATTATGGGAACACAAGTTTTTTGGAAGCATGATTCATTTACCAATGGCCATAGTTTAGCATTTTCTAAAGGGTATATGTTGAAAAGGGAAGCATTCTCTTAAATCCAGATGAAATCAAAAATTGTAATAATTATATCAAAATTATTATAGCAAGTAGGTTCCTCACATTAAGATTAATGAATATAAATCTTATTTTGCATGTTATGAAAAATGTGCTTGATTGGCAGAAAAGCTAATGTTTTTATTGTACCTGTAATTATGTACTCTTTTTCACTGCTTACTCTTGAAAGGACACAAATATATTTTATTATGTTTTGAACTTATTTAATACAAGCTATTATTCTAGAGAAAAATCCATTTAAATAACAGGACTAGATTAGGAATTGAAAGCCCAGAATATAAAGCAGATAGTTAACATGGATAAAAGTAACTGAAGCAAAATTAATTTTCTAAAAGAAAATGGAAGTATTTTACAGTCTTCCTATTCTTTGTAGAGTTGACCGATTCTAAATATTGTGCAGCAAAAAACTGAAAAAGAATTTGCATTGTATTCTAACAGAAAAAGGAAAGTGATTTTTATAACACTTAAAAATCATGCCATCCTAAACAAATGTACATGAACAAAGATATGAAATATTTAGCACAAAGAAAAACTGCAGAAATAAAGAGAGGGGAACAAGTATTAACAACAGAAATGAACATAAATAAATATTTCTAGGTTTCTTTGAAGCATTTCAAAATGCACTAAAAATTAAAACGAGATAGGTCCTAATGCATGCATGCTTCAAAGTAGTCTCAGTGCTTGTAATTAACCAAATAAAGAAAAGGATTTTAGTGACTGGTAACACGGACATTTTAAAATATATATATATATGTTTAAGAAGTGGTTATAAAAACTAAGAATACTGTTTTAGGTTTCCTCTTTTAAGCATCCAGAAAGGCACATTCTTATACTGAGATATTATAGCCTTTTTTCACAATGGCCTATTATTATGAAATACTACCAAATATAAAACTGTGATACTATCTGACTAATCAATAAAAATTATTCTGTGTGGCTCAATTAATCTGGCACCCTCGCCCCCAAATAATACAATCATTAGATTTCTGTATTTTTCCAGTGTTCTGAGATCTCTTCAAATCATATAAACCTTTCACTTTTCAGCTTAGTCAATACATTCTAGTCCAGGAGTGTCAAATTCACATCATCATGGCATTGTCATGTGATGTATTGGGCCTTTTTTTCCCCTTCACTAAACCGGGCATGGGGATGGCCAGCACATGACACATCCGGCCTGCGCCTGAGAGTTTGACAGCCCTGTTCTAGTCTCTTTAGATCAATACTAGGAAACGTGTCCAGAAACTTTTGTAATGCTACCGAGATTTTGGAACAAATTTCCATTCCTAATTGGGAGAAGTGTTAGAAACAATGAAGATCAACCTCAATCCTTAGAACAAACACAGCTGAAAAAAGACCACACTGTTTTCTAGATATCCTCTCCTATCTTCTAAAGAGATCACCTAAAAGCTGCTGAATTAGCATTTAAAAAAAAATGGTGAAAAATTATGGCATTTTAATGTCATCACTCTCTGGTTTAATTTTGTTCCTGACACTTATTAATAACATTATTATAATGACAAGTAGTCTTAGAAATGGAAAGAAAACAAGAAGTGCATAGAATAAAGAGTATGAAATATATTTTTTTACAAAGAAATACCATATCTTTAAACGTAGAGATGGGAGAATTAGAATAAATATATGATCACCTTGCCAAATCCATGCAAGTATCAGTCAGACTGGTTGAAGAATTGAAATACTCTTTGCTAGCAGCCAAAACTAATTCAATGCTTTTCTCATAGCTGATTCTGTATTGCATTTTTCCTTTAGAAACAGGGGGATCTATTGACCAAACACTGCAATGCATCATTTGCCCAGCTAAATGGATATTCTCCAGCAGGTTTGAACATAGAAGACTTTCAGTAAAAATCTACAAAACAAAACACAGTCAATATTAAAAGAATGTTTTTCTACTTGCTAAACTCTTAAATGTAGAGATTGAAATAGACAGCATAGGACAACTTTCAGATACATGTACATCAGTACAATTGTGTTTTAAGAAATCTTTTTAAAACAAACCCCAATCTAATTTGTGTATTGTGCATTAATTATTTAAAAGATGTATATGACTGCCTGTTTATATTAATAACCCTGGCAGGCTCAGAGTAACAACAGAGAAAAATAACAAAAATATAACAAGATTAAAACCAAGGCACCACAACACTCCTAAATATACATGTACTGAACTCAATTCCCATCCTAGAATTCCCCCCCCCCCCCGCACGCACACGCACACACGCCAGTGCCTGGAGCTAGAACCAACAAGATTATTGTCAGAACTCCAAGGCAGACCAAACTTGGAATCCAAGGACATACAAGATAATACTACCTTTATTATAGGGTTATTATAACAGAATTTTGCAAGTACCCAGTAAGAATGTGCTTTTTCCCCTCCTCCCCTTTATCTTTCTTTTCATATATATTTTTATTGCTTTTAAAATAAGAAAAAAAGGAACAAATAAAAGGAACAAAACAGAACAGATATATATTATATTTAAAAAAAACTCATAACAAGTGTCAAAATATAAGTGAAAATATATAACAGAAATAAAATATAAAATCAAATCTATTATCTATCAATCGATCAACCTATATGTTGTTACAACAGCATACAGTTCAATTCTATATATAATTATCTAGTGGAAATATTAATATATTACACTAAAATAACAATCTCATTTTTAAACCTATTTTGTATAAATGTGTCCCCTATTTTATTATACTTCTCCATACAAAATATACATCTAAAGGCAATTTGCTCATAAGTAGCAAATATAATCATGTCTTCAACCCACTGAATAAATTGAATAATTTAGTAAATACTGTACATTTATATTTCCGATGTTGCAATATCGGAAATTGTTGTTTATCTATAGTAGGCACACAAATCCATTTATGATGTCTAGTTGTTAAGTTTCGCATGCTAGGCATGTAACTTAACAGAATATTATCCCCTGAAAATTGTAGTTTTCATTGCACAGCCACATTTATGTAGCCCACTACTTTCTCCTGAAGTGTAGCAAATATAGGACATTTTAAAATCATGCTTTAAAGAAGCATTATCTTTATTTTATCCCAAGAAAATGCTGTCCTGAAGAATCCTTTTCATTTAATACAGATGTAATTAAGTCAAGAAAATTCTTGACATTGTTTTTTTTGAGGTAAACCTAAGAGTTAAAAGTCCATTGCCACTCTAGGTATAGAAGTTAAGATATTCTGCCATTGTCTAAGCAATACAGGAACCTCTAACCCTTTATTCCAATCATCTTTAAGTATCTGCATATCAAATTGATTTATTGATCTATATTAATTCTTTAAATGCCCTTAATTTACATCTACCTTTATTATTTTTATAAATAACTCTAAGCAGCAAATACAAACAATACTCTTCCTCCTATTTTCCCCAAATCAACCATCCTGTAAGGTGAGTTGGGCTGAGAGAGAGTGATTGGTCAAAGGTCACTCAATTAGCTTTCATGCCTAAGGAGGGATTACAACTCACAGTCTTCCAGTTTCTAGTTTGATACCTTCAGCGCTAAGCCAAACTAGATCTATATTTAATTACGAATGTCTATAGAAACTAATAGTAGTTTTTCAAAGTTGATGGATTTAACCAGTGGTTCTAAATCTCAGGTGTCTTGAAGCTAAAAAGGTCCAAACAATGTTTTAGCAGATGTTAAAAATTCATCGTTATAATCTATCAATTGGTCTAAAATCAATATTCCTGTTTTCAACCAAGTTTTCATATGTTGGATTTTCCAAAAAAGTCAATTTAGCATGAGAAAAAGGATCATTTTTATTACACATTCCATTGCTTTTTAATTAATGGAAGTTTTTCTACTGATACTAGAGTTGGCTGTATTTATATCCTAATATTATTCACCCTATAGAGGTGCTACAGATGTATATTCCAAATCTGCCCAAATTGGAAAAACAGTGCCAATTCTTTGGCTACCAGTAATTAATACCTGACAAAAGGTAAGTTTGATGATTCAGAAAAACCACATCATCCTTCATTAATAATTACTTTTTACTAAAAGATATTTTGAGAATAGACAATTCCCCCCCTTTTTTTTTAAAGAAAGAATTTATTTTTTGAAAATATTTTCCATATATTTGAACAGGTATTCTGTTCTTTGAAAAGGAATTCTGCTGAAAGGCATGTAAATTAATCTGGGAACAATATTCATTTTGAGACCATTCACATTTCTCCAAAGGCTTAAGTTTAATGACACCCATCTATCCTTACCCGAAAAAAACTCTTTCTGTATCTTATTTATATTACACATTACTGAGTTACTTCTTTTGATATATACATTTCTAAATATTTAATGGATTTGGTACAAATACTGAATATTGATAAATGGAAGGGTAAACAAATTTTTACCTACTGGCATCAACTCTGTTTGGGACCAGTTGTCTGAAAGATGCTTTTTCAAAAGGCAACTGGACTTTCTTTGTTTTTCTTTGAAAATGTTTTTCTCATCCAAGAAGTTTCTTCAATTCAGCTTCTTGGATGAAAAGTGAAATGTCTTCAAGGAAAAACAAAGAAAGTCTAATTGCTTTTTGAAAAAACACCTTTTGAAAAACCATTAGCTGGATGACTGAAAATCTCCATAGACTTTTGGACCAGTTAATAATATATCCTGCTTTTTTTTTTTAACTAAAGAAATCTATCATTTGCACCAACACACTTTTTATTTCTAAAAAGAAAAATGTCACCTGCAAATAAAACCAGTTTATATTCTACTGAATTATGTACTACTGTATTCTGTAAATCTCTCCACATTGCCTAATAGCACAAGTTGAGGATTCCACACAAATACAGGTAGTCCTTGACCTGCGGAGGGGCAGGAGGAGGCACGCACGCACCTGCGGCTCGCTTTCACGGGTCTACCCAGCCCGCATGGCTCTGGTGCAGCCCTGGTGGGATGAGTGGAGGGTCTGGTGGGGAGGTGCTCGCTGCCCGCCAGGGCCGCGCCAGAGCCGTTCGGGCTGGGTAGACCCATGAAAGCGAGCCACGGGTGCGTGCATGCCTCCTCCTGCCCCTCGTTCCCAAATCTCGCCCGGAGGAGTCGGTCGGAAGCGGCGTGGCTAGGCTGGCCGTGGAGGCGCTCGGTGCAGGTACCTCCAAAGGCGGGAAGAACGGGCTGGCAGGTGCTAACCTCGGTCGTTCTCCCCGCGTCGGGCTAAGGGTGGTGGCTGTTTCTGCTGGAAGCGGCTCGGACCCGCTGCTGCTGCTCCGCAGCTGCCCGCCTGGCCTTTCTTTGAGGTGGAAGAGCTCGCTGGGCTGAAAGGACCAGCGCGTCAGAGGCGCGCAGTGTAGGGAGGTCGGGGAGGAATCGAAGAGGCCCCGGGAGATTAGCCTCCCCACATGGGGTTGGGCTGCCCTGTCAGGCAGGGGAGGCTTTGTAAAATAATTCGCTTTACCTTCGAAAGCAAAGGGAAGATGGGAGCGCCTGAAGCCAAGTGTCTCCTCAGGGCTCCGGTTGCAGGGAGGAGCCCTGACTGGCCGCACGTGGCTGCGCCAAACACCGCGGCGTTGCTCTAATGCCATGGCAGCAAGGGAGATGGGGCAGCAAGGGAGAAGGGAAAGCAACAGTGGCCCGAACCCGAAGGTCTCCCGAATATCCAAGCTGTTGCCGCCTGCCCACCCACCCACCCGAGGATGCAAGGGGGGGGAATTAAGTCACCCCCGAAAAGACAGCCTAGCCGTTTTTTCGGGGGTCAAAAAAAAATAAGGCCCGGCCTTATTATGTGAGAAACACGGTATATTTAAGAATTGGATATTCTACTTCCTCCATCAACCCTTCTCTATTCTATTATCTATACACACAATATAACCCCATTGAATCATGCTGTTAAGGCTTATGTTAACACAGATCTTAACCATATTTCAAGTCTTGGAATTGCAATCAACGAGGGTTTTGAAGTCCACACCCAGATAACTAAGCCTCACTTCAATAGGATCTATACTCTAAAGCTTCTAAGAGAAAGCATTTTAATACTGAGCATAATCTCTTTCTCACAGACAAAACTGATTTTCCTCACCTTAGCAAAAATGATAAGAAAAAGTACATCACTCTACTTAAGACATTCCCAATTGGAAAACCAAACCCCAGAAATTAAGGAATCAGACAGAACCTCTGGGAAGAAAACAGGAAGGTTTCTGCCTGGTCAGACCATTGTGGCTGTGAATATTCTTTATAAACTCACCAGGATAGCAGATGTTGTACCCTTAGAGTGCCTACAAATATTTCCCCAATTGTCACAATACTGGTAGTCATCAACTTACAGCTATTCATTCAGTGACCATTAAAAAAGTGACTTATGACCGGTTCTCATAGTTATGACTTTTGCAGCATGCACCTATGGTCACATGATCAAAATTTGAGTGCCTGGCATTTATTTATGATGGCTGCACCTTTCCAGGGTCACATGATCACCATTTGAGACCTTCCCAGCCAGTTTCTGACAAGTAAAGTCAATGGAGGAAGCCAGGCTCATTTAATGGCCATAAGATTCGCTTAACGACTGCAGTGGTTGGCTTAATGACTGTGGCAAAAAGGTTGTAAAATGGAGCGTGATCTACTTAACAAGTAGCTAAGCAACAGAAATGTTGAGTTAAATGGCATAAATCGAGGACTGTCTGTAATCCCTACTTTAAGATGTTTTAATTTTAACTAGGAAATTGAAATATTGCAAAGAATTGTACCAGCCTCTTGTATATTAATCCAGTAAGAATTTTTAGAAAACAAGAATACTGTAAACTGTTGTTTGATAAAGGTATTCCCCTCTTTTGAAAATAGAATGGAAATATTTTGAGAAAGCTAAAAGAAATGGCAGCTACAAATCTCATTATAGTAGCTTCCTGAGAAATGAATGTTTTGTAACTGCTCTCTCCAACCATTCAATTTGTGGCAGCATAAAGACAACACACTCTGGCTCAGGGCTGGCAAACTTGTGGCCCGCAGGCCGGATGCATCACATGCTGGCCACTCCTATACCCAGCAAAGGGGGGGGGAAGGTCACGATATGTCACGTGATACCACCGTGACGATGCAAGTTTGGTACCTTTACTCTAAGCTAGTACAAGTGCAGTTACTGGTCTAAAATAGTTATAGACTTCCATTACAGCTCCTCAACTTTATTTAATTCAAATAGGCTAAAAGGTAACTTCTATATCCCAGATATTTTACTAGATTACAGGTAACTGAGCACATGAGCAGTCTCTACTGGCAGCATTTGTAATAATGCAGAATTATAACAGGTTTTGTGTTATTTATTTATTTAGGTTTTATTGGAATGCAAGCATATGCTTCCAATAATGCTGCAGGACACTGATAGCCCAGTCTATTAATAGCAACAAACTTCAAAGTTGGTATTTGAAATGTGTTTTTCAGGTCTAAAGCCATTGTCTATTCCCTATTATTTTTTCAGATTTTCAAAGCAGTCAGAAAAAGCATTATAAAGTGTTGGAGAATCTTTGCTAAAGCTGTTTTTATCCTCTTAACTGGAGGGGGCAGGGGGAGAATCCTCTGGTTTTGGATAAGCTAAAATATTGCCTTTTCTTAGAAATCTGAGAAACATATTTTTATCAAGGACAGTAAAGCGTATTATCCCAAATAAGGATAGCATCCTTATTTATTTAGCATCATCTACTAAAAAATCTATCCTCTTCAGTTTGCTTCAAGAGAAAGAATGTCTTGTATATGTTTACAGAGAAGGAGCCATCTATGTTTATTTTAATAACCTTAAAATGTAGGTTCCACTCTTTACAATCACTATAACCATAGCCATTTATTTGGATACAGTTTTCTGAAAATAAACTAAATAATACTACGTTAGGAATTGCTCATTCCTAGGAGATTCCAGTAGCAAACTGATTCAAAATTCTGTTTAAAAGGAGGCCAATCATGAAAAATGTCTCTTTTAAAATCCAAGTTACTTATATCATAAATTCTAGCTTTACAAAAGTTTCCTTATTGCTAAAATTAAAAAAACTTAATACTGGTATGATTTAAATGGATAAAATAAATACTGGGACAACTCTAGACTAAGATTTTCCTTCCATTGTTTGGATTTAGGAGTATATAAACAGAGTAAGTACGAAGAAGTAGAAAGTTGTAAAGTATCTTTTACTGCATGCTAAAAAAAAAGAATTACCTCATAGCACGCGTCTGTTCCTAAACAAGTATAAACATTTTTCTGCATAGCCAGTATATCTTGCAATAATCCCATCCAGTGCTTTTCATTAACAGAAGGCTGCCTTTTAAAAGATATAAAAAGATCAATATTTATAAAGCACATAATTAAATTACAAAATTAAGGGGGACTATGATATTATGATACAATCTCGTCTCTTTTGTGTACATTGCGAGAAAAGACGATTGATAGTATAATCAGCAGGTCTAACAAAATCTAGACATGAAAAGTAAGGTTTGTTACCAATTTTCTTAATGCATTATGAATAATTAAACATTTTTTATTCTAAATGCTGAAAAATATTTATTTCAAACTTACAAGTAGAAACAATAAACTTAGTTATACAGATTCACTTCTACTAAGAACAGTTGCCTTACATTACACTATACTCACTTTTTGGCTGTGTGCCGAGTCAATCTTATCATCAGTTTCCGTGCTTCTTCTGGACTATGCTTTGTGTCTTTTACGAAGGATACAGGTTTCTGGAGTCCATGGTTTTCCAAAAGTTCTGATACACTGTAATAATTGTCAAAAGTATCATCAATTGAACCACAAAGTTTTTTCCCCCCAATCATATCAGTAAGAGGCCCAAACAAAAGGTAAAGACTTTCTCTTAAAAGAAAAACACATTCAATGTTTTATTTGTATGCTTGTGACACATAAGAACAACCCTCTTTTTTCTTGGCAGAAATTAAATGGAATATGTACAAAATGAGTAATCTGTATGATATCGACCTACAATATGTGCTGCAAACCACATATACCACCTTACTTTCTCTGAACATATATTTATTAATTTATCACATAAATTTAAATTTATCACATAAATTTATTAAAGGTGGTTGCATTGTAAATGATTAGGATTCCCTAAGCATGAATGGCATCAGAACATCCTAATGCATGTTACATTCTAGATGCCACAATTCATACATATTTTTATTTTGCCATCTCTCAATTTAGAGTATAGAAAGGATAGTTTTTCAAGTTGATAATAAATTCTCTGCTAAGGCTGGTCAATCAAGAATGACTCAGATTTAATGTATGATATGGAAATCAATGGTCTGAACAAATTTGTTCTTGATACTATGGATGAAGCACAACATACACTAGACCTGGCATTCTGATATGAAGAAGGCAGGGTTCTGTGCAATTCCTCTGTCTTGAACAGATAACTTTCCATGCAGATTAAAACTGTCAACCACTGTGACTTTTAGATGGAACAATAAAATGGCTGAAATGATATGCCGTAGGCTCTGAATGAATTTAAAACTTGGAAATGTTCTTGCTCTGATCAACACAGAGAAATTACTTGATTGTAGACATTCTTCCTTCCAAGCACTTTGTTTTCTCTCACGTAGCAAATCATATTTGTCTCTGTAACAATGCTACATTTTCATCTATTTACAGAAAAACCATGGCCCAAAGAGTAATTTCAGTGATGATTACAGTAATACTTGCCCTATGCAGCTTTTTTATTCTCAAAACCTGGAATTCAGAACTATCCAATAAAACACTGAGCTAAGAAAGTTAAAGCAGTAAGAGATATAAATTAAGAAAGGAACTTCTTACCTAAGAATTTGTTCCAATTCATCAACTTGATTGTGAAGATTATTGGTAATGTCTGTTTCAAAGCTAGAAAAGATATAGGCAATTTGAATATATCACAATGAAAAATCTCTCAATGAAGAAATAGAACTAAAAACCCAGGACCAGTATCATTCAGAGTAAAATAACCATAGTTTATTTAATTATTAAATTCACTGCTAATAGAATTTTTTTTTCATAAAACTGGAAATACATCTTTCCATCCCCAACTTATACTACCTATATAAAGGTCCACAGAGACTAGTTCTCTGAATGTTCAAATTGTTGCCTTAAACAGAGTTAGGCCATCAATCCATTAGGAATGGCTGACGCCAATTTTACTTAGCCTCAGTGTGGGATCTTTCTCATCTTTCCTGGTAATGGTGAAGAAACTAAAGTTGTTGACCTAAAAAGTACATGCTTTGCCATTGAAATAAAGTTTTTATACAGCCTTCTCTCAAAAGAAGGTTGTAGATGTAGCAATATTATTCCGCTACTCCCTGGGACCACTGGATGTTCCAGACAATTAACAAATCCAAACTGAATTTTAAATCTTTTATTTCTCAATCTTTCTACAAAGCAAGCTCTCATCTGATCTTTTACAGATACAATTAAAACAAGCAGTTTGTCACCTGACAATCTGAACCTTTATAGACAAAGAGGTGGTGTTAAAATAAAGCAGACAATGATGATAAAAAATAACTATAAGTCACATCATCCTTCAGGTAGTGAGATACACATAAATAACTGTAGATATCTCATTGGTATTAATGACAGCAAAAGTATTTTTTAAAAATTCATCCCACAATATTCAAAGTTTGAATGATGACAATACTCACCCCAGACTTCTTTGGGGCAGACATTCTAAGATGTCATAGCAAAGAGAGAGCTGGTCTTCACGTTTGCAGCTGTAGATACATTCTAAAGCAATCGACATCAACAAAAGTTGATCTGAAATTATTTTTTGCTGACTCTATGAGAAAAAGAGTTACATTACAGTTATGTAGTCAACTTAGTAGGATCTTTATTAAAAAATTCAAAATTTCAATTTAGGATTTTAGAAAACTATGCTACCTATAATGGAAACTCAGTAATGAAAACAAGAGTCAGAAGAGTATGTTAAGTTTATTTCATTTTGAAATAAATTTATCTTCTAAATTGTGTTTTCATCAGGCAATTTATAAAAAGAAAGTATTTCTAATTATAAACCTTTTAACTTAACTATGTGTTACTTTCTTATATAAATAGCATTAACATATACTATAGGTTTTAGTTTCCCTCCACTACTGCTTGCAGCCATTCTGTAACTATAGCCACAAACTTAAAAAAAAAACATAACAAGAAACCACTCAAAACAGAAAATTATAAAGCACTGTACCAAGAAGAAAGTTACTATGAAGATCCCATTAATCTCTTTTATTTTTCCAGTCTCTGTATTTTACAATTCAGCAATTACATTCAGAACAAGTGCCTGATGTAAAATAATTAAGACTGACAATGTAATCTATTGAGAACTAAGTCTCACCAAGTTCAACTGAATTTTCTACCAGGTTAGCCGATAGAAGGTTGCAACCCTGACACTCTCATTGGATTCCTTTGTGCCATTAAGATCAATCACAAGGCTATTTAAAATTAGGGCTGCACAAATTGGCTGAAATGGCACTTCACTTACAAGAGAAGCTGATACTGATGGGAGTTTATTCTGGGTGCTTGAGACTTCTTTAAATCTTCTGGGCAAGCGTCCACCTGCTGAGAAGACTTTTTTATCGCTCAAAAAAATATCATTTTGGGGGGCTTTGAATTTTACTGATAAAATCTGCTTCATCTAAAGAGTTGCCTCAGTGGTAATGCCTAATTCCAAGTTCCAGGAGGTTTTTTTTTTCTACAACAACATTTAAAAAAAATTTTTTACAACAATAACAATGATCAGCCATTAGCCATTTAACAAATATTTGGATACCTTTTTTCATATTAGTTCATTAAATACTTTCTTTTATCTTTAAACAATAAATTGAACTTACTAATGGTTTTGAATTTTCAAATATTTTCAAAGGAAATGTCATGTCTTCCTTTGCCAATGTTACCAAGTACTCTCTGAGAAGCTCATTAGCAATGCCTGGAGATTCATTTTCACACCGGTGCAGGAAGGGAACCATCCACTGGTAAGCATTTTTGACGTATCTGTCTTCTGATGACTGGAAAATGAAATATATTTTCATTGATCAGATATATAACATAAAATGAAGGCAGAACTATACCAAATTAAGGTAAACATAGCCCATAAATGTAGCTCACCGTGTTTCCTTTTCCTGATCTTTAAGCTTTCTTTTCTAATGACACTTTAAAAGATTTTAGAGTGCCACTGATGTTAAATTACATCATATCCCCACATAAATTTTTCCTCACTTTCACCTTATCTCCCATCCATAATAGAGGGGGAAGTTTATATAAACAGTATGTCCTGGATGGTATTTTCAGTGATACTGATCACCAGGAGGCATTCTGGCAGTGATCCCCAGCCTTTTTGGCTCCATGGACCGACAGCAGCAGCAGTGGCAGTAGTGGGCGGGAAGGGAGGATGGTTTTCAGCATTCTGAAAATTCACAAAGTTTTCCTGAGGTAATGCTCCCAATGTTGTACTGATAAGCAAATACATCAGCAACAGAGGACAGTAATGTGGAAACTTTCTTATGCCTCAGCTTTTCTCTTGGATTCTATCAGTATCCACCTTACCCATCCTGGAGGCTTAAAATGTGAACTTTTTATATTGTTGACAATGAGCTACTCCCATTTTCCCCTCATTCAGAAAAGATTAATTGTCTCTGAGAAAGCAGCACACCCATGCTATTTAAAGTAATGATGTTTATCAGCACACCATTCTGGCTTCAATCCTATTTTCTGAACTTTGAGTAAATTTTTGTAGAAGTAGATAAAAATAACATGTTTTTGTGTAAAACAATAGGACTGCCACTTTGTATAAGGCATTGCAAAACAAAATAACATTTTAAAAAACAATTTACCCACCATGGGGCAAAAAGTAATGCACATACTTTTGACATTAACAGCCTTAGCTTCTCAATGTTTTCCATTTGCTGTAAGTCTTTTAACTTCAAAGTAATGTCACAACCAGTCTCATAAACGAGTGTCTCCAATGTAACCAGATCATCACAGAGAGAGCGAAGACCAGGAATATTCCTTTCCATGCCAAGGCGAACCAGTGAGAGGGCACAATCTACCTATTTAAACCACAAGTAGAGAAAACAGAATGAAACGAAAATGTCAAGGCATTAATGACTTACTAATCTTCCAGCAAGGTTTTCAAAACTGCAGAAAGTTGTTTCAAACACAATTCACAACTCTGGTCTGGTTGCAATATACCATTTTATAATGGTATTTAATATTGAATCATTAACACTAAACTTTAAAATTCTGTCATACCAGATGTCAGGCTGAACATATTTAATTCCCAAAATTTATTATACAGTTAACATATAGTATCTTATCTGGGATGAGGGATGGCTAGCTTTTATTTGGCTTCCAGCCAGATCTAAATCATTTGTCCCTGTCTTCATCACAGAAACCCTAGGATAGAGACTTCTATGTGAAGTGAAAAATAATCTAAAAAGCAGAGACAAATAATTATGACAAGTGATGATTTTGTAAACCTCAATGCAATTTGAGCTTCACATGCCATCCATCTAAGAGATTTCAAGAAAGTACATGTGAAATTTCTAATTTTCACACAAAATATGTTACTTGTGCCCTGACATTATTACTCTCTAAAACTGGTGTGGCAAAGAAGAATTGACATCTCTTCATCTATGAGATAGAATATGCTGTTAGGCATCTTTCTCAGTTTCAGAAGTACAATTTACAATAATCAATAACTAATGCCTTGAACATTCATGGGGATATTGAGGTGGCTATTACTGAAAAAAGACCACTTTCACAAAGCTTTCCTCTAAATTTATGAACAAAAACACAAGTAAAAGATAGCTGTCATATTATTTTGAGAATTTTTTAAATTTATACTCATACTGGGGATTTGACTGAACCTAATGGAGCTGTACATGTAATCCTCTTTTTAAAAGACACTGGACTAAAAGTAAGACTGGCTTTTTTTGAAAGTAAACACAACTTTAAAAATCTTTGCCTTTTACAAGCATTTTATAAGCGAGCTCTTTGAAATAGGCAGAAGCTCACAATAACATTATTCTACAGTTTGGTGAACACTTTAAAATAGAAACCTTATTTTAAATGTACTGAATACAGTTCAACAGAATATTTGGAAGATGAACTGACATCTCCCACTTATCCACCTTTGTCTCAGTCATCCAGCCCATGGTTGTCTCAAAGGCAATTGGACTTTCTTTTTTTTTTTCCTTGAAGACGTTTCACTTCTCAACCAGTCAGAGCCAAAGAAGCTTCTTGGATGAAAAACAAAATGTCTTTAAGGAAAAAACAAAGAAAGTCCAGTTGTCTTTTGAAAAAGCACCTTTGGGCATAATATCCAAAGGGAAGTACAGCATATGAAACATAATCAGATTTAATCTTTATGAAACTATATGTTTTAATTCCACAAAGCAGAGTATATGAAGTTTTCAAAATAAGAAAATATATATCTGTAGTCTTGTGTTTACCTGCATAGAGTAATTTTCTATCTCCTCTGCTCGTTTCCAGTACCAGTTTGTAACTAAATTTATTGAAAGGTCAGTTGTTCTGTATTTCAACAATTCAGGCTGAGAGTTGAACAAAATTTCACTTTCATCTTGAAGAACTGGATCAATAATTAACCTGAGCATCACAAACAAAAATATAGATGCAGAATGCAGAAATCAGATGTTTATGTGGAAAAGGAACTGAATGCAGGAGTAACAACTAGTGGCTATAAAACTCAATATGATTAATTTCAAAGAATCATTGTTAAAAAGAAAAAGGACCCCCCCCCCCCAAAAAAAAAGCTGTATACTATATCAACAAGTTCGTGTTATTTTTATCTCCTCCTTTAGTGATTCAGCTATTTTTTATTCCTAATTTTACTTTAATTTTTAATTTCATTGTACTTGGGTACGCTACTTCTGATTGACCAATGTCAACAACCAAATGTTATTATTATTACAAATCCTTTCCAAACAAGGTTTTAAAATACTGATATGTCAGTCTTTAAATTAATTGTATTTTTCTTGTTTAAGTTGTTGAGACCCACTAGAGTAATTGAGAATTGGGTAAGATACAAATTAGATAGATAGATAGATAGATAGATAGATAGATAGATAGATAGATAGACAGACAGATAACCAGATTCATTTCTCCTTTAAATATTTTATTCTGAGACATCATTGGTATATTAAAAAAAAAACATTTAGAAAGGATTTACATTGATATTTCTAGTACATATAAAGGGATTTTCATTAAAGGAACATCCATATACAAACAAATTGATTACACCTACTGCATTTCCATTCATCACTAAGTAATTAAACTTTATTGCTGCATCAACAGGAGTTTATGTTTGTCCACATTTTTATTACACTACTGGAAGTGCATAAATTAGTCCCTGTATATTAGCATAAAAGTATACCTAATGTACAAATGGGTTTTCCTTGTGTTCAGAAATTGTTCTCTCAACACACTGGGCCTCTTCCATTCTAACTGGGGTGCAAAATTTTGTCCAAGTACAAGTAAGGGCATTGTGATTAACTCCTGACTGCAATTCATGATGGTAGGAGCATTGAGAATGGATACTGTCTTCTATCCTTGTCACCATGGTAGGAATTCCACTAAATGTGTCTACCAAGCTACCAAATTAACAATTTGACTCTATAGAGTAACCTGCACCATTGTTCAACAGCAAGAAGTATATAGATATAGCTTTGTATCTGTATATGGATTTCTGTGCATGTGATGAGATAGATGATTACTTGCATTACAAAAAATAAAGCATTCAGTGCCACTTTCTTAGAAAGAGACTGGAGTACAAAGGTAAAAAAGAAACTTTATGAGAAAATAAAGGCAGGAAAAGAGGAAAAGAAAATAAATGTGATAAAAATATTGTAAATAATTATTTCATTTTAAAATTTATTTTATTTAAAACATAGCTACCCATCTTACATCAACTCTGTGTGGCTTCCAATAAGCAATTAAAACAATATCAATTACATATCAAATACAGAATTGGGAAATTCTGTTCTTCTAAAAAGAAATAATTTAATCCCTAGTATCTTGTCATGTACAAAACTAGTTCTCTGAGCAGATGTTAGTGCTACCAGAATCTAGTTAGTTATGAGTAGAAGACCTAATGTAATGCCCCCAAGACACAATATTATTAGGAAGAAAAACTCAGAGAAGAGGAAGCAACCTCCATATAAGAAATCTATGGTAATTAGGGTTATGAGAACAAAAAGTTAAACTATATGTATCCCAAAATAAACTCTGAAGAAAGCCTGCCAGCTCTGATTAATAAACTTAGTTTTATCATAGCATATTCAAAGCTTTGATGTGTTTCTTCATCTGTTTAGGACTGCAAGTTCTCTCGAGAAAGAAATGAAATAACTGCAGAAAGCTTACTGAATGCAAAAATACGGGAAAATGATACAGGGCCTACAGTGGAAGATTGGGTTTATAAAAGTTGACTGAATTTGCAGAAATAGAGATGGTCATGGAAAAAAATAATATTTTTTAAAAAGATTAGAAACTTTATGTGAGCTTTTTATTGGAAAAAAACAAAAGATTGAATTAATGATTTGGGGATTAAAAAGAGCTAAAGAAGATGGGGAAAAGAATTGATAATTGTAAGATGAGCAAATGTTTCTTACTTTTTATTGTTTTTGTTTGTTTCTTTTGAATAATCTTAGTGTATCAAAAAATCTAACAGAAATAAATATTTTTTAAAAAAAGGATGCAATTGGCATTCTGTTTTCAAAGGAAAACGCAGAAAGACTGTAGATGAAGGATTTCCCATGGATAGTTGGTCCTACTAAACTTAAAGGAAAAGTCTAATCACCAATGCAATATCAAATTAAATTAAATTATACTTACTTGCACGATGGCCCTTCACACCAATCTTCTTCTCTGTGTTTTTTCTCACTCCAAGGAACAATCTCAAGTGCATTTTCTCTGTAGCTGTGGCGAATATAGAAATAAAATAGTCCTCAAACTTACAACAAGTTCATTTAGTGACCATTCAAAGTTACAACAGCCATGGAAAAAGTATCTTATGTTTGTTTTTCACGCATACAATTGTTGCAATATTCCCATGGTCACATGATCAAAATTCGGGCACTTGGCAACTGACTCATATTTATGACAATTACAGTGTCCCGGGATCACCTTCTGCAACTTTCTGACAAGCAAAGTCAATGGGGAAGCCAGATTCATTTAACAACCATGTTACTAACTTAACAGCTGCAGTGGCAAGAAAAGTCATAAAATGGGGCAAACTCACTTAACAAATGTCTCACTTAGCAACATAAATGCTGGGCTCAATTGTAGTTGTAAATTGAGGAATACCTATATGCAATGTGTTAAAAATCTAATCTAATGAAATGCACAGTTCAACTTTTAGAGTACAAAATCATGGTTGATCAGCAGCAATGCTCTCCATTACATTACTACTCCCAATAGTCATAGTTTTTCACTAATCAAAAGTATAGTGATGTATGATGGCACCAAATGTACATTTTGCATTTGCCTGTTCATTAATGAGATCTAAGATGCAGTGACTGATCAGAAAATTCTAGACCCTAAAGATGTGCACCCCTACATTGAATGGGTATTTGCATTTAATCTGCAAAGATTTTAATATGTCAAAGGAGTCAGTAGGGATGGCATATTAAAATAATTAAATCAAAACTAGCATCAAGAGAGAATTTAACCTTTTCCTCGCTTAAGGAAAGTAGAGAATTTTCCTCGATTTGGAAGTAGCCTCTGGGTGTTAAATTTTCCCCACCAAACTTTAATTAATTTGCTTTTTAAAAGAACAGTACATTAGCCTGGTGTCAAGCAAAATCTTGACATTAAAAAAGAAAAAGAACTGTTTTCAAGGTTAGTGAGCACATTTTCTTGATAAATATTCTTTGGTATTATCTCACACATAATCTTCTCTCTGTTTAATTTCTTAAGATTCCTACACAAAGACTTTCTCTGAATTTTTGTACAGTACAGTTATTACTTAGCATCATTTGTAACAATCAAATGCACAGTAACTATTGAGTGTTATGCTTATTACAGTCCAATTAAAAAACTATTGGGTGTGGGATTTAAATTCCTGGTTTCTGTTTCTGAAAAGACGTCACAGACACCCTAAAAAACAAGCTATGACAAAATCATAATCTATTCCAAATAAGTTAGAGCTAAGCTTTTAAGTCAAGCTGTTGCCACAGCCATTATTCGAAATTAACACAGACCCCCCTCCCTCGCAAAAAATGAAGAAACAATTACTTGGACTCCTGCTTCAGTGATTTAATGATATTTAATGACATTTGATCTATTTGATACTTAAGTCAATTTCTCTCTAATGTAAAGCTCATTAGCTCTGTGCCTTCGGGACCCATCCTGGGGATATGTTTCCAATCTGTTAATAAGATAATTTCCAATCAGAGACAGTGGGAGGGGGGCATGGAAAGTCTTTACTTGGTGGCTTGGAAAAATAGAGGCCATTTCTGTTGCTTTCTTTTTCCTACTGTTCTTCTGGAACCCAGTTAGTTGAGAGAGAGAAGACTGATCAATGTTGCCAGGTAACAGTAAGTAAGTACACTCTCTCTTCAGTACTTATCTCCTGCTCTCCCCAACCAGCATCCCTCACATATGGTTGAGGTGCAGCTCATGAAGTTCCAGGCCACTGGGTGACTCCTTCCTTAGCATTTTCTATTGCACTGAATCACTCCTCCCCATTGTAGCAAGGATACATTTCACAAACCATTTTTTAAAACAAAGAGCTGTGATACCCCACCCCCAATTTAGGGGCTTCTGCATGCTTCTTCCATAATACCCTTGACCTGTTCCCTACTGCCCTTTACAGGCTGGGATGATGTACCTCTTTAACGTAGGAGATCTCTTCATATCGGAAGACTTCATGAACAAGTTAGGATTCTGCAAAGTCTATCACTTGAAAAACTAATCTATTTGTCAAAAAATATTTGTCTCAATCCTGGTAGGGCAATGAAGGGTTCAGGTAAATAGGGAAATTCTTGTTTCTCTTTTGCACAATGGCAACACATTGGGGTGGAGACAGATTTACTGTAAAAATTTGCTATAAAATTTTAGATTTTATCAATGTATAAAACATAAAATATTCATATTCATAGCTAAATAAACTAATATTTTCCTACGAGAAGGAAACACAGCCAATCCTCTGGCGTATGTCCAATCTCTTTTATACAGCCATTAGCTTTATCAAATAATATAATAACTTGAGCACGGTATGTCTACTGTATGTTGCCTTCATTTCTGGAACTGATCCATCCCAATGTAATCTACAACATATATTAATGTTGTGTATTAATGTTAATCCTAACCAGGAACTTCTATAAAGAATTTAATCTTTTGTGCAAACATGATGTACTTATTTTGGCTTTATCTGGAACTGACTGGATATAAAAGATAGAGGATGATTATACTGTTAACATGAATAAGCTAAAAGAACAAGGTTAAGTACCTTATGAATATTATTATAGAAGAGATGAAGCTGAACAAACCATTTTGGAATTTCAAAATTTAAATTGGTGTGTCTCCTTTTACTCTTAATATACAGAGCCCTGGAATCACATAGTACTCAGGCAAAGCTTTACAACATGCAAGAACAAATAAATCTATGTTTCACTATGGCATTAAATGCCAATGAACAGTTGTAAATGTTTCTGTCTTTTATGACTGTGGCAAATATCACAAAGCAAGGCATGGCAAAGGATTTACATGCAAACAGGTACTTCTTTAGATTCTATCAATAGTATAGCATTAGGAAAGCTAAAAGCATCACCTTGTGGCTAGATACCACACCAGAAACATTTCCTCAACAAATATGTAACACAAGAATTGGATGTATTGCTATCATCTCAAAAATTAAATGTTTGTCGGAAGAGTATCCAAGGCATAATATTGCTAAAATAATATTGCTAAAATAAAAATGGCAGTGCATGTTTATATACTATTGCAAAAGAAAAAAAAGATGTGATGAAAATTACAAACTTAAAGAAGGAAGATAGTTCAAAGTATAGATAACTCATTGTGGGAAAGTTGAAGGACATTAAATTAAAAATAATATGAGACATGCATGTTTCATTTTGCTAAATCATACACTGTGATCCAAATGAATCTTGGTTCAAACAGACTTTAACTGGGATGCAAAGATAAACACAGAGAGAGGGAAGCAAGCAAACAGAGTAAGGAAAGCAGTACTAGATAAGCTTAGTGAATTCACAATGCTGGTTGAGGGGAGAACACAGAAAAGCTGGGTCCAAGATGTGTTTAACAGCAAAGTCACTATTATTTATAACAATGACGTCCTTAGTTCTTTTAAAAATAATGTTTAACTAAAGACATTGAAAAACATTGTTATTCTTTTTTTTTGAAACAAATTTTTTATTAGTTTTAAAAACAAACAAAACATCATTAAACATTGCAAACATAAAACCTCTTTCCATTGTGAGTTTTTACAAGGCAGATAAAAAATTATTTTATACAGCATAGTTCTAATTTATCCCATTTCCTTATAGACACATAAATATCTTTTAGCAAATTTCTCATTATTTCTCTTTACTTTTATTCAATTTCTTTTCTATATTTATCTATTTTATAGCCATCATATTTATATTTCCATCTGACTTGTTTACAAATATTCTCGTCTAACATTCCTCCAAGGTTTTATTAATTCTTAATCAAACATAAACACACAAAACACAAAAACATAAAACTTCTTTTTAGAAAGTAGCTTGGCCCCAGATTACCTCTCTTTGTACAGACTTCAATTAAATTCATGCTCATCTTATATGTCATTACCTATCTTGTTTACCATTCTATGCCTTCTATATAACTTCACCCCGCTTTTCACTCTTCTTATTTCTATTTTATTTATTTCATCTTACTTTAAATCATTATATTTGTATCTTTTGTCCATTCTTTTCCAATTATCCATTTATCTCATTCTCTTTAATTTATTAAAAAAAAAAAAGATTTCTCCTGGAATCACTAATCGAAGTATGATGCCTTTCTATCCCCTAAGTTGACATTTAAAGTAATACCTAGATCCCAATCTGATTCTGCTTAGTACATTCTACCTATTAAATTTTAAGGAAATGAAAAAAAGAAAAAAAAAGAGAATAATAAATCTATAAAATAATTAAGTACATAATTACCATTCTAATTTTTTAATACATTTTAAATAATACATTTTGAACTAAAAAAGTAAAAAAGAGAAAAATAAAATAAAATTATGATAACATTAAGAGAATAACAAATTAAACTCTATCATTAATACTACAACAATAAGTTTATAATGACATTAACACAATAGCCAATAAACTCTATATTTTAAACATTCCCTTTAATATTTTATTAAAGCATTTTAATATTTTAATATTTTATTAGTTCTTATAAAATTCTAATTTTCTATTTCTAATACAAGTATTGCAATACTATCTCATGTACTTTTGCAGAATCAAATTATAAATTACCCTTTGTCCCTTAAAAAAAATTGCTTTTTCCCATCTTGTTTTATACCTTTGAGACTTTTTTCCCCCTTTTCCCTTCCTTTCTTATCCCACTTAGTCTTTTTACCCCCCCCCTCCTAACCTCCGCCTTTTTAGCTTCCCCTCTCTATTGTATTCCTCTTTTCTTTTGCTTTCTAACATTGTATTGATTTTGCATCTCATTTTTCTCTTTCTTGGGTGTTTTTTTTTTATCTTAAATCCTTCATTTTCCTTCCTCTCTTTCTCTTTTCTTTCTTAGTCCGATTTTTTAATTCATTAAAGATGGTTTCTTCTTCTTCTTCCTCTGCTTCCTTTGTTGTTGTATTTGCTGGTAAGTAGCAAGCACCATTTCTAAAAAATGAAAGATATCTCCCAAAGAGTTCTTGCTTTCTTTCTTTATTTTTCCATATTCCTTTCTTAGTTCATCAATAGATAAAGCCATCATAAAACTTTCTTCTTTTTTTTCCCCTCTTCTTCTTCTTAAAACAACCAAGAAGTTTCAAAACTTAAAAGACAGTTCCCCACAGTCCCAGAGTCATCAAGCATCCAAACAGAGCAGAAAGTTCTTTCCTTTACACTTTCTCTTCCTGGGGTAATATCAATTAAGAAAAAAAAAAAACAGTCTGTAGTTTAAAACCTTATTGCAGTTAACTTTTAGTCTCAAAATCTTCAAGGTATCTCCTCCAACAAGATCTTAATGTAGGTGGTTTTTTTTTGTCCTCTCCCTTCCCACTTATAACAAAGAGCTTTAAATTTTACCTTCTTCAGAAAAGCAGTTTTTTCAGTGCCATGTGCTAAGTCCGTAGGGAAGGAGAGTAAACTTTCCCTTTCAGCACCTCCATTCGCCACCTTTAGAATCTCCTCTGGAAACAATGTATCATTCAAAAAATCGTGATTTTCAGGATATTAGATATTTCTTGAAGTCCCGGTAGCCAAAGAACTTTCACTTCAAAACTTTCTCCTTCTTCCTCCTGCACATTCTTATCCAGTTGCCGGCTTCTTTGTGGCGGCCATTACTGACCCCCGCTCCACCGTCTTGAGAAAAGGAGGTTTTGCCGGGTGGGGAGGGGGTCTGTGACACCCCCAAGCCCCTATCCGGCTCCCCCCTATCTTCAGCTGCCTCTACGGGGCAGCCTTATCCTCCAGACCCATCGGGATCAGAGGCACCAAGATGGCTAGCGCAACAGGGATCGTGCTGAAACGCAAATCCCTGCCGCCACCGAAACCTGGCAAACCAGAAGTCCAAAATATTGTTATTCTTGTTTGATTTTATTATAAAGAAGGATATTGAATGCATTTGTAACAAGCAGGTAATATCTGTTTAGCATCTTTATATCACTTTTAAATGTTTTGTAGGATACTCCTTTAAATTATCTTAAGCTTCTAACACTTTGCATAAAGAGATAAGAAAAATGAAACCTGTATTTGAATCTACATAAGAGATGCTTCGCCATTTAAGCACAATGCTAAAGGCAGAAAAAAGCCTTTTCTGTAATAAAATTCTCCAGAGGTCATCTTAAACCAAGGCAAGAGACCACCAAGCCAAAGTAAACTCACATTATTTACCATTACACTTATAAACCAACAGATGCCAGGCTCTTTCCTCTCTGTAAATAAGTGAAGTCCTTTAAAAGGAACCATTAAAATAACATGTTTTCTCCTCCCTGTAAAGAGATAATTTTATAGCCTCTCCTAGAGGGTTTCAAGCTTGAAATAGCCAAGGAATTCATATCAGCATTCTGCCAGTATAGATAAAATTATGCTGCCTAAAATTAAGCACAATATTCCAAAATGCTATCTAGGGAGTCTTTCAAAGACTAGATTAAATGCACCTCAGGCATTTGCTAGAAAAAGTCTCCAACACACTGGTACATCTTTCATCGTGACTATTTATTTATTGTTTCCATTAGATATTTTGTAAGGGTTTTTTAAATGACATCATTGGGGTAAAGAACTCCTTGACAGTAAATACTGAATACTTACAATTGGTTCCTAAACTAGATATATTGTCACACCAATGGCAAGAACTTGCAAATATTTTTGAGCCTTCAACATAGAACAGAAAGCAACCCTATACAAGCTTTTGTACATTTAATGAACAAAATAGTCTAATACATGTTATTTTACTCTCAACATATAAAATCAAGGCACGCAGATGCACATTTATACTATGTAAATATTGTGTAGATAATGCATCAGTAGGATAAAAAATAACATACAGATGTGTTGGCCTGGGTCCAAAGACCCCCATACACAGGAGAAAAACTTTTGATAACTGCTTACCAGATCAATAAATGTTAGCTGTGTTCTACTGTGGGAGATATAATAAATGAGGGGAAAAAATAGATCGTTGTTAAAATATGTTTGTACAAAGTCTTGAAAGAGATCATACAAATTTATCTTCCACTACAGTTGATTGTCACTAACTTTTCATGAAAGTTAATTAGGTTAGAAGCAGACCATTTAGATGTACAGGTAATCCTCGACTTATGACCACAATTGAGCCCAAAATTTCTGATGTTAAGTGAAAAATTTGTTAAGTGAGTTTTGCCCCCTTTTAAAATCTTTCTTGCCATGGTTGTTAAGTGAATCACTGCAATTGGTAAGTTAGTAACTCAGTTGTTAAATGAATCTGGCTTCCCCATTGACTTTGTTTATCAAAAGATTGCAAAATGCAATCACATGACCTTGGGACACAGCAACAGTCATAAATATGAACCAGTCTTAATTTTGATCACATGATCAAGGGGATATTACAAAGCTTGTGACTATGAAAGATGGTCATTAAGTCACTTTTTTCAGTGCCCTTGTAACTTTGTTCAGTCACTAAATAAACTATTGTAAGTCAAAGACTATCTGTGGTAGTGTGTTCTGCTAAAAATAAAACTTTTTGAGCCAAATCAACAAACATAATACACAATGCATACTCTGTATGTTCTGTTCCTAATACAATGCATAAAAACCTTTGTACTTAGACTCTTATATAGTAAAATATGAAGATTCCCTCGAGTCAAATCTATATAAACAATCCCACAGTTTTCTTGCCACAATACGGAGGGATTTCCCACTGTCTTTTTCTAGGATGATTTTTTTAATGTCTTAGAGGTTAGCCAACTGCCCTGGGATTTGTTAACACAGTCTTCTATCAAACTACTAAACAAACCAATCCTGCTTTAGATTTCTTTTGAGATTAGTCCAAGTTACCTTTAAAATATGTATTCAATTTATGTTAATAAATGAACTGCACTTACGGCTCAGTCCTAATGCTTTTTACTTACACATAAACCCAATAATGTTTAATTAGCTTTTTCAAGTATGTTTTTCCATGCATTTTTTAAGGGAGATGGGCAGTTTAGAAATGTGAAATACAAATAAAACAAATAATGTTTGATGAAGATTCTTGAGAAATATAATAAATGCAAAATATATTATAAAAATATGCCTCAGAAGACTATTGAAAAAGTTGCCTTAATTTTCAGATAATTTCCTCTTTTTTCTTCAAACTTTATTCACTAGTTTCCACAACAGAATTTTAAAAATGTCCTTTAACTTCCACATTTTTCTTGAAACCACCCCTAAAATATAATAAACTAAATTTTATTATCACCCCTTCTTCAGAAAATATGCTGTTTTTCTGGTTGTACAACAATTTTTTCCCTTAGTTTTCCTTGCCATTTCCCCTTTTGCTTGGAAAAACCTTCCAATCCTTCACAGTAGACTTGGGTGTTACAAAAAAGATGTGTGTATGTGTGTGAAGGAATAATCTGGTTTTGCACACTTAGCTGACAAGCACAATTTAAGGCAACGTAATTCATTTTTCTAGTTATTTTGGAAAGATAGATGGTACATGTCATTTCATTTTTTTAAATGAAATAACCCAGACATTTTAAACAATTTCACCAGAAATAGATTCCTCTACATTAATCTATTTGTCCCTGTAGGGAGGGTTCTAAGGAAATATTGAGCTTCTGTTGCTCTCTTTACAGGAAATATTGAATGACATTTATTTATCTCATCCCGAAGCAATATTCTGCAGTAAATCAGAACCTTATTTTTTGTTTCTTCTGTCTGATCAGGATTCCAAAGTTTTCTCCTAGGCTGCTCAAATTTTTGTTTCTACTTATTTTTTTCTTCTATTTTTCTTTTTTCTTCAATCATGACCAATTATCAGAGATTGCCTGGATAAGTCCCTGAAGTTTTCTTGGCAAGGTTTTTCAGCAGATATTTGTTAATCTTGGTAATTACCATTACCATCTCTCTTATTTTCTATGTTTATTTTTTTAATTTAAGCTTACTTTTGATTATATCTATTGATTTTAGGTGTGTGTGTCTGCCTTTATTTGACATACATATTTGATGTATCTTGTGTCTTCTGGCAATAATGCCATAATAAAGATACAGATATACTTGAAAGGTTCGACTGCTGCTTGTTTCAACAATTCCTTCTGTGCAAACTTTCACAAGGGGCCCTGTGTTCTTAGGGAACAATTTATAAAAAAGCAACTATACAAACAAAATATTTAAGAAAAAAGACTTGTTTAATTATAAGACTGAGACACTGAATACTTTAGAGCATTTCAAGTAAAAGAAGTATGCAAAGGCATTCTTAATTAAAAAAAACAAAAACTATGTAGTGAAAGGGCATTTTATCAACTCTATAGAAGGACTTTCTCATCATAAACTACAATTGCAATAGCAATAGCACTTAAACTTATATACTGCTTTACAGTGCTCTATAGCCCTCTCTAAGCGGTTTACAGAGTCAGCATATTGCCCCCAACAATTTGGGTCCTCTTTTACCAACCTCGGAAGGAAGGCTGAATAAGCCTTGAGCCAGTCAGGATTGAACTGCTAGGAGTTGGCAGAATTAGCCTGCAAATACTACATTCTAACCACTGCACCATCACAGCTCTTAGTGAATAGTGAATAGACACCCCAATATTGGAAAGTATGAAATTTGCTTCTAACAAAATATAGTATAATTAACAGCTTCAAGCTGCCAGAAACCTGCTATCTCACATCAAGTAATTGAATCAATGCATTGTAAAGGCTCAGCAAAGATTGGAACAAACACCACCACAACTACTGTGCCAATAATCTGTTCTGATAGCTCTTTGTCAATCAATAAGATCATTACAGGGACCTGATACTGAAAGTGAAAGAAACACAGGTTAATAGCATACCAGTCCAACTGAAAACAGTCTTCAGATCTGTCAAATTGGCTGTTTATTATTTTCTTCTCCCTTCATTCCATAATTAGCTGAATTAATTTAATATGACATTGTAGTATGGGAGCTGTTATCAGGAGGAGTCAAACATTAAAAGGTATAGCTTAACAAAAACATTTGAAAGAAATTTAGTGTAGACAAGGGAGCATATTTATGAACCGTTGCTTTAAAAATATAGTTCTCTTTCACCACCTTTCATGGCAGCCATAAATGGCTTTTCAAAAAAATTACAGCTGATGAGGGAATCACTTACCTGAGATTCCTGTGAATAACTAATGTACATTGGCTATAACATTGCAATATTATTTTTAAACAGAAACAAAAAATTACAAAGCTTAGGCTATATGCAGTTCTATTGCTGATGAAGGGCATGATTTTCAAGAGATGTTCTCTTAAACTCAAATGGCCATACTCTTCAGAATATATAAAAGTTTTAATATTTATTTTTAAATTACAAAGAATGCCCCTCAGTCTGAGTATCTAAACACTATACACTGTTTTATCAGTTTTTTCAACCCTTTTAAAAAGAGACTAGATTTGAAAGGAAGGAAAATCACTGTTTTTGACTTCTATTAAAATGCTGCTTTAAGACTAAATAATTGAAACAAAGACTAAAAACTAATAGGGATAGAAGAAAATACAATGAAAAAAGCTAACAGGGTGAAATAGACTAATACAATATGTCATCTGTAGATATTAAGAAGTAAAGAAATTTTTCCACAAAATATTAATGTCCCATCCTGTCAGACAGAGGTGGGATTCGTTAACAACTGGTTATGTGGGCGTGGCTTAGTTGGTGGGTGTGGCTTGGTGGCCATGTGACTGGGTGGACGTGACTTGGTGGTCATGTTATTGGCTGGGCGTGGCCAACTCAATATTACTCACACCGAGGCACGCATCTCCTCCCCTGGCCTCTCATGACTGTGGGAATGCTGCAATAGTTGTAAGTGTGAAAAATGGTCAAAAGTCACTTTTTTCAGTGCCATTGTAACTTTGAATGCTCACTCCACACAAGCAAAGGAGGGGGAAAAAATTCCGGAGACATTCCTGAGACAGGAAGTCCAGTCCTGCCAAGAATGTAGAGGCAGTTTCTGTAAGCAACACAGAATGTTTCCTTCCTGCCTTCCTTACAGGATTAGACCAGTAATTTCTTCTAACAACCGGTTCTCCGAACTGCTTAGAATGTTAACAACTGGTTCTAGCAAATAGGTGTGAACTGGTAGAATCCCACTCCTGCTGTCAGACCATTTTTTCTCCTGTTTTCTCACGCTCACATTTGTGAATGCTGATTTGTGTTTTGATCTAAAGGATTGTAAACCAATTGACAGAAGGCTTTTTTATCCATCAGAAGCTTATATTAAGGGAACAGAAAATTAACCACACTGTATTATCTCCTATGCTTTTCTGCAGATTTTCCTAATTTCTAAAGGAGGCTTATTAGAAAACTGTACAAAGAATTATCTCTGAAAATTATATTACTCTTTTCACTAGATTAAAAAGGCATGAAGGAAAATTTGGATAGACTTTATTACCACCCTCTCTGTCCATCCTCTTCTTAGTACCATTCTCAATACTACAAGATTACAGTCTTTGCTATGCTGCAGAGAGAAGTTAGTGGCAACTAATGTAGATAACCTGTGACCCACAAGTCATGCATAGCCCTCCACAGGCTTTGGGATGAGCTGCAAAGCTCTCTTCTACAGGTTGTCAACTTATAGCCACAATGGGCTGAATTTTTTTTTATGAGTCATTGAGGTTGTATGTTGATGCACCATGTGACCGGATTCAATTAAAACTGTTTTCACAATGGTTAGATGAGTCAACAGAATCATTAAATGAATCACAGTCATTAAATGAACCAAATAATTGTTAAGCGAATCCAGCATATCCAATGGACCTTTTTGCCCAGACTGCATGGCCATGTGACCACAGCACACTACAACTGGTCATAAATGCAAGCCAGTTGCCAAATGCCCAAAATGTGATCACATGATTTCAATGATGAATAATAAGTAGCTTTTTTGAAGTCTTTTACTTCAGACTGTCATTAAAGAACCAGTCCTAAATTGAGGATACTTATTTCTTTATTAAGTTTCTGTGCCATCCATTTCACTAATACAGTGACACTGGTTAAATCAGTTTGAAATAGAATTTTCTGACAAACAACAACGGGTTAGTTTCTAAAAACAGCTTCTGGAATTAGATAAGACCTCAAGTTAACAGAACCCCATGGTTCCTAAACCAAGATCTGTTATATTTATCTCTTCCCCTGCATTTAGTCCATGAGACTCCATCTCTCACCTATATCTCTGCAACAGTATTTTCTGGGATAGAGAGGACCTCAAGAGAAAGGAATAATGGGGGAAAAAGTCATATCACATCTAAAAGCAGAACTATTATTTTAAGCACGAGAAGAAGCATTTTCACACTGCACTAAAATTTGAAAGGGTTTCCTTAGCATGGCACAATAAAGATCAAATTGCAGCAGAAACAGCCAAATGCTTTATCTGAGAAATGAACTATATAAAATGAAGATTTGATTAGGTTGTCTAATAGGCTTTTCATTTTGCGAAGAAAAAAGTTAAGTCACTGTGTATATGTGTGTGTGTCTGTGTGCATGTGAAAGAGAGAAAGAGAGAGAAGAAGGGGGGGGAAGAGAGATGCTGTTTTTAAAATATCTCAAATTTTACAATATTTCAACACATTAAAAAAAAATCACAAAATGACTTAGGTACTATTAAAAAAAAGTCCTATAATTTAGAATAGCAAATGCTATTTCCTTTATTTAAAAAAAAAATTGAAAGAAAAGAGTAGAAAGACAGCTTTTATTTTGAACTATGACAAGCACCAAAAACTACAACATATTATATCTAAAATTAGGTACCGATAAATATATCATGCCAGTTTCAGATGTATTCATTCTTTTAAGGCCCTCTAAACAAAAGTTGCTTTCTTTTAAATGGAGCTAACTCAATGAGTAAAACTATTAAACGCCCCAGACTGTTGAATGTAAGAACCCAGAACACACTCAAAAGTGACTTTTTCTCATTACTGCCAGCTTTCACAAAATGCTGATAGTAGTGAAATATGTTTTGCATCTTGCAAATTTATTAGATTTTGATTCTAATACTCAATTAGAAATATAGTTTCTATATTGCATAAATATGGTTTTCTTTTCAGGTAAGCCACCTAACTATTTTTTTCTAGAGAAAGGAATCAACAAGCATTGCACCGTCAATATCAATGGAGATTCTAAGCCATCCAGGTCATGGTTGTCCCAAAGGTGCTTCTTCAAGGGGCAACTGGTTTTTCTTTGAAGATGTTTTGCTTCTTCAGCTCTGACTGGATGGTGGGGAATGGAAGGATTTATATTCCTTGCAAATGACCATTCCCCACCATCCAGTCAGAGCTGAAGAAACTTCTTGGATGAGAAGCAAAACGTCTTCAAAGAAAAAAAAGGAAGTTTTTTTGAAGACACCTTTGAGACAACCATGACCTTGATGACCCCATAGACATTTAGCTATGTGCTTTGGGATGAAAACCCTTTGAATGGTGCAGGAGTATGAATGGATTTCCAGAAAAATTGCAGACTACAGGAATCATTTGCGCTTCAGTTTGAGATGCAGACAACACAGACTCATCCCCAACAGCCTGCACCTGTGTTCAACAGTGAAGGGACACAGGGAAGAAAACACTCTGCAGAAAGCACAGCTCCACAACACAGCCCTTTCAGCAGTTTCAAGAAGGATCCACACTCTTTTGCACTACACAAGGTGACCCCTGAAGATATAGATAAAGCTCCAGGTGGCCTCAAAGACTCTCGAAAAGAATGCAAATGTCCAGCTGTCTGCAAGGAATATAAATCCTTCCATTCCCCACCATCCAGTCAGAGCTGAAGAAGCTTCTTGGATGAGGAGCGAAACATCTTCAAAACAAACAAAAACAAAAAACAAGAATGTCCAGTTGCCTCTTGAAAAAGCACCCTTGGGATATTATATCATCATCACCAGATAAGGATGAATAAATACCAGACTGATCAGTCTTAAGATGATACACTCTATTCTTCCACAAACAGCAAAAATGTCGTCACTGATACAGTATATGTTCTAATCTAAAGAAAAAGACACCAAGTTCTTTCCCAAGATAATACTGGGAAGGATCACTATGTGAAACCTAGAGGAACCAATAGCTAGTATTATAAAGGATAATGAAATGAATGGATCAATAATCCAACATGGGACAAAACATGGTTTGATTACTAAATCAGGCACGCACTTAGATAACAATAGACTTCAAACAGTTGAAGGAAATTCATCCGCTCTTCAACAAAGAAGAACATGTGAACAGTAAAGATAGGTAATCCCAAACTGCAAACGCATATTTTATTTTAATAAAGAATGAGAATGTCGCTGATGATCAGTGACTATTAAAGTGGGAAGAGGAAAAATGTACTTTTGAAAAAGGGGCATCCTTAAGGTATACGCCTTGTACCTAAATTAAACACTAATCAATTCTAGAAAAAAAGCAACAAACTGAGCGAAGTTTTGCTAGAAATGTATGTGTTAGGGATTTCTCCTAAGCAGCACATGCACCTCATATTTTAAACTAAGTTGTTACTCAGGAATTCTGCTCATTTTATTAAACTGAAATCCCCGAGTTTCAAAAGTGAAATGTATAATTTTCCATTGATGTGTAGAGAGCAAGTATACACTCACCAAGCTTCAGGCAGCAAAAAAGAATATTCATGTGGGGAGGTAGTTTCAGGAAAATTGGAGAGAACTGGCAGCCGATACGGAAGCAGATCTGATCCATGATATGTAAATAAAATCTCCAAGCCTCTTACATTACTTTCCTAGACATAAAGCTCTGCTTTAATATTCAGGAAAAAGTATACATCCTGCTTAAAAAAATACTGAACACAAAATTAATGGGAAGTCAAGTAATTTTCTTTTTTGAAAAATGTAAGTCAATCTTTAGATATATTTATTGATGGGAATAATTTTCTCTGAATTACTTGCAAATTGGGGGTAAGGGTGCTGTTCCACATTTTATGAGAATAAAAGACACTGTTGAAAACAAAGAAACAATGACATGAAGGTGAATGACTGCAGAAAAGACTGCTGCAGTGCAGGAGTGGTCTTAAAGATTAATTGGTGCTTGGGCATGACTATTTGCCCCATATATATTTACCCTTTTTGTTACAGTTAATTAATTATCCTATAGTTTACCTAGTTAGATAGATACTTTTTCACAGTACAGCTTCTTCTGACCCATTTTCCATTCTATTTTGTTTCTTGCTTTCCTTCCCCCTCCCCAATCCTCCTGGGAGGAAAAAGAGGGGGGATATTTATGTGTTTCTATGTGTGAAAGTGACTTATATATGAGTCAAAACATGGATAAGTAGTAAGATGAAATGAAATTAATTTTACTAATAGAGTATGTGTCAACCCTGAAGCCATTTTGACCGCCTCAAAGGGGGGAATTGAGATAGAGGGGAACATATAGCCAAAACAACACATTTTCTCTTGGTAACCAAGGACATTCTCACACCTAGTCGGAAGAAGGCGGAGTGATGCCACCCAGCTGCCACGTGACTGAGTGTTTTGAGAAAGTGGGAACACTTTTACTTTTAATTAGGTAAAAACCGCGGGAGACCTGAGAGTCGGTTTTCACCAGATATGTGCCAATATGATAATTCCAAATCAAAACATTCTTTGAGGAATCTACATGCCTTGGAATGTTGTTTGCTATGGATTTATTACTTGGAACCCTGACAGTATGCTTTTTACAAGCAATTAATTTGAACTGGTACTACTAAATTTATTTAGGTTGTTTTTTTGTTTTTTTTACCAGATTTTGCCTTTTTGGTGACTCCTGGTGGGTATATATGCTTATACACAAATGCACATTAACATATGTGTGTGTCACATTTATGGATGTACTTAGAAATTGCTTTAGTGTAGGTTTCAGATGGAGTTAGCAATACCAGCAGAAAAGATGGGTACTGCAAGGTTTCCTTGTCTGTATTCTTTTTTTTTTTTTTTTTTTTGGGGGGGGGGGGGCTGTCTATCTTTCCCTGGTGGGAGATGTCTTCCTTTCAGGTAACTATCATGCTGCATGTTAAGTATCCATTAATTATGATCAATACGCTGAGAGTAATATCTCAAGTGTTCATCAGCAAGTAGCATAATATTTAGATAGAAAGACAGTGTTTACTCCCAGAAGGGAAGTCTTTATCACTTAAAATAGGCCTCACTTATTATCTCCCAACAGAAAGTGACTGATGGACATTGTTTCTTCCATAGTATGTGATAAATCCATGGGGAGAAAGGAACTAAAGGACCCTTTACTCTCTATCCCATATCAGATGAAGATCACACAAGCAGGAAATATTAATTGTTGTGTATGCCAAATAAAAATCATATTTTAATTGGATTCCACAGGTACAACCATACTTTGCTTGTGAATAAGCTGCTAGCACTCAACATGATTTACTTCCGCATAGACCTGAGAACCGTTGGCTGCTTTTTATGCTGGCAGCATTAAATCCCAATTTAAAAACTTCCAATTCATAGAAAAAGCTTTGTAGAAGTTAAGAGAGGGTATACCCGTGCATATGTTCTTGCAGAGTGCACAATATTTTGATTGCGGAACTTCTTGAAAAATTCTGCATCATAATTTTGCTCAGCAGCATGTGGTCCTCCAAGGATTTCCTAAAGAAAAAGAAATATTTAAGTGAGATATTTGTTCTTAAGTTACATGTGGCTTAAATTAAGTCTTGATGTTCACTGTTTGTGATAATGAAACTCTAAAATAGATTAAAAATATAAAACAAGATCAGATGAAACATTTCAAAAATTTTGTATGATGAGATGCAAACCAACCAATACAATCCACAATTTAAATTTGATGTACCTCATATGTTGCAAGCCGATCCAAATAGGTTAGTAGTTTCAACCTGCAGCGACATAATTCTTTCTGTTCCAGAGTTAATCTGTGTTTTAATAAATGGTGGAGAGACTTTTACATCTTTTCAAAGAATGGTACAAAAAATAATAATAACCCAAATAAAATTGAGATCCAGTTTTAAGCAAAGAATATACCTTTTAAGAAGTACTTTCAATCTAGCTTTAAGTATGACTCATTATATTATTTGATCACCTGGATGTCCCATACAATACACCTGGAATCCAACTAAATGTGTTATATTACATAGTGTTGACCCTAATCCAGACTGCCATTCATAACGTAGAATTTGCATTTAAATAGTTTTTCTTTTGAAGAAATTTACTTACACTGCAGAATTTAGTGTATATACATTCAGATCTCATCTGAATGAATGCTCTACAGCAGGGCTATCAAACTCCCAGCTCATGGGCCGGATGGCCATACCCATGCTCGGTTTAGGGAAGGGGAAAAAAGTCCCAATACATCACATGATACAGCTGTGATGACACGAGTTTGACACCCCTGCTCTACAGGAACTATTCACACATGCTGGATAGGAACTCAGGGAGTTGAAATCTAATACAACTTGAGAATCTCAGGTAGAGAAAAGCTGTAATAAAGCCATCAATTGTGCATTAGACAACTTAACTAAAAACTTTTAGCATTTGATTGGTGCACCTGTTTTCACACTTTAAACCTCAACAGAAAATTCAATAAATTGGACTATTCGTAATTAGATTACTGTTTAGTCAAACATTTATATATTATATATATAATTGTATTCTGATACATACAATTGGAAACAGAATGTATTTAACTCTTCATAAACGTGTATGCGAACGTTAGAAAACAGTAAGATGAGACTGAACTTGATAAATTCATTTACTTTGAGAAATCTACTGATTCTAGCAATTCCCGATACTTTATGACTTCCTGTTCCTTTCTAAACTCTGCTTCTTCCTCAGGTGTTAAAAATTCTTCATAAAGTAGTTCATCAATGTCTATGTTGCCCGGCAAGATAAATCTGGGGAGAATAACAACAATGAAAGAATAAAAAGCTGGTTATTTAATCAATAGCCAGCTTTTTTGTTCAATTTGAAGCTTTTGAACATTTAGATTACAATATATTTTTTTAAAAAATTAAAAGAATACTCAGCAAAAACAAATCCATGAGGTTTTTGCTCTTTTCAGCAAGTAAAATATTTTGTTGTTTTAAAAATGTCTAGATATACTTAGATGCAAAATCACATTTAAAAGAAATGCTTATAAAACTGCAGACAATATGGTTCTCTGAAAGATAACTAAGTGAGAAACAACTGGCGAAAAACTTTACCTTGCCTTTTGTGGAAATTTTGTCAACAGATGTTTAACAGAACAGTTAGAACTGTCATTTACAGCAGAAAATAATATATTTTATTTGTAACATTTCTAGATCACTTGATAAATAAAATTGTCCCAAGTGGGATTTAAGGATTGACTCACAGTCCAGGGATTACAAGTGGAAAAGGTATCATACTATCTGGCACTTTCAAATAGAAAACAGAATGCATATAAAAAGTTTGGTCTAGTGCTTAAGGCACCAGACTAGAAAGTGGGAGACTGTGAGTTCAAGTCTCGCCTTAGACATGAAAGCCAGCTGGGTGATTTTGGGCTGGTTACTCTCTCAGTCCAGCTCAGATTTGTTGTTGTAAGGAATATAGAAGGTGTACTGGACATGTTCACCACCCTGAGTTAGTTGTAAAAGCAAAATTTATCTACCAGTATCATCCATCCATCCATCCACTATATTTATCACTCATTCGATGGTTCAGGCAACTCTGAGTAGCTTCCATCAGGATAAAACAAACCTTCAGTGATTACAAATATAAAATGGACTAAGGTTATAAGAAAAATTAAAGCAAACTAAAAAAAGAAGCATTTGGAGGGGTGGGGTGTCTTCTCTGTTAGTGAACCATCTACCTCCAGACAATAGCTTTTCCTGGCCAGGCTTTAGGGTGGGATATAAATCTATAAATAAATAGCTGCTCTAAAGTCCTGAGTACATTTGGATCCCTATTTAGCAGAACAGAATCAAACTTGTACCAAGTTATTAGGAGGAGAATTACAGGCACAAAAGATTCCTAGGTCATTATTCCTTTTGTGAAAAAAAATGGTTTTGCATGCATCTAATTAAACTTTCAAGTAGATTTTATTCTTTTGATAATTGTTCTATAGTAAGTAAGGAGCCAGGTTCGTGCATTTCATTTTCCTGTAATATTGTAGTATTCAAAAGGTACCAGAGAAGGTTATGCATCCATCACAAATTATTTTTAAGCATGCGCTATGAGATTTTCTGCAAAAGAAGACAGACAAATCAATAAACCATTCCAACGAACCTGCCACCATCTTCTCTTTTCCCTGTAGCTACAAGAGCCTCCAAGTCTGTCCCCTTTAAGCCATATTGCAGTAATTCTTTAGCAGCATCCACATTTTCAGGAACTCTTTCCAGGCATTCATGAAGTACCCAAGAACGCTTCTTAATTTTGCTCTGCCCCATAAAAAACAACAGGGGAAAAAGTATATTGATTTTTTTAGAACATTCTGATAATAAAGCAAGGAAGGAAAGTATTGATTGCTTCACTGTATCAGGTTAATCCATGTATCCATCTATGCAGCCTCTCCAAGAAATATTCTCTTCAATATCTCAGGCAAGAAACTAATTCAGTCTTAAAATGTATTATGAACTCAGCTTGCATTTTTCTGCATGGAAAGCACTTTACCATAAATGTTTCACAAAATGCTATTCCCATCTAACGGAGGAATTGGAAATTAAAGCCAGTTAGGCTACATTCAATTCATAAGAAGGTTTTAGAATTCTTCATTAACTGATCTGGATAGACTCATGGTTCAAGTCCAGTTTTGAACACGATAGAAATATTGGTTTTCTTGGCTAAAAAATAATAATAGTCCCTAATATATTGCCAAAACTTATAATCAGAATATACCTTCATCGAGCACAAAGGCCCTTCTATTTGTGGTTTAACACAGCTTGGTTAAACACATTCAATTTTTTAATATAACTCCTTGCTATAACACTGAAGAAAATCTCTTTAATCCTTAGGAATGGCTTTTTGGCTATGCAATAAGAATGAAAAGGGAGATAACCCTATCTGCATGTAGTCGTCCACTTACAACCACAATTGAACCCAAAGTTTCTGTTGTTAAATGAAACATTCATTGAATTTTGTCCCATTTTACAACCTTTCCTGCCACAGTTGTTAAGTGAATCAGTGCAGTTGTTAAGTTAGTATCACTGTTAAGTGAAGCAGACTTACCCACTGACTTTGCTTTTCAAAAGGTCAGAGAAGGGGATCACCTGACTGGGGTGTCACAAATATGAATTAATTGCCAACTGTCTAAATTTTGATCAAGTGGCATGGGGATGCTGCAACAGTTGTTAAGTGTGAAAAACGGTCCTAAGTCTTTGAACAATCACTAAATGAATTGTTGCAAGATGAGGTCTACCTGTACTTACTTACATACTTATTAAATTTATTTGCGAAGCTCTATGTAGATACAGCCTCTGGAAAGGTCCATATACAAACTGTTTTTCCATAATAAAACCTACCAAATAATCTTGAATAGAAGCCACGCTAACAGCAGATTTCCTCCATTGCCTCTGATAAACAAGGTCAGAATCAAGTTCATATGTCTGAGCCAATGACAAAGCTTCCCCGTATTCTTCATTATCAATCTAAAAATAAAGCATATAGAAATTAAAGTAGTTCACATTTATTATTTTAACAATTATCATTTATTTTTATTCAGAGAATCTGTAAACACAGGTCCTATTCACATGTAATCCTCTCTGAGATAATTCTGAGACACAAGCAATTAGTCAATGTATAGTGTGAAAGTAAACAACCTGAGACCTTTTATACATGCTGAATATATATATTTTATACATGACCTTTTATAGCTAGCAATCTTTCACTAATGGTGAAAGACCTCTAAGTTTGCAATTCAGCAACATGGTCAACCTAAGGAATTTGCAAACGTACATAATAATAAACATAATAACAGGTGCATTCAATTTTATACACCAATAACATGACAAGTGCGAATTTTTCCGAAGGTACTGAAATGCTAACCAAGGAAAAGAAATCTCCTCGCAGCAGACTTTTTGTGCTGAGGAAAGGCATTAAACATTTATTAAATGGGAAAAAAACTCTGAAAAAAAGGCAATTTCCATAATTCTTCCCATAAGAAAATTAAACAGCCATCACTTTTTCGTGGCATGTGAAAATAAATGAATAGACTTCTCCATAGTTCCTATCCTAACACTTTACCTTGAAGGCAAATCTAATGAAATTAGTGTAATAAAATCTAATGAAAACGGGCCAGTTTGGTCTGCTGGTAAAGGCACTTGGCTAGAAACCAGAAGATTGTGAATTCTAGTCCTGCCTTGGGCATGAAAATCAGTCAGATGATCTTGGGCCGGTCACTTTCTCTGAGCCCAACTCACCTCACAGGGTTGTTGTGGGAAAAATAGGAGGAAGGTGTGCTATGTTGGCTACCTTGAGTTACCTTGTAAAAACAATAAAGGTAGGATAGAAGTAAACAAATAAACTCAAAACTTAATTTGTATGATTTGTATGATCTAAAACATACAAATAATTTCATGTTTTACAGTATTTTAAGGATATTTCTAAAATCACCCTTACTTGGAGAGGGAGCTTATATTTCACACTTACTTTCCTTTGGTACAATTCCTCAGGAGTTGTGGATCTCAGATTCACAAGCCGGTAATTCTTTATAATCATGCGAGGACGTTTCCTTGAAGGAGCGAAACGCTCCATTTCGGTTACAAAATAAAGTCCTTGCTTGAGATAACCAAAATAGCGGGCCTTTGCAGACATTTCATCATCTGAATCCGAGTCATCTTCTCCTTCATCTTCATCACTGGGCCTGCTCTCTGAGCGCAATCTCTTTGGAGCAAACTTTACCTCGCACTGCAAAGAAAGCAATTCTTACTAAACAGCACAATGTATCACACTTAAGTCTGTCAGGCTTCAGCGCCCAAAGAGGCAATAAACTGCCACAAAGCCTCTGGAAGCAAAGAGAAGCAAGCAAGCAAACAAATAATCACTAGAAAACTATTTCCCTCTCAAGCAATCAGATTATTACACTGGATGGGATATTAGTATAATTCTCACGACATAAAGATATGGTACACCCCAATAGATTAGAATATGTTTAATAAGTGTATTTCTTAAGGGGGGGGAGGAAGAGGCATTTGAATTCTGCACATGATTTTCTTTTGTAACAAATAAAATGCTGATATTAAATTGAGGAGAAATGACACATCACTACGCAGCATATTCCCGCATTAGCAATTGTGACTACTGAATATTAAAAAATATTGTTAAAGGATTTATCTTCAGTGCAAAGCTATATGGTCCTGCATGTGATTGTGGCTATTAACTATCTTACTTCTGAAAAAAGAAAAAGTTAAAATAATTAGAACTACTTAGCACTGCACTGTAAACATGCCCATAAACACAGGTGTGCCTGTATATCCACACATATGGAGAGCACTAAAAATAATTAGTTAAATCTAAAGTTCAAGGAAATGAAAACAGCTTTGCATTAATACAGATAGTCCTCGACTTACAACAGTTCATTTTGTGAATGTTCGAAGTTACAATATCACTGATAAAAGGGATTTATGACCATCTTTCACAATTATGACCGCTGCAGCATCTGTGGTCATGTGATCAAAATTTGGATGCTATGACAGTTGCAATGTCCAGGATGATGTGATCACCTTTTGCAACTTTTTGACAAGCAAAGTCAATGGGGAAGCCAGATTCACTTAACAACTGTGTTACTAACAGCTACAGTGATTCATTTAACAACGGTGGCAAGAAAGGCCATAAAATGGGGCAAAATCCACTTAACAACTCTCTCACTTTGGGATCAATTGTGGCTCTAAGTTGAGGACTACCTGCAACGACCAAAATGACCTGAAAAATAATATATAAAGAATTTGGAGATAACAGGAGCCAGAGAAGGATGAAACAAGGCAAAATACCAAGAAAGAAGAAAGTTAAATTAGGAAAGAGAAGGCTAACAATATAATCCTCTATATATTCTCAGAAGTAAACCATAATGAACTCAAAATACCTTAGTCCCAGATGGCTAAATATAAGCCATAGCCTAAAAAAGCACTGAGTAGATCTACTGGATTATACTCAAAGAATGAAATAAAGGCAGGATGAATATAATGAAAACTTCATTTGCATTATTTCACAACAGAAAATAAAAAAACCTCAGAGAGCGATAACATCTAAAGAGAAAGTATAAGGCTGACAACTGACAAAAATAGAAAAAATAATATTGTCAACACACAAAGAAGCAGAAGACACTGAAATAAAAGAATAAAAAAGGAACAAAAAACAATCTATCTTTAAAAGACCAGGCCTCAAAACACATGCAAATAGCCATGAGGATCTTGCACAAAGAGAAGTGAAAGACTCCAAAGATTTATCAGAGTTATAGATAAGACTACTTGAATATAGGAAGCATAGAAATGATGACTTTTAATCAAAAGGGAACTCTAATAGAGACACCATCACTAGAATGAAGATAAAGAGCATTTAAATACAGTTTCATTTACCACCTATGTAGACAAGTTTTATCATAAAGTTGTAAGTATGATAAATGTCTCATTATATGGGTGCTTATTACTGGTACCTCTGTATGCAAGTTCATTTCCTTAGGATTATTTAAAGAAAACATGGTAATTATATGGCCATAGCTTGCAAGATGTGCCAGGTTTTTTTTTCAAAATGGAAAGTATTTCTTTAATGAAAGATACCACTGCTCATTAAAAAAGTAAGTCTTAAAAATATTCATGATTAATAAAGACAGTAAACACTGTTGACTTTCTATTTAGCCTCCCTCTTAAGAAATGAGTATTTGCATTTCTCCATGTTCTTGAGTATTACAGAGATAATTTCCTTACTTTACCTGAGTTTTAGTTTTCATTTTCTCTCTAAAAAGTGCCAAATGATCCCTGACATTTGAAGACTAGTCCATTATGTTCACAAATAGATAAAACAATTCAACCAAAACCAAATTAGCTACTTTTCTTAGGAGCTAAAAAAAATATAACTCCAGAAAACAAAAGTCCCATTTATTTGGTACAATCTATCTACTATCTTAAACTTCCAAATCTGGATTTCTTTGACTTTTATTTACATTTAGCACAACTTCTAAAATTACATCTAACTTTGGCACATAAAAACTAGTCTCTTTTCATACCTGTTTTCTATTAAACAGAGAATGTGTTCAACCAGAGGTAGTTTTCAGCAGGTTCTGACCAGATCTGGAGAACCGGTAGCGGAAATTTTGAGTAGTTCAGAGAACTGGCAAATGCTACCTCTGATTGGAGATTTTACAGTATCCTTCCTTGCCACACCTACCAAGCCACACCCACAGAACCGGTAGTAAAAAAATTTGAATACCACCACCGTATTCAACTAAGCTAGACAATATTTTGACCAACAGATATTCAAAAATGGAAATAACCATTTCTTCATCTCAACTGTGCTAAGATTGCCTATCAGAACACCTAACAATTCCTAATTTGAGTATCTACAACAAAGTACATCTGAAGGATACAAATTTCATCCCTTTAATATCATTCTCTTTTCTATTTTCTTTAATTTTTCCTCTTGCTTGATCAAGCATTCTACAACACTTAAAAGCCTGCATGTTACTGAGTTATTTATTAATTGATCTAATTACTACCAAAATATTTCATCCTGCAAGCACACGCAAAGACGATTTAAAGCTTTAACTTTCATTTTCAATTATCACAATGCAAAATTATAACTTATCTGGCTTTTGGCTTATCTCAAACGAACCGCAGTTAACATTAACTACGTCTGAGGGCATGGCCATTATGCTCAACCATGGAAGAGAACATTTCAATCTCCTACTGGTGGGCATGAGAGAGCAAGGAAGGATCTTTATGACAAGAAACTCTAGAATCTTTATGACAAGACAACAGCTCTTCTCCCAAATATATTCTGTTTTATTCTAGTAAAGGAAATCCTGTTTTAAATTTCCTTTCAAATGACATAAAATATTTTTGCAAGGTGATATTATCACACATGTACAATTAATAACTTTCTTTGGTTTTGCAAATTCTTCCTACCTCCAAACATAGAAATCCTCCTTCATGAGCCGAGGTGACCTGAGGTGCGCTTTCAAACCATTCACAGGATTTCCCCAACAGGTTTTTCAAGTTCTTCACTGATGACACTGTCAGAGCACCTGAACAGCGAGCCAAAATGACAGAATTCTCCCCCCACCAGTTTATATCTATCAATGGATAAAAGGATTCTTTGTCTGGAGGTGACAGAAGAGGAGGGGGGGAAAAAACTTCAAGCATTTGAACAGAGTAGCTTCAGTTACAATAAATTACTTCAGCACATCATTTTAATAGCCAACTATCAACAAAGCACAGAGACCGACTTCTCCCTATTCTAACGGAAGTATTTAAATTAAGACTAGCATTAAATGTATTATCCATAAGTAAGAAATTTTCCATGAGTTAACTTCCTAAAATAAAGAACATCCTCCAGTCCAACAATACTGCATCATTTTCATTCAGGTTCCATCTTTCCCCTTTTAGAGAAGATTGTAAAGAAGGTGGTAGGAGCTATGTATATAACTTACATAGGTGTTTGAGGAAGCTAATTATCTGGGCCTTTTCTAGTTCAGATTCAAGCCAGGTATAACATTAGTTATGCTTGTGGATGCTCTCAAGGCCTTAAGACAGTAGTAATGCATCTATCTTTGTCCTCCTAGATCTCTCAGCAGCCTTCAAAACCATCAATAGGCATCAGGGCAGGAAGAGGGGAAGCTATGTTTTAGTGGGTCTCTTTTTTCCAGGGCTGGTTTCAATTGGCATTGGGGGCAGTGAGGTCAAGCCCTAGGGCCCACTTATGAGAGATACTTCAGGGTTCAAATCACTCCCCACTTCTACTGAATATCCACATAAAACTGTTGGATGAGGTCATTGCATTTTAAAATTATTTTTTCATGTCTTGCTAGCTATCCAGAGTTATGCATTTAGGATGAGTGGTGATTTAGTATACCTTTTCCGAATAATAAACATGAAAGAATCCTTTTAAAAGAATGGAGCTAAGTATTAGGGAACATCTATTCATACAGAGCAGAACAGAATTTTTCAAACTGTTCAGAAACATGGTCATGCTGTCCCTCAGAGTAACAATGAGACACATATTTTTGAGAAATGGCAAATGGAATCCAGCTGAAACTGTAATTACCTCTGACAAGCTGAAATAATATGAGATAATATCATCCATGCTCTTTTTCTGGACATTTATGAACATGCAAAATTACATTATTTCACATTGTTCCTTTTAAAATATTTAGGAAAATTGCCTCATTTTTGTTTGCTTGGGTGGAATATTTAAGACAAATGGGTATTTTAGTTCAGGCACGCACAATAAAAGGAAGTATGAATTATTAGAGCTGGACATAAATCCCAGAGATCTCTTAAAAAAAGGACTGCAGTAGCACTGCACCATTTTTACCCACATCTCACTTGCTCCAAATCTCTGATACCGCAACAAAAACAATTTGAAAATAATCAGAAGCACAGTTGAATGGCAAATATTGGCAGTAAAATATCTACAGCCATTTCAGTAATTTAAAGTATTTATTTTGGAGCAAATGAAGAAAGAAGGCATTATCTAAATGGAAAAAAATGTAAGAAGATCAGATGAAAAAGTTTATCTACTTCAGCAACCTTGTTTATGCAGTGCTATGCCTGGCAAGCTCACAAAATGAACAAGAAATTCCCCTTGGGGATCCCTAGCAAGTGTGCTCAGAGACATGGTCTCCCTGAATCTGATAACACATAACATCTACTACAGCTCAAAAGCAGGCATGTAGAAAGTAATTGTAAAATGCATCATTTAAATCACTTTGGAAAACAACATTTTAAGCTATTGTTTATATTTTATAAATAGATTCATTAAAGACATTGGTTTAAGAAAATAATCCCACTTAGACTTATATCACACTTTCCAGTGCCCTCTCTAAGTAGTTTACAGTCAGCCTATCAACCCCCCACCAAAAAACAATCTGGGTCCTCATTTTACCTCAGAAGGATGGAAGGCTGAGTCAACCTTGAGCCTGGTGAGAATTGAACTGTCAAACTGCAGGCAGTCAGCAGGCAGCAGAAGTAGCCAGCAGTACTGCATTCTAACCACTGCGTCACCATGGCTCTTTGTCAAATGCAATATTAAGATTTGAACACCAACCTTTAATTTTCTTCCGCTTTTCCAGAGACAGTTTCCACTCCAGTTTGATATCATCATATCCTGGCTAAAATGACAAGAATTAGTTTTTCTTTCTAGTTAAGTATTTAGGGTATATCTCTCTCTTTAGAGAGTATTTCCTTGAACTAAAGTAATTCTTAGGGGGAAGAAAGAAAGGTAAGTATTTTGATAAATTCGATCATACCACTGTTACATGATAAAATGAAAGAATCTCAAAAGTAATACATGGTTGGATAAGATGGGGAAACTGCTATTGTAGACACATTCCAAAATTATATTAAACTCAGGCCTTTCTTTAATCATGGTTAAATGAAGACACTTGAATCTCAGTGACTGATTACCTCTTTTATCAAAGGTTGGTTAATTTTCCACTATCTCATTCCCTTTGTTAACCCCTCCCTGCCCAATGTATTGTTCTCCCTGTCCCTACCCCATATAAATGCTCCAATCTCAATACTGTGGTTGGAGAACAAGCAACGGAACAGTCATCAGCAAGAGCACATTTATTTAAGGTAGAAAAGAGGATGGCTCTTACACAAATATTATAGAGATTAGCTAGATGAGATGGATTTAATGGGGCTTGGAAAGTCTTGCTGATCAAACAGTGCAAATTTTTGAATTTGTGTTAAGAATCAATGTGTGTTCTCCACTTTAGAAGTGGATAAGAACTAGATCTAGATTCCAAGGCATGAGATTCATAACTTGTATGTGCAAGCATGAATAACACCTTACAACCGTGATGGCAAACCTGTGGCATGCATGTCACAGGTGGCACGCAGAGCCATTTGTGCCAGCACACAAGCTGCAGGCAAATTTATCTCATTGTGCATGCGTGTTCCTCACAGCTGATTTTCGGCTGGTTTGAGGCCTTTTTCGGCCTGCAGAGGCTTTTTGCAAGCCTCTGGGAAGCTGAAGAAGGCCTCAAACCAGCCGAAAATCAGCTGTGAGGCGCAGTGCAGGTAAGGGGGGGTGGGGACAGCAGCGGGGGATTGCACATGCATGTGCAAGGGGTGGAGGGGTCGCGCATTGCGTTCTGGGTGCTGGAACATGAGCGCGCGCACAATTTTTGGCACAGGAGCCCAAACAGGTTAGCCACCACTGCCTTAGAACATCTCAGAACACCTCAAAGTAGTACATCTTTTTCTAGCTTGTATAGCTGCTTTTCATAAATGACATTTGAACTTGGAAGATGAATTTAGTTTAATAATATAACTTCAGATGCTATATTCCCAAGCTACTCTGGCGAGATTGCTGTGGAGCTATGATAACCTTTCCCCCCAAAAAAAACCATTTAAAAAAGGAGAAAAAATATAAGAAGTTTCAGGTATTAAAAACGTATTTTTTAAAAAAAATTGATCAGTTCAGAAAAAAAATCCATTGTTTTTCAGGCTTATTGACTCCTTTAAATAATATTTTTATAAGATTGGCCATTATTTCCTCTGTGCTGAAGATATAACCTGTTTGAAGGAAATTTGTTGCACATGTAATACATTTATTGCACATGTTTATGGACATGTCCATCTTATTGATTAGGTAATATTCTGGTGAATAAATTCTTGGTAAGAAGTTAAGAGTCAAGGACACTGAAGTGCTGTTAAATTATATTCTGGAAATGTGGCACTTCTCAATTTATGAGGAGGTTTAGTTATAGCATGCCTGAACTGTTACCAGTGATTAGGCATTCTTCAAAGGATGCTAGTATACTACAGTTGGAAAAAAAATTAAAGAGATTTTAGCTGGAGTGAAACTAAAACTTCCAGATTACCGGTAATTATGAAGGAAACTTCATTTTCTAATTAGGAGCAGTGGAAATAAGTACCCTACACTATTTTGACTTTTATATATAGCCAACACATTTAATTCTAATTAAAAATGAGAATTATATATTTGTTGCCTTGAGTTGACTAAAAAAGACAGGATAACAATATCACCATAATCAAAAATTGTTTATTCAGTTTTCATATAAATAAATGTTCTTCTAGTCACAATACTTTACAACAACATTACTATCAGACTACTATTCACCTTTTTCTATTTTCACTATTTCACCACTCAATGCTTACATCTATTCTTCATCTCTTCATCTACAGACAAGGCAGGCAGACTATAGTGTCCTTCATCTTCATTAAAAACAGGATGTTGAAAGCACCGATTTTGAATAGATAAAGCTGACTGGTAGCCATAGTATTTCTTCCTTCTCTTTTCCAAGCCTTGCTTGAAAAGTATTGCATACCTTTCAAACAGTTATCTAAACCTGGTTTACTTAAAACTTATTTTCTTTATTCTGCAAGGGTCTGCAACATGCTATGTCTTTGCTTTAGCACTGGGGCCGCAAATAAGGATTTGCAAATATTAAGATTTGATTCTATAAAGAGTGTACTATTATCCCTTCAAATAGAGCATTCAGCTCAGAAACTGCCAATGACTGCAGTGCTAAATCTGCAGAATTGTATGGATACATTATCCCTTCATAGATTTTTCTGTTACGCTAAAGAAGGATAACTCCAGAAGTCTGTGACTTCTGAAATAATAGTATAAGTCTATTTTTAAATAAAGGATGGAAATTTATAGGCAACGATAAGACACTAACCCTAATCCCTAACCCTAACCATAGCAGCCGAATATATGATGAGGAAACCCAACTTCTATTGATTCCTTCATTGTAAATTGGTGCTTAAAAATTTGTGACCCTTTTTGAATATTCAATATTTCTGTATAAATATGACATAAAATGCAATCTGTTCTTGACAAAGTCCTAAGACTAGATAAAGAGAACCCAATTAACACATGAATCAAAAACATTACACTTGTGGGATTTCTGGTCTGCAGCGCTTCGGAGCAGGCAGAAATCCGTGATTATGCGCGGTTTCTGCCTGTGTTCACTGCCTGAGTGCCCCGAGCCATTTGGCTTCGGGGCTAAGCCACCTCCATAGAAGGTGGCGAAGACGGGGGGGGGGGTGGTCTGGCAGGGTCGAGAGATATCGCACCTCTCTTCCCTAGCTAGCGAAATCCCCTTTTCCAAAGGCAGCTGAGCGGCGGTCAGCAATGGCCGCCACATAGAAGAGCTCAGCCGGAAAAAGTAAGTGCAGGAGGAGCTGTGAAGAATGGAAAGTGATCTTTGCTGACCGGGACAAGCAACAGTGAAAGCACCCTGGAATTTGAAACTTGCTAAAGAAACATTGTTTCCAGAATGTGTCAAGCAGTGAATATAAATTAAAGGAAAAGCTTTTTTTTTTTCTTTTCACTCTCCTTCCGAACGTGACAGCGATAGAACCTTAAGAGAAATCGGAAAACCCGCATTGGAGGTATGGATTTCTGAACATTTAAAGGAAAATTGTTGCTGGGAAGGGAGAGGAAAAAAAAATTGTTAAGTGGGAAGGGAGAGGAAAAAAAATTGAAGCAGAATTTGAAAAAGGAGGAGATTGCCTAGAATTTTAAAGAGCTTTGAACATTAATACGGCTTCTAAAAGATATACCTTAATTGGAACTCTTTGATCAAACAACCCCAGAAAGAGAAATGGAAGAAAGAAAAAAGCATTAAAATAAATAGTTTATTTGGATTCTTTGGTGACTTTGGAACTTTTGGGAATTATTCTTGATTAAAAACACTCGGGTGATTGTTTTGGAAAAAATTTTTCTCTTCATGATGGCATCGCTTGTGGATGAACTAAAAATTGAATATCAAAAATATAAAAAAGAAGAACAAGATGGGAAAGATACTTTGGGCACTCTTTTTCAATTTCTAGAAATGGCGGTATGCACTTATGAAAAATTGACTGCGCAGCAGGACGATTGGGACAAAGAAGAAGAAGCCATCTTTGATGAACAAATGGTTCTATTTGGGGAGGAGGAGAAAGAGGAAAAGAAAAAGGGGATTTTAAGGCTTGAAAAAACAACCAAAAAAGAGAAAAATGAGGTGAAAGGCGGATATAAATATAATTTGGATAATAGAATGAAAAGGAGAAGTTGGGATAAGATACAAAGCTGAACAGATAACATAAATATATATATTATGATTTGAAAACAACAGAAAGGGGAAAGCAGAAGAAGAAAAGGGAAGAGGAGAGACAAAGGGGTAAAAAGGGCATGGAGAAAAATAAGCAAGAGAGAAAGGAGGGGATGAGAAGCCTTAATGGTGGGAAGCAAGATTTAAAGAAACAAAACTCATTTAGAGACAATGGGTAAATTTAATTGAAAAAAGGGATTCTGTAAGGTATATAAGATTGTGTTTTTATATGTGTACTTAGAATAAAATGCTTAAGATATAAATGAGTATTAATATGTATGATTAGTTTCTTAATGGCATTGATAGTGGTCTTATATGCTTTTTCTTTGTTATTGTGTTTTTTCCTTTTTCATAAAATTCATTGTGTAATTTTAGAATGTACTAAACAGAATCCCAATATAAGTTAAGTGTTATATTAAGTATTATTAAGCTAGGGGAAAGAATTAAAGGTGTCATATTCCAATCAATGTACAGGAGAAGTTTGTTTAAAGAGAAAAGATGAATGGATAGCTGGAAATAGAACAGACAAAGAATGATAAGTATTATGAATTGAACTGAGATGAGATAAATAAAATAAAATTAAGAAAGATAAAAGAGGGAAGAAGCTATATAGAAAACTGAAAATGGTAATAAGATATGGAATGGTATATAAAGTGAATATGAATTTTGAATTTGTGTCTGTGCGAAGAGTTTTAACCCAGGATCAAGCAACTTTCAGAAAAGATGTTGTATGTTTTTATGTTTTGTTTGTTTGTATATTGCTTTTGAAAAGCAATAAAATTTTAATTAGCAAGAAATATAATTTGGATAATAGAATGAAAAGGAGAAGTTGGGATAAGATACAAAGCTGAACAGATAACATAAATATATATATTATGATTTGGAATTATTTTGTATGTTCTATTGGTTTTTTCAGAAAAGATCTTTTATGTTATTATGCCTTGTTTGTATGTGTATTGTTTTGTAAAACTAATAAAATTGTCTTAAAAAAAAAATTACACTTGTTCATTTATTCATGTAAATCAGGAGTGTCACACTCAAAGCCTGTGGGCCGGATCCGGCCCATGGGGTGTTTAGATCTGACCTGTTGGGCCAACCTGGAAACAACGAAGGATCAGCCTGCAGCTTGCCTCTGCCAATGAAAATGAAGCTTGGAAGGGCCATATGCGGCCTTCCCAGGCTCCTTTTTTGGCTGTGACAGCCTCTTGCACCCCTCTGCTAGTGAAAACAGGAGCTCGGGAGAAGGGAGGGAGGGAGGGAGGGAGGAGGGGAAGAAGGAAGGAAGGAAGGAAGGAAGGAAGGAAGGAAGGAAGGAAGGAAGGAAGGAAGGAAGGAAGGAAGGAAGGAAAAATATTATAATGAGAGGAAGGGAGAGTCTGAAGTAAGTCCTGCCTTAGCATTTGGCCACCACAAGTGCCCCCGACACGAGTGACGTCGAGCTGGCCATAGCCAACCTGGCCACGCCACCCTTCCTGAGGTTAAAAAAACCCTGATGCGGCCCTCAATGAAATTTAGTTTGACATCCTTGAGGTAAATGATATCTTTATCCTCAATATATAAATGAACAACTATAATTTTAGTCCTCGCTTAATGACCACTTGTTCAGCAAACACTCAAAGTTACAATAGCACTGAGCAAGGAGACTTATGACTGATTGTTATAGTTTCAGCTGTCAAAGTGTCCCCACTGTCATGTGATCATCATTTGGGCTCTTGGTAACTAGCTCATAATTGCAGTGGCTACAGTGTCCCCCAGTCACGTGATCACCATTTGTAACCTTCACTGTCAGCTTCTGACAAGCAAAGTCAATGGGGAAGATGGTGGGTGGTCACATAGGGTGATCACATGACATCACATTTAATACAAGTAGTCCTTGACTTACAATTCATTTAGTGCCCGTTCAAATTACAACGGAACTGAAAAAAGTCAGTTATGACTTTTTATTCTTACAACCATTACAGTATCCCCATGTTCACATGACCAAAATCCAAATGCTTGGCAACTGACTCATATCTGTGATAGTTGCAGTGTCTCAGGATTATGTGATCACGTTTTGCAACATTCTGACAAGCAAAGTCAGTGGGGAAGCCAGATTCACTTAACAACCATGTTACTAACCATAGTGATTCACTTAACAACTGTGGCACAAAAGGTCATAAAATGGGGCAAAACTCCTTCAACAAATGCTTCACTTAGCAACAGAAATTTTGGGCTCAATTATGGTCATAAGTTGAGGACTACCTGTAACAATGTGGTTTCCCATAACAACTGCAATTAGAAATCCCAACACTGTTGTTATAAGTCAATGTGATCACATGATATCATCCTTTATGACTGCCCCACTTAGCAATGGAGTTGTGATCCTAATTACCATTGCTAAGGAAGGACTACATATATATATGCTTTATGGGTGAGATATTATTTCATCCATTTTTTAAGCATCTCAATTTCTTCCATATTGAAAAATAAAAGAAGGTTTGCGCCTCTATAGCATATTTTCAGATTCTAGATTACAATTCAATTTTCTATATATTAACTTTGTTATTATGACTTAAGCACAGCTGGATAGGTAGATGATGAGTTTACCTGGTTTTTATTATTATTAATCTCTGGAAATTATAATATACAGGTAGGAAACAAAACTTTTTAATTGCTGCAGTTAAATGCATGAAGCTATTCTCCCTCAAACTGTACTGATGTCATTACATTAAAATTGTTTCATCAATCACAAAGCCTATATGATGCAAACAGGCAACCTGATTCTTCCAGATGTTTAGGGCCACACACCTCATATAATTTCCAACTACTGATCAGGCCCCTAGGGTCTAATCAAACTGAAGGCCAAAATATCTGAAAGAACACTTGGCCATCTATTTCTCCTACAGTGACAGAAAATCCTACCAAATTCAAAGAGACTCGCTATTAAAGGAGCCAAGCCCAATTAGTTTACTAAATCTCTCTATGTTTCAGTATAGATACTGTAGTTCTAATGAGCCTTTTTGTTCAATATTGAACCTATGAAGTAATTTTGAAAGATCATTTCATTTTAACTATCTTCTTCCCACACCAAACCTCCCTTCCCCACATGAAGAAGAAATCTCATACAAATCACAGGGTCTGGCCACATACCTGTTCATTTTGTTCCCATTCTCTTAGTTGTTTCAGAGAGGGAATGCTCCATATAGTCAGCCTTCCAGAGAAATGTATAACTGCTAGGCGAGTGCTGTCTGGAGAAAATCTCATTTTGAAGATGCCATCCTATCACCATGATTTTAGTGAACGATGAAAACAGAAAGAAGAACATTAAACTCACAATTTACATTTTCTGCCACTTCCAAAGTAGATATATTTCTCATTCGACTCCAGAATATAAGATGTGAAATGGTTGTTCATGAGGAGGAGTATGTGTCAATAGCATCATTCTCCTAGGCATATCTACTGGAAAGCAAGAAATACTGAATTCAGGGTTCCATATTTCCACAGAAAGGCCAAGTAAAATGAAGTGAAAACTTCCAAGTACTATAAAGGCCATTATTCCGATGACACCCCTGTGTATAACTCTTGTCAAATCCAAATGTTCAATCCTGAAGCTGGATATGACTCCTGGTTCATAAACTGCAGGATGATGAATAGGTTCCACTAAATCTATACAAGTTTGAAGCAGTATTAAGAGTTTCCCTTACACTCAAGGGCCCCAACATTTCAGCTTTACTTAATTAAGTCACTTTTATCACCATTATATTGTTTTTGAAGCCAGATGGCAATCCTAACCAAGAATATATTGGACAATGTACAGGTAGTCCTTGACTTAAAATAGTTCATTTAGTGACCAAAGTTACGATAACACTAAAAAAGTGACTTATGACCATTTTTCACACTTACGACTATTGCAACATCCTGATAGTTCTGTAACCAAAATTCAGAAACTTGGCAACTGACTTGTATTTAGGACAGTTGCAGAGTCCTGGGGGTCATGTGATCATCTAATAAGTAAAGTCAATGGAAGCCAGATTCACTTGGCAACCATGTTACTAACTTAACTACTACAGTAGTTACCACAGTAACAACTGTGCCAAGAAAGATCATAAAATAGGGAGAAATTCAGTTAACAACCATCTCACTCAGCAACAGAAATTTTGTAGTATAGGTTGAGGACTAACTGGACCTTCCTTAAAAACACAGGAATCTTAATAATCAACAACTCTTGTATATTTTCCATTACCTTTTCCCTTCCTTGCCTGTTGTAAAATGAAAGATGAAAGATCTTGAACAATGAACTTTTCTTCACCTGTTAAAAATAAACTTGTATTAAATTCACTTTCTTTCTGTCAGAAGCTAAGAGCAAAAGGAATCAAGTTGAAATAAAATATACATAAAATACATATGTAGACTTCTGAAGGTTCCTATAAAATATACATTATAGCAGTAAGGATTCCAAGCATTCATACTGTAACCTTGCCTAGAATATTCTACACCCAATCAATAACTAGAAAATATGGATTGATTTCTGACTGTCGTTTCTGCAATACATATAGGAAACTTAATGGTCTCAAGATTTTTAGGTCTACCATTCCCCCAATCTTTCTGTTAACTAGAATGGCTCATCCCAATGGATGTAAAATCCGAAACATTGGGGAAAAAACATATTAACAGAAGATTCCAGATGTCTATTTCCAATACATATCATGATGACACATTTGGCACATTTAACACTTTAATTTAACCAGATTTAATCCTTTAGTTATTTTTGTAAAGCCAATAAACAGAGTTCTCCCTAATTTGTAACCCTTGTAGCAAGTCTGCTTAGTAAGAGCTGTCTCCCCCCCAAAAAAAAAACCCCCCACCAATTTTATTATTTTAAAACTTGCTAACAGTTACAAGCACCCCAAAACCTAGGGTATTTTTCCTAAGGAGATTTGCTGAAAAAGGACATTTACATAGTTCAATAATAAATCATTCAATAATAGAGAATCATTCAATACAGCAGGACTTAATGGGACCTGAGCTGACAGTGACTGACAGAAAGTGAATTTGGTGGTATGGTGGGTAATTCAACAGTACTCAGTGCTTGAATTTGCATATCAAGTCAAGCCAATTACACAGTACATAATGATCTAAATTGATCAAACACAGACCTACCGATTTTCCCTGCTGTGCCGATTTACCCTTCTGGGCATTCAGCAATCAGCTTCACTTCTGGTCACGACCAAATCAGGTTGCGACCGAAGTCCTGGAACGGATTATGGTGATGACCCAAGGTTCCACTGTAGTCACAACCTCCGAATAATTATTTAGCAAAGTGAGGTGTTGGCTCTACAAGGATTTATTATGGATTATATAATCTCAAATGCTGGGTCTGCTTCCTTTTAATGAATTTTGGGGATTTTACTCCAATGCTATTGATGGGAGATCAAATGACAGAAAATAAGTGTAAATAGTCTGAATACATTTTATTTATACTTACAATACCAACATCGTCTTCATAACTAGTAACTTGCTTATAATAGGGTGCTCCAGAAAGAACTCTCCATATCGACAAACCACAACTACTTGCTTTAGACATCCCAGCTCCATCATCATCCATTTCATAGCCACCAATAATCAAGACTCTATCACAAGAAAATGACACACAATTTAGTATGGCATTCTCCAGTTCCTCTAGTTCAGGGGTACTAAACGTGCAGTATCATGCGACGTATCGTGACCTTTTTCCACCTTTCACTAAACCAGGCACGGGCGTGGCAGTGTATAACACATCTGGTCCACGGACCGCAAGTTTGATAGCCCTGCTCTAGTTGTGCTGTGGCAAAAAAAAAAAAGCATTTTCAACTGTTATAATTTAATAATGACTGATTTCAGCCTTTAAACCATTATTTATATCATTCTGGGCATAATAAATCCCAAATCCCAATTTACAATTTCTATTTAAAACTATTACTTAGAAAGAGAGAAAGGAAATCAAGAACTAAGCCTCCCTGAATTCAGCTTTATTTGCCACTAAGTGTATGAGATTGTAAAGTAATTAATCTAGCAAGCTAATTTCCAAAGTAATTATGTGTTTCAATTTTTTAGAACTCGTAAATTAAAAATATGTAGTGAGGAGATATGGCATCATTTATCCAAATAAAAGAATGAAAAAGTATTTTACGCTTGTGTTTTTTTGCAAGTAGTAAAATATTACCACCTAGTGGTAGATGAACGGACAGTATGTTCTGTCATGAATAACGCTTATAACTATAATCTATTTCACACATTCATTGGCTAGTTATCAAGTACAGAGTAATAAAACTCACCAAATTCATCCCTGCAAAAAAAAAAAATGTCTATTTAAATTCTTCAGTAATTTTCTAGGAACTTTTCAACAGCCAAGAGATTCTATTCAATTCTGCTTTTTGATTTGCTAGCAATGAATTTATCTTTTTTTCTGACAATTCAGGTAACCATGATTTTACTTAAAAAATAAATGTTGTATCAATTTTATCAATAAATGTATCAATTCAGTGGCTGGATCACAATAAACAAATTACCTTACAGCTAAGAGAAATAATCAAGCACCATTTAAATAAATCATTTGTAAATTGCACTACTTTTCTCTGCCTGAAAAAAAAAAAAAGAAACATGTCACCAGATTCCTAGGCAATATAAAAAAGAAAATGAATTCTGCCATATAAAAAAAGAGATCTATTTATCAATTCAATAGGAACTGAGGGTCTACGGTACTATCTTTGCAATGTTAGAACCTTAAACAATACTATAAAACAAATGACAATATTCCATCTTCTTAATGCTTAACTACACTGGCAGCTTGTTTTACAGTATCATCTGACAGAAATATTTCTGTTTCAGGTCTGTGCTATTGGTTGACATATGCACATTTTACATTTGGTGGTAACAAAAGGGGTTAATGTTATAATTGCTTCTATAAATATTATACGGGAGAATATTTCTAAGTTTCTTATTACTTATTGTTTCTTATTACTTATTATTTCTTATTACTTATCCTAGTAGGCCTGGCAGCTTCAGAAGTAATACTGGGATGTTACTGCACTTTCAGTAATCTCAAGGATGGATTATTTTGCTAATCCACACCCAACAACCTTGCAAGGGGACTCATTTCCCATTCATCAAGAGGCTTAAAAGTGGAGTTTTTATTACATGCTTAGAGAAAGCCTTACATTTGATGCATTTTAATGGAGAAAAATGATATTGTTCATAATTTAAGTGCGTATTCATTTATTGTTAGCCAACTTATTGTTTTTATAAATAACTCGAGACAATAAACATACTAACTCCTTCCTTCTCTCATTTTCCCCACACCAACAAATCTAGGGTTGGACTGAGAGAGTGTGACTGGCTCAAGGTTATCCAGCTGGCATTCATGCCTAAAGTGGGACTAGAACTCACTGCCTCTTGCATTCCAAATCAGTTCCTTAACTACTAGACCCAACTACTTCATAGAGTATGTGAAACATAGTGACAGCAAAGAAAGCTACTATATTAAGTTATACCCAAGGCATTTTATTAACTAGAAATAGCACTGCGGCACAAGTTTAAAATTTTAAACAATTCTTCACAGAGCTGACAAAATGCAAAACAGAAGCAACAATCTAAGAGAGATGGCTTTTAACTGCTCGCTAATTCAGAAAGGATCTCAGCTCATACATGCATGCAATTGTAATTGAAAGAAAGCTCACGGGAAGGAGATCAACCACAGAAATATTTGAATTACTTCATTAATGAGTTACAGGTTATCAGGGAACAGGGGGAGAAAATATGCAATGTAATAAATATAAGAAGAAGCAAGGAAATTAAGCGTAATACCCTGGGAAACTATATAAGCCGTGCACTGAAGTAGTAATCAGGAACATTTCTGCAAGATAAACAATAAATTATAAAATAGCTGAAGAGAACCAGTTTTGTGCAGTGATAAACGCGCTGAGTTAGAACCAGGAGATGGTGAGTTCTAATCCTGTCTTAGATATGAAAGCCAATTGGGTGACTTTAGGCCGGTCACTCCCTCTCAGCCCACCTCACCTCGCCGTTATTATGGGGAAAATAGGAGGCAGGAGGATTAGGTATATTTGCCACTATGAATTGGCCAAAAAAGGCCAAATAAAAATGAGGAGGAGGAGGAGGAGTAGAATAGAACTGTGCAAAGCATTCCAAAGGATATCTTGCAAAGCATGCCAATGACAAGAGAAGCGGACAAGGACATCTTAAAAGAAAAACTAAATTCCATGAATAAAGTCAAATGAGTAAACATTTATGGAGAATTGTTACTCAACCTGAAGAATAAAATTATAGTGAGAGACACTGCACTAAAATTTTGGGGGCAGACTCCTGACATTAGTAATAAAAAGTCATTCAGAAAACAAACTCCGATTATTTCAGCTTGAATACCTAAATCTAAATGTGAATTTAAGAAAAATTGTAGATTGGTAACTGGGATGTAATTTTTTTTTACAATGAGGCAATTTTGTTAAGAATATGCCAGAAAGGAAAGAACAATATAGTCCTCTACTTATGACAATTGAGCCCAACATTTCTGTTGCTAAGCAAAAGAGTTAAGTGAATTTTGCCCCATTTTACGACCTTGGTTGCAAGAGTTGTCAAACGAATCATTGCAGTTGTTAAGTGAATCTGACTTTCCCATTGACTTTGCTTGTCAGAAGCTCGAAAAAGGTGATCACATGACTCTGGGACATTGCAACCATCGTAAATATGAACCAGTTGCCAAACATCTGAATTTTGATCACGTGACAGTGGGAATGTTGCAATGGTTATAAATGTAAAAAAAGGTCATAAGTCACTTTTTCCAGGGCCACTGTAGCTTTGAATAATCACTAAATGAAGTGTTGTAACTCGAGGACTACCTGCAATCAGCAATACAAAACAAGTGGCTAATTTTTAAAACGTGTAAATATATTCCTTTCAAAAACGTGTAACGTTTTAAAAAACAATGACAACTCAATACCATATGCTCTAGGGGAAGTGATAAAGAACACAGAAATAAATATTTTCAGCAAAGTTCGAAGTATGCACAACAAGAAGAGAAACAAGAAATACCAGTTTCTGGCGCAACAATTTTAACTAATATAAATCATAGAACTCATTAGAGCAGGTGTATCCGACCTGCAGCCCACGGGGCACATGTGATCCTCGATAGCTACCGTGTTTCTCCAACAATACGGCCTCCGCCAATAACAAGGCCCAGCATGATTTCTAGGCATGAAGTAAAATTAAGCCCTGCCCCCAAAATTTAGGCCTATTTAAACCAATCGTTAGAACTACACAAGGTGAAGAGAAATGGGGGGGGGAGAAGGGAATGTGTGTGTGCGCTCGCCCCGAGGCCGCTTCTACTGGCCTATCGAAGTGGCTGGTGACTGCACTTGGGGAGCTTCCATCCCCCGAAAGAGACTGCCTAAAGGCGAGGGGACATGGGTAGCCACACCACACCCTGAAGCGGCTGGGGACTCTGCCTTCAAGGGAGCTTTCGTCTGCCGATAGAAGCTGCCTCACGGCGAGTAGAGTGTGTGTGTGTGCGCTCGCCCCGAGGCTGCTTCTATTGGCTGATCGAAGTGACGGTTGACTGTATTTGGGAAGCTTCCATCGCCCGAAAGAGATTGCCTAAAGGCAAGGGGACATGGGCAGCCACGCCACGCCCTGAAGCAGCTGGGGACTCTGCCTTCGGGGAGCTTTTGTCGGCCAATAGATGCGGCCTCACGGAGAGGTACGTATGTATGGGCTGCTCTAGGTGGGGGAGGAAATTAAGTCACCCCCGAAAAGATGGCCTAGCCATTTTTTCAGGGGTCAAAAAAAAAAATAAGGCCCAGCCTTATTTTGTGAGAAACACGGTAGTAATGAGGCCACAATATAAGCTCCAAGTTGTTTTATTCTATGTACAAATAAAATTGCAAATAGAACACAATGTGTGTATTTTTGCCAACAATCTTTGCAATAGTCAACATATTTTTTCAATAGTTTAGTAGGAGAGTTAAAATATTGGCTAGTAATATTTCTAGAGAAAAAATGTTCTGGACTAAAAATAGGTCATCTATAGCAAAAATTAGTTTGGAAGTTTACTTCTACATGATTCTACTTTACTTTCAGTTATAACTTTCAATTCATCCATAGATGATGCCATTGTGTAGAGAAAAAGTTTCCCCAAACAACCACCCAGATGATTTAATCAGAAGTAATTTCCAAAGGTTCCAAAATCACCGAAACAATCCAAACAGACTGTTTCTTTTAGATACCTTCTTCTTCTTCACTTTCTCTTTCTGGGGTTAAAGTAGTCACAAATCCTTTTCAAATATATATTTTTGGAAGTTTTTAAACTCTTTGCAATTCTAGGCAATCTTCTCCTTATTTTCAAATTTTGCTCTTATTTTTTCTACTCTCCCTTCCCACTCACAGCCAAAAGGTTTTTTCTTTCTTTCTTTTTTTTTTTCCGCTATCACTTTAGGAAGGAGAGTAGAACAAGGAAAGAACTTTCCCTTTTAGAGTATTCACAGCTTATAACTCTCACAAGGAACAATATACGCTTAGCAGCCTTCCAGGTTCCAGGTCACTTTCTCCCGTCTTGTCCCGATAGAAGCAACTTTCACTTTTCTTCCAGCTTTCTCCCTCCTGCACCTGCTTACCCGGCTGCAGCTTTCTTTGTGGCGGCCATTGCTGACCGCCGTTCCTCCGCCTCGGGAAAAGGGGGTTTAGCTGGCTGGGGAGGGGGTTTGCGGCACCCCCAAACCCCTTGCCAGATCCCCGCTGTCTTCAGCTGCCTCTACGGGGCAGCTATATCCCCAGATCCAAATGGATCGGGGGAACCTTGGCGGCGAACGTAGCAGGGATCGCGTGGTCGCGAATCCCTACCGCCACCGAAAGCTTGCAAACCGGAAGTCCGGACCTTCCCTAGTTTCTTAAACTGTAAAGGTGATGTGATGACCCGGGGCGTGGCACCAAGGCAACACAGTCAGATATTCAGTAGGAATTCCTTTATTAGCTCCAACTTTGCCCCCAAATGTCCTGGTTACCTTCTAGGCTGGAGAAAAACTCTCCCAGGAACAGCCTTTGGCTGCAGAGAATCAAGTCCAAAACGTGGTCAACAACAACTGTAATTACAAGTCCAATCAAGGCAAGATGAAGTAATTTGTTGGGCAGGGCAGAAGCAAGAATTCCAGATGTGAAGGAACAGCAGTAATTCAACATGGTTGGGAGGATGCCAGGAACACAGATAACCAAAGGCAACACAAGATAAACTCACGTTTGTTTCCAGCAGATGCCACACTTAGCTTGCATCTCTTTTAAACTCTGATTCCCAGGTGTGGCTAATGAAGGGAATCAGGGTCCTTTCCTCCCCCGTAAACCACGCAACCCACATTGCTCTCTTCTCCATTCCTCCCTGTGTGCCCTAGGATGAAGAAGGGGTGGGCCTGGTCTTCCTCCGAAGGGGTGGGCCTGGTCTTCCTTCCTTCTTCCTTCCTCCTCCCCCTTGTTTTCCCTCTCTCCTGCTCTGCCTAGCCGGACTTCGCCCTTCCCCAGTTTCCTCCACAGCCAACTCAGCCACACTCCCACTCCCTGTCAGCTGTTCAGACTCAGATTCAGACTCCCAACAGAGGCATGATAGGTGAAGGGAGAGAAAGAGATTTTCAGAACTGCAAGATCTACTCATGTAAGGTTGAAATATTATTAAAAAGTTAGAGCAGTACTTCTTGTCAAGACTACCTTGCAAAGCTGACAATTGTGTATGTCTGACATATACTAAAAAACTCCCTTTTTACAATTCTCTAATCACTTAATTTGGAGTAGAGCAGAGATGCCAACTTTTGGAAATGAGAATTAGGGAGGATTTTCAAATAACACCAAATTTTGCTTTTGCTGGTCAGAAGGTCGCAAAAGGGGAATCACATGACCTGAAACAGTCCATAAATATGAGTCAGTTGCCAAGTGTCCGAATTTTGATCACATGACCAGGAGGGACCCTACAATGGTTGTTACCAAAGTGTGAAAACTCAGCCATGAGTCACTTTTTTTCAGTGGGGGGGTGGTGGTCCTTGGTGCCCTTGTAACTTCAAACGCACACCAAACGAACCGTTGTAAGTCGAGGGCTAACCCCTACCTTCCAAAACTATCCGGGCAGCAACATGAGAAACCATACCCCCCCCCATCCCACGTGTCTAGATTCTTTGCGTGACAACACCCTCTGTTGCACAACCCCTTTGGTAAGCACAACTTTTGTCGTGCATTTCGGGGGTAAGGGGCGCGCCAATATCCTTTTCCATCTCTTCCACCGTGTGTCCCCCTGGCAGTCGTGGAGAAGGAAACGGGTCGACAGGGCGAAGCGGAGGGGGGCGGGGAAGGACGCGCTTCTCCGTGGCTGGAGCGGAGCCCTCCGCGCGAGGCCTCTCTCCGCTCGCCGCCCTTCGAAGGCCGGGGGAGGTGGAAGCACCTTTCCCCGCAGAGACGGGGTAGCGGTTCTCCCTCTGGGGAAAGAAAATGGTCGGCTGAAGGGGGAGGAAGAGTCGCAGAGGAGGAGGAGGAGGAGGAGCAACCCGGGCCGGGGGAGGGAACCGAAATCCAGGAACTGCTTCATGGAAAGCGGGGACGGGGAGAAGCGGCAGTAGAAATCCACCTGCTGAGGGATTGTGTTCAGCGGGGAGACGCTCCTTAGCAGGGCCCGTAGCAATCTCATGTGACTGCAAACACTAGGTCAGCTAGCTCACACACCGCATGCGCATACAGCTGGACCCGCCGGGCTAATTTTGCTGCTCGTAATTTCGGGAGGATAAAGAAAATTATCGTAAGGCGGGAGTTTGGGTTAATTTTCGGGAGCCTCCCGATGAAATCGGGAGTGTTGGCATCTCTGAGTAGAGTCGGAGGGCTGAATGGAGCTGGGAGTTTACTGGCCGGGTGCCTTCCTGATGCCACATGGAGTTCACAGCAGATTTTTTTTCTTTGCACCCAGAAGAGAAGTATCTGCTGCTAACTCCGAACCTTCCGAGTATCTTCACCACTTGGCCACATTGCTTATACTTAACATACACTAACTTTTATCTAAATCCTCTTGCATTGGTGCAGTAGTTCTAAAAGATCCTAGAATCCTAGAGTATTTAGGATTAACATTGTAATCATCCATTACACTCCTCAAACCAAATGAAACATTGTAACTAATGTTTGCTAAATGCCCATGATTGCTTTTATTAATTGCCTCACTGCAATCAAACATTTCAGAAGTGGGGGAATGATAACTAAATGATATCAAGCCCCTGGCTACTTCATTAAAATAGTTATTTAAATGACCCAATCTTACCGATGTGCGGGATGATAAATTACTCCAGTTATTCCATTAATATAATGCTTGCTAAAGTTGAAAACATGGCTCTCTTGGTAGCTCTGATTTGTTCCAACACTAGACCAAGAAAAGATACAGGACTTATTTTATGAAATAGGATTTTCAATAAATTATTGGTAGACACATCACATCATATTTACCTCACCAGGTAGCTTTTCAGCTCACCACGATAATTGATGACCAACAATTCAGCTGACCACTGAGCACTAGCTTTGTATTCCAGGAAGATCAATCCTGCAATGGCATAAGTCAAATCCCCTGGGAAACTGGTAACCTATTGAAAATAAAGATTTAAAAAAGAGAGGGCTTTTTTTAGCAAAGAAGTTAAAAAAGGCTTCAAACACTAGAATATATTTTCTAATTGAAACCAAACACTTTAAAAAAACCCTCAAAAATTAAATCTCTCAATAGCATATTATTAAAAGTAACCCTAATTTTTATAGAGAATATGCATTCACTATTATTGACTACAAAGAAATTTCATCATGTAGTATTATTAACACTTATTAATAAAGTAAAAATAAGTACAAATTCTTTCAATGAGTTTTTTTTCCAATATCCAACCTTTCCTGCAATTTTTCAGTGTTTGATAACAGAGCTATTAGAAAAGTCTAGTTAGTGAAGACTTCCGGTTTCGCGTGGCTTCGGGGCAGCAGGAATTCGCGACAGCTCGCGATTCCTGCTGTGCTAGCCGTCGAGGTACCCCCGATCCAGATGGGTCAGGGGGATATGGCTGCCCTGTAGGGACAGCTGAAGAGAGAGGGGAGTCGGATAGGGAGGTGGGGGTGTCGCAGACCCCCCCCCTTCTCCGGGAAAACCCCTTTTTCCCAAGGCGGTGGAGCGGCGGTCAGCAATGGCCGCCACGAAGAAGCCAGCAACCGGGTAAGAACTGTGCTGGAGGAAGTGTGAAGAGTGAAAGTTCTGTCTGAGCCGGGTCAAGTAACACCTTTTAAATTGCCTGGAATTGAGCTGCTTGAATTGCTGGAGGATACATTGTATCCCTAAGAAGAGCGAAAAGCGGCGGAGAAGCTGTTAAAGGGAACTTTTTTTTTTTTTTACTCTCCCACCCCACGGAAATAGCAGAAATATTTGGATATATTAGACATTGAAAGTGGATTGCTTTGAAAGTTGAAGCTAAGAGACAAAGGGATTTTTGGACATTGAAAAATTTAAGAAATTGGAAAATCTTTGCTGGAGGTATGGATTTCTGATTATTTAAAATTGTCATTGCAAGTGGGAAGGGAGAAAAAAAATTGGAGCAGAAGCTGAAAAAGGAGGAGATTGTTTAGAACGTCTTTGTGGATCCCAAAGGAAGATATATGGTAATTGGACCTCTTTGATTAAAAATTAATCCAGAAAGAGAAAGAGAAGAAGGAAGAAAAGTATTACTTTTGGAACTTTTTTTTTTAATTGCTTTTGATTGTCTTTGATTAAAAATACTTGTGGTTGTTTTGGAAAAAGTTTCCCTTTTTATAATGGCATCGTTTGTGGATGAACTAGAGATTGAATATCAAAAATATAAAAAAGAAGATACTTTGGGCGCTTTGTTTCAATTCTTAGAAATGGCGTTATGTTCTGTTGAAAAGTTGATTACGCAGCAGAAGGACTGGGACAAGGAAGAAGAGGAAGAAGAAGCCATCTTTGATGAACAATGGGTCCCTTCCGGAGAGGAGGAGAAAAAGGATAAGAAAAAGGGGATTTTAAGAATTATAAAAACAACCAAAAGAGAGAAAAATGAGCGAAAAGATGGAGGCAAGGTTAGAAAGCAAAGGAAAAGGAGTAAGAAAAGCGAAGGGAAAAAGCAAAGGGGTAGAAAGGGCAAGGAGAAGAATAAGCAAGAGAGAAAGGGGGGGAGGAGAAGCCTTAATGGGGGGAAGCAAGACCTAAAGAAAAAAAGTTTATTTAGAGACAATGGGTGAATTTAATTTAGATTAAAAGAGGGATTCTGGAGGGTATATAAGAGTGTGTTTTTATATGTATATTTAGAATATAAAATTTATTTTGTAATTTTAGAATCTTTTAAACAGAATCCCAAGAAAGATTGCTATATGTAGTATTTCTAAGTTAGGGTAATGAGTTATAGATGTTACTCCAATTGGTGTACAGGAGAAGTATAGTAAAAGAAAAAAAAGATGAATGGATAATTGGAAATAGAACAGACAAAGAATGTTGTTGAAAATGGTAATAAGATATGGAAGGATATATATGCTTTTTTTTTTTGGATTTTGTATATTGATAAAAGGCAATAAAATTTTAATTAATAAATAATTTGGATGGAAAGGAGAAGTAGGGACAAGATATGAAGTTAATATTATATGAAATATTGATATTATAATCTGGAAATGTTATGCCTTATTGGTCTTTTATTATTATTTTTTCTTAGAAAAGAATTTATAAGCTGCTATGCCTTGATTCTTTGTGCATTGTTTTTATAAAACTGATAAAAATGGTTTTTATATATATATATAAAAAAGAAAATGATAATAAGATATGGAAGGAGATATGGGTTGAATATGATGTTTGAATTTGTGTCTGTGTGAAGAGTTTTAACCCGGGAACAGACAACCTTCAGAAAAGATCTTTTAGTTTTGTTTATGTTTTGTGTTTGTATGTTTGTGTATTGTGTTTATGGTAAAACTAACAAAATTTGTTTTTTATAAAAAAAAGGAAAAAAGAATCAATAAAACCTTGGAGGAATGTTAGATGAGAATAATTTAAACAAGCCAGAAAGAAAAGAATATGATGACTATAAAATGGATAAATATGGAAGAGAAATGAAATTGAATACGAGTAAAGAGAAATAATGAGAAATTTGCTGATTTGTGTGTCCATATGGAGATGGGATAAATTGGAATTATGCTGTATAAAAATAATGTTTTGTTTGACTTGTAAGGATTTACAATGTTAAGAGGTTTTATGTGTTTATGTATTTAATGGTTAATGATGTGTTGTTTTATCTTTAAAATTAATAAAAATTTGTTTCAAAAAAAAAAGAAAAGTCTAGTTAGCATATTTATGATTCCCTAAAATTATATTGTAGCAATTGAGATTTCTGATCCACAAAAACCAGAATGGTATGATGATTAAGGTGCTGGTTTAGAAACCAGGAGACTATGAATTCTAGTTCCATGTTAGGCATAAAAGGAAACGCAGTTGACATTTGGCCGGTCACTTTCACTTAGCCTAACTCACCTCAGACTTGTTGTGGGGAAAATGAGAGGAGAAATGAGGATTTCATCACCTTGAGTTACTTACAAAGTAATAAGGTAAGACAGACAGACAGATAGACAGACTGACTCTCTTCCAGTATGAAAATACTAGTATTAAATGTGCTGTTTAGAAGTATTATTTTAGAGATCAGCAACAATTTTAGGCCAACAAGAGCAGCCTTTTTACATAAATAAAATTATGTATACCATATCTTTTGAACTATAAGACGCTCTGAACGATAAGATGCACCTAGCTTTTGGGGAGGAAAATAAGAAAAAAAAAATCTGCCTCTGCCTCCTAGCAATATGCCTCCTTGCAGCCAATAGCAAACAGCCTGGTCAGCTTCAGCATAGCCTGATTTAGCATGAGCAGCTGATTGTTGGTTGGATCTGCCTCCCAGAATACCGACAATTGGCTGTTCCAGGCTGCAGGGATCATCACCGCCTATCACCACCTCTGCACGTCCCATTTTTGACCTCCGCATGTTCCGTTTTCAGCCTCTGCCCTGTTTTCAGCCTCTGTGCATCCAATGGGGCATGAGAAGCTGAAAATGCCTGAGCAGGGGCCAAAATGGGATGTGCGGAGGCAACGACAGATGATGGCAATCCCTGCAGCATGGAACAGCTGATCATCGGTATTCCGGATTCTCTGACAATCAGTTGCTCATGCTAAGTCAGGCTGTGCTGAAGCTGACCAAGCTGTTTGCTGTTTGCTGCAAGGAGGTAAATTGCTAGGAGGCAGAGGCTGAAGGGTGGGGGCCAAAGGGTTGGCAGGGCTTTGGCAACATTCGCTGTATAAGATGCACAGACATTTCCACCCACTTTTTTTTGGGGGGGGGGGAGGAGTGTGTCTTATACACCAAAAAATACAGTACCTTGTTCAAATATCTGCAAACAAAGAATGCAAGTTTATCAATACATGTGCAAAATTGCTACTCAACCAGAATGAGCATATCATCATGCAAATTCTCAACTTAAAATGTTAAAACAGCAATGGCTAAGGTGGCTCCATGGCATGGTAATCGGACTTGTAAAGCTTGTAAACAAAGGAAAATTAAATACCGGTTGGATGAGGAAGAGTTCGCTGCCGACCAAGTCAAATACTCGAACAGTTCCTGTGCTTTCACCATAGGCAAGCAAAGTACAATCATGACTCCACGCAACACATCTCCACTGGGGATTCAGGTCTTTAGGGACTACATGGAAAAAAAGATAAAACAAATCAACTCCAAATCATAAGTGGCTTTCAAAAAATTTTTTTTCCAAACTACAACTTTTAAACAGTTGTACAGCAGATACATGTTCCGATGTTCCCTATGACAAAGCCATTCTAAAAATAACCATAATTTGTTTTATAGTCACTCTGCATTGAAGGACGGAGTAATGTTGTTTTGATAATCTATGAACCATGGAGTAGAAGTGGGCTCATGAATCACAATTACAGACCAAGAGCTCTGAATGATAATGAAAGTCCTTGAAAGTTATGGAAAAGGAGCAAAAAAAACAGCACTTATATCTCCATAATCACTGTAAAAACTATGTTTTGAAAAAGAAAAAGAGGAAAAGATAATAGTATTTCATCTGCCTATTTTACATTCATAAATGTTTTAAGGGGCAAGTATGATCAGGGTGGATAAAAAATTGATGATTTTTTTTAAAAAAATACATTTTTTATGAAGTTTATTTTAATAAAATGCTTTTGGAATAAAATCTATCTAAAGATAAGTTTCTATTTAAGATACATTAATAATTTAGTTTATTCACCATGAAATGGAGCTTAGTTATGTAGCATGAGGCTGCATATTCTGCAATTTTGGGACTGTTGGTGAGTCAACAATGGGTCAGAGAAGGAGCTGCTGTAGGACAGTTACCTCTTTAAAAATTATGATTTAAATCGAGTTGATTTAAATCAAGCCTTTTTACTAGATATTTAAATCATGATTTAAATTGACTTGATTTTAATCAAATCCACCCTGAGTATGATTGACTAATTACTTTCTTTATATGTTCTACCTGTTGATTTGGACTTCCCTTGTTTCAGGGCTCATACAATGTTTCTCCTCTATTTCTTTGGATCTGAATGCCTCAAAATCAGAGATAAAATCCTGCACATGTAGGTCCCTCAACAAACAAGCCACTACTCTGATCTCATAGTACAAAAGCATGAAGCAACTATTCAATGGCTTGGCATGGTTGCTGCCCAGATATTCTGCCAGGAACACCTTGGGAGGGCCACAAAATAGCCACACCTGAGCTTTTGAATTGCTATGGCTTGTTCATGTTGTGGACCCAGGAAGTGCTTTTCTCATCAAAGGACATTTCCAGATCTAACTATGTGAACTCTGGCAAAACCTAAGCCGAACTTTAGATTAACTAGGACCAAGTTGGCTTATTTTAGAAATTGTGCTAATGCTGACCTTCTGTTTTAGACATCCTTCTACATCATACTAATGACAGGTGCAGATACTTATATAAAATTTATAAGGGCCTTAAACTATTTCCTCCATAAGCAACTTTGATTACAAAGAATGCCACGGTCTTATGCAGATTTAAAATAACCTAGATCAGAATGTAAGTCCTGGCCACCCCAAAGTTCCCATATTTGTTATATTTTCAGACATTCAGTACTTTTGCTTTGAACAAAGGTACTATAACAGGCTGAACATGCAAAGAGAGCCCAAAGGAATATTTGGGAGCATATAAATTTACTAAATCCATGCAACCACTGATGTAATTTGAGAAGCAGTCGTCTTTCATGTGCAACACAGCTGGGAATATTTTTATCACTAGAAGGTATTTTCATTTATAAACTTCTGTTCGAAGAATAACTCAGCCATCTAATGAACTGATACAAACAAATACCCTTAACTACGGAGGTCCTCTACCCTTCCAAAGAATAAGCACTTCATTATGTCTAACGATTCACTCCTTCGCCAAATGATGACCTTCACTGAACCAATGTAGCTTTAGTTCTACACAAAATAGTTACAAATAAACTTCAAGGAAGCATAAGCTTTACAGAATGGAATGGGACAACTTGCTGCAGCCAAGTTACCACGGCCATCTTGCCACGGTCAATTCACCACAGCCAACTCGCCAAGGAACAACTCACCACAGGATAATTCAACAATTCAATTTAATTATTTAAAATAATAAAAAAATTATTTTAAATTTTTGTCATTCACATCCTTTTCTGTCCCCTCCCTTCTTTAATGATTCTATTCCACCAATTCTTCAATATTAGTGTAACTCTTGTCCTGCGGTGAGTTGGCTGAGGTGGGTTTGCTGCGGCAAATTATCCTAGACCCTTGTGGAAAGGAACTGATACTAAACAGAATCAAGGCAGGGCAAGCTCAGTGGAACCAACACAGGAATCACCTTTTTGTAGAAAAGGAGAAAATATAAAGAAAGAAAGAAGAAATGGGATGTAATAGCTGGAAACCAAACTGGAACTTTTGGTTAGACCTGCATTTGATAGGGTTTGTTTTGTATTTTTCCTGGATAAGCGGTAATTTACTTGAAAGTGAAAATTTACTTACCTTGACATTTTCCAATGACAGACCCAAATTCATCCTTGGCAGACCTGCAACATTCAAAATGCATGTTTTTATGCTTTGGAAAAACCTTGATTGTTGTCTACACTATTTTTTCAAGGGCTAAGATTACACCAATCCTAAAATGTAACTTTAAAAATGATGCATTGTAAAAGGAGGCAGGTCCATTTAAAAAGATTTCAAAATAAGTGGAAGTGAAAATTAAATGTCTTTTTAAATTAATGTATTTCACTATTAAATTTAAAATATGGTCACACTGTCCATAATTCACATCTCCTCATGTGTCAGTTGATGCTCTGTTTAACAGACGAACAAGAATGCTACAATAGGCTTTCAACAACCTCCTCTCTCTCATACTGAGTCCTTGACTTACAAAGGCAATCAGAATTGGAATTTCCATTACTAAGCAATGCCATTGTTAACATAGCCCACAGTTCTGAAGGAACTTCCTGGCTGCTTCCCACAACCAAAATCAGTGGGGCAACCAGCAGGAAGTTGCAAGTGCCAGGCAGGTAAGTGATTGTTGCCAGGTGGGGGAAGGAAGGTATGTGATTATTGCTAGGTGGGGGAAGGAAGCAAGGGACCATGGGGTGGGGAGGGTGCACAAGGAGATGACAGAGACACAGGTTAGGGAAGATGCACAGGGTTGTGCATACTGGCTACCACAAGCACAGAGGAGCTGGAAGAGGGGGTGTGGCTGGGGAAGACTTATTCCAATCATTTGTAACCAGAACAATCTGGAACTGAACACACTCAGAAATGGTGGTAGACTTTAGGAGAAACCCTCCCATACTATCACCTCTTACAATACTAGACAACACAGTAGAGATCTTCAAATTTCTAGGTTCTATCATATCACAAGACCTAAAATGAACATGTAACATCAAAAACATCATCAAAAAAGCACAACAGTCTTTCCGCGCCAACTCAGAAAGCTCAAATGCTGCTGATACAGTTCTTCAGAGGAATTATTGAGTCTGTCATCTGCACCTCTATAACTGCCTGGTTTGGTTCTGCAACCCAACAGGACAGACACAGACTTCAGAGGATAATTAGGACTGCAGAAAGAACAATTACTACCCACCTGCCTTCCATGGAGAACCCATATACTGTACGAGTCAAAAAGAGGGCTGTGAAAATATTTACAGACCTCTCACATCCCGGACATAAACTGTTCCAATTCTTACCCTCAAAACAATGCTATAGAGCACTGCACACCAGAACAACTAGACACCAAGACAGTTTTTTCCTGAATGCCATCACTCTGCTAAACAAATAATTCCCTCAACACTGTCCAACTATTTACAAAATCTGCATAATTATTACTATTAATCTTCTCATCACTCTTGATCGCCCATCCCCTCCCACTTGTGACTGTAACTTTGTCGCTTGCATCCTTACGATTTATATTGACTGTTTCCTAGTATGATTTGATTGCTTGTTGTACCCTATGACTATTATTAAGTGTCGTAACTTAGGATTCTTGACTCTTGATAAATGTATCTTTTTTTTTATGTACACTGAGAACATCTGCACCAAAGACAAATTCCTTGTGTGTCCAATCAGACTTGGCCAATAAAGTATTCTGTTCTGTTCTATTCTATTCTATTCTATTTGTGATCTTCTTTGCTGACTTCTCCATTTACTTCCTTGAGAAATAAGCAGAGAAGGTTGCAAATGGCAATCACGTAATCATGAAAAAGTTTGGAAGTTGTTTATGTGAGACTTTCTTTTGATGACCATGTGCTGTAAAAAGAAGAAATTGCATCACTCAGATGCAAGAACTGGGCTTTGGGTGGTTTGAAGATACTGTAACTCATCAAAATGTTTATAAAAATGAATGAACATATTTAAAATTTAAAACTTAGCTTTTGTGCATTTTCTACCTTAGTACGTTTTCTATCTTAGCACAAGCAGAAAGTTTGTATTAAGAAAAAAAAACCAACACATTTAATGGTACAATCAAAGGTGCCTTCGGAAGCTGCAAAAGGTAGCCAGATCTGTTTAGCTGTTATTCTTATGCAAAACTCTTTAACATTTGTCTGCTGTGCAACCACTGTGCAAAGTTCCATTAATCAGTAATGTAGTCAGGAGGAGAGAAGGGAAAGAAAAGTCAAAATATGGAGTATTACCAGGTAGACCAGACAGAAAACACAACCAAAAGGGACTTCCTATTTGAGCTTCTTCAGCAACAGACCGAAACCTCGTCTCTCCGAGGCTTCAATCCATGCTCGCCACTGGAGTGCCCCGAGCCGGCTGGTTTTAGGGCTAAGTCACCCCGTAGAGGTGGTGAAGAGGGGGGAGACTGCCTGCAGGGTTGAGGAGAGCCGCATCTCTCCTCCCCAGCTGGCCATTACTCCCTTTCCCGAAGGCGGTTGTAGCGGTGGTCAGAAATGGCCACCACAAAGAAGAACTCGACCGGAAAAAAATGTGCAGGAGGAAGATAAGGAGAGAAAATTTTGGTTGACCGGGTCAAACAGCAAAAGCAACAAATGAGGTACCCTGGAATTCAAACTTAATAACATTGTTCCCAAAGAAGATTTTGAAGCTGTGAAGGAGAGAGAAAAGGGAAAGGATTAGGTTTTTTTTCTTCCCTTCCTTATACTGATTGCTAAGAGACTTAAGCACGAAATTGAAAAAAAATCCACTTTGACATTAATAGGCATCTAAGCTGAAAATAGAAGTCAAAGGGGTGATAAAGATTTCTGGACATTTAAAAGTTTTTAAAAGCAGGAAAGGAGAAAAAAAAAGAATAAAAGGGCAGGATCTGAAAAAATGGAGGAGACTGACTGGAATTAAGGAATGGAACTGTAATTAAAAGGAACTTACAGTGAATTTTAACAAGATTCCTCAAAGATACATTTTAATGGAAACTTGGTAACAAAATACTAGAACCCCAGGAAGAGAAAGTGGAAAAAAGAAGCAAGTAGAAATAGCCTTGGATTATTTGGATTACTTGGTGATTTTTGGTTTTTGCATCTAGATGACTAAAATTAACCAGGTGGTTGTTTAAAAGTTTTTAAAATGGTATCACTCTTAGAAGAACTGAAAATGGAATTAAAAAATGGAAAGAAGATGCACAAGAAGGGAGGAGTTCTTTTGGCTTCATGTTTCAATTCTTAGAAATGGAGATCTGGAACTATGAGAAGCAACAAGAAACGCTTGCAGAACAAGAAGATTGGGACAAAGAAGAAGTCATCTTTAATGATCAAATAATTTTAAGTGGGGAGAAAAAAGAAAAGGGAAGAAAGAGAGTGAAAGATTTAAGACTAGAAAATAACAACCAAAAAGAAGAACAATTTGAAAGATAAGTACAATATTAGAAAGCAACAAAAGAGGGGATTACAGATGAGAGAGTTAGAAGTAGAGAGACAAGGGGGTAAAAAGGGGAGGGAGAAGAAGAGGGAGGAAAAGGCAAGGAAAAGAAGTTGTAAAAAGCAGAAACAAGAAATGGAGAAACAGAGAAAAGATATAAGGATTGTAACCATAAGCTTGTTTAGAGATAATGGGTGAAAATTTAATTGCAAACGGGATTCTGCAAAGGTACATAAGATAGCATTGTTATATTACAAATAGAAATAATTTTAGAAAATATGATGATGGATAAAATATTTACTGTAATGTAGTGGGATGTTTGTTAATAAATGAATGAATTAAAATGACTGAGAGAATTAAAAGGGAACATTTTTAATTATTAGTAATGATTTATAAAAATATAAGTGAGAAATATGGAAAAAAAAGAATTAACTATGGAAAGTTTATAAGTGTTCCTAAGGAAGTATGATATTTAATTGAAAAGAAATGTTAAAGATGTTAAGATTTTAATGCATATTAATGATAGAATTGAATTGGAATGGAATGTGTTTTATTTACACATATATATATATTTTCTTTTTAAGACTATAGTCTCTATTTTAAGAATGTACCAAGCAGAACTCGATTTGAAGTTATGTATTATATTGAATGCTATAATCTTAAAGCTATACATTGAAGTTTAAATAAGAGTTTGAACGGATAAAATTAAAGGATATAAAGGTGTCATACTCTAAATGGTAACTACAGGGAAAAAATTTGCTTAATAAGAAAAGATAATGTGAAATTGAAACAGGACAGACAAAAGTATAAATATAATGATTTGAATTGAGATGAGATGAGATAATTAAAACAAAGTTGAGAAAATTAAAAGAGGGGAAAAACTATGTAGAAAATATAAAATGGTAATAAGATATAGAATAGAATATAAAAATGAGCATGAAATTGAGTTTTGTCTCTGTATGAAGAAGTGATAACCTGGGACCATGCTATTTTCAAAAAAGATGTTTTATTTGTATTTTGTTTTTGTGAAAACCCAAATAAAATTTTCAAAAAGAAAAAAGAAAAAGAAAACACAACCAAAGAAAATAATTCTACTTTATCGTAAGGCTACATAAATAGGACCTTGCAACTATGAAAGTATAATTCTTCCTCTGCCATCTTTACAGTCTGAGAAATTAGGGGAAACACCTTCTGAGCCTCTTGATCTTCCCCTTATGTAGCTGAAGACTATTTTCTCTCTTACCTAATCATTCCCTAGGAAGCATTTCTTCACCCTTTCTTCTAAAGTCATTCCCACATGCCATTACAAGTGAGCTAGAAAGAAAGCTCTGATTTTAGTTGCTTAAAATAATTTTTATTTAAATTTTCCCATTTGACATATATAAATACCCTGGCTGCATATACTCTTAGTAGCAAAAAAGGATTTGTGTCATGATTTATGAATTGTCTTACAAGATGAATAATGCAAATCACTGCTTCTTTTGACGGATGCCAAAGGTTGATATGATCATGTTCATAAATTATAGCCCATTTTGTGTAGAAGAAATATAAACTCTTTAATTTAGTCTAACACACAAAATTATTCAGATGAAAGACTTTTTAAAATGAAAGAAAATTAAAGCCTCTGGCCATATTCAGAATTTATCTTACTCCTAAAGCAATATGAAAACTAACACTTAAATATACGGAAAATAGATAAGAGAGCTAAAAAGAGGTAAGAGATCCACATTTTCTTCTACATCTTGGTTGCAATTCTATAAATATATTTGTGAAGGAGATGACCAGGCTGAGCCCAAAGAGTCAAATGCATTATCAGTCTTGAGTCCCTTTGCACTCACAAGAGATCTAAGTCTAGCCTACCTTGAATTCCTTTGACTCTTATCTGCCACCAATTTGCTTTGACCATTCAATTCAGATTCTTGTAGAGAACTTTAGCATACAATAAACCTATATATAGAGCCATGGTGGCACAGTGGTTAGAATGCAGCATTACAGGCTAATTCTGCTGACTGCCAGCAGTTCAATCCTGATCAGCTCAAGGTTGACTCAGCCTTTCCTCCTTCCAAGGTGGGTAAAATGAGGACCCAGATTGTTGGGAACAATAGGCTGTTTCTGTAAATCGCTTAGAGAGGGCTGTAACAGCAGTAGCACTTAGACTTATATCTTAGACTTTATAGTGCTTTACAGCCCTCTCTAAGTGGTTTACAGAGTTAGCATATTACCCCCAACAATGTGGGTCCTCATTTTACCCACCTTGGAAGGATGGAAGGCTGAGTCAACCTTGAGCCTGGTGGGATTTGAACTGCCAAATTGTAGGCAGCTGGCTGCAGAAGTAGCTTGCAGTACTGCACTCTAACCACTGCGCCAAGCACTATGAAGCAGTATATTTATCTAAGTGCTATTGCTATATTCATTTGAACTGCCTAATTTCCTGTGCTTGACAATTTGTGTGAGTATAAGATTTACTAAATTCATTTGAATCAAGGTGTACAATTGTACTATTCTTAACTTACCTTATTTCTATAGTCTGGTCTTGAACAACTGCTAACAGTTTTCCATTGCTACAAAAAAAAAAAAAGAAGAAGTTTGAATGAAAATCACAGGTGATTACTCCTTCCAAGACACCTCAGGAATCATTTTATATAGTGGAGTCTTAAGTATAAGGCAAATGTGAGGTAGTCTCAATATTTTACAGCATCCCGAATCCTTTCTCTTTATTTTTGAGCAAATAAATTATCTCTGATATTATTAAAAATATATTCAAAGTTTAAATTGTAGACATGCCACTAAATGGTGGTGAACATGGTATTTCAGGAAATATCAGGAACATAAAGCTACCCTGAGAATATCTAGTAAATATATCAGGGTTGGTTCTGGAGTTAATTAGGAGTTTAACAATGGAAATCAGTAGGACTCAGTTAGCCATTGTTAACTCAAGTGTAAGTCTGGTTAAATCTGGATCTAATACTATCTTTGCATTCCATAATAAAAACTGAGAGCACATATAAGATGAGAAATCCTATGGCTGTCATAAAACATAAAATTTATTTCTACTGCTAAAATATATCCCTTTCAAACATTTCTCCCAAGTCAGAAACGGCAAAGAAACATAAGCAGCCAATAGTAGGATTTGTGGAGCAGAAACTGGAGGCTAAAACTTTGCCTATAAAAAACAAAAACAAAGATTCTTATCGATCTCTTTGCCACCATTCACAAGCTTAAATTCCCTATTGGTTTTATCAAATCTGGTGTCAGCCTTGGAAGCCATTTTTTACTTGGAAGCTTCGAGGCTGCCATATTCAGTGCCTGGGAACTTGGGAGGGGGGATTTCATAGTGAGGTAGAAGACTAGACACAACAATGTTCTTTCTCAGAGAGTCAAAGACATGTTATCCTTCAGGGAAGTGACTGGGGGAGGATGAGACTAGTTGGGACAAAGATTTGATTGGGCCATGTGATGGACTGATAAGCGCAGGGGATGGATCTTTGATTTCTCTTTTGGGAAGAGAAAACCCATAACTCTCAGATTCAAGTTTTCCCAGATATGCCAACATGACAACTCTAATAAAATGGAACTTTGAGGAATTGTTTATCTCAGAGATTATAGGTTTGGAGTTGGTTAGTTTAAACACTGAAATCTGGACTCAGGCAAAAATACTTCAAATTTTCCGTCTCATTTCAAAAGTGATATATTGAATGGGTCTCAATTTCTACAGTTATTTTACAACAAATTAATTAAATTAAAATTGCCTTGATGCAGATTACATATGAAAGCATTTAGTCTGAATGCAAGAAGTCCAAAGTCAATTAGCATAAAGTCCCACTTTCAAAGGAAAAGAAACCTTGCCACCAACCTTGCAAGTTCTAGATGCCAATTCATCTGTTTACTGACCAGGCGGACAAATTCAATAGGGAGAGATAATGTTGCACCACTGGAAGCAGAAATATGTTTAAGTCAGAGCAATGAAATTTATACTTATGAATTTTAATTACATGACAATTGTTAGAAAACAGCAGATGAACTGTAAGATGTAGGAATGTTTACAAATTCCTCCCAATGAGTTCTCCTGCACTTGTTTCACATAGCTCTATTAAACAGTATCTGAAATATTAAAAGGAGCCGAACTATCATTATTGCTATTTGTTTTCCTATTTTTATCCATATGTTTGGTTGACATTTAATATTACCCTTGTTTAAGCCATTGGTATAAAGCAAAGATTTATATTCTTGCAAGCAGGATATAAATCACTATACTATTACTAAGATCAAAAGCAAAGTATAAAAAAACTGATGAGAAACAAGCTGTCAAGAAGTATTTGCTCTCAAGAGCTGTGTGTGCATGTGTGTATACAGTATGTACATACATACATGCACAGTGCACGCATACACACAATTTACATTCAGTATCCTGAAAAAATAAAAGTGCCTTTTAGAAGAGAAATCTTATTGAATAGAAAACTACCATTTCTGAACCAAAGATCATTACACATTCCAAATGCTATTATAAGAGATAGAATAATATTTTTAAAATGCCACACATTGTTTCAGAGTTGCTTAAGACAGAACTTGAATCAGTTGTGTTTAACAGTGGCTTACCTGCTCCAAAAGTGGTGCAGAAATAAGGCAGGGCCTAAAAGAGAAGAACATAATTCTCTTTGAAAGAAAACAAGACCAATAGAAGATGCTATTTTCTGTAACTGTTTTGTCAACAGGGCCTCCAATTTATTCTCCTCCCCCCAAAATTTCTCCAAACCGTAACTCTGTATTTGGGGCTAGGCATGGAAACAATAACATATTTTTTTCATTGTTCTCATATCCTTAACATTCTTACTCACTCTACTCATACTTTGGTACCTGAAGTAGGAGCAAAAGGCTGCTAATGGTAATACATTCGTTTATTTTGTGACAATGATTTCTACCCTTAACAATGTATTGCATACTTACTTAACATAATAAAGAAACTAATCAGGTATACTTGTACCTACACTGAAATGCATCCAAATATAGAAAAAAGATCCTGAGAGGCCTATGCTACACTTTCATAATGAAGAAATTAATGCCAATAGGCCACAATGGACTTATGTCACTTCCCATTTAATCATTAAACAAATCACCTGCAGTCATTAAGTGAGGTTCACATGATCAAAACTTTCTATTTTACTGCAGGATTCTTCATTGACTCTGCTTGTCAGAAGCTGGTTGCAAAGCACAGAAACTGTGATCAGGTGACCAAGAGAATGGTGCAACAAGCATAAACGCCTATTGGTTGTGAAATGCCCAAATGTTGATAATGTGAAAACAGAGATATTGCAATGAGTGTAAATGCTAGAGCTGATCATAAAGTTACTTTTTCAGCATCACTGATCATTAAGCAAGGCAGTCATTAAGGCAAAGTCTATCTCTAAATGCTATGCAATTCCTATTACACTAAGCTCTGGATGCAGTATAAGAATATCAAATATGTTTATAACTTTAGTGAATAATTTGTAACCGTTTTAAAATCTTTTTATGCTGTTCAGAGCTTCAGCTATGAAATGCGCAGCCATATCCATTATTTAAATTAATTAGTTCACATTATATTAATTTTAGCCACATAAAATCTACTTGAATAATGAAGCTATATATATTTACCCATAATCACTCTTTTGATGATAAATGGTGCATAATGCTTCTGGTTGCCTCTTGGCTGCAAGACCAAAAAGATAGTTTTCAGTAAGTCCTTTATTTGCAAGGCCATTAAGCTGTTGCAGCTTGTAAAATAATTGTTGGGATAAGCAACTCTTTAAAATGCTACTCCAAATTGCTAATCTCTAAGGCAGGGGTCTTCAAACTTGACAGCTTTAAGACTTGTGGACTTCCAGAATTCCTCCTCCAGTCATGTTAGCCCGAAATTCTGGGAGTTGAAGTCCACAAGTCTTAAACTTGCCAAGTTTGAAGACCCTTGCTCTAAGGTCTTTTAGAGAATTGTGAAACAAAGATGTTCAAGGAACTACTTCAACTCCAGAGCCAGGTAAGAAGACACAAAACAAGTCCATGCTGCATGTTAATCCATGCATGCAATAGGTCCCCTTTTTATCTGTTAAGGATCTTTCTTGGGAATATTCTTCTATAAGAAACATAATATTACAGTCACTGTGGAAATTACAAAAACAATCCTATGGCATAAATTAGCTATGTAGTCTTCAGTGTAATAAAAAGAAAATAAAAAGAGTATTGATAATTTCAGTTAGCAAGAATCATTGAGCAGATGCAATAAATGATTAATAAATATCAATTAAGAGGCTGATTAAGCTTCAAAACACTTGCTTCACATTCTTCTTGTAAAAAGTTATGGTGATCCAGGACAGAAAGGTTCTACTAATGCCATTAATTAGAAAATCATCAGTTAACATCACAACCTTTGATAGAGATAGAATGTTTGAATATAAAAAGCTATGACCAATCTCTAGCGAATAACCAGTAACAATGATTAACAACAGTCTACTCCACTTACTGTATATGCAAACCTTATAAAGTTAATCATAAATAATAACTTTACTGCTCCAAATAAAACTTCGTTAGTGGCCACATAGAATTGTTTTTATTTATATTTCTATATAAATAAATATACTGTTTTCCTAGATGTTTTTTCAACTTCTACTCTACAGCCCTACTAGTCTCCCATCGAAACAACTATCAAGCTTTTCCAAAATTAGATAGTCACCCTCACATTGCCATCTGTTTAAAGATGGGTTATTATTTTGTGTGTCTGGTTGTTCCAATCAACACCAATCAATCAACCACCCAGAACTGCCCGTAGTTGGGAGATATATAATATAAAATAAGTATTTTATTTTTCCTCTGTTCCCCAGAATATGAAGTCACAACTGTCATTAAGTTCTTCCCAAGAACCTAGAATGTTGTAATGCATTGGCATAGTAAAGAGCGGATCCAAACATTGTAGCCTTTTGCAATTAATTGACTAATGGAAATTTTGTCAATGTGCAAGGTTTTTTAACGTGTTTCAAGGTGTGGGGTTTTTTTGTACGACACCAACAGAATATAACTAACCGACTGACGCGTCTGCCATACTACATTGGTTCTTTATCCTGAAGTCCGAAAGACTTTTGATTGACATGATCTTTAAGGGCAGAAGTGGCTTATCAGATCAGGCGATCCAAACGTTTTTGCAACGCGAGCGTTCTTGCTAAGGGCCACAGAGTCAAGATTCGGCATCCACAAGGGGCAGCTCTTTAAAAGAGTCAATGACACGCGATCATTTCTCACGACCCGACCTCTCCCCACCTACGTGGCGGGTGCTCTAGTTGCTCTCGCCGCCCAGCAGGCGAGTAATGCCTGTGTGACAACAGCGAAAAAGACTCACCTGCACCTCAAACTCCGGTGGCCATTCGGTGTTGATCAGCAAGTCGTAGAGGATGTTCTCCTCTCCATCCTCCTCTTCCACCGCCTCCTCTCTCATCTTACTGACGCTGCTTTCCCTCTTCTTTCCCCGGGCAGCAGCCATGACTATACCCAACCGGCTCCGCTACGGCGGCCTGGAGCGGACAAATCAGACTAGCGCAGACGCGTATCTCTTAACGCTTTACATTCCCTGTCCAGAACTGTTCTGGGCTGCGCTCGCGATCCTGGGATTCTTTATCCATGAGCACAATTATCGCGCAATCCAGGGTCAAACGTGGATCAGAAAATCATCAAGAACTCACATAAATCTTCAACGGCTCTTAAGAACAGATATTCCACCTGTCATTTTGTGCCTCTGGAATCAGATTATGTAGTGCTGTAGTAGGAAAGGGAGTCCTTGATTTACAACAGTTCGTTTAGCGACTGTTCAAAGTTACAGTGGCACTGAAGACAGTGACCTATGACTTTTTCACAATTACGACCTTTGACCATGATCAAGATCCAGATGTTTGGCAACTGGTTCCTGCTTATGACTGTTGCTGTGTCCTTTCTGACAAGTAAAGTCAATGGGGAAGCCAGAAGCCAGGTTCACTTAACAACTTGGTTGCTAAGTTATCAACTGCAATGATTCGTTTAACAATTTCGACAAGGTCATAAAATGGATCAAAATTCACTGGACATATGTCTCAGATAACAACAGAAATATTTAGCCTCAATTGTGATTATAAATTGACTACTTGTATTGTAGAGATACTAGATTTGACTGCACTAATCTGGTAGCCACTAGGAGATAGAAAATTGAAGGTTCACCAGCTCTTTGATGCCCTCTAGTGGGAGTCTGGATTTCTGCAGTAGAGAGGTAACAAAGAAGTCAGTTTTTTAGAATGACTGGAGGGAACAATGTTTTCTTGGATAAACTAATGCCTTTTTCCCAAAAAAACATGCTTTGAATGAAGCTGAATAATTGCACACACACAAAAATCAGACATGCCTTTGTTCTTTGTTTATTTGGGTTTTTTACAGAAAGCTTTTCCCACATGTTTAATGATTATCCACTTATAGAAGCTATGAAAGATATTTTTGGTAACCTTTTATAAATATGTGGAAATCATTATTCAGTAATAAATATAGTATCCCAAGAAATATATTGCAAAGAAAAATCTTCATCTTCAACACCCACGATCCTAGCCCTGGTTCAGTGCTACCCAACTGAAAGAATTGCAAAGAAGCTATTCCAAACACAAAGAAGCAGAACTGTGGAAAAGTACTGCAGTAGTTGAATACTTGCATTACTATATACTTCACAATTACAGGGATCACTAACTCTGATATGTCATTGATCAGATACAGTTCTAAGTAGTAGACTTGGAACAATTACATGGTGTCAAAGTAAAACATTTTGGGAAAGTCTACATTTCTCAGTAGTTTTGAAACATGGAACACGGAACATTTCTCAATAGTTTTGATATTCGGAACAATTTTAAAGGCTTAGCACAGACATCTACTGTGGTGATAGCAGTGGGCATTACTACTGAATAGATATAGAGCTTAAGTCATAATCTGTGTTAAAGAAACAAAAGGTTATTTGATGCAAAAATTATATTGCAAATCAAGTTAATTTTGTAACTGAAAAAAAGCATTGTATGTACTTCAAACATTTACAAATGATTTATAACTACCTGGAAAGAAAATGCATTATAAAAATATTCCTCTTTTTTTAAAAAAGGATTTTAATTTTATGTATAATTTTCAAGAAGTTTCCATTGTTTTTGTAGAGTCTAATTTCTGAATATTACATAATTAATCATTCTGTATTTATGCAACATACATTAAAATGTGCCTTGTTTTTTTGTGGCTTTCTGCTGCACAGAATGTTAATCTGTAATTTAGCAATTAAACTTTAGGTGTTGTATATGATAATTGTGATTGCACTTTTAACAGTGAAACTCTATAAATGTTCCCTCCAGCGTGAAATAAATTCCACTGAATTAAACAAGTCCTACTGAATCCACACTCAAGGCAAGCATACGAAGTATAATAAGCAATTCTAAATCCATGTTAAATATTTTGTTCACTTTAGAATATACTAGGATACAAAAGGCAGTATTTTCTACAAATCAAAGAATGCAGTAATATGTGATACTATAGCAGAGATTTTGTGATATTTTATGCTATTTTATATTGCTCATGTTATGAGTTCATTAGTAAACCAGTTCATAAGTATAAAACGTAAGACTGGTTTTTTTTCTTTTTCTTTCTAAAAATTTGTATTTTTAATTCGCAATTTTAATATTTGAAAAACGAATTAAAAAGGGATAGCCTTGCTTCAGCTGACAGAGGTATACACACAGAATCAGTGTGTAATATTCTTAATATTACAAGATGGGTCATTAAATGTGTCGGTTCAGTCTTCCAGACCTGTGTGCGTGACAACTGCCAAATAATTCCGTCTCTGTATTATAGGAATTCCAAACCAAAACTGGAGAGCATTCGGGTTGGAAAAGCTACATTAATTCTTCCCATCTATCTACAAAACTAGAGCTAGAGAAATTCGAATTAGCAACTGATTGCAACAAAGTTTAGCGTTGTCCGGATTGCTGCAGCGCTGATCTGACGACCACTAAACGCTGGGGTTTAATAATGAATTCTGCAAACGCATCTGACGATCGACCGAGCCTACTGCAATCGCCGGAACCTTAAAAGTGAACGGCTGCTGTACCGACCGGCGAATTAAGGAAGAGGACTTTCAAATGCGCAGGCGCTGTAAGGAAGAGGAGGAGGCGCAGGAGGCTTGACGGATTGTCCGCCTGGTTGTCTGGGAGAGTGGAAGCATGGCGGCGTTTTCAGGTACGTGGCTCCTGCCAAGCCGCCTAAGATGGAGGCGGTGGAAAGCGCAACGGCGTTAAACTATGATTCTGGGTATTGTAAGTGTGCGCTTTTGGCGAAGAGGGTTTGTGTCGGGATTTTACGTAAAGCCGAGTTTCGGCCAATATAATTAGACTTATATACTGCTTCGCAGTGCTTTCCAGTCCTCTCGAAGCGATTTAACAGAGTCAGCCTATTGCCCCCCAACAATCTGGTTCTTCATTTTACCCACCTTGGAAGGATGGCGTTAACCTTGAGCCTGGTGAGATGCTCCTGCTGTGCCAGTACAGGTAGTCCTTAATTTACAACAGTTCATTTAGTGACCATTCCAAAGTACAACGGCATTGAAAAAAGCAACTTATGACCATTTTTCACATTTACAACCATTGCAGCATCCCCTTGGTCACATAATCAACATTCTAATGTTTGGCAACTGGTTCCTATTGATGACGGTTGCTGTGTCCTGGGGTCACGGGATCCCCTTTTGTGACCTTCCGACAAGCAAAGGGGAATCAATAGGGAATCCAGATGCACTTAACAACCGTGTCACTAATTTAACAAAGGCAATGACTCACTTAACTGTGGCAAGAAAAGCCATAAAATGGGATAAAACTCCACACATATTTCACTTAGCAACATAAAAAATGGGCTCAATTGTGATCGTAACTTGAGAACTAAATCTTTAGGAAGAGGCTCTCAAAGGGAGAGCCAGTTGCTTTTTAAAGGCTGATGATCAGCTAAAGCTCAGCTGATCAGCCATAAAACTCCTTGAGTCAGTCTATTAGAGAATTCACTTTCCAAATTCTTTGGATGTTTGTAGACTGCAAGACTCACTTAATATAATGTAATTGACACCGGAGAATCTAGGAATGTTCTGGAACTATGCCTATGTTATGTTTTGTAGTACCATGTTGGGGTTATAATGGCAAGCACCCGTCCTCACCCAGAAAGAGTGTTTCTGAGCATTGGGAAAGGGCTTTCTCTTTGTTAAAATTAGGATATATATTCAAATCAATCTTACATTTAGACCCTTTTATGTTTGGTATAGAGATGGACTTTGTCTTTTCAAAGTGTATTCTGTTCTATCTGTGAAAGTGGAAATATAATTTCATAATTTTTGTATGCAGTAGAATAAGAGAACCTGATTTTCTGAATGAGAACAAGCTAACTTAGTTCAGGCAAGACAGCAGTGTTGATTTGTATGCTATTTTGATTCTGGGATAAATGAATCGTCACTGAATGGATTTGCATTTTTGAGGAAGGTTTGTAGTGCATATAGTCAGATTCTTTGGAATGCATCTGCTGCTGCATCTAATGCATCTGGTACAAGAGGAAAATCTTGCAAGGTTCAAAAATAAATGCCTTGTTTACATGAACATAGTAACACTGTTTTTAATAATGTGCTCAAATATCAATCTATGGCTAGATTAGAAATTTACTTTATTTTACTCTAATCCAGGGGTCTCAAAGACAATTTACCTGGGGGCCGCTGGAGGCAAAGTCTGGGTAAGGCTGAGTCACACATAGAAGTGTTTAGCCAGCTAGCGACACATGGAGAACGCACTAATATACTTTCATATCACGGTGGGGGCCACAGGATATCGTCCTGTGGGCCGCAATTGGCCCGCAGGCCGTGAGAATGAGACCTCTGCTCTAATCTCATTCTCATCTTGAATTATGCTAATTCTAAGACTAGTTTTATATTTGCCAGAACAAAAAGGTTAAGTATCAAATTTATAAAGGTGGTTTGTCTTTTCTCTCACAGCCTTGCCAGCTTAAATATGTCATTGAAAATTGATTGCTTTATGCTCCACCATCAGAGATGAGGTTGGTCGATATGTAGGAGAGGGCTTTCTTCACTACAACACCAAGATTTTGGAAGATTTTATTCAGGAGATTTTGCCCAAAGGAAACTGATAATTATTTACTTAATAAAGGAGCACCAAATCAGATCCCAAATTTTGTTTTCATTTTACTTAAAGAATTAAACCTTTGGTTTTAATTCATTATGTCTTTGGGATGAAAGTGTTTCTACAACCTAAAAACTATATATTGATTGTACTGGAATTAAATATCATAGCCTGAGCTATTGCTTTGTAGAATCCCAAAACTAAAAAAGAAAAAACATCTCACCATATGTATAAATAACCTGGCTATTTACTATTTAAAAGCATTTAGGTGATTCTTTGAGAAGGTTGATTGTCAGTGGGCTGGGAAATATAAAAAAGTATTAATTGATTGATTATATGAAGCTTCAGAAGCTATGAACCTTGAGGCCATTGGTTCATGTAGATTTTAGTGCTTCATATAGCATTCTAGCATACATTTTACTGCAACATTAAAATTTGTAACATCTTTTTTGCAAACTTGTTTTTCTTCCTCCAAATGTAGTAACACAGTTTGTTAATCCCATTGCTTCTTTGGTTGCAGAAATGGGTGTTATGCCAGAAATCGCTCAAGCTGTAGAAGAAATGGACTGGCTGTAAGTATGATTGTTTCCTTTTATCCCCAGTTTTCCTAATGGGATGGAAAGAATGTTCACTGATACTGAGGATTCTAGAAATCTTGCTTCAGCTCAGTGAAAGGTACTTAATGCAATGATTTAACCATTTATTAAGGAGAAAAACTTGGCTGTTCTCAAAACCCAGGAATCAAAAAAAAAAAAAAACTAAGCTTATAAACAATTTAGACTTTACAGTATAGTAAATTTTATCCAAAGAGATCACTGGCTTCTGTTGTTTCATTCAGATAAACTTGTACAGTGTCTTGTACATGACGTTTTTTCCTCTTTTTGCAGGGCAGAGAGATTGCTTAAATAAGCTGTGTCTTCCTGCTTTTCTCTGAAGCAGGGCAGTTCTGTAAAAAGTGTTAATTGCATATTAACAAGCTCAACTCTGGGACTAATAATTGATTAGAGATTAGAACCCTTAGCCTGCTTTCCCTTGCTGCCTGAAAACCAAACTTTACTCAGTTTCAAACTAAAGGCTTTAGTTGTCAGGCACACGATTAGGGCGAGATGGGTGGCAAACTAATTTAATAAATAAAAAGTAAAATAAATAAACATGCATTGACTAGAAAATGAATTTATTGTTACTGCTGTATTTGCAAATAGTTGTTTTAAATGCAATGGGGTGTATACAAACAAAATAATCTGAAAATATATCCTGAAGACATTTTGGTTTTGGTTTTTCAACAAAATGTGAGAGACTCATTATGGTTTTACATTAGTCTGCCTACAGATATCCAAGCGGAGTCCATTCCATTGATTTTAGGAGGAGGCGATGTACTCATGGTATATATTACACTAATCTGTCTTATGGAATAATGTTGTATGATCTAGTAATTTATTCATTCTGCTTTGTGTCAGACTGTATTTCCACTGTTAGTTCAAATTTTATATAGCCTTTTAGTATACTGTGGTAATGTTGCTTACATATGTATTGGAAAATCACAATTTAGAGATGAACAGGATGAATTGAATATGCAGGTTCAAATGAAATTGTGTAAGTTAACATTCTTTTTAAAATTTCAGTAATTCTACATCTTTGTTGCCTCGTTCATCTAAGACTAGCTAGACTCTACAATATTTGTTTCCTAAATGACTTTTTAAAAGAGAATACATAGCTAATTTAGTTTTCAATTTTTTTGCTTTGAAATTATTCCAAATGATAGTATAAAATAGTTATCAAAAGCTAAGATATCAGTGTTCTGGGATTTTACAATTTTTATACTATTAGCACAAAACTATTTAATCTTGCATTACCACAAATAATTCATATCATCATGTTTTATTATATTTTCTACACAGGCTGCAGAAACTGGGAGTGGAAAAACTGGCGTAAGTAGAATTAGTATTTTGCAAAGTAATATGCAATGATATACTCATAATATATACAGTTCTGTGGAAATATAAAGTATTAATAAGTGATAGCATGTTTATCCAACAGCGTATACTGTAAATTAGTTTAGCCTAAAGGTAAAATATACCCATTTTATGATCTGGGTGACTCTAAGAGACTTAATCACAGATATTTTGTCAGTAAATATTCTCTCCATAAGTATGGCTTAATAAGTTATATAAATGTATCAACATTACTGAGTTAATTTTAAAAAGAAACTCTGGTCTTTTTTCTCTTTAGCCAAATTTACTTTGTAACTCAGGCTTTGAATAACATTATTAGTGAAATAGATAACGTTGTATTTCAGGCATTCAGCATCCCAGTTATTCAAATTGTTTTTGAAACACTAAAAGACCAACAGGAAGGAAAAAAGGGTAAAACTACGATTAAAACTGGTGGAGGAGGTAAGCTTTTTCTCCAGGGTTTGCTAAAATATATAAATTCTGTCTTTCTGAAACCTAATGTGAATTGAAATTTCTATATATAGCTTATTTATAATTACAGATCTCTGTCCATCAATAACATGCATAAGAATAATTCAACTATTATCTAATAAAAAGCAGCTGTTATATACTCAGTTTGTGTCATACTTGACTTACAGTATTGTGGAATAATTTTGTGATGTCAATAAACTGAATAACTGACTTAAAGATTTAGGATTTTATTTTTACCTGTCTGATAGCTTTTAGAAATGTTAGTTACTTCATAGTTATTCTGTACATATTTAGTCAATTTATATGGTCGCCCATTTCACCATGGTGGGTGAGTCTGTACAATGTGCAATAGTTAAAGACACAACCAGCAAAGAAAATAACTGGCAACCTAGGTGAAAGAATACAAAACAATGTATTCATTGAATATAATTACAGTGAATATAACTGTCTCATGAGTTCTGACAGTCCAATCTCCAGGCCCAGAAATGCAGCTACTTTTTTGAGGCTTTGCAAAAGGGCAAGAAGATCATGATCAGTCTGATCTCTTGGGAAAAAGATGTGCCAAAAGATAGATGCACTGACAGTAAAGACTGTCCTGCATTCCTCCATTTAACATTCCATAATGGATATGACTGGTAACATGCCTCTCCTGTCAGGATGTAATGCAGCAGAAACAAAGGGGGAAAGGTTTATAACAAAAAGTGTTGGATCATGTACAACATTAGATGGTGGGACTACAAGCGGAAGGATGATGGTTGTCAACATTAAAGCTTTTTTTTTTTACAGTTTTACCTTTTCTTAAAATTCAGCATAGACAGGGTTTTTATAGTTTTCCAATTTTCTGCCATAGTGTATTATTTTTTTATACAATCTCATAGTACACTGGAATATAAAATGTCCTAAAAACTAGAGTATAGAAATAGCTTTTAGAAACATTGGTTACTGCTAAAAATGTCACTTTTTGCAGCTTTCTTTAAAAAAAAAAAAGCATTTAAAATACAAATATATTTCAGTGTATTTCATCTGATTTCTGATATAAAATGTATTATATTATTGTACCTCAGTATATAAGTATATATAATGGTACAAAATAGTTACAAAAAGTTACAAAACATATTAAAAATAAAATTATTAAAGTTATGCAAATGTAAAAACCTAACACAGTCACAAATTTTGGGAATATTTCTTCAAAAAATTATGTCTAAATTAGACTTAGGTTTCTTTATACAGTATATCTATATCTGTATATCAAACTTTTTAGTTGTCTAGAGCAGTGGTTCTCAACCTGTGGTCCGTGGATCCCTGGGGGACTGCAATGCTGTCACGGGTTCCGCGAAGGCTTGAAGAAATTTTATGATTTAAATCTTGGGTTAAGTCTTGGAGGTCCTTGGCCATAGTCTGTGGCCACAAAAGATATTTTAAGAGGGTCCATGGTGAAAATAAAGTTTAGAACCACTGATCTAGAGTATCATTTTCTACTTTTGAATTGTGGGCCTTGCCACTCTACAGATGAAAAGTATGTCTTTTTTCTGCTTTTTTTCTCATGAGTGCTGAACAAATGGCAAATGAATCCCTATGACAGAGGAAATGCATTTGGTAAGCCTTCTATAAATCTTTGTATAGATCTTACAGTAACTTGGTAACTATATATGTATGGGAAATCCTGGGCTTGGATGGAAGATCGTACAGGAAACTGAGTCTCATAGATGAAGAAAACAGTATAAATATAGCCAGCAGGTTTTTTTTCTTGTTAATATCACTGGATAAAATTGAGTATTATTTTAATGGGAATTGAAATTGGAGAAGCTATAATAGTTTTAAACAACTTTGCCCAGCCTGATTTGCAAAACCATTGGAGCTACATATCACCTCATCTCTGGCCATAATGTCTGAGACTATTGAGATTTTTTTTTTATCCAGAACCATGAAAAATACTGGCTTAATTCACAATTTCCACTGTGTTTTTAGTGTTGCTCAAAAATCATGGGAAAGTGATAACTCTTTATAAGAGCTGTTATTCCATAGATATATCCTATTTGCCTATTGTAAATTATTAAAAAATAATATTTTACAAAACAGTGTGCCCTACATATTGTGTTGCTTGAATATGAGGCCATTGCAAAAATAACTGCAAGAGTTCTTTGTATTTTTAACTCCTTTTGCTTTTTTAGCTATTGGAGCTGATGGTCTGTGCTGCCAAAGCAGGGAAATAAAAGAATGGCATGGATGTCGATCAACTAAAGGTGTGACTAAAGGTACTAAACAACAGGGGTTATGCTTATGTGTGAAAAATTAGAAATACTTGAGTCAAAATATTCAGAGTTTTTTCTACTTTTGAGACAATGATTAAAGTTTTAGACAAAATAGCAATTCATTCCATGACCAATATGGTCTCTTAGATCAGTATAACTCTGAGAATGACCTCACCATTTTGGAGTCTACCGATACTACCATAGTTTGTATTCAGGTTAAATGTATCAGTTGATTTGATCATAGTATACTGAAGACAAAGTCAATCGTGTGTGTTCTTAATCATTTTAGGAAAATATTATTATGAAGTATCCTGTCGTGACCAGGGTTTGTGCAGAGTTGGATGGTCCTCTTCGCAAGCTTCATTAGATTTGGGTGAGTAGTTTCATTGCAATCAGGATTGACCCTTAATGATGACTGTGGATTGTTAAGCCACACATTTTAAAGAAAGTTCATAATACCGTATTTTCCAGACTATAGAGCGCATCAGAATATAAGCTGTACCCACTAAATTTTAAAAGAAAAAAAATATTTTTACATATATTAGCCGCATCAGACTATAAGCCATAGATATATACATTGTGAAATTAGATATCTACACAGAAAGAGAAGAATGCTCTTCGTGTATGGCCAGACGTCTCCAACATCTCACCATTGATTCATTAATGCCAAGCTTACGTGCAGCAGCTCTATTTCCTTCCTGGATAGACAGATCGATTGCTTTCAACTTAAAAGCTGCATCATATGCTTTTCTTCATGTACTTTCCATGATGAGGGTGTAAAAAATATTTTGCGTTCATGCGGTGTCATGCTGCTTGCATCAAGTGCACCAAAAACTACCGGTAGCGTCTTCTTTGCACTGACCTCTTGCGTCTGTCACTTTTTGCGCCCCCTGATGGCAGTTAGCGAAGAAAAATCTATAGATAAGCCGCATTGTTGTACAAGCCGCAGGGTTCAAAGCGTGGGGACAAAGTAGTGGCTTATAGTCTGGTAAATACGGTACTAAAGATTGTTAGAGTGTTCTAGCTTGAAAAACTAGGAATGGGGGGGGTGTATACTGTTTTCAGCAAATCTTATATGCAACTGTTTTTAGTAGTTTTCTTTGTTTATAATAGCAATAGCACTTAGACTTATATACTGCTTTACAGCCCTCTAAGCGGTTTACAAAGTCAGCATCTTGCCCCCAACAATCTGGGTCCTCATTTTACCCACCTCAGAAGGAAGGAAGGCTGAGTCAAACTTGAGCCTGGTGAGATTTGAACTGCCAAATTGCATGGAGCCGGCAGTGAGCAGAAATAGCCTGCAATGTAACCACTGCGCCACCGACGCTTCATCAACCACTGAGATAAAAATTTCGCTGAAGTTGAATCACTCTACTAAGCATTTTTTTTGTGCCAGCACTTCATGGCAAGACTTTGGCCTTAACAACGACTAATTATATTAGAACAATGGTTTATGTTCTGTCTTCATGCCTCTCCAAATGGTTAATAGTCTATGATTGGACTGATCATGATGTCACCAAAATATATATATATTCTTTTCCATGTGTCAATATCCATCCATGTGAAGGAGTAACAGAATGTCAGTGGAGAAGGAGGACAATTTTTGTACAGAGGCAATATATTTACAAATCCCATGTTTGTTTTCAGCGCAGAATTAATGAGCATTCTACTGAATGAAAATATATGGCATTCTTTTCTCAAAAGTTTAAGAAACTAAAATACATGTTTTGTTCCTATACGCAGTGGAAGATCTTAATCTTTTTACAGAATGGAGGTCCAAGCGAGAGTATATAATGGAGAAAATTTGCATTTTTATTGAATAGCCCAGCATAAATTATCACATTCTTCCTGAATCCTCCAGTTACTTTTTTGGGCGTGTACAAAGGCAGAGAGTGAAGGGGAAAAAGTACCAAAATATCTACCCTCTTCTTTCATATCTTAATGAAAAAGTGTATGGTTTTTAATTGTAAATTCTTAACTATTCTTTAGGTACTGATAAATTTGGCTTTGGCTATGGTGGAACCGGAAAGAAATCTCACAATAAACAGTTTGATAGTTATGGGGAGGTATGTTTATTTTCCCATTTTTAAGCAAAATATAGGGAATGGAGACTGATTCTGAGGAAGTAAGTTCAGTTTATAATTCAGCTGCAGAGGTCTCTTGAAGGGGTGTTGAAATAGGATATGTTTAAATGATTATTTTTTTAAAAAAATCACCAAATTAAATATTACTTTGGCATCAGGAAAAGTTTTGGTTTAATACTGTGTTCCCCAGAAGTTTATGCTTGCATTTTTTGTCAGAATCACATTTTTAAAATTTATGGTAAACTGAGCTTCAGCATTTTGTTAGGAGAGAGTCATTATATTATGGCCAAAAAAAATATTTGAAGTGAGCATAAACTTAGGATTCTTTGAGGTTTATAAAAAAAAGTAATGTCAGGGTTGTATTTAGAGGATGTTACTTGTTATAATAGCCGATGAGAACATCCTAAGAGACAGAAGAAAGGAGAATTGTAACCAGGCCAGGTGTTAGATAAGAGAGATCTCAGTCCACAGAATGGATGGGAACAGAGAAATCTTCTCAGAAAAGACCCTCCCTGATTCTCTGGATGGTGGACAAGGAAGGAGAGAAGTCCTTTCAACAGATTCTGTTATGGTAACCTTACAATAAAAGTAGTGTTAGCATTCAGATTTTTTTCTTTCTTATCTGGACTACCTCAAAGGGCAGACATCTATCATCTTGTATGTTTCTTCCATCTAGCATCTAGTTCTGAGCAGATAGAAGTGATTTTCTCTGTAAAATTGTTCCTTGACCTCCTGTCAGGTCATTTTTGATTTTCATCTTTTGCCTTCACATGACAAGTTTCAAGGATATAACAACTTCCTTTTGTTTTTGCAGGAATTCACCATGCATGACACAATAGGTTGTTATATAGATGCTGATAAAAGTCAGATCTCATTTTCAAAAAATGGTAAGTGATCTAGGTTTTTTCCCACTAAGCAATTAATTAATTATATTGTTGAGATAAATATTTCCACAGAGTCGTTTTCTTCTAGGAAAAGATCTTGGACTTGCATTTGAAATTCCACAGCACCTAAAAAGCCAGGCACTCTTTCCAGCTTGTGTCCTAAAGGTAATCTTTTTCTCCTTCACAAGGGTTAAGAGCTATGCTGATCAGATTTAAAAACACATCATGATCCCTTTTTATGATTATTAAAACTGCTGTGTCTTATAGGGATAGTGGAGGATAAGCAGGTGTTATAATTTTTACTTCTGTGCCTAGTTACAGCGTAACCAAGAAAATAGTTAGTCATCTTTATTGTAAGGAAACACTAATAGAGTTGTTTGAAGAGTAGATCTTAAAAATAATTAGAGAGACATAAGTAATAGCATTAAAAATGGTTAATCGGCTTTATCCCTAAAGGAATACTAATAAAGTAGTTTGGAGGGTAAATCTCAAAAATTATTTAAGACATTAGTAATAACATTTTTTTAGAGGTTGTGTTCTTTTCAAATGGCAAGATGTCATTCTGTTTTTACAATTCACTTAAAAAATCAGTCTTGCAAATGCCCTCTGGTTGCAGATTATGCTAATTAAGATAAAAACAGAGGATTTAATGTTGGAGCAAATCAGATATCAAGTTGTATGGGAAATAGTTTGGAAAAATATCTGAAAATGGTTTTTGGAGGCAGATTTTACCGCACCGGCAGCAATCGATGAAAATGTTTTGAGTATTTAGTCTTCTCCATTTTGGAAATCTTCACATATTTTTTTTCTCAGAATGCTGAATTAAAATTCAACTTTGGTGAAGAGGACTTTAAGTTTCTACCCAAAGATGGTTTCGCTGCTATTGATAAAGCTCCTGAGGGTAATGTTGTGAAGTCCCAGCACACAGGTATGTTAGAGGCCCACCAAATTTAAGAATTAGCTATTTCTGTAAGCCACCTTGGAGTTACTGTGAGTGAGTTGGACAGCCATATAAATGCTCTTAATAAATAAATCAGTGTGAAAGGCATTTTATATAACGGAGTTAAGAACACGAAAGGTTCTTAGATAAAATAAGGCATAGTTATAACAGACCCATTGAAATTAAATGAACTCAGAGGGCCAATGAGTAATTTAATTTAATCTCATTTATTTCTGTGAAACTATTTTTTTCATGCTACTTTATGTGAATCCAGAGTACTATCTTTTAGACCTTCCAGTGTTATAAGTAAATATATTTAAAATTATTTTTGGCTATCATCTCAAAACCAACATTTCTGTCCTGTCCCATTTCAGGAAGTGCACAAGTAGCACAGTCCAAGAATTTACCAAACGCTCCCAAAGCTTTGATTGTGGAGCCATCCAGAGAGTTAGCAGAGCAAACACTGAACAATGTGAAACAATTCAAAAAATATGTTGAAAATCCTAAATTAAGGTAAAGTCAAATGAGGGAATTGAGAGGTGAGAATGAATGGAGAGTTATATTCTTCCATATAAATTCATTACATTTTTCTTTTTGTTCTGGAGAAAATGACTTCATAGCATAATATATGGTCTGCTGCTCTATTTCTCCTAGAGAACTCCTGATTATTGGTGGTGTTGCTGCCAGAGAGCAGCTCTCTGTTTTGGAGCAAGGGGTAAGTGAGACTTTGTTCATCTTGTGTAATTTTTTTTTTAAGTATACAGGTTTATTTAGTTATTCAAGTCATATTAAAAAGCTTTTTTCTTTTTAAATTATAAAGATGACTGTAACCAAGAAAAGGCAAATACAATCCCTCCCGCCACCCCAGTAATGCTGGAATGGGTGAAGCCTACAATATGAATTGATAACAATTTAAATACTGAAGTAGAATTCTTGTTCCCCTTCAATAATTTACATGTGTATGGATTCAAATCGAGATCAAAAAGAAAAAGGATTATAAAGCAGTGTGTACAGTTAATGCTCTTTGAATATTGCTTTTCCTTACCCTGTTTTAAGCATCTCTTTAAAAGTTTTTAAAGAGAGATTTTTTAAAGAAAGGCATAAAAATGGTGTTGCTGCTTCCATTTTATTTTGTCAAATACATTTTTAATTTTACAGGTGGACATAGTTGTTGGAACTCCAGGAAGACTGGACGATCTTGTTTCGACTGGAAAATTGGCTTTATCTCAAGTTAGGTTCCTAGTTCTTGATGAAGCTGTGAGTATCAAGCACTTTTTAAAGCGATCTATTAAACCAAACACACATATTAGTGCTTTGGTGATAATTCCCTTGATTATAGCATGCGTGACAAAGGCATGCATTGCATGGCCAATTTGTTTTTATCTGAAGCTAAAAGAGACATGCAAGAGCCACTCAATTCTGGCTAAGTTTTGCAGTTGGAAATAATCGGCAAATGTCTTTTCAGAAAGGTGACTCAGAAGAGTGGTTGCATTGCAACTTGAAATATCACCCCATACACTTTCTTGTTTCTATGTTCCCCACAATAACAACCCTGTGAAGTGGGTTGGGATGAGACAGGGTGACTGGTCCATGTTCACCCAGCCAACTTTTGTGCCTAAGATGAGACTAAAACTCACAATCTCCTGGCCAGAAGCCTGGTGCCTTAACCACTAGACCAAACTGCTGTCTTATTGCTAGCTTTTTGTGTACTTCCCAAATTCATTCTTAATTTATTTATTAAACAAATTTATATGGCTGCTCAAGTCACATATAGGGGACTCCAGGAGTCTTAAAACATTAAAAAAAAAAAACCACAACAGAAAAATCCATTTTAAAAACCCCATCTGACACTCTTCCCCCATGACAGCAGCAACCCAATCAAATTAACCTCTTGATCGGCTCCATTTCCCTTTGTGGTCTCCAGGCCCACTGACGTGACACAAATGTGAAATAAACAAGACAAATTATAACTATTCAGTGTGGCTGCCATCTGTCCTCATTTTCATCTGTCTGATTTTTTTACAGCATGTCCTAATTTGTTAACAGGATTTGATGGAATCATCTGACTAATAGCCACACATCTTAACTTCAGAATCTAGGCAATCTAATGAGACTGTTAACATCTCTGTTCCCCACACAGGATGGCCTCCTTAGTCAAGGTTATTCAGATTTCATCAACCGCATTCATTCTCAGATTCCCCAGATAACTTCTGATGGGAAAAGGCTGCAGGTATAAAGTTTGGTTGCTATTTCTCCATCAACACTTTCCAAAATTTGTTAATACTATAATCTAGCAAATGTTGATCTGTTATCTGTCTCTATTTAGGGGAAAATAAATTTTAGACAGGGGAGCTTTAGCAAATCATAGGCAGACATGCTTTATTCTGTATCTGTTGGCTGGGATAGTTGCATCATAAAGTGGCGTGAAAAACGACACCAGGGAGAACTGGCCATGCTTACCAAATAAAGAGGCTGGCTGCTTTTTTGTTTTTGTATTATGTGTGTACATCTTAACATTACACAAGACTTCAAACTATAAGTGTGACAAATTGTACCCATTCAATAAGCATAGTTTTCCACTTAACCATTCCTTTATTGGCATTTTGGTAGAACAAAAGATACGGCTCAGGGCTCTAGGGCAATATAGTTACAATTAAGGAGACCAATCCTAATAAGAGGAGGAAGGAAAGGCTGATGGGAGAGATATTTCTGTTCTTTTCAGAACCCTGCCAGTTTCCCAAAACAAAAGGGCAGAGGGCAGTTCTACCATTTTTCTTCTCCTTCATGGATGTGAACAAAGGCCCTGGCCCTGGGAATTTTTGAAGGAAAATAAATGAGGTTGAATCTGGTAAATTCACAGTTCCCTCTGAGCCATGCCTTTGTGGGATTTTATGCTTTCAGCAGAAAAAAAAAATCCAAGAAGAAATTTAATTAGAGGTTCAAATCTCCCCCATCCCTCTTCCTGTTAGCAAAACAGTGCCATCTTCCCATCTTAATTTCTCATAAATAACTGTCCAGGAGGCTTAGGGGTTTTCAGCAAATTGTACCATATCTCAAATTTTAATACTGATGTGGCTATGCTTTCATTCATCATTGCCAGTTACAGAAAGCTCAATAACTGATATGAAATATGACAATGTGCATTCTGTACAGACATCCTCATTTTAAAACTTCAGCCTTAACCTGAAACTGTTTGTGTTTTAAGGTCATTGTGTGCTCTGCAACCCTGCATTCATTTGATGTAAAGAAGTTATCTGAGAAGATTATGCACTTCCCCACTTGGGTGGATTTGAAAGGCGAGGATTCTGTCCCAGATACCGTGCACCATGTTGTTGTTCCCGTGAATCCCAAAACTGACAAACTCTGGGAGAGGCTTGGTAAAAATCACATCAGAGTAAGTGTAAACTGAAGTGTTTGGTTTTCAGTTTGCTGAAAATTAAAGACAAACAAACATCGCGTAAGTCAAAGGGGAATGTTGTAAAGTTAGGGGGACACTTGCTTTCAAATCTCAAATAGGGCAGGAATTTTAAATACTGGTCTAACTTATCATAGTTGGCTAAAAAGTTAAAGCAGGGCAGTCTGTACATGGTAATGCATAAAAATAGGTACAGTGTCCTACAGGCTGACTTGATCTAATTCATGAAAATTGAGCAGAAGTTTATCTCCACTTAGATGATTGCAGGGATGAACTGAGACCGGAGCAAAATAATGTTATTTGAATGTGTATTTAAATAAATAATTGGATGAGAGAAATAATCATTCTGTTGCACTCTTAAGAGGTATGGGTTCACATATTTATCCAAAGAAATTAGTGGAAGTAAGTAAAAAAACACTTTTTGGTTGAAGGGAATTATTCATTAGACTGGAAGTCTTAGGGTAAATATACACACACACACACACTTGTATGCTGCATTTTCCCCAGAACTCTGCCCAATAAAATATTTGTTACATTTTAAGGCAGCATTGTGATTTAAGACATCTTGTAAATCAACTTGCTATGACATACCTTTTAGTCACAGTTTTAATTATCATAATTTAACTTTGCAGACGGATGAGGTGCACACAAAGGATAATACAAGACCTGGTACAAATTCTGCAGGTAATGATTGCATTGATCAAGCTGCGATATATTCATTATAAATATAATGATGCAAAGTCTGTCTGAACCCATTTTATTATGTTTTGCTTTAAAATTCAGACTCTTGGTTTTTTTTCCTTAATCAGAAGAGGTTTAAAAAAATAAAAAAAAAACTTACCAGTATTATTCCCAAACAATTACTATAATATTTTATTAATGTAATTTTAGAATAAATTGCTGGGTTTTCTGTGTGTAATGTATTTGAGGTATCATGTAGGAATAATATAGTACTTTTTTTTACAGAAATGTGGTCAGAAGCAATTAAGATTTTAAAAGGAGAATATGCTATTCGTGCCATCAAGGAACACAAGATGGACCAAGCAATAGTATTTTGCAGAACTAAGATAGATTGTGACAATATGGAACAATACTTTATACAGCAAGGAGGAGGTAGTATTTCTGTGCCCATTAATGCTTCGCTCCTTTCTTTTATGAATGTATTTTTTCCATGTTCTTTTCCCCAAAGGATAATTTTTCACAAAAGATACTTTCCTTCTTCCAAAATGAATTGTTCTTTTTTCACTACTTTAAAGGGTGGAATTGGCATCACATAGGCATTTCCACTACAAAAAAGCATTTCTTGTCAGTAATTCAAGGATCCTGTTTCATTCTTTTTTTAGTCCCGTTGTCTATCCCACAAGTGAAACAATCTCCTGTTTAGCTTCTCTGACAGTAAAGTAAATATAAAGGATTAGAACAATGTCTTCAAGGCCAGTGACATGAGCACACAACCTTGTGGGCTGCGGTGAAAGTAGACAGTGGACATATTCAAACTAATTGTGCATGCGTGCATTTCACATACATACATTTCTCATATATCAGTTACTTACATTTTGGTCTCTTTCTCATTTCAAACATTGCTTCTACGTTTCCCAGTGTGAAAAACTTTAAATTCAGTTATTTTAACTGCAAAAATGTGTTGATGGGCTTTGACACATTCTCTCCCTTTCAATGCAGTTGAGCAAGGAAGCCTAAGAATAAAGAGAACTATGTCATCCCCTGATGTGTATGGGATGCACATCTGCAGGGACTTTTAATGTATTATACACAGAGATACACAGACACATATGTGCAAACACATGTATGCACATTGATTGTGAGAATATAGTAACATAATATATAGTGTTCCTAATATTTTCTGATTGTTTTCAAGGTCCAGATAGGAAGGGACATCAATTCTCGTGTGTGTGCCTTCATGGAGACAGAAAGCCTCATGAGAGAAAGCAGAATTTGGAGCGTTTTAAGGTAATTATGGTTTTAATGTAATAATAAGTCATTGGTCTCCATACTGAGAGCTGATAAATGGGCATTTATTTCAGTTTAATCAATGAATCGTTAATAATTGCCCAACTTAAAATATCATATCCCATTCTCCTTGTCTGTTCAAGAGTCAGGGAGATGTTTCCAGACAGTCCTCCACAAATGATGAGGCACTTACTTTCTAAGCCTACTCAGAGAGTGACCAGGAATCCAACAATGGATGAAGAGGCAGGGATAACCCTTTCCATTAATTCACCATTCCTCATGCAAGCTCAGAAGTACAATATGTGAAGCCACATTTTTCTGGAGGGTCTAGAACAACAATGGAGAGGGGAGGTATTACAATGGAGAAGGGATAAGCTTCTTGCCATTCTTACTCCATTCATTCTTGCATCATTCCTAAAATAAAATACACATCTACATCCAGTCCAAGATCTTTTTCTTTTGCATAAAATAACCAAGCTCCAGATTAGGCCCATAGACTCATCTGGACCGAAACCACCACTCTTCATAGCTAATGCAATATATTAAGAGAAGGGACTGCATATAACTTAACTATCTCCACGGGAAACTAAATTCCACTGAATTCTGTACAAGCCTATAAAACAAAAGAGTATCTAACAAAACGGGTTTGAGGTGCTGGTCTAGACATCAGGAGAGTGGAGTTCTTGTCCCACCTTAGCCATGAAAGCCCGCTGGTTGATTTTGGACCAGTCACTCTCTCTCAACCCAACCCGGCTCATAGTTGGTCATTGTAGGGAAAGGAGTATTGGATAAGTTCATCGTCCTGAGTTATCAAAATAATAAAGAAGGGATAAAAATCAAATAAAAAATTCTGCAGTTGATCTGAGTTGGTATTCAGGGCCTTGAGTACTATAGCACTCTGTTATTTTGATAGCCAGTTGCTCAAGGATAGCCACTGCAGAAGAGTGAGGAGGTAATTTTGTCAACAGCAGCATTTAGATTGTGGGACTCCTAAGAAGTTTGGGAAAGTGAAGCATGTTAGGAGTAGGAGGAATTAGTAAAATAATCTTTGCCATTGGCAATTCTTTTAGGTAAAAGGCATTTTATGGTAAGGTATCTCTGGATTCAGCTTTGTAGCTTTATGTATTATAGTTGATATCTTTTAATGATTATATAAAAATGAAATCAGAAGACACCTAAGTTTACTCACCTTTTCTGTTTAGAAAGCAGATGTCAGATTTTTGATCTGCACAGATGTGGCAGCCAGAGGAATTGATATCACTGGTGTGCCTTATGGTAAGAATTGTCAATACTTTATCACCACCATCAAGAAAGTCTACTTAGCTGAAGGCATGAAGTTGTTGAGTTGGCAGTAGAAATGCTGCTGCTGGGGAATCAAGTAAGCTGCACATATCATGCCAGGGTGGGATAGATAAAATATCAATTGGGCATTTAGTTCAGTGAATTTTCTCAAGGTCTCTATTAGCCCTGGCAGCTGCTCATGCTAAGTGTATATTATGCACTTAGGTTGTGACTTGGGGGGGGGGGGGGGTTCCAAATAATGCAACATTGAATTTAATGCAAATTGTAAATTGATACAAGGTTGTGTTCAGTGTGACTTCCAAATTCAATTAATGTGAGGCTAACAAGTCTGCAGTTGAGACTAAGAATGTGGGCAGATGCGATTAGGGTTTAGACACAGATATATTTTGTGTGCAGAGTGGAGAAAAGGAAATTATGGCATAGGAGATAATTACAAGATTAAAAAAGAAATTCATTATTATACTAAAGGGAAAAAAATGATATAATTGAATGACATGAACTTGATCATAACGATATTAAAATAGGATAAGATGTTGAAATGCTTGAGTCTATTTTAGATATTTTTTGTTTTATTTTGCTTTTAATAACTACTTTATGATTTTATTAATCCATGCATTTAAATAATAAATGCATTCTTTTAATCCTTTACTGTAATACTTCATCAATATACGTATAAAACTTTATGGTAAATATTTTCCATTGCCTTGTTGTGGCCTGTCGGTTGCTGACCCCTCCAGCAATCAAATCAAATGAGGAGGAAGCAAACTGAGAGCTCCGAGGGGGAAGAGGGAATGGAGCTGAGAGAGAGAGACAGAAGTGGAGGCTGGGCGTCAGCCCTCAGATGGAGAGTCAACAGCCCCAAGGTCTGGAGGTGGCTGATGAGGAAGAGGAGGAACATCTGGGTCCAGTGCCTAACATGGTTTTGCAGAAGGCAGAGGAGAGGAGAGCAATGAAAATCTGTGTGCAGGTCCTTGGGAATGAAGAGCCACAGCTGCTAGCGAAGCCCCACCCTAGCTCTGGGGATAAAAGACAGGGGGCAGAGATGAATAGATAAGGCAAACAACTGTTCATCTCCTTGCCAGACAGACTTATTAGCCTGCAGGGAGAGAGAAACTTTTTACCAGGGCTGCTGGCTCTCCTAATAAAGAAATCTTTGAGTTAACTTCAGAGAGTTTGTCGTATTTGGGGAGCTGGGTCAGAACATGCCTGTTTCTGTCAAGGTGAAACCAATTACTGTCTTTTCCCCCAGAAATAACATTTTGAAGAGTTCAAATAATATGACCATTTTGGGGGAATTTGTTAACCACTAATAGAGATAATAAACCTATAAACACCCTTTCCTTTTAAATAGTTATCAATGTCACACTTCCGGATGAAAAACAGAATTACGTTCATCGGATTGGCAGAGTGGGACGAGCTGAACGGTACGTTGCAAACTTTTATTTGCCCTTCATCTTGCATCACTTTTTGAGATGATGAAACGAAGGCTCCCATTTTGTTTGTTTTGCTTTCCTTTAGCATGGGCCTGGCAATTTCCCTGGTGGCAGCAGAGAAGGAAAAAGTAAGTTCTGCTTCCTTAAAACATGAAGATATACAACGGAATAAGATTCATTTGCTGGGTATTTAAGATGAGATAACCCTTCTCACATTTTTCTGTGAATATACTGGCACACACTAAAAAAATGAAATTCTGATGCCCACTCTCAAAGTGTGTGTGTATTTATATTTATAAAAATATAAATAAGACTAAATTCGATGTTATGACAATTAGCTTTCTGTATTTCAAAAATGCCATGCTGGTCATTTTAATTTTCCTCCTTAAATCTTTTTAACTATATTCCAGTGTTTCAGGTTTTTTCTTGTAACTTTCAGGCTTCTCTTCTAGGTTTGGTATCATTCATGCCCCAGTCGTGGGAAGAGTTGCTACAATACTAGACTGAAGGATGAAGGTGGTTGCACTATTTGGTACAATGAGATGCAGGTAATCTTTTTACTGTTTCCAGTAAAATCTTTCCTATGTAACTTTGCATTTCAAGAACAGGCCTGGTCCTTTTAGATGCAGATTTTCAAAGCAGATATAAAATATTCAAGCCACAATCACTGATCCACTGGAAGGTTCTAATTAAAATTAGTATTCTGGCATAAGGCTAGTTACATTTTCATAGCTAGACCCTTTTGCAATTTCTTGGAAACTAGAACTTCAGATGGACAGTAGAATTCCCAAAGGTAAGTTGGTAGAGATGTGATATTGAAGTTGTAATTTATGTTACTCATTACAGGTTAGGCTTTTTCTTTTAAGGGCACAGTCTTTTCTACAGTGCACTTCATATCTAATATCATTTAACTTAATATCTAATATTATTTAATATTTTACAACATGTTATTTGTAATCTTTGATATTTTAATGAAAAAATAATAAAAAGATTGCTCATCGTATACAAGAACCTTCTTATTACTACAGGCTAACTAGGTGACATTTTGTCTGAATGTCCTGAAAATGGTTGAGGAGGGTTAAGGAATTTGGGGGATCAGATTAGAAGGTTTTTGGAGAGACAAATAGTCTCCACATTTCTATAGAAAATGATTTCTAAGCAGAAAAATCTTCCTTAGAAATATAATATTGATTTCCATCTCTTTTATCATTAATTGCCTGTAATGCTAAAATAGATTTTGGGTTTTTGAGATTGTAAGAAGTATTGCAAAACAAAATGATGATTGGTATAATTTAATTCAATTTCAGATAAAATTTTATTATTTTGCAAATTCAGTGTTTAAATTCTGCTAGCATTCACTCTATGAATAGAACACGACAATTAGTTTGTGCTTAAGTATCATTTCTTATTCCTAGTGACTCCTAGAAGATCAGGAGTACACTAACCTTCTAAATCTCATTGATTGCAAAGTTTTTAATTTGTTTCAGAATATTGTGTTTGCCTTAAATAAATTACAGTACTGTGCATGAATACATCATATATACAGCCTAGCCATAAGATCTGCTTTCTTCATCATACTGTTTGCTCCTAAGACATTACTGAAATATTTCAATTTATTCATTCATTGATCTCAGTAATTCCTGAGATCAATTTAGTGTGCTAAACAGTATCATGATTTGTTTGGTGAGCTGATGCTTGGTGAGATGTATAAACCATCCATTGCATTGTCTGTCATGGAGAATTGGAAATCACATTACAGCCTGGATTTCTTTTATGGCATTCAGCTTTTAGGTGAAATAGAAGAGCATCTGAACTGCACCATTACTCAGGTTGAGCCAGATATTAAGGTTCCAGTAGATGATTTTGATGGCAAAGTCAGTTATGGGAAAAGAAGAGCAGCTGGTGGTAAGTGGATAAATCTACATTTTGGAATAGAGAATTGCATTTTCTGGTGAATTATAATTTTACTATATCTGATAATTATATCTTATCTAAATGACTCAACGTGGCAAAATATTTTTCAGGAATTTCAGTGTTCTCCAATTTCAGTTCCCCTGAAATTGTTAAAAAATATGAATTAGGATTCCTTTCTCTTTTTATTTCAAAACCAGTTTAGGGTTCTTTTGTTGGCTCCTTTTTATGTAAGGAAATTCCTCCAGGTAAAATACTTCAAAATACTTGAAAAAATGGGGAGGGCGGAGCTGGTGTCACGGCGGTACGATGTGCGATCTTGACCTCCAAGATTGCCATCGATATCTCCACTGCTGGACGGTCCTGACGGATCTAAACTGTCCTGTAGAGACAGTGATCAATAAGGGCATGTCCTGTCGATCCCAGGGACATCGCAAAGTCCTTGGTTGATCCAGGAAAAGCCCTTTTGCCGGTGGCGGAGAGGCAGCCATTCAAGCTGCTGAAGCTGGGATAGCTCCAGAATAGAAGAGATTGAAAGAAAGTGTGTCAGTTTGGTGAGATGAACTTTTACTTATTATTTCTTGAAGAGAACAACCTGAAAGATTTAAAGTAAAATTAAAAGTGAAGAGAAAAGAGTTTAAGCCGTGAAATTAAGCTAGTTAAAGTGAAAGTTTTTCTTTTTTCCCTTTTTATTGGAACTTTGAATTTGGTAAAGCTTCTTAATTTTAAACTGGACTGGGTTTTTTTTTTTTTTCTCAACAATTTTTTTAAAAGTCTGTTTTGATTAAGACTCTTCTTTTTGATTTGAGATTTATTTATTTATTTATTTTTAAAGAAGGATTTCATTTTTTCTTTTTGTTCCTGGCATTGGATATATGAGGGGGGAGTGAAAGTGAAGGGGAAAAAGTAACACTGCCATCTAGAGGCTTGGATATATTGTTTCTTCTTTCTTCTATTTGTTTATCTATTTGTGCTATACTCAAGGACTTTACTCTGGAAAAGATAGTGGGATGGGCATGACAGATTGTTTACGCAGGTGCCCATCTGTGAAACTATAGATAACTAGAGTCTGGAGCTGAAGTTGAAAGAAAGAAGACTGAAGTGACCTTGAAAATATTGGAACTAGAATGAGTTGATTTATTAAAAAGCCTTGGATACTTAGTGGCAGTGGCTGGCTTCACATCAGAACTGTTGTTATTTCTCACCTCCTTTTTTACTCAACCCCCCCCCCCCCAAGTTGGATTTTTATATTTGGATCTCAACCTTTTATTCCAGGAACTAGAATGTAAATTTTTTTATTATTATTATTTTGCTCTCTTCCTTTTCTCTTTCTTATTAAGAGAAACAGTTGGATTAAGGTATACAAGTGCCTGAAGATTTTTTCTTTTCCCTTTTTATTTTTGGGAGTAGCAGTTGCCTGCCTGTGCTCCTTTTTTCCCCCTTTTTTCTTTTTTCTTTTCTTTCTTTCTTCACAGATAAGTACTACAAGATGAGCAGAAAGACAACAGGCCCAGCTTCCTCAATAGCAATAGCTTCTTCATCATCTGGAGGACAACAGTCAATACAGACAACCTTACAACAGGAGAAAGAGAAGGAGATAACATTACAAATGATTATGCAAGGAATTCAGAAGATTGAAAAGAGAATGGAGAATATTGAGCAAAGAACTGAAAAAATAGATGAGAAAGTAGAAAATATTCAACAGATGATGATGAAATATGAAGACATATTCAAAATAAATGTAGAAGAAGATACACAAAGGGACAAGGGACATTGGAGACATTGACACTCAATTGAGCAATGTCGAGAAGGGCAGGTGTGAACCATTAGGATGGGAAATTGATAGATCAGAATTTTTCTTAAGATTTCAAAATGTAGAAGAAGGAAAAGGTGAAAATGTTGCTGAAATAATGACAGATATACTGGCAGAAGTGTTAGAGATAACCAAAGAGAAGATGATGGATGAAGTGTTCCGGGTCTATACAAGATATGCAATGAGAAACAGATTACCAAGAGAACTTCACATCAGATTTGCTAAAAAGATTATCAAGACACAGATACTGCAGGTGGCAAGAGAGAAAACATTAAAGGATAAAGACAAAGAAATTGTGGTGCTGAAACAGGTACCAAGAAGAGTCAGAGAGATGAGAAAAGAATACTTATTTTTGACTAAAGAGTTACTTAAAAGAGGAGTGAACTACAGAGGGTTGATGCCAGAAGGCCTCTTGTTCACCTGGTAGGAACAAAGGTACAGAATTGACACAGTTGAAAAAGCTGAGTTATTCTACTTTGAATATCTTAGAGGAAAGGAGGAAGAAGCAAGAAAGGAAGAGTCATTAATCGAATTCCAAGAGGAGCGTATAGCAGTAATTGAAGAAGAATGTGCAGTAGGTGGTGTACCCAGAGAGCAACGAGAATTAAGACCTACTAGAGCAATAAAACCACCTCAAAAAGCCTAACATGGATGAAAGAAAACTGATTATGATTAACATAAATGGACTTAATTTGGCTACTTAAAAAAAGGAAGATATTTCACAAATTAGAGAAATTAAAATTTGATATAATTTGCCTACAAGAAGCACGTATTAAAAAACAACATGAATATAAATTAGGGAAATTATGTCGCTGGCGCAATCTAAAAAAGGGGTGTGGTGTTATAAAAGATACAATTTTGACAGAACTAATTTATATAGAGGACAATGGAAGGATTTTGGTGGTGGAAATAATGGACAATAATGTTAAAACACTTTTAATTGCAATTTATGCTCCAAATGATAACCAAGAAGAAATTTACAGGAAATTACATATGAAAATAATTGAATTGGACTATGTTAATATTTATATGATGGGAGATTTTAATGGAATAATTAATGATCAATTGGACTATAAAATGTAGAAATCAACAAAGAAAGCTAGAAAGATACTACCAAAATCTTTCTTTCGAATAACAGAAGAACTTAACTTAAAAGATGCATGGAGAGAGAGAAATGTGGAAAGTAAGCAGTACACTTTTTACTGAAACAGGCATACATCATGATCTAGAATAGATATGATATTGATGTCAGCAGAATTACTGGCTAATGTACAAGGGATTGAAATACAAACAAGCACTTGGGTGGACCATATTCCAGTGACAGCTATTTGGAAAGGATATAAGAGTAATGGACTCTAAATAACGCGATATTAAAAGAAAAAGACTTTAAACAGACAATAGAGAAAGAACTTGCTTTCTTTTTTAAAGAAATAGAAAAGAAGATACATCTTTACAGAACCTCTGGGACACGATGAAGGCCTGCACAAGAGGCTTGATAATAGACTATACAAGGAAAAGAAATATAAAACAGAAAAAGACTTTCAAAACATTGGAGGATGATTATAAAAGATTGGAAAAAGACCTATAGGAGTCCCCACAAAAAAAAGACATTAAAAATAAAATGGATATAATTAAATATACAATGGGACTAATGGAAAAAGAGGAATTAGCACAAAAAATTAAAAATGCTAAACAGAATTACTTTGAAGATGTAAATAAACCAGGCAGATGGCTAGCATATAAATTGAGAAAGGAAAGAGAATCAAGAAGGATTAGCCAATTAATAAGTGAAGGATATGTTTGCAATGGAAACGAGAAGAAAAAAATTATACAAATTACTATGGGAAATTGTATTTTCAAGAGAATATTCAAAAAGAAAAAGTTAAGCAATATTTACAGAAAACGAATCTACCTCAGATACCTAAAGACACTGAAACAATGCTAGAAGGGAATATAACGATGATGGAATTAACAGAAGCCTTAAAAAAACAGAATGTTGGAAAAGCACCAGGTCCAGATGGCTTGCCAGTGGAATTTTACAAAACTTTTCAGGAAATATTGAATCTTCTTCTGTTAGAAGTCATGAATGAAGTTATGCAAAAAAAACAAAATACACAAAACATGGACAGAAGCATATATTACACTTGTACTGAAAGAGGATACAGACCTGCAGCAAGTTAAAAATTACAGACCTATATCTCTATTAAATTCAGACTATAAAATTTTTGCTTCAATTTTGGCAGAAAGATTTAAAAGATATTTAAATAATTTTATTCATATTGATCAAAATGGATTCCTGCCAAAGAGACAAATCAAAGATAATGTGAGAATTATCTTGGATACTCTGGAATACTATGAGGTGCATCCTGAAAAGCAAATGGCCTTGATGTTTTTAGACACACAAAGAGCCATTGATAATATGAGTTGACGATTCATTTTATTTCAATTGATTCAAATGGGCTTTGGCAAAAAAAATTATCCAAGCCATTGAAACAATATACCATAAACAAACTGCAAAGGTTATGGTAAATGGAGAACTAACAGAATCTATAGATATAAGAAAAGGGACAAGGCAAGGTTATCCACTGTCACCTCTGCTGTTTGTGTTAACATTGGAAGTGCTAAATAGAAATATTAGAGAAGAAAAAGAAATAAAAGGAATGAAAATCAAAAAGGAAGAGTATAAATTACAAGCCTTTGCAGATGACCTAGTATTCATATTAGAGGATCCATTGGAAACAGCACCTAAATTCATAGAAAAAATAGAAGAATATGGAAAAGTAGTAGGTTTGAAAATAAATAAAGACAAAACAAAGATATTAACAAAAACATTTTAGCAAGACGAAAGAAAGAGTTTTTCTTATTATAATATCTTATCATTATAATATCTTATTATAATATCTATTATACTATCTAGTATGTAATTCCTTATATGAAGTATTTTGTATTTAAAATACTTGTAATTAAACTTTGTCTCCCTAGGACTGGAATTCTTTCGACAAACTGAAATTCTTTCCACAAACTAAAAGAAGGGGGGGATCTATTTTGTAAACACAGAGGGAGATTTACTTATTATACTGATATTTTAAAAGAATATTATCTGTTTAGTTCTGATACAGTATAATTACAGTCCAAATGATTGCATACTCAGAATGGTATTTATTTCAGAATTTCAAATTTTTAAAAGTATTTGATATAGCATGGATATTTGCTATTTCAAAAGATTACTGTACATAAATCTAAGATAGCTGTAAAGACACAATTTTTGAAATCTGGAAAAAGAAATACAAGTTATATGTTCTCACCTGCTTGCTTGTTTTCAAACACCCCAAATCACACAGGTATAGCAATGCTATCTGTGGCACGGCCCCAAATTTGGCATCCTTTTGGAGTACAGTAGTTGGATTATTGAGGCAGTTTCTTTAGCAAACTTATCAGAGGCTTAATACACTTTTTTTAAAACTACGTCTTTAAAATGGACAATTATGCTGGCATAATTCAATGATTTGCTGCCGAATTTGAGAATATTATTTTGGGCAAGGCTGAACAGTAGACCAGGATCCACGTACAGGTCACAAGAGGCTCACTTCATCTTTGACTAGTAATGTTTGAAGGGGCAAATATTAGATTATATATAGAAGAATAATCAATATTCTGAATGATTGTAGCTACATAGAGAAAAAGAATAACAAACTTTGGATCTTTGCAGGTGGAACATACAAAGGCCACGTGGATATTTTGGCACCCACAGTGCAAGAATTGGCTACCCTTGAAAAGGAAGCTCAGACGTCTTTCTTGCATCTTGGTTACCTTCCTAATCAGCTGTTTAGAACATTTTGAATTGGTCCACAGGTGAAACTTCGATATTCGGCCTGTATGGAGAAGATGCTATGGCTGTACTGACTTTATGTCAATCTTGCATGTTCGCCAACCTTACAAACCCTGATGAATTAGGGTTTTAGCTACTAGTATTGATCCAATAAAAGTGAGCTGCTCATAATCATATTTGTGTTTTATATTTTCTTTTCCCTAGATGTATTAGAACAGGGGTGTCAAAGTGGTGGCCCGCAGGCTGGATATCTCGTTTTCCAGTTCTGTGAAGGGAAAACCACCTCAATACATCACGTGACGCTGCCAGTTTGACACCCATGTGTTAGAAGGATTCTTAGTTAACACATTGTTTAAAACTTCAGAACTTGTTTCAGTCATCATTAAATTTGGATTTGATGGATGGGAAAAAAATAAACGTTTTGTTTCAGAGAGTTCTTAAAATGAGCTTGATTCTAAAGTTCAGGGAGATTCAAATTCTACACAAGGCAACTCACATTATAAACACTACAGTAAAATTTGAAGGCACCTGTATTGAAAAAGCAAGCAATATTAACAGCTAATGTTGAGTTTACAATCAAATTAATCAATTAAATGAATTGTATTTCAATCTGCAGATGCTTTTTTAACATGCTACTCGAACACTGATCCAATTATGTAAATATTTCAGCAGTCATGAGATCCCAAAGTTCCAGCATACTTTTGCTTATTCTCTGCAAGTGAAATTGAAGAACAGTATGAAATAGCAAGAAATACATTTTGTGACAACTGATTATATTGGCCTAAATTCTCAATCGTCCATTCTCCAATAGAAGAAAAAGATAATTCCTTATTCATTTTAAGCTTATAAAGTTTAAAATTCATAATTTTGCTACCCTTGCTCAGTTTTTCTACAGTTTATGAAAAACAAAGCAATTTGATAATGAGATGGGCAGCATATAAATTTAATAGACTCATATGACTCACACAGCTATCATGATGATCATATTTATACTGAAGGATCTGCATTACTTAATTGTTTTCTAATTTGCTTCAAAGTGCTTAAGTTGAACTTCTAAAGCCCAAATCAGCTTCATAGCTTGGTTGCTCTTGAACGGTACTTGTTGAGTTCCTGCAAAAGAGGTTGCTCTGGAGATGCTTTCAGACTGTGAACCTTCACTTGATCCTATTCCTGCTTTTGGAAAGAGCACCCAAATTAGCTTCTCATTTATACTTTTTAATGATTTATATTATAAATATTTTTACATTTAACTCTGAAAAGATTTTTTTTTATTTTAAGCTTGAGGTAGTGATTATATTTTTAATAGGGTTTAATTTGTTCTTTTCCCATTCCTAGCTCCTATGAACACATCCATCCCCCCAAGGCAAGATATAAGTAAATATAGAAGAGGTACATGATTAAGCTTTTAATAGTACAATTTGAAAGCAGAATTGTGATTTTAAAATAAGAGGAAAACAAAGAGTAGCACTTTCATTGCTGTAAACCTGTTTGAGGGAAAGTAATAGAAGTTTAAAAGAAAAGAATGATCATTATTTTAAGCAAGGTAAACAAGTGTGCACATGTATAATTTCAGAAAATAAAATAGTGATGACTGATATTTACCACAGACAGCCACAGCTACTCGGAATAAAAGCAAAAGGAAAACTGTCCAAAATTCAAATGTTTCTTTTTTTAATGAAACATTTTATCAAAATATATGTCATATGATGTTTTTGAGCTGGTTCCTTGGACAGAAAGAGCCTAGGAGAGAGATTACACACAATCTGATGTGTTACCATTTTCTGTCATCTTGCAATCTATCAGATGCCTCTTGGTGGCGCTAGTGTTTCATTTTTTTTTTCTCCTAAGAGTTAATTCTCTAGTTGGGAGAGATTACTTATATTTGGTAGCAGTTTCTCATTTGGTGTGGTGCTTTTCCATGTATATTAAAATTGTAGCTCCAAGCTATTTTTTTAATTAAAAAGGTTCCTGTATGTATGAAGCAAAAATTTGCAATGTTAACAATAAAATTTGGATTTAATAACCGACACGTTGAATCATGTCGTTGCTTGCAAATTTAATCTTGTAAACTAGTACAGCTACCTACCACAATCTTTGTAATCAATTTTTCCTTGTGAGAGCTATATATTAGCTTATTTGGGATATGCTTTCTCAATATTTACAAAGTTACATTAACATACAAGTCTTGGCTGATTGCTGCACTTAGTGTCAAAAGTTTCCATTGTTATTGCTGCTTTGCAGCTGCCTTTAAAATATTCCATCATAATTAATCCATTCAAATTTATAGATTGTGAGATAAAATTAACAGATTGGCCATAAGGATTCTTTATAACAAAGACCAATAGTAACATTATTTGTAAGTAATAGAGTGACATATATGTGATGTATTTTTTTTTTAAATGGAGGAGGAGAAAGCACAAAATGGATTAATCTTAATCAGAATACAGCAGGAAGGGACCTTGGAGATCTTCTAGTCCAACCTCTGCTCAAGCAGGAGATCCTATACCATTTCAGACAAGTGGCTGTCCGGTCTTTTCTTAAAAGGCTCCAGAGATGAAGCACCCACAACTTCTGAAGGCAAAGCTGTTCCACTGGTTAATTGTCCTCACTGTTAGGAAGTTTCTTCTTAAGTTCAGGTTGCTCTTTTTAATTAGTTTTGCTTTCTGGTGCTTTGGAAAATAAGTTGACCCCCCCCCCCCTTTATGGAGGCCTCTCAACTAATCTGCCATGTCACCCCTCATCTTTTTCTGAAGACTAGCCATACCCAATTCCTGCAACCGTTCATATCTTCTTATCTCCAGGTCTTTAATCACCTTAATTGCTCTTCTCTGTACTTTTTCCAAAGTCTAAACATCTTTTTTGTAATGTGGTGACCAAAACTGGATGCAGTATTCCAGGCATGGCCTTACTAAAGATTTATAAAGCGGTACTAATACTTCACACAATTTTGATTGTATGCCTCCCTGTTTAGCTTTTTTTTGTTGCCACCGCACATAGCTGACTCATAAGTGATCATCCACTAGGACTCCAAGGTCCCTCTCACAGTTACTGTTTTTTAATCAAGTTTTGTCTAATCTGTACTTAGGTTTTTCCTGCCTAGTGTAAAATCTTGCTTTTTTCCACATTAAATTTCATGTTGTTGGATAGGGCCCATTGTTCAAATCTGTCAAGGTCTTTTTGCATCCTGAACTTGTCTTCTGGGGTGTTGGCTATTCCTGCCAGCTAATTGTCATCTGCAGATTTGAGGAGTTCTTCTATTCCCTCATCTAATTCATTTATGAAGATATTGAAGAACACTGGGCCTAAGACAGCTTACTTCCCTCCATGTAGATGTAGTGCTATTAAGGACTACTCGTTGAGTACTGTTTATCACCCAATTTCAAATCCATCTGGTGGTAACCCCCACTCCTTTAGCCTCAAACTATCCACTATTGACCTCACCCCATTCCTAAGAGATCTGTAAGGGGCGTGCATAAGTGCACAATCGTGCCTACCATCCCTGTGCTTTTGTCCCCATTTATTCGTACCTATTTCCTGTATTCTTACTCATGTTTATACTTATATGTAGTATCTTGTAAGCGATTGACAAATCAAATAAATAAATAAAATAAAATAAATAATGCTGTTTATCCAACAGATTAAACAGGCACAATATGTCCACCAAGAGGAGAATGGTGAAGTTAGTTGGAAAAGAATGAAGGAGGCAGACTGCCTATGAAGAATTTGCCTGTTTAGAGTTGCAGCATTTTATATTGTCATGGCATAGAAGATTTTCCTTAGGAGGAATTGTACATGGTGATGTATTGTCAGGATCATACATTGCACTAGATCATGATTTATTTTACAAGACTCAGTTGGATAAGTTACCAAGGGTGGTGCATCAACAGAGTACAGGTAATCCTAAACTTAAAACAGTTCATTTAATGACCGTTCAAAGTTACAATGGCACTGAAAAAAGTGATATGACCATTTTTTCACACAACTTTTGTAGCATACCCATGATCATGTGATCAAAATTCAGATGCTTGGCACCTGGCTCATACGTATGACCGTTGCTGTATCCCAGCGTCAAATGATCACCTTTTGCAATCTTTTGACAAGCAAAATCAATGGGGAAGCCAGATTCACTTAACAAGTGTGTTACTAACTTATCAACTGCAGTGATTCACTTAACAACTGTGGCAAGGAAGGTCATAAAATGGGGCAAATCTCACCTAACAAATGTCTCAGCAGAAATGTTGGACTCAATTATAATCATGTTGAGGACTACCTGTAGCTGGGTTCATTCAGTATTTTATGCGAGGTCACAAATGGGGAAAAAAATACAATAAGGCTTAGTCCATAATGTGGATATAGGTGGATGTTTTGCATAAGAAAAATAAGCCCTTTTACCAGGAAGATTTTAGAATTGCATCTAGTTATATTTTCATCTGAGTGAAGCTGAAAATGCCACTGATCCAAATCAAAATGTTATGAAATACATCATAAGATATGAGCAAAAGAATATTCCTGCTTTAATATAAGCACATTCATAAACATAATTAGTCCATCATAAAAATCGCTGTATGTTTCCAGATCTACCGTGTAAGTGTAACATGCCTTTCATCAATGGTAAGATCCAGTTTCTTCCATAAAGTCAGCGTAGCATGAAATGAATGGATTGAATTGGAATTTTTTTGGAAATATTATGCCACAATTCCTAGTTGATTTAATAGCAACATGAATTTTATATATAGTGTATTTTATATTATGAGCTCAAAACAGTCCAATGAATTGAAAGTACTGTGTTTGAATATAGCAAGAAAGAGCCTTGGGAAGAAAATTTACACATCTTTGAAAATTTGACGATAATCACAAAATATGCATAGTATTATACTTCAAGAACTGGAAAACTAAAACTGTTTAGCTAGAAAACAGGCATCATTTCAAATATATCTTCGGAAATGAAGAACCTCAGGAAAGTCTCCAATGCAATTTATTTAGTGTCTCCCTTAGATATATGGAAATTCCATAGAAAACTATTCTGGCAATTGTACTACTGTCAAGATTATGTAGCCTATTCCAAATAATGTGTAAAGACTCAAATCTGTCAAGATCTAAGGGAATCTCTTCATATTTTTTATGGAGATTAATTATTTTATAAATATCAAAGGAAATGCAGGTAGTCCTCAACTTACGACCAGAATTGACCCCAAAATTTATTTTGCTAAGTGAGACATTTGTTAAGTGAGTTTTGCCCCATTTTACGACCTTGCTTGCCACAGTTGTTAAGTGAATCACCGCAGTTGCTAAATTAGTAACATTAGTTAACATTAGTTGACTAAATTAGTTAAGTGAATCTAGCTTCCCCATTGACTTTGCTTGTCAAAAGGCCATAAAAGGTGATCACATGACCCTGGGAGACTGCAACCGTCATAAATAGGAGTCAGTTGCCAAGCATCTGAATGTTGATCACATGACCACGGGGATGATGGAATGGTCGTAAGTGTGAAAAAAATGATCATTAAGTCACTTTTTTCAGTGGCATTGTAGCTCCAAACAGTCCCTAAATGGACAAGGACTCTGTATTTAAAAGTTAATTCAATAAACAGAGAAAAACAAATTACTAGGTGCACTAATACATAAACATTGCTTATTGACATACATTCTGATGTAGACCAGTTAAAAGTGACTCATAACTCACCCAAGCCCTTTGATCAAATGCCTCAAGTCCAGAGAATACGGTTCAATAATAAAGAATAAATATATTCTGACATTGTCTAACAGCATAGGCTAAAGGTTCTAAATAAAAACCAAAGAAGAAAGTGAACATCCACGCATGGTACTTTTATATAGTGGGAAAGGTGAAGGAGAACACTGACCCTGACTTTAGATTTAGAGGCTGCATAAATGAATCAAGCCCCATTTTATAAATCTTTTGGAAAATCAGAATTTAGATAAGGTGATGTACATAATCTAGAGATTTTATGAGAAGCTTATACCACATCCAGTGATAGAATTATGTCTTGGTTTTTTTTACTCTTTATTCAGACAATAACATCCACTATCAAGAAACATCACCTAATCCAGCTCTAGCTTTTAATAATCCTGCTTTGCTCATTCTTGACCATGGACAAAATCACTTGCTGAAGTCTGACAGTTAAGGGAATGGCTAGGATTTTAGTATCTATAACAATCAATAGGTATATAATATTTACTTTCTTCCGTTTTCCTTTTATCCCTTAATGAAATAAAGAGCTACAGAAGAGAAGGAGAGAGAGAGAGGGAGAGGGAGAGAGAGAGGGAGAGAGATAGATCAGTCTGGAAATCCTAGCACAGTGATGGCGAATCTTTTTATTATAGTGTGCCGAAAGCACGCATGCGTGCCGGCACCCACAATGCAATACATCCTGCCTCCCTACACATGTGCATGCAACACCCCCATCCTGCCCCCTTACCTGCGCTGTGCATGCGCGCGCCTCCCAAAGTTTGAGCGAAGCCTCTGCAGCCTCAGGAGGCTGAAAAACGGGCCTTCTGGAAATACCGGAAGTGCCCATTTTCAGCCTCTGGCTGAAAATGGGCCCATTTCAGCACTTCCGGTATTTCCGGAAGGTCCATTTTTTTGACCTCACAGGGCTGCAGAGGCTTCCCTTGAGCCTCTGAGAAGGTGAAAACAGACTCCCCTGAGTTTCAGAGGCCCTCCGGAGGCTGAAAACAGGCACTTCCGGTATTTCTGGAAGGCCTATTTTTTGGTCTCCTGAAGCTGCAGAGGCTTCCCTTGAGTCTTGGGAGGGTGAGAACAGCCGCAAAAGAGCTAAAAATCAGCTGGGAGGCACACATATGTGCAGTGCAGATAAGTTTGGCTGGGGCTCATGTGCCTGCACAAATGGCTCTGCATGCCACTTGTGACATACATGCCATAGGTTCACCATCATGGTCCTAGCAGTATGAATTGACTGACATTTGGAGGAAAGAGTTTTGTGACAGACTAGTAATAGAGCAGAGATTGGTTTTGACAGGGTGAACTAACTTGTCTGATTCTGTAAGGAAGGTAAGAGTGCTAGAGGTTGAAAAGAAATAACTGGGAATGCAGTATCTGCAGATTCCTTTCCCCAAATTTGCTTTTCCACACTTACTCATCCCCATTTTTTTGCACTTTGGAAACAATGCAGAGAAGAACAACTGAGATGATTAAAGTCCTGGAGACTAAAACATATGAAGAACGGTTGCAGGATTTGGGTATGGCTAGTCTGGAGAAAGGAAGGACTAGAGGTGACATAATATCTGTTGTGAATGAATAAATGTGTTAATAAAGTTATCAAGAGCTTGAAGTCAAGTGTAGGGTTCTGGCCCTGCACTTCTGATTGGCCGTTAATGGCGATATCAGATTGGTCCGTTCAGGTGAATCTGATTGGCCATTAATGAGCCTCCCTCATTGGTTTAACGGAGCTAGCGCTCCCGGGTTTTCATTGGTTGAATATCTAATAAGTTGCCCATATAAGGAAGGCTGTAGCAGCCATTGAGTTTGAGCTGTCACACCATGTAAATAAAGAGTTTGAAGTTCACCGTTTCACCGGCTCGTCTCCATTATTCGCTCCCATGCTCCAAACTTAACACTGGCGACAAAGGTGGGATGTGGAGATGTCAGAGCTGAGTGAACAACGAAGAACGATAACCGAGCACGTGGCGGAACACACAATGGCGGAACCATGTCCGGCGGCGTCATACCACCTGCTCCATTCGACCCAGCGCAAGAAGACTGGGACTCCTATATGGATCGTTTCCAAATGTTCTTGGAAACCAACAATTTGAAGGATGCCACTACCGGGAAGAAACAGGCGGTATTCCTAACGCATTGTGGGCCAACCGTATTCAAGATGGCTAAGGCACTAGCGAAACCGGCAGAAGTAAAGTCTATGGACTGGGACATCCTCGAACCCCTACTGAGAGCCCACTATGCACTGACCGTGCCAACACTCGTGAGGCGCCATGAATTTTACCAGAGAAACCAGCGGAAAGAAGAGAGCGTTGCAGATTTCGTCACGGATCTCCGGAACCTGGGAGGCCTCTGCGGGTTCGCCAACCTGGAAGAGGCCCTGAGAGACCGAATAATTCTGGGACTAGATGCACCGCACATGCAGAGTAAGCTGATGGCAAAAGGCGACATCAGCCTTGCAGATGCCATCGCTGATGCTACTGCAGCAGAAGCAACCAGGAAGTCAGCTGCCCGAATGCACCGCAACCGCGCTCGGGTTCACCAACCGACCGGCAACGCCCACCACAAGGACCTCTCTTCGTCGTCAGACAGCGACGAAGAAGAGGTCCATCGACTGCGGTCCAAACGGGACCAATACCAGAAGTCCCCACACCCCTGCGCTGGTTGTGGGGCAAGCCACCCCTGGTCTGAATGCAAATTCCGCGACGCACTCTGCCATGAGTGCGGGAAACGAGGCCACATCGGACGGGTCTGCAGAAGTCTTACAAGACTCAGCCAGCCCTCGAAAGGGGCTAACTATCGCCAATCGACAGGAAACCGTCCTGTAAGGCAAGAACCAGTTGACCACTCCTACAGAAACAGAACCCTAAACCGCCCCATGAAACGAGAAGAGGCTCACCAAACTATCACTATCGGTCATGCCTCCTCCTTGGATGCCAAGAAAATCCAGGTTAAAGTGGCCATTGAAAACCAGCCCTGCCTGATGGAAGTCGACTCAGGATCGTCCCTCTCGATGGTTTCCTGGAAGACCCTTAAGCAGCTCATCCCTACGGTCCGGCGACAAGACCTCCGTTTCCAAAGACTTATACTTAAAGACTATCAGGGGAATCGGATTCCAGTCGTAGGATCCAGTCGAGTCCGGGTCTCGTTCAAGAACCGTACAGCATACCTACCCCTGACTGTGATTGATAAAGACAGCCCTAGCCTGTTAGGCCTCCAATGGTTCGCTCCACTTGGCATTGAAGTGGCAGGCATTAACCGAATCGGTAGCAGCAACTGGGAGGAGGATCTTGTCCAACAATTCAAGGACGTCTTCACAGAAAAACTAGGCGAGTACAAGGGGACCCCGATATCATTTAACCTTAATCCAAAAGTAGCTCCCATCCGCCTTAAGCCTCATCGGGTTCCATTCGCCCTTAAACCAAAGATTGATGAGCAGCTTGATAAATTGATAGCCCAGGGTGTGTTAGAGCCCACCGATCACTCTCCCTGGGAGACCCCAATCGTGACACCCATTAAGCCGGATGGATCGATAAGAATTTGTGGTGACTACCGAGCCACCCTGAACCACGCCTTGCAGCAAAACGCGTATCCGGTACCGGTGGTTCAGCACCTACTCCATTCCCTGGGGGGCGGAAAAGTCTTCGCTAAACTAGACTTAGCTCAGGCATATCAACAACTACCGGTAGACGAAAAAATGGCACAGGCACAGACGATCGTGACACACCGTGGTGCTTTTAAATGTACCCAACTCCAATTCGGAGTGAGTGTAGCCTCGGGGATCTTCCAGAGCTTGATGGAAAGACTTTTACAGGGGATAAAAGGCGTTGTTCCATACTTTGATGATGTGTTAATCGCTGCCTCTACCCCAAAAATTTTACGGGATCGCCTGAGGATGGTCCTCCAGAAATTCAAAGACACAGGTCTTAAAGTGAAGAAAAATAAGTGTAAACTGTGTACAGATCGTGTCGAATTCTTGGGGTATTTGATTGATAGCCAGGGCATTTACCCTTCCGATAGCAAACTGAAGGCAATCAAAAACGCGCCCAAACCATGAAATAAGGCCGATCTCCAGGCGTTTCTAGGCCTTATCAACTTTTATAACGTATTCCCGCCACACAAGGCAACGGTAGCTGAACCCCTACACCGTTTATTGGACAAAAAAGCAATTTGGGTATGGGGACATAGAGAAGAGCAGGCATTTCAAAATGTAAAAAAACTATTGACTTCTGACGCTATACTAATGCAGTACAATGAGGCCTTGCTGTTAACGATCACGTGTGATGCATCGCCTTTCGGAGTGGGTGCCATTTTGAGCCACGTTTTGCCAAATGGTAATGAAGCCCCTGTTGCCTATTTCTCAAAGACGCTTTCAAAAGCAGAATGCAATTACAGTCAGATTGATAAAGAAGCCCTTGCTATTGTGTCTGCTGTCAAAAGATTTCATGAGTATGTGTATGGCCGAGCTTTTACTATAGTGACTGATCACAAACCTTTGCTGGGAATAATAGCCGGAGATAAACCGACCCCCTATATACTATCTCCCAGAATGACTCGTTGGCCAGAATTCTTGGCTGCCTATAATTATCGGCTGCAACACCACCTGGGTAAAGCCATTCCCCACGCTGATGCCTTGAGCCGAGCACCGCTTCCAGAGACCATTGATGACCCCGTGCCTACAGTGACAACATTACAGATCGAGACATTTCACATGACGCCATTAACAGCCCGAGATATCGCGATGGAAACAAAACGCGACCCCACCTTAGCACGAGTCCTCAGTTGGGTGGAACGCGGATGGCCATTGGACCAGGTACCTGATGACTACGCCCCATTCAAAAGTCATCAAACAGAACTGTTTTCACAAAAGGGCTGCGTTATCTGGGGAGATAGAGTCGTTGTCCCAGAGCGACTTCAACGAGCAGTCCTAAGAATTTTGCACGATGGCCACCCCAGCATCGTGCGCATGAAAGCCCTCGCACGGAGCTACGCATGGTGGCCAGGCATCAACAAGCAAATCGAAACATGGGTCAAAGCTTGTCACATGCCAGGAAGTAAGCAACGTCCCACCAAGAGCAACCCCAATCGAGTGGGAAACACCACGGGGACTCTGGTCCCGTATCCATCTGGACCTACCAAAGGCCACACATTCTTGTTAACAGTGGATACCTACTCAAACTGGCTCGAAATCCATCAAATGAAGAACACAACAACCGAAGTGGTCATTTAGAAACTGGACAGACTGTTTGCAACTCACGGATTACCAGACGTGCTGGTATCCGACAATGGGTCCCAATTTACCGCGCTGTCCTTTGAACAGTACCTGGCAGACCGCGGTATTTGCCATGCGCTGACTTCGCCACTGCATCCTGCGGCCAACGGAAGGGCCGAGCGCATGGTACAATTCGTCAAGAAAATGCTACAAAAAATGGACTATGACAACATCGAAGAAAAAATAAACCGGATCCTCTTTTTACAGCATATCACTCCACACAGCGTCACCAACAAAACTCCCGCAGAGTTGCTAATGGGGCAGAAGCTCCGCTTGCGCCTCGACCGCCTACACCCATCCTACGAACCTGAGAAACCACACGGATCCAGCGGGCGATGCCGTACCTTCCAGGTAGGTGACTTGGTGTTCGCTAAAAATTTGTCGGGCGATCCATTGTGGGTAGAAGCGACTGTGGTCCGAGTAACCGGCCCTAGATCCGACCTCGTACAATGCCGCAATGATAGACTATGGAAGCGCCATATTGATCAATTACGATCAAGGCTGCAATCAGGGATCTCTGAGTTCCCTGATGCCCCAACTGAGTGGGGAGAAGATATGGAGGAAGATGAACTCGAATTAGCAGAAAACTTTAATGAAAGGAACGATAGCGGAACGGAAACACGTGAAGAGGAATCAGGGATGGGAGTGAGCTTGCCTCTTAGGGATACCGAAGATGTTGGTGACAACAGAAATTCAAACTCATGGTCAGAGGCACCCCTTTCACCAAACAACACCCTACCTCAACAAGAGTGCAGCCAAATACCGGGTGCACAACAAAAGTCAAATAGACTAACAAAACAACCGTCCTACCTCAAGGACTACGTAACCACACCCCATAAACGGAACCCGGGGGGAAGGGGTGTTGTGAATGAACAAATGTGTTAATAAAGTTATCAAGAGCTTGAAGTCAAGTGAAGGGTTCTGGCCCTGCACTTCTGATTGGCCATTAATGGCGATATCAGATTGGTCCGTTCAGGTGAATCTGATTGGCCATTAACGAGCCTCCCTCATTGGTTTAACGGATGGTTTAATTGGTTTTCATTGGTTGAATATCTAATAAGTTGCCTATATAAGGAAGGCAGTAGCAGCCATTGAGTTTGAGCTTTAACACCATGTAAATAAAGAGTTTGAAGTTCACCGTTTCACCGGCTCGTCTCCATTATTCGCACCCATGCTCCAAACTTAACAATATCAGTGTTCCAATATTTGAAGGACTGCTACAAAGAGGAAGGAATCAACTTATTTTCCAGAGTGCTGGACAAGAAACAATGGATGGAAACTAATCAAGGACAGAAGCAACCTGGAATGAAGGAGAAACTTCCTAACAGTGAGGACAATTAATCAGTGAAACAGCTTTGCCTTCAAAAGTTGTGGGTGCTTCATCACTGGAAGCTTTTAAGAAAAGGCTGGACAGCCACCTGTCTGAAATTGTATAGGTTCTCCTAGACTCAAAGACCTCCAAGGTCTCTTCCAGCTCTATTCTGAATTGGAGGGAAAAATGAATCTCTGTGCTCTGTCCCTATGAAGAGATCATAAAGATTCCTTTTCCCCTATCCACATTTTAGATGCTCCAGATCTCATCCAATGAGAGAAGAGCAGGGGTGGGATTCTACAGGTTTGCACCTATTTGCTAGAACCGGTTGTTAACATTCTAAGCAGTTCTGAGAACCGGTTGTTCGAAGAAATTACTGGCCTAATCCTGTAAGGAAGGCAGGAAGGAAACATTCTGGTGTTGCTTACAGAAACTGCCTCTCCGTTACCCCTTTTTACATTCTTGGCAGGATTAGACTTCCTGACTCAGGAACTTCTCTGGAGTTTTTTTCCCCTCCTTTGCTGGTACTTTGCTTGTGTGGAGTGACCATTCAAAGTTACAATGGCACTAAAAAAAGTGACATGACCATTTTTCACACTTATGACTGTTGCAGCATCCACACAGTCATGAGAGGCCAGGCGAGGAGATGCGTGCGTCGATGTGAGTGATGTTGAGTTGACCACATCCAGTCAGTCACATGACCAACAAGCCACACCCACCAACTATGCCATGCCCACAGAACCAGTTGTTAAAAAATTTGAATCCCTCCCCTGGAGAAGAGCGGCCTGTCAATCTCAAGATTCATTGCAAAACACACTGGGAGTCAGAAGATGGAAAGATTGAAGGCATTTCAGCAAATATGAAAGGAAAGAAGATAATCAGCAAATTTGCTTTCCTAGTCTTGGTATAAGAAGCTTTCTAGCCTTGCAGGGAGCAAGAGACTCCACTTACATTCCTCTTGACCATACATCATCACTGGAAATCCTAGGAATCTATCTCTTTCACTTCTCAGGGCTGCTAAAGCTCTGTGTGCGTCCATGTGGGTGAGTGATTCTGAAATAAAATTTCATGGGTCTCTATGCTTGTCAAATTGGCTTACCATCTTTGTTCCCTTTTGCGGGAAGCCAATGTAAATTCATCTGGGTACAATATACAGTATTTGTGTCCTGCCTTAAAAATTATTTTTCCCATTCTTATCCACACTGTCATTTACGAGTTCTGTAAAACATTCCAGTCAGAATCATTGTTTTTCTCCACGCAAAGGACAATTGCCATGAGGATGATCAATGCAATCAAAGGAATCAATTTCCTCTCAAGTCTGATTGGACAAACGTTAAGGCAAAAGTACAGGAACAAATGTAATAAAAACTTCAGCCGTTCACAGGAGCTGAATGATGGTCATGATGAACAATCCAGTTGAATAGTGAGATAACTACTACTAGCTTTCTCTCCAAGGGGGAAACAAAGGCTGCCTTTATGAAGGGGAAAAGGATACAGATGGTGTTTGCTACTCAGTTGTTCAACCGTAGGGAGGGGGCTGATTTTCATGTACTCCAGGAGTAAGAGTTCAGTCATCTCCCTCGTTTCAAGTATGGTTTGTTTTAAGCCATGCAAGGGGGAGGAAAAGGGCCTATACATGAATGTTTGCTTCTGGCAATACCGCACATGACTTCAATGTTCTCATGTTCATGGAATCTTGCATGCAAATAGAGATGCTTGCTGAACTTCAAAGTGTAATTTTAGTTCAAGCCACTTCACTGTTGTACATCTCATTCTGTCAAGAGCAAAGGCATAACTTTGCTCACATGCCTGCAACCGGATTGTCCAAAGACTCTGGTGTTCATAGCCACTGCTTGTTAAGTAGGGGTGATGTACTGTGGTTTGTGTTGACAATGGAAGTTTACATAATTCTCTGCAGAAATCACGCTGAAGCTGAGGGCTCTCTCCTACTTTTATTTGAAAAAAAGGCTGGAAAGCAGATGATGGTGTTTAGATATAACACTTTTGGCCAAGGAAATGGGTTAGATCTATTTTTTATGTGTAAATTTACTTCTCAACCTACGAGCACAATTGAGCCCACAATTTATGTTGCTAAGTGAGGCACCTCTTGTGAGTTTTGTCCCATTTTATGACTTTTCCTGCCACACTTGTTCAGTGAATCCCGGTAGCTGTTCAGTTACTAACAAATTTGTTAAGTGAAACTGGCTTCCCTGTTGACTTTGCGTGTCAAAAGGTCTCAAAAGGGGATCACATAATCCCAGGACGGTGCAACCATCATAACAATGAACATCCGAATGTAAATCATATGACCATGGGGATTCTGCATCAGTCATAAAATGGTGAAAAATGGTCATAAGTCTTTTTTTTTCAGTGCTGTTGTAACTTGAAACAGTCACTAAACGAACGTTTGTAAACCAAGGACTACCTGTAATGTGAAAGGGAGGAGAAGCCTCTGGCTGTGTTTGACAGGAATACCAACTCTTGAATAATGCCATTGAAGAAGCTCTTATTGTACGATTAAAATCAATTCTGTAGGCAGGGCAAACAACCTTTTTCTGCCAGCCTCCCAAGAAGTTTCCATAATTAAATGAAAATGCTGCAGCAAGAGGTAAATAGAAGAATCAAGTGAGGTACAATCAGGGGTGGGATTCTACCGGTTTGGACCGGTTCAAGTGAACCCCTTGCTCCCAAGATCAGCTGGCAGTAAACTGGTTCGCTGTGACGAGTGTGTGGGCCCACCCGCCTGGCCCTGCTCTTGCCTGTGGTTTATTCCCTTTTGTGAGAGCACAGCTGATTCGCGCGGGAGAGTGGTTTGCTGTGCCTCAGCTGTTTTAGTCACAGGGACTGCAGAAGAAGGTAAGTGGAATATGCAAAGGTAAGTAGAAATGCAAAGCGCACGTGCAGAGCATGCATTTGGCATGAACACGCGCGACCACCGAACTGGTTGCTATACCGGTGGAATCCCAGCCCTGGATGCAATCAAACTGAGCCTTGGCTTACATAACTCTATGCATGACTTGACTCAAACATTTCATCTCTGATCATCTGAAGTTTAGTGTTCACCTTCAATAAAGTTCACGATTCTTTCTTTCCCCAGGCTTCAGATTAAGAAGGAAGGAAAGGTCCGGGAAGAGACCTCCAAGCTCCAGTCAGCTTTTTTTTTTTTTTTAAAGAACATTTATGCAATCCCAGGTTTGGATGGTATTTCTGGGTTTAATGCTTGATGCCTGGTGGTATAATGTGCTGCTACTGCTGAGGATGATGATGGTGTTTAATGTTTTTCCATTAAATGCATTCATTTATCCCAGTGCCTTAATCTGAAAAAATTGCACAGGACAGGTACAATTTCAGGTCTTCTCTGAAACTTTATTTCCAGTGCATTAACTTAGGTTATAAACTGATAAATAGTACAGCACATCATTGAAAACCTAACGCTCAATCGACTAAAGTAAATACAATATATATATAACAATTTTGAAAGCTTCTTTGCCTTATTGTGGCTGACTTTTACTTTATATTTTGTTGCTCATTCACCACCTAGTTTGGCAACTTTACTGTTAGGTAGTTTGCCCTTTTCTTTCATTACTGCATAGATCTCAAAAAACAGTTTGCATTTAGTTTCCTAGCAATTTACAGTGTAATATTTGGGCACAGAATAAACGTGCCTCCCCTCTCAATGTTCTTTTCATAAAGGATTAAACAATATGTAACTTTTATTACAGTTCTATATTCTTCTTCCTTTTCCGCCTTTGCAGGGAAAGCATTAATTTAACCTCCCGAATAAACCATTCTAACGATTTGATTAATAAGACCATATTCCTTTCTCAGATAAAAATAAAATAACAATGGAGTAACTCTTAAAATACCGTATATACTCGAGTATAAGCCGAGTTTTTCAGCACATTTTTTGTGCTGAAAAAAAACCCTCGGCTTATACTCGAGTCAGATTCCCCTCTGAAAAAAAAATGGTGTGGAGCTCCGAAGCTGGGCAGCCGCTTCCCTGCTTCCGTGTTTCCTTTGCAACTTTTAAGCATGGAAGGGGGAGGCTTTTCTGAGCTCTAGGCTGAAAAAGCAATGCGAGCCGAGGTCACTCCACTCAGTTTCATTTCCTCAGCTCCAGCTGCTTTCAGTCCACTCGGGAGGAGGGGGAGGAGGAGGGGGAGGCTTTTCTGAGCTCTAGGCTGAGAAAGCAATGCGAGCTGAGGTCGCTCCACTCAGTTTCATTTCCTCAGCTCCAGCTGCTTTCAGTCCACTCGGGAGGAGGGGGAGGAGGGGGAGAGAGAGAGAGAGAGATATCATAAGAACGGCTCTTGGTTTTTTCTTGCAAGGGAGAGAGTGACTCCTGCCTACCACTGTCATCATCATCATCTTTTGGGTTAGTGAATCAATCAAACCTTTCATGATAGTGAGATCGTTTCCCAAATTTCCCTTAAATCAGGGAAGAAATCAGAAACAAACCTTTGGGCTGAGAATAAGCTTGTTCCTATGATGCCATTTTTGTTCACTGCAGTGTGAAAAGTGTGAAAAAACACACTTCTTTTTCTTCATCTTCTTGTTCCCTATTTACTGGTCTCTTTCAAAGAGGAAATTGTGAACATCAAACTTATTCTCAACTGTCCTAGTGAAAGTTTTTATTGGCATCTATTTTTATTTTTGAAATTTACCAGTAGCTGCTGCATTTCCCACCCTCGACTTATACTCGAGTCAATAAGTTTTCCCAGTTTTTTGTGGTTAAATTAGGTGCCTTGGCTTATATTCGGGTCGACTTATACTCGAGTATATACGGTAACTGCATTCCTAACCAAATATCTGAAGTAGCTTTGAGCACTGTCATTGCTCTGCTATCTTTCCCCTTCTTCCTATCTTCTTCAGGATGTTAATCCATCTTCTTGTCATTTTTTTAGTGTGTGTGTGTGGAAACAATGCCTGATGTTGCCACCCCCTCTGAATCTTTAACACAGTGCATTCTCTTTTTCATTGGTAAAAGGTTTAGCATCCAAATAGTGTGCTGGGAAGGTGAACTCAGAAAAGACAGTGGGGCCATGGTAAAAGAGAACAATAATAGAGAAAAAGCCATCAGTATTTCCCTATAAAATTAAATTACTGAATGTAATACAGCAAGGATGAGTGTTCTTATAGTCTATTCTGTTTACAATTGGTCAGAAATTGGTGCTGGTACTTTGGGAGCCTGTGCAAAGCCTGAGATTAATGAGATTGTGGGAATGCAAGCTATATTCCCCCAACCTTTGGGATTAAATTGGGTTTCAGATTAATGAACATCCAGAGGTAAATGTCAGAAAGGGGGTGATAAATTATATTCTTGGGTTCCGGTTCCGCGTGGCTTCAGTGGCAGCAGGAATTCGTGACTGTCCGTGATTTCTGCTGCGCTTGCCGCCAAGGTGCCCCCGATTCAAATGGGTCAGGGGGATATGGCTGCCCTGCAGAAGCAGCCGAAGAGAGAGGGGAGCCGGACAGGGGGTTAGGGGTGTCACAGACCCCCTCCTTGTCCGGAAAAACCCCTTTTTCCCGAGGTGGTGGAGCGGCGGTCAGTAATGGCTGCCACGAAGAAGCCTGCAACCGGGTAAGATTGTGCTGGAGGAAGCAAGAAAAGTGAAAGTGCTGGCTGAGCTGGGTCAATTAACATCTTTTAAACTCTCTGGAACTGAACTGTCTGAATTGCTGGAGGATACATTGTATCCCTAAGAAGATGGAAAGCGGCGGAGAAGCTGTTAAAGGGAACTTTTTTTTTCTTCACTCTCCCACCCCATAGAAACAGCAGATGAAGATTTGAAATTTATTTGGGCACTGAAGGTGAATTATTTTGAAAGTTGAAGCCAAGGGACAAAAGACTCTTTGGACATTGGATTTAATTTAAGAAATCGGAAAATCCTTATTGGAGGTATGGATTTCTGATCATTTTAAAAAAAATTGTTGTTGTAAGGGGGAAGGGAGAGAAAAAAAATTGGAGCAGAAGCTGAAAAAGGAGGAGATTGCCTAGAATTCTAAAGAAAGATATATGGTAATTGGACCTTTTTGATTAAACAATAACCCCAGAAAGAGAAGTAGAAGAAAGAAAAAAAGTATTAACTTTGAAATCTTTTTGGAATTATTCTTGATTAAAAATACTTGGGTGGTTGTTTTGGAAAAAGTTTCTCTTTTCATGATGGCATCACTTGTGGATGAACTAAAAACTGAATATCAAAAATATAAAAAGGATGAACAAGATGCAAAAGATACTTTGGGCACTCTATTTCAATTTTTAGAAATGGTGGTGTTCGGGATAACATTGTTTACCCTAACTGGTTTAGGTAAAATAATAAATATGTAATCATGGTTTATAAGTTAAAGTGTCTGCAACTTTAAATATAGGGATTGTAATTAGGGGAGTGGTTGTGAAAGCACTTTAAAAGAAGCAAGACGACAGCTTGCTCTCTCTCTGGCTTGATGATCCCTAATTACTGGATAGACTGAAGACTGCGTTTTTCCCCTATTGAAAAGGAGAGACAAAGGAGTGATTTGTAAGTGAACTGGCATAGGATATTCTACACGGACTTTGCTAACTGAATATCCTTGAATGGACTGACTAAATGATACATAACTAATGGACTGTTATTTTGACTATGCTATAAACTCTAAATGGAATAAACTATATTTTTGATAGCACAAGTGTATCTGTTATTTTTACTGTATGTTAACAAACATACAAACTTATCTCACTCATTTATCTGTGTGCTTATCTGACTAACGCTGCACATTCTGTTTAGCTTGTCTCCTTAACCCTGGTTGGGGAACACAGGCTTAACAGGTGGTATGCACTTATGAAAAGCTGACTTACACAGCAGGACGACTGGGACAAAGAAGAAGAGGAACAAGAAGCCATCTTTGATGAACAATGGGTTTTTTCTGGGGAGGAGTAGAAAGAGGATAAGAAGAAGGGGATTTTAAGGTTTGAAAAAACAACCAAAAAAGAGAAAAATGAGATGAAAGGTAGATGCAAGGTTAGAAAACAACAGAAAGGGAGTAAGAAAAGGGAGGAGGAGAGACGGGTAAAAAGGGCAAGGAGAAGAATAAGCAAGAGAGAAGGGGGGGGATGGGAAGCCTTAATGGTGGGAAGCAAGATTCAAAGAAACAAAGCTTATTCAGAGACAATGGGTAAATTTAATTGAAAAAAAAGGGAGGGGGATTTCTGGAAGGTACATAAGATTGTGTTTTTATATGTGTATCTAGAGTAAAATGCTTAAGATATAAATGAGTATTAATATATATGATTAGGGTTTTTTTATGATATGGATAGTGGGTATATAGGATTTTATTTAGTTATTGTTGTGTTTTTACCCTTCTTATAAAAGTTATTGTGTAACTTTAGAATGTACTAAACAGAATCCCAGATAAATTAAGTGTTATATTAAGTAATTTTAAGTTAGGGCAATGAATTAAAGGCGTCACTCCAATCAGTGTATAGGAGAAGTATATTAAAAGAAAAAAGATGAATGGATAGCTGGAAATAGAACAGACAAAGAATGATAAGTATTATGAACTGAATTGAGATAAGATAAATAAAATAAAATTAAGAGAGATAAAAGAGGGAAGAAGCTATATGGAAAATTGAAAATGGTAATAAGTTATGGAAGGATATATAAAGTGAATATGATGTTTGAATTTGTGTCTGTGTGAAGAGTCTCAACCCGGGATCAAGCAGCCTTCAGAAAAGATGTTTTAGGTTTGGTTTTTTTTCTATGTTCTATGTTTTGTATGTTTATGAAAAGCAATAAAATTTTAATTAGCAAGAAATACAATTTGGATAATTAGAATGAAAAGGAGAAATTTGGAATAAGATATGAAGTTAAACAGATAACGTAAATATCTATATTACAATTTGGAATTATTTTGTATGTTCTATTGTTTTTTGTTTTTTGTTTAGAAAAGATTTCTTAAGTTGTTATGCCTTGACTGTTTGTGTATTGTTTTTGTAAAACTAATAAAATTTGTTAAAAAAAAGTGTGGGGGGGATGATAAATTATATTCTTTGCACTACATTCTCCATCTTCACTTAGCTCTCTTCTAAACTTCTCAGTCAATTCTGGCTGTTCTTTGGAAAGGCAGATACTGAAGCTGAAGCTCAAATATTTTGGCCAGCTAATGAGAAGAGGAGGCTCCTTGGAAAAGACCCTGAGGTTGGGAAAGATAGAAGGCAAAAGGAGAAGGGGACGACAGAAGGTGAGATGGTTAGATAGTGTCATTGATGCAATGAACATGAATTTGGGCAAACGTCGGGAGATAGCGGAAGATAGGGGGCCCATGCTATGGTCCATGGGATCGCAAAGACTCAACTGAATAACAAAAATATCTTCTCAAAATGGTTAACAGCTCCATAGCTAACTCTTCTCCAGTCCCAGAGAAACCTGATCAGTCTAATTTCTGCTCTTGACATCATTAGGGCTGGAGTAAATCCTTCATGAACTAGAAGACTTCCAAGGTCCCTTCCATCTTTTATTCTATTCTATTCTATTCTATTCTATTCTATTCTATTCTATTCTATTCAAAATCTGTCCTTGCCACTGAGTGACTGATTGTTTTTTTTCACACTTGGCTTTATTCAAAGCAAACAGATCTGAGTGGAAGGCATGGAACACTTTTGTTCTACGGATGAACTATAAGACATCAGTCAGCACTGCGTTATGGTCATGCTTTCCACCTAAGCTTTTTTTAAAAAAAATCCCAGACTTTTTAGAAGAGGTGAAATTGAAAGAACGTTGGTCTTAATTAACCCAAGTGCTCATTGCTTTATCCTAAGGAGGACATAGAGCAGGTAGGCCACCCAGGCTCTTCAAGTGGATAATGCAGTTGACTGGTAGGATATGCTCAGCCAAGGATGACATGACTGCTGAGTCAAGGGAAGAAAGCTTGACCTGAAAAACATACCAACAGTTTCTTCTAAGTAACATTGTCTGTGAATATCACTATGCTAACATGCACAGTTATGAACAGCAGATGGTATTTATATGGTTGGGTTTTGTTTTTGTTTTTTTAAAAAAGATCTACCAGACTCTAGTCTCATTTAATAAAGCATGTGTGGTGTATGTGAATGTGTGTGCCAGCACTTGATTTATTCTCTCAACAAGGAGAATCATATTAATATTAAAACAGTTATCTAATATTTATGACAGACAGACAATTAATAGGCACATTTAGAGGGGCATGTTATGTGAGTTCTCAAATGCTACCAGATTAATAAAGCCATGATAGTATGAGCTTCAGGGAAGAATAACATATAAATATTTGTCTACTTTGATTTTTGCCTTCCCCTGCTTACAATTTTTTTTTATTGATGTGGAGATTATTATCTCTGGAAGTCTCAGCCATTCTGGAGGTAATAGTCCTATTTACTGGAGGCAATAGTTTTACTACTTGTAAAGAATACTACCAGTAGTATTTACTGTAAATGTAAAATACATTTACAACCAAGGTGTTAATGGAATGAAACCAGGCTGTAAAAGTAGCACCCTCAAGCAAAAGGGTTCAAGCTTCTCTTTACTTCCTACTCCTTCAACTAATCTGGTCCCATGGGATTTCCATACCTAACTGGCAGGGCCCCATTGAATAGCATCTCTGCCCTTGTGTAAGTCAAGTGGATGGCATTATTCACTATGTTCTCCACTGGCCCATTTCCAATGAGATCCGGACCAAATATTGATGGTGGGTGAATTCAAGGGTTTGGATCTTAAATAATTGAATTAGTCTCTTCAGATGTGTTTTGTACTGTTAGTAGTCATGGATTGTCATTTAATGATTGGCCCTTTTGCTCTTCTCCCTTCCCTTCCCTTCCCCCTCCCATGTCTTCTCCTAATATAGACCTGGTCTAGAGTTTGAACTGCAAAACTCTCCTCTCCTCTCCTCTCCTCGTTTTCTTGTATTTTGTGCTATGCTATGTTCTTATAACCTTGATTACAATAAATTTATTCATATTACATTATATACACGAGCAGCTAAGATCCAGATAACCATGGGGCATTAGAGAGGAAGTATTTCCTGTACCTTTTTGCTGCAATGTTTGGACCTGGTCAGAGTTTTACACTTCAAACTCTAGACCAGGTCTGTAATAGAAGCCAGACTCGAAGAGCAGTGCCAAACAAGAGTGAGGGATGAACCAATGCCTCCTCCTTCAAAGCACTCATACAGAATGGAAACATATCATATCAGCATTTTTGCAGCCCTAAGACTTTCTGGTAATTGAATGGGAGACATCTTTTGAAGATAGGGGGTGTGAATGTTTCACACATGTATGGCTTTAAGTTAGTGCCTGAGCTCTCACCACTGGAGTGGTGCTGGGGCCATCTGAGAAGCTTGCCTTGTGCCTCAAGAAGGGTACTTTCCCCCCTTAGATAGAGAAAATATACTTTAGGTATCTCGCAAGCCAGTTCTCATATTATAGAGGAGCTTTTAGAGTTTATGGTTAGACTGACTTGTGCACCTATAATTATGGTTTGTAAGCTATGGTTGGTGGTTTAGTGCAGAGAGATATAATTGTGACTTAGTCAATGATCCATGATTTACACAGTGATGGCTTAATAATGAACAGGTGAGCTCTCTGAATCTGCAATACTGAACAATGAATTTGGAAGTTCCCAATTCAAGCCATGAACTATGAGTTGGTATCAGAACATCACTGTTGTTCAGTTTCTTATCTGAAAAAATGGCGGTAATCATCAAGGCTTAAAGACTGCCATAGTGCAGAATGCAAAGCTACAATGCCAATCATCAATGACAATTGTCATTGTATTGTGTAAGAAGAACCCCAGATGGTTCACACTCAAAGCTGCTGATTTCCCAAGTTGCGGAAATACAAAATTTGGAATGACATGGAATTTGGCTTTCTGAAATGCCATTACAATAATAATAATTTTAAAAAGCCTTTATCAATCAAAGCAATGTGAACATTTCACTGCTGAATGAATCACTCTTTAATGATCTTCTTCTCAACCTTTAACCACATGAGGTGGCTGAGGGACCACACAGATACCATGTTTACTTACCAGGCTGCTAGACTGTTGATAATGGTTGAAGTGCTTTCCATATACTGTAAATCTAGCAGCTTTCTCCCTCCTCTCTCTAGCATGTTAAAGCATTCCAATCCTTCCAAATAATAAATATTAATACTCCTGGATGCCTAGCCAGCTATTACTTTCATATCCTTTTATGTTTCTTTTATTATTAGATAATGGTTCTGTATAAATAAAATGCCAAAGTATTTTATAGCTACAGTTGTAAGTATGTTTGAATACAATTATTGATTGCAATGCATAAGTAAAATTCATACCTAGCATTATTCTCAGTGGCCTGACTCACACAAAGCCATAGTGAGATTGGGTTGGTTTTGGTTTGCTGCGCTGTATGAACCTAGATGTTGTATCTTGATAAGCATGGTTTATGGCTTAATATGTTCTGTGTCTCAGACAATAAATCATGCGATAATGTAATGTGTGAAATCAATCAGAAAGGAAAGGAGAAAAAAAGAGGAAAAAAGAAGAAAAGACAAGAATGACTCAAATACGCTCTTTCTTGCTTTTTCTAAGAGAATTTGTGAATTGCTTGTACTGATCAGGGTACTCTGAAGGAGGAATCAAAAAAGTGAAGAGGATGGCCACAATCAAAGATTCACCTTTTTAAGTATTCTCATAGGCATGACATGCATTAAAAAGTGGTAAACCTTTAATCATACAACTAGTGCTGTCATCTTGACTTTTTGGACCATAACGCCACTCCCCCAAGTTGATAAGAGCAATTATTTTATTTCTCTAGGAGAAATTCGATTTGGCTGTTCAATTTTCACAAGAAATTCAGAAGAAATTATTTAGACGAAGTCTCCGTCACTAACTGGTCATTTGGTTAGAAGCACTGCTAAAGGACAACTTCTCAGTTGCTTGGAAACTTTATGGCTCTAATCTCACAATGTGAACAACTCAGCCCTCCTGAAATTATACCCACCATGATCTGTGCAGTTGGGTTGTCATGTCATTTTTACAGGTTTCCCAGCTTCTGCAAGGAGGGTGGGATTGTCATTACTTCTTCCCCACCTCCTTTTTGTAAGGGAGGGGGCGTTGCTAGCCATAGAATGAGGTCCACCACGAGATGTTTCAGTAAGGATTTAAGAAGAGATCAAAGAGAAAGCTAAAAGTGCAAGAAAGGGAAAATGTAAAAAGAAAAGAAAAAAAATACAAAGTAGCAGCTTCCAATTTAGCTGTCTCTGCAAGTTCCACCATATTCACCAACCATTTCTCCATTTTGGGTAGTGCCGAATCTTTCTATCTTTGTATATATAATAATCCTGCTGCAGTTATCATGGATAAAGACAAAGTTCTATTATCTTTTTCCCACTGTTCATTCATTAGTCCCAAAAGAAAAGAAAACTCTGGTTTCAAGCGTATATTTAAAATCTCTGAATTTGAATCTATAATTTTCTAGCTTTTTTTATATGCCCACCGAACATGATAAAATGTTCCTTCTTGTGCTTCACAACACAACCCTCATGAAAAGAATCTTGCATAATTATTTTCAGTCTATTAGCTGAAATGGTTGTGAATGACTTGTAGTCATTATTCGATAATGTTATCAGCCTAAAGTTTCTTGTTAAAGTCAAATCTTGTCCCTCTTTAAGTCTTAGTGCTCTATTGGCCTCTTTCCAATTCTCTGGCACTTTTCCTCTCTGTGGGATAAAATTCATTCATATAACAATTAAGGAAGTTTCTGAAGTTATGAAAAAAAAAGAGAGATTAAACTAGGAAAGGTGTCTAGACCAGATGGATTATCAGGCTCTTATTACAAATGTTTTGAGGATGAACTTTTGCCATTCTTACAAAAAAAGCAGATTAAAAATGGAAGCTGAGAAATGTTAGTTATCAGGCATGTGGTCCTTTAAAAATATTGCAATGAGAAGTTGCTCTGTCACGCTGAGAATGTGAAGACAGGTATGCTTAGGAGATAAAGGAAGTCTTCTGTAATGTAAGATAATTATTGTAATAGACAAAACTGTGTTTTATCAGCTTCCTTGACACTCTGAAGTGGTTTTTACCGTGTCATTTTCTGATGTTAATAATATGATTTATCAGGATATGAAAGCACTATGTATTTAAGATCAAGTACCTGGTGTTAAAAAATAATATTTTAAGTTTGAATAATACAGAGGTGGATTTCTGCAAACTAAAATATGTATTATTGGTGGGAGTGTGTCAGAGTTTTGCAGATCTGAGTGCATGCAAATGGGATTAATTGGAATATATTTTCATGATTACACAGCTGTAAAAACCAGAGCTGGAATTCACTTTTGTGATGATGTTACTAGTCCAACCAAACTATTATTTATTCCTAAAATTTCCTTCTTGTCAGACAATTATAGCCACCAAAATGCATTGGTTACATTTTAGGTTTATATGTTGGCATAAGTTTTAACAATTCTGATATCCCTGAGTGAGACAATATATTTTAGCAATATATTTTATGTTTAGGAAAATAACCTAATTTGAATTTCTTTTTTTTTTTAAACAAATTTTATTAATTTTACAAAAACAGTGCACAAACAATCAAGGCATAACAGCTTACAAATTCTTTTCTAAAAAAAAAAAAATTAAGGAAGAAAACCAATAGAACATACAAAATGATTCCAAATTATAATTTCAATATTTACGTTATCTATTTAACTTCATATCTTATCCCAACTTCTCCTTTTCATTCTAATTATCCAAGTTATTTCTTGCTAATTAAAATTTTATTGTCTTTTATCAACATACAAAACACAGAACATAGAAAACAAAACAAAACCTAAAACATCTTTTCTGAAGGCTGCTTGATCCCGAATTAAAACTCTTCACACAGACGAAATTCACACATCATATTCACTTTATATATCCTTCCATATCTTATTGCCATTTTCAATATTCTTTGTCTGTTCTATTTCCAGCTATCCATTCATCTTTTTTCTTTTACTATACTTCTAGATACTAATTGGAATGACGCCTTTAATTCATTGCCCTAACTTAAAAGTACTTCATATAACACTTAATTTATCTTGGGATTCTGTTTAGTACATTCTAAAATTACACAATAAATTTTATAAGAAAGGTCAATAACTAAAGAAAAAACCTATATAACCACTATCCATATCATCTAAAAAGAAAAAAAAAACCTAATCATATATATTAATACTCATTTATATCTTAAACGTTCTACTCTAGATATACATATAAAAACACAATCTTATGTACCTTCCAGAATCCCCCCTTTATTTTTTCCCAATTAGATTCACCCATTGTCTCTAAATAAGTTTTTTTTCTTTAAATCTTGCTTCCCACCATTGAGGCTTCTCCTCCCCCCCTTTCTCTCTTGCTTATTCTTCTCCTTGCCCTTTTTACCCCTTTGTTTCTCCTCCCCCCTTTTCTTACTCCCTTTCCGTTGCTTTCTAACCTTGCATCCACCTTTCCTCTAATTTTTCTCTTTTTTGGTTGTTTTTTCAAACCTTAAAATCCCCTTTTTCTTATCCTCTTTCTCCTCCTCCCTGGAAAAAACCCATTGTTCATCAAAGATGGCTTCTTCTTCCTCTTCTTCTTTGTCCCAGCCATTCTGCTGCGTAGTCAACTTTTCATAAGTACATAATGCCATTTCTAAAAATTGAAATAGAGTGCCCAACGTATCTTTTCCATCTTGTTCTTCCTTTTTATATTTTTGATATTCAGTCTTTAGTTCATCCACAAGCGATGCCATCATGAAAAGAGAAACTTTTCCCAAAACAACCACCCAAGTATTTTTAATCAAAAGTAATTCAAAAAAAGTTCCAAAAATTAATACTTTTCTTCCTTCTTCTCTTTCTCTTTCTGGGGTTACTGTTTAATCAAAGAGGTCCAATTACCATATACCGTATATACTCGAGTATAAGCCGAGTTTTTCAGCCCATTTTTTGTGCTGAAAAAACTGCCCTCGGCTTATACTCGAGTCAGATTCCCCTCTGAAAAAAAAAATGGTGTGGAGCTCCAGAGCTGGGCAGACGCTTTCCTGCAGGCAAGCCCCACTTCATGGACTCCGTCCATCCTCGCTCCCATCCACCCACCCACCCAAAGCGACGAAGTCCCCCAATCTCGCAGCCCAGAATTGCCCTCCCCTCAGGGGTCAGCAACGACGCCCGGTGTTTCCCGAGACAAGAAGCTCCACCGTGCAATGAAAGTGCTCTGGCTCTAGGCTCAGAAAACAACGCGAGGCGAGGTTGCTTCGGCTCTGCTGAGCTTTGTTTCCTAGCTGCTTTCAGTCCGTTCGGGAGGAGGGGGAGGAGGTGGTGGCCTAGAGCTCAGAAAACAACGCAAGCTGCCGCCACCACCTCCTCCCCCTCCTCCCGAGCGGACTGAAAGCAGCTAGGAAACGAAGCTGAGCGGAGCCTAGATCTCAGAAAACAACGCTTCGGCTCCGCTGAGCTTCGTTTCCTAGCAGCTTTCAGTCCGCTCAGGAGGAGGGGGAGGAGGTGGTGGCGGCAGCTTGCATTGTTTTCTGAGCTCTAGGCCACCACCTCCTCCCCCTCCCGAGTGGACTGAAAGCAGCTAGGAAACGAAGCTGAGCGGAACCGAAGCGACCTCGCCTCACGTTGTTTTCTGAGCTCTAGGCTCAGCTCAGCTTCGTTTCCTAGCAGCTTTCAGTCCGCTCGGGAGGAGGGGGAGGAGGTAGTGGCAGAAGCTTGCATTGTTTTCTGAGCTCTAGGCTCTAGGTCTCCTAGCTGCCTCTCGGCTTTCGGCCGGCCGTTTGCAGGGCTCAGCGAGTCACGTCGGACTTCGGGCCAGTCTGCGCCAGGAGTTGCCCCACCGCCGCGCACTGGGGAAGTGGTGGCCGCTCGCCTTTGCTGCAGTCGGAGCTCTTCGGGGGCGCCCCTCGTCTCTGTCTGACCTCACGGTCTCTGCCGTCGCGGCTGCGATCGCCTCCCGTCAGGGCGCTTGTTAGGGATAACATTGTTTTACCCTAACTGGTTTAGGTAAATAATAATATGTAATCATATTTTGTATGTTAAAGTGTCTGCAACTTTAACTGTGGGATAGTAATTAAGGGAGTGGTTGTGAAAGCACTTTAAAAGAAGCAAGACGGCAGCTTGCTATCTCTCTGGCTTTGATGATCCCTGATTACTGCAAGGAATAAAGATTGCATTGCTCGAACGGGAGAGAAAACAAAGGACAGACTTGTAAGTGAATTGACATGGGATATTTCTACATGGATTTTGCTAACTGAATATCCCTGAATGGACTGACTAAATGATACATGACTATTGGACTGTTATTTTGACTATGCTATGAACTCATAATGAAATAAACTATATATTTGATAGCACAAGTGTATCTGTCATTTTTACTGTATGTTAATAAACATACAAGCTTAGCTCACTCATTTATCTGTGTGCCTATCTGACTAAGCTGCACATTCTGTTTAGCTTGTCTCCCTAACCTTGGTTGGGGAAACCAAGCTTAACACTGGTTATGGGCCCAGAGGCTGCAAAGTCAGTTTAACTAGGATAAAACAGATTTATGTAAAAGTGAGAGTTTGTGTTGTTATACATTACAGTAAACAGACAGCTGTGTTTTATTAATTATAGTTTTATATCCATAAAAGAAAACATGGCACAAGTCAATCTACAAAGTTTGTCCCTTATATCCAAGTTGGATGGAACAAACTATGTATCATGGTCTATGAAATGTAGTCTGCTTCTACGAAGAGAAGGTTTGTGGAACATAATTGAAAATCCACCAAATGTAGAAGAATGGGATCCAGAGGATGATGAAGATAAACTAAAGATAGAAGAATTTATGCATAAAAATGAACAAGCAATTTGCATTATTGCTTTAACCTTAACTGATATGCAGCTTGTTTATATCCACGGAGAGAAATTAGCTGTTGGGTGTTGGCAGAAGCTGAAGAGGATTTATGTTCGAGATAATGTTGGTGCTCACATAAATCTAACACGGAAACTTTTCAGGACACATCTCCATAAGAATGGTGATATGCTGAGTCATTTGAAAACTATGCAAAGCATTTTTCAAGAACTGCATGAGAAAGAGCTTATTTTCTCTGAACTACACCAAGTTTACATAATTCTATCTTCACTTGACGAAACCTATGATAATTACGTAACTTCCCTTGAAATATTGCCAAAGGAAAGCCTAACTTTAACTGATATAACTGGAAGATTGATTGAAGAGGCCAGAAGAAGGCTTGAAAGAGATGAATTAAGGAGGCAGCAACCTCAAAAAGAAGATAACGAAACTCCTACTGCATACGCAATTAAAAAGTGTTTTAATTGTGGAGGAAGAGGACATTTGGCAAGATTTTGTAAAAAAGCAAAGCGCCAGAACGCTGGCCAGAATACTAAAAGTCATCAAAAGATAAATAAAAATTTAGAGTTAGCCATGTATACTAACGGAGCTGTAAAAAATAATTTATGGGTGGTTGATAGTGGAGCATCACATTGTATAACAAATGATAAGAAAAATTTTATTAAAATGTCCAAGAGTACACAGCAGATATCGTTAGCCAATGGCTGGAAACTGAAAGCTAAAGGTCAAGGTATAGCATATTGTTCTTTTATAAAAGAGAATGTAAAAATGTTATATGTACCACAACTTAAGTTTAATTTAATTTCAGTAAGAATTTTGGTTAAACTAGGATATGTAGTTACTTTTAAAGGAGATAACTGCATAATTGAAAAAGAAGATAAGAGAATTACTGCATCTTTAAGAGGTGAATTATATGTGTTAAATGATGATGGTTTAAAGGTGGCTAACACAGTTTATGAAAATAAGAAACCTCATGATGAATGTATTCACTTGTTACATCGAAGGTTAGGGCATTTAAATTTTAAAATGCTTAAGAAAACTGTTAAATTATCTAAGGGAATAAGTTTGAAACCTTGTAATAAGTATTTGCAATGTAATGCCTGTAATCATAGTAAGGCCAGGGTCACACTGGCTAATAGAGTTGATGGATTTACTACCAAAGAACCTTTAGAGGTAGTATTTGCAGATTTAATAGGTCCTAAAAAACCAAGTGTAGGAGGAGCTCGTTATATACTAAGTATAATGGACCATTATTCTAGATATGGGTTTTGCTATTTAATGAAGAGCAAAACTGAAACGTATCAAAATCTCTTTAATTGGATTAAATTTGCAGAAAGGAAAATTAAAAAGAAATTAGTAACTCTTATAACAGATAATGGTACGGAATTTACAAATAATAAATTCCAGAACAGACTAAGAATGTTAGGTATTCAACATAAAAAGTCTGCACCATATAGGCCACAACATAATGCCTTTATAGAGAGAAGAGGCCAAACATTACAATCAATGGCACGAACTATGATGTCTGATTCAGGATTACCTGACAATTTGTGGGGAGAAGCAATAATGTGTGGTAATCATATATTAAATAATGTTGTTAATTCAACAACAGGTGAATTACCATTCACACTGTGGCATGGTACAAAACCTGATTTAAGTTACATGCACACATTTGGAGCACCAGCATGGGTGCATATCCCTTCACAACTTAGACACAAAGGACAACATAGAGCTAAAAGATTATATTTTGTAGGATATACATCTAATCATAGATCTTATAGATTCTGGGAACCAGGTACATCTAGAGTTTACACCAGTGCTAGTGCAAAATTCCTAGAACATGTAGGATGGAATAGATTAGAGCAAGATTTAAATAACGAAGTAATTGTTGAACCCTACAAAAGGCAGAAAGATCAGATTAGTTATAAGAAGAGTCCAATTAAAGAAGAAGTCCAAGAGGAGTAAATAGGACCAGAACAAGAGGAAACAGTTGATCAGGAAGAGTTAGATAATCAAGAAGAGTTAATAAATGAAAGTCCACCTGTAAGTCCTGTAATACCTAGACGTACTACACGTGTAACTAGACCACCTGAAAGGTATCAAGCAAGTATAGTTTGCCAAGTAACTAAAGTTCCAACTAGTATAGATGAACTTAGGATGTATCCTACTAAGGATCAGGAGAATTGGCAAAAGGCAATGGAAAAGGAACTAAATTCATTAAAGGTAATGAAAATTTATGAAGATGCTAAATTACCTCCAGGAGAAAAATCCATTGGGTGCAAATGGATATTTAAAGTAAAAACTGGAAATGATGGGACTGTTACCCATAAAGCTAGGTTAGTAGCTCAAGGATTTAATCAAACTGCATCTGATTACGATGAAGTTTTTGCACCAAGTCTTAAAGCAACATCTTTAAGAGCAGCATTAGTGTGGGCAGCTAAGAAAAACTATGTAATTAACCATTTAGATGTAGAAACTGCTTATCTACATGCACCATTGCAGCACACTATATATTTAAGAAAACCAGTAGGTATAAAAGACAATAAAGTAAATAGTAATGATTGTTGGAAACTCAAAAAGAGTCTTTACGGGTTGAAACAATCTGGGTTTGAGTGGAACCAATATATTGTGAAAGAGTTAAACAATATAGGTTTTAAATCTGGTTTAGAAGATCCCTGTGTGTTTAAAAGAGAAAATAATGGAACGGTGTCATTATTGTTATTATTTACAGATGATATTGCTTTGATAACTAAGACTAATAATGAAGCTAATGAAATTATATCATTATTAGCCAAAAAGATAAAATTAAAGCATTTAGGTGAAATTAAAAAGTGTCTAGGATTGACAATTAACAAAACAAAAAATGGTTTTAAGATATCTCAAGAAGATAAAATTTGCCAATTAATTAAAACGTTTAAAATGGAACTTTGTAAACCGGCAAAGACTCCAATGAGTCAGGAAGTTTGCCAAACTGATGATCAAAGTCCCAAATTTGATAAGTCCATATATCAATCTTTGATTGGCAGCTTATCATATATAAGCAATTGGTCAAGGCCTGATATAGCTTATAGTGTAAATCAGCTGGCACGTTTTAATTCAGATCCACATCAATGTCATTGGCAATCATTAAAGAGAATTTTAAGATATCTTAAAGGAACAATGAACCATACATTGTATATAGAACCAAAGGGTGATTTGAGTCTTAGTGCCTATGCAGATGCAAGTTTTGCAACTGATATAAACACAAGAAAATCAACATCTGGGATGGCTATATTATTTGGTAAGACACTAATAGGGTGGAGGTCAATCAGACAACAGCATATCAGCTTGTCCACGATGGAAGCGGAATTTTCATGTCTGTCATTATTATGCACTGACTTGATTTTGTACAAACAGTTATTATTAGACATGGGTATAACTGTAAAAGATTCCATTATTGTGTACGAGGATAATCAAGCAGCTATAAAATTAGCTACTAGTATTGCTGTAAAAACTAGATCAAAACATACTGATTTAAGATACTTAAATGTTAGAGAATCTGTAAAGAATGGGCTAATTAAATTGGAATACTGCATGACGGAAGAAAACATTGCAGACCAATTTACAAAAGCTCAAGGAGTAATTAAGTTTAAAGAGAGTTGTAACAAATATGATTTAAAGATGTAAATAGTTATATTTATTATTATTTCCTAAAAGGGGAGAATGTTAGGGATAACATTGTTTTACCCTAACTGGTTTAGGTAAATAATAATATGTAATCATATTTTGTATGTTAAAGTGTCTGCAACTTTAACTGTGGGATAGTAATTAAGGGAGTGGTTGTGAAAGCACTTTAAAAGAAGCAAGACGGCAGCTTGCTATCTCTCTGGCTTTGATGATCCCTGATTACTGCAAGGAATAAAGACTGCATTGCTCGAACGGGAGAGAAAACAAAGGACAGACTTGTAAGTGAATTGACATGGGATATTTCTACACGGATTTTGCTAACTGAATATCCCTGAATGGACTGACTAAATGATACATGACTATTGGACTGTTATTTTGACTATGCTATGAACTCATAATGGAATAAACTATATATTTGATAGCACAAGTGTATCTGTCATTTTTACTGTATGTTAATAAACATACAAGCTTAGCTCACTCATTTATCTGTGTGCCTATCTGACTAAGCTGCACATTCTGTTTAGCTTGTCTCCCTAACCCTGGTTGGGGAAACCAGGCTTAACAGCGCTCGTCTGGAGGAGGCGGCGGTGGCTTGTGGAGCCTCGGCACGAACCCCCTTTCCCCGCACTCCCTCCCGCACCCCTCTGGCGGCAGCAGACGGAGAAAGCCCCGCTTCCCCCTGGCCTGTCTTGGGGAGAGGAAGCGAAGGGCCCCGTCTCGGCTCCCATCCTTCTCAGATACCTCTGGTTTTTTTTCCCCCTTCCAACTGGACGATGGCGATGTCCTTGAGCAAGTCTTAAAATGCCGGTGATGAGGGGCCTCCTGGCTCCCCAAAACACCTTCCTGGATACCATAGCAACCCGCTTGGTGGCACGTGTGAGTTGGCTTCCCACTCTTTTTTTTTAACTCTCCTCCTCCTCCTCCTCCTCCTCCTCCTCTCCTCTCCCCTTGTTGTCTGGTCTTCCCTAAGGAAACTCGAGGGCTCACACTTCCAGGTGTTTCTCCCTGTCTTTCTCCCTGTCAATGATCTTTTCTTCCCTTCCCTTCTCTCAGCCCCATCCTCCTTCACCTTTGTCACCACAATCCTGAACAGATGAAGTTTGTACTTCTCAAGAAAGGTTGGATGTTCCTTTTGAGGAGGGAACCTAGTATGACATCTGTATGTTGATCTACTACTGAGCCATGGCATGTGTGCACATGCAATGGAGGCATGAGGGAGAGCTGTGAAAGAGATGGTAGCTCTCCAAAACAGGATGTACATGCAGCACATACACATGCTTTTTTCTTGCAAGGGAGAGAGTGACTCCTGCCTCCCACTGTCATCATCATCATCTTTTGGGTTTGTGAATCAATTAAACCTTTCATGATAGTGAGATCGTTTCCCAAATTTCCCTTAAATCAGGGAAGAAATCAGAAACAAATCTTTGGACTGAGAATAAGCCTGTTCCTATGATGCCATTTTTGTTCACTGCAGTGTGAAAAGTGTGAAAAAATACACTTCTTTTTCTTCATCTTCTTATTCCCTATTTACTGGTCTCTTTCAAAGAGGAAATTGTGAACATCAAACTTATTCTCAACTGTCCTAGTGAAAGTTTTTATTGGCATCTATTTTTATTTTTGAAATTTACCAGTAGCTGCTGCATTTCCCACCCTCGACTTATACTCGAGTCAATAAGTTTTCCCAGTTTTTTGTGGTTAAATTAGGTGCCTCGGCTTATATTCGGGTCGACTTATATTCGAGTATATACGGTACCTTTCTTTGGGATTCTAGGCAATCTCCTCCTTTTTCAGCTTCTGCTCCAATTTTTTTTTCTCTCCCTTCCCCCTTACAACAACAATTTTTTTTTAAATGATCAGAAATCCATACCTCCAATAAGGGTTTTCCGATTTCTTAAATTAAATCCAATGTCCAAAGAGTCTTTTGTCCCTTGGCTTCAACTTTCAAAATAATTCACCTTCAGTGCCCAAATAAATTTCAAATCTTCATCTGCTGTTTCTATGGGGTGGGAGAGTGAAGAAAAAAAAAGTTCCCTTTAACAGCTTCTCCGCCGCTTTCCATCTTCTTAGGGATACAATGTATCCTCCAGCAATTCAGACAGTTCAGTTCCAGAGAGTTTAAAAGATGTTAATTGACCCAGCTCAGCCAGCACTTTCACTTTTCTTGCTTCCTCCAGCACAATCTTACCCGGTTGCAGGCTTCTTCGTGGCAGCCATTACTGACCGCCGCTCCACCACCTCGGGAAAAAGGAGTTTTTCCGGACGAGGAGGGGGTCTGCAACACCCCCAACCCCCTGTCCGGCTCCCCTCTCTCTTCGGCTGCCTCTACAGGGCAGCCATATCCCCCTGACCCATTTGGATCGGGGGCACCTCAGCGGCAAGCGCAGTAGGAATCGCGAACAGTCGTGAATTCCTGCTGCCACCAAAGCCACGCGGAACCGGACAATAACCTAATTTGAATTTCTTTATGGTCCCCATTCAACAACTACTTTGGTGCCCTCACTTTCATTACATTTTAAGGCTGAAATTGACATAATAAAAAAATTATACACACACGTACGGAGAAGGCCTATGAAGTGCTTTGTTAATGCTATTCAGAATTTGAATTCTGCACAATAAGAATAGATGAAATTGATCCTGCCCATTGCATCCTATCCTAGCTGCCTGGTATTCTGTCTTCTACATGTTTGACATGGACAGACTGCAGTGAAGACTGAACTTCCATTGGTTATTTGTATAAATATAAATATCCTATGCCCCTTAGAATTCTGGAAGATGAAGATAATACACTGAGTCTATGTACCAGTCCAAAAGAAAAAAAGCTTTCTTCAGAAGAAGCTGCACTTTCAGGTTGCTGGTCTCTATAGAAATCGGTAACTAAGATGCAATGGCAAAGCAAGACCAATGGCATTACCCCCATTTTCCCATTTTCATGGTTCTAGGGTAAATAAGACCAAATATTTTGCCAATACAGCAAGGCGATGGTACAATATGTTCTGATGTTATTCCTTTATTACTGTAGTGGCCGAACTGTTACAAGGTCTATACAATAAGCTCAAGGTTCTATCAATCTTGTATCAGCTGCTGCCTTCATATCCATCCTTGGGGGTAGTAGAACCAGGCAATATTCAAAGGCTTGAAATACAGTACTCATAAACACGTTAGATACTGATAAAAGAGAATTTGTCACTTTGATTTGAAATGAGGGATCCTCACTACTTTCTGAGATTGATTGTTTTCTTGCCAACATTTCATTATCCAAACTAGGTAACATCATCAGTGCTGCAGTGCTGTTAATGAAACATCTACAAAAGAGCACCAAGGACCCCTTAGTTCAGATACTATGGCCATCAGTATTTACACAGTGCTGTTGTAAATATGCCCAATATTGCTGCAAGTAAAGTTTCATTTGTCATGTAATTTTGGACTTGCAGAACAGGGGCTGAAAAATGATTGATCTATCACCTGTGATTAACAATGTATTTATATGTGAGACACTGAAAAAACAAACAGAAATATTATAGATGCATCTAAACTGGCAAATTTTTAAGTGCAATTTCAAACAATAAATGCTTATTAACTCCCCATCAGGCCACTGGAAATTTCAAATTACTTAGTATTGAATAGTACGTTCATTGCATTCAATATTTATACTTTCTCCGATAAGAAATGTGATTATTAGCCCCTTCTGAAAATGAATAAAGATCTCCCCTCCTCATCCACTTTTCATGAGGGTTGGAGTAGCTTGGAAACTTCAGTCACCAAAAAATATGTCACCAAAACCCAAAATTGTTATATGAAGTGTGCTGTATGTGAGGTCACATACAATGCATAATCAATGATTTTGTGAAGTTTAGCATGTAAAGATCCAAAATGTTCTTGTTCATTTTAAATAATATCCTTTCAAACCACCTTTTTTTTAAAAAAAAAAAAATGCACTCAAGTCTTTGAGTTCAAGGGTCATGCTTGGACACAGATTTCTCATGCAAGTCAAAAACAGCACAGGGCTATGGACCTATGTGCTGTTCTTATTATGGTAATCTCCTGCTGAGCAGATGTTAAACAGAGATTCATTCATTCATTCATTCGCGGTATTTTAAACTTGTAGTGATAACCCCAGTGTCCAGCTGGCCTGCTTTTCCTATTGCAATAAAAAGTGCTCTAATGGCCCTCAACAGTACAAGATGCCAAGAGATGCTCAGATGAGATAAAGTTGGGTCTTTGATATCCCTTTGGCTTGGTAAATTGGTAAATTTATTTATTTTTCCAATGTTATAAATAGAGGAAGTTATATTCGTGAATTATTTACAAAACATTTAAGTGCATATCAGGATTTCCCTCCATGTACAACTGAGTGGAAAACCCTGATTCCGGTTCTCTTCCCCCCCTCTCCCTACTTTCTTTTTCTCTGCACTTTTGAACCCCTCATCCCCAAGAGTCCTCATTGCTAACTTGAGAGACTGTGAAGTCCCTCCCTAATGTACTCAACCCTCAAGAGATCAAACAGGAAGTTGACAGAGCAAAGTAGGCTACACTTGATGGATGAATGTGTGTACATAAATCACTTCCTCAAAGAGAAATTGTTCCAACTCACTCACTGGCAATGAACTGCAAAGGACACCATCGTCGGAAAAAAGGCTTTGCAAATGAGAAAAATAGATTAAGTTTCTGAAAATTGTCAAGCTACCCCCTCCCTCAAAAAAAGTTGTATGTTACAGTAGCTGAATGAGGAAGCAATTGGCTGAGGGATATTTTTTTACTGCTGCCTAAACTACTGGTTTTCCATTCTGTTCCTGAGTGTTTCTTCTTAATCCCAAAATTCTAGATTGGGTACTGTTAAGTTCTGTGCATGGCGCAAGAAGCAGAGACGAGTCGATGAACAGTGAACTTCAACTCTTTATTTAACATGGTGCAAGAGCTCTCTGAACGGCCTCAACAGCCCCCTTTATATAGGCAAGCTCTTGGGTATTTAGCCGATGAAAACACAGGAATGTTAGCTCTTTTTAACCAATGAGAAGGGCTCATTAATAGCCAATCAGATTCTCCTGAACGGACCAATCCGATATCGCTATTATCGGCCAATCAGAAGTGCAGGGCCAGAACCCTGCACTTTGCTTTAAGGTTTCAACAAACTTTATTCAAGCACTTTTATTAATTCACAATACCCCTTCCCCCTGGGTTCCATTTAAGGGGTGCAGTAACGTAGTCTTTGAGGTAGGCAGGTTGTTTCGATTGTCTATTTGATTTACACTGTCCTCCCGGTATTTGCCTAGAGTCTTGTTGGGGTAGGACGTTATCTGGTGAACAGGGTGCCTCTGATTCTGTATCTAAACTTCCATTACCACTAATGTCCTCGATATCCCTTTGAGGCGAGTTACCCCCTGTCCCTGATCCTTCTTCACATGTTGAGTCTGAGCGGTCATTTCTTTCTTTCCGCCATTCCAAACTCAGCCTCCTCGGCGTCTCCTCCCCCCTCAGTTTGGAAATCACCGGAATCGCAGACCCCAGACTGCAGCCTTGAACGCAGCTGATCAATATGGTGCTTCCATATTCTGTCGTTGTGACATTTCACTCGGTACAATCTGGGTCCAGTTACTTGGATTACAGTTGCCTTGACCCACAATGGGTCACCATAAAAGTTTCTCGCAAAAACCAAGTCGCCTACCTGGAAATTATGGCATTTCCCGCTGGATCCGTGTGGTTTTTCAGGTTCGTACGATGGGTGTAGTCGGTCCAGGTGGGAGCGGAGTTTCCGTCCCATCAAAAACTCAGCGGGAGTTTTGTTGGTGATGCTGTGTGGAGTGATGTGCTGCAAAAGGAGTATCCGGTTAATCTTGTCTTCTATATCGCCATAGTCCATTTTATGTAGAGTTCTTTTGATGAATTGTACCATGCGCTCGGCCCTTCCATTACCGCAGGATGCACCGGTGAAGTTAGCGCATGGCGAATACCGTGGTCTGCCAGATACTGTTCAAAAGAAAGCACGGTAAACTGGGGCCCGTTGTTGGATACCAGAATGTCCGGTAATCCGTGTGTTGCAAATAATCTGTCCAATTTTCTGATGACTGATTCGGTTGTTGTATTTTTCATCTCATGGATTTTGAGCCAGTTCAAGTAGGCATCCACTGTTTATAAAAATGTGTGTCCATTCGTAGGTCCTGCAAAGTCCAGATGAATACGGGACCATGGTCCCCTGGGTGTTTCCCATTCTGTTGGGGTTGCTTTCGGTGGGGCATTGCTGGCTTCCTGGCATTTGGAACAAGTCTTTACCCAGGCTTTGATCTGCTTGTCTATGCCCGGCCACCATGCATAGCTTCGTGTGAGTGCTTTCATGCGCACGATGCCGGGGTGGCCATCGTGCAAGGTTCTCAGTACCGCTCGCTGTAACCGCTCTGGGACAACAACTCTATCGCCCCAAATGATGCAGCCTTTCTGGGAAAACAGTTCCGTCTGTCGACTTTTGAAGGGAACATAGTTGTCAGGGATTTGGTCCAATGGCCATCCACGCTCTACCCAGCTGAGGACACGTGCTAAAACGGGATCGCGTTTAGTTTCAATCGCGATATCGCGAGCTGTCAACGGCGGTTTTTGGATCTGCAGTGTTGTGAGGGTCAGCTGTCAGCGGCGGTCTCGATCTGCAGTGTTGTGAGGGTCAGAGCAGGGTCCTCAACGGTTTCTGGAAGTAGTGCATGGCTCAGTGTGTCAGCGTGGGGAATGGCTTTCCCCGGTCAGTGTTGCAATTTATAATTATAGACAGCCAAGAATTCTGACCAGCAGATCATTCTGGGAGATATGAGGGATTGGTTTATCTCCCGCTATTATTCCCAGTAAGGGTTTGTGGTCAGTTATTATCGTGAAAGCTCGCCCATAAATATATTCATGAAATCATTTAACAGCAGATACAATAGCAAGAGCTTCCTTATCGATTTGACTGTAATTGCGTTCTGCTTTTGATGGCGTTTTTGAAAAATAGGCAACAGGGGCTTCACTTCCGTTTGGTAAAACGTGGCTCAAAATGGTGCCCACTCCGAAGGATGATGCATCACAAGTAACTGTTAAAGGCAAAGTCTCATTATACTGCATCAATGCGAGTCAATGAACAGTGAACTTCAACTCTTTATTTAACATGGTGCAACAGCTCTCTGAACAGCCTCAACAGCCCCCTTTATATTGGCAAGCTCTTGGGTATTTAGCCGATGAAAACACAGGAATGTTAGCTCTTTTTAACCAATGAGAAGGGCTTGTTAATAGCCAATCAGATTCTCCTGAACGGACCAATCCGATATCGCTATTATCGGCCAATCAGAAGTGCAGGGCCAGAACCCTGCACTTTGCTTTAAGGTTTCAACAAACTTTATTCAAGCACTTTTATTAATTCACAACAGGTACCAATGAAGATGGGTTGGTGGTAAATCTGGACAATGGCCACCAGTGGACTTGAACACTTATTCCCCTGCTTACTGCCTTTCTCATCCTGACAAGAGAAGCAAGCTTCCCTACCTGACTCCTGGGTGGAAAGATCTACAAGCGCTTGTCTTTTCCTTTAAGGAATAATACTCTTCTAACTAGTTATTATTATTACTTTCCTTTGCTTCCTCAGATATTTACATACTTGGATGCCTTCACACCTGATTCCACATAATCTGTTTTGATACTAAGACCCTTTCCATTAGGTATGTTCATTGCTCTGATGCTGTAGCAATCAAATTTAAGGAACAGGTTGTTCTTTGAGTCTGATATCCTTCTATACATCCAGGAAAGCTTTCTAGCATGGAAAACTGATAGATCAACTTCATCGTAACAAGGCATCAATGTTCCTATATTGAAATTTATATAAGGAATGGAAAGGAAAGTACAGGCAGTGAGAAAGCACCTTTCACCCACCTTGGGAAAAAATCAAAAGGATGTTCAGTGAGAGATGTAAGGGTTGAAGGTAGCAAGAATGCTGGAGTAGATCCTCTTCTGATTCTAAAGTTGAGGATCGTTCATTGACTCAATGGACCATTGTTGGATCAATGTTTTTTTAAAAACCAGTAACTCTGACCAGCAGAGAATATAGCCGCCTGGATCAAATGGCTGCCCAAGGCAAGAGCCAGTAACTAAAGAGAAAGGCATGCCAGACACTTCCGCCGATGGTGCTAAAACAGAATGAAGTGTTAGATTGTCTACTTGAAGACCCAACCTGACTTGGGTCAAACAGTTTTGAATGGAAAACATGAGCAGAGGCTGAATTTGCAAATAGGCTGCAAAAAACAGGCCTGTAAGGATGATGGGTCAAGCAGAAAGTGGGGATCTGCCCTGAGAATTTTACCTCTATTTGTACACCAGCCAGAGTCACTCTATCAGGAAGATGGGTGATCTCTAAATATGCTAAATAAACAAACAGACAGACTGACAGACAGACAGACAAGCAGGAGAAATGTACTGCTACTTGTTCACCTTGATATAGCTAATATTTATTTTAAGATTTGTTCGACATAAAGAGATTTTGTTTGAGTGACTACAAACAAACAATATATGTGCATCAGAATCATCCCAAATGAGGAAGGTTTATTTGATGGATAGCAAAATATGGATTTGAAATGAACAAACAAAAGGAAACACACGCCATAAAATAAGCAACAGTACAAAATAAAATATGATCACTTCTATTTCCCTGAAGTTTTCCATTTTTATTCCCACTGTCCCAACTACCTAAAGTTTTTGTCATCCCTTGTAATTAGACCCAGTGATTCCAATTTCTACTATTTCCTAGCTGGCTACTCCCATATTCACTATGTTACAAGCAGGGGTGGGATTCAAATTTTTAAACAACTGGTTCTGTGGGTGTGGCTTAGTTGGTGGTCATGGCTTGGTGGTCATGTGACTGGGTACACATGGCTTGGTGGTCATGTTATTGGCTGGGCGTGGTCAACTCAATATCACTCACATCGAAGCACACATCTCCCCTGGCCTCTCATGACTGTGGGAATGCTGCAAGAGTCGTAAGTGTGAAAAATGGTCATAAGTCACTTTTTTTAGTGCCATTGTAACTTTGAATGGTCACTCCACACAAGCAAAGTACCAGCAAAGGAGGGGAAAAAAACTCTAGGGAAGTTCCTGAGACAGGAAGTCTAGTCCTGCCAAGAATGTAATAAGAATTAACGGAGAGGCAGTTTCTGTAAGCAACACCAGAATGTTTCCTTCCTGCCTTCCTGACAGGATTAGGCCAGTAATTTCTTCTAACAACCAGTTCTCCGAACTGCTTAGACTGTTAACAACCAGTTCTAGTGAATAGGTGTGAACCTGTAGAATCCCACCCTGGCTAAAAGGAATAGCTGAGCCAAAGAGAGATATCCAATGAATAGGAGGGCATGGCTAGGTCTCCCATTAGGCAAAATGATTGGTATGTGTAGCATATCCCCACTAAGATAACCTGTTGCCTTCAACAGCAACAGAGGGCCTTGTCCTATTGCCAATACTGAAGGACAATGCAGGTACCCTTCCATTTAGTTCCTGTCCTAGAATGGAAGAGAGCATTTTTTTAATTTGGTTGTAGGCAGCAAAATGTATGGGACTAGCCTGAGGGGAGAAGGCAAAGGAAGTGAAGGGAAGCCGGTTGCAGGGGTGTGTGTGTGGGGGGGGAGAAAGCCAGTAATTATAGAAGCTCCCATGTCCCTAAATATTATTTATGACTTATAAGTGACTGCCAGTTGGGGGTTAAATTGGAAGAATATATCTTGCAAAGCATATGTTGATTCTTCTCTCTGATCCTTATGCATTCAGCAATTCAGCATATATTTGGTGCCATTTCAATGTTTGGGTTAGGTATTGCTACTTTTGCAGCTGCACACTAAGAATGGATTTTCAATTCAGTTCTTTTCAGAGGTCCTAGAACACAGAGGGGAGAGCCAGTTTGGCACCATGGGCAGAGGCACGGACCAGAAACTGGGAGACCACGAATTCCAGTCCTGCTTTAGGCCCTAAGCCAACTGAGGAACCTTGATCCAGTTACTCTCTATCAGCCTTAGGAGGAACGCAAGGGACAAATACTTCCAGAAAACTGCCAGGACTAATCCAGGCAGTTGCTAACTTGAAGGCACCCAAACATACAAAGACAAAGACAAAAATATTAAGATTAGTTTAAAGAAAAGAAGGACTAGAAGTGACATGATTGCAGTGTTCCAATATCTCAGGGGCTGCCTCAAGAAGCTATTCTCAAAAGCAGCAGAAAACAAAAACAGAAAACAATGTGTTGTGAATCAATAAATGCTTAATAAAGATTATTAAGAGCTTGAAGCAAAGTTCAGGGTTCTGGCCCTGCACTTCTGATTGGCCGATAATAGTGACATTGGATTGGTCTGTTCAGGAGAATCTGATTGGCTATTAACGAGCCTCTTCCATTGGTTAATGGAGCTAGCGCTCCCTGTGTTTCATTGGTTAAATAAGTTAAGAGTTGCCTATATAAAGGGGCCCATTGTGGCCGCTGAGCTGTTTTCAAATGTAAATAAAGAGTTTGAAGTTCACTTCACTGGCTCGTCTCCATCCTTGCACCCATGCACAGAACTTAACACTGGTGACGAAGGTGGGATGTGGAGACGTCAGAGCTTATGGAACAATGAAGAACTACAACCGAGCACGTGGCTGAACACACCAACGGCGGAACCATGTCCGGCAGCGTCATACCACCCGCTCCATTCGACCCAGCACAAGAAGACTGGGACTCATATATGGATCGCTTCCAGATGTTTCTGGTAACCAACAATTTGAAGGATGCCACTACCGGAAAGAAACGAGTGGTATTCCTAACTCATTGCGGGCCAACCGTATTCAAGATGGCCAAGGCACTAGCAAAACTGGCAGAAGTAAAGTCTATGGACTAGGACGTCCTCGAACCACTGCTGAGAGCTCACTACGCACCAACCGTGCCAACGCTTGTGAGAAGGCATGAATTTTATCAGAGAAGTCAGCGGAAGGGCGAAAGTGTTGCTGATTTCATCATGGATCTCCGGAATCTGGGAGGCCTATGCGAGTTTACCGACTTAGAAGAAGCCCTAAGAGACCGAATAGTTCTGGGATTAGATTCACCGGGCACTCAGAGTAAACTTATGGTGAAGGCCTTAAAGATGCCAAAGCTGAAGCTACTGCAGCAGAAGCAACCAGGAAGTCGGCTGCCCAAATGCGCCGCACACAAGCACCAGTTCGCCAACGTGCCTGTGAAATTTCACCTCAGTCGGAGGGACAGCTACATACAACCCACCACGAGGACCTCGAATCATCGTCAGAAAGTGATGAGGAAGAGGTCCATCGACTTCGATCCGAACGAGACCAATGCCAGAAATCGCAGTTCCAATGCGCCGGGTGTGGAGCAAGCCACCTTTGGTCAGAATGCAAATTCCTCGATGCGCTCTGCCATGTGTGTGGGAAAAGAGGCCATATCGAACGGGTCTGTAGAAGCAAGCCAGGACCCAGCCAGCCCTCAAGGGGGTCTAACTATCGCCAACCAACGGAAAGTCGTCCCGTGAACGAGAACCTGTGAACCACCAATGGAACAACCACTCCCACAGAAACAAAACCCTAAACCACCCAACGAAGTGAGAAGAGGCTCATCAAACGATCACGATCGGTCATGCCTCATCTCTTGACGCCAAAAAGATCCGAGTGAAAGTGGCCATCAAAAACCAGCCCTGCCTGATGGAAGCCGATTCAGGATCGTCCCTCTCGATGGTTTCCTGGAAGACCCTCAAGCAGCTCATCCCCACTATCCGGAGGCAAGACCTCAGATTCCAAAGACTCATACTCAAGGACTATCAAGGAAATCGAATCCCAGTCATTGGATCCAGCCGAGTCTAGGTATCGTTTAAGAACTGTTAGGATAACATTGTTTACCCTAACTGGTTTAGGTAAAATAATAACTAAGTAATCATAGTTTATAAGTTAAAGTGTCTGCAACTTTAAATATGGGAATGTAATTAGGGGAGTGGTTGTGAAAACACTTTAAAAGAAGCAAGACGACAGCTTGCTCTCTCTGGCTTTGATGATCCCTGATTACTGCTTGGAATCAAGACTGCATTGCTCGAACGGGAGAGAAAACAAAGGATTGATTTGTAAGTGAACTGACATAGGATATTCTACATGGACTTTGCTAACTGAATATCCCTGAATGGACTGACTAAATGATACATGACTATTGGACTGTTATTTTGACTATGCTATGAACTCATAATGGAATAAACTATATTTTTGATAGCACAAGCGTATCTGTTATTTTTACTGTATGTTAATAAACATACAAGCTTAGCTCACTCATTTATCTGTGTGCCTATCTGACTAACGCTGCACATTCTGTTTAGCTTGTCTCCCTAACCCTGGTTGGGGAAACCAGGCTTAACACTGGTTATGGGCCCAGAGGCTGCAAAGTCAGTTTAACTAGGATAAAACAGATTTATGTAAAAAGTGAGAGTTTGTGTTGTTATACATTACAGTAAACAGACAGCTGTGTTTTATTAATTATAGTTTTATATCCATATAAAGAAAACATGGCACAAGTCAATCTACAAAGTTTGTCCCTTATATCCAAGTTGGATGGAACAAACTATGTACCATGGTCTATGAAATGTAGTCTGCTTCTACGAAGAGAAGGTTTGTGGAACATAATTGAAAATCCACCAAACATAGAGGAATGGAATCCAGAGGATGATGAAGATAGACTAAAAATAGAAGAATGTATGCATAAAAATCAACAAGCTATTTGCATAATTGGATTAACATTAACTGACAAGCAACTTGTTTATATCCACGGAGAGAAAACGGCTATTGGATGTTGGCAGAAGCTGAAGAGGATTTATGTTCGAGATAATGTTGGTGCACACATAAATCTAACACGGAAGCTTTTCAGTACGCATCTCCAGACAAATGGTGATATGCTAAGTCATTTAAAAACTATGCAAAGCATTTTTCAAGAACTGCACGAGAAAGAGCTTATTTTCTCTGAACAACACCAAGTCTACATAATTCTATCTTCCCTTGATGAAAGTTATGACAACTACGTAACTTCCCTTGAAATTTTGCCAAAGGAAAGTCTAACTTTAACTGATATAACTGGCAGATTGATTGAAGAGGCCAGAAGAAGGCTTGAAAGAGATGAATTAAGGAGGGAACAACCTCAAAAAGAAGATGATGAAACTCCTACTGCATACGCAATTAAAAAGTACTTTAATTGTGGAGGAAGAGGACATTTGGCAAGATTTTGTAAAAAGGCAAAGTGCCAGAACGCTGGCCAGAATACTAAAAGTCATCAAAAGATAAATAAAAATTTAGAGTTAGCCATGTATACTAACGGAGCTGTAAAAAATAATTTATGGGTGGTTGACAGTGGAGCATCCCACTGTATAACAAATGATAACAGAAATTTTATTAAAATGTCCAAGAGTACACAGCAGATATCGTTAGCCAATGGCTGGAAACTGAAAGCTAAAGGTCAAGGTATAGCATATTGTTCTTTTATAAAAGAGAATGTAAAAATGTTATATGTACCACAACTTAAGTTTAATTTACTTTCAGTTAGAATTTTGGTTAAACTAGGATATGTAGTTACCTTTAAAGGAGATAACTGCATAATTGAGAAAGAAGATAAGAAAATTATTGCATCTTTAAGAGGTGAATTATATGTGTTAAATGATGGTTTAAAGGTGGCTAACACAGTTTATGAAAATAAGAAACCTCATGATGAATGTATTCACTTGTTACATCGAAGGCTAGGGCATTTAAATTTTAAAATGCTTAAGAAAACTGTTGAATTATCTAAGGGAATAAGTTTGAAACCTTGTAATAAGTATTTGCAATGTAATGCCTGCAATCAAAGCAAAGCCAGGGTCACACCTGCTAATAGAGTTGATGGATTTACTACCAAAGAGCCTTTAGAGGTAGTATTTGCAGATTTAATAGGTCCTAAAAAACCAAGTGTAGGAGGAGCTCGTTATATACTAAGTATAATGGACCATTATTCTAGATATGGGTTTTGCTATTTAATGAAGAGCAAAACTGAAACGTATCAAAATCTCTTTAATTGGATAAAATTTGCTGAAAGGAAAACTAAAAAGAAATTAGTAACTCTTATAACAGATAATGGTACGGAATTTACAAATAATAAATTCCAGAACAGACTAAGAATGTTAGGTATTCAACATAAAATGTCTGCACCATATAGGCCACAACATAATGCCTTTATAGAGAGAAGAGGCCAAACATTACAATCAATGGCACGAACTATGATGTCTGATTCAGGATTACCTGACAATTTATGGGGAGAAGCAATAATGTGTGGTAATCATATATTAAATAATGTTGTTAATTCAACAACAGGTGAATTACCATTCACATTGTGGCATGGTACAAAACCTGATTTAAGTTACATGCACACATTTGGAGCACCAGCATGGGTGCATATCCCTACACAACTTAGACACAAAGGACAGCATAGAGCTAAAAGATTATTTTTTGTAGGATATACATCTAATCATAGATCTTTTAGATTCTGGGAACCAGGTACATCTAGAGTTTACACCAGTGCCAGTGCTAAATACCTAGAACATGTAGGATGGAATAGATTAGAGCAAGATTTAAATAATGAAGTAATTATTGAACCCTACAAAAGGCAAAAAGAACAGATTAGTTTTTAGAAGAGTCCAATTAAAGAAGTCCATGAAGAACAAATAGGACCAGAACAAGAGGAAACAGTTGATCAGGAAGAGTTAGATAATCAAGAAGAGTTAATAAGTCCACCTGTAAGTCCTGTAATACCTAGACGTACTACACGTGTAACTAGACCACCTGATAGGTATCAAGCAAGTATAGTTTGCCAAGTAACTAAAGTTCCAACTAGTATAGATGAACTTAGGATGTATCCTGCTAAGGATCAGGAGAATTGGCAAAAGGCAATGGAAAAAGAATTAAATTCATTAAAGATAATGAAAGTATATGAAGATGCTAAATTACCTCCAGGAGAAAAATCCATTGGGTGCAAATGGATATTTAAAGTAAAAACTGGAAATGATGGGACTGTTACCCATAGGGCTAGGTTAGTAGCTCAAGGATTTAATCAAACTGCATCTGATTACGATGAAGTTTTTGCACCAAGTCTTAAAGCAACATCTTTAAGAGCAGCATTAGTGTGGGCAGCTAAGAAAAACTATGTCATTAACCATTTAGATGTAGAAACTGCCTATCTGCATGCACCATTGCAGCACACTATATATTTAAGAAAACCAGTCGGTATAAAAGACAATAAAGTAAATAGTAATGATTGTTGGAAACTCAAAAAGAGTCTTTACGGGTTAAAACAATCTGGGTTTGAGTGGAACCAATATATTGTGAAAGAGTTAAACAATATAGGTTTTAAATCTGGTTTAGCAGATCCATGTGTGTTTAAAAGAGAAAATAATGGAACGGTGTCATTATTGTTATTATTTACAGATGATATTGCTTTGATAACTAAGACTAATAATGAAGCTAATGAGATTATATCATTATTAGCCAAAAAGATAAAATTAAAGCATTTAGGTGAAATTAAAAAGTATCTAGGATTGACAATTAACAAAACAAAAAATGGTTTTAAGATATCTCAAGAAGATAAAATTTACCAATTAATTAAGACATATAAAATGGAACTTTGTAAACTGGCAAAGACTCCAATGAATCAGGAAGTTTGCCAAACTAATGATCAAAGTCCCAAATTTGATAAGTCCACATATCAATCTTTGATTGGCATCTTATCATATATAAGCAATTAGTCTAGGCCAGATATAGCTTATAGTGTAAATCAGCTGGCACATTTTAATTCGGATCCACATCAATGTCATTGGCAATCATTAAAGAGAATTTTAAGATATCTTAAAGGAACAATGAACCATGCATTGTATATAGAACCAAAGGGTGATTTGAGTCTTAGTGCCTATGCAGATGCAAGTTTTGCAACTGATATAAACACAAGAAAATCAACATCTGGGATGGCTATATTATTTGGTAAGACACTAATAGGGTGGAGGTCAATCAGACAACAGCATATCAGCTTGTCCACGATGGAAGCGGAATTTTCATGTCTGTCATTACTATGCACTGATTTGATTTTGTACAAACAGTTGTTATTGGACATGGGTATAACTGTAAAAGATTCCATTATTGTGTACGAGGATAACCAAGCAGCTATACAGTTATAGTATAGTTAGCTACTAGTATTGCTGTAAAAACTAGATCAAAGCATACTGATTTAAGATACTTAAATGTTAGAGAATCTGTAAAGAATGGGCTAATTAAATTGGAATACTGCATGACGGAAGAAAACATTGCAGACCAATTTACAAAAGCTCAAGGAGTAATCAAGTTTAAAGAGAGTTGTAACAAATATGATTTAAAGATGTAAATAGTTATATTATTATTTAACCTAAAAGGGGAGAATGTTAAGGATAACATTGTTTACCCTAACTGGTTTAGGTAAAATAATAACTAAGTAATCATAGTTTATGAGTTAAAGTATCTGCAACTTTAAATATGGGAATGTAATTAGGGGAGTGGTTGTGAAAACACTTTAAAAGAAGCAAGACGACAGCTTGCTCTCTCTGGCTTTGATGATCCCTGATTACTGCTTGGAATCAAGACTGCATTGCTCGAACGGGAGAGAAAACAAAGGACTGATTTGTAAGTGAACTGACATAGGATATTCTACACGGACTTTGCTAACTGAATATCCCTGAATGGACTGACGAAATGATACATGACTATTGGACTGTTATTTTGACTATGCTATGAACTCATAATGGAATAAACTATATTTTTGATAGCACAAGCGTATCTGTTATTTTTACTGTATGTTAATAAACATACAAGCTTAGCTCACTCATTTATCTGTGTGCCTATCTGACTAACGCTGCACATTCTGTTTAGCTTGTCTCCCTAACCCTGGTTGGGGAAACCAGGCTTAACAAGAACCATACAGCATTTCTACCCCTGACTGTAATCGACAAGGATCGGCCTAGTTTGTTAGGCCTCCAATGGTTCGCTCCACTTGGAATTGAAGTAGCTGGCATTCACCGAACCTGCAGCAGCGATTGGGAAGAAGACCTCGTCCACGAATTCCAGGACGTCTTTGCAGAAAAATTAGGCGAGTACAAGGGGACCCCGATATCATTTAACCTCAATCCCAATATAGCTCCCATCCGCCTTAAGCCTCGTCGAGTTCCATTTGCCCTTAAACCAAAGATTGACGAGCAGCTTGATAAATTAATAGCTCAGGGTGTGTTAGAACCAACCGATCACTCTCCCTGGAAACCTCAATCGTAACACCCATCAAGCCGGATGGATCGATAAGAATTTGTGGGGACTACCAAGCCACCCTGAACCATGCCCTTCAACAAAACGCTTACCCGGTACCGGTGGTGCAACATCTCCTCCATTCCCTGGGGGGCGGAAAAGTCTTCGCTAAACTAGACTTACCCCAGGCATACCAACAACTGCCTGTAGACAAAAAAATGGCAGAGGCCCAAACAATCGTTACACACAGAGGTGCGTTTAAATGTAACCAACTCCAGTTCGGAGTGAGTGTAGCCCCGGGAATCTTTCAAAGCTTGATGGAAAGGCTATTACAAGGATAAAAGGTATTGTCCCATATTTTGATGATGTGTTAATCGCTGCCCCAACTAGGAAAATACTAAAGGAACGCCCTGAAGTTGGTTCTCCAGAGATTTAAAGACTCAGGTCTCAAAGTTAAAAAAAACAAGTTTTATTTATGTACGAATCGCGTAGAATTTTTGGGATATTTAATTGATAGTCAAGGCATTCACCCCACCGATAACAAACTCAGGTCAATCAAGAATGCCCCAAAACCCCGGAACAAGGCCGACCTCCAAGCTTTCCTGGGCCTTATCAATTTTTATAACGTTTTCCTGCCTCATAAAGCAACCTTAGCTGAACCCCTACATTGTTTATTGGACAAAAAAGCAACCTGGGTATGGGGACACAGAGAAGAACACGTGTTTCAACATGTAAAAAATTTATTGACTTCTGATGCTGTTCTGATGCAGTATAACGAGACTTTGCCTTTAACAATCACGTGTGATGCATCCCCATTCGGAGTAGGCACCATTTTAAGCCACATTTTGCCAAACGGTAATGAAGCCCCTGTTGCCTATTTCTCAAAGACGTTGTCAAAAGCAGAATGCAATTACAGTCAAATTGATAAGGAGGCCCTTGCTATAGTATCCGCAGTTAAGAGATTTCATGAATATGTGTATGGCCGAGCCTTTACCATAGTGACTGACCACAAACCTTTGCTGGGAATAATAGCGGAAGATAGGCCAACACCATATATATTATCTCCCAGAATGACCCGCTGATCAGAATTCTTGGCGGCATATAATTACAAGTTGCAACATCGCCCGGGGAAGGCCATTCCTCACACCGACGCATTGAGCCGTGCACCTCTTCCGGAGACCATTGATGACCCCGCTCCGATGGTTACAACACTGCAGATCAAGACACTTCGAACGCCGCCATTAACAGCCTGACAAATCACGATGGAAATGAAATGCGACCCCATTTTAGCACAAGTCCTCAGTTGGGTCAAGCGGGGATGGCCATTGGACCAAATACCTGACGACTACGCCCCATTCAAGAATTGGCAAATGGAACTATTTTCCCAAAAGGGCTGCATTATCTGGGGTGATAGAGTTGTCGTCCCAGAGCGGTTGCGACCAGCGATACTAAGGACCTTGCATGATGGCCACCCCGGCATCGTGCGGATGAAAGCTCTCGCACAAAGCTACGCGTGGTGGCCGGGTATTGACAAGCAGACAGAGACATGGGTAAAAGCCCGTCACAAATGCCAGGAAGTAAGCAACGCCCCGCCGAAAGCAACCCCAACTGAATGGGAAACACCGAGGGGACCATGGTCCCGTATTCATCTGGACTTTGCAGGTCCTACCAAGGGACACACATTCTTATTAACGGTGGATGCCTACTCGAACTGGCTTGAAATCAATGAAATGAGGAATACAACTACTGAATCAGTCATCAGGAAACTAGACAGACTCTTTGCGACACATGGATTACCAGACGTTTTAGTATATGACAACGGGCCACAATTTACTGCGCTGTCCTTCGAACAGTACCTGGTGGACCGCGGTATTCGACATGCGCTAACTTCGCTGGCGCATCCTGCGGCCAACGGAAGGGCTGAGTGCATGGTACAATTCGTCAAGAAAACCTTGCATAAAATGGACTATGGCGATATAGAAGACAAGATTAACCAGATACTCCGCACAGCATCACCAATAAAACTCTCGTCGAGTTATTAATGGGACGGAAGCTCCGCTCCCACCTCGACTGTCTGCATCCATCATATGAACCTGAAAAACCACATGGTTCCAGCGGGAAATGTCGCAATTTCCAGGTAGGCGATTTGGTTTTCGCTAGGAACTTTTCGGGCGATCCATTGTGGGTCGAGGCAACTATAGTACAAGTAACTGGCCCTAGATCGTACCGCGTGAAATGTCACGATGATAGAATATGGAAGCGCCATATTGATCAGCTGCATTCAAGGCTACAGTTGGGGATCTCCGAGCCCCCTGATTTCCAAACCGAGGGGGGAGGAGATAGCGAGGAAGCTGAATTCGAAGCGGCAGAAAGTTTAAGCGGTAGTAATGACTGCTCAGAGGCAGCACATGATGGATCCGGAATGGGGGTGGCCTCACCTCAAAGAGATGCCGAGAGCAGTGGCGATGATGAAAATTCAAATGCGGAACGGGAGGCACCCTCTTCACCAGATAACGTCCTACCCCAACAAGACTGTAGCCAAATACCGGGAGAACAACACAAATCTAATAGACAATCAAAACAACCTGACTTCCTCAAAGACTACATGACCGCACCCCTTAAACGGAACCCGGGGGGAAGGGGTGTTGTGAATCAATAAATATTTAATAAAGATTATTAAGAGCTTGAAGCAAAGTGCAGGGTTCTGGCCCTGCACTTCTGATTGGCTGATAATAGCGACATCGGATTGGTCCGTTCAGGAGAATCTGATTGGCTATTAACGAGCCTCTCCCATTGGTTAATGGAGCTAGCGCTCCCTGTGTTTCATTGGTTAAATAAGTTAAGAGTTGCCTATATAAAGGGGCCCATTGTGGCCATTGAGCTGAGCTGTTTTCACATGTAAATAAAGAGTTTGAAGTTCACTTCACTGGCTCGTCTCCATCCTTGCATCCATGCACAGAACTTAACACAATGGATGGAAACTAATCAAGGAGAGAAGCAAATTAGAACTAGGAGAAATTTCCTGACAGTTAGGACAATTAATCATTGGAACGATTTGCCTCCAGAAGTTGTGAATGCTCCAGCACTGGAAGTTTTTAAGAAGAGGTTGGACAACCATTTATCTAAAATGGTTTAGGGTTTCCTGATTGAGCAAGGGGTTGGACTAGAAGATCTCCAAGATCCCTTCCAAGTTAACATAATGATGGTTAAATTAGGTTTAACCCATGGATTGTATGCAGGCTTGTTTTCCAGATAACACCGCCCTTGGCTGAAAAGTATTTGAGACTTCCCATCATTATATTTGCATCTGCTTGATTTCTACTTTTCTTTTTAAATTTAAATCACGATTTCTGAAAATATACAAACAGGTATTTAGACTTTCTACAAGAAGCTTCTCCAAGCTAATAACCTGCTCTCTCTCTCTCTCTCCCTCCCTCTCCCTCTCTCCCTCCCTCTCCCCCTTCCCTCTGCTATGTTCCATTTCTGGCAGCTGCTTCCCCTCTCTACTACATTCAGCCCCCAGGTCTATAATGAAAATGCTGACAGATCCCTCCTCATGGCGGCATTAGCAAAGGCTGTTCTAATAAAGTGTATCTTTCAGTATGGATGTACACCATAAATTGCTATTCAAAGCTGAAGCCATGTCATTTCCTTCCCGAAACAGCAGAGAACATAAGAATGTCTTTGTGCTTCAGACAAGCAGTGATTTGGCTTAGTTCATTGTGTGCGTAAGTAAAAAATCTTCAGTCAGTCTGCTTTTTCCTTCTTAGTCTTAATGCCAACAGTTGTTGCAGCTTTGAAGATTTCAGTCCAGAAGTTCAGAAGAGTCAATCCAGAGTGCTACATATTTCTCACACTTGATCAAACTGAAGCTTCTAGAATTTTTTTTTAAAAATCTATCAGACAATAGCACAAAATTATTGGACAAAGGCCTACACAAAAGCACATATTACATATGGCATTTGTTGAGAGAGTTAATTCTTTAAATGCCTACTTTGGTAATAGAAACAATCAAAACAAAAAATACATTCAGAACCATGTAATATCTTGCTGGAGGCCAAGCTGGTATGTTTTTGATTATAATGTTTCTGACCCTCACCTCAAAATCCTTTTGTGAAATGCCTTTCTTCTAGATAACCTACTGACTAGCAAATGATCTAGGAGATTTCACAGCACATAAATTAATGGCTAATACAGTGTTCCAAATTCAGACTCCATAATTAGAAAACTAGTTATAAAATGTTACATTGATAGCAGCACCTATCAAAACATGAATAAACATAATTAAAATTAGATTATATGGAAAATCATTTTACGATTAATTCTTTCAGCACAATTGCTCCAAACGTTAAGACTGAAATTACTTTTATGCCGAAAGATAAGTACAAAAAAAATTCTTAATTTTTTTGGACTGATTCCCTTTCTTCCAGGAAAATAATAGGTTTCTATAATTCTTTTATAGTGAGTGCTGTTATCACATATATGATAACCAACTTCTTTCAAAATAGTCTCATTAGATTGAATAGGAGAATAAATGGTTAGTGAATTCTTATATATAATCGCAATTACCAATGTCATTATGTACTTTTCTTCTAGGGTTGGCCATTTATCTATGTAATTCCTTCCTTCCTTCCTCCCTTTCTTCCTGCCTTCCTTTCCCTTTCTTTGCAATGCTATTCTGGATTTCATTGAGATGTAACTCCTAGATTTATTTAGAAATGCCAAAGATTGACCCTGACAACTTTTGCATTTGATACATACTGTATGCTGTACCATTCAGATGCATTCCTTTACTCAATGTATCATAGTAAAATTCTGCAGAAGGACTGGAGGGTACATGGGTCTATCATCCTAACTGGTAAGAATACTTCTTGTTTAGTGCAGTAGTGGAATTCAAATTTTTTTACTACCATTCTGTAGGTTTGGCTTGGTGGGCGTGGTGTGGCTTAGTGGGCATGGCTTGGTGGGCATGGCAGGGGAAGGATACTGCAAAATCTCCATTCCCTCCCCACTCCTGGGAGATTTCTGCAAAATCCCATTCTCTCCCCAGCCCACTAACCTGCTTTCCAACTCCGTTCTCCTGTGCAGGGCAACAAAAGAAGACCCAGATGATCAGCTGGGACTCGGGAGGCAGAGAATAGATGGGGCAGGGCCAGTCAGAGGTGGTATTTTCTGGTTCTCTGAACTAAAAAGTTCTGTTACCGGTTCTTCAGAACTGGTCAGAACCTGCTGAATACCACCTCTGGTTTAGTGACCATTCCCAATACACTGGTGATGAAAAAATAACTTTATCACCAATCTTCACTGTGACTTTTACAGTAAAGCAAAGGACAGCTGAAATAGGGTTATAAGCATTGTCACATTTTCATTGAGTAACTACTTCACTTAACAACTCAGTTGTAGGTCCGAATTGTGTTCATTAGATGAGACCTGCCTGTATTGAGTTAATATAGTCTTTTTGTTCCAAATGGTAAATATGTCATATTTTCATCTGCTTCCATTGATCTAAGAATGTACAAGATAGACAATATGTTGTATGTTTTCTATAAAAATTCAACATTACTAGAAAGTATTGTTTATTTTATTATGTGAATTAACTGTGAATAAGTGTAATAAATGCTTCTTATTTAGGAATATTTCTGAAACAAGTATAAGATTCTGGGTAGGATATTCATCTTGATTTTTGAGATTCTCCCTATTAGTGGTAGTTGTAGATTTTCCCATTTCTTCAAGTCTAACGCTATCTGTTGTTTAAGTTTAATATAATTGTTCTCTTTTAATGTACTGCACCTTGGTGTCAAATATATCCCCAAATACTTGACCTTGTTGGTGGAATGTTTCTGCCCATATGTTGAGTAGTACATTGGGCTTTCCATCTAGTTCAATTATCAAGGCAAAGCAGGAAGAGCAATCAGGGTAGAAATGTCCCTCTCTTTCCTGGTATATCAGGAGGAGGTATATTAAATATAGAAAGTTAGATTCCTTGTTATCAGAAGTCCATACAAATGCCCTAGGCCGCTGGAATCTTGTACTTGCAATAAAGTTTGGACTTCTATTACCTTTGGCTAGGACAAAAAGGGGCACCTGGCCCATTTTTTATCACAATGAAGAAATACACCAGGAAATGGATGCAGGAACTGGAAGGAGATACTTATTTTCTTATTGAGCTTTTCTCTCCTCTGACTAATTGTGGCTGTGGAAAAATTAGAGAAAACATTGTAGGGGAAAAGTAGTGATCATAAAAGTTTCAGTACCTTGTTGTTTGCCTGCCACTTCTTTCCTGCAAATGCCACCCCCTTTGGTCTAGACCAGAGGGTCCAATCTTGGCAACTTTGAGACTTGTGGACTTCAACTCCCAGAATTCCCCAGCCACCATATTTATACACTGTCTTAATTGAATGCAGGATTATGTGCTGTGAAATAAAATAAACTGAGTTTATCCAGGGGTGAGATTCAATTTTTTAAACAACCGGTTCTGTGGGCGTGGCTTAGTTGGTGGGCATGGCTTGGTGGTCATGTGACTGGCTGGGTGTGGCCAACTCAACATCACCCACATCGAGACATGCATCTCCTCGCCTGGCCTCTCATGACTGTGGAGATGCTGCAACAGTTGTAAGTATGAAAAAGGGTCATAAGTCACTTTTTTCAGTGCCATTGTAACTTTGAATGGTCACTCCACACAAGCAAAGTACCAGCAAAGGAGGAAAAATAACTCCAGAGAGGTTCCTGAAGGAAGTCTAGTCCTGCCAAGAATGTAAAAAGGGTTAACGGAGAGGCAGTTTCTGTAAGCAACACCAGAATGTTTCCTTCCTGCCTTCCTTACAGGATTAGATCAGTAATTTCTTCTAACAACAGGTTCTCCGAACTGCTTAGAATGATAACAACTGGTTCTAGCAAATAGGTGCAAACCTGTAAAATCCCATCCTTGGGTTTATCCATCCATGCTATTTTTAGTATTTTTTTTTTCACAAAGAATTTGGTGATTAAATTCAATTAATTGTACTGTACCAACAATGACAAACTTGCACGTGGGTTAGAAAGTACAGTTTTTCATTATCCCAGTCCTTGCTTTTATTTTTGTGTCGTTCTTGCATATAATGCACTTTAAATATTTCACACAATCCAAAATGCAGCTGTAATTTATAGGCAGCACTTTGATATCATCCTTAGAAGACTTGCTAGGTTTTATTTGCCTAGGATTTGAGCTCATTTGGCTAGCTGTAAACATAATTACTATTCTCCCATACATCTTCCTGGTTCGTAATCACAACGATGTATTTGGAATGCACATAGATTCTGGTTGGGACAAAGAGACAGTGTACATTCATTGTATCACATTCCATGTCTCTGTGGAAATGGTATCTGAAGTAATGTTCTGCATCATAAAATTGCAACTCCTAATTCCCATATGTCTTTAGCTCATTAAATGTGATTGCTGGATTCAGGGGTTAAAACAGATTGTCTGAGACAGACAAATGGAAGGTCTCTTGGGGCCATCCAAACATCCAGGGAATTTAGGAAGGAAATCTTGGTTATCCAGCCACCAGAAGGCTTTCTGGAAGCGCTTTTCAGGAAAACTGCAGAGTGCTTCATTATTGGTTGTCTAAAACAGCAATAAATTAACATTCAGAATAATTTAAATGTGCTTGAAGCTAATATTTTGAATTATATGTCAATTTATGCAACCAGCAGTGACATTATTACTGTTGTTGTTGGTTTTATTTACAACTTTTGATGTCTTTTAAGTGCAGTCCTTTATCTGCTACTCTTGCAAATAGGAGAAATGAAGCAATAGTGCTTAGACTTATATACCGCTTCATAGTACTTTTACAACCCTCTCTAAGCGGTTTACAGCATATCCCCCCCCCAAAAAAAAAATTGGGTCTTCATTTTACCTACAAAGGATGGAAGGTTGAGTCAATCTTGAGCTGGTCATAATCAAACTCCTGGCAGTGGGCAGAGTTTGCTGCAATACCACATTCTAACCACTGCGCCAACACAGTTCATCATTCTTGCAGGACAGGCTAAGATCAGGGGTGGTATTCAGCAGGTTCTGACCAGTTCTGGAGAACCGTTAGTGGAAATTTTGAGTAGTTCGAAGAACCAACAAATACCACCTCTGACTGGAGATCTTACAGTATCCTTCCCCTGCTATACTCACCAAGCCACGCCCACAGAACCGGTAGTAAAAAAAACTGAATCCCACCACTGGCTAAGATGTCCCATTATTTTTAACCAGCTCTTCTTAACCTGGAATTCTCTGTTGAACACCTTTCATAATTGACAGGCAATAGGTCCTTGCCTTTATTAGCAATTAATGACAGCCGCAATCTATATGAAGAGCTTCAGGTTAGGTAAAACTGTTCTAAGAATTCAAAATATATCACCAAATAATTTCCTGTAAACCAAGTTTTTCAATGTTGCATAAATCTGATATGTCGACATTTAATAGGCAGTGGTGGGATTGATACCATTTCTTTGATTAATTTCATTAATGTAATTAAAAATATGCACCTCTAAGGATAATGCTGTCTTCTTGCATTTTAATTATACTAGATATTTAGACAACAATATTAGTTCCAGGAAAAATTAAACTGACCTTTTTTTTAAAAAATAAAAAAAAGCAGAATTAATTTTCACATCAGCACCAAGAGACGAAGACCTCTTGCTATTGCTTCAGCCTGTTACTTTTGTATCATGTTCACCTTTAAGTTTAAGCATAAGCATAACCTAAATTTTAAAAAGAAAATTTTAGTAAAAAGAAAGAAAGTCCTACCAAAGTCACAGAATACAACAAGAAGTTGTGCTGATTTAGAAAATAAAGTTTTCTGGCCACCTGTTTTGAATGTTGGTCTTTCCTTACATTGGATAGCCGTAACCTATGTAAAGGAGAAGAAAGGCTTCTAAAAATGCCTTTAAATGGATGAGTAGCCCCCTTTGCAGCTGATACTTGTCTTGGGAGAACACAAAGTGAATGAGAGGTAACCTTCTAAAGAGCAGCAGTTTTTTTAAAAAATCAACATTGTACCAGGGGAGTAAAAAGTTAAATTCACCTCCCTTGCTTTCTACACTCCTGATAATAGTCAAACTTTTCCCCTCAGTCTTGGGTGATCATTTTTTATAAAAATGCAGAAAAGCGTTATTCTTTCCAGATCCTCTTTTATTTAAGAGATTCCCTTAAAATATATACTGTATATTAAATATATATACATTTCCAAATATATTAGCCTCTGCTTGAGATCAGCTACTGAAGCAGCTATGACAGCATGGCATGCCTTAACTCTAATAAGTAATGTTATACTTCTTGGAAATCTCTAATTTACCTGGATCTGACGATGCCTTGCTGCTTGAGTGTAAGCTAATACTGAACTCCTGTCTGAGTTGCTCTTTGACTATGCTTTTAGCTGTGTATTTGCTATAAATGAGTGCTGTTGATTTGGGGGCCCTGACTGCTCAGCTACAGTCTTAGCTTGTAGTTTAATAATGTGGTCAGGAGACTATTAGAGAAATAAGAAGGTCCAAGAAATGGGAAGCCTTCTTCACTCACTCTCTAATATAGCCATTAATAGGTGTTAGGATCTCCTAGTGTCAAGAATGATTCCCTGAGTAAATTTCTTTCTTGCTGGGAACTTCCATTCTGGAAAGTACAGTATTCTGTACATTCTGGCAAGTGCAGAGAAGAGCAATTAAGATGATTAAAGGCTCGGAGAATAAAACATATGGGATGCAGGAATTGGGTATGGCTAGACTAGAGGGGAAAAAAAGGACCAAGGGTGACATAATAACTGCATTCCAGTATTTGAGAGGCTGTCACAAAGAGGTCAATTTATTTACCAATTGGTCAATTTATTTACCAAAGCACCAAGAGTCAAAGACAAAAAAAAAAAAAAAAGGCAATAGGTGAAAACTAATCAAGGAGAGAAGCAACCTGAGGAAAAACTTCCTCACAGTGAGAGCAATTAAACGGTGGAACCGCTCGGTTTCAGAAGTTGTGGGTGCTCCATCACTGAAGGTTTTTGAGCAAAGGCTGGACAGCCACCTGTCTGGAGTGGTATGGAGTTACCTGTTTGAACGGGGGTGGGGTGGGGGGTGGACTGGACTAGAACAGGTGTCTCCACCCTTGGCCACTTTAAGACTTGCAGACTTCAACTCCCAGTCATTCTTTCAGCTCTGTTCTAATTAATTGAAATAGAGATGAAGACATGCTAGCTATATGCTTTGGTTCCTGAGCCCACTTTCCCAGGGATACTACATTACCAACTTAATGTCCGGATCACTTTAACCCCCACATTGAAAGTTGCAAGTAAATTCTAGAATGGTAATCTAGCAGGTTGGATGAGATGTGATAGAATAATTACCAGTATCTCCATGGTTTGGTTTTTTTAAAAATTCTTGTGAATCATTTTGGATATTTCAGTGGAACATTGGCATCAATTAAAGAACAAACATTACTATTTATTATTTTATTTGTTTTAGAAAAAGAAGGAATTTTTCCTGATGGGGAGGTTATTTTTTCACAGGGACTATTTAAGCTGCACGTCCCATTAGGTTTAGTATTAATAATTCCCAGATAAATTACTATGCTGCCATTGCCAGAATAAATCTTATGCACTTATATGTGGTAATTTGTACCATGTGTTAAGCTACTTAATGATATTTTTACACTTACAATATTAATGACTGAAAAGATACAAAATTGTTTCCTTTATATTGTCATCTTCTAATATGTATTATGCCTAATGTTAGGAATAGCAGCTGGAATAATTCTATCCACAACTTAGATTCCTTCCCTATATAACTTTTTTGTTACTATTAAAATAGAGAGAGAAAAACAAAATCTGGAATAATTGTGGTCCATCTTTTAACAATTTTATATATTCAGCAATGTTTTTTCAGTGGATTAAAGTTTACTTTCTAAAGAACAACAAGCATATTTTAGAACTTGTTAAAGCTTTATAAATCAATTCAGAATCCAAATCCAAAACTCGGGCTGGAAAGAATAGTATAATCTGATTCAAAGTTTGATACAGAGCAACATTTAGGAAAAATAGGGCTCTACCAGTAGTCTCCCATAATCTAGCATGAAAACAAATCCCATCTGTCAGAAGTGGTGTAGGGTGTCCTGTTTGGGTGGGGGTTGGGGGTTGGACTAGAGCAGTGGTTCCCAAACTTTTTCAGTCCACTGCCCCCTTGGTGCTACAAACTCATCCTCGGTGCCCCCCACCCAGGGGTGGGATTCAAATTTCTGTGGGCATGATCTAAATTGAGGGCGTGGCTTGCTGGTCACGTGACTGTCTGGCATGGCTTGCTGGCTGGGCATGGCTTGCTGGTCACATAGGTGTGATTTGGTGGTCATGTGACTGGGTGGGTGTGGCCAGGAAACTGGCAAACCAAATACAAGTGGTCCTCACTTAATGGCTGGTTGTTTAGCAAGTGTTTTAATTTATGACTTGCCTCCCCTGAGCTACTTGACCTGTTTTTGGACTTTTGACAGCCATGCACACACACACACACACACGCGCACACACACACACACACTCCCCCTTCTAACCCTGCTGGAGCAGGTCATTGCACTAGAATTGGCAAAGCATCTCTGATTAGATTCTAGTAGTGAATAGAATCTAATCAGAGATGCTTTGCCGATTCTTGTTGATTTGTTTTATTTGTATTTTTTATTTTATGTCGCTGAATTGCATTGACATGTGTGTCCCTTCTTGTGCACAGCCCAGAAGCTTTTGTGATTCTTTGCAGCAAAAATTACTGACCTCTGGCTTTGCACTACTTTTCAAATGTGCTGCCCCTGCCGCTTTCTAAGTGCTGGCCCCGCAGGTCCATCTCATTGAGCCCGCTGCACCAGAGGGACCTCCCCAAGCAAGTCTGAGCGAAGCAGTGTACCAAGTCAATGGGGTGAGCCTGAGAGAGGGAAAGAGAGAGAGAGAAAGAGAGAAGGAAGAAAAGAAAGAGAAAAGGGAAAGAACGATAAAGGGGCAGACAAAGAAAGGGGGGATGGAAAGAAGGGACAGAAAGAAAAAGAAATAAAGAAGGAGGGAGGGAGGAGAAAGATAATGAGATATCTATTCTAGTCCAATCATCTGCTCCAGCAGGGTTAAAAAGGGAGTGTGTGTGTGTGTGTGTGTGTGTGTTCTCCTTGTAATTTACCAAGACATTTTGGTTTTGCCTTCTTCAGAATTGGCACTGGAATACTTTGGGGAAAAGTAATCTTTTAGGGTGGAGATCTGGTCCAATGGATCCTGTTTAAAGCCTCAACAAAACGTGAGAGCTTCCTGATAGTCTTGACCATGTTTCATCCACAAAACCTTTAATGGAAGCCAAAGATGTTTCAATGTGGAAAAGCACCTCAGTCTAAATTAGGCATCATTTCAATTTGATGCATCAGGTTTCTCTCTCTCTCTCTCTCTCTCTCCCTCCCTCCCTCCCTCCTTCCCTCCCAGACTGGCTTTGCTCTACTTTCCCAATGTGCCTGCGGGGCTGACCCTTCGAACATGGATGGATGGATGTATAGAGAAAGAGAGAGACAGGTAGGTAGGTAGATATATTGGTAGGTAGGTAGGTAAGTAGGTAGGCAGACAGGCAAACAGACAGGAGGATAGACAGACAGACAGAAACCTTTTGGATGGATGGATGGATGGATAGATAGGTAGGTAGGCAGGAAGGCAGGCAGGCAGGCAGGCAAGCAGGCAAGCAGGCAAGCAGGCAGACAGATAGACCTTTTGGATGTATGGACAGACAGACAGAATGCAATAGTGGTGGCACTTCGGGAAAGTAGAGCAAATCCAGAGTGACTTTCCCAATGTGCTGCCGCTGCTGAGCCCCTTGCCCCATTCTGGTGCAAAAGTAAATGGGATGAGCCTGCGGTGATGGTGCCTCGAACGCCCCTCTGCTGCCTCTTAGCAGCCCCCCTTCAGCAGCCGTTTATGAGCAGAGCCCGTCCCACCTCCAGTAATTCCCGACATTGCTTCACACTGGTTTCTAGGCCTTGGCCCACCAAGCAAAACCTCCCAACACTTGAGTCCACCAAGAACGCTCAACATGCCAAAAGGCCCACCATACATAAATCCTATGACACAACTATGAGGTGATGCATGCGCTTTTACCTCACTTCCTTGGGGAGACGTTCCTTGCAGCCGGCTTGACCCGGCCCATGTGGGGACCTGTCGCCAGGGTTGCTATCTGGCCATTTTTCTGGCCAAATTCGAGAAATCTGGCTGAATAGAAATCTGGCCGTGAAAAAAATCATGTCTCCGGCCAAATATATTTGGCTGGAAATTTGGCCGTATGAAAGTTGCTTGGCTTTGAAATCGAAATGTTGGCCGAATACCGGTTTTCAATACAATATATTTGCATGAAAATGACTGTCAGATCGTCTGAAAACCTCTGAAAAACGATGCGATACACAGGCCCAAGCCTTCCCACTGTGAACAGCGCTGCGTAATATAAGCCTCTCCTTACCAAACAGAAAAGAGTGAGTCCCGGGCGGAAGCGGAAACCAGGCCCGCTTCCACCAAAGCGCTCCTCCCTCTAAGCCCCACCCATCCCGCTCACCCATGGCCTACCTCACAGTCGTTGCCCGGGTTACCATGGCAATGCCTAGGCCTCAACCACACCTCCAGAAGCAACACGCTTCTTAGAGTTATGAAAATGTAGAAGAGCGTTGCAGCTTTTTGGGGGGAGGTATTGTGAGTTTCTCGTTTCTGAAGATGAAATCTGACGCCCCATCAATGGAGGCTTGCAAGAAGAGACTGGACAACCATTTGTCTGAAATGGTATAGTGCAGGAGTGGGGAAATTATGGCCCTTTTATGACTTGTGGATTTCAATTCCCAGAATTTCTGAGTTAGCCATGCTGAACCATGCTGGCTCAGGAATTCTGGGAGTTGAAGTCCACAAGTCATAAAAGGGCCATTTGGCCCTGAGCTTTCCAAATGGTAGTAGCGGTTATTTGAAGTGAGCTGCCTAGCCTGGATGTGAGTAAAGAAATGCAGAAATTTAGTCACGTTGTTGAATAAAATGTCACGTTGTCGAATAAAGACTATTTTTATGATTTGATTATTTAAAAACAGTTAAAAAAACAAAAAACAATATATCCTCATGTTATATTACATAAAAAAAATTTGCCCGGAAAATTTGGCTGTGAGAGAAAATAATTTGGCTGAATTTGGCCGTATTTTGACTTGAGTTTGGCCACAGAGCCAAGCTGTGATCTGGCAACTCTGCCTGTTGCAGCTCATTGTAGGCAGCGCTTTCGGGATGGGAAGGGTGAATCCCGCCTGCAGCGCTGATCCCTTGTGCCTGCAAAACACCTCCAGGCAAAAACCGCCGCCATGTGTTTATTTCGGTGCGGCTGGACTCCTTCAGTGCCCCCCTGCTGCCTCTTAGAGCCCCCCTGCCAGCCCCCTTGCTTCTTAGTGACTCCCTAAGGCATCCCACCGCCCCCCCGGGGCGGTCCCGCCCACTTTGGGAACCATTGGACTAGATGGAGCTATAAAGTCCCTTCCAACTCTGTTAATCTGTATCTGTATCAAATGGCTGTAAGTTTTATGGACTGCTACTTTTTTCAATGGAACAGGATGGATTTTGCAGACACGCCAGGAGTATTTGAAGAGATAAAGCATGCCAAATTTCACAGAAATTACGAGAGTTTTCCAGCTATGCTTTGTCAAAATCTGTTATTGTTTTTTTAAATTTGTAAAAAGAGGACTGTAATGTTCTCGTGTTTAGGGCCAAATGTAATGAAATTTGCAGACCCCTCTGTTGTGAATTAATAAAAGTGAATTAATAAAAGTGCTTAATAAAGATTATTAAAACCTTTAGAAAAGTGCAGGGTTCTGACCTTGCACTTCTGATTGGCTGATAATAGCGACATCTGATTGGTCCATTCAGGAGAATCTGATTGGCTATTAGCGGGCCTCTCTCATTGGTTAAGGGAACTAACGCTTCCCGTTTTTTATTGGTTATTTGATCAGCAGCTTGCCTATAAAAAGGGCTGTTGCTGCCGTAGTTTTTGCTCTGTTCCACAATGTTAAATCAAGAGTTGAAGTTCACTGTTCATCATCTTGTCTCCAATCCTTGCGCCCATGTGCAGAACTTAACACTGGCGACAAGGGTGGGATTTGGAGACGTCAGAGCTGACTGAGCGCCAAACAGAGCATGTGGCTGAAGATGCACCAACGGCTGAACCATGTCTAGCAGCATCATACCACCCGCTCCATTCAACCTGGCACAAGAAGACTGGGACTCATATATGGACCGATTCCAGATGTTTCTGGAGACCAACAACTTAAAGGATGCCACTACCGGAAAGAAGTGAGCGGTATTCTTAACTCACTGTGGGCCGACCATGTTTAAGATGGCCAAGGCACTAGCCAAACCAGCTGAGGTGAAGTCCATGGACTGGGATGTCCTCGAGCCCCTTCTACGGGCCCACTATGCACTGACTGTACCAAAGCTTGTTCAAAGGCATGAATTTTATCAAAGAGACCAGCGGAAGGGAGAAAGTGTTGTGGATTTCATAGTGGATCTCCAGAATCTGGGAGGCCTATGCGGGTTCGCCGACCTCGAAGAGGCCCTGAAAGACCGAATAATTCTGGGATTAGATGCACCCCACGCGCAGAGTAAGCTGATGGCGAAAGGCGACATTAGCCTTGCAGATGCCATCGCTGACGCTACTGCAGCAGAAGCAACCAGGAAGTCGGCTGCACGAATGCGCCGCACCCACAACCTGCTCCGCCAACTCGCCGGCGAAATCTCACGTCACCTGGAGGGACAGGCAACGACCGCCCACCACAAGGACCTTGAATCGTCATCAGAAAGCGATGAAGAAGAGGTCAACCGGCTCCGGTCTGAACGAGACCAATGCCATTAACGAAACCAGAGAGTACAGTACCAATGCGCTGGTTGTGGGGGAAACCACCCATGATCAGACTGCAAATTCCTCGACGCGCTCTGCCATGTGTGCGGGAAAAGAGGTCACATCGGAAGAGTTTGTAGAAGCAAGCAAGGATCCAACCTACCTCAGAGGGGGACCAACTACCGCCAGCCCACAGGAAGTTGTCCTGTGAATCGAGAAAACTTAACCCACCAATGGAACAACCACTACTACAGAAACAAACCACTAGCCCAGTCAACGAAATGGGAAGAGGCACACCAAACCATTATGATCGGTCTTGCCTCATCATTAGATGCCAAGAAGATCTGGGTGAAGGTCGCCATCGAAAACCAGCCCTGCCTGATGGAAGTCGATTCAGGATCGTCCCTCTCGATGGTTTCCTGGAAGACCCTTAAACAATTAATCCCCACCGTCTGGCGGCAAGACCTCAGATTCCAAAGAATCATGCTTAAGGACTATCAGGGAAATCGAATTCCAGTCGTCGGATCCAGCAAAGTCCGTGTCTCATTTAAAAATCGTACTGCATCCCTACCACTGACCGTAGTCGACAGGGATCGGCCTAGTTTGTTAGGCCTCCAATGGTTTGCCCCACTTGGAATTGAAGTAGCCGGCATTCACCGAACCAACAGTGATGACTGGGAAGAGGCCATCATCCGGGAGTTCCAGGACGTCTTTACAGATAAATTAGGCGAGTACAAGGGGACCCCGATATCATTTAACCTTAACCCCAAGGTCGCTCCCATCCACCTTAAGCCTCATCCAGTTCCATTTGCCCTGAAACCAAAGATTGACGAGCAGCTTGATAAATTGATAGCCCAGGGTGTGTTAGAACCAACCGACCATGCTCCCTGGGAAACCCCAATCGTAACACTCATCAAGCCGGATGGATCATTAAGAATTTGTGGGGACTACCGAGTCACTCTGAATCACGCCCTTCAGCAGAATGCTTACCCGGTACCAGTGGTACAACACCTTCTCCATTCCCTGGGGGGGGAGGAGTCTTCGTTAAATTGGATTTAGCATACCAACAACTGCCTGTAGACAAAAAAACAGCAGAGGCCCAAACGATCGTTACGCACCGAGGTGCATTTAAGTGCAACTGACTCCAATTTGGAGTTAGCGTGGCCCCAGGAATTTTTCAGAGCTTGATGGAGAGACTACTACAGGGTATAAAAGAGGTTGTACCTCATTTTGATGACGTTCTAATTGCTGCTCCAACTAGAGAAATACTAAGGGAGCGCCTGAGGTTAGTTCTCCAGAAATTTAAAGACTCTGGCCTTAAAGTAAAAAAAAATAAGTGTCAATTATGTACAGATAAGGTAGAATTTTGGGGGTACTTAATCGATAAACAAGGCATTCACTCCACTGATAGCAAGCTTAGGGCAATCCAAAACGCTCCAAGGCCCCAAAATAAGACTGATCTCCAAGCTTTCCTGGGCCTTTTCAATTTCTACAATGTGTTCCTGCCCCATAAAGCGACCGTAGCTGAGCCCCTACATCGTCTGTTGGACAAAAAGGCAACCTGGGTCTGGGGACACCGAGAGGAACACGCGTTCCGACAAGGAAAAAACTTATTGACTTCAGATGCTGTTTTGATGCAGTATAATGAGACTTTGCCTTTAACGATTACATGTGATGCATCACCATTCTGAGTGGGTGCCATTTTGAGCCAAACGGTAGTGTTACCAAACGGTAGTGAAGCTCCTATTGCCTACTTTTCAAAAACGCTATCAAAAGCTGAACATAACTATAGTCAAATCGATAAAGAGGCTCTTGCTGTCGTTTCTGGTGTTAAACGATTTCATGAATATATTTATGGGCGAGTTTTTACTATAGTCACCGACCACAAACCTTTGCTGGGGATTTCAGCGGGGGATAAGCCAACCCCTTATATCTTATCTCCCCGAATGACTCGCTGGTCGGAATTATTGCCTGCATATAATTATAAACTGCAACACCGCCCGGGGAAACCCATCCCCCACGCTGACACACTAAGCCATGCACCACTTCCTGAAACCGTTGACGAACCAGCTCCAACTGTCGCGACGCTCCAAATTGAAACACTTCAATCACCACCACTGACAGCTCGAGATATCGCGATCAAAACCAAACGCAATCCCGTTTTGGCGTGAGTTCTTAGCTGGGTCGAGCGAGGATGGCCATTGGATCAAATCCCTGACAACTTCAGTCCTTTCAAGAATCAACAGACGGAACTGTTTTCACAGAAAGGCTGCATAATTTGGGGGGATAGAGTCATCATCCCAGAGCGGCTGCAACAAGCAGTATTGAAAACCTTGCATGAAGGCCACCCCGGCATAGTGCGCATGAAGGCGCTTGCCATGCGTGGTGGCCGGGTATCGACAAACAAATCGAGGCCTGGGTAAAGACTTGTTGCAAATGCCAGGAAGTTAGCAATGCCCCACCGAAAGCAACCCCAACAGAGTGGGAAACACCCAGGGGACCATGGTCCCGTATTCATATTGACTTTGCGCGACCTACTAAAGGACACACATTCCAAGTAATGGTGGATGCCTATTCAAACTGGCTTGAAATCCATGAAATGAAAAGTACCACAACGGACTCGGTCATCAGGAAATTGGACAGATTATTCGCAACCCATGGACTGCCAGACGTTCTGGTATCCGATAACGGGCCCCAGTTTACTGCGCTTTCTTTTGAACAGTATTTGGCGGACCATGGTATTCACCATGCGCTAACTTCACCGGTACATCCTGCGACCAATGGAAGAGCCGAGCGCATGGTACAATTCGTCAAAAAAACCCTACATAAAATGGACTATGGCGATATCGAAGATAAGATTAACCGGATACTCCTCCTTCAACACATCACTCCACACAGCGTCACCAACAAAACTCTGGCCGAATTGTTAATGGGACGAAAACTCCGCTCCCACCTTGACCGACTACACCCATTGTACGAACCAGAAAAACCACACGGATCCAGTGGGAAATGCCGCGAATTCCAGATAGGCAACTTAGTCTTCGCTAAAAACTTTTCGGGCGATCCATTGTGGGTCGAGGCAAGTGTAATCCAAGTCACAGGACCTAGGTCGTACCAAGTAAAAAGTCGCGATGGAAGAATATGGAAGCGCCATATTGATCAGCTGCGTTCGAGGCTGCAACCTCGTTTCTGCGACTCCGGTAACTTCCAAACTGAGGGGGGAGGAGATGCCGAGGAGACCGAGTTCGAAATGACAGAAAGCGCGAGTGGAAGAAGTGAGCATTCGGAGGAATCAGAGAGGGTGGTGGACTTGCCTCAAAGAGACACCTCGTCAGAAGCAAGCCCACAAAGGCAAGAGGACAACGAAGACATTAGCGGTACCGAGTTTTTAAATGAAGGACTGGAGGTAACCTACTCGCCCAAACAAGATTATAAACAAGTACCGGGGGCACAGCGAAAATCTAACGGACAATCTAAACAACCGGCCTACCTCAAAGATTACGTCACCGCACCCCTTAAATGGAACCCAGGGGGAAAGGGTGTTGTGAATTAATAAAAGTGAATTAATAAAAGTGCTTAATAAAGATTATTAAAACCTTTAGAAAAGTGCAGGGTTCTGACCCCGCACTTCTGATTGGCCAATAATAGCGACATCTGATTGGTCCATTCAGGAGAATCTGATTGGCTATTAGTGGGCCTCTCTCATTGGTTAAGGGAACTAACGCTTCCCGTTTTTTATTGGTTATTTGATCAGCAGCTTGCCTATAAAAAGGGCTGTTGCTGCCATAGTTTTTGCTCTGTTCCACAATGTTAAATAAAGAGTTGAAGTTCACTGTTCATCATCTCGTCACCCTCCATGGGGAGTATTCATGCCACTCATCAGACAGATATATAGGAACATTTTTGTGGAAAGCGAAAAAAAAGTTTGCTCTATTTTTAAAATAGAATCTTCAAAGAGAATCAGTGTGAAGCAGAGAGCCTTCAGACTGGATTGGCCATTACAATAACAATACACAGGTGACATCTGTTCTTCTACCCCAAAATTAAGACCCACTCAGCCTATTAAGCCACCTGACGGGGAGAAAGAGGCACAAATCTGAACTGTGCTTTCTTATGAAGATTTGCATGTTGCACTTTTTAATTGATGGCTTTTTTCTTTAACAGGTTTTTTTTTGGACTTGCAGTAAAGCATGCTTATTAGAGGCAGGCTTAGCACAGTCTTGGTCACCGGCTGAGATGCTTCTAGCTGTAGTATCAATCAAGAAAAGCTTCTCAGCCAGGAGCTAAAGCCTAAGTATAATAACAGGATGACATGCAGCAGTTTTCTGTAAAATGAATGAATGAATGAATGAATGAATGAATGAATACAGGTAGTCCTCCTTTGGCTTACAACCACAACTGAGCCCAAGATTTCTGTTGCTGAGACATTTGTTAGGTGAATTTTGCCCCACTTTACAACCTTTCTTGCCACAGTTGTTAAGTGAATCACTAGTAACATGGTTGTTAAGTGAATCTGGTTTCTTCATTGCATGTCAGAAGGTCACAAAAGGGGATCACCTGACCCCAGGACATTGCAACCCTCATAAGTGTGAGTCGATTGCCATTGTAACTTTGAATAGTCACTAAATGAATTCTTGTAAGTTCAAGGACTACATGTACAGTTTACCCAACAGGCTGATGCTCCTCACAAAAGACCATCATGTCTCAAATTCAGATGCAATGGTGTACTCCCTGCAGTCAACTCTGCATCATAGATCTACAGATTGGGACTGATCCAAACTGGCCTTGCCCAAATTTGCATCTCGGAGATTCCTGGTTTGTAATTCCTGGAGATCTGAGGTGCTGAAAAAAATGAGTGAGCATTCCTTAAAATAAATTGGTATTGCTTCTCTAGAGCAGATGCCTCCAAACTTGACAACTTTAAGACTTGTGGACTTCAACTCCCAGAATTCTCCAGCCAGCTGAAGTTCACAAGTCTTAAAGTTGCTAAGTTTTGGGGACCCCTGCTCTGGAGGAACAGGAGAGGCAGGGTCTTGTGGTTCACTGGCAACAGGTGTGGACAGCTGAGGTCTCAGAGAACGAGGACTCAGATGAGGGACCTGCGTATGATGCAGGGATAGGGGCAGGACCATCAGGGAGTGGAATGCTGCCTTCAGAGATTGTGGAGGCTGGCAGCAGTGATGAAGAGGTCCCCGAGGAGCCTGTGCCCAGTGCATGTTCACGCAGGGATGCTCAAAGGAAAGAGCAGCTGCAGCAGCACAGGTGACTCAGGAGTAAGGCTGCAAGATAATGGCCCCTCCCTTAAGAGATAAAAGCCAGCTGAGAAACCGGAGGTCTTTTCAGGAAGCAAATAAGCTTTTGCACTCAAGCCTTGTGGACGTTCGGAGTATTTTGGTTGGTGTTTGGAGATTTTTTTGTGTTGGAAATATTTCTTAGTAACTTTATCTAGTGTTCTTGGCAGCCTTGCACCACCTTGGCAAGGCTCGTTCTTATCAGAGATAATTAGTTTGAAACAGCCTTTTAACCATGAAGGAACGGAATTCGTAAAGAATCATTAAAAGTTTTTTCTATTACCTCTGTTTCGTGTTTGTTTCCTTGGAACAAGGTTTGGGTCAGAACACAGGGAGAGGGGGAGCTTTGAAGCAGATTTCTGAACCAAATTTGCTAACTGTCTATTCTTAATGCAGGCAACTGTTTCTGAAGTGGCAGTTCCAATCAAGCCAATTCTGTGAAGTGTTACTTCATGAATGGGATAAATTCTCAGTGTTTGCTAAAAATGGTATTCCTATAATACATTTAGTTAGAGTGACTAATGTAAAGAAAGGAGCCAGGATTCGGGAATCATGGGCAACAAATTTGTTTCATTTTCCCATAGCTTGTTTTCCTATTCATGTCAATTCAGAATAGAACTGGAAGGGACCTTCAAGATCTTCTAGTCCAGGGGTGTCAAACTTGTGTCGTTATTGTTAAGTTTGGGAATGGGTGAAGAGGAATGGAGACAAGCCTCTGAATGGTGAACTTCAGCTCTTTATTTACATAGTGACTTCTCAATCAAACAACAGTAACCTTCGCCTTATATAGGCAACCCTTGTATTATTTTAACCAATAACAGGCTAGGAACGCTAGCTTTTATGACCAATAGGAACTCTCTGTTAAGGGCCAATCGGATTCCCCGGAATGGGCCAATCCGGTACGGCCGCTTAACAGCCAATCAGAAGTGCAGGGCCAGAACACTGCACTTACTCCAAGCTCACACTTTATTACTTATATACAAACACAACACCCCTTCCCCCTGGTTCCTTAGTCCAAGTCATAGTCCCTTAAATAGGACGGTTGTTTTTTCAGTCTTTTGGATTTCCTTTGTATTGGCTGGTTGCAATCCAGCTGAGGTAGGTCATCGTTCGGTGGTGGGGCTGCCTCTGGTTCAGAGTTCACTTCCAAGTCATTGCCCACATTTTCCGCAATTCCCTGAGGCGCAAATGTTTCTCCCTCCAGCTCAGCTTCTTCAGTTACATTTAAATCGTCATTTCCTTCGAGCGGGTTCTCTAGGATTTCCACATCTTCCGTACCTTCCCCCCCTCCTCAGTTTGGTTGTAGGGGAGTTGCGGACTGGCTGCTGCAAGTCGTGACCGCAATTGGTCGATATGCCATTTCCAAAATTTATTGTCAAGGCATTGCACAAGGTAGGATCTAGGGCCGGTTACACGTACTACTGTCGCTTCTACCCACAACAGGTCGCTCGATAAGTTCTTTGCATACACGAGGTCTCCCACCTGGAAGGTGCGACAGCGGCCGCTGGATCCTAGTGGTTTCTCTGGTTCATAAGCAGGGTGCAACCGGTCAAGGTGGGAGCGGAGCCTTCATCCCATAAGCAGTTCGGTGGGAGTTCTGCCAGTGACGCTATGTGGGGTGATGTGTTGCAAGAAGAGGATTTGATTGACCTTGTCGTCAATGTTGTCATAGTCTACTTTTTGCAAGGTTCTCTTCACAAATTGGACCATGCGTTCTGCTCGGCCATTGGTCACAGGATGCGCAGGCGAGGTGAGCGCATGGCGGATGCCGCGATCAGCGAGATACTGCTTGAACACTAGTGCAGTAAACTGTGGCCCGTTATCGGACACCAGGACGTCTGGTAGTCCGTTGGTTGCAAAGAGTCTGTTGAGAACCTTGATGACTGCCTCGGAGGTCGTAGTCGTCATACAATGAATTTCGAGCCAATTTGAGTAGGCATTGACTGTAAGCAGAAAGGTGTGGCCCTTGGTTGGTCCCGCGAAATCCAGGTGAATTCGGGACCAGGGTCCGTGAGGTGTCACCCATTCAGTAGGCATGGCTTTTGGTGGGGCGTTGCTAACTTCTTGGCACCGGGGGCAAGCTTTAACTCATTGTTCGATTTGCTTGTCAATGCCCGGCCACCATGCGTAGCTTCGTGCAAGTGCTTTCATTCGCACGATGCCGAGGTGGCCCTCGTGCAACGTTCTCAGCAACGTTTTACGGAGCCGCTCTGGGATAACGACTCTATCACCCCAGATGATACAGCCCTTCTGGGAGAAGAGTTCAGTCTGCCTAGACTTAAACGGTGTGAAGTCATCTGATACTTGGTCCAATGGCCATCCGCGTTCTACCCAACTCAGGACTCGTGCTAGGGTGTGGTCGCGCTTGGTTTCTCTCGCGATGTCTCGAGCAGTCAGTGGCGGCGAGTTGAGTGTATCGATTTGCAACGTGGTTACCGTTGGTGCTGGATCGTCGAGAGTCTCTGGAAGCGGTGCTCGGCTCAATGCGCCAGCGTGGGGAATGGCCTTCCCTGGCCGATATTGCAACTGATAATTATAAGCAGCTAAGAATTCTGACCATCGGATCATCCTAGGGGATAATATGTAAGAAGTTGGCTTATCCCCAGCTATTATCCCTAGCAACGGTTTATGGTCAGTCACAATGGTAAAAACCCTCCCATACACGTATTCGTGAAATCTTTTCACAGCTGAGACGATTGCGAGGGCTTCTTTATCAATTTGTCCATAGTTCCGCTCTGTTTTCGAAAGAGTCTTTGAAAAATATGCAACAGGGGCTTCGTTCCCATTAGGCAGCACGTGGCTCAAAATGGCGCCCACCCCAAAAGGCGATGCATCGCAGGTTATAACTAACGGCAAGGTCTCGTTATACTGCATGAGTACAGAGTCAGATGTAAGCAATTTTTTAACATTTCGGAACGCCTGTTCTTCTCGGTGACCCCATAACCACATTGCTTTTTTATTTAACAATCAGTATAACGGTTCAGCGACGGTTGCTTTGTGCGGTAAAAATACATTATAGAAATTGATGAGGCCTAGGAACGCCTGGAGATCGGCCTTGTTTCGTGGCCTGGGAGCATTTTTGATCGCCTTTAGCTTACTCTCGGTAGGGTAAATGCCCTGGCTATCAATCAGGTACCCCAGAAACTCAACACTGTCAGTACATAATTTACATTTGTTTTTTTTAATCCTAAGACCAGCTTCTTGGAATTTTTTTAGGACTAATTTTAACCGGTCTTGTAAAACCATTTTTGTAGGGGCTGCTATTAAAACATCATCAAAATAAGGGACCACGCCCTTAATTCCTTGCAATAACCTTTCCATAAGACTCTGGAAGATCCCTGGTGCTACACTAACTCCGAATTGCAGCCGGGTACATTTAAAAGCACCGCGGTGCGTCACAATAGTTTGGGCCTGTGACGTTTTTTCATCCACTGGTAATTGTTGATATGATTGAGCTAAATCCAGTTTAGCAAAAACTTTCCCGCTCCCCAGGGAATGGAGGAGGTGCTGCACCACCAGGACTGGATATGCGTTCTGCTGCAGGGTGTGGTTCAAGGTGGCCCGGTAGTCCTCACAAATTCGGATTGACCCGTCTGGCTTGATGGGTGTTACAATAGGGGTTTCCCAAGGGGAGTGATCGATGGGCTTCAACACCCCCTGAGCTATCAGTTTGTCGAGTTGTTCGTCGATTTTCAGTTTTAAATAAGCGAACAGAACTCGACGGGGTTTCAAACGAATGGGAGCTATTTTTGGATCTAAGCTGAATGAGATTGGGGTCCCTTTGTACTTGCCTAAGCTGTCCGCGAAGACGTCCCCGAACTCAGATATAAGGTCTTCCTCCCAGTCACAGCCACCGACTCGGTTTACGCTGGCCACTTCAATGCCGAGTGGCGCGAACCATTCGAGGCCCAGTAGGCTAGGCCTTTCTCTATCGATGACTGTTAAAGGTAAGTACGCTGTGTGCTTCTTGAAGGAGACTCGGACTCGGCAGGACCCGACGACGGGGATTCATTTCCCCTGGTAGTCTTTGAGGATGAGGCGTTGGAACCGTAGATCTTGGCGCTGAATTGTGGGGATGAGTTGCTTGAGTGTTTTCCACGACACTATCGAGAGGGACGACCCCGAGTCAACTTCCATGAGGCAAGGCTGGTTTTCAATGGCTACTGTGACTCGAATTTTCTTAGTGTCCAAGGTTGAGGCGTGACCGATAGTGATAGTATGGCGAGCCTCTTCTCTCTGCAAAGCTCGATTTCTGTAGGAGTGGTTTACTGGTTCTCGCCTTACAGGACGGTTTCCTGTCGATTGGCGATAGTTAGTCCCTTTTGAGGCCTGGCTGGGTCCTGGCAAGCTGCGGCAGACCCGTCCAATGTGACCTCGTTTCCCACACTCGTGGCAGAGTGCGTCGCGGAATTTGCATTCGGATCTGGCATGGTTGGCTCCACAACCAGCACAAGGGCGTAAGGGCTTTGGGTAAGGGTCCCGGTCGGACCGCAGTCGATGGACCCCTTCTTCGTCGCTGTCTGACAACGAAGAGAGGTCCTCGTGGTGCGTTGTTGCCAGCTGCCCTTGTGAACTAGGTGAGATTTCGCTGGCCGGTGGTGGTACCGGGGTGCGGTTCCGCCGCAGTTGTGCAGCCGATTTCTTGGTCTCCTCTGTTACCATGGCTTCGGTGATGGCGTCGGCAAGGCTGATGTCTCCTTTTGCCATCAGCTTGCTTTGCACGCCTGGTGCATCTAATCCCAGGACTAAGCAATCTCGTAGTGCCTCTTCTAAATTGGCGAATTCGCAGAGGCCTCCCAAATTTTGGAGGTCTGCTATGAAGTTGGCCACGCTTTCTCCCTTTCGCTGGTTCCTCTGGAAAAACTCGTGCCGTCTCACCAGCGTTGGCACAGTTGGGGCGTAGTGACCTCGCAGGAGAGGTTCGAGGTCGTTCCAATCCATCGCCTTTGCTTCTTGGGGTTTGGCTAATGCTTTAGCCATCTTAAATACAGTTGGACCGCAATGCGTTAGGAACACCGCCCATTTCTTTCCTGGTTTGGCGTCCTTTAAATTGTTCATTTCTAGGAACATTTTGGATCGAATGGAGTGGGTGGTATGATGCCGCCGGGCATGGTTCCGTTGTTGGCGTTGTCTGTCACGTGCTCAGTGTTCTTCGAAGTTTCGTTGGTTCAGATGTCTCCAAATCCCACCCTCGTCGCCAGTGTTAAGTTTGGGAATGGGTGAAGAGGAATGGAGACAAGTCTCTGAACGGTGAACTTCAGCTCTTTATTTACATAGTGACTTCTCAATCAAACAACAGTAACCCTCGCCTTATATAGGCAACCCTTGTAACGTTTTAACCAATAACAGTCTAGGAATGCTAGCTTTTATGACCAATAGGAACTCTCTGTTAAGGGCCAATCGGATTCCCCGGAATGGGCCAATCCAGTACAGCCGCTTAACAGCCAATCAGAAGTGCAGGGCCAGAACCCTGCACTTACTCCAAGCTCACACTTTATTACTTATATACATACACAACAGTCATGGTGTCATCAAGTGATGCATCAGGACTTTCCCCCATTTTGCTAAACCAGGCATGAGTGTGGCTAGCGTGTGATGCATCCAGCCTGCAGGCCGTGAGTTTCACAGCTCTGTTCTAGTCCAACCCCCCTCAATTCCAGTGGCTGTCCAGTCAGTCTTTTCTTTAAAAACCTCCAGTGATGAAGCACCCACAGGTTCTGAAGGCAACCATTCCACTGATTAATTGTTCTCACTGTTAGGCAGTTTCTCCTTGTTCCAACCTCAGGTGCTTTGGAGAATAGCTTGATTCCCTCTTCTTTTTGGCAGCCCCTGAGGTACTGGAATGCTGATATCATGTCATCCCTAGTCCTTCTTTTCTCCAGACTAGCCACTCTCAAATCCTACAACTATTCTTCATAATATCCAAGTCTTTAATCACCTAAGTTGCTCTTCTCTGCATTTTTTCCAAAGTCTCAACATCTTTTTTGTAATGTGGTGACCAAAACTGGATGCGGTATTCCAGTATTATATGTGGCCTTACTTAAGGGTTTATAAAGCGGTATTAATACTTCATCTGATTTTGATTCTCTGCCATCTATTTATATAACTAAGGATTGTATTTTAGCTTTTCTGGCGGTTGCTGCACACTGCTGGCTCATATTTAAGTGATCGTAGGACTCCAAGGTCCCTCTCATAGTTACTGTTTTTGAGCCAGGTTTCACCTTATCTGGTTTCACCTAATCTGAAAAACCTTGGGTTTTTCCTGTCTAAGTGTAAAATCTTGCTTTTCTCCACATTAAATTTGATGTTGTTGGATAGGGGCCATTTTTCAACTCTGTCAAGATCCTTTTGGATCTTGAGCTTGTCTTCTGGGGTGTTGGCTGTTCCTGCCAACTTAGTGTCACCTGCAAATTTGATGAGTTCCCCTTCTATTCCCTCATCTAATTCATTTATGAAGATATTGAAGATACCCGGTCTAAGACAGAAACTTAATGGTATCCCATTGCTTACTTCTGTTTCTAGACTGGATTGCAAGACTTCCTCAATGGCATGAAGAAATTGGTTTCACACATTTGCAGGAAAAAAAAAACCCACAATAAAAAGATTAATTACACTTTACAATCCTTTAGGAATTGACCTTGAGGTTTAAGCAAGCTTTAAATTTCTGAAAATCAAGGATCCAGGCAGCAGTTCTGGAATTTCTAAGAACATCTGGGATAATAGAGATCTTTTCTAAGAGGGGAAGAATGCACCAGTTCATCAAACTAATGTAGTTAAGGGCAGTTCTTATAGTCTATGATGAATGGATTCTAGTTGATGATCTGTGGATCTACAGTTTCTCATTAAAAGCTGTTTCTATGCTCCATGGCCTTAAAGATAGAGATGGGACTAATCCTATATTTTACTGTCTTTTATTTGCCTAATCAAATGGCTCAAGCTGTTTATAATTATCTGTTTATATTATCTGTTTATAATTCACTCAGAGTTTTCAGAATCTTAAGGGGACACGTTAGATGAACTGAGCTGAAGATAAACTTAAATAGAACTAAATAACTTTTAGCCTGTTGTGAATGCATAGGCCTTAATAAAGATATCTTAAGCTTGGAGTCAAATGCAGGGTTCTGGCCCTGCACTTCTGATTGGCTGTTAACGGCAGGATCGGATTGGCCCGTTCCGGGGAATCCGATTGGCCATTAATGGAGCATTCTTATTGGTTAAGGGAGCTAGCGCTCCTCGATTGTTATTGGTTAATAGTTATTGGGTTGCCTATATAAGGAGGGCTATAACTGCCATTGATTTTGAGCAGTCACTATGTAAATAAAGAGTTGAAGTTCACCATTCCAGAGGCTCGTCTCCATTCTTTCTCGCCCATGCTCCATACTTAACACTGGCGACGAGGATGGGATGTGGAGACGTCTGAGCCGACTGAACTAAGAAGAAACACCGAGAACGTGGCTGACAGCACTACACGACAGAACCATGTCCGGCGTCATCGTACCACCTGCTCCGTTCGATCCAGTGCAAGAGGACTGGGAGTCCTACATGGATTGTTTCCAAATGTTTTTGGAAACTAACAATTTAAAGAATGCCACAGCCGGGAAGGAACGGGCGGTATTCCTAACACATTGCGGTCCAACCGTATTTAAGATGGCAAAAGCACTAGCCAAACCTACCGAAGTGAAGACGATGGACTGGGACGACCTCGAACCCCTACTAAGAGCTCATTACTCACCGACCGTGCCCACGCTCGTGAGACAGCACGAGTTCTATCAGAGAAACCAGCGAAAAGGAGAAAGCGTCGCCGACTTCATAGCAGACCTCCGAAACCTGGGAGGCCTCTGCGGATTCGCCGATTTGGAAGAGGCACTGAGAGATCGAATAGTTCTGGGATTAGATGCACCAGGCATGCAGAGCAAGCTGATGGCGAAAGGCGACATCAGCCTTGCCGATGCCATCGCCGATGCTACTGCAGCAGAAGCAACCAGGAAGTCGCTGCCCAATTACGCTGCAACCACGCTCCGGTACACCAACCAACAAGCGAAATTTTACCCAAGTCAGAAGGGCAGCTTTCAATGACACACCACGAGGACCTCTCTTCGTCATCAGACAGCAACGAAGAAGAGGTCCATCAACTGTGGTCCGACTGGGACCACCACCCGAAGTCCCTACGCCCTTGAGCTGGCTGTGGAGCCAACCATGCCAGGTCTGAATGCAAATTCTGCGACGCGCTCTGCCATGAGTGCGGGAAGAGAGGCCACATCGGACGGGTCTGCCAAAGTTTACAAGGACCTGGCCAGGCCTCAAAAGGGGCTAACTATCGCCAATCGACAGGAAACCATCCTGTAAGGCAAGAACCAGTAAACCACTCCTACAGAAACTGAGTTTTGCGGCGAGAAGAGGCTCACCATACTATCACTATCGGTCACGCCTCTGCCTTGGTTGCCAAGAAAATCCAAATTACAGTGGCCATCGAGAATCAGCCGGGTCACATGGAAGTCGACTCGGGATCGTCCCTCTCGATGGTGTCCTGGAATACCCTCAAGCAACTCATCCCCATGATCCAGCGCCAAGACCTCCGCTTCCAAAAACTTATTCTTAAGGACTATCAAGGGAATCGAATCCCTGTTGTTGGTTCCTGCCGAGTCCGGGTCTCATTCAAGAAGCACACAGCGTACTTACCGCAAATTGTGATCGACAAAGATCGGCCTAGTCTGCTAGGTCTCCAATGGTTTGCGCCACTTGGCATTGAAGTGGCAGGCATAAACTGAGTCAGCGGAAGTGACTGGGAGGAGGACCTCATCCATGAATTCAAGGACGTATTCATGGAAAAATTAGGCGAGTACAAGGGGACCCCAATGTCATTCAGCCTTAATCCAAAGATAGCTCCCATCCGCCTTAAGCCTCGTCGAGTTCCGTTTGCCTTAAAGCCGAAAATCGATGAACAACTCGATAAACTAATAGCTCAGGGGGTGCTAGAACCTACCGATCACTCTCCCTGGGAAACCCCAATCATAACACCCATTAAGCCAGATGGTTCAATCCGAATTTGTGGGGACTACCGGGCCACCCTGAACCACGCCCTACAGCAAAATGCATATCCGGTGCCGGTGGTGCAGCATCTCCTCCATTCCCTGGTGGGCGGAAAAGTCTTCACCAAATTAGACTTAGCTCAGGCATATCAGCAATTACCTGTTGATGAAAAGATGGCACAGGCACAAACGATTGTGATGCACCGAGGTGCCTTTAAATGTACCCGGCTCCAATTCGGAGTCAGTGTAGCCTCGGGGATATTTCAGAGCCTTATGGAGAGGCTATTACAAGGGATTAAAGGCGTGGTCCCCTACTTTGACGATGTATTAATTGCTGCACCTACAAAAAAAATCTTATGGGATCGTTTAAAGTTGGTCCTACAAAAATTCCAAGATGCCAGTCTTAAGGTGAAAAAGAATAAGTATAAATTGTGTACAGATAGCGTTGAGTTTTTAGGGTACCTAATTGACAGTCAGGGTATTCACCCTACCAACAGTAAACTAAGAGCAATAAAAAATGCTCCCAGGCCTCGGAACAAGGCATTCCTAGGCGTTCCAGGCGTTCCTAGGCCTCATCAACTTTTATAATGTATTTCTACCACATAAAGCAACTGTCGCTGAGCCGTTACATCATTTGCTAGACAAGAAAGCAAATTGGTTATGGGGTCATAAAGAAGAACAGGCGTTCCGTAATGTAAAAAATTTACTGACTTCTGACTCTGTACTCATGCAGTACAATGAGACTTTGCTGTTAAATATCACGTGTGATGCTTCGCCCTTCGGAGTGGGTGCTATTCTGAGCCATGTACTGCCTAATGGTAACAAAGCCCCTGTTGCATATTTTTCAAAGACACTTTCAAAAACTGAGCAAAATTATGGCCAAATCGATAAAGAAGCCCTCACAATTGTATTGGCCATTAAAAGATTTCACGAGTACATGTATGGCCGGGCTTTTACTATCGTGACTGACCATAAACCGTTATTGGGGATAATAGCTGGAGATAAGCCAACTCCCTACATATTATCCCCCAGGATGACTCGCTGGTCAGAATTCTTGGCTGCTTATAATTCTTGGCTGCAATACCGCCCGGGGAAAGCCATTCCCCACGCCGATGCATTGAGCCGAGCACCGTTTCCAGAGACTCTCGACGATCCCGCACCAACTGTAACCACATTACAAATTAAAACACTCCACTCGCCGCCATTAACCGCTCGAGATATCGCGAGAGAAACCAGACGTGACCCCACCTTGGCACGAGTCTTAGGCTGGGTAGAATGCGGATGGCCATTGGACCAATTATCAGATGATTTCACATCATTCAAGACTCAACAAACAGAGTTGTTCTCTCAAAAAGGCTGTGTCATCTGGGGCGATAGAGTCGTTATCCCAGAACGACTCCAAAAAGCAGTACTGAGAACCTTGCACAATGGCCAGCCCGGTATCGTGCGGATGAAAGCCCTCGCACGAAGCTACGCATGGTGGCCAGGCATTGAAAAGCAAATCAAAAATTGGGTTAAAGCTTGTCATAGATGCCAGGAAGTGAGCAACACCCCACCAAAAGCCATCCCTATCAAATGGAAGACACCCCGGGGACCCTGGTCCCATATTCACTTGGATTTTGCGGGGCTGACCAAAGGCCACACCTTTCTTCTAACCATCGACGCCTACTCGAATTGGCTCAAGATTCATCGCATGACGAACACAACCACTGAAGCGGTTATCAAAAAATTGGAAAGACTGTTTGCAACCCACGGATTACCAGACATTCTGGTATCTGACAACGGTCCCCAATTTACCGCGCTTTCCTTCGAGCAGTACCTGGCTGACCGCGGCATCCGACATGCGCTCACCTCGCCTGCACACCCTGCGACCAATGGCAGGGCTGAGTGCATAGTCCAATTTGTTAAGAAAACCTTGCAGAAATTAGACTACGATAACATCGATGACAAAATCAACCGAATCCTTTTTCTACAACACTTCACACCTCATAGCGTCACCAACAAAACTCCTGCCGAACTGCTAATGGGACAAAAACTCTGCTCCCACCTCGACCGGTTACACCCAGCTTATGAACTGGAAAAACCACTAGGATCCAGCGGCCGATGTCGTGCCTTCCAGGTAGGCGATTTGGTATACGCAAAAAACCTGTCGGGTGATCCGTTGTGGGTAGAGGCGATAGTAGTTCGTGTAACCGGCCCGAGATCCTACCTTGTACAATGCCTTGACGATAGACTATGGAAATGCCATATTGATCAATTATGATCACGGCTCCAGTCGGGCAATTCTGAACTCCCTTATGACCAAACTGAGGGGGGGGGGAGATACGGAAGAAGATGAATTTCAATTAGAAGAAAACCCGTTCGAAGGGAACGTTGGCGGAATAGAGACACAGGAATTGGAACTGGAGAAGGGAATAGATTCACCTCAGGGAGTTGCCGAAGATATTGGTGACGATGGAAACGTGAACTCTGAACCAGAGGCAACCCCATCGACAAACAACGATCTACCTCAGCGAGATTGCAGCCAAATGCAAAACACACAGCGAAAATCAAAAAGACTGAGAAAGCAACCGTCCTACCTAAAGGACTATGTAACTGCGCCCTGTAAACAGAAGCCAGGGGGAAGGGGTGTTGTGAATGCATAGGCCTTAATAAAGATATCTTAAGCTTGGAGTCAAGTGCAGGGTTCTGGCCCTGCACTTCTGATTGGCTGTTAACTGCAGGATAGGATTGGCCCATTCCGGGGAATCTGATTGGCCATTAACAGAGCGTTCTTATTAGTTAAGGGAGCTAGCGCTCCTAGATTGTTTTTGGTTAATAGTTATTGGGTTGCCTATATAAGGAGGGCTATAACTGCCATTGAGTTCGAGCAGTCACTATGTAAATAAAGAGTTGAAGTTCACCGTTTCAGAGGCTCGTCTCCATTCTTTCTCGCCCATGCTCCATAGCCCACTGATAGAAATGGGCGTGGATGATGATCCCAGTTTTGAGAAAATTTCTGATGTTTTCTTGTGTTTTATTTTTATTTACCGAAGTTGAATTTCAGAAAACTATTATCTCTACCATCTTTGCTATCACACCCTCTCAATACAGAATGTGTTATCATTTAAACATGTATTCTCCAATATATTTCTCTATATTTGTACAGAGAAAAGATCACCCTAGAATCCAGTGACGCTTCAATCAGAATAAAACTGGAAGGGACCTTGGAGGTCTTCTAGTCCAACCTCGGCTCAAGCAGGAGACCGTACACCATTTCAGACAGGTGGCTGTCCGGTCTTTTCTTAAAAACCTCCAGTGATGAAGCACCTACAACTTTTGAAGGCAAAGCTGTTCCACTGGTTGATTGTCCTCTCTGTTAGGCACTTTCTCCTAAATTCCAGGTTGCTTTTTTCAGTGATTAGTTGTTTTTTTCTTTAAAACTGAAGTTTTAAACCCCTCCAAGTTTTCAATCTTTGGGTTTTTATCAGAAGCCAGCTTCATAGAACAAATTACCGTGATCACCTTCAAATCCGATTCTTTGTCAGTGCTTGAGGGCTAACTTTCCACAACGAGAAGCTTCCTCCTTTTCTGTGTCTTTCATTGATTATTCACCCTGCTTGCACAGTATTTCACTGGCCCATTCCAGCCTTCCCTGGATATTCCTCAAATCCTCAAATCTATCACCTCCTACAACCCCCTACTGCTTCCTTTCTAGACGAAGCCATTTCTAACAATCTTGTAATAAGAACCCATCACAGGAAGGAGCAGTACTGCTTTTATCTGTGGGAAAACCGGTTCTACAGCCCATATGTTAGAATCCTTTAATTACTGAAACTTGGCTGTGTAGAGGAAAGCATTGCAATCTGCCTCCCGCTGTTACAGCACTGGTAAATCTATATCCAGAGAAGGGTGGCCTTAAAACCAATTCCCATACAGGAAGCTTTGTTTATCAACATCCTAGGGAAAGCAGAGCCCAAGTGTTTGTTTGAAGGGCTCTCCATTTCATAGATTCCAAATGTTTGGGACTGACAAGTGATATATACATCAGGCTTCTGTATGGTGAAGCCTGATGATGGCAGATGAGATTCTGCTGAAACGTTGCTACAACTTTAAAAGCACCACTATTATGACGTGGGAAAATACCCGAACAAAGCTGAATGCCAGACATGTAAGTACCCGCGAAAACTTAAGAAAACATATATATATATATATATATATATATATATATATATATATATATGTATGTATGTATGTATATGTATATGTATATGTGTACATGTGTATATATGTATATCTATATATGTGTGTGTGTGTGTGTGTATATATATACACACACACACATATATAGATATACATATATACACATACACACACACGTGTGTATATGTGTATATATGTATATCTATATATGGGTGTGTGTGTGTACATATATACTCGCGAAATACCTGCGAGAACCTCAGAAAACATACATATATATATGACATGGGAAAATACCCGAACAAAGCTGAATGTAACCAAAGATCCATATATATATATATATGTATGTATGTATGTATGTATGTATGTATGTATGTATATTTTCTGAGGTTCTCGCAGGTATTTGTATGTGGATCTTTGGTTATTCGGATTTTCTCCCGTGTAAGATTGGAAGAATCTAGGCAACGTTTTGATGAAGTCTCATTCATCATCTTCAGACTTGGTCTTCAACTCTGTGCTTCGGGAGAAAACCCGAATAATCAAAGATCCATATATATATATATATATATATGTATGTATATGGTATTCAGCTTTGTTCGGGTATTTTCCCACATCATTGTAGTTGTGCTTTTAAAGTTGTAGCAACATTTCGGCAGAATCTCATCTGCCATCATCAGGCTTCTGTATTGTGTTCCTCTGTGAGTCAGACTTTTACAGTAGTTTCAGTTTAAATTTTGGGCTAGCCTACTGCTGTGCCAGAATGGTTTTTTCTTCATCCTGATTGGTTGGGAGTCTTGGTCTGTGTTTATTAGTCTTGGAGTTTGCTGTGTTCTGCTTGATTGGTGTTTCTAATATCTTCTGTCTGTTTTGTGGTTTTTTTTGTCTTGATTGGCTGGCAACATTGTGTTTCCTATATTGGAGGCTTTTAGTGCAGCTTGGCTCCGAGTAAATGGATGGCTATCATTTATTAGGAAGCATCTGGGTGCCTGGTTGGGATGTATTTGAGCTGGAGGTATTGGGGGGGATCTGTTTGTGCCCAGCTGTTTGCCTGGCTTGTGGTGTGGAGATTTTTTTGTTTGTAAGTGCAGGCTTCCAAAAGATTGACAGTCTGGTGGAATCATCTTTTCTATTCATGCTTTCAGGTCTTTTTTCAATCTCTGTGGCTTCTCTGATAATTCTGTGGCTGGGGTTTTCTATAGTGGCTAGGATTTTAGTGCCATTGAAGTTGATGCTATGACCTGTGGCTTTCATGTGTTGGACTAGTGAGGAAGTGTGTTTCAGCTTTTTTTACTGCATTTTTGTGTTCATCCAAGCAGCTACTTATTCTTCTATTGGTCTGTCCAATGTATGTGGGAGGGCATGATGCACAGGGGACTTCATATATGCCTTGGTTTTCCAGGTCAATTTTATCTTTGGGCTTTCTTAGGATAGCTGCTCTTTTTCTGTCTGTTTTGAAGGCAGTGTTGATGTGATGCCTGTGTAGTATCTTATAATACCCGAACAAAAATACCTGAACAAAGCTGAATACCATAGATGTAAGTACCCATGAAAACTTAAGAAAACAAACACACACACACACATATACAGATATATATATATATATATATATATATATATATATATATATATATATATATATATATATATATATGTTTTCTTAAGTTTTCGCGGGTACTTACATGTCTGGCATTCAGCTTTGTTCGGGTATTTTCCCATGTGGTGCTTTTAAAGTTGTAGCAACGTTTCAGCAGAATCTCATCTGCCATCATCAGGCTTCTGTATGGTGTTTGTGAGTCAGACTTTCACAGCTGTTTCAGTTTTAAATTTGGGGCTAGCCTACTGCTGTGCCAGAATGGTTTTTTCTTCATCCTGATTGGTTGGGAGTCTTGGTCTGTGTTTATTGGTCTTGGAGTTTGCTGTGTTCTGCTTGATTGGTGTTTCTAATATCTTCTTTCTGTTTTGTAGCTTTTTTTGTCTTGATTGGCTGGCAACATTGTGTTTCCTATATTGGAGGCTTTTAGTGCAGCTTGGCTCCGAGTAAACAGATGGCTATCATTTATTAGGAAGCTAGATTTCATCTGGGTGCCTGGTTGGGGTGTGTTTGAGCTGGATGTATCGGGGGGGGGGAATCTGTTTGTGCCCAGGTGTTTGCTTGGCTTGTGGTTTGAGAGATTTTTTTGTTTGAGAGTGCAGGCTTCCAGATAATTGACAGTCTGGTGGAATCATCTCTTCTATTCATGCTTTCAGGTCTCTTTTCAATCTCTATTCTCTAAGGCTTATATGTGTGTATATATATATATAAGCCTTCGGGGGGAGGGGGTGTTAAAAAAGAAGAAGAAGAAGAAGAAGAGGAAGAAAAGACACTTTCAGTATTTACTTAACCTCATAACTCAGTTTATTAGGGAGGGTCCATTCTTTGTAGTTTAGGTAATGGGTTCACCACATGTTTACGCTCTTAAGGGCTTGGGTAAAATGGCTAACACCTATTTCTCCACCTCCTGCCTCAGAGGTTAAGACCCTGATGCATTGCTGGTTTCGTGCTGTGGTCCATTCCCTGTATATAATTATATTCATCTCCCGAGTTTAAGGAAATTCCTGCGCCTTTGTACTCTAACTGCAATGTATCATGCTGTCCCTCCAAAAAAGAGAAGTTTTTTTTTTTAAATGCAATAAAACTTTCACATTATTAACTTCTCCTCTTTTTAATGGAAGACTTTTAAAAATGACATTGTACCACATTAAAGGCTGCTGCATCAGGCTCACCATTGGCTAATGAACTGCCTTGTGTCCCATGCCACACACAACTGCCTTCAAATGCTGCTTTTAACTTAACTTTGATGTAGTGCCAGGAATGTGCATGGGTCTACTTTGATAGTAGTAGGGGAAAGTTAACCTTGTGAACATGCTTTGAAAATATGTGTGAGATTTAGATTTGAGTGTTAATTAATTGAATAGAGCCTCGTCCATAGGAATAAGAAGGCATATCGTCTGTTCTTAATAATAGTTCATTACTCATAGTTTCCCCTTTCACAGAGCCTTTTTTTTCCATGGCTTGCATTATTGCTAATCTCTACAGTCTCATCTATTGAATTATTTTAGTGTATGTGATAGGAAACAGACAGTTTGGTATAGTGGTTAAGACATCAGGCTAGAAACCGTGAAACCGTGAGCGCTAGTCCTGCCTCAGTGGTAGGAGCCATGGTGGCACAGTGGTTAGAAGGCAGTACTGCAGCCTAACTCTACCCACAGCCAGGAGTTCGATCTGGATGGGCTCAAGGTTGACTCAGCCTTCCATCCTTCCGAGGTCAGAAAAATGAAGACCCTACTTGTTGGGGGCAAAATGCTGACTCTGTAAACCACTTAGAGAGGGCTGTAAAGCATTATGGAACAGGATATATGGGTTATTAGTGTTATTGCTATTGCTTAGGAACAAAACCTGCTGGATGACCTTGAGCCACTCATTTTCTCTCCACTCTAGGAAGGAGGCAATGGCAAAGCATTACTGAAAAACCTGCCTCAAAAAACTGCAGGGACTCCAAGAATACAACACAACTGAATGGGAAAAAGAAAAATGTATGATAGGAAGAGACACAGCTTGAACTAGTACTTTGCACATAGAAGATCTCAGGTTAAATTCCTGGTGGTAGCATTATGAGAATCATAGAACGACAGTAAATCATGCATTTGTTTGATTTATGTCACACCTTTATTTTGTAACAATAGCAATAGCAACACCATTTAGGCTTATATATGCCCCATAACGCTTTCCAGCATCTCTGGGTAGCTTATATGGTAACCATTATTTGCATATTGCCCTCCAACAATCTGGATCCTCAGCCTTGAGCCTAAGGCAACCTTGAGCCCTGTCCCAGGCTATGGGCATAGTTTGCCTGCAATACTGAAGGGCAAAATATATATAATAATTACTCCTCCAATTTTCACACCCACAATTCTTTGAGGTGGGTTGAGTCTTTGCAAAAGAATTACTGACCCAAAGTCATCTAGCTGACTTCAGTGCCTGAGGAAAGACTGCATATCATAGACTCTGGGTTTATAGTTCAGCATCTTAACCACTATACTAAACTGGTCCTCTCAATAAATAATCTTTATACTTAATAATACAGGTAGTCTTTGAATTACAGCAGTTCATTTAGTGACCATTCAGAGTTACAGCAGCACTGAAAAAAAATTGACTTATGACTGTTTTTCACACTTACAGACGTTGCAGTCATGTGATCAGAAATTGGATGCTTGGACACTGACTCATACTTATGACAGTTGCAGTGTCCCGAGGTCATGTGATCACCTTTTGTGACCTTCTGAGAAGCAAAGTCAGTGGGGAAGCCAGATTCACTTAACAACTGTGTTACTAACTTAGCAGCTGCAGTGATTCACTTAACAACTGTGGCAAGAAAGATTGTAAAATGGGAGCAGAAATCTCTTAAAATGTCTCACTTAGCAGCAAAAATGTTGGGCTCAATTATAGTCATAAGTAGAGGATTACCTGAATTTTATACAATTTCATTGATATCATGAAATGTGTCAGGAGTAGGGACCTGTGGCTTTCTAATCCATTTGCACTGCTCAGGTGACTCTGGGGCACAGATAAACCTCCAAGGGGCCTCAACAACTGTCTAAAATAATGCAAATGACAAGCTGTCTGCAAAGAGTATTTTAAATCCTTCCATTTTCCTCCATCCAGTAAGAGCTGAAGAAGCTTCTTAGATGAGAAGCAAAACATCTTCAAAGAAAAACAAGGAAGTTCAGTTGTCTCTAGAAAAAGCACCTTTGGAATCATCATGACCTAGATGTCTGAAAATCTCCATAAACGACAGCTCCCTGAGTTACTGAATTCATGTGAATCCTTTTTAATTCTTAAGATAAAAAAATGTTAATATCTACTTGCTAACTTTTGAAAAAAAAAACATGTCTTATTCTGGTTACCTCTAAATGTTATTGCAGGAATTCTTAAGCTTTGAAGGAAGCAGATGGAAAATTATACCACAACATACCGTCAAGACACTGAAATAATTAAAAATGGAGACATGAAGATTCTTGAAGAATATTGGTGTATTTCAAAAGAAATTTTAATATAAAATATATAGTATGCGTATATTTTATTGCTTTTGATACCATCCACAGGTATCCTATGTTTTCAGTGATGGCCTCACTTTTCATACACCTACTCTCATATATTCATGCCACCCTCTCTCTATTATATTTTTATGGAACTGTGAAACTAAGATTCTTCAGAGAGATATTTGCAGACACTTTAAGGTTTTACTGCCTGAATGGGAACACGTCAGGACCTTCTTGCTGTTTTAGTTATGCTGGTGGATTTAATGATACATTAAATGTATCATTTAATGATACATTGACAACAAGTTGTTCAGAGTATTTAGACAGAGAGTGTCATATAAATCAAACGAATAAATAACCGAACATAGTTCTTGATTCAGAAAATCAAGGCATACATTACAGAGTGAAACTTTAAAATCTGCATTTAAAATCTGCATTTAATGACAACTTTTGAAAAATGTGCCCTGTGGATTTTCTCAGAACTAGTTTAGAAATCTGCATTTTGAATATATACGTTTGTTATTTCATAAATAAATACAAATTTAAATGAGAATTTTTTTTTTGAATCATACATCAATGGAGCAAAATGGAGTAAAAAAAATCTGCAAAGGAATTCTGCAGAAGCGCTATCACTCAGGAATTTGGCAGATGGATTCATTCTGCTCTGGTAATGAAAGGTGACTGAATGTAACAGGTTATTCTAAATAGGAAGCATTCTTGCTCTCTGTTTCCTTCAGAATAGACTTCATTTAGTTGCACACTGGGCAATTTTCTCACTTTTCCAAGCCATTGAAATACATGACACACATTCTTAGTCATCCACACTTGAAGGTACCTGTTTTTGTAAAAAAAGAAAGAACGAAAGAAAGACCCCATAATGTATACCATCATTGGAATAAAGATACATGGCGGGATCAGTGTAACTGTGCTGTCCAGCCAGTTATAGTTAATGGGAATTGGTATAGTTGGTTAGGAATTGGGAGCTGTCCCCTTATACTACATGGTAAATGTAGTTAAGGTACCCTGGGAAATGTAGTCCATGTCATGTGGTCACATCTGTAATCCTGATTAGTCACTGAAATGACCCTTGGTGGATGGGGGGAGGCTTCTTCACTCTTGCTCAGACCCTAGCATCGTGCTAGCGTCTCTCCTTTGGCTCTACTACTATGGGATGAAATAGAAGAAAGATTACTATCATTTTACACTATTATTTCAACTATGCAAAGAATTGGACATTAGATGCATCTCGACATAACTGTGAGTTATCTTGAGGATACCTAATATAATCCAATAAAAGAAACTTTGTATGGAAGAATTTGTAGTTATCTATTCTGTCCTTATCCATTCCAGTGTTCATGAGACACATGTCAAATATATTTACATGTATTGCAGTTTCTGCAGTATGTCAGCTATGCAGACCTCTCATCCATAATTTTACTTATAATTATTATATTTATTCAAATGTATTATTACCATTTGACTATAATCCTAAAATCTGTACATCACAGATCTCTCTCCCTCCCTCCCTCCCTCCCTCTCTCTCACACACACGCACACGCACACACACACACACACACACATACACTTTTTAGTTTTTTGACGTTTGCAGTACCAGATTTTCACATACATCCACAATTCATGCAGGGAAGGAAGGAAGGAAAGAAAGAAGGAAGGGGGGAGGGAAGGAAGGAATCAAACAAATCTATCAAACAAATCTATTATAGTCCCTGGACAAGTAGCAAGCATTTTGACATTTAGAGAAAGCCTTATTGGAAGAGTACATGATTATAATGTAAAAACATCCCAGGTTTAATTGACAGCATCTCCAGTTTCTAAATATTAGGTACCTAAAGGATGGAAAGTTTTCTGCTTAACTGAAAGCCTCCAGAGCATCTACCAATCAGACTACATTGCTCTGGAGAGGATAGGCAAATACAACCAGCTCCGGTAGGACACTTCCTTATGCTCCTAACTTGCAAAAATAGAATAATAAAATATTAATTATCACGTGTGTCATCTTGGCAAGGAAAATCCCTAGCATAAGAACGATGAAAGATTGCTGAAGGAAAGAAAGCCCTTATTCATAGCAGTAATAATTGTTCAGATCAAGGTCCTGTCATTTTTATGATATTCCATTATTATAGCATAGAATTTCCACACTGAAATTTCAGGACTTGGTCTACTGTACTTCATTCCTTTCCTTGTCCGCAGCTTCATCTGCCCAGATTCTCAGCAAGAACAGAAAGGCTAAGATGGAAATTATAGACTTCGTGTTGAGAAAGAGAGGAGCAGAACATATTCCCTATATGTATTTTGTAGCCACTCTCTCAACTGTTCACTCAACTGTGTGCTGCTCAGTCAAACCGCATCTGTGTTGAACTCTGAAGTGTTAAATAATGCACACACAGGATGTGTATGAGTGCAAAAAGCTCAGGAGATGAGTGAATAATTAATATGAGTATCTCTTTTTGCTTTTGCTGATACTTGTTCACTAAATTTTATTATTCTGAGGCTTCAGAAAGAGAACTTTAACCACAATATTCCCCCCCCCCCCTTTTGGGAGTGGGTATTATTAATGATTGATTGCGTCTGTTTACAAATTCTGCTTTAGGAATTTGGGATTCCTTCCTGCCACCCCAATCCTTTAAATCTGTTTGCATTCTCAGCTTTGTTCACACATGTCCTCTTTCCTATCTTTTTTTTTTTTAAGAGGAATTTCAAGTATTTTCATCTGTTACGAAAGGTGGTGATTGAAATGTAACGGGGAAATTTTACACCATATCTACCAAGAATTCATTTCCATCATTGTGATTTACAGCATCTTTTAGCATTATTCAACCATTGCGGTGCTGATATAACAGCAATGAAAGCAGAGTTATTATTCCCCTAAAGAGGGCTAAGAGATGCTCTTAGGTTTTTACAAATTGCAGGAAAGGAAATAGCCGTAAGTCGAACGATTTTCTGCAGGTGTTTTGATGTGCCAGAACATAGTGCTCTGTTGCAGTTCTCGTAAATGTCTCAAATGCATGTTGAATTGCCACCCCTGTTTGGAAGCAAAACTGCACATATTAAAACATGCCACCCCTGTTTGAAAGCAAAACTGCACATATTAAAAGATGCTCAGGAGTAGGATACAAATTTGTGCACAGTACTGAACTAGATGTACTTGTGGTCTGTTTTGATATAAGGTCATTTTCCCTGAACTTGTGATCATTTGTTGTAATGTTTAGTCCAGGGCACACCAGCACCACTGGGCTTGATTGTCAAGAGGTTTCATTTAAGTGCTATTGCTATTGTTATTAATAAACTTCACAGTGCTTTACAGACCTCTCTAAGTGCTTTATAGAGTCCTATTGCCCCCAACAATCTGGATCCTCATTTTACTGACCTCGGAAAGGTGCAAGGCTGAGTCAACTTTGAGGCAGTGAGAATTGAACTGCCAAACTGCTGGCAGCTGGCATTAAGCAAAAGTAGCCTGCAGTACTGCATTGTAACCACTGCGCTACTGCGGTTCTAAATATCTGACATACAGTTACTTTCACAAGGACGAAGTGCTTTTATTAGCAGGAATGATGATCTTCCTGTTTCAGAGTCTTCCCTGGTTCCAGCTATAATCCTCAACACAGCTGGGAAAGAAGTGTTGTAACTATGTATCATTCATGTGTTTGCAACTATGTATCATTGCAACTATGTATCATTCATGCATTTGCAACATTGTATCATTCACGTGTAATCATTAACTTCTGTCTCTTCAGTGACCTTTGCAAGGCATGTACAAGAGACAAGGAGCTAGACATTTTGTTAATAAGCTTATCCACACTGTAAATAATCTGTCCGGTATGCAGCTTTATAAACATGCAAATCCTGATGAGATTACCATGTTTGACTTGAGCTTTTTAATTAAATCATTTTCTTGTAAAAAAGCACAATAAAAGAGCGTGTGCCAAGACATTCGGGGCGCGCTCATCAAGAGGAAACTTCGCTTCCTGTCGTTTCTCTTCCCTTCGCTCCCTATCATGAGCCGCCCATCAGATGCGGGATGGCAGATACCGCATTCTGGTGACCCCGATGTGATTCCCTAAGGGGGATACGCAGCGACGCACCCATATCTTATCAGCTTGATGGGAGCTGTGCATCGCCAGGCCTGAAGCGAATTGCATGTCATCGGATCTGAAACACGCTCTCGACTTTCGTAAGTATGGGTGGAAACTTTTCTCAACAACAGACGCAGCATCTGAAGGAATTGAGGGAGTTAGTCACTTCTTCTTCTAAATACTCTGCTAATTTAAAGGGCTCGCCTGTAAAAAAGAAACCTATTGCTACATTATTGGCTTATGTGTGGCAACATTGTCCCAATTATTCAGAGGAAGGGTCCTTAAAAATTTCCACTTGGCAAAAAAATTGGTGAACATCTCCATAGTCCTCCTCGTGCACCTATTGGCATTTTGGTCACTTGGAGGAAAATTATGGAGGCTTTAAAAGTCCATTATAAAATAGAAGCAGGGAGTGTGTTTGAATCTCCCCCGCCAAGTTATGATAACTTTTCAATTTGCTCTAACTCAGGCAGAAGCTGCTGCCATTATTCAACAATGCCCCACATGTAGTAAGCAAGGACATTCCATTCCCATAGGAGTAAATCCTAGAGGATTAAAAGCTTGTGAAATTTGGCAAATGGATGTAACTCAGTATCCACCTTTTGCCCCTTGGAAATATTTGCACGTTTCCATAGATACATATTCAGGGTTTATTCTGGCTACTCCTCAAAGGGGAGAAACTGTAAAACATGTCATCAATCATTCAATTCGTACCTTTGCCTCGCTGGGACGTCCAAAAGAAATCAAAACAGACAATGGACCTGCCTATACAAGTTCTGCTTTCCAGGACTTCTGCAACAGATGGGATGTAACCCACAAGTTTGGGATTCCCTACAATAGCCAGGGGCAGGCTATTGTGGAACGAGCGAACTTATCTCTGAAACGTGCTCTTGATCGATATTCGTTGCGGGAAAACCCCCCCGAACCTCCCAGCATTGCAAAATTCTCTTAACATTTGTCTTTACACTTTAAACTTTCATAATCTGACTGGCATTCCTCCCACTTCTGCTGCTTCGCGTCATTTTTCCTCCCCCTCACCCCCGCCTAACAGACCTCTGGTATATTATCGCAGATTGCCAGATCCTGCCTGGCAGGGTCCCGCTGAGCTTCTCACTAGGGGACAAGGCTACGCTGCGATCTTACTGCCAGACAAAACCACTTGCTGGATCCCTGGTAGGGCGGTTAGACCCTATCATGGGAATTCCTCCGCTACATCTGTATCTTAAAACTCTTCCTGATATTCTTGCCTATATCTTCTTTGCAATTTCTACCTTACTTCAACAAAACCTATGCTTCCTGTCAAAAGACTATTCGTGTTAAAATCATTTCATTAACAGAAGGCTATTATACTTGGTCCATGTGGGTACGTCATGAAAATGCTACCCATAGTTTTCACTCTGTCACTTCTGTTTTGTTTAAAGAACACTCTACCACTCGCTCTTTTGTTCCTTCTTTACTCTTCCTATGGAAAGGAACCTTAACATCTTTTCCTCTATTCAATCTAAACATAGGGGGACCTAGATGTCCTTCTATTGTATTATGGGTTTCCCCACCCCAACTAACATCCTTGATGAATTACCAAATTAATCTTTATTGTCATTATTGTAATTATTATCCTTTTTCTACTAATTGAATTCCCTCCTCATTTCGCAAATGTTCTACAACTAACTTGTCCATAGCCCTCTCTCTTGCTTGTGATGTTTTTATATACACGAACTCTGATCCTGTCAACAAACGACGCTTCAAAAGAACTGTCCATGACGATCCGCAGAAGCCTCATAGAAGATATAATATTGCTTGGACTATAACTGACTTTCAAGGCATTCGTTTAAGTTCTACAACCAATTTTTCTCGCGTAGAAGACTTCTACCCACCACTTCAATTCGATTTGGCAGACGCATCCACACAACCAGGGGATATCCTGCAATCCACACCACTTCAGGAGGAACTTTAACATCACGCCTGAAAGGAATGTATTTTATCCCTGGCAATAATTTTGTTTGGACTTGTTACACCGGTTTCATGGCATGTGTCCACGGGGATGAAATTGTTAAATCCAAATCATTTTGCATTCAAAATGGCTTGTGTGTATGGCTTGTGTGTATAACTCTGATGATTTTATATCCCTACAGGTACCCATGGAACACCCCCTCTTGCAAAATCGTAAAGATTTAGATCTGTTATTTTTTATAAAACAAGGGGGATTGTGTGCTGCGCTTAAAGAAGAATGTTGTCTTTATGCTGATAGCGGGGGAGGGGGGGTTGGTTTTCTATTTCACCATGGCTTACAACCTTTTTAACTGCATTGGCAGGATCATTAATAATCACTATATTGACATGTATTATAGGACCTTGTTGTTTTAATAGAATATTGCAATTTTTAAAAATTAATTATCCTCTGCTGATGTTAATGTGCTATTACAAGCTCATGTTATATCCTCAACACCGGATGAAAAAATGTCATTGCTGAGTTACCGCTCCTTGGACAACCCTGACGCTGACGGGTCGCACTCTTGCCTAGATGACGGGGACGGCGAACATTTCAGAAAAATGGTTCCTGTCTTCTCGGACGAGGAAGAAGACTCGTCATAAATAATAAAAACAGAGGAGATGTTGTAACTATGTATCATTCATGTGTTTGCAACTATGTATCATTGCAACTTTGTATCATTCATGCATTTGCAACATTGTATCATTCACGTGTAATCATTAACTTCTGTCTCTTCAGTGACCTTTGCAAGGCACGTACAAGAGACAAGGAGCTAGACGTTTTGTTAATAAGCTTATCCACACTGTAAATAATCTGTCCGGTATGCAGCTTTGTAAACATGCACATCCTGATGAGATTACCATGTTTGACTTGAGCTTTTTGATTAAATCATTTTCTTGTAAAAAAGCACAATAAAAGAGCGTGTGCCAAGACATTCGGGCGCGCTCATCAAGAGGAAACTTCGCTTCCTGTCGTTTCTCTTCCCTTCGCTCCCTTTCATGAGCCGCCCATCAGATGCGGGATGGCAGATACCGCAAAGAAGTAGGATTTCCAAAGAACAAAACTTCATTGTGAGCTGTCCCTCTTGAGATGAAAACCATTTGGATGTTTTGGGTCATGCTGATTCCTGGCCAGCTCTAATTTGGCTGAAGCTTCCCAGAAATTCAAGATGGCATCATAAACGTAGAAATTCTATCGTGCAACAGGTCAGAAGCCACCACAAATATTATTCTGATAATTAAGATTGCAGCCATAACTTTTACTCTCTTTTTCTTCCCACCCTTTCCAGAAGCCTTCCTTTATAATTTGCACATGGTATTCTAGGTGGCAGCTGGTTATTTACATTTTCAACATTCCTGCTCTGGGAAACTGTAGCTCCCAATTTACCTCTCTTGTTTGCTCCTGAATGGGCCATTAAGGCCACTGGCTTTAAAAGAAAACTAGTTCTATACAGAACTGAAAACTGCCAAGTAATCTTTCTTCCCCAGTGAAGGAAAGGGGGATATGGCTGATAACAAGAAAACATTTATCTGTGTGTGCATTTAATAGTGGTATATTTGGCAGCTAACGTTCTAGATTGTTGCATATTGCTGCTGACACAACACTTAATTCAAAACACCATACTTAATTTGTCAGAAAGGTAAGCTACTGGACATATATTGGATCTGTTCTGAAAAAGCCAAATAAGCTGCCTGTTTGCTGTTGAATTAAGGTGCTTATCATTATCTAAGGTTCTCATGTAAAGGGCCTGGATATCTGACAGAGTTCCTTCTCTTTTATGGATCTGCCAGATATTAAGATATAGTCGAGATATCTTCTTCAAGGTATCATGTTTGCTAGGGATTTACTTTTGTGACCACCAGAGAAAAGCATTTTTCATCAACGTCAAGATGGGATTTTGAAGGTTGGATACTAGAGCAGTGGTCTCCAAATTTTCTGGTGGAGGTAGTGGTAGCAGGAATGATTTCATGCTCATGTCACTTTCACAAATTTAAAAATTTATTCAGTCTTCTAATTTCTTCAAAGAGACAATTGTCATCTATTTTAATGCCTGGCATTTCTTTAGATAAAAACTCAACACAAGTTTCAATATCTGTCCAATATACTAAAGGAAGAAATTTTTCTTCAAATCGAGTTTTATATTGAAGGATAAAGTCATTCAAAATAAGACTAACTTCTGTAGCTGAAATGTGTTCACCTTCAATCTTTTGAATCATTTTTTTGTGAAAAATAGATGCTTGATTATGTACAAAATACATTAATATCTCAGATATTTCATTATTGAAATTTTAGGATTTTAGGACATTTGTCTAAACTTAAAAAATATGAACGGAGAGGCTCAAATAATTGTAGAACATGCTCTATAGCAGGTGTTAGAGCAAGCCATCTAATTTTTGAATATCTTAAAACTTTTTTGTATTGAACATTCACTTCTTCACAAAATTGTTTTAAAGTAGCCAATGAATGATAAAATGACTAAAATACAAATAAATTTAGTTATTATTACTTCTACATCAATTGGCATGGCACATGATGTGTATTGATTGCATTTGACAAAATATATGCATTACAACCAATTCCTAGTATTTTCTTTTGGAGTAAATCTTGTAATTTTACATACACATTATTCACCCCTTTGCATCTTTGCCCAACAAAATTTGTGTTTGTATTATCAGCTATTAGTGCAACAACTTTGAATTTCAAATTGTTTTCATTTATTCCTCTGTATAGATGGTTTGACGAAATTTCAGCAGTTTCACCCTCAATGGATTCTCAATTTAAATTTTTTACTTGAATGCCCTTGGTAACATTAAAATATCTTACTAATATTGGATACAATTTAGTTTCATTATTATTGGATGCATCAGATAAAATGCTGCAGTTTCCAAGTCTTCTGTAAGTATTTTGTCACAGTAATTTTTAAATACTGATTTAATAATAGCCTTGCATTTTGTCCTGGTGCATAAAAATTTAGCGTCATGAAATTTTTTCAATAATTTAGTTATACAGTTTATACTATGAAAACTTTGATTGTGAATTATGATATGAAATGCAAATGTTCTCTCCATTGAAGCTAACTGTTTTTCATCTTCAGAATAATTTGAAGTTTAAAAAAAACTTGTTACTTTACACTGGAAGCAGATGCATCTGATGATTGCTTATGATTCTTGGTGGTCAAGTGTTTCGTAATAGCTGCTCTGCCCCCAACTGCAATACAAAATTCTCCGCTGCAAATATTGCAGAAAACAATGCTATCCTTCTTTGATATGAGGAATGGAAATTCCTTATTCAATTTATCGTTGAAATGGAATTTGCTCTTTTTTGATTTTTCCATCCCTAAATGAAATTTAAAATAAAAAATAAAATATGGAACTACACGAATGAAGCAAGCACATTCATTATGAATAAATAAAATTAATGATTAAAACTGAAACAATAACATAAATGAATAAACTTGTAAATAAAATTATACATATTTGGAAATTATTAAATAAATAATGATTTAATAAAACGTGAATTATTGTGCTCACCTGTGTAAGATTGAATATTCATTGAGAAAGAAGTGAATCTAATGTGTATGTGTGTGTGTGTGTGCTGTGTCATGTTTCGGTAAGAAGTAAACAAAGTCACTTGTGCGCGGAGCACTCTCTCAAAACAATTCTCCTGTGTGGGGCACATGCGTCTCATAATTGCATCTTGCTGCACTGTACCGAGCCTTGATGAATCGTCATGTCAAATACATCACATCACATGCAATGGATTAGCTCTACATTGATCAAATACAGAGATTTACAGATTAATCTTCAAATATCGAAAAAGCGGACATGTAGGAGGACCCTTTTCTTTCTTTTTTAATAAAAGTTTTTATTTTTAAGGCAAACATATACAAACAAAACATAAAAACATAAAACCATCTTCCATTTTATATACATACAGTGTGTCAGTTGGTTGTAAATCTTTTGTGCTATCCTTTCATAGTCATTACTCAGTTTATATAGATTTTCACATTGTCAAACTAACATATGCTTATATATTTATCAGTTATTAATCATCCATGACTAAACTATTTATTCCATCATTTATATGAGATATTCCAAATTTTATTTTGAAATTTGTATTGTACTTTCATCCAATGGTTATATATGTCTATATTATATTTTATATCAATCTATTGAACTTCTATTACAAAATTATCTAATCTATTATATTACCATGTCTTTTTGTCCAACCATTGATAAAACAAATCCCATACCATATAAAATTGTTTATCTTCTTGGTTTCTAATTTCAAATGTCAATTTAGTCATTTCAGCACAGTCCATAATTTTCTTAATAACTTCCTCCTGCATAGGTATTTTCATTTTTCCAATTCTTAGCAAATACAATTTTAGCCACTGTCAGGACATTTACAATCAAATATTTCAGCTCTTTATTGTATATTTCCGGTATAATTCCCAATAAAAAGATCTCTGGTTTAAAGTCTATGTGTTTTTTTATCATTTTTTCCAACCAGGTGTGGATTTTAGTCCAATATCTTTTTGCTTCCGAGCATATCCACCACATATGGTAATATGAACCAGGTATCTGATGACATTTCCAATATTTATCAGATTTGTTCTTAAACATTCTTGCAATTCTTGATGGGGGTAGTGCCACCTGTAAAATATCTTATACAAATTTTCTTTATCTGCAGTTGACATTGTCATTTTATAAATTTGAGACCACAATTTTTGCCATTTCTCTAAATCAATCCGATATCCAAAATTTTTCCCCCCAAGCAATCATCGTTTCTTTGATTTGTTCTTCCTCCAACTTAAATTCTAATAAATGTCCATAGAGTTTTTTAATTATCTTTTCATCAGTACCCATCAGAATTTTATCTAAATCAGTCAACTTATCATAAATACCTTCTGTTTTGAAATCTTTTATCAAATCTAGATTATATTTGCATATATGAAAACCAATTCATTTTTACACCTTGTTCTTCCAACGCTTGCATAGATTTAAGTTCACCCTTTTCATTCAATATTTCACCATATTTAACTGTTTTTTCCTTTTTATATATTATTGGATAAGAAAAAGCTTCAATAGTAGATATCCATAATGGGATTTTTAAGTAATATTGTCTTTTGATCTTCTCCCAGTTCAAAAACAGTGCCTCTCTAATGTAATGTCTTCTAAAATATCCCTGTGTTTTAATTCCCTCATATCAGCGGAAAGCATGCCATCCCAGCAGCAAATTATGCCCTTCTAAAGTCAATAATCTTCTGTTCCTTAATGTTATCCATTAATTTACCCACATCAGATTTGTCGCTTGGTAATATAAGTCCTAGTTGGGCAAGGCAAACCTTCCTCTTGTTCTTGCATCTTGTAATGGTTTAAGTTTTATTCTAGCTTTCTTACCCTGTGAGATATATTTCAGCACAATTCTCTTTAAATCTTCAAAAAGGAGGACACTTTTTGAGAGAGCACAGAACTTACAAAAGAAGGACTGCCCTCCCTAAAGGAGGACAACTGGTCACCTTAAGATTTACAAATGAGTCATAGTTTTGAAGGAGCTTTTAAGATGAGAAAATGAGAATGAAAAGAAATCAAGGTCTGGGAGATCAAGAAATGAAGACACTATTTAAAGGGGATTAAAGTTCAAGATTGTTAAAAGCAAACTTGATTTATTTGATGAATGTCAACAATACATATGTTGTTGCTTCTAGTAACTCTTACTGGATTTTTGCTGAGCAGGACTATATAATGAATCTTTAAGGATTTGTTTAAGAGATGAAATATGGAAAGAGGAAGCCTTTTGTTGTATTTTCAGTGAAAGTGATAAGTTGCTGAATTAAAAGTAAAGTAAAGGAATACAGAATTGGCTTATTTGATTAAGCTTAAAATATATACATCATTACTGGTAACACTTAATGGAATTTTGCTGGCTAGGACCAAATGATGAGGATTTTAAATTTGTTTATAGACAAGAGTTGAGGTATGAGACAAATATATATATTTTTTGCAGCAATCAAAGAGGGTGATAGATTGTACTTGTCAGGATGGGGGATCTTTTTATATGTCTTTCTTTTTAAAAAAATTCTTTGCACTTGTTCTTTTTTCTTTTTGCTCTTTCATTTTTTTTTAGTTTGTATAAGCTTGTTATCTTCAGAACTCTAAATTTTAATTTAAAAAAAATTCTAATTGAAAATCTAGATTATATTATATAAACAATGCCCAGAATAAGCATTATATTTTGTTCACTGGTAAGCTTTTCTCCAGTAGTACCATTTGTTCTATGCCTGTTCCATTGACCAGAGACATTTTTAAAATAGTTAATGAATTAATAAGAGGAATGAGAACTTTTAAAAACTATGTTTTGGGAATTTATTTCAATAATTGATGAGATATGTTCAGGTAGCTAAGATGAGTTTCTTAATTGCAGTGCATCCCTGAGGAAGAAATATCTGCTATTTAACTTACTTTAGAATATAAAATATTTGTATTTCTTCAACCTTTTTCTTTAATTGCCTTACTAACCTGCCTTACTAACCTGAGCAAATAACTCCCCCCCCAAGCCATTGTGTCATTTTTTTTAAAAAAATGTTATATTCCCTATCTTTTATCTAGAAAACTCTACATTTACCTATTCTGCTTGTTATCATATCCTTATGTTTGCTTCACTTTTATTCCCTCTTGGTTCCATATATCAGTCCCCAAATGTACCTATAAAATCAAGCAAATAGCTGGCAGTCCTTTTCAAATGCACATTCTCTTTGTAGTTCTGTAATATATACAATAATCAATCTCTTCATGGTTACTTTTTTTTCCAACAGAGAATGCCAATTCTTTCCACCATAATTTTAGATTAATAGTTCTAAAAATGTATTTATTTGGTTTTATGTGTGTAATTAGGCAAATATAGATAGGATGGATGTTTTTTTTAAAAGGTAAGAAATGTTAAGCATCAACACCAGATGGATTGATGCTATCATAGAAAGAAGGGACTGTTTTTTTATTTTTTAATTGCACATTCGAAGTTGGTATATTAATTTGATAACTTGTTCTGTTAGGTTGCATAAGTGTATGGGGAAGGATTGATTCATGTCCCTTCCCAGCCTCAATTCACTGCATCTTTTTTCTGCTTTTCAACATTTCAGTGAATTGTAGATATAAACCATTTTTGATATGATTCTTCTGGGTTTTCTTAGATCAGGATAGCAAGAAAGTAGTAAGATTAAGGGTGGGCATACACCTAGTCTTGTCTCCTATATATTGTTGTCTAATGGGATCTAGAAAGTGTGCCCTTTTCGTGGCAGCCCCTGCCATATGAAACACTATGTCCCCTGATGTTTAGCAGGCACCCATCCTTTCACTATTCCATAAGACTTTGAAGATCTGGCTTTTCCCCCAAAGGTTGGGAAAAGACAAGATAATCTCACATTAGAATTGATTTGGCCCCAGATTTTGTTGTTTTTTAATATTTTAATTGGTTGTATTTATAGTTTAATATGATCTTCTTCTTCTTCTTCTTCTTCTTCTTCTTCTTCTTCTTCTTCTTCTTCTTCTTCTTCTTCTTCTTCTTCTTCTTCTTCTTCCTCTTCCTCCTCCTCCTCCTCCTCCTCCTCCTCTTCCTCTTCTTCTTCTTCCTAGCCATTGTCTATCCACTGCAGGATGAAGACGTTTTCCACGTTTCCAAACAATATGGTCTTGAGCTTTCCTTTGCCACTTGGGCCAACAATACTTGCTGATGTCATCGATCCATCTTGTTTTAGGTCTCTTTCATGGATGCTTTTCATCAAGTAGGGTCCATTGTATGACTGCCTTAGTCCACCTGCCATCAGTTTCTTTTTGCTATGTGACCAGTCCTTTTCCATTGAAATTCTTTCACTCTCTTGATGATACTGTATGCTTTTGTTTGTTCTCTAATCCATGTGCAGATTTTTAAAATATGTATAAAATATGATTTTATACATCATTTAATATTTGATTAGGAGCCACCCAAATTTGATTGAAAGATGGGCAGCTATATAAATGTTTTAAATAGATAAATAAAATAAATTATGTGAGACTGGGCAATTTTGCAATGGTTGAGAATAATCCCATTACGATCATTATCATTTTGTTGCATAGGTATGGGCATGTGTGTTGTGGCTGAGATTTTCTGTTATTTTTTTTCCTGGGATGTAATGGAAGAAGTGAAAGAAGGATATTTCTTTGTTTTTAAACTTTGCTCACCCTATTAGAGTTCTCATCTCAGTTTTTATATTTCCTGTCTCCAAGTGGTAAAATACTACCCATTACTTTACAGCTGCCCAAACTGGCAGCATTGCTAGATTCTGGGATCACAAAAAACAGTTTTGAGCAGCAGATTGCTCACTTTTATGTTAAATAGGCCTTTCCCAAAGTAAGTGTCTTCCAAACATGTGGACTTCAACTCCCAGAAGTCTCACCAGGGCCATGATGGCCGGGGAAACTCTGGATGTTGAAATCTAACCATTTGGAAGATGCCTATGTTGTATCTGCTAGTATATTAGACAGGAGAAAATCTCATCTTCAAGGGTCTCTTTTTACTTACATCCAAAGGGCAGGGCAAGAAACAATGAATGGAAACTAATCAAAGAGAGAAGTAACTTGGAATTAAGGAGAAAATTCCTAACAATAGAATAGAAGAGAAGAGAAGAGAAGAGAAGAGAAGAGAAGAGAAGAGAAGAGAAGAGAAGAGAAGATTTTATTGGCCAAGTGTGATTGGACACACAAGGAATTTGTCTTGGTATAAATACTCTCAGTATACATAAAGAAAAGGTACATTCATTAAGAATCAAGAATCATAGCGTACAACAGTTAATGATAGTCATAGAGTACAATCAACAATCAAATCATACTACAAAACAGTCAATATAAATCATACGGATACAAGCAACAAAGTTATAGTCCTACAATCACAAGTGGGAGGAGATGGGTGATAAGAAGTGATGAGAAGATTAACAGTAATAGTAGTGTAGACTTTGTAAATAGTTGAACAGTGTTGAGGGAATTATTTGTTTAGCAGAGTGATGGCTTTCGGGGGGGGGAATGAGAACAATTAACTAATGGAACAACTTGGGTGCTTCATCACTGGAGGTTTTTAAGAAGAGACTGGACAGCCATTTGTTTGAAATGGTATAAGGTTTCCTGCTTGAGCAGAAGACTTCCAAGGTCCCTTCCATCCTATTCTATTCTATTCTGTTCTGCTCTGCTCTGCTCTATTCTTCTCTTCTCTACTCTATTCTCAATAGCTTTTAGGAGAAACCATCATTTCTCTTCTTTATACTGCCTGTCAGCACAATATACCCTTTTCATAATGATTACTTTCATGAAAAAACCCCCTCAGTTTTTTCACTCCAGTTTTCAGAACTTAAACCATATTTTCTATCTATTAATTCATTCTTTAGCTTTACCACAGCTGTTATGGCAGAAGGCTTCCTCCACTCAGTAGTTTGGCAGAATTTTATCCCATTAATCTTAAATATTCTTCTCAGTACATAAAGAGGGTTTATCAACATTTTTAGCACTTGGAAGCATCTAAGATGAAAAACAAAAACAAAACCCCAAGCATTGATTATTCTGGTTCCACTTTTTGCTCTGGATTTTCCAGAGAGCAAATAAACTGTTCTTAGTGAAGCAAAGATTGTTTCTCCAGCTTCTATCGCACCGTTGTGTCATCTGTTATTTGGCTTTCCATGACCATTCCAAAGCTTAAAGCTTCTTGTTTTCAACAAGAGTCTTACTTAGGTAGACATTTTTCCATGTTATGTTTTGTATACAGAAAAGAATTGGCTTGCAGAGGCAGGTACTTTCATGTTGCTTCAGTAACCTGGATCCTACTTTATTTTGCTTCCTGCCTGAGGTGTGGGAAGCCTTTCAATAGACACAACGTCACCAAAGGATTTTGTGCTGATGAGACACTGGCTTTCAGCCACTATAGGAACAACTTCTTTTTTTAAAAAGAAAAAAGCAATAATACTTTGGTGAGGCTATGCTTTGAATATTACATCTAGTTTTGGTCGCCACAATGTAAACAAGTTGTTGAGACTAGAAAGAGTGCAGAAAAGACCAACAAAGATGATTAGGCGACTGGAGGCTATGAAGAACATATGAAGAATGGTTTCAGGAATTGGGCATATCTACTTTAATGAAAAGAAGGATTAGGGGTGACATGATAGCAGCGCTCCAATATTTAAGGGGCTGCCACAAAGAAGAGGGCGGGTCAACCTATTCTCTAAAGCCTCTGAAGGCAGAACAAGAATCAATGGATGGAAACTAATCAAGGAGAGAAGCAACCTAGAACTAAGAGGAATTTCTTGACAGTAAGAACAATTTGGAATGACTTGCCTCCAGAAGTTCTGCATTCTCCAATACTGGAGGTTTCTAAGAAGAAACTGGACAACATTTTTCTGAAATGATTTAGGATTTCCTGCTCTAGCAGGGGGTTGGACTAGAAGATCTCAAGGTTCCTTCCAACTCTGTTATTCTGTTAAGGTTGCTATTGTGTCCTATCTGTGGAGACAGGCAAGTTTTTGTTCATACTATGCATGGATGATTCTATCAAGAAAAGATGGAGGAGTAGTGAATAAAAAATCAATACTGCCAAGGCAAATCCTAGTTTTAAAAAGCTGCCATTAGCTTTCTTGCTTCTTTTGTCAGGTTTCCTCAAGAGAGATCTGTACATATGTTTGTTTGCTCCTGTCCTGTTTTCATGGCATCTGAAGGCTTCAGGAAAGCTGAGATGGTTGGTTACATTGTGAAAAGATTCAGTCCAGACTACAGGCTATTATGTTCTTCCAATTGGCAATTTTCTTAGTTCTTCAGTGAAATTTTCTTCTTATTTCCCACTTCTTTTTCAGTGCCCATTTCTTCGTGTGGGTAGCTCTTCCTGGACATAAACAATTTTATATGTAATGAATCTACATAGAGTTAAACTTATATTTACAGCATTAAAGCATCAACATGCATATACAGGTAGGCACTTTTTGAAAACCCTTTTCCTGCCGGCCTTTTTGCACTCTTAGCATTATCTAGATCTTCTTTTTGTCATCAGTTCTGAAACATCACATTGGTTAAGAACTTTATGTAATATGTAAGACGCTGCTTGTCAAAACCCAGTAGGACTTTTTTATTATTACTGTTTTCTTCAGCTAGCTGGTGAAGGGCTTTTTTATGTATGAAAAAAATGCACATTTATACGAAGAGCCATGGTGGTGCAGTGGTTAGAATGCAGCATTGCAGGCTAATTCACTGCTCACTCCAGGAGTTTGATCCTGACTGACACAAACCTTCCATCCTTCTGAGTTTGATGAAATGAGGACTCAGATTGTTAGGGGCAATAGGCTGATTCTGTAAACTGCTTAGAGAGGGCTATGAAGCGGTATATAAATCTAAGTGCTACTTCTGTGCTCATTTGTCTAGAAAAAGGCAATAGTCATTAAAAACAATTTTTTTGTTTTTAATTTTGTGATTTGCACACTCAGCAGAAGAAGTAACAAACTAACCTTTTTGCTGGATTTTGAGTTAGTAAACTCTTCCATACTAGTCAAAGCCCTTAGGCACTATGTTATCTTTAATCCTGACAGTAAAAGGAAGCTCTTAGACTTTTAAAGATCAGGGCAAGTACTTCCCTTAGTTGAGGGAGTATTCTTTCCTCAGCAAAATAGCCAGTGAACTGTATTGGACTTCGCTGTAAGGTAGTAGAACACTGAAAACAGACAAAAGCCCTTAAGGTAACATAAGAGGAAAATACTACTGTTAAATTGCAGGAAAACATATCCAGAAGTTAAATCTGTGATGGTAAAATGGTAAGTCAAGATGGATGCTGTCCATTTCACCCTCAAATGTTGTTGTTTTTGTCCTATTTGTGTGATGCAGGAACGAGGGAACGCAGGGGAGTCCTCAGTTTGGACAGGATTTCTTTTTTAATCCTTTGCTAATTCCTGTAGCCAAGAACATATAAACACAAAACGGGCAGTTTAAGGGCACAGTGTTTATATGGCCTGAGGACTATAGCTTAACTGTGGTTTGAATTAAGAACCATATCCGATCCTGTTTTCTCAGAATCTACTTTGTCGATTGTGAATTGTACAGACAGGGGCGCAAGTAGTTTTGCTGTTGTTCACTAGGATAGCTTCAAAGTGGCTGTACAGGTAGTCCTCAACCTACGACCACAATTGAGCCTCAAAATTTATGTTGCTAAGTGAGAACTTTGTTAAGTGAGTTTTGTCCCATTTTATGACTTTTCTTGCCACATTTGTGAAGCGAATCACTGCAGTTGTTAAGTTAGTAGCATGGCTGTTAAGTGAATCTGTCAGAAGTTTGCAAAAAGGGATCACATGACACGGCGGGGCACTGCAGCTGTCATAAACATGAACCAGTTGTCAAGCATCCAAATGTAAATCACATGACCATGCGGATGCTGAAACGGTCATAAGTGTGAAAAATGGTCACAAATCATTTTTTTCAGGGCTACTAAACAAACTGTTGTAAGTCGAAGGCTAACTGTATTGGATTAGCCGCTCTGAGGGCCTAGGAACTACAGTTAACCCCCCCTGTTATTGCTTGTAAGTCTTTATTGGAACACACCCAAATTTTTGAGTTTGGAACCTGCTTTGCACATTATTACCGTATCTTTACAACACTCCTCAAAATTTGGCATCGCAACAGATTTGAAGCAACAGGCTTCAGATTTGCCTGGGCAAGTCTAGTGACTAGGATGGAAAGCACTGTACATTTGTGGCGTTTTCTATTCTCTTCATAATTTATTTGCTGTTTGACCTTTGTAAAGGAATAATAATGGTTATTTGCATATTGGAATCTAAAAAAAGGGGGAAGGGGAAGTCTTACTTGGCCGATCAAATGGCAGACCAGAAACACAAGGGGTTTGCAAGAAATCTGAATCTGTAAAGATCTACTGCTCTCTTGGCAGTTCTACGCTGCCCCAAAGATCAGTTCAAATGAAAGGAAAAAAAACCATTCTCTGCAGCTATTTGTGGTGTATTTCAAGTTCTGTCATCACTGGATGAATTAGAACAGGGTTGTCCAACCTTGGCAACTTTAAGACTTGTGGACTTCAACTCCCAGAATTCCTCAGCCAGCAGGCTAAAAGTTGCCAAGGTTGGACACCCCTGCATTAGAAGTTTTCTAGTTCTGCCAACTAGGAGCTTCACGTGGCTTTTTAAAAAAATTACTCAGATAATGAGCAACATAACTCTATCTCCCTTATTCAGCTCTGACTGCAGCAGTTGTTATGTTGATAATGTCTATTGTTATTTCAGGCAAACTAATAAGAATTGTATTTTCTCCATGGCTATTCCAGCAAGTCATAAATGTGCTCCTTGGATACTCTAATAACTGCTCTTCACTTGCCTCTCAGGGATAGTTGTTACCTCCTACTTTATCTGATGCCTTTCCAGGCTTGATACCTGTCAGTCAAGCTCCTTTTTAACATAGCCAAACAAATAGCACACAGATGCATGTACCGCTTTACAGTGCTTTACAGCCCTCTCTAAGTGGTTTACAGAGTCAGTCTATTGCCCCCAACAATTTTGTGTCCTCATTTTACCCACCTCAGAAGGATGGAAGACTTAGTCAACCTTGAACCTGGTGGGATTTGAACTGCCAAATTGCAGGCAACTGGCAATCAGCAGAAGTAGCCTGCAGTAGTGCACTCTAACCACTGCGCCTCTGTGCAGAGCTGGTATTCAGTCGATTCTGACCAGTTCTGAAGAACCGGAAGCGGAAATTTTGAGTAGTTCAGAGAACCGGCAAATACCACCTCTGACTGCCCCTGCCCTTATCTATTCCTCCCAAGGAAGAATCTATGCCTCCCAAGTCCCAGCTGATTGGCTGGCTCTTCTTTTGTTGCCCTGCACAAAAGAATGGAGCTGGAAAGCAGGTTAGTGGGTGGGGAGGGAATGGGGATTTTACAATATCCTTCTCCTGCTATGCCCACAAAGCCACGCCCACAGAACTGGTAGTAAAAAAAAATGAATTCTACCATTGCCACTGTGGCTCTTAACTTGGGTTTAGCAAAATAAACAACCTAACTAATAGGTCATAAAAATGGAAGATAAGTTGTGCCAGGTAGGACTGTCAGAGTTGTTTCCTTCTACATAGCTTCATGTCCTCAACCTGTTCATTTGGGCCATGTTACATCCACCACTTTAAGTACTTATCTACATTTGCCCAAATCATGCTATTTTACATTAGGAAGAGTAATTGGTACTTGATTTTCTGCCAATAGATGGAAGGGAAAATAAAATCAGGAAAATCCATTAATTCCTTTCCTTAATGTGGTCCACAGTAGATATTGTATATAAAGACCGCGCCCTTCATCAACTCTGCTATTGTGGGAGAACAGGGATTGATAATGAAGGCAGCACAATTTATTCCACTTGTCTGCCAGCTCAGGGAGGGAGGGAGGAAAGAAAGGAAGGAAGGAAGGAAGGAAGGAAGGAAGGAAGGAAGGAAGGAAGGAAGGAAGGAAGGAAGGAAGGAAGGAAGGAAGGAAGGAAGGAAGTGTTAAGTACTGAACATGGGGCGGAGTAAATGGAGACAGCCTCTGAATAGTGAACTTTCAGCTCTTTATTTGCATAGTGACTTCTCAAAACAACAACAGTGAACTCTGCCTTATATAGGCAACCCTTGTGAGAATTGTCCAATACGAGCTATGAATGCTAGCTCTTTTAACCAATAAGAATTCTCTGTTAAGGGCCAATCGGATTCCTCAGAACTAACCAATCCGATCTGGCTGCCTAACAGCCAATCAGAAGTGCAAGGCCAGAACCCTGTACTTTACTTCTAGCTCATACTTTATTAACTATGGTACATACACAACACCCCTTCCCCCTGGCTTCTTAATTATGGTGTAGTTATATAGTCCCTTAGATAGGACGGTTGTCTTTTAACTCTTTTGGATTTTCGTTGGATTGGTTGGTTACAGTCCTGTTGAGGTAGATTGTTGTTTGGCAGTGGTTCTGCTTCTTGCTCAGCTGCCATTTCTTGCGGTGCAAACATTTCTCCTTCCTGCTCCATTTCCTGAGTATCACTTAGTTCGTCGCTCCCTTCGAGCAGATTCCCTGGAACTTCATCTTCTTCTGTACCTCCCCCCCACTCGGTTTGGTCATGGGGGTTGTTGACTGGCCGTTGTGAGTCGTGACCGTAATTGGTCGATATGCCGTTTCCACAGTTTATTGTCACAGCATTCCACTACGTAGGATTTAGGGCCGGTCACTCGTACTACTGTCGCCTCTATCCATAACGGGTCGCCCGATAAGTTTCCTGCGTAAACGAGGTCTCCTACCTGGAAGGTGCAACAGCGGCCGCTGGATCCTATTGGCTTTTCCGGTTCGTAAGCAGGGTGCAACCAGTTGAGGTGGGAGCAGAGTCTTCGTCCCATCAGTAGTTCGGCGGGAGTTCTGCCGGTGACGCTATGTAGAGTTATGTGTTGAAAAAAGAGAAATTGGTTGACCTTGTCATCGATATTGTCATAGTCCACTTTTTGCAAAGTCTTTTTAACAAATTGGACCATACGTTCAGCTCGGCCATTGGTCGCAGGGTGCACAGGCGAGGTGAGCGCATGACGGATGCTGCGGTCAGCGAGGTACTGCTCGAACATTAGTGCTGTAAACTGTGACCCATTATCGGACACCAGCACATCTGGCAATCCATGGGTTGCAAAGAGTCTGTTTAGAATCTTGATCACCGCCTCGGAGGTCATAGCCATCATACGATGAATTTCTAACCAATATGCGTCGACTGTCAGCAGGAAGGTATAGCCCTTGGTTGGCGCTGCGAAATCCAGGTGGATTCTGGACCAGGGTCCATGTGGCATCTCCCATTCAGTAGGCATGGCTTTTGGTGGGGCGTTGCTGACTTGTTGGCAATTGGAACACGCTTTAACCCATTGCTCGATTTGCCGGTCCATGCCTGGCCACCATGCGTAGCTTCGTGCAAGCGCCTTCATTCGCACGATGCTGGGGTGGCCCTCGTGCAGAATTTGCAGCAGCGTCTTTCGGAGTCGCTCTGGGACAACGACTCTATTGCCCCAGATGATACACCTTTTTGGGAAAAAAGTTCAGTCTGTCGAGATTTGAATGGTGCGAAGTCATCTGGTACTTGGTCCAATGGCCATCCATGTTCTACCCAACCTAGGACTCGAGCTAGGGTGTGGTCTCGTTTGGTTTCTCTCGCGATGTCTCGGGTGGTCATAGGTGGCGAGTTGAGTGTTTCGATCTGCAACGTGGTTGCCGTGGGTGCCGGATCGTCGAGAGTGTCTGGAAGCGGTGCTCGGCTTAATGCGTCGGCGTGGGGAATGGCTTTCCCCGGGCGATATTGCAGGCAATAATTATAAGCAGCTAGGAATTCTGACCATCGGGTCATTCTAGGGGGTAATATGAAGGGGGTTAGCTTGTCCCCGGCTATTATCCCTAGCAACGGTTTGTGGTCAGTTATAATGGTAAATGTCCTTCCATACACATATTCATGAAATTTTTTTTACAGCTGAAACGATTGCGAGGTCTTCTTTATCAATTTGTCCATAGTTCCGCTCTGCTTGTGAAAGAGTCTTCGAAAAGTATGCAACAGGGGCTTCGTTCCCAGTAGGCAGTACATGGCTCAAAATGGCGCCCACCCCGAAAGGCGATGCATCGCAGGTTATAACTAAAGGCAAAGTCTCGTTTTGCTGCATAAGTACAGAGTCAGATGTGAGCAGTTTTTTAACATTCCGGAACGCTTGCTCTTCCCGGTAACCCCATACCCACAATGCTTTCTTATCTAATAATCGGTGTAACGGTTCAGCGACAGTTGCCTTGTGCGGTAAAAATACATTATAGAAATTAATGAGGCCTAAGAACGCCTGGAGATCAGCCTTGTTGCGTGGCCTGGGAGCGTTTTTGATTGCTTTTAATTTACTCTCAGTAGGATGAATGCCCTGACTATCAATCCGGTACCCTAGAAATTCAACATTGTCAGTATACAATTGACATTTATTTTTTTTTACCTTAAGTCCGGCCTCTTGAAATATTTTTAGGACGCATTTCAAACGGTCCTGTAAGATTTTTTGGGTAGGGGCTGCAATTAATACATCATCAAAATAAGGGACCACGCCCTTGATTCCTTGTAATAACCTTTCCATAAGGCTCTGGAAGATCCCCGGGGCTACACTAACTCTGAATTGCAATCGGGTACATTTAAAGGCAACCCTGTGCGTTACAATTGTTTGGGCTTGAGCCGTTTTTTCATCCACTGGTAATTGTTGATAAGCTTGGGCTAAATCTAATTTAGCGAAAACCTTACCACCTCCCAAGGAATGGAGGAGGTGCTGCACCACCGGAACTGGATACGCATTCTGCTGTAGGGCGTGGTTCAAAGTGGCCCGGTAGTCCGCACAAATTCGAATTGACCCGTCTAGCTTAATGGGTGTTACAATAGGGGTTTCCCATGGAGAGTGATCAATGGGCTTCAACACCCCTTGAGCAATTAATTTGTTGAGTTGTTCGTCGATTTTTGCTTTAAGAGCGAACGGAACTCAACGGGGCTTCAAGCGAATGGGGGCTACTTTTGGATCTAGACTGAATGAGATCGGGGTCCCCTTATACTCGCCTAAGCTGTTCGCGAAGACGTCACTGAACTCAGAGATAAGGTCTTCCTCCCACTCACAACCACCGACTCGGTTCACGCCGGCCACTTCAATGCCAAGTGGCATGAACCATTGGAGGCCTAGTAGACTAGGCCTATCTCTATTGATGACCATTAGAGGTAAGTACACTGTATGCTTCTTGAAGGAGACTCGGACTCGGCAGGACCCAACAACGGGGATTCGATTCCCTTGGTAGTCCTTGAGGATGAGGCGTTGAAATTGGAGGTCTTGGTGTAGAATTGTGGGGATGAGTTGCTTGAGTGTCTTCCAGGACACCATTGAGAGGGACGATCCCGAGTCGACCTCCATGTGGCAAGGCTGGTTCTCGATGGCTACTGTGACCTGGATTTTCTTAGTGTCCAAAGCTGAGGCGTGACCGATAGTGATAGTATGGTGAGCCTCTTCTCTCTGCAAAGCTCGATTTCTGTAGGAGTGGTTTACTGGCTCTCGCCTTACAGGACGGTTTCCTGTCGATTGGCGATAGTTAGCCCCTTTTGAGGCCTGGCTGAGTCCTGGTAAGCTGCGGCAGACCCGGCCGATGTGGCCTTGTTTCCCGCACTCATGGCAGAGTGCGTCGCGGAATTTGCATTCGGCCCTGGCATGGTTTGCTCCACAGCCAGTGCAAGGACGTAAGGGCTTCGGGCGATGGTCCCGATCGGACCGCAGTCGATGGACCCCTTTTTCGTCACTGTCTGATGACGAAGAGAGGTCCTCGTGGTGCGTCGTCACGAGCTGTCCTTCAGGCTTGGATAAAATGTCACTTGTCGGTGGTGGTACCGGAGTGTGGCTTCACCGTAGTTGTGCAGCCGACTTTTTGGTCGCCTCTGCTGCTGTGGCTTCGGCAATGGCGTCGGCAAGGCTGATGTCGCCTTTCGCCATCAGCTTGCTTTGCAGGCCTGGTGCATCTAGTCCCAGAACTATTCGATCTCTTAGTGCCTCTTCTAAATCGGCGAACCCACAGAGGCCCCCTAAATTTCAGAGGTCCACCACAAAATCGGCCACGCTCTCCCCTTTTCGTTGGTTTCTCTGATAAAACTCGTGGCATCTCATGAGTATAGGCACGGTTGGCGCGTAATGGTCTCTCAGGATGGGTTTGAGGTCGTCCCAGCTCATGGCTTTCACTTCTCGAGGTTTGGCAAGTGCTTTAGCCATCTTAAATACGGCTGGGCCGCAATGCATCAGGAACAGCACCCTTTTCTTTGCTGTTGTGGCGTCCTTCAAGTTATTCATCTCGAGAAACATTTGGAAGCGATCCATGTAGGATTCCCAATCTTCTTGGTTCGGATCGAACGGAGCGGGTGGTACAATGCCGCTGGACATGGTTCCATTGTTGGTGTCGTCTATTACGTGCTCGGTATTGCTTCCTGGCTTCTTCGGTTCAGACGTCTCCACATCCCATCCTCGTCACCAGTATTAAGTGCTGAACATGGGGCGGAGTAAATGGAGACAGCCTCTGAATTGTGAACTTTCAGCTCTTTATTTGCAAAGTGACTTCTCAAAACAACAACAGTGAACTCTGCCTTATATAGGCAACCCTTGTCAGAATTGTCCAATACGAGCTATGAACGCTAGCTCTTTTAACCAATAAGAATTCTCTTTTAAGGGCCAATCGGATTCCTCAGAACTAACCAATCCGATCTGGCTGCCTAACAGCCAATCAGAAGTGCAGGGCCAGAACCCTGCACTTTACCTCTAGCTCATAACTATGGTACATACACAACAGGAAGGAAGGAAGGAAGGAAGGAAGGAAGGAAGGAAGGAAGGAAGGATAGATGGATAGTACTTTAATGGATCAATTTGAAAGCCTTCAGTGTATTTCTATTTCATCAAGAAACAAAACAAGACAATAAAAAGCAAATTACATGTGCTTTGTTGATAGTTCATATATTTCATAATCATGATTTTATAAGGTTAATCAAATAAGGTCAAATAATTGCGAAGGTAAATACTATTTTTATGAATGTCTATGGTTCATAAATTGTTTTTATGGTTCAAAGTCTTCATAGGCAACATTTTAATATGTAACATATAAATGGAACATAAAAAACAATTTCTGGCTCTTATCCTGATATGGATCTATAAATCTTGACTGAAGCAAATCATTAATTAAGATTTCATTAAATTCAGGGCCACCTGATGATGAAACTATCAAAAATCTCCAAATTTGCATTCTTCTGATTTTAAGAGCCACTTACATGCTTTCTAACTTTCTTCCGACTTTTAAGGAAGAGGTTGAAGGGTTTTTTTCAGTCTTCTTTCACCACATCTTTTTCTTGAAGAACTTGTTCCTTCTGTCTTTCTTTCCATTGACAAACTCTTGTATCCTCAGTGGATCTGCTTTTCCTCCATACATATTCATGTTCTCTCTGAAGCACCATTAGGTTAGGTAGAAGAGTGGGAAAATCCAAGGCCTCCTGCCATTTTGGGTGTACAATACAGATGTACAGAATAGCTCACTGTGGTAGTATTTCTTCATCCTCCTGGTTTTCATTGTATTGCCTAGATCAGTGGTTCCCAAAGTGGGCAGTACATCCCCCAGGGGGGGATGCCTTAGGGGGTGCTAAGAGGCAAGGGGGCTGGCAGGGGGCACTAAGAGGCAGCGGGAGGGGGGGCTGGAGGAGTCCAGCTTCACCAAACAAAATCCACACGGCAGCTGGAAGTTTTTTGCAGGCACAGGGGATCAGCGCAGTGCTGCAGATGGGATTCACCCTTCCAATCCCAGAAGCACTGCCTGTACTGAGCTGCAACAGATCCCCACATGGGCTGGGTCAAGCCAGCTGTGAGGAAGGTCTTCCCAAGGAAGTGAGGTAAAAGCGCATGCCCCACCTCATAGTTGTGTTGCAGGAATTACGTAGGGTGGGCCTTTCGGCATGTTGAGCGTTCTTGGTGGAGTCGAGTGTCAGGAGGTTTTGCTTGGTGGGCCAAGGTTTAGAAGTCGGTGCAAAGTGATGTCAGGGATTACGGGAGGTGGGACGGGCTCTGCTCGGAAGCAGCTGCTGAAGGGGGGCACTAAAAGGCAGCAGGGGGGCATTTGAGGCACTGGCACCCCAGGCTCATCCCATTGACTGTTGCACCGAAGCGGTGCAAGGGGCTCAATGGCATCGTACACAGTGGTGGCAGCATATTGGGAAAGTCACTCTGGCTTTGCTCTACTTTCCCAAAGTGCCGCCGCTGTTGCATTCTGTCTGTCTGTCTGTCCATCCACCCAAAAGTTCTGTCTGTCTGCCTGCCTGCTTGCCTTCCTTCCTGACAACCTATCTACCTACCTGCCTGTCTTTCTGTCTACCTACCTATCTATCTACCTACCAATATAGATCTATCTACCTACCTACCTGTCTCTCTCTTTCTCTATCCATCCATCCATTCATGTTCGAAGCGCTGTCCCCGCAAGCACATCAGGAAGCTAGAGCAAAGCCAGTCTAGGAGGGAGGGAGAGAGAGAGAGAGAGAAACCTGATACATCAGATTGAAATGATGCCTAGTTTAGACTGATGCCCTTTTCCACATTGAAACATTTTTGGCTTCTATTAAAGGTTTTGTGGATGAAACATGATCAAGACTATCAGAAAGCTCTCACATTTTGTTGAGGCTTTAAACAGGATCCATTGGACCAGATCTCCAGCCTAAAAGATTACTTTTCCCCAAAGTATTCCAGTGCCAATTCTGAAGAAGGCAAAACCAAATGTACTGGTAAATTACAAGGAGAACACACACAAACACACACACAGCTGGAGCAGGTGATTGGACTAGAATAGATATCTCATTATCTTTCTCCTCCCTCCCTCCTTCTTTATTTCTTTTTCTTTCTGTCCCTTCTTTCTATCCCCCCTTTCTTTGTTTGCCCCTTTATCGTTCTTTCCCTTTTCTCTTTCTTTTCTTCCTTCTCTCTTTCTCTCTCTCTCTTTCCCTCTCTCAGGCTCACCCCATTGACTTGGTACACTGCTTCGCTCAGACTTGCTTGGGGAGGTCCCTCTGGTGCAGCGGGCTCAATGAGATGGACCTGTGGGGCCAGCACCTAGAAAGCGGCAGTGGCAGCACATTTGAAAAGTAGAGCAAAGCCAGAGGTCAGTAATTTTTGCTGCAAAGAATCACAAAAGCTTCTGGGCTGTGCACAAGAAGGGACACACATGTCAATGCAATTCAGCAACATAAAATAAAAAATACAAATAAAACAAATCAACAAGAATTGGCAAAGCATCTCTGATTAGATTCTACTAGAATCTAATCAGAGATGCTTTGCCGATTCCAGTGCAATGACCTGCTCCAGCAGGGTTAGAAGGGTGTGTGTGTGTGTGTGTGTGTGTGCATGGCTGTCAAAAGTCCAAAAACAGGTCAAGTAGCTCTGGGGAGGCAAGTCATAAATTAGAACACTTGCTAAACAACCAGCCATTAAGTGAGGACCACTTGTATTTGGTTTGCCAGTTACCTGGCCATGCCCACCCAGTCACATGACCACCAAACCACACCTACCCAGTCACATGACCAGCAAGCCACTCCCACCCAGTCACATGACCAGCAAGCCATGCCCTCAAATTAGGTCACGCCCACAGAAATTTGAATCCCACCCCTGGGTGGGGGGCACCGAGGATGAGTTTGTAGCAGCAAGGGGGCGGTGGACTGAAAAAGTTGGGGAACCACTGGCCTAGATTGTTCACCCCTTCCTGACAACCTTCTCTAACTCTCTCTAATCTTCAGTCTCTAAAGTGTCCATCTCCTATATCCTGTCCATAATTGATTTCTCAGTTCAGAATTCAATGGTGGGATGTCATGAACTTCCAAAGGCTGTACTTCCCTTAGCAGAATATTTATAAATATTGCTCAGTATTATTTCTCTTCAGTTAAAAATTGAAGATTTTGTCTCTAAGAGCTTTTACTATTCACAAGGTTTTTCATAACAGATATTTGCCAAAAGAGATCCTTTGATACACTACATACTTTCCACTTAATTGAGCTGCCTTACTGAATGTGACATAAGTTATAATATGAAAAGTTAAAGTAGATTGATAGCCAAGGAAAATATTAGTCTATGTTTTTTTATGTTTGTTTTAACTCAGCAAGGATTCCTTGATGAAATTACAAAGTTTGTAACTAGTTTGATTACAAACTAATTTGTTTGATAATTCTTTGACTTTTTTAAAAGATTGGCAAGCTTGGTCAATTATATATTCATTGATATATATAGAAATATCAATACTAACTTTGATAATTAGTACCCTTTTTGAAATCGTAACACCCAAGACTTTAGTAAAAGATTATTTAAATAAACTTAATAACAGTAATAATATCAGCAGTACTGCATTCTACTAAGATTAGAATATGTAGGGGATAAAAATGATAAGGTTGTTGTTTTTTTACAATGCATGGATTAAGGATCCATTGACTTTTCTAACTGTTAGTATGTGATACATTTATAAAGGCGGGACCTTTCTTGTTTGACAAAGTTTTATTTCAGGCATTGGTGGTGATATTAACTCTGTTGATCAAGCTGTATATTTTTGTGATTTTTATGAACCTAAATTGAAAATAACACATTGAATCAAACAAATTTCACACAGAATAAAGTACAGGTAGTCCTCAATTTACAGCTGCAACTGAGCCAAAAATTTCTGTAGCTAAGTGAGATAATTGTTAACCAGAATAGCAGATAGCAGAAATAATATCATCCACAAAATGTAGACTCCCCATACCTACTTCCTTTATATTTTCACCCCACGATTTTTACTAAGAGTTTTAAAAAGTAAAGGAAGATGTAAACAAAAACAAAATCCAATGCCATGTTCTGAGACCTGTCTACCTGAAATATACAATATTAATATTTGTATAAATTCATTGACAATTTTAGAAGATTGACTAAATGCCCTTTTGGGAGTAAATGTATCTTATGTTCCTAATTAATTTTCATTGTTTATGCTTTCTGAAGGAAAGCTGATTTCATTGGTATTTTGTGTGCTATCAAGGAACTAACAAAATTAAAAAGTCTGTGACTGTTTTTTGTATGTGGCAAGAAACATGCAGAATGTAGAAAGAATTTACACTTTGTGCATCTATAATATATGCATATAGGAAAATTGTATAGGAAGCAACCCCATAGCAATATGGAATGCCAAACAGTGGTTTTATGAAAACATATAGATGAAGGACTGAAATAGAGCAACAAGAGACAGAATAGACAGGGAAAGGGGGGAAAGAAAATATGGTTTCAGTTACTTCTTAAATCAAACTAGAGCTTGTGAGAGAGTACTGCCTAAAGGAAAGACTGAGATTAAAATTGCCTTTGAGAGGTCAGTTTGGCTTATAACCTTCATATTATAAAACTATTTCCCTGCCTGGAGCCAGGAGGCAACAATATGTTAAAAAGGTCTGACAATGTGGCACTGTGAAAGATAAGGAAGCAATCAGGAGCATGAAAATTGACCTAACAGGAAAGCTACTTTTTAGCACAGCAACAAAATGGGAAGGCTAAAAGTTTTAGTATCTTGTCAAGACAGCATTGACACTTGAATGACTGGTTTTGCTATAAATTCCAGAGAAATAAAGAGTCAAATGGTAACAATATAAAACTATCAGAGTTATAATTGGAAATCTTTTCAAATATAGACACAGATTTGGAAAGATCAAAACCTTGCTTGTGAATTGTTGTTGGAGTTAGAGATCTCTAGCAGCTTCAATCAATCAATCAATCAGAATAAAGCTGGAAGGGACCTTGGAGATCTTCTAGTCCAGCCCGCTGCTCAAACAGGAGACCCTATGCCATTTCAGACAAGAGGCTGCTGTCCAGTCTCTTCTTACAAACCTCCAGTGGTGAAGCACCTATAACTTCTGAAGGCAAAGCTGTTCCACTATTATGCTCACTGTTAGAAAGTTTCTTCTTAATTCCAGGCTGCTTCTCTCTTCCATCCATTGTTTCTTCTTTCCTCCATTATTCTCTTCAGTAACCTTGTGAAAATTGGTATTTACAAGGTGTTGTTGGGTTTGTAATCCCCAAAACTTCAACTTTCAAAATGCCACTTCCCTACTAGCTGGGGAATTAAAATATTGCTATCACAATAAATCTGGAGAGTGCCAGGTTGGGAAAAGTTACAAAACAGATTTTTATGGAACAAACTTTTGGAGCTGCTGACCCAAGTATATTAATAAATAAAATTTGAGTATCAAAAGAAGAATAACTACTCAAAAATCTTGCAATAAGAACCAGACTTTATATTGAACAATTGTAAGCAAACGCAACAGGAAATGTTAGTGCAAATTGAGAGATGAAACACATGGACTGTCTCAAGCCACATATATTAACAGGAAAGCCAATGTGATGAAATGGTGAGAGTCTTAGCATATGATTGGGAAGACACCTTTTTCTTCCATGGTGTCACAGTGGTTAGAATGCAGTATTGCAAGCTAACTGTACCAACTACAGGAGTTCAATTCTTACTAGCTCAAGGTTGACTCAAGGTTGGTAAAATGAGGACCCAGATTGTTGGGGGCAATAAGCTGACTCTGTAAACTGCATAGAGAGGGCCGTAAAGCACTGTGAAGTGGTATATACTGTAAGTCTAAGTGCTATTGCTATGCTTCACCTACAAAATCCACTTGAAGAATCATATATCTTGACCTAAATTTCCACCCCCAGGGCAACTTTTAAAATAAAATGTTTGTATTTGGCTTATAGGAAGCATATCTACTGCCCTTAGATATTTGATAAAAGAATACAAATGTAATTGATACCAACCTAGCTGAATATTAATGTGAGACTTAGACTGATGATGTGGACTTTAAAAGACAGTATTTGTAATAACAGGTGGTACAAATGACAATGAATAAAAAGAGAAGTGGAGAAGCTGTTTTCTAAATCTTACTATTTAGAAAAGCTATCATTCCTGAAATTAATGAATTCTATAAGGCAGCTTATATGTCAAAACTTCAAATTGAACAACAGAGAAATAAGTGTCACTTAATAATTCTGAGAGAAGTCACTTAATAATTCTGATTCAAAACTCTTACTGTGGCAACAATCATTTAACTAGTTTTGGACTCATTATATCACATTAAAGATATAAAGAGACAATGCTAGAGTTCATTAGTTCTTGGCTCTCTTCCTTTGCAAAATATTAAAATAGTATAGAAATCTTATTGAAGAGGATTATTTTGAAAGGCAATGTTCAAAATTACTAAAGTATATCATCAGGGCTATCATTTATTGCAATATTATATAATTGCTAGGATGATAACATATACTGACTGAGCAAATGGAACATTGTTGGAAATGGCTGTGATATGGTTTCAGGCATGGGTGAAATGAATGGAGACAATCTTACTTGGTGAACTTTCAGCTCTTTATTACATAGTGACTTAAGAGATTGAACAACAACAACTCTGCCTTATATAGGTGACCTTAATGTGAAATAACCAATAGGGAGCTGTAAGACGCTAGCTCCAGAACCAATAAGAGTCCTTCGTTAAGGGCCAATCGGATTCTCTGAACCCAACCAATCCGATCGAGCCGCTTAACACCCAATCAGAAGTGCAGGGCCAGAACCCTGCACTTTACCCCAAGCTTGCTTTTATTTAAACTATTTACATACATAACACCCCTTCCCCCTGGCTCCTCAATTATGGTGTGGTTATATAGTCCTTCAAATAGGACGGTTGTCTTTTGGGTCTATTAGATTTTCTTTGGACTGGCTGTGTGCAGTCCTGTTGAGGTAAAATGTTGTTTGGTAGTGGCTCAGCTTCTCGTTCTGGTGTGATTTCCCTTGGAATGTATGATTCTTCCTCCTGCTCCATTTCCTGAGTTTCACTAGATTCATCGCTCTCTTGGAACAGGTTCCCTGGAATGTCATCTTCTTCCATTCCTTCCCCCCCCTCAGTTTGGTCGTAGGGGAGTTGCTGGCTGGCCGAAAGGAGTCATGACCGTAATTGGTCAATATGTCGTTTCCAGAGTCTTTCATCAACACATTTTACAATATAGGATTTGGGCCCAGTCTCGCGTATTATCGTTGCTTCAATCCAAACCGGGTCGCCCGATAAATTTCTTGCATAAACGGGGTCGCCTACCTTGAAGGTACGGTAGCGTCCGCTGGATCCTGCAGGCTTTTCTGGCTCGTAAGCAGGGTGCAATCGGTCAAGGCGGGAACGGAGTTTTCGCCCCATGAGAAGTTCTGTGGGAGTTCTGCCGGTTATGCTGTGCGGAGTGATGTGTTGTAGAAGTAGAATGCGGTTTATTTTTTCGTCAATATTATCACAGTCCACTTTTTGCAAAGTCTTTTTTACAAATTGGACCATGCGTTCCGCTCGGCCGTTGGTAGCAGGATGCGCCGGCGAAGTGAGCGCATGGCGGATGCCATTATCAGCAAGGTACTGTTCAAACATTAGCGCTGTAAACTGTGGTCCGTTGTCGGACACCAGGACGTCCGGCAATCCATGAGTTGCAAAGAGTCTATTGAGGACTTTAATGACAGCTTTGGAGGTTGTATGGGTCATTCGATGAATTTCCAACCAATTAGAGTATGCATCGACAGTCAATAGTAATGTATGTCCTTTAATGGGCCCTGCGAAATCCAGGTGCATTCTGGACCAGGGCCCGCGTGGCATCTCCCATTCAGTCGGTGCAGCTTTTGGCGGTGCGTTGCTGTTTTGTTGGCAGTTGGTGCAGGCCTTGACCCATTGCTCAATGTGTCGGCCCATGCCTGGCCACCAAGCGTAGCTCCGTGCGAGTGCTTTCATCCGCACGATCCCGGGATGTCCTTCATGCAAAATTTGTAACAGCGTCTTTTGGAGTCGTTCTGGAACGACGACTCTATCGCCCCAGATGACACAGCCTCTTTGCGAAAAAAGTTCAGTCTGTCTTGTTTTAAATGGCGCGAGGTCATCTGGGACCTGGTCCAATAGCCATCCACGTTCTACCCAGCCTAGGACTCGAGCTAGGGTGTGATTTCGTCTGGTCTCTCTCGCGATATCTCGAGCGGTCATAGGAGGTGAGTTGAGCATTTTGATTTGTAACGCCGATACTGTTGGTGCCGGATCGTCGGGAGTTTCTGGTAGCGGTGCTCTGCTGAGTGCGTCGGCGTGGGAAATGGCTTTCCCTGGGCGATGTAACAATCAATAATTATAAGCAGCTAGGAACTCTGACCATCGAGTCATTCTTGGGGACAATATATAGGGGGTTGGTTTGTCCCCAGCGATTATCCCCAGTAAAGGTTTGTGGTCAGTTACAATGGTAAATGTCCTTCCATATACATACTCATGGAATTTTTTTACGACTGCCACAATTGCAAGAGCTTCCTTATCTATTTGTCCATAGTTACGTTCTGCCTGAGAAAGAGTCTTCGAAAAGTATGCAACGGGGGCCTCGTTTCCATTAGACAGCACATGGCTCAAAATAGTGCCCACCCCAAACGGTGAGGCATCACAAGTTATAACCAATGGTAATGTTTCATTATATTGCATAAGTACAGAATCAGATGTAAGTAAATCTTTTACATTTCAAAACGCTTTTTCCTCCCGGTAACCCCAAACCCACAATGCTTTCTTATCTAATAACCGGTGTAACGGTTCAGCCACAGTCGCCTTATGCGGCAAAAACACATTATAGAAATTAATGAGGCCTAAAAATGCCTGGAGATCTGTTTTGTTATGGGGTCTGGGAACATTTTTTATCACCCTTAATTTACTCTCAGTAGGTTGGATACCCTGACTATCAATGCGATAACCTAGAAATTCAACACTGTCTGTATACAGATGACATTTATCCTTTTTTACTTTCAATCCCGCTTCTTGGAATTTCTTAAGAACACATTTTAAATGATTCTGTAGAATTTTTTTACTAGGAGCTGCAATTAACACGTCATCAAAATACGGAACCACACCCTTGATTCCCTGCAATAATCGTTCCATTAAACTTTGGAATATTCCCGGGGCTACACTTACCCTGAATTGCAATCGGGTACATTTAAAAGCACCTCTGTGCGTTACTATCGTTTGAGCTTGGGCTGTTTTATCGTCCACGGGCAATTGTTGATAGGCTTGAGCTAAATCTAACTTAGCAAAAACCTTTCCGCCTCCCAGGGAATGAAGGAGGTGCTGTACCACCGGCACTGGATATGTGTTCTACTGGAGGGCGTGGTTTAGAGTGGCCCGGTCGTCCCCACAGATTCGGATTGACCCATCTGGTTTAATGGGGGTTACAATAGGAGTTTCCCATGGGGAATGATCAATGGGTTGCAGTACCCCTTGTTTAATTAGTTTGTCAAATTGTTCATCTATCTTGGCCTTAAGGGCGAACGGAACTCGACGGGGATTTAAACGGATCGGGGCGACCTTAGGGTCGAGGCTAAATGAAATTGGGGTCCCCTTATACTCGCCCAGATGATCTGCGAAGACATCGCTGAATTCAGTAATAAGGTCCTCCTCCCACTCGCAATCACCGACTCGGTTCACGCCGGCTACTTCGATGCCGAGTGGTGCGAACCATTGGAGGCCCAACAAACTAGGCCTGTCCCTATCGATGATCGTTAGAGGTAAGTATGCCGTATGCTTTTTAAACGAGACGTGGACTCTACAAGACCCAACCACAGGGATCCGATTCCCTTGGTAGTCGTTAAGGATGAGACGTTGCATTCGAAGGTCTTGGCGTTGGATGGTAGGAATGAGTTGCTTTAATGTCTTCCACGACACCATCGAGAGGGACGATCCGGAATCGACCTCCATGTGGCAAGGTTGGTTCTCTATGGCAACTGTGACTCGAATCTTCTTAGCGTCCATGGCTGAGGCGTTACCTATAGTGATAGTATGGTGGGCCTCTTCTTTCTGCAACGCTCAATATCTGTAGGAGTGGTTTGCTGGATCTCACCTTACAGGACGGTTTCCTGCCAATTGGCGAGAGCTAGTTCCCCTTGAGGCCTGACTTGGTCCCCGTAAACTGCGACAGACTCGACTGATGTGGCCTCGTTTTCCGCACTCATGACAGATCGCATCACGGAATTTGCAGTCTGCCCTGGGGTGGTTTGCCCCGCAACCAGCGCAAGGGCGTGAGGGTTTAGAGCGAGGGTCCCGGTCAGACCGCAGTCAATGGACCCCTTCTTCGTCGCTGTCTGACGACGAAGAGAGGTCCTCGTAGTGCGTTGTCACTAGCTGCCCTTCTGAGCTGGGTAAGATGTCGGCTGTCGGTGGGGTCGTTGGGTTTCGGCTTCGCCGTAGTTGCGCCACGGACTTTTTGGTCGCCTCAGCAGCAGTGGCTTTGGCGATGGCGTCAGCAAGGTCAATGTCGCCTTTTGCCATCAGCTTGCTTTGCACGCCTAGCGCATCTAATCCCAGAATTAAGCGGTCTCTCAGTGCTTCACCTAAGTGCTTCATCTAAGTTTGCGAACCCGCAGAGGCCTCCCAAGTGTCGGAGGTCTGCCACGAAGTCAGCCACACTCTCTCCTTTTCGCTGGCTTCTTTGATAGAATTTGTGGCGTCTCACAAGTGTAGGTCCGGTTGGCGCGTAATGGTCTCTCAGGAGAGGTTCGAGGTCATCCCAGCTCATTGCTTTAACTTCTCGAGGTTTCGCGAGTGCCTTTGCCATTTTAAAGACAGCCAGGCCACAGTACGTCAGGAACAGCGCCCGCTTCTTGGCTGGTGTGGCGTCCTTCAGGTTGTTTGTTTCAAGGAACATTTGGAAGCGATCCATGTAGGATTCCCAATCCTCTTGGTTCGGATCGAACGGAACGGGTGGTACGATGCCGCTGGACATGGTTTCCGTTGGTGGCGTCGTCTTGGCACGTGCTCTGTTTTTCTTCCCGGTTCCTTAAGATCAGATGTCTCCAAATCCCACCCTCGTCGCCAGTGATATGGTTTCAGGCATGGGTGAAATGAATGGAGACAATCTTAGTTGGTAAACTTTCAGCTCTTTATTACATAGTGACTTAAGAGAGTGAACAACAACAACTCTGCCTTATATAGGTGACCTTAATGTGAAATAACCAATAGGGAGCTGTAAGACGCTAGCTCCAGAACCAATAAGAGTCCTTAGTTAAGGGCCAATCGGATTCTCTGAACCCAACCAATCTGATCGAGCCGCTTAACACCCAATCAGAAGTACAGGATCAGAACCCTACACTTTACCCCAAGCTTGCTTTTATTTAAACTATTTACATACATAACAGGCTGCATATCTGAAGAGGAGGAGGAGGAGGAAGAGGAGGAGCAGGAGGAGGAGGAGGAAGAAGAAGAAGAAGAAGAAGAAGAAGAAGAAGAAGAAGAAGAAGAAGAAGAAGAAGAAGAAGAAGAAGAAGAAGAAGAAGAAGAATCTCATGACTGCTTTGTTATTATGCTTCCTTTATTACATCCTCATCTATATGGTTGGCAAAAGCCTTGTCAATACAGCTAATCGGATCAGATTTGCATTCACATCTAGCAGATGACTATTATAATAGACTACAGATGCCAGATTGGCATTTAGGATGAAATCCAATCATGGATTTCTCCCGAGACAATTGCATCCATTAGAAGAACCAGAAGGAAAACAATTTCTGCTCTTCAGGCATCTTTAAATTTTGTTGTTTGGAGTGCACGCACTCCTTCCAGAGCAGAATTGTAAAGATGTACAGTTGGATAGAAAGGGGAGGAAAAGAACTGTCCTTTGCCATAAGCCTGTTGTTTAACATTCAATTTCATGTTTAGTTATTAAAAAAATATTTCCAGAAAAGAAAACATCATTTCTCCAGTTGCTCAATGAAATTATTTAGTATGTGTGAGTAGAAGTGGTGCTAAATGTTTTTTGGGAATGAGATGCAATATTTTATCGATGAAGTACTTTCCTGCTAATCTTGTGATATACTCCATTTCACATTGTTTTGGTTGATGTAAGGGCAGGAATAAAAAAATAATAAATCTGAATGTTCAAAGATGCCAGAAGATCTATGATTGACTAATCCAACTCTAAGCATATTAGAGGGATAAACAGAAGAGATAATCTGTTGAGAGATATTCTTTTGGCATGAAACAGATGGATCAGAAGAGAATAGGATTTTCTTTTCAACTCACATATGCTACTCTGAAATTATTGGCATGAAGCTTCATTTTTAGAATCAACCATGATGAGAATTTCTCCTTGATATATTTTAATGCAACCATCTCTTTCATTTCTTTCTTGTTCCACTACTAAAGGAGTGGTCCATCCAATTTCATAGGATAATCCACAACTAGGCCTGGTCCAATAATTATTGAGAAAAAGAATAAATGTAACAACTTTAATTCAGAATAAAGGACCGGCATACTGTGATGACCTGTTTTTCATGCAGTTACTGTTTCTATTTCTGCTAAGCTGCATGTCTTGTATATAAACCAGGGATGGGGAACTGTGGCCCTTTTGTGACTTGCGGACATCAATTCCCAGAATTCTGGGCCAGCCATGGAAGTTGTCCACCAGTCATAAAGAAACCATAGTTCCTCACTTCTGACATAAACAATAAAATGATAAACAATAAAATTGTAAGTCTTTTCAAGTTGTGGATTCAGATAGCAAAAGCTTTATTTGGCAACAATGCCCTATATTTGTACACATATTTGATAAATAGGATTAATATGATTGGATGTTTAAAATATCTGCACACAGAACACTTTAACAGATAATGCCAGGGATCAACTACAAATAATTAGAGTTCAAATAAGGAAAACTTCAGAGTAGTTACTCCTAGTGCTGCATGATGAGGATAGGTATGTGACATGAGACATTTATTTAGTTTACATTTTTATGGCCACCCAATTCTCAACAAAGATTCTGGGAGACTTACACTTTGAAGAAGCATAAAAATTAGGAATTAAAGATGAAATAAATGTGGAAGGAAAGGATGCACATTTGCACCTTTGTTCTAGAAATACTAGCATAAATAACTGTACAGTAATAGTATTTTGGGGTAGGGAATCTGTGACTCTAAAGACTCATGTGACCATACCTAAGATTTTTTTCCTGCCACCTGGAGTTCCCTTTGATTGTGATTGGCAAAAACAGATTTTGTGATTTTGTGAAATTCTATCGTGGCAATACGAGAACATAAAGAAATAGAAATACACCCCTTAACATGTATCATGAAAAATGAATAATCTCCTCAGAAACCAAGGCTTGAGGAAAATGCCAGCCTTACCCAACAGCATTAGATGGCTCTTCATACTTGGCATTATTATTCTGCCCCAACCACCAAAATGTTGCCCACTTTGGTAGAGCTGTAGGAAGCATCAGGTTTCCCTTTGATAGTGTTTTCTATTTCCTTTCTTAAGTCCTTTGGAGACAGGGTTGTCCCTCTGTACAATTTATTTCTGCTTAACAATCTGTGAACCCCTGTGATTAATTGGAAGGATCTGTAAATGATAATTGTTCTTTTCCCTTACTTCCCTTACTTTCCCTGAAGTTAAGTAAAAACTTTGATTCCATAATAAGGATCTGCCTTTTACTCTTTATGCATGTGCCAATGATGAAAACTAAGAACTGGAAAATCTAACTTTAAATGGGGAAGAGTTCAACTGTAATTTTGAGAAGAGCATCTGTTGAAAATTTTATATCAGAATCAAGACTTGCTATTTTGAAAAGGTAAAACTAAATTAAAATACAGATTGTTTATTTCTCCCATTGTTGCATGGCACAGTGTTTTTTTAAGATTATTTTTTAGCTCAACATTACGATTTTTACAAGTACCGTATGTGACAGGCACAAAGTCAGTCTGTCACTTTTCATGTCTAAGGTAGGACCAGAACTCACAGTCTCCTGGTTTCTAGTCTGGTGCCTTAACGACTAGATCAAACTGATTAAGTAGTACTACTGGTAGTAATGGTTCTCTTTTTCATATGTTTGGAAGGTTTATGCTTGTCTCACAATAACTCTTAACCAAAATCCGATTGTATCAAAGAAATGTGATTCTCTCCTGCAATTACAATTAGATTCTCCTCTAGCTTTAATACAAGTATCTTACAATGACAGTGTGTTTTCTTTTTAATGATCACTTCTTACTTTAGGGATTTCAGTTTCATTCCTTTAAGAGCCATTTAGTCATATTAAATTTAACTCTCAGAATTATCTATCATGGCTTAATAATAATGCTTTCAAGAAAAAAAAAAGATCATTTCTGAAATTTTATGTTAATAGTAAATGAAATAATAATAAACCTTCTACAATGCTGTTACAAATCTGGGATTGAAACAACGAGTAACCAACAACACTACACTAAACAACTGCCTCGATTTCATCTTCTGCAATAGTTTGAATTTAATTTACGGAATACAAACTAAAGAGCCCTTTTCCATCAGTGACCACAATATGATTGACTTTTGTCTCAACATACGTCCACACAAAAATCATCACAATGATGTAATCCCCAATTATAACTTCAAAAAAGGCAACTACGATCTTATAGACAACTATCTCTCACCCCTTGATTGGTAATCTCTATTCACTGGATGCAATACTGTTGAAGACCATTACAACATATTTTTACTTGAAGTTGTTAGGGATAACATTGTTTACCCTAACTGGTTTAGGTAAAATAATAAATATGTAATCATAGTTTGTTAGTTAAAGTGTCTGCAACTTTAACTGTAGGAATGTAATTCAGGGAGTGGTTGTGAAAGCACTTTAAAAGAAGCAAGACGACAGCTTGCTCTCTCTCTGGCTTTGATGATCCCTAATTACTGCATGGACTCAAGACTGCATTACTCGAACAGGAGAGATAAACAAAGGACTGATTTGTAAGTGAACTGACATAGGATATTCTACACAGACTTTGCTAACTGAATATCCTTGAATGGACTGACTAAATGATACATGACTAATGGACTGTTATTTTGACTATGCTATCAATGGAATAAACTATATTTTTGATAGCACAAGCGTATCTGTTATTTTTACTGTATGTTAACAAACATACAAGCTTATCTCACTCATTTATCTGTGTGCCTATCTGAGTAACGCTGCATATTCTGTTTAGCTTGTCTCCTTAACACTGGTTGGGGAACCCAGGCTTAACACAAGTCAAAAGAGTCATCAAACTATATGTACCAACAACATCTCCCAAAACAAAAAACAAAAAAACAAAAAATAGATTACCCATAACAATAAGGAAACTTCAATCCAAAAAGAGATCACTCTGATGGAAAATAAATCTGGTCACATTGCCAACTTCAAAAGCTAATACAAAAATTTATGCCACCAGATAAAGACTGAATGCATCAATTATCACATTAAACAAGAGGAAAACCTTCTACACACCAATTCCACCTGTGCTTTTTACAATTTTATAAACAACAAACTGAAAGACTCAAGGTCAATCCCACCCCTGATAAGACCTAATGGTAAAGACTGCAATGACGACACCATTAAAAGTAACATCTTTAATACATTATTCGGCTCAGTATTTTTAAACAGCAATGGATTATGCCCAGTATTTCCTAGTCGAACCACAGACAACTACAATGATCTAATATGTGGGAATAAGACTTTGGCTTGGGCTTGGATCATGATTAATCTAATGCTTTATACATACATGCTTGTTTAAAGGTCACTGAGATAGTGCAAGGAAATTTCACAATGAGAACAGCAAGAACAAACACAAGGATTAAGGAAGCAGCTCAGATGACTGTAAATAAGTCTGTACTATATCTAACTATTGTAACCCATCATGTGATTATGCTTGCTATGTTTACCATGTACAAAAATCTCAATAAAAGGGAGTGCTGGATTTTACTCTGGGCTCTCATCCCGAGGACACTTGCTTGTGTCTCATCTTTCCATGGGAGACCACCACACTAATACATATCAATTTTACAGAAGACAATGTTAAAAAAGCACTACACAATCTAAAACCATCTCTATCTATTGGACCGGATGGAATATGTGCCTACTTCTTAAAAAAGCTGCCCACTGCCATAGCCAAACCTCTAAGCATAATCTTTGAAAAATCTTTCAGGACCAGCTCCTTGCCTAACCTATGGTCACAAGCCATGGTCATCCCCATCTTCAAAAAGGGAGACCCCAGCCTAGTTGAAAATTACAGACCAATCTCCTTATGCCGTGTCACCTGTAAAATCATGGAATCAGTTATTAACCAATCCATTATCCTCCACTTAGAGACAAAGAACCTACTCTCCAATAAACAATTTGGTTTCAAGAAAAAACTATCCTGTAATCTGCAACTCTTTCACTGCAAAAACATATGGACTACACAACTCGATCAGTGCAAAGCAATAGATGCAATTTACATAGATTTCTGTAAAGCCTTTGATTCAGTGGTACATGACAAACTACTCCTAAAACTAAAATCTTATGGTATCTCTGGACAACTGCCTAACTGGATAGAAGCATTCCTGTCAAACAGACAACAAATGGTCAAAATTGGGAGTGTCCTATCAAATTCTGTACCTGTCAATAGTGGTGTCCCCCAAGGCAGTGTTCTAGGACCAACTTTCTTCATACTCTTCATAAATGACCTCTGTGATCATATTAAGAGCAACTGTGTTCTTTTCGATGATGATGGAAAGCTGTTCAATACCACAGACAATACTGCTACTCTTCAAAAAGATCTTGACTATGTATCAGAATGGTCAAACAAATAGCAACTTCAAATCTCAAGAAATAAATGCTCTGTCTTACATATTGGCAAAAAAAAAAAAAAATCAGAAAATAAAATACAAGCTGAATAGTCAAGATCTGGTTGATGATCCAAGCTCTGTAAAGGACGTTCAAATACTCATCTCTAATGATCTAAGTGCTAGAGCCCACGGTAACTACATAGCCAAAAAAGGCATTAAGAGTTGTTAACCTAATCCTATGTAGCTTTTTCTCTGGTAATATCACACTACTAACTAGAGCATACAAAACATTTCCTAGAACAATATTTGAATTGGTCATCAGCTCATCAGTCTGGAACCCACATTACGTATCTGATATTAGCACAGTTGAGAAAGTCCAGAAATATTTCACAAGAAGAGTTCTCCACTCCTCTACTCGTTGTAGAATACCTTATGCCAGCAGACTTGAAATTCTAGACCTAGAAGACCTTGAATTACACCGTCTTCAGTCTGATCTAAGTATGGTATATAAAATCATACATTGCAATGACTTACCTGTCAATGAATACTTCAGCTTCAACTATAACAATACAAGAGCACACAATAGATACAAACTCAAGGTTAACTGCACCAAACTTGATTGCAGGAAATACGACTTCAGCAACAGAGTGGTCAATGTGTGGAATACTCTACCTGACTCTGTGGTTTCTTCCCTAAACCCCAAAAACTTTAACCTTAGACTGTCTACTATTGACAGTCTACTATCTACCCTTTCCTAAGAGGTCTGTAGGGGGCGTGCATAAGCGCACCAATGTGCCTTCCGTCCCTGTCCTATTGTTTCTTTTATTTTTCTTATATGTACCCATTTCATGTATTCATAACTATGTATATACTTATACTTATTATCTTGTAAGCAATTGACAAATCAAATAAATAATTAAAGAAATAAAAAGTCGTTTCAGGGAGTTGAATGGTATATAGTGCATTTAGTTTTGTATGGGCTCTGCTGAAAAGTTTGGTGGAACCTTCAAAAAAATGGTCAGTATTCAAAGGGAAATTGTGGAATGTCCAGGCATAAACAAATAAATATTTTTTAAAAAAACAATTGTAAGTCAATCTTTTTAAATATATGGGCAAATAAAAAGACCATTTTATAGTAACCTATGATCAGGCAGTCAAAATGACAAGTTCTCAAATACTGAACACAGAATGGCAAACTAATTCTATTTTCCTATTCTAGCATCTTTTTGTGGAAAGTCAGCTAATTGAAACATACATCAGTATCTACATTTAGATTATTTACTTCATTCTATCTTGTTGCAGACACCTTGCCTACTACAGTTCTAGAAGGAAAATTTAAGACTTCCCTTCTTTTCTCTTCCCTTCCCTTTCCAACAGGCAGGTAAACAACTGCTGCTGGATGGGGGACAGAACAAAGGATTGCAGATTGGCTGGGAAACTGTCACAGATCACTGAAAATGAAAATCACACGACCACAACAGCAGCCAATCACACTGATGCAACCACAAATTTTCCAATTTTCATTCTATGGGGATTCATTGGCCACAGATTTTGGACACATTCTGTAAGTTATCCCATTTGAGGTAGCGTGGTTGAAAAACTTCCATATAATCCATATTTTGCCCAGTTAAAGATTATAATAATTGTATATAGATTAGAAATAGATATATTACACCTCTTTTAATATACTTCCCAGGATGCAAAGATACTTTCTATATTCAACTATTGTTAGTTGATTGCTACATCTTTACCAGAAGCCAGATTTTATAACCGGAAGTCGAATTCTGACCAGCAACATATTTTGTTCATGGATAAGAATTCTGGTTTCTTTTTGTTTGGCTTTCATAACATATTCCTTTCCCACTCTTTTTTTTTTTATCTTTGTATTATTTGGTCTAAGACTGGAGACTGAATAAACAAATAAAAAACCCATACAAGGCATGCCAAAGACAGACTTGGAAAGTGAGGTAGAAATTCCTGCAAATAATGTAGGGATGTGAAGCATGCATAAGTATTTTATTTATTTATTTTATTTGGTTTATCAATTGCTTACAAGATAATAGGTATAAGTAAAAACATAGTTATGAATACATGGATACAAAAAGAAAAATAAAAGAAACAATAGGACAGGGATGGTAGGCACGTTGGTGTGCTTATGCACGCCTCCTACAGACCTCGTAGGAAAGGCGTAAGTCAATAGGAGACAGTCTAAGGTTAAAGTTTTTGGGGTTTGGGGAAGAAATCACAGAGTCAGGTAGAGTATTCCAGACATTTACCACTCTGTTGCTGAAATCGTATTTCCTGCAATCAAGTTTGGTGTGATTAACCTTGAGTTTGTATTTATTGTTTGCTCTTGTGTTGTTATGATTGTAACCTAGATTTGCATAGGATTGCTTTTATTGTTCTTTCAAATACTTTGTAAATGAGTTGGGATTAATTAACTAAGCTCATATCATGGAATCAGAATTCCAGAACTGGTTTCAAAGTAGCACAGAAACCCCATATAGAGGTGCTTCTTGAAGACAGTGAAACACACTAATGGAATCTAAGACCCAGATAAAGAAAACAATATTTCACATTCATAGAGTTTCTTAAGTCCTATTGGCCCAGACCTATCCTTTTTAGCTATGTACTGTGTTGGGGGGAATCATCCTAGGGATGAATTATGTCTATCACCTTGAACTTCTTGAAGAAAACATGGCACTGAGCAGAATCATTTAGATTAGCAGTCTTCCAGAGTACAACTCCCACAGTTTCCTGCCACAGCCTTTGTTGATAGGGAGTTCTAGTCTTCATAAATCTGGAGGGTTACAAATTGGGGAAGGCCGATCTAGACTCTTTGTACATTCCTTTGTTTCCTGTTAATTGCCTTCTGGTTGGTGATTTCAAATTCCTTCTCCCTGAGAATAAATGTTTCTCTCTCTCTTTTTTTTTTAAAAAAAGAGAGGGACCAATAGTTCTTCCTTAGGGTTTTAATTTCAAAGGGGTCTTTTTACCCCATTTCTCTTTAAATCATAAGCCTTTTCATTGGTGCTCGGACTCCAAATCCCCCAAGCGGCCAGATGCCCAAGAAGGAATGAAGCTATGGATTACAAAACATATGGATTTATTTATTATAGGTGACTTCTTTATTAAAACATCTTAACACAGTTGTTACACAGCTTCTTTCCCAGGCCCCTGCTGTCATGCATTCTGACTGGTGCAGGTAACCCACCCACATCTGCTTTTTCCATTTGCATTCCAGCTCTGGACCACCTATATTACACATAGGTTTCAGTGGCAGAATCCACACAAAGACACTTCAGGGATATTATTTGGCATGATTATCTGCCATTACAAGGTCAATAGTGCACATCAGCTATTATAGCCATTGGCCAAGCCATCTCCTTTGAATATCACATGTATTTTGTATTTTGCAGCTAACCTTATTAAAATTTGGTAGAATAATAAGTAACTAAGAAAGAAAACTCAGAGTCACCTAACAGGGTAGATGAGTGGCATAAAAATTAATAAGTAAATAAATTTTATTTATTTATTTATATAAATATGCCTGTAGTAATTTGTTAAAATAATTTTTATTAATTGAATTTTCTTGTATACAACATCATTTCCATTCATTACAACGCTTCTGTGACAGTATACATAAACCTTAGCTATTTGTACATTTGTCTATATTCTTAATTTATCTTTGTCCACTATAACTCTGTAGTAATTTTCTATTCTGCTTCATTATACTAAACTGTGTGGTTAAAATGCCATTCTTAAGACTAGAGGCAAACCATGAAACACTGATCCGGTAGTTATTTATTCCAATAATATCAATGTTTTTATTAGTGTAGGACAGAGGTGATATTCAGCAGGTTCTGACCAGTTCTGGAGAACCGGTAGCAGAAATTTTGAGTAGTTCGGAATACCACTTCTGACTGGCCCCGCCCCCATCTTTTCTCTGCCTCCCGAGTCCCAGCTGATTGGCTGGGTCTTCTTTGGTTGCCCTGCACAGGAGAATGGAGTGGAAAACAGGTTAGTGGGGTGGGGAGGGACTGGAGATTTTGCAGTAATCTTCCCCTGCCATGCCCACCAAGCCACACTCACAGAAATGGTAGTAAAAAAAAAAATTGAATCCCACCACTGGTGTAGGACATGATTAAAATATTGATCTGGGGCTGAGGAGATCCAGGTCCAAGGCCCAGTTTAAATATGAAACTTCATTAGATGACTATCTTTTGAGACAACTAAGGCAGAAGCTTATCCACCCCAAGGATAAAACACTCAGACATAAACAGAGCAACGGGATATATGCAGAACAATGCAGTGAGCCATGTGCAAATTTGTACATTGGGAAGACAAAACAGCCACTTCATAAACACATGGCACAACATAGGAGAACAAACCCATCAGGACTAGATTCGGCAGTCCAATTGCATTTAAAAGACAAAGGCCACTCTTTTGAAGACAATGAACTCCACATTTTGGACAGAGAAAATCACTGGTTTGAAAGAGGGGTCAAAGAGACCGTCTGTATCAAAATTGAGCAGCCCTCTCTCAACAGAGGAGGAGGGATACAACATCAACTATCTCCAGTCTATAACACAGTCCTTTCAGCAGTTCCAAGAAGGCTCCACACCCATTTGCACCATTCAGGTGACCCTGAACACACAGATAAACTTCCATGTGGCCTCAATGGTTCTCTAAAAGAATGCAAGTGACCAGCTGTCCCTCCATTCCCCACCATCCAATCAGAGCTGAAGAATCTTCTTGGATGAGAAACAAAATGTCTTCACAGAAAAACCAGAAAATCCAGTTGCCTCTTGAAAAAAGCACCTTTGGGACAACCATGACCTGAACATAGCCACCCCCTACTTTCATTCTCCCTTTGACATGGCAAGCTGTCTGGAGCAACTCAGAAGCAGTAAAGAAATCATTTAATTTATAATAAACTACTGTATAATTTAAACAAGCCCCCCCCCCCCCCACCATTGGATTTGTTGATTCGAAGCTGGTCACTGTCTTGATTTCCTTTGATGAAGGATTTGATAGGGGAATTATTGAACTGAGGCTTTGAAACCCATTTGATCCTGAAATCTAGTTGCAGGGGTTGGGATTTTATAGCAACCATCACTGTAAAATTGACATTGTACACTCCCGATATACAATAATCAGTTGTACAACAAGAAAAAGGGACAGAGAGATTTTGGGGATGTGTGTTTGGACTGTTTGCAACCAAGTCATTTTGTTAATCAGTACTTATTCCTCATAAATAATTTATGTTATAAAATAAAAGAATTTTATTGGTAGAATAGGCTGCACTTTTTATTATAAGTATGTTTTTAATATTTCATTTTTATGAAGAACATTTACAAATGCAACAATGAATGTATTTACAATTAAATTACTATCAGTGGCAGAAACAGTAGAATTATTATATATTCCTATAATAAATACCATAAGCATTAAAAAAAAAAAAAAAAACCAACCACCACCATGGCTTTAAAGCAATTTACAAAATATAAAATAATGTAAAGGTTGTTCTGTCTTTAATTAACATACTTGAGATCCCCGCGCTTTGATTGGCCAAAGCGCGGGGCTCTCCGATTGGTCAGGCGAGCCGCGCCGATTGGCTCGCTAAGAATCTCCCGCGATTGGTCCATTTGGATCGTGGGAGATTCAAAGCGGTGCCATTGGCCGTGGCCGCCGCGGCTAAAGGAATAAAAGCCGCGGGCTTTTTTCCTTTCGCCAGTTCGGTTCCAACTTACAAATAAAGAACTTGCACTAAAGTCACCGACTCCTGGCATTATTTCGCGGACACAACACTGGCGACGAGGGTGGGATCCAGACCCTGAACTGAACCACATGTCCGACGGAAGCCAGACGAACCACCGCGATGGCGAAAATCACACCACCCGCACCCTTCAGCCACCGAGGACTGGGAATCGTACTCCGACCGATTCCGCATGTTCCTCGAGTGCAGCGGCCTGAAGGACGCCACCGGCCCTATGAAGCGCACCGTCTTCCTGACCCACTGCGGGACCGAGGTCTTCAAAGTGGCCAAGGCGCTTGCCAAACCCGCCGATGCAACCGCAATGGACTGGGACGTCCTCGAACCCATACTTCGGCGGCACTACGCTCCAGAGGTACCCATCCTGATCCGGCGCAACGAGTTCTATCGGTGGGACCAGAGGTCGGGTGAGAGTTTCAGCAACTTCGTCGCCGAGCTGCGGCATTTAGGGGGGCTCTGCGAATTCGACAACCTGAACGACGCCCTGCGAGACCGAATCATGCTCGGTTTGTGGGACCCCGTCCTCCAGAGCTGGCTGATGGCCAAGGGCAACATCAGCCTAGCAGACACCCTCACCGCAGCCGCAGCCGCTGAAGCAACCCGAACTTCCGCCGACCGCATGCGCAGACCGAACACTGGGGACCGCAGCAGAAACAACAACCCGGCGAGGACGACCGAGCCCCAACCCGAGACGACCACCCACCAGGGCGATTTCCACTCGGCATCGGGCACTTCCGATGACGAGGAGGACATCCATCGCCTCCAGACAGGCCGCGACCCACGAAACCGGCGAGGGCGTAAGTCAAGGACCAACTGTGCCGGTTGCGGCGGCGACCACCCCAGGTCGGAATGCCGGTTTTTCGAATTGATCTGCCGGCACTGCGACAAGAAGGGACGCATCGCCCGTGTCTGCAGCCTAAAGAAAAATCGCAGCCCGGCACGATGGGACCAGAGCGACCGGAGGAGAGAAAGCACACCACCCCGGACCAGAGATCGCCCCTCGAACAACCGATGGGACCGGAACGGACGATCCTCGCAAGGTGGTGACAACCGGCAAAGAGAGGAGACCCATCAGACGGTCACCATCGGCCACGCCATCACCAATGACGCCCAGAAGGTCCACGTGGAGGTAGGCATCGAGGGCCAGCCATGCAAAATGGAGGTGGACTCCGGGTCCTACCTCTCCATGATTGCATGGCATGAAATAAAGCGCTTGGTGCCTACCCTCCAAAGGAGGAACATAGACAGCCAGAGACTCATTGTAAAGGACTACCAGGGAAACCGCATCCCGGTAGTCGGAACCAAACACTTCAACATCACCTATAAGGGGCACACCGAAAGACTTCCCCTGACAATCGTCGACCGCGACCGCCCAAGCCTACTGGGACTGCAATGGTTCGCCCCGCTCGACATCGCACTCACGGGAGTCGACCACGTCACCGACGACAGCTGGGAGCAGCAACTGGCCCGGGAATTCCAAGAGGTCTTCGACGGAAACCTAAGCAAGTACCGAGGGCCCCTTATATCTTTCAACCTAGACCCTAATGTCCCCCCAAAATGCCTGAAACCAAGGCGGGTACCATTCGCACTGAAACCCAAGATAGATGAGCAAATTGACAAGCTCGTCAAACAAGGGGTTCTACAGCCCATAGACCACACCCGGTGGGAGACCCCCATAGTCACCCCGATCAAGCCCGATGGGTCGGTGAGGATCTGTGGGGACTATAAGGCCACCCTAAATGGCGCCCTACAACAAAGCGCCTACCCCGTCCCAGTAGTGCAACACCTACTGCACTCACTGGGAGGGGGCAAGGTTTTTGCCAAGCTCGACCTTGCCCAGGCTTACCAACAGTTGCCAGTCGACGAGCAAACGGCAGAAGCGCAAACCATAGTCACCCACCGGGGGGCATTCAAATGCAACCGACTCCAATTCGGAGTCAGCGTGGCACTGGGCATATTCCAAAGCCTAATGGAGAGACTATTGCAAGGCATCAAGGGGGTGGTACCTTACTTCGACGACGTCCTAATGTCGGCAGCCAACCAAGCCGAACTAGAGGGTCGACTAAGGGAGGTCCTAACCAAATTTAAAGAGACCGGGCTGAAAGTCAAGAGGGAGAAATACCAGCTATGCATGGAACGAGTAGAATTCCTAGGATACCTCCTAGACCGCCACGGCATTCACCCCACAAACCAAAAAATCAAGGCCATCAAAGAAGCCCCCACACCCAAGTCAAAGATGGAACTACAGGCGTTCTTGGGGCTACTGAACTTTTACAATGTTTTCCTGCCCCAAAAGGCGACGGCGGCGGAGCCCTTGCATAGGCTCCTGGACAAGGCGGCGACCTGGACTTGGGGGAAACGCGAGCAAGCCGCCTTCCAAAGAACGAAGGACCTCCTCACTTCAGACGCCGTCCTCATACAATATAACGAGACCCTACCCCTGGCCGTCACATGCGACGCATCACCCTTCGGCGTCGGCGCTGTCCTCAGCCATACCCTTCCCGACGGAAAAGAAGCGCCCATCGCATTCTTTTCAAGGACCCTCACCAAACCGGAGCGGAACTATAGCCAACTGGACAAAGAGGCTCTGGCTACATTGCCGCCGTAAAACGATTCCACGAGTATCTCTACGGCCGGACTTTCACCATCATAACGGATCACAAGCCGCTGCTGGGAATCCTTGCAGGAAACCAGGCCACCCCGAACATTCTGTCTCCTCGAATGACAAGGTGGTCCGAGTTCCTGGCAGCCTACAACTACGGACTCATACACAGACCGGGTAAGACGATCTCCCATGCAGACGCCTTAAGTCGCTCGCCGCTACCGGAACCCGACACCGACCCAGCACCCATGACGACCACCCTCAGCATAGAGACTCTACCCAACCTGCCCATAACCATGTCAGACATTGCCTGAGAGACTAATAAAGACAAACGTCTGGCGCGGGTGTTGCATTGGGTGGAGAAAGGGTGGCCAGAAAGGGACAACGACGAGTCTGTCAAAACGTTCCAAAACCACCAAACGGAACTCTCTTTATTAAAAGGGTGCATACTATGGGGGGATAGGGTGGTCATTCCAGAAAAGCTACAAGGGAAGGTTCTGGAACTGCTACACGAGGGGCACCCTGGCATCGTTAGGACTAAAGCCCTGGCCAGAAGTTACGCTTGGTGGCCAGGGATGGACAAACAAATAGAGGCCTGGGTAGCTAGGTGCCAACGATGCCAGGAAACTAGAGTGGGAAACCCCAAGGGGACCTTGGTCTACGATCCATATAGACTTCGCCGGGCCCACAAAAGGACACACCTTTCTCATAACAGTTGACGCTTACTCCAACTGGCTGGAGGTAAGCAACATGAAGACGACAACCACGGAGGCCGTGATCAAGGAACTCTGCAAACTCTTTGCAACACACGGCCTCCCAGACGTTTCCGACAACGGGCCCCAATTCACCTCGCTGGAATTCGAAAAATTCCTAGCGGAAAGGGGAATCCGCCACGCGCTGACAGCACCGGCGCAACCGGCGGCGAACGGTAGGGCGGAACGGATGGTCCAATTCACTAAGAAGACCATCTAGAAAATAGACCACGGGGAGATCCAGGAGAAAATAAACAAACTACTCTTCACCCAACACATAACCCCAAATACCATAACCAATAAAAGCCCAGCCGAACTGTTAATGGGCAGGAAACTAAGGTCCCCACTCGACAGGTTACACCCCACGTATAACCCGGAGACGCCACCAGACTCAAACAGCAAACACCGAACCTTCGCACCCGGCGACCCCGTATACGCAAAAAACCTGATGGGAGACCCACTATGGATACCAGCCGTCATCACACAAACAACAGGCCCACACTCGTACCGGCTACAAACAGCAGACGGAAGAGCGTGGAAATGCCACATCGACCAACTAAGGTCGAGGACTACCAACCAACAAACCACCGGCAAAACCAGGCAAACAAACATGCGAAACCAACCCCCACAACACAAACCAAGGGGGGAGGGAATACACAGGGGACCAAAACCAAAGAAGAATAAACCAGCCGTACTCACCGGAAAGCAGCCATCACAACCTCTCGCCAGGAAGAAACAGCCAGGCCAGCTCAACCGACCCGGAAAGACCGAGCGGGAGCGGCGAAACCTGCAGCTCAACCAACCCGGGAGGCCCAGAAGGGAGCTATGGAGAACGGCCCGGCCCAATCGACCAGCCGGTTCCCACGATGGCAGCAGGAGCAGCAGAGATCCCGACCGAACCGGCCGGGATCCAGCCTACAACTGAGCTGCGCAGGTCAAGTAGGCTCAGACGGAGCCCCGCCTACCTACGTGACTACGCGACGTAAGGACTGAACCAAGAGGGGAGGGGTGTTCTGTCCTTAATTAACATACTTGAGATCCCCGTGCTTTGATTGGCCAAAGCGCGGGGCTCTCCGATTGGTCAGGCGAGCTGCGCCGATTGGCTCACTAAGAATCTCCCGCGATTGGTCCATTTGGATCGCGGGAGATTCAAAGCGGTGCCATTGGCCGCGGCCGCCACGGCTAAAGGAATAAAAGCCGCGGGCTTTTTTCCTTTCGCCAGTTCGATTCCAACTTACAAATAAAGAGCTTGCACTAAAGTCACCGACTGCTGGCATCATTTCGCGGACACAACAAAGGTAGTCAAATACAAGAAGTAACACTGAGAATCTCCATAGACACTCTAGAAGTTTTGCATCCTTGTGTTGGAGGCATGTCATTACATTTACATAATTTAGCCCTGATTATTGGCTAAATGGTGAGGTTGGAATTAATTCTATATTACATATTATATTATATTATTTATATTCTGATTAATAAATAGGAAATTATTCAGACTGTGGCCAAAAAACACATGGATACCTCAAATGGAATGGATAATGCTGAAGAACCAAGGTTGAGCTAAAGGAATCTTTATCTTTTTCCAATTAATGTTGGAATTTAAAACATTGGGCTTAGTATTAATGGATATTTCCCAAATTGAAATATTGTGGGTTATATAAATCACTGATGATTTTCAAGCATTTGCCATAAGCGTAAATAGTAGCCCAACTGGAAATTGTTACAATTAATGTTTTAAGTCATCTATGAATCTGTAAAAGTCCCATAACTCCACATGGGTATATATTAGTGTATCCATTTTTCATGGAAAACAAAGTAATTTATCACAGGGTGATACTTCCAAATTTGAACTTTCCCGTGTGAGAAGGGTGTGTGGTTAAAATAGCACAGAAGGTGAAACCTTTTTTTTTTTTTTTTAAGAAGATTAATTTAAACAGTTTATGTTGTGCTATGATATGTGTGGTCACTCAGCTGAAGGAATGGGAAAGGGGTTTTGTAGGAGTACCTGATCTCAGAGTTTAAACAAAAGGGAGTAAAGAAAAACAAGAATTAAAGGACAAATGTTTTTCCCCAGTGTGTAAACATATTATTCACCTAATGGTCAGTTGCACAAGGGCAGGAACTACTTTGTTTCATGACAGTATTTTTAAAGTTTGACATCAGGTGGATCAAATCACAGTGTGAGGAAATGCAGTTGGAGTATCATAAAGTTTTAAGGATGGAAATTTCCCAGAACAACCAAGTATCCAATCTATTCTCCTGAAAGAGGTCTCAGAAAGTCTTTGCAATTTAGTTTTTTACCATTATTGTTGGTTTCCCTAAATGCCATTTCTAGAAGAAAAATAGCAAATAAAGCAGGCAGGTAAGCAATAAGTAAATAAAGATGTGTTGTTCGTGGCTGGCCAGGTTAACTAATTCTTTTGACCCTGGAGGTCAGAAAATCCTCAAAGTTCCTCTCCTTCAATGAAAGAGAAAAACAAAAAATAAACAGGGATACTCTGACTTTTCATGATACCAGAAGTTAAGCTTAATTCAAAGGTATCTTTATCTTTACGACACCTGATACTTGCTCCCTTAAGAAGACTCCTCCTTTTAGGTAATGGCAGGACTGGTATTAACAAACATTCATTGGAAGGATGGGAAGATAATTGGTTAATTTACAATAAAAGAAACAATCTTTGGTTAAACATTGACTGTGGAGAAGCTCAAGGAAAAAGAGAGTTCTCTTGTAGGACGAAGATTAGCAATGAGTCATAGGCTTTACAAAGTTTCAAAAGGGGCTTGACTTCTCTAGAGGTTCGTTCATACAAAGTAGTCCTTGGAAACTGCCTCCCACAGCAATGAATCCCTATCACTCTTAAAATGACAGGACTACACTATCACTTTACATTAAGCCCAGACCTTTTATCAAACATATTCATAAGCATGTTTGCATAAATACCGTATATGGAATTACGAGATTAGGGTCACCAAAACCCCTATCAGTAAATAAACAACAAAAAACCAGTGGATAATTCCTTGCTGCTTTTCCTAGCCATATATAGTACTGTAGTTATTGATTCTAACTAGGGATAGTACTAGACATTTATCCTGTTCCTCTACAATGATTTAAGATCTTCAGAATTTACTCCCTCACTCCTCAACCCCATTTTCTCACTACATAATGGTTAGGGGGGTGGAGGTGGGTTTGTGTTAGTGGAGGAGGTGAAAGCAGGCTGCTTGGGGAAATTGCAAGCACCTCCGCTCCTTCCTTCCTTTCCTCCCATTTGAGCTTTTCCTTTAGTGTCAGCAGGGCTGAGTTGCTGGTAATACAACAACCTTGGCCCAGGTGTGGGAGGAGAAAAGATGCTTTTGTCATTCTTAGCTAGAGAAGAAGAAAAAAGTAACCCAAACCTCAATTAGATGGGTGGCATTAAAGTTTAATAATAAAAATAAAATGTAAAAAACCCACAGAATTATAGAAGTTCGGCAAGGCAAAACATGAGCTTTACACAATGGCCATTAAAAGAGGAGAAAAAGTAGAAGTCTGAGAAAGAGAAAATAAGAAAGAACAGGCTCTGTAAGAAGAACACATTGTTATACAATTGTAATCACATAGAGTACTGTATAGAGGTCATTGCAACAGTGTATAGGACAATAGTAAGAGAATATAGTATAGAAGCAGTAGGAAGCATTCCCATTTATATTTGTACATTTTATACCTTCCTTTTATAAATACCTTTGATTTACAAAATAGAAAGCTGCTCCATCCCTTATAGAGAAAGATAAAGGAAACCACCTGGCCCAGGGTTCAGTGATTTTGTACCTCTCTTAAATCGGAGCAGTCTAATTGGGCATGCATTAAAAAAAGAATTTGTAACAGGGCATTGTGCCTTGTTCTGACATGTTGGCAACATTATGTAGCATTGGCGATTGCTCTTGCCTCTTTCCTAGGGCAGAGAAAGAGGCTTTGGCCCAAGTCAATCAGATGGCTTTGTGCCGAGGGCAAGACATTGGTGTCTAGCTTGGTGCCTTAATCACTACATCAGACTGGCTTTCAAAGATTTTCAATAAAGGAGAATATTTGTACCTTGGGATTGAAATTAGGGGTCCCGGGTGCTCTCTGAGCTGGGTTGTTTTCTTTCTGACATTTCATTATTTAAATTAGGCAACACCAGCAGTTCTAGCAACCAAACTCAGAGAATACCAAGAATCCCTCAAAGATGGTCAAACTTCACAGAATGTGGCAGAAGCGCCAAGAAAAACCCACATTATACTCCCAGGTAATGTTATATCCAACATGTGTTCTGCTTCAATTGTACACTGACATCGTGTTTCCCAACATCTTCTCAATGTTGCTCCCAATAATCTCACCCCCAGCCAGCTAATTGACCATAGGATGGAGTAGAACTCTCAGTTCTCCAGTTTCCAATCCTACTTACTATATCGAACTGACCCTCTGGAAGGAACTCTTAACATACCCTGGTGCCTTGTCAGTATTTCCCCATAGTCTTGGTTCTTGTTTTCTTTAGTGCAGAAATAAACACAATGAAGCAAATTGGGTTGGGTTGCTCATTGAATTTTTGTATTTCCTACTGGGCAGAAAGGCTGGTCAGCTCACAAAGAAAAGATACTGTCTGTTGTTGGGAAGATGTTAAAGCTAAAGACATTTGCAGGACATTCCGAAAATGCTCCTGGAATTTGCATGGGATGTGTGCATGAGTTAAAACTGATGGTCGAAATTCCCATATAGCAGGAGTTCCCAATCCACAGGCCGCAGCCCACTATTGGGTCACGGCCTGTTCAAAACCGGGCTGCAGGAGAAATGGGCAAGTGCATGGCACACCCATGAAGCTCCACTCACGTGAATGTGGGGGGCAAGCATGCCACACACACAAATCTCCATTTGCATAAGTGGAGGGTGCATGCGCTCGCACATAACTTCATTCACACGAATGGAGTTTTGCACACAAGTGCTTTCTACCTACACAATTGGAGCTTCCCATGGAAACATCAGCAGCCTTCACTCATATGAGTGCATGTGAGCACAAGCACCCTCCACTCGAGTGCAAAGCTCCATTTGCACATGTGGAAGGCATGCATGTGTGCAACTCACACAAATGGAGCTGGTATGTGCACCTGCCACTCACATGTCCCCCTCCCATGCCAGATGCCAAGCTAGAAAGGTTTGGGACTGCTGCCGTATAGCATCAACCCCTTTTTTAAAAATAAATGAAATGTAATCAAGAAACAAATATGAATTAGAGGTGAAATTGATGCATTCCTTTGTTTATGACAAGAACTCTAAGAAGATTGAGCATGATAGTTTCCCCTGTGTTTAAACTTTTCAGGGCTACCTGTTTCATGTTCACTCTGGGAATGGTGGTCAACAAAAGATAGATGGACAGGTTGCCTGCAGACATGTGGAATATTTTTATAGACAATAATTATTCTCTTAAAAAAGTAATATTACTGGTAAGATTGATTTCCTGCCACTGCTTTAGGCATGGTGGACTATATCTCATTTTTAATGCTGAAACCCCAGCAACTGAGATTTAGAAGGAGACTATGGAAAGTTTAGATGAAAAATGTTCACCCTTTGACTCAAAAGAGGTTTATATACTGGATTAACCACTGCTGGGATCAGATGATCAATTCTCTGAAGATCTTGAGATGAGTGATAACAGCATGGATATCACTTCACTTCATTACAGTCCAACTTATACCACCAGTAGTGCTATTTCTGCAAGTAAATTAGATTGGCAGATTAGGGCCTGTCCTGATGTTTGGTTGAGAGGAAAGAGTGAGAATCTCTTTAACTTTGTAAGTATCAGCTCAAATATCAGCACAGGGTCTAATCTGCCAGTCTAACTTACAGAAATAGCACAACTGCACTGTTTCAATTCATTGAATTGTCTCGTTAGATGCAGGAGTGGCACACCCTTTTGAACATCAGCCCAGACTTTAAATCTCTCACAATCTCTTCTCTGTCTCCATTATTGTAAGAAAAATAAATAAAATAATAATAATCTAGAATCTTTGTACTAATTCTAAATAGAACTGAATTAATTTAATTTTCTAACCTCCGGACAATGGCAATGGAATTATGCTTGCAATAAAACATATTATATAGTTGCCACGTAAAGAAAAGTCAACATTTCTATAGGTCTTGCCTTCAGCCAGCAGAAGAAAGCCTTGGTAGTAAACTTCCATTTTTCTAGTTGTCGAAGTGTTCAAGAAATCTACATAGTGCTCCCTTTTCCTAACTTGCTCATAACAACTGCCCTTTGAGATAATTTGGGTGCAGAAAATGTGTCTCTCTCTAAATCACCCAGCACGTAGATGAAATCAAATGTGGATTTCTCTGAGGCCAGTTTTAAATGTGTGTTATATGGTAGCTATTCCTTGAAGTCTGCTTTAGAAGAAATACTTTTGAACTGATTCTTTGAAAGGGAGGAATTGATTCCATTACAATAAGCATGGCATGCTTAAGTATTGTTCTTCTTCTAATGACATAGAGGTCATTAAAAGTGAAAGAGTAAAATACCCTGGTTACTTCATGAAAGTATCTCCAACAATAGGCAAGTTAATCTTTAAGCAAATACTTTTGGTTAGGCGTTTTGTTGACCAAACTCATTATACTGAGTAAAAGCAAGTGAAAGGATGATAATTAATCTTGCTAACTTTGGGGAAGACCTCCTGAATGGATCGAATTTGGGGAAAGCTATTGCATTTAATTATCAATCACAAAAATAAATTACAATGCTAGAATGTGGACTCAGGCTCAGTTTCAATCCAACATTGTTCCTGGGTTTGTGCATTTTGCTGGCAACATGAGTCTCTTAAAGGAAGCTGAAGATAACCCATGGAAGCATGTTTTTGATGGAGGAGATAAGAGCAATAAAAAGAGCAAGATAGAAACAAAAAGAAATACATCTTGAAAGCACAGAAGCAGAGATATACAAGGTAACACTTGGCATCCTATGGCATTCGAAAACATGATCAGAGGACATGAGTAGAATTCCCCTAATAGATGAGGCTTAAACATTATTCTTCCTCAGAAGGGAGGGGGAGGGGAAGAGAGAAGCAGTGTTCTTCATTCATTCTTTGTTTATTTGAGTCCCAGACACAAAAGGTGTGGAAAAACCCAGTTGGAAAGATACCAGAGATTCAGTCGGAAAAGAAAGAGAATGAAAAAACAAAACAAAAAAACAAGCATCTCTGAGACGGCTGCTTGTGTTCACACTGGCAGTGGAGTGGAACAAAACATCAGCTGCTGCCCTAAAATGTTTGCGTGTGCCATTTTGGCTATGGGTCAAACCCAGATTTTCCTGCTTGCTTCTCAGCCTCTCTGTACAGTTGAGTTGCAAATGAGGACTTTGTTTTCAAACTGAATGAGGAAACAAATTCAGTTCTAAGAATAAGGTCTCGCTCTTCCAGATGGAAAATGCTTTTGGTTTAACTCCTACCTCTATAATTTAGAAGATTGGCTTTTTATCCTTGGAAAAACAACAGCCCTCTTCATTGATTCATCTGCTAAAGGTCAAGCTACACGTTACTTAATCTCCCATAGTTCAACTTTTGAAAACAGAAGACGCTCTGCAGACCAGGTGATTTATATATTTATATGCTGGTTTGTTTATTATTATTTTTATATAGTCTTCTTCCAAAATAAAATTGTGAATGGCTTATTAAATCAGTTCAGTTCTTTGGGCCATTTCCACCAGAAATTATAATTCAAACTGGAGCTGAGTCTGCAGTTGAAAGTCTCTGCCACATCTGAAGTGATTTTTGCCGTGTGAAATCAAAGCTGCCGTGAATTAAAACGCTTCACTGTTTGAAAGCATAAATCTCTGCAGCTAAACCGGTAATTGGTATAAAACATCAAAAGCCCTTGCAAGTTGTACAGTCTGGTGTGAAATCACAGTTCTAAACCAGTGTTTGCCGCATGAAATAAAGAACCTATCACTAAAGCGGTGTTTTATATCAAAAATGTCCATGGCATAAAACAGTTTCAACCTCTCTATCATGAACAAATCTTTCAAATAAAATAATAATTTAAAAAACCTGCCCTTAACCATTCGACTCCTGAACTGTATCTTCCAATGGCTTGTGGCCTGTAATTGTATGCATGCTAGCCATGCCCATTTTTTTTTCTTTTTGCACAAATCAGGTGGCATTACAGAGGAACCTATTTTACAGATTGTATTCTGGAAATCTGCCCATATTATCCATGACTGCTGCATATACCACTCAAGCATGCGCAAAGCGCGCATGTGCACACGATGCAGAGTAACAGAACCAGTAGTTATATCGGTCGTATCCCATCCCTGAATATAACTGATAATCAGTTTGGGTCTAGGGACAAGAAGTATCAAAGTACATACTTTTTGCATTAGTAGGTCACTCTTCTAGTCTATTTTAGTTTCTTTCTACTTTTTAAAAATCCATTACAATTCCAAACCCATTTTATCTGTATTTTTTTCCCCTAATTTAACTCCTTTTAAAAAATATATATATATGGGTGAGGAGCTTGTGGAAAATTTGTGGGAGTGGTAACTGAGCACATGAACAATATGTTGACAGAGATACTGTGTGTTGTTGGTAGGTAGAAATATCTATGATATTTCTATGGTATGATGGATGGGTGGAGAAAATGCATGAAAATAACGATAGGGATTGCGATTGCAGACAGAAGGGGTCTTCCTGAAGACACTACAGTTCTAATACTGGGATAATCTCCCCTTTTGACTATTGAATGTAGAACTGTGACCAAGCTTCTATCACTTTTATATTGTCCTTAAAAATGCAAATGCAGCTTTAGCTCTGTGAATGCAGCTTCAGAGAAAATAGACGTGCAGGTAATATGTAACAATTTTTTTAAAAAAAGCTATTGTCAGGTTAAAAACAATGCTATTCATAATAAAAACAATAGTATAAAATCTTCAAGATAAAACCATAAAAATCAAATGATCAAAATAAGGGAAGGGGGGAAAAAGGGACACTATGGGTTTAAATCTAAATTTAAGAAAAGACCTTCCAAAATAATGAAACTATTAACATTTTTCCAAAGAGCCAAAGAATGCAGCAAAGATCCTGGCTGATCTCAGTCAGGCTGTTCTGCCAAAAAAAAAAAGCAACACAGTCTAGTTCAGGGGTCTCCAAATGTGGCCACTTTAATTCCCCACCAAGCTGGGGAATTCTGGGAGTTGAAGTCCACAAGTCTTAAAGTGGCCATGTTTGAAGACCCCTGGTCTAGTTTCACACTGCTGCAAATTCTTGGTAATGTGGGACAATAAGCAGTCCCCCCCATACTCTAGTAGGGCAGGGCCAACACTGGTTGGAGCAGAAAAATTTAAAATAAATTTCTATTCTTTAAACTTTTATTTTCAAGGCTGTCTCCTTTTGTAATGCAACTTTTTTCAGAAGTATTCATCCTCTTTCAAAGAATTTTCTCACAGTGGGTTTTGAACATAAGTGATCTGCTCAGTACTATTGTCTTGGAGTCATTTCACCTCCTAGATTAGAAGGAAGAAACAATATTCAGATACATCCACCAAAATTGGTGGTGAACAATCCACAGCTATATAAGTGACTCCCAGATCCCTAATATGCCTCAAGTGGTCCAGAGGGGATCAATAGGATAGTAGCTGAAATGATAATTGTTCCGAACTAGCAGGCTCATAATCCTGCAAACCTGATTGCCCATCAACAGCAGGCTCGTAATCCTGCAAACCTGATTGGTCCGTCAACAGCGGGTCGTGATTGGTCACTCCAGACTGATCTGATTGGCTAGTTAACGGGCTGCTGGGATTGGACGCTCCAAGCGCGGCAAGCTTGAATCATTGTCATTTGACGCTTTGGCAGCAGCCAGCTCTATAAAAGGAGCTGCTGCTGCCAGGCTCATTGCTCTGTTCTGAAGTCACTAATAAAGAGTTGAAGTTACTATCCGATGTCTCGTCTCCGTTTTTATGCCCATCCTCCAAGATATTACACTGGCGATGAGGATGGGATGCGGAGACGATAGAGCTAACTGAGCACTCGCAGAATTGACAGAGCACATGGCTGAATGCACACAGATATCGGCAGAATGGTCAGCAGCGCTATACCACCTGCCCCGTTTGATCCAGCATGCGAAGATTGGGACTCGTATATGGACAGGTTTCAAATGTTCCTGGAATCAAATAATCTGAAGGATGCCACATCAAGCAAAAAATGTGCAGTTTTCCTAACGCATTGCGGACCCGCCGTTTTCAGAATGGCAAATGGCAAAGGTACTTGCAAAACCGGCTGAAGTCAAAACGATGGACTGGTATACCCTTGCTCCCATCCCTCATTACACTCCAGCAGTTCCTACCTTTATTAGAAGACACTAATTTTACCAGAGGGACCAACGCGAAGGTGAGAACATCGGAGATTTTGTAGCTGATCTAAGAAATTTGGGTGGACTGTGTGGCTTCATAAATCTAGAAGAAGCCATGAGAAATCGGATTGTCCTCGGCCTAAGAGACCCCACTGTCCAAAGCAAGATTATGGCAAAGGGAGACATCACCCTTGCAGATGCCATAGCAGATGCCACTGCAGCGGAAGCTACTCGCAAATCAGCAGCCCGAATGTGCCGAACGAATGGGGCCAGCCACCAACCCACCAGTGACACAGCAATACCCTCAGAAAGACATACAGCATCCACCCACCATGAAGACATCGAGTCCTCATCGGATAGTGAGGAAGAAGAAGTCAACAGACTCAGGTCAGAGCGTGAGCAGCAAGACCAGCGGGGTCGTAAATCCAATTTCCAATGCGCCAGATGTGGGGGAAACCACCCACGATCAGACTGCAGGTTCCGAGACGCCATCTGTCGTTCCTGTGATAAAAGGGGCCACATTGCTAAAGTGTGCCGGAACAAAAGAGGATCCAGCCCCAAGAGGAAAGAAAATAACTTCCGACAAGCATCAGGCACCCCACCAACAAACCGGGACCACCCAAACAACCAGTGTAGCCAGAACAACAGAAACTGAATGTTTACTGGCGCAACCAGACAGGAAGAGGCACATCAGACCATCACCATCAGCCACGCTTCATCCTTGGACGTGAAAAAATCCAGGTAAAGGTCATCATTGAAAATTGGCCATGCATCATGGAAGTGGACTCCGGGTCTTCCCTATACATGGTCTCCTGGAAAACCATCAAGCAGCTGATCCCTGACATCTGCCGCCACGATCTCAGCACTCAGAGACTTATATTAAAGGACTACCAAGGCAATCGAATCCTGGTTGCTGGTTCCAGTCACGTCCAGGTCTCTTTTAAGGACCATACCACAATACTACCTCTCACCATTGTTGACAGAGACTGGCCCAGCTTATTGGGTTTGCAGTGGTTCGTGCCATTAGGAATCAAAATGGCAGGCATCAACCAGACTGTAGACGAAGACTGGGAGGTGGCCCTCATCCATGACTTTCAAGAGGTCTTCACTGAACAATTAGGCAAGTACAAAGGGTCCCCCATCTCGTTCAATCTCTGCCCTGATATTGCACCCATTCATCTAAAGCCACGCCGAGTCCCTTTTGCTCTCAAACTGAAAATTGACGAGCAATTGGACAAATGAATTGCACAAGGCATGTTAGAACCCATTGACCACGGCTGATGGGAGACCCCAATTGTAACTCCCATAAAACCTGACGGATCTTTGAGAATCTGTGGGGATTACAAGGCTACCCTAAACCACGCGTTAGAGCAGAGCGCCTATCCAGTACCCGTGGTCCAACATCTCCTTCACTCACTCGGGGGCGGAAAGGTACTCGTAAAGCTTGACCTAGCCCAAGCTTATCCACAACTACTAATAGACGCAGCAACCACAGAAGCCCAAACCATAGTTACACACAGGGGTGCGTTCCAATGTAACAGACTCCAGTTCGGAGTAAGCGTAGCACCTGGCATTTTTCAAAGTTTGATGGAAAGGTTGTTACAGGGCATAAAAGGGGTCGTGCCCTATTTCGATGACGTATTAATAGCCGCCCCTAAAAGAAGTCAGTTAAAGAAATGCCTGAGAACTGTCCTACAAAGGTTCAAAGACGCAGGCCTCAAGGTTAAGAAGGAAAAGTGCCAGTTATGCACTGAGAGGGTTGAATTTCTTGGTTACCTTCTTGACAAACGGGATTCACCCTACTGAAAAGAAATTGGCTGCCATTAAAAATGCCCCAAGACCAAAGAACAAAACAGACCTCCAAGCCTTCCTGGGACTCATTAACTTTTATAACATCTTTCCACCCCAGAAGGTGACTGTTGCTGAACCCCTGCATAGGCTCCTCGACAAGAAGGCTTCTTGGTTTTGGGGACGTCGGGAGGAGCAGGTTTTCCAACAAGTAAAAGACCTTTTAACTTCGGATGCAGTGCTCATCCAATATAACGAGACACTTCCATTGACTGTGACTTGTGACGCCTCACCTTTTGGGGTAGGAGCCATTCTGAGCCATGTCCTACCAAACGGTACAGAGGCGCTTATTGCATTCTTTTCAAGAACTTTGTCTAAAACAGAGAGAAACTATAGTCACTTAGATAAAGAAGCCCTCGCTATTGTATCTGCGATTAAAAGGTTCCACGAATATATGTACGGAAGATCCTTTTCCATCATCACAGATCATAAGCCATTGCTTGACATCTTGGCAGGGGACAAACCAACTCCCCACATCCTATCTCCAAGGATGACACAATGGTCGGAGTTCCTAGCTGCCTATGACTACTAGTTAAGATACTGACCAGGGAAAACCATCCCCCATGCTGACGCTTTGAGCCGCTCTCCACTACCTGAGCTACTAGACAACCCGGCTCCCATGTTATCAACACTACAAATCGAGACACTTCCCTCACCTCTACTAACCGCACAAGACATCGCACTAGAAACAAAGAAAGACTCATGTTTGGCACGGGTCCTCAGCTGGGTGGAGAGGGGGTGGCCAGAAAGCGAACCCAACGATACCTTTAAACCCTTCAAGAACAGACAAACAGAACTTTTCTCCTCAAAAGGGTGCATGTTGTGGGGAGACCGAGTGGTCATTCCAGAGAAACTACAGAAGAAAGTTCTAAAATTTCTACATGATGGACACCCGGGCATTGTATGAATGAAAGCACTAGCAAGGAGCTATGCCTGGTGGCCTGGTATGGACAAACAAATTGAAGCCTGGGTTGCCACCTGTAGCAAATGCCAAGAAACACTCTCGGCCCCACCAAAAGCACCACCAGCTGAATGGGAAACGCCCAAGGGTCCATGGTCCCGCATCCACATCAATTTTGCGGGACCTACAAAGGGACATACTTTCCCTTCGAGTAGACGCCTACTCAAACTGGCTCGAGGTTAACAAGATGAAGATGACCACCACAGAGGCAGTCATCAAAAAATTGAACAGACAGTTTGCAACTCATGGGCTACCAGATGTCTTGGTTTCTGACAATGACCCCCAATTTACAGCCTTGGTGTTTGAACAATACCTAGCAGACCGGGGAATACGCCACACCTTGACATCACCTGCTCAGCTGGCGGCCAATGGCAGGGCTGAACGAATGGTTCAGTTCACCAAAAAAACTTTACAAGAAATGGAACAGGGAAACATCCACGACAAAGTTACCAGGATGCTCCTTCTCCAGCATATTACACCAAACAGTACCACAAACAAAAGCCCAGCCGAGCTTCTGATGGGCAGGAAACTCAGATCGCATCTGGACCGCCTACATCCTGCATACACCCCGGAAAAGCCCCTGGTTTCCAACAGCAAACACCGTACATTCAAGGTAGGAGACCCCGTATTTGCAAAGAACTTTACAGGTGACCCATTGTGGATCCCTGCCAAAATAACGCAAATTACGGGCCCCCGTTCCTACCGGTTAGAAACCACAGATGGGAGACTATGGAAATGCCACATTGACCAGCTGCGCTCAAGGTTGACCACAACACCCATCACAAACCCCGATCTCGAAGCCAGAGGGGGAAGGGAAACCGAGGGTTTTGAAACTGAACCAACATCTGGCTCAGAAAACATAACCCCACAACCAGCACAGCAAAGCCCACTATATTCACCAACTGAAGAAGAACCGTGGCAGATGGTCATCTCTCCAGGTAACAGCAGCCGTACAGGGTCAGCGAATCCAGATGACAGGAATGAAGGAAGCGTTGCAGGTATCCCCGAATCACCTCCAAGGTTACCCAGCGTAGAAGCCAGGTCACCAATACAACCAAGTTCAGTCAGCAGCCCGTCAGAACCAGAAACTGAACAAAGACATTTTGAACAACGCAAATCAGGTAGACAGGTGCGAAGACCCGCCTACCTGTGCGAATACATCACCCCACCCCTGAGACAGAACCTGGAGGGGAGGGGTGTTCTGAACTAGCAGGCTCGTAATCCTGCAAACCTGATTGGCCATCAATAGCAGGCTTATAATGTTGCAAACCTGATTGGTCTGTCAACAGCGGGTCATGATTGGTCACTCCAGACTGATCCGATTGGCTAGTTAACGGGCTGCCGCGATTGGACGCTCCAAGCACGGCAAGCTTGAATCATTGTCATTGGACACTTTGGCAGCAGCCAGCTCCATAAAAGGAGCTGCTGCTGCCAGGCTCATTGCTCTGTTCTGAAGTCACTAATAAAGAGTTGAAGTTACTATCTGATATCTCGTCTTTGTTATTACACCCATTCTCCAAGATATTACAATAATGATGACAGTGTTATTACAATATTGCCAATATTTGCATTGCTGTTGACATGAATATTATTTATTCCCATTTTATGAACAGTTTTGCTTGCCTTTGCTTTCATTGGTATAATTCTCCCATCTGAATGTGTCACAACACACAATGAGATATGGGAAATAAAGACAACATTTTTTTTTTGCTTTTCTTTTAGTTCTATCAGCTCAGACTGTCAAAGGAATGCAGAGTGACATTTCAACTGGTTTGTGAAAATAAAATACCATACTTCACATTGCTATATCTAGCGATGGATAGGTTTTTCAAAGATACTTGCAGGATTCCATATTTACTATCTTGTTTATCTCAACTCAATTTTATTCCCTGAGCCAGAACTTTTAAATAAGTTGGTTTTTTTTACCCCTAGACTTTTGTACTTTAATATAATTATCTGTGTAATAAATTGAACTTTAGTTTTATTTGCAATTTTTATTGTTACATTTGAGATATGAATTGCCCAGGAAATTGCATAGGTTTTGGGGTCGCTACCTACATATGGAGAACTAGTTTGGTGTAACAATTAAGACATCAGGTTAGAAACTGGGAGACTGTAAGTTCGAGTCCCGTCCTAGACACAAAGCCAGCTAAGAGATCTTGGGCCAGTTCCTCATCCCAACATTAGGAAGCAGATAAGGGTAAACCATGTCCAAAATCTTATAAAGACAACTCCAGGGACTTATTCAGGCAGTTGGGAGGATTCAACACTGAGTTGAAGGCACAACTCTCCTCCTTACAAAAATGAAAACAACCAACCCAAAACATGAGGAAAGGAGGAAGAAAAGAGAAACAAGGAATCTCATGTACTCTCTCGATTATTAAAGGGACAAAGTAAGAAATGATGAGGCATTACAGAATGAACAGAATGAGCATCAATCTTTTTATTGTTAAAAAAGACTTGGATTGAGGAGGCTGTATTGATTTTAAGTCCTTGTAATTTGTTTCTACCTCCAAGATGGCCACTAACACACAAGAAGGCTACTGTAGGGTCCATTCATTGGAATATTATTTTCAAGCATCATTGCAGGGAAGAAGAATTGGTTGCTGGCCGAAGTGACAGGCAGTGATAGGGTAGTATCCCGCCCTCTCTATTAGCACAGACCGTCTTTGATTTCAGATGGGCAGACGAGAAAAGAAAAATGAAATGATGCTGTAGAAATAGGGGGCTGGCCAATTATAAAAGCGGTAGGGTGGTGAGAGAAAGGAAATGCTAGACAATGAAGTGCAAAGTGGGACTTTAAAAGTACAGTTGAATCACCCAATGGTTTCTCTGTGTCTCCCCCCTCCCCGGCTTGGAATATAAAGGGAAAGAGTATCAAGCAAGGCCATGGGAGGGGGGGAATAATAAGCTGAAGAAGAGAGATTAATTGGTGTCAAGTAGGAGCTAGGAAAGGATCAGCTGATGCTTGAAAACATTGGGCTGCAGGAAATGTTTTATAGTTACCTTCCCTGCTGAAAGTTCAGCATTGCTGCTCTCCAGCCGGCAGCCTTTTCCCTTCTGTTGGCTTGGATAACCCCCTTTTTTAAACTGGGGTGGAAGGAATGATCAGCCTTCCATTTGGGTATCTGCGGAACGAAGGTCTTGCATATTACACAGCAATGCAAGGTTGGATATTGCTTGAAGTGCTTCCCCCTGATTCTTTTATTGGAGGTGCATTTCAAATGGAGGGGAGGGAGAAGGGGGAAGGAACTTAAATCTCAGACTTTGCTCTTAGCCCACATCTGTTTTTGATATGTGAAACTAATCCCTTCTCTACTTGACAACAAACTTCTAAAACAGGAGAGATAAAAGTACTTCTGCACATGTTCTAGCAAGTATCTGGTGTCACACTTCATGCTTAAGCCTGTATCACCAAGATATGTAGCTGGAGGATGTTAGCAGCACTAAAAGTCAAGCCTTTGTAAGTCAGTAGCTTATTCCGTTTTCTTGTAAGGTTTTCCACAAATGTACAATAACATCTCTAAAAAGAGGTCATCTGTCCTTCCCAAACTTAGTATGCACCAATGAATTCTTGAATATCCCAAGGAAATGAGTTCATCAGCCACATCCCTTCCTATGGCTAATCAATAGCCACACTGCTGCTATAGTCAAGATTTATCTGTTATATTAAATCAGTGAGACATAAAGCATCGGCTTGGCTTGGCCACTGAAAATACCGACTTTCTAGCACAAGCAAGAGATTTTATATTTCCATAGCCTTGGTGTTCTCTTCTCACAGCACCAAAGAGCAATCATCATGTGCAAAATGCTTCTGCCTCATGTTGTGGGGCTGTCTCCTCTGATAGGTATCCTGCACCTTTTACATTTGTTTTATATAGCGGGACATGAGAGAGGCGGAACAAAAAAGGAAAAGGAAGCGAAATACCTGGGGAGACTGATTGTTGTAAAGTGTAAAAAATTATTCCTGGAAAATAACACATGATCTCCACTTTCAGGTATACAAAAAAGGTACATAGACACGGAACCTTCTTTGGCTACTGAGAGGTATAGATCTGATTCAATTTAAAATTTAATGGATGAATTAAAAACAATTAATATTTAGGTATTTAATAATTTGACCCCTCTAATTTTGAAGCAACCTTTTGAGCAGCTCTGCACCCAATTCTTTGGATGTTTTATGTCAGATCAAATGTAGAATTGGACCAAGGGTAGCACAGAAAATTGATTATAAAATATTTTACCTTCTTCCATAAATGTTTGTAATGAGCCAGTGTTATCAAATTAACATTACAAGGATCATTATTGTTCAGTCCGCGTGGAAGGAGGCCAGGAGTCAGTGACTATGTATCAAGCTCTTTATTGAAGTCAGGAACCGAACTGGCTCTTAGGAAAACTTTGCGGCTTTTTATTTCCAAGCCACGGCGGCCACAGCCAATGGCACCACTTTGAATCTCCCGTGATTCGAATCTACCAATCGCGGGAGATTCTCAGCGAGCCAATCAGCGCGGCTCGCCTAACCAATCCGATCGCCCCGTGCTTTGGCCAATCAAAGCGCGGGGATCTCAAGAATTCAAATTAAGGTACAGAACACCCCTCCCCTCTTGGTTTGGTCCTACGTAGCGTAGTCCCGTAGGTAGGCGGGGCTCCGTCTTTGCCAACTGGACCTGCGCAGGTCAGTCGTAGGTTGGATCCCAGCCAGTTCGGTCGAGGTCTCTGTTTCTCTTGACTCCGTCGTGGGAACCGCCTGGTATGTCTGGCCGGGCCGCTCTCCGCAGCTCCCTCCTGGGCTACCCGGGTTGGTTGAGCTGCGGGTTTCGCCGCTCCCGCTCGGTCTTCCCAGGTTGGTTGAGCTGGCCTGGCTGTCTCTTCCTGGTGAGGTTTCATGCTGGCTGCTTGCAGGTGAGTATGGCTGGTTTCTTTCTTCTGGGTTTTGGTTCCCGGGGTATCCCCTCCCCTCTTGGTTTGTGTTGAGGGGGTTGGTTTTGTTTGGTTGCATGTCGGTGGTGTCTTGTGTGGCAGTCCTCGATCTTAACTGATCAATGTGGCGTTTCCACGCTTGTCCGTCGGTTGTTTGTAGCCGGTACGAGTGTGGGCCTGTTAGCTGTGTTATGATTGCTGGTACCCATAATGGGTCTCTGGTTAGGTTCTTCGTTTAGACAGCGTCGCCTGGTGCGAAGGTTCAGTGTTTGCTGGTGGAGTCTGGGGGTTTCTCTGGGTTGTAAGTGGGGTGTAGTCTATCGAGTGGGGACCTTATTTTCCTCCCCATTAGCAGCTCTGCCGGGCTTTTATTTGTTGTGGTGTTCGGGGTTATGTGCTGTATGAAGAGTAATTTATTTATTTTGTCCTGGATCTCCCCGTGGTCTATTTTCTGGATGGTTTTTTTTTTTTTTGTGAATTGAACCATCCGTTCTGCCGTTCCATTCACCGCCGGATGCACCGGGGCTGCCAGTGCATGTCGTATGCCCCTTTCCGCTAGGAATTTTTTGAATTCCAGTGAGGTGAATTGGGGCCTATTGTCGGTCACGAGGATGTCTGGGAGGCCGTGTGTTGAGAAGAGTTTGCAGAGTTCTTTGGTCACGGCTTCCGTGGTGGTTGTTCTCATGTTGCTTACCTCCAGCCAGTTGGAGTAAGCGTCTACGGTTATGAAGAAAGTGTGTTCTTTTGTGGGCCCGGCGAAATCTATGTGGATTCTAGACCAAGGTCCCCTGGGGGTTTCCCACTCTAGGATGGGTGCTGTGGGTGGGCTTGGTCTAGTTTCCTGGCATCATTGACACCTTGCTACCCAGGCCTCGATCTGTTTGTCCATCTCTGGCCACCAAGCGTAACTTCTGGCCAGGGCTTTCGTTCTAACGATGCCCGGGTGCCCCTCATGTAACAGTTCCAGAACCTTCACTTGTAGTTTTTCCGGAATGATCACCCTATCCCCCCATAGTATACACCCTTTTAGTAACGAGAGTTCCATTTGCCGGTTCCGGAATGTCCTGAAAGTCTCGTCGTTGTCCTTTTCCGGCCACCCTTTCTCTACCCAATGCAAAACCCTCACCAGAAATTTGTCTTTATTAGTTTCTCGGGCAATGTCTGACGCGGTTATGAGTAGGTTGGGTAGAGTCTCTATGCTGAGGGTGGTCGTCGTGGGTGCTGGGTTAGTGTCTGGTTCGGGTAACGGTGAGCGGCTTAAGGCATCCGCATGGGAGATAGTCTTACCGGGTCGGTGTGTGAGCCCATAGTTGTAGGCAGCCAGGAATTTGGACCACCTTGTCATTCTCAGAGACAGAATGTTCGGGGTGGCCCTGTTCCCTGTGAGTATTCCCAGCAGCGGTTTGTGGTCGGTGATGATGGTGAACGTCTGGCCGTAGAGGTACTCATGAAACCTTTTTACTGCGGCGACGATAGCCAAAGCCTCTTTGTCCAGCTGGCTGTAGTTCCGCTCCGGTTTGGTGAGGGTCCTTGAAAAGAACGTGATGGGTGCTTCCTTTCTGTCGGGGAGAGTGTGGCTGAGGACAGCGCCGACGCCGAAGGGTGATGTGTTGCATGTGATGGCTAGTGGTAGGGTCTAGTTGTACTGGATGAGGACGGCATCCGAAGTGAACAGGTCCTTGGTCTTCCTGAAGGCAGCTTCCTTGTGTTTCCCCCAAGTCCAGGTAGCCGCCTTGTCCAAAAGCCTATGCAAAGGCTCCGCCGCGGTCACCTTTTGGGGCAGGAAGACATTATAAAAGTTAAGTAGCCCCAGAAATGCCTGCAGTTCTGTTTTTGATCTGGGTATGGGGGCTTCTTTGATGGCTTTAATTTTTTTGTCAGTGGGGTGAATGCCGTGTCTGTCGAGGAGGTATCCTAGGAATTTGACCTGCTCTGTGTACAGCTGGCATTTTTCCCTCTTCACTTTAAGCCCGGTTTCTTTGAATCTCATTAGCACCTCCCTTAGGCGACTCTCTAGTTCGGCCTGGTTGGTTGCCAATACTAGTACATCGTCGAAGTAGGGTACCACCCCCTTGATGCCTTGTAGGAGTCTTTCCAGGAGGCTTTGGAAAATTCCAGGCGCCACGCTGGCTCCGAATTGGAGTCAGTTACATCTAAAGGCTCCCCGGTGGGTGACTATAGTTTGCGCCTCTGCAGTTTCCTCGTCGACCGGCAGATGCTGGTATGCTTGGGCCAGGTCGAGTTTCGTGAAAACTTTGCCCCCTCCCAGTGAGTGTAGGAGATGTTGCACTACTGGGACGGGGTAAGCGCTTTGCTGCAAGGCGCCATTTAGGGTGGCCTTATAGTCCCCGCAGATTCTCACTGACCCATCAGGCTTGATTGGGGTGACTATTGGGGTCTCCCACCGGGTGTGGTCTATGGGTTGTAGGACCCCTTGCTTGATGAGCTTGTCAATTTGCTCGTCGATTTTCGGTTTGAGTGCGAAAGGTACCTGCCTTGGCTTTAGGCATTTCGGGGGAACGTTTGGGTCTAGGTTGAAGGATATAGGGGGCCCTAGGTACTTGCCTAGGGTGCTGTCGAACACTTCTTGGAAGTCCCGGGCCAGTTGCTGCTCCCAGTCTGCTTCAGCAATGTGGTCGATGCCCGTGACTACGATGCCGAGTGGTGCGAATCATTGACGTCCCAGCAGGCTAGGTCAGTCTCAATCCACGATGGTCAAGGGAAGTCTTTTGGTGTGCCCCTTGTAGGTCACTGTGAACTGTCCTGTTCTGACTATAGGGATGCGGTTTCCCTGGTAGTCTTTGAGGATTAGTCTCTGTTTTTCTAGTTCCCTTCTCTGGATGGTAGGCACCAAGCATTTAATTTCTTGCCAGGCTACCTTTGAGAGGTAGGACCCGGAGTCCACCTCCATTTTACAGGTTTTGCCTTCGATGCCTACCTCCACGTAGACCTTTCTGGCATCTGTGGTTGTTGCGTGGCCGATGGTGACCGTCTGATGTGTCTCTTCTCTCCGCCGGGTCTCGCCACCTCGTTGGGCTCGTCCGCAGTGCGTTAGGAAGATGGCTCATTTCTTTGGTCTGGTGGCATCCTTCAGGTCGTTGCATTTGAGGAACATGCGGAATCTGTCCGTGTAAGATTCCCAGTCCTTGCTAGCAGGGTTGAAGGGGGTTGGTGGCACGATGCTGGCCATCTCGTCGGTTGGCTGGCTTCCGTCGGACACGTGCTTTGGTTCAGGATCAGAATCCCACCTTCGTCACCAGTGTTGAGTCCGCGTGGAAGGAGGCCAGGAGTCGGTGACTTTGTATCAAGCTCTTTATTGAAGTCAGGAACCGAACTGGCTCTTAGGAAAACTTTGCGGCTTTTTATTTCGAAGCCGCGGCGGCCGCGGCCAATGGCACCACTTTGAATCTCCCACAATTCAAATCTACCAATCGCGGGAGATTCTCAGCGAGCCAATCAGTGCAGCTTGCCTAACCAATCCGATCGCCCCGCACTTTGGCCAATCAAAGCGCGGGGATCTCAAGAATTCAAATTAAGGTACAGAACAATTATCTTATTTATTTATGTTATTTATTTATTTAAAAAAAATACATGGTTGCCCAACTCAAACAATGAAACCCAGAAACAAGAAAGAAGACAAAACAACTATCAGCAGTTAACAACAACACATAACATTCTAGATATAACAATTGTCAATAAAAAAAGTTTGACTAATGGACATGGCTGCATGTGGCAGAATAGAAGAGAAAGAACTGGAGATTGTTGTGAATTAATAAAAGTGAATTAATAAAAGTGCTTAATAAAGATTATTAAAACCTTTAGAAAAGTACAGGGTTCTGACCCTGCACTTCTGATTGGCCGATAATAGCGACATCTGATTGGTCCGTTCAGGAGAGTCTGATTGGCTATTAGCGGGCCTCTCTCATTGGTTAAGGGAACTAACGCTTCCCGTTTTTTATTGGTTATTTGATCAGCAGCTTGCCTATAAAAAGGGCTGTTGCTGCCGTAGTTTTTGCTCTGTTCCACAATGTTAAATAAAGAGTTGAAGTTCACTGTTCATCGTCTCGTCTCCAATCCTTGCGCCCATGCACAGAACTTAACAGAGATAATGAAATACAAAGATCTGCAAACAGAAGTAGAACGACTATGGCAAAAACAAGCAAATGTAGCATCAATAGTAAAAGGTGCCTTGGGTGCAATCTCAAAAGAACTGGAGCACCACTTGAACACCATCAGAACTGACAAATTTGCCATCGGTCAATTGCAAAAGGCAGCTTTACTCGGAACAGTTTATATCCTATGACAATATTTGTAACAGCCCATCAGGGGTCCTTGGAAAGTACAAAAAGGTAGACAAAAAATGCCAAATCCGGTCTGAACATCTTGTTAACTGTGCAGTGAGCAATAATAATTTATTTCAATTTGTTTCCTGTCTAAGCAGGGAGTTGGACTAAGGTCCTTTCCAACTCTTCTCTTCTCTTCTCTTCTCTTCTCTTCTCTTCTCTTCTCTTCTCTTCTCTTCTCTTCTCTTCTCTTCTCTTCTCTTCTCTTCTCTTCTCTTCTCTTCTCTTCTCTTCTCTTCTTAGGCCACCCACCTACAGTAGACTTTAACTAATCAAAAACAAGCGACTTCATTTACATTCATACCTAGTCCCAGTGGGAAAGTCCTTATTCAGATTGCAACACTTGGAGAACAGTTTCCCTTTTAAGCCCTTTCTAAAGGTCAAAAGGATGGGTATCAACTTAGATAATTGTGTCATAATATCTGATTCTAGTATCAGACCCCACTTCCAGCAATCAGGGGTGAAAACGATCAACTAAGGAAAAGATTCTTTGAGGTTCAGTACAAGACTGAAATGCTAGCACAAGGATAATAGAGGGGAGTTGTTTTGCTTTTAATGGGCATCTTAGAGAAAACTCAAAAGAGTTGGTTTGTTACTTGCTTTCTTCCATGTTCACTGAAAAAGAGAAAGCTTGCTTCTGCAGCGGTGGTGGGACATTACTTGCACAACACCTGTTCGCTTCTTTATCAGCATGAGAATTTGCTATCACACTATAAACATACTATAAACATACACCATATCATGCTCCTTCACGTGGACTCCCATTCCTTCCTCCATGATGAGAACACAAGAGAGTATATATTACAGAGATCCTGAACAAATAGTTTCTGTATGTCATTTCAGAAAGGAATTTGATGTGAAATGATGATTTCGATGAATGATGGAAGATGAGATAATTTTCCCTCTGAGGAAAATTAGGACCTTCATTAGAATATATGACTGCAGCTTGCCCGTGTAGTCATAGTTGTGCATTTAGAAGTCTATGTGTCTGTAAGAAATCTTCTTAAGGCATTAGGTGAAGTCTTTAAATAGCTTCAAGGAGATTGCAGAGGCTGGAATGAAGCAGTATTGGCTGGCTCCAGAATGCGCGTTGTGGATTTATTGATTTCTTTAGTTTTTCATGGAAAAACACATCTGTGAGTTGACATTGGAACGATGGCACATAATCAATCAATAATCAATTCATTTACAGTATTTATAAATAACTTTAACAATTAACATTATGCTTAGTAATAGAAACAAGAAACATAAGACATGGATACAAGATAAAATGAAATGAAATGGCATTTCAGATTCCTCATTTCTCTTATCTCTGAAGCACAAGATGTAATCACAATGTGTATGTTTCTAGGATAGATGGATGGATGGATGAATGGAATAAATGATTGATTAGTGATAGAGATAGCTAGAGAGAGAGAGAGAATAAAAGGTTGATTGATGAATTAGGGAGATATACATTAATGATTGGTTAATAGCGAGAGAAAGAAGATATAATAGGTAGATGGTAGATGATAGATTAATAGAGATAAATATAGATGACTTTTCTATAATGCTGAGATATCAATAAGAAGAAATCATTATTTATTCATTTATAATATTCCTATATATACCTCTCATTAGAATACTATTAGCCCTAGATGGACCTTGCTAAAAGCAATATATAAAGCTGAGGGAAATTTGCTATTGCCACATTATGCATAGTTAAATTTTGTTGCTGGGAATCTGCAGGTATGCACTGTAATTATATAAGGTGCCCATATTGCATATTTTTGGATCTATTTTCTCTCAACTAGGAATTAGATTGCTTCCAATCTTTTCTGTAAAAAAATCCTACAGCAGTAAGCGTGACCAAAACATCCAGACTTGTCTGTAGGAGCAGGCACAAAGAATGAATTTACTAATTAAACACAAAATCACTTACATTTGTTTTATTAATAATAGAACATTTTAGTGGGTGAAGGGAAAGCATTTTTTAAAATGTTGACATTTTAGCAACAATACATTTTGGTGTTAAATGTTTTTGCACTCCAAGTATGTTGGCATGTAATCCCTGCATTTCATAGCAGAATTTTCATCATGCTGGTTAAATATTCCAGTATTTACAATCCAACACATCTGGTGGGAAATCAGGGAAATCTGATTTCATTTCCAGTAGGGGACATTGTCTTAAATGGCTGCTTTCCATAGTGTTACTATCTCTAGATATTTCCCCCAAATAACAAAACTTAAGCAATTAAAATATAAGCTGGATAAACATGTGTGCACATACTCTGTTGTGGACTAAGCCAACGCAGCAGCTTTACTTTGCAGCAGGCTCGTAATCCTGTACTTCTCATTGGCCCGCGAATAGCAAGTCGTGATTGGTTGTTTCTGGCCAGTCTTTCTGGCTGTTAATGGGCCTCTCTGATTGGACACTTATGAGAGTGGTAAACTCAAATCATTGGTTGTTTTGACAGCAGCCAGCTCTATAAAAGAGCTGCTGCTGCCCAAGTATTTGCTCTGTTCTTATTTCACAATAAAGAGTTGAAGTCACTGTTTGATGTCTTGTCTCCGTTCCTTGCGCCCATGCTCAGGACTTAACACTAGTGACAAAGGTGGGATGTGGAGACGATAAAGCTGACTAAGTATGCATCGAACAAGACAGAGCACGTGGCTGAAGAGCGCACGCAACAAACGGCAAAATGACCAGTGGCGCCATACCACCCGCTCCATTTGACCCAGCAACCGAAGACTGGGACTCGTATATAGATCATTTCCAGATGTTCCTAGAGACCAACAATTTAAAAGATGCTATGCCTGGCAAGAAACGAGCGGTGTTCCTGACTCAGTGCGGCCCCGCCCTTTTCAAAATGGCTAAAGCACTTGCCAAACCGGCAGAAGTGAAGACCATGGATTGGGATAACCTCACGCCGATCCTCCGGGCCCATTTCGCACCCGCAGTACCTACACTGAAACGAAGACACGAGTTTTACCAGAGGGACCAATGGAAGAACGAGAGCGTTGGGGACTTCATGGCTGACCTCCAAAACCCAGGAGGCCTTTGTGGTTTTGCAAACCTCGAGGAAGCCCTGAGAGACCGCATAGTTCTGGGATTAGATGCACCCACTGTGCAGAGTAAACTCATGGCGAAAGGAGACATCAGCCTTGCAGATGTCATCGCCAACACTACTGCCACAGAAGCAACCAGGAATCAGGTGCTCGAATGCGCCGAGCGAACGCACCGCATCACCAACTCGCTAATGATAGCCCGCTTGCCGTTGAGAAGCACGCTATTACTGCCCACCACGAAGACCTCGAGTCATCTTCAGACAGTGAGGAAGAGGAGGTCAACTGGCTCCGCTTGGAACGAGAGCAAAGGAACCAGAGACATCCGCGCCAATGTGCTGGTTGCGGAGCAAACCACCCGCGATTGGACTGTAAATTCCTCGACGCACTCTGCCGTATCTGCGGGAAAAGAGGCCATATCGCGAAAGTTTGCAGAAGCAAGCGAGAGTCCAGTCCTAACCAAAGGGAGAACAACCACCGCCGGGAGACAGGCAAACCACCTGAGAATCGGGACCGCCTGAATCACCAATGGAACAACTACTACTACTACAGAAATCGAGCACCTGCCTCTTCAACGAGACAGGAAAAAGCCCACCAAACCATTATTATCGGCCACGCTTCATCGTTTGATGCAAGAAAGATCCGCGTAAGGGTTACTATTGAGAATCGACCGTGCGTGATGGAAGTCGATTTGGGATCATCCCTATCGATGGTGTCCTGGAAAACCCTCAAACAGCTGATCCCTGCCATCTGCCGCCAGGACCTCAGCACTCAACGAAGCATCCTAAAAGACTACCAGGGAAACAGAATTCCAGTTGTCGATTCCAGCCACGTCCAAGTATCCTTCAAGGATCGCACCGCGATGCTTCCCCCTGACTGTCGTCGATCGTGACCGGCCCAGTTTGTTAGGGTTTGGTTCGCTCCACTCGGGATTGAACTAGCCGGCATACACCAAACCAGAAGCGATGACTGGGAAGAGGCCCTCATCCAGGAATTCCAAGATGTGTTCACAGGAACATTAGGCAAGTACAAGGGGACCCCTATATCGTTTAATCTCATCCCTGATGTAGCTCCCATTCTGCTTAAGCCTCGTCGGGTACCTTTTGCCCTCAAGCTGAAGATCGACGAGCAGCTAGATAAACTGATAGCCCAGAGTGTGTTGGAACCGATTGACCATGCTCGCTGGGAAACTCCAATAGTAACACCCATGAAGCCAGATGGTTCGTTAAGAATTTGTGGGGATTACCAGGCCACCTTAAATCATGCTCTTCAACAGAGCACTTACCCAGTACCAGTGGTCCAACACGTTCTTCACTCCCTGGGTGGCGGAAAAATATTTGAGAAATTGGACTTAGCTCAGGCGTACCAGCAACTACCTGTAGATGCGACAACTGCAGAAGTCCAGAAAATAGTAATACATAGAGGCTCCTTTAAGTGCAATAGACTCCAATTCGGAGTAAGCGTGGTGCCTGGCATTTTCCAAAGTTTGATGGAGAGACTATTACAAGCCATAAAAGGTGTCATGCCTTATTTTGACGACATCTTAATAGCTAACTCCACTAAAGAGTTATTAGTACAACGACTCAGAAAGGTTCTTCAGAAATTTAAAGACGCTGGCCTGAAAGTAAAAAGGGACAAGTGTCAACTTTGTACGGAGAGAGTGGAGTTCCTGGGATACCTTCTCGACAGACAGGGAATCCACCCCACCGAGAAAAAACTAACCACAATCAAAAACGCCCCGAGACCTAGGAATAAGACAGACTTCCAAGCCTTTCTGGGACTTATTAACTTTTATAACATCTTCTTGCCCCAGAAGGTGACTGTAGCCGAGCCCCTACATAGACTTCTCGACAAAAAGGCTTCCTGGATCTGGGGACAGCGTGAAGAACGGGCATTCCAACAAGTAAAAGACCTCTTAACCTCCGATGCTGTATTGATGCAATACAACGAGACTCTACCCTTAACGGTTAACTGTGACGCCTCACCATTCGGAGTGGGAGCCATTTTAAGCCATGTCCTACCAAATGAGAATGAGGCACCGATTGTGTTCTTTTTGAGAACCTTGTCTAAGACCGAAAGGAACTATAGTCAACTTGATAAAGAGGCTCTCGCTATTGTATCCGCAATTAAATGTTTCCATGAATATGTGTATGGAAGACCCTTTGCCATTACAGACCACAAGCTGCTATTTGGTATTTTGGCAGGAAACAAACCAACTCCCCATATCTTATCACCAAGAATGACACGTTGGTCAGAATTTTTAGCCGCCTACGATTACTGATTGCAACACCGCCCGGGGAAAACCATTCCCCATGCTGACGGTTTGAGCCGCTCTCCACTGCCAGACATCATAGAGGACCCAGCTCCAACCTTAGCTGTATGGCAAATCGAAACCCTTAAATCACCGCCGCTGACTGCTCGAGACATCGCCTCAGAAACAAAAAAGGACCCTGTTTTGGCACGAGTCCTCAGCTGGGTGGAACGGGGTTGGCCGGTCAGCGCACCCAACGACATTTTCAAACCATTCATAAACCGACAAACAGAACTATTCTCCCAAAAGGGCTGCATCTTGTGGGGAGACAGAGTTGTAATCCTGGAGAAATTGCAACATAAGGTATTAAAAATGTTGCATGATGGACATCCAGGCATCGTGCGGATGAAGGCATTGGCCAGGAGTTACGCATGGTGGCCTGGGTTAGACAAACAGATAGAGACCTGGGTAGCAAAGTGCAGCAAATGCCAGGAGACTCACTCTAATCCCCCCAAAACTCCCCCAACTCAGTGGGAAACGCCTCGAGGTCCTTGGTCCCATATCCACATCGATTTTGCGGGACCCACAAGAGGACACACTTTTCTCCTAACAGTGGATGCCTATTCTAACTGGCTCGAGGTCCACAAGATGAAAAGCACCACTACAGAGGCAGTCACAAAAAAACTGAATAAGCTATTCGCTACCCATGGATTGCCGGATGTCCTGGTCTCCGATAATGGCCCCCAATTCACTGCCCTGGCATTCGAACAGTACCTGGCAGATCGGGGCTTCTGCCATGCCTTAACATCGCCAGCTCACCCTCCGGCCAATGGTAGGGCTGAGCGAATGGTTCAATTTGTGAAAAAGACTTTGCACAAAATGGACCAAGGCGACATTGACGACAAAATAACCCGGATGCTTCTCCTCCAACACATAACCCCAAACAGCACCATGAACAGAACCCCAGCTGAACTCCTGATGGGCCGGAAACTTCGCTCGCATATCGATTGCCTCCACCCAAATTACACGCCTGAACAACCCCCAGGATCCAGCAGCAATTGTCGAGCATTCCAGGAAGGTGACCCCGTGTTTGCAAAAAACTTCTCGGGTGACCCATTGTGGGTCCCCACTACCATAAAGCAACTTATGGGACCCCGATCCTATCGCCTACAAACTGCAGATGGTAAGATGTGGAAGCGCCACATAGACCAACTCTGTTCCAGACTAGCATCTAGTCCTATCTCAGCCCCTGAATCTCTAACTGGGGGGGGGGGAGGAACATCAAGGAGGCCAAAAAAGAAATAACGGATGACTTAACAATCGAAACCCAGCAGTCTACAAAACCAACCAGGGGATACTCGCCACCAGAAGGAGAACCGAGCCGGGGAGTGGCCTCGCCGCGTGACAGGGCTGCGATGGCAGCAGATCCGGGGAACCCAGAAGACAGCACTGGCGGAAGCAGGGAGAACAGCCCGGAGCCGTTCGAAGGAGCAGCGGGACCGTTTTCATCATCCAGCCCAGCTGACAGCCCACCAGAACCAGAGCCAGTACAGAAACCGGTGGAACAGCGCAGATCCGGCAGACAGGTGAAGTGACCTGCCTATTTACGAGAGTACGTCACCCCACCCCTCAGATGGAACCTAGGGGGGAGGGGTGTTGTGGACTAAGCCAATGCAGCAGCTTTACTTTGCAGCAGGCTCGTAATCTTGCACTTCTCATTGGCCCGCGAATAGTGAGTCGTGATTGGTCATTTCTGGCCAGTCTGATTGGCTGTTAACGGGCCTCTCTGATTGGATGCTTATGAGAGCGGTAAACTCAAATCATTGGTTGTTTTGACAGCAGCCAGCTCTATAAAAGAGCTGCTGCTGCCCAGGTATTTGCTCTATTCTTATTTCACAATAAAGAGTTGAAGTCACCATTCGATGTCTCGTCTCCGTTCCATGCGCCCATGCTCAGGACTTAACATACTCTATTGGTTAATACAGATGGTTCTCAACTTACTACAGTTCATTCAATGACTGTTCAAAGTCACAAAAACTTTGTCACTGAAAAAAATGATTTATGAGCATTTTTCACATGATCTCTGTGGTCACGTGGTCAAAATTGGATACTTTGCAACTTATAATGGTTGCAGAGCCTCGAGGTCATGTGATCAACTTTTGTGACCTTCTGCCAAGCAAAGTCAATGGAGAAGCCAGATTCACTTAACAATAGTGTGATTAATTTAACAACTGCAGTGATTCACTTAACAACTGTGGCAAGAAACATAAAATGGGGCAAAACTCGCTTAACAAATGTTGCACTTTGCAACATAAATTTTGGGTTCCGTTGTGGTTATAAGTCATGGATTACCTGTACTTCACTGATCTTCACATTCCAGAAATGAGCATTTGGTACTATTACATTCAAGTAATATTTTAAAAGACTCTTTAGACTATTGTTCACTAATAAAATTGACAGTGCAATCCCAGATACGTTTCTTCAAAAGCAAAAACATATTAAGTTTAAGAAAGTTTATTGTCTTTCTAAGTAAATTAATGAAAGTTCAAAGCAGGGAGAATTCTTCAAGGCATTTTTAGTATAATCTAATGGCTATTTTTGAGAGGGGGGCATGTTAGATGTAATTGTTTAAACTCAATTATTTTATTATCCCTGCATTTTTAAGCGAAGAGTGGAAAACTTCATCAATGACTAGGAGTTTGGATTCAGACATTCAAAGCTAACAGTAGCAACTTTTCAAGAATATAAGCTTGCTACTCCATAAAGAACCTCTTGCTATGGAGATCTTGTGAACAGAGGAAGGTTCTTGCCTGAAGCATAGCACAGACTTGGAGGGTAGAGACTTCGCTGCCTCATTTTTACTCCTTTCCAGCAACTAGATTTCAGATTTCAGATTGTTTCATTCCACAGTGACTTCTTCATTCAGTTGCTATTTAATTAATCACTGGATTCAGTGCTGTACAACCTAAAAAAATAAAATATAGCTGAAAGCAATAAAACGGTTATAATTAAAGGAATGTATTAATGATTCTATAGAAAAAAGATGACTGTTATTATTGAAATAATAATAAAATTTTATAAGCACAGTACTATTGTGCATACTGAATATGCATATATATTTAGATGATTATCTGACCCAAAATATTGATCTGGAATCATTTTTCTTTATGAAGAAAAAAAAATCACTTATTTACTTAGCAAGATAATAAACCTTCCTGAACTTAATAAGATTATACTTTTGAGCAAATATACCAAGGATTTTAGGTAAATATTTGTTATTCTCATATAATTTCTGTGTTATTTATGTCTTCCATGAATTTTCTAATGGGGATCAGGGCTTTCCTACCAAAAACCCCAAACATTATTTTTCCCACAGAGGCATCTCAATGGAATTGTCATTGGCCATCTAGGCCTGAGCCAAACTTTCTCAGATAACTTTGGGCTCTGTGGATGAGAAAGGGGTCCACTTCATAGCAGACATTTCCACATAACACGTGGAACCTTGTTGTGTGGAACCACACAACTAAGGATGGCAGTTTGAGGTTGTGAAATCACAACACAGTGGTCAATCTTTCCATGGTAGGAAAGAAGGAATGCTTCTATGAGGAAAGGTGGATAAAAGACTCAACACTTATAACTAGCTCCATCCCAAATAAACTTTTGGAGAAAGTTTTATGATTTCTAAGGAAGAAGAGGAAATTCAAGAGACCAGTGGCATGCAATCCTGGGAGAAGCAACAATTGAATGAATATTTTTATAATGACAAGGATCAGTCTCCAACAGATGTTACATTTATATAACCATGAGGTGGCTCAAGAATCTATAATCAAACATGTTCTAAGAACAGTTGTTTTAGATTACTGCCTCTAATCATTTGTTAGAACCAGATCCTCTATATAATTACTAAGAGGTGTCTTCAAGACAACTGTTTTGCTCTCAAATTCTATCACTATCACTTCAGCTTTGATAGCATCTCTCTGCTTCTAAGATGTATTTGAAAGCTCAGCTCTTCCTCAAACTAGTGAAGAGGGCTCAAAATGTCAAAGGTTAGGAGGGCAAGTGAGGGGTCTTTTCCCCCCCTTTCCAACCAAATGTTTGTTTTTATCTGGCAATTGTTCATCAGGATAATTAGGTGAATTGGAAGGATTTGTACAAGAGAGGAATAATCAGTTTTTGAAATGGTGGCATTTTGTCATTGGAGGTCTGGAAAAAAGGTTGCTTCTTATCTCGGCTCTTTTGGGTTATTCAGTGAAAATAAACACATGCAAATAACATTGTAGTGATAGTGGCTTGTAGTGTAAAAGATATGGCACACAATGGATCTGCAGAATCCAGATTACATTAGTGTTTAGAGTCAGCTTCATGCTGTCTAGACAAGCAAAAATTGTATCTACACCTTTCCTTTTTCCTGCTTTAATACCATGTTTGGAAAACGACATCCTGAGACTCCTTTTTTTTCCAAGTAAAATTTGAAAACATCATGTGAATACTTTTCCAATGGGGGTGTAAAACAGCCTTTTTATCACTCTGAGCTCCCGAAAGTACCATTTGAGAGTAGGCTTCCTGTCCAGGCAGGAAATGGCCCTGTCAGTAACTCGGATGGACTCTGATTTTCAAAAACTTTCCATCCTGGCAAATCATGATTCAGTTTCCATTTATAAAATGAAATGAGTGGTTAAATAATCAACAGCCCAAAGGCAACGGTAGGAAATGAGCCATCCTTCAAAACAATTCTTGTCTGTTTGGTTTGGACTTTGTTCTATTGTTAAAGGATTTCCTTATGTGCAAAGTATTGAAAATTATGTATGCGGGTTGTACTCCCCCCTCTTCTCTTCTTTAGAAGGTGCAAGAAAATGTAGCAATTATCATCTGAATTTTCAAGAAGGAAATGGAAAGAGGAAATGCAAATTTTGCAGTTGGGGAATAAACTACTTCCTGGTAGAGCAACAAAAGATAGAGAGGAAGGAACCCTAGGATTGCCCAATCTTAGAATTATCAAGTAAGATCAAATGGCAATGTGCTTGGTTTCTTGGGCTGAACTCTTTCCATCTGATACTTGTAAGTGAAGTGATAGGGTATGACAATGTTTTGATTTAGGATGCTGCACAACAAACAGAGAAGATGTGTGGCCCATGGTGGTTACAGGTCTATAAGGCAAGGAAACAAGGCTCTGTGACTTGCATGGACAAATCAAGGATATCAGTTTCCTTTTAGATGTGGAGAAGGAGTTAAGAAAGATTCATCTGATTTTCAAGTCTATTCTTTGCACATTCTCAGGTTCATCTTACATATTTTGTCTTTGTCTTAAAGTAGTGTGTGTTAAGTTTTGAGCATGGGCGAGAAAGAATGGAGACAAGCTTCTGAATGGTGAACTTCAGCTCTTTATTTACATCATAACTTGCTCAATTGAACAGCAGTAAAACCTGTCTTATATAGGCAAACCTTGTAACGATTAACCAATAACGAGCTAGGAACGTTAGCTCTTAAACCAATAAGACATTTCTGTTAAGGGCCAATCGGATTCCCCAGAACGGGCCAATCCGGTCCAGCCGCTTAACAGCCAATTAGAAGTGCAGAGCCAGAACCCTGCACTTGACTCAAGCTCATACTTTATTAGTTATATTGCATACACAACACCTCTTCCCCCTGGCTTCTTAGTTCAGGGCGCAGTTACATAGTCCTTAAAAAAGGACGGTTGTCTTTTTAGTCTCTTTGATTTTCGTTGTATTGGTTGGTTGCAATCCCGCTGAGGTAGATCGTTGTCTGGCAGTGGGGCTTTCTCTGGTTCAGAGTTCACTTCTGCGTCGTTGCTCCCATTTCCACAATTTCTTGAGGTGCAAACGTTTCTCTCTCCAGCTCCGCAGCCTGGGTTTCTGTTAAATCGTCGTTCCCTTCGAATGGGTTTCCTTTTCCGTACCTCCCCCCCCTCAGTTTGGTCATAGGGGAGTTGCGGACTGGCTGCTGCAAGTCGTGACCGGAACTGGTCGATATGCCGTTTCCAGAGTTTATTGTCACGGCATTGCACAAGGTAGGATTTGGGGCCGGTTACATGTACTACTGTCGCTTCCACCCACAACGGGTCGCCCGATAAGTTTTTTGCATAAACCAGGTCTCCTACCTGAAAGGTGCGACAGCGGCCGCTGGATCCTAGTGGTTTCTCCGGTTCATAAGCAGGGTGCAACAGGTCGAGGTGGGAGCGGAGCTTTCGTCCCATTAGCAGTTCAGCGGGAGTTTTGTTAGTGACGCAATGTGGGGCGATGTGTTGCAAGAAGAGGATTTGATTGACTTTGTCATCAATGTTATTGTAGTTTACCTTTTGCAAGGTTTTCTTCACAATTGGACCATGCGTTCTGCTCGGCCATTGGTCGCAGGGTGCGCAGGCAAGGTGAGTGCATGGCGGATGCTGCGGTCAGCGAGGTACTGCTCGAATGCTAGTGCAGTAAATTGTGGGCTGTTATCGGATACCAGGACGTCTGGTAATCCATGGGTTGCAAAGAGTCTGTTTAAAATCTTGATGACTGTCTCGGAGGTTGTAGTAGTCATGCGATGAATCTCGAGCCAATTCGAGTAGGCATCGACGGTAAGCAGGAAGGTGTGGCCCTTGGTTGGCCCCATGAAGTCCAAGTGAATTCGGGACCAGGGTCCACGTGGTGTCTCCCATTCAGTAGGCATGGCTTTTGGAGGGGCATTGTTGACTTCTTGGCATTTGGGTCAAGCTTTAACCCACTGTTTGATTTGCTTGTCAATGCCCAGCCACCATGCGTAGCTTCGTGCAAGGGCTTTCATTCGCACAATGCCAGGGTGGCCATCGTGCAAGGTTCTCAGCAGCGCTTTTCGGAGCCGTTCTGGGATAACGACTCTATCGCCCCAGATGACACAGCCTTTCTGGGAGAAGAGCTCGGTCTGTCGAGAGTTGAATGGTGTGAAGTCATCAGACAATTGGTCCAATGGCCATCCGCGTTCTACCCAGCCTAGGACTCATGCTAGGGTGTGGTCACGTTTGGTTTCTCTCGCGATGTCTCAAGCGGTCAGTGGCGGCGAGTTGAGTGCCTCGATTTACAACGAGGTTACCATTGGTGCCGGATCGTCGAGAGTTTCTGGAAGCGGTGCTCGGCTCAATGCGTCGGTGTGGGGAATGGCTTTCCCCGGGCAGTATTGCAGCCGATAGTTATAAGCAGCTAAGAATTCTGACCATCGGGTCATCCTAGGGGATAATATGTAGGGAGACGGCTTATCTCTGGCTATTATCCCTAGCAACGGTTTGTGGTCAGTCACAATAGTAAAAGGCCTGCCATACACGTATTCGTGAAATCTTTTCACAGCTGAGATGATTACAAGGGCTTCTTTATCAATTTGTCCACAGTTTCGCTCAGATTTTGAAAGAGTCTTTGAAAAATATGCAACAGGGGCTTCGTTCCCGTTAGGCAGTACGTGGCTCAAAATGGCGCCCACCCCGAAAGGCGATGCATCACAGGTTATAACTAATGGCAAAGTCTCGTTATACTGCATGAGTACAGAGTCAGAAGTGAGCAGTTTTTTAACATTTCTAAACGCCTGTTCTTCATGGTAACCCCATAACCAAATTGCCCTTTTATCTAACAATAGGTGTAACAGTTCAGCGACAGTTGCTTTGTGCGGTAAAAATACATTATAGAAGTTGATGAGGCCTAGGAACGCCTGGAGATCGGCCTTGTTTCATGGCCTGGGAGCGTTTTTGATCGCTTTTAATTTACCTTCAGTAGGGTGAATGCCCTGGCTATCAATCAGGTACCCTAAAAACTCAACACTGTCAGTACACAATTTACATTTATTTTTTTTAACCTTAAAACCGGCTTCTTGGAATTTTCTTAGGACTAATTTTAACCGGTCCTGTAAGATTTTTTTGGTTGGGGCTGCAATTAATACATCATCAAAATAGGGGACCATGCCCTTAATTCCTTGCAATAACCTTTCCATAAGGCTCTGAAAGATCCCCGGGGCTACACTAACTCCGAATTGCAGCCGGGTACATTTAAAGGCACCTCGGTGCATCACGATAGTTTGGGCCTGTGCCGTTTTTTCATCTACTGGTAATTGCTGATATGCCTGAGCTAAATCCAATTTAGCGAAAACTTTCCCGCCCCCCAGGGAATGGAGGAGGTGCTGCACCACTGGAACTGGATATGCGTTTTGCTGGAGGGCGTGGTTCAAGGTGGCCCGGTAATCCCTACAAATTCGGATTGACCCGTCTGGCTTAATGGGTGTTACAATAAGGGTTTCCCAAGGGGAGTGATCAATGGGCTCCAACACCCCCTGAGCTATCAGTTTGTCGAGTTGCTTGTCGATTTTCGCCTTTAAGGCAAATGGGACTTGACGGGGCTTCAAGCGAATGGGAGCTACCTTGGGATCTAGGCTGAATGAGATCGGGGTCCCCTTGTACTCGCCTAAGCTGTCTGCGAAGATGTCCCTGAACTCAGAGATAAGGTCTTCCTCCCAGTCACAGCCACTGACTCGGTTTACGCCGGCCACTCCAATGCCGAGTGGCGCGAACCATTGGAGGCCCAGTAGGCTAGGTCTATCGCTATCAATGACTGTCAAAGGTAAGTACGCTGTGTGCTTCTTGAAGGAGACTCGGACTCGGCAGGACCCGATGACGGGGATTCGATTCCCCTGGTAGTCCTTGAGGATGAGGCGTTGGAACCGGAGATCTTGACGTTGAATTGTGGGGATGAGTTGCTTGAGTGTTCTCCACAACACCATCGAGAGAGATGATCCCGAGTCGACCTCCATGTGGCAAGGCTGGTTTTCGATGGCTACTGTTACTCGGATTTTCTTAGTGTCCAAGGTTGAGGCGTGACTGATAGTGATAGTATGGTGAGCCTCTGCTCTCTGCAAAGCTCGATTTCTGTAGTTGACTCCAAGCTCATACTTTATTAGTTATATTGCATGCACAATAGTGTGAAACCATAGCTTTATTTTTCAAGGAAGTGATGGCTACAAAAATATAGATTGGGAGTAGGTAAGACTTTGAAAATTTAAGCTATCCATTCCTTTTCTAGAAAGTAAACTTATAAGCAGTGGCTATAATTTTTAAAAAAATATCCATCTAGGCTACATTTTGGAGGTTAGGTTAGATTTTTTTTTCTAAATCAGCACACTTATCAGGTTCACTCAGGATGTGGTTCTGATTTGAGTAAATACTAGGACTTTTCTGATGTTTGAAGGGGTGCTTCACTTCATTGGATATCCAAGCACTTGTCTGAATTTTTTATTGTTTATTTATTTTTCACATTTTTTGAACCGCCCATCTCCCTCAAAGAGGGAATCTGGGCAGCATGCAATAAAGTCTTAAAAGATAAAAACAGCACACAAAAATTAAAATGTTGAATCCCTCTGCTAACCATGCCCTGCTTCTATTTTATGAAGAATCCAGTATTTGTGAGGACCCTCTGATTAAGGAAGATCCAGATGGCCCCAACCCTATTGGTTGTTTATAAGGCTCTGAAAACTAGGTCATTTCCCCAGGCAATCAGTCCCGGAGGCTGGCTGGCCCTTTTGTTAATGTGTTCTTAGGGCTGGAAAGTGTCCTTTATCCAGGATACTATGGTTTATGGTTTTAATTGTTGAGTTTTCATCACTGTATGCTGCTCAGAGTCACTGTTCTAAGATGGAGAGCCATATAAATTATTTAAATAAATCAATAAATATTGAGATAAATTGGCCTGGTGGGAAGGCAGAATGTCATGTCTTTGTGAGGTCCATCATAGCATTGAGGTGATAGTACCATTGCCAGTGGGTGAAGCACCTCATGGAAGTAGATTGCCTGTGATCTCCCAATCGTAATAAATGCAAGATTTGAATGGATGAGAAAGATGAGGGCAGTAATGATAATACAAGCAATCTGTCTTCAATTAAACTAGAACATTATTAATTCTCTACTCCTCCTTAACCAGTCAGCTGGGTGACTAGTCACTCTCTCTCTCCTTGATGTGGGGAGGAAGATGGAAGTGTATTAGAAGTGTTTGCCAGCTAGAGTTATTTGTAAAAATAATAAAGACAGAAAATAAACAAAGAAATAAATCTTATGTGAAGTTATGTCTATAGCAAAATCAATACAGGTACAAAGTTGGACATGCAGTTTCTGATTCATCAAAACTTAAGGCAAGGACATAAAAAATGTATGTGCAGCTCATCATACTCAGTCTTCTCAGGCTACTCTGAACCTCAGCAACTGTTACAATGCTAGCCCTATGTCCTACCAATCTAGACAGTCAGAATGAGTTCTTGCTTTTATTAATTTTTGAAACATTTATTTGCAGCCAGAGCTTTTAGCAAAAATATGTTTTTATTATGTTAGATTATTGTACTGTTCATACTCATTTGAATTTCATATACATACACACATTTTATACAGACATAAATATTCAATTTTTCAGAGCACCAAAAGGCAGGACAAGAAAGAACAGATGCAAACTGTTAAGTAGGGAGCATGGGTGCGAAGAATGGAGACGAGCCGGTGAAACAGTGAACTTCAACTCTTTATTTACATGGTGTGACAGCTCGAACTGGATGGCTGCTATAGCCTTCCTTATATAGGCAACTTATTAACTATTCAACCAATGGAAACCTGGGAGCGCTAGCTCCATTGACCAATGAGAACAGCTCGTTAATGGCCAATCAGACTCTCCTGAACGGACCAATCTGATCTCGCCATTTAACAGCCAATCAGAAGTGCAGGGCCAGAACCCTGCACTTGACTTCAAGCTCTAGATAACTTTATTACACATTGATTCATTCACAACACCCCTTCCCCCCAGGTTCTGTTTACGGGGTGTGGTCACGTAGTCCTTGAGGTAGGACGGTTGTTTTGCAAGTCTTTTTGATTTTCGTTGTGCACCCGGTATTTGGCTGCACTCTTGTTGAGGTAGGGCGTTGTTTGGCGAAAAGGGTGCCTCTGATTCTGAGTTCACGTTTTCATTGTCACCTACATCTTCAGTATTACCCTGAGGTGAACTCACTCCCATCCCTGATTCCTGTTCTCGTGTTTCCGTTCCACTATCGTTCCCTTCAAAAAGGTTTTCTGCTAATTGAAGTTCATCTTCCTCTGTATCTCCCCCCCCCTCAGTTTGGTTATTAGGGGACTCAGAGATCCCTGACTGCAGCCTTGATCATAGTTGATCGATATGGCGCTTCCATAGTCTATCATCATGGCATTGTGCAAGGTATGATCTCGGGCCGGTTACATGGACCACGGTTGCTTCTACCCACAACGGATCACCCGATAAATTTTTAGCGAACACCAAGTCGCCTACCTGGAAGGTACGGCATCGGCTGCTGGATCCGAGTGGTTTCTCCGGTTCGTATGCTAGGTGTAACTGGTCGAGGTGGGAGCGAAGCTTTCGTCCCATTAGCAGCTCAGCGGGAGTTTTGTTGGTGACGCTGTGCGGAGTGCTATGCTGTAAAAAGAGGATTCGGTTTATCTTTTCTTCGATGTTGTCATAGTCCACTTTCTGTAGTGTTTTCTTGACAAATTGTACCATGTGCTCGGCCCTTCCATTCGCCGCATGATGCACAGGCGAAGTCAGCGCATGTCGAATACCGCGGTCCGCCAGGTACTGTTCAAAGGACAGCGCGGTAAATTGGGGCCCATTGTCGGATACCAGAACATCTGGTAATCCGTGGGTTGCAAACAGTCTTTCTAATTTCTTAATGACCGCTTCAGTTGTTGTGTTCCTCATTCAGTGGATTTTGAGCCAGTTCAAGTAGGCGTCCACGGTTAACAAGAAGGTGTGACCTTTGGTCGGCCCAGCAAAATCCAGATGGATACGGGACCAGGGTCCCCGCGGTGTTTCCCATTCAGTTGGGATTGCCTTTGGTGGGGCGTTGCTTACTTCCTGGCATCTATGACAAGCTTTGACCCAAGTCTCAATTTGCTTGTCGATGCCTGGCCACCATGCGTAGCTTTGTGCGAGGGCTTTCATGCTCATGATGCCGGGGTGGCCATCGTGCAAGGTTCTCAGTACTGCTTGTTGGAGTCGTTCTGGGACAATGACTCTATCGCCCCAGATGATGCAACCCTTTTGAGAAAACAACTCTGTTTGTCGACTTTTGAATGGTGCGAAGTCGTCTGATACTTGGTCCAATGGCCATCCGCGTTCCACCCAAATGAGGACTCGTGCTAAGGTGGGGTCGCGTTTTGTTTCTCTCGCGATATCATGGGCGGTTAATGGTGGTGTACGAAGTGCCTCGATCTGCAACGTTGTCACTGTTGGCGCGGGGTCGTCAATAGTCTCTGGAAGTGGTGCTTGGCTCAATGCGTCGGCATGGGGAATGGCTTTCCCAGGGCGGTATTGCAGCCGATAATTATAAGCAGCCAAGAATTCTGACCAGCGAGTCATTCTGGGAGATAATATATAGGGGGTTGGCTTATCCCCCACTATTATTCCCAGCAAAGGTTTGTGGTCAGTCACTATAGTAAAAGCCCGGCCGTACACGTACTCAGGAAATCTTTTGATGGCAGACACAATTGCAAGGTCTTCTTTATCAATCTGGCTATAATTTCGCTCAGTGTTCGAAAGCGTCTTTGAAAAATAGGCAACAGGGGCTTCGCTACCATTAGGCAATACATGGCTCAAAATGGCACCCACTCCGAAAGGCGATGCATCACACGTGATAGTTAACGGCAAGGTCTCATTGTACTGCATTAGTACAGCATCAGAAGTCAGTAGTTTTTTCACATTACGAAACGCCTGCTCTTCTCTATGACCCCATATCCAAAGTGCTTTTTTGTCCAGTAAACGATGTAAAAGTTCAGCGACAGTCGCCTTGTGCGGCAGGAATATGTTATAAAAATTGATAAGGCCTAGAAACGCCTGGAGATCGGCCTTATTCCGGGGTCTGGGAGCATTTTTTATTGCTCTCAATTTGCTATCGGTAGGGTGAATGCCCTGACTGTCAATTAGATACCCTAAAAATTCGACACGATCTGTACACAGCTTACACTTATTTTTCTTCACTCTAAGGCCTGTGTCTTTGAATTTCTGGAGAACCAATCTTAAATGATCCCGTAAAATTTTTGAAGTAGGGGCAGCAATTAACACATCATCAAAGTAGGGGACAACGCCTTTAATCCCTTGTAATAGTCTTTCCATCAGGCTCTGAAAGATCCCTGGGGCTACACTCACTCCGAATTGGAGCCGTGTACATTTAAAGGCACCTCGGTGCGTCACAATCGTCTGTGCTTGTGCTGTTTTTTCATCAACCGGCAGTTGTTGATATTCCTGAGCTAAGTCTAGTTTAGCGAAGACTTTTCCGCCCCCCAGGGAATGGAGGAGGTGTTGCACCACCGGCACCAGATATGCGTTTTGCTGCAGGGCATGGTTCAGGGTGGCTCAGTAGTCCCCATAAATTCTAATTGAACCATCCGGCTTAATGGGTGTCAAAATTGGGGTTTCCCAGGGAGAGTGATCGATTGGCTCTAACACTGCCTGGGCTATTAACTTATCAAACTGTTTGTCGATTTTCGGTTTTAGGGCAAATTGAACTGGACGAGGCTTAAGGCGGATGGGAGCTATTTTTGGATTAAGGTTGAATGAGATTGGGGTCCCCTTGTACTCGCCTAGCTTTTCCGCGAAGACATCCTTGAATTCATGGATGAGGTCCTCCTCCCAGTCACTGTCGCTGATTCGGTTAATGCCTGCCACTTCAATGCCGAGTGGCGTGAACCATTGGAGGCCTAACAGACTAGGCCGGTCCTTGTCGATCACAGTCAGGGGTAAGTACGCTGTACGGTTTTTGAACAAGACCCGGACTTGATTGGATCCTACGACTGGAATCCTATTCCCCTGATAGTCTTTAAGTATGAGTCTTTGGGAACGGAGGTCTTGGTGCTGGATAGTAGGGATGAGTTGCTTGAGGGTCTTCCAGGAAACCATCGAAAGAGACGATCCCAAGTCGACTTCCATTTGGCAGGGCTGATTTTCGATGGCCACTTTAATTCGGATTTTCTTGGCATCCAATGAAGAGGCGTGACCGATAGTGATAGTTTGGTGAGCCTCTTCTCGCTTCGTTGGGCGATTTATGGGTCGGTTTCTTTTGGAGTGGTTTACTGGTTCTTGCCTTACAGGATGGTTTCCTGTCGATTGGTGATAGTTAGCCCCCTTTGAGGTCTGGCTGGGTCCTAGGAGGCTTCTACAGACCCGTCCGATATGGCCTTGTTTCCCGCACTCATGGCAGAGCGCGTCGCAGAATTTGCATTCGGACCGGGAATGGTTGACCCCACAGCCAGTGCATGGGTGTTGGGACTTCGGGTGATGGTCCCGATCGGACCGCAGTCGATGGACCTCTTCTTCATCGCTGTCTGACAACAAAGAGAGGTCCTCGTGGTGGGCCGTCAAAAGCTGTCCTTCTGAATTAGGTGAAATGTCGCAGGTCAGTTGGTGTACCGGAGCGCAGTTGCGGCATAGTTGGGCAGCCGACTTCCCGGTTGCTTCTGCTGCAGTAGCATCAGCGATGGCATCGGCAAGGCTAATGTCGCCTTTCACCATCAGCTTGCTCTGCACGTTTAGCACATCTAATCCCAGAACTATTTGGTCTCTCAAAGCCTCTTCCAGGTCGGCGAACCCGCAGAGGCCTCCCAAGTTTCGGAGGTCCACAACGAAATCGGCAATGTTCTCTCCTTTCCGCTGGTTTCTTTGGTAGAACTCGTGCCGCCTTATGAGCGTTGGTACGGTCGGTGCATAGTGGGCCCTCAGTAGGGGTTCGAGGATGTCCCAGTCCATAGCCTTCACTTCAGCCGGTTTTGCTAGTGCCTTGGCCATCTTGAATACGGTCGGCCCGCAATGCATTAGGAATACTGCCCGTTTCTTCCCGGTTGTGGCATCCTTCAAATTATTGGTTTCCAAGAACATTTGGAAACGATCCATGTAGGACTCCCAGTCTTCTTGCACTGGGTCGAATGGAGCGGGTGGTATGACGCCGCCGGACATGGTTCTGCCGTTGTGCATTTTCAGCCACGTGCTCGGTTATCTTTTCCGTTGTTCAGTCAGCTCTGATGTCTCCAAATCCCACCCTCGTCGCCAGTGTTAAGTGTGGAGCATGGGTGCGAATAATGGAGACGAGCCGGTGAAACAGTGAACTTCAACTCTTAATTTACATGGTGTGACAGCTCGAACTGGATGGCTGCTATAGCCTTCCTTATATAGGCAACTTATTAACTATTCAACCAATGAAAACCTGGGAGCGCTAGCTCCGTTGACCAATGAGAACGGCTCATTAATGGCCAATCAGACTCTCCTGAACGGACCAATCTGATCTCGCCATTTAACAGCCAATCAGAAGTGCAGAGCCAGAACCCTGCACTTGACTTCAAGCTCTAGATAACTTTATTACACATTTATTCATTCACAACACAAACTAACCAGGGAGGGAAGCAACCTAGAAATAAGGAGAAATTTCTGACAGTGAGAACAATCGCTCAATGGAATGGCTTGCCTCCAGAAGTTGTGAATGCTCCAACACTGGAGGTTTTTAGGAAGAGATTGGACAACCATTTGTCTGAAATGCTATAGGGTACCCTGCTCGTTATATTCAGTGTGCGTGTGGGTGGGTGTATAGATACATACAGATAGAGATAGAAAGATAGATAGATAGATAGATAGATAGATAGATAGATAGATAGGCAGGCAGACAGACAGAGACAGATAGATAGAAAGGTAGGTAGGTAGGTAGGTAGGTAGGTAGGTAGATAGATAGATAGATAGATAGATAGATAGATAGATAGATAGATAGATAGATATGGATAGATAATTTCTAATAAGTACTGTAGGCTGATAATCTAGCCCTTATATTGATTCAGTCTTGTATTTAGAACATAGAACATAGAATAATAGAGTTGGAAGGGACTTCAAAGGTCTTCTAGTGTAACCGGCTACTCAGGCAGGAAACTTTACCATTAAAGTTAACAATTTCAAACAAATGGTTCTATTGGTCCTTTTTTTTTTTTTTTTTACTACTGACCTATCTCTTGCTGATAGCATCGGCAAGATGCTATTACATTTGTCTCCAATTCTGTTATTTCATATTTGATTTTTATACAACAGTTTTATCTCAGTCTTATTGCATTCAAACTTTGCTCCTATACACACACAAGTGTGCTCATCCATGCTGATGCATCCCAAAACAAAAGACTTTAACAGTGGTATTGTCTATATATATAGCAGATGTAATTTGCTTTTTTCAGAAGAAATTTAGCTGCTGGCGGTTTGGATAACGATTAGCTGAAACAATCATTCCAGCCCGAAATTGCAAACTTCCATACATTGCAAGGAAGGAGAAGGAGGAGGTGAACTGCTACAACAGCTCCTAGTAGTGATGGTTTGTGTGTCTCATAGCAAGTAAACTGCTGTGTGCTTTTTCTAGACATCTGATACAGGTTTGGGGAAAAATGGCAGGGAAGAAGGCATGATTAAGCATTGTTTGACCAGTCTCAAAGTTTTGCTTCTTGGACTATAAGATGGTCTTTCTCCTTAGAAACTTGCATGATCACTGAGGTCAACGGTGAATGTCCTATTCTTGTGACTGTATGTTGTTATATGCATGTAATTATAATCAATTTCAAAGTCATCTCAACAGCCACAGCAACCTTGAATACCATTTAAAACAAGAAATAAATAAATATTAAGAACAATACAACAATTAAGAATTCATGTCAAGAGACAACAGTGACACAGCCCCCAAACATCAGTGTTATCCCATCAAGTCAAGATCCCAATGGGGTTTAGAGAGACTTGTCCCATGGTCTGTTGAAAAAGCCTTGGCTTTGAGGATTCCCTAAAGTCAGCAGGATCATTCCCAGCAGTGTCTGATGCTCTGGAGCTGTCTTTTGTTCTATCTTTTACAAGTTTATATTATCATTTTTTAAAATATTATCTGGAAAGACTTGCACATGGATCAGAGAACAAACAAAAGTATATGATATCATCAAGAGAGTAAAAGATTTGAAATGGAAATGAGCTGGTCATATAGCAAGAAGACCTGACGGCAAGTCAGCTAAGATAGTCATAGAATGGATCCCATTTGATAAAAAGCATCCACGAAAGAGACCTAAAACCAGTTGGAGCAACAACACCAGCAAGTGTTGTGGGTTGAACTGGCAAAAGAAAGCTCAGGACCACATTGGCTGAAAGAGGCCTTCATCTTGCAGTGGATAGACAATGGCTAGAATGAGGATATTATGTTTTTACCCAGGCTAAAAGGGATGTGGTAGCTCAGTGGCTAAGATGCTGAGCTTGTTGATCAGAAAGGTCAGCAGTTCGGCAGTTCGAATCCCTAGCGCCACGTAACGGAGTGAGCTCCCATTTCTTGTCCCAATTTCTGCCAACCTAGCAGTTCGAAAGCATGTAAAATGCAAGTAGAAAAATAAGGACCACCTTGATGAGAAGGTAACAACATACTGTGCGCCTTCAGCATTTAGTCATGCCGGCCACATGACCACAGAGACGTCTTCGGACAGCGCTGGCTCTTTGGCTTTGTAATGGAGATATGCACCGCCCCCTAGAGCTGGAAACGACTAGCACATATCTGCGAGGGGAGCATTTACCTTTACCTTTTACCCTGGCTGAATTTGTCAAATTTATTATTTTCCTCCCACCTTTTTAAGGTATAAGTTTTTATATCTTAATTTGTTTTAGTGTGCTTTTCTGTTTAAATAATTCTGTCCCTGTTTACATGCGAAGCTTCTTCATTAAATGCATATATTAAACCATTAACTGCAGACTCTGAGAAATTTCCATCGGTATTTGGGCTTCTAGAGACATGGTACTGTTTCCACAATGCAGCAGCTGTTGCAAATTTTCTTCCAGAATGAAAGCCCCATAGCACATCAATAGCAGCATGTAATGCCTGAGCTTGATTTTGAATGTACAGTAAAAGGGGAGCTGTAGTTTCACAACAGCTCTTGTTACAATTCATCACATTGGCAAATGCAGAATTTTGTGGATCAAGCCATAAGCCTTTTAAGTCTGTTATGTTCTAGGGTTGATAGCCATTTTTTCCCTTTCCAGCTGCTGTGAAGGAAAAGGAAACCCAAGATTAAAAGCAAAACAGTGAATTTTAAAAAAGGAAAATATTTTGAATATGTGGACATTGTCAAATTATGTTTCATAACATTTCTTATCAGCATTTGACAAATCATTTCTCTAATACAATGTATAGTGTTGTATACATAAGCCATGCTGTACATGGATTTTAATGATACCGTGCTTCTACTGTATTTCCTCTATTTTTCTCCAACCTTCCTGTTGTACAAGCCATATTCTTAGCATTAGCAACCCAGATAAAGGATGTTATTTTTGATGTCTAATCAGAATGGCGTAATTCATCAGTTCACACTTCATTTACATTCACAACATAGCACTCGCATTGCATGTCCTTTTATCAGGCACAACAGAATCTGTCTGTTGACATTAAGTTATGTCATACATTTTAACATAAGGCTGGCTATAAGGCTTTATTTTATCCATTTCCTTTCTTCTTTGAACATATTTTTGCTTGGCTGTGTTCCAGACAAAGTTAAACAACTTCAGGTTCTACAGATTTTGATTATAATGATTTTGCACATTCCCATTTTTAACCTGCTGAACATAGTACTGAAAAAGGTTCTTCTTCCCTCCCCAACTTGCCCAGTGAAACTTTGTGATTAAACATAAATGATCTTGGATTGAAATTTGTTCCCTTTCTCTGTCTAGGATTCATTATTTCCCAAAGTGGCTAAGATTCCTCTTCTGGAAAGGGAGAGGAGGCCTTTTAACTCATATTTAAGCTTAAGAACTTATCATCTTCTTCTGAAGGATTTCTCAGTCCTTGTTTTATTTTATAGAAATGGTAACAGAGGATTATTATATAATCATAGAGATTGGTAGGATGGTTATATAGCCATATAGATCAAATAAAGTGTGCAACATACAGTTGTCATGAGCCTTTCTGCTTAATGGTTTCAACCATTTAACTTTTAACTCGCCTCAGAACTAAAAGGAACTATAAATTATAACCATAGATTCAAACTAAACTACTGGCTGAATAATTATGTAGTTGTTGCAATACAAAATACATTCTAACATGTATTCCATTAATTTCTCCAAGTGACTAAGATTCCTGTTAAGGGAGAGGAGGCATTTTAACCCATATTCCCTCTACAGCTTAAGATCTCTTATCTTTTTCTGAAGGACTTCTCAGTCCTTCAGATCAGCTAGTTGGGAGGTAGGTTCCTAGAAGAAAAGGAAATAAACAAAAGTCACCCTTCATTCTTGGATTCTTGAGGTTTGTAGGAGAGATTTGTTATCTAATGGTGATAAATCAAGGTATGGAAAATCCTAATGGTTGAAGATCTCTTCTATTAGGATAATCATGGAACAGATTTCTAATCTTTCTAATACCACAATCCCTCTCTTGGGTAAAACTAATGATTTCACTGAGAATAGGATGTGGTTGTAAGCATATTATTTACTAATATGATATTAAGATAAGTGGTATTAATCAAATTTCCTTGACTTAGTTTTACTTTCATCATCTCTATGGATAGATTGGACATTGTTAGCTTTTTTTCTTATCCATCAAAACACATTTCCATTTTGAAATGCTAGAAATTCAAAAGAACAGGAGAAAATGATGAAATAATGTGTCATAAAAATATTTCATGACACCATAATATTTTCACAAACACAAATATTTGCCAGAGAAACTGAATCCAACTATCAGTGATCAGTATCAATGGTCACTAATATGGGATAATGGTTTGGCATATGAACAACAGGAGTCAGTTCTTATACTAGCCAGAAATGAAAGTTTTGTCCATTTCAGTTTTCTTAACCTTTCCAATGCATGAAATAAATTAAAGCAAAATATCAGTGTTTTATCAATACTTAAAGTATTAGAATTTAAAGATTTTTTTAAAAAGTTGTCTCATAGAACCTATGTATCTACATTCAGTAAAAGAAGCAACTGGAAAGGGGATTCATAAGCTTAATGGGCTAGCTCAACTACATGCTTGAAGCAAATTTTTAGAAAGTTATGATCCCCTTCTAATTTCCTTACAACCCCTGGGGAAATCTCACATCACCACATTATTATAATACAGGTAATCCTAAATTTACATCTGGTCACTTAGCAACCAAAGTTATGACAGACTTTTTCCAAAAGTTCATAAGCTTCTTTAAATTAAATGAAGTTTTCCCTAAGTATAAAGTTGTGCTTTAGAATGGATCATGTCTTCTGTTTATCTCTTAAGAGGCATACAGAAGTTTGAACTACATTTATGCTAGGAACTTGAGGCTTTTGGAACAACATCTGAGAGTCTATTCCCATGGCTCGATTTCTGTCTGAGATTGGATGGATATTCTTTGGAGAGGAACACTGCCAGAGTATATTCATGAACTGGAACAGAGCATGGTAACAAGGTCAGCAATGTATAGGGATAGCAACTAAATCAGCCAATGAGGATTGTTTGGAAACTGAAACTAGAAGTAGCCTAGGCATGGCTCTATATATTAAGCTCTGCAGCTCTGTTAAGCTCTGAGTCTTATTGAAAATGAAACTGCTTCTCTCCTCTGCTGTGTGTCTTGCTTGCCTGCTGAACTAAAGTGAAACTGATGTCTGTTTCTGAGCTCTTGAGTTGCTGTTCTGCTCTTAACCTGTAATATATCTGCTTCTGTTTGAGTTTGCTCCATGTTAAAGAAATCTACAACTGGTATTGTAAAATTTACTTTATGTGTTTATAAAGAAGTTAAATGATGCCTCAGTCATCTGTGTTTACTTTTCTGGCATTGAATTTACGCTACAATATTCTGAACAACACCCACTAACTGAGTTCATCTCCTTACTAGACATGATGTCTAGGTTTTGTGTCACCAGATTGCTTCCCTATTAGAAGGACAGAGGCTGGACAGGGCAGATAGGAGAGCCAGCATATTCAAGGACCCAAACTTAATGCATAGAGTAGTTGCATGAGTTTTCAAACTGGTCTATATACATTCCATCTCATTGCTTGCATGCAATGTGAAGGACACATTCAGGGAAAATAATAATAATTAAGAGCTGTAGTGAAAGCTCAACTCCCTGACATCCAGCCTTCTGGGTGCTTTGAGAAAATTGAAGCTCTAACCTCAGAGTCAATGGATTATTCTGTTCAATAATACTAAAATAAAATTGAGGCTTATGTTTGCTTATGTGGAATGCATTGATTGATAAAGAGCACTGATTAATAAGAGCTGTGCTGGAGTAGGGGTTAGAAGGCATTATTGCAGGCTCACTCTGCCCAATGCCAGGAGTTCAATCTTGACCAGATCAAGGTTGACTCAGCCTTCCATCCTTCTGAGGTTGAGGACCCAAACTGTTGGCAACAATATGCTGACTTTGTAAACCACTTAGAAAGGAGTGTAAAGAACTATGAAGCAGTATATAAGTCTAAGTTATATTGCTAGTGCTATTGCTGAAATCAAAAAGTCTTGAATTCAGTTGATATTATTTACCAGTTTGGTTTAGTTTGTTTTCTTTCTTTTTTCTTTTTCTTGCATCAATACCACATTACAGATTTCAATTACACATTCCTATTATGTGTAATTTTTATTTTATTACTATTACTAATAAATAGGAAATATTTATGGCTTTGCTATTACTATAACCATTATAGCATCATTTTACAATACTAAATATTATAATACTAAACAATTATAATAACAGTTTAAAATATTGCTGATTACAAATATTAATTAAGGGTTGCTCTTTAATGGTAATTGTTTTATCTATGCTCTTAGGAACAGCTATTGGACAGCAGTCTCTCATAACTGATTCAAACAGAATAGACTGCCATTTAAAATATGAAGCTTATTTTTCAATTTTAAAAATTCATTTATTACATCAAGATAAACAAGCAGCAAATCAGGTAGCCTGGATGACATCAGAAAGAAAGAATTTGACAATCTGTTGGATTGTATACATATACTAAATAAACATTTCATGCTGGATTGAAGCAGCAAATTATGTGGATATCATATTTGAGCCATAAACTGTACACCAGTGTCAATTATCCTTTGCAATAACCATGAATTGTTTTATCAGTTCCCAGAGTCATTTTGTTTCAGGATGCCTAGAAAGGCCACCCTGACATCCTCAAGTATTACCCATTTTTTTAGATTATCTTGTTTATTAACCTCTTGAAGTCTGCAAATAAAATGGGGAAAATCAAATTATTCCATGAAATTTTTTTCATACATTAATCCTTTAATCAGACATGTATGATTTGAAATTCATGGGGCTCACTCTCAGGTAGGTATGGAAGTATCAGACTGCAGCCCAAGACTCCTCTAAAAACCAGACATTCAAATGTTCAAGCAGAGGGTCCTGACTAAGGTTGTAATCCAGGGGTGTCAAATTCGATTTCATTGAGGGCCACATCAGGGTTGTGTTTGACCCCAAGGGGCTGGGAGGGCATGGCCAGGGTGGACATGGCCAACATGACATCATTCGTGTTGGAGGGCGCCTGTGGTAGTTTGAGCTCTCTGCCAGTGAAAATGGGCTCCCAAGCTCCATTTTCGGCTATGACAGCCTCTTGTAGCTCTTTGCCAGCAAAAACAGAGCTCGGGAGGGCTGTATGCGGCCCTTGCAAGCTCTGTTTTCACTGGCAGAGGCACAGTGGGCCAGTCCTTTGCTGTTTCTAGGGCAGCCCTGTGGTCCAGATCTATGCACTCCATGGGCCAGATCCCCTTGAATTTGACACCCCTGCTGTAATCCATCAGATGGACGCATTAGAGAGGAGTTTTCTGTATCACTTTGGAATTAAAAATCTCTCTATGTTTTGACAGATCAATTGTTCCTGCATGCATACTGCAAATGGGCCTACATTTATTTTTCATACATTTGATATGGCCTGCTTTGAAAATGCACTGATCTGAACGGCCTTCCTTCCTTCCTTCCTTCCTTCCTCATAACTGCCCATTTGAAAACATGACTCTGAGCATTGTGCATTAAAAAGCAAACATACAAAAAGACATTAATATATATATATATAATTATTAAGAAAGATGAAAAGAGAGCACCTTCAATATTACAAAGTGTAGCCATCACAACAATTCTCCAGTTCCTTGAGCTCCCTATTGACCCAGCCATGTTTTGAGGGACTTCTGGAAGATTGACAAGGGTAGAGACAGTCTCACCTTAAGTTTCACCTCTCCATATGCTCCTCTAAACTTAATTTCCTTGGCTTGACTTCAGGTCTTTCTCTGTTCTCAGTATTGGGCATGTCTAATTCTCAATGTGTGTCCATACACACATTACAAAAGAGAAAGTCCATACTGAAAACTTGACCCAATCTGATTTTTGAGCAAGTTTGGATTTGTCAAAACTCCACCATTGAGTAAAAAAATAAAAATAACCCAAAACCTCTAGTTATTGAGTAGGATCATGTATGCTTCACAAATGATTCTGAAGAAGCATTTCAGACCTTAGACTTCTCTGCTGTTAAAGTAGTTCTTCATTTTCAGACTGCATGTGAATGAGTGCTTGAGAACACATAGGTGGAGAGGGAATTTAAATATGACACTTAGAATAATGCATACAGTTTTGATCACCATATTATAAAAAAAGATATGGAGACCCTTGAAAGGGTGCAGAAAAGAGCAAAAAAAATGATTAGGGGGCTGGAGACTAAAACATATGAAGAACAATTGCAGAAACTGGGTATATCTAATGAAAAGAAGGACGAGGGGCAACATGATAGCAGTGTTCCAATATTTGAAGGGATGCCACAAAAAAGAGGGGGTCAGCCTAGTTTTCAAAGCACCAGAAGGCAAGACCAGAAACAATGGATGGAAACTACTCAAGGAGAGAAGCAACCTGGAATTAAGGAGAAACTGCCTAACAGGGAGGACAATCAACCAGCGGAACAGCTTTGTCTTCAGAAGTTGTGGATGCTTCATCACTGGAGGTTTAGAAAAAGAGACTGAACAGCCATTTGTCTGGAATGGTGTAGTGTTTCCTGCTTGAGCAGAGGATTGGAGTAGAAGGCCTTTGATCTTCCAATGTTGTTATTCTGGAATATTGTTAGGCTGACTGAAAATAATGGGAACTACAACTACCCTCGATTTTTAGAGGGTTACATTTAAATACTGAAACTCAGCATCTTGATTAACCATGAATTCCCTGAGTAGTCTCAGAACATTATTTCTTATCTGTCCTATGGTCATAATTATTCCAGCTTCACCTGTGCCAGAATGTATATTGTTGCAAAACATGAATTTTAGGAAGTTAATTTTTATGTTATATAAAGCAATGTATGAATAAATCTAATTAGTAGTTCAGTCACAAAACATGATTTGTATTCCTGTGCACCATTTTTTGTTGATTGTAAGGAAGCATTTATTGCTTCTATGTGCAGCCTGAAGGTAGGCCTTGCTGGTAGATTTCAGAATGCCATCTGTTCCCTGTGGGTCACTAGGCCTGCCTCGCCTAGCAATTAGCAGTAAAACACATCGAAAAAGGCACTGGAACTAAGTAGACGGGAGGGAAAAAGGCACAAGAAGCAACAAAGTTGGGAACAAAAGATCTATGTTTAAAATCACAATAACACCCTATTCTCCTTATCAATAGACACCGACTAACCAAATCCCTGTAGGGAAATTCATTTCTGATGATCCTGATTTTTTTTTTTTTTTTAAAGGAGAGGGGGTAGAAACCCCAAGCATAGGTTATGGGAAAAAAATGTCTCTTTGAGCTATCATACAAGTGCTTCTTTATGAACATGTGCAATTTTGCTTTGTCTCCTGTGGACTTCATTTCTTTCTGGATCATCATGGTATGTACCTTTTCTAGCCTGAGATCTTTAGATTGGGAGGCACATGAAAAGCTGGAAAGGGATGAGAAGTGAAAGGAAGGGAAGAGGAGAGAAACAGAAACAATTTTGAGTTTCATATTTATGCAGAGTGTTTTTTTCCTCTTCTCATTTGTTCATTTTGCCCTGGACAAATACAGAGTACAGAGCAGATGCAAAGGAAGGGCAATACTGTTTTTATTTGACTATACCTCTCTGGGCTTTCAGCTTATCCCTCAGAACAGCTTGGTCAATATTTGGTAAAACAGGAGGGTTACTGTAAAACAGGACGACTCTTGTTTTATTTTAAGAATGAAATGAACTGCAAAGTCATATTAATTACAGCATTTCAAACAATATCTCATGGGTTAAATCTTATTCCTTTGCCAATGAAGTAGCCGGCCAGAAATTTCTTTTGATCAAATGGGTTTGTTTGCTATCTGGGGCACCAGAAGTTGGGAATCATTTTTAAAACATAGGTTTCCTGGCATTTCCACAGAACAAGAAGCTTTGGGGAGACCCAAGGACTTTAATTGGCTTTGTAACCACAGTTGCCATAATTAGTCATAAACACTGCTGTCACCACCACTCAATCACATACAATTAGCCTGAAAATAAACCAGGGAGGCCTATATTCTTCTCCTAAACATATAGGATTTGTGAGGATATACATTTATATCAGTAATGACTCAACTTTTTCCAAATCCTTAATACCACCACATACACACAGAGGCATTGGAATGAATTTGTCATGATTATTGTTATGACAAAGAGTGCTGTTAAATAGGTGTGAAGGTCTCCTTTCCTGTGGAGTAAAACATAAATCTATTACTGTAGTGCTTAGACTCTGAAACATGGTGGGAATACTTTTTGGCTCTGTCATGTTGCTAGTAGTATCAAGAGAAAAATAAATAGTACAAGAAATGCGATCATTGCATCCAACCCAATGGACCTCCCAAATATGAATTCAAAAATTTGGAGATTTTTTTAAAAAACTTATATAGGCCACATTTGATGGACTTCAGTTCAAATGTTCAGCCTTATTAGAAAATTGTAAACTTGGAAATAATGAGGAAATGCTGGTTATGTTCCATTTTTATGTACTAGATTTAAATCCTGCCTTTTTTTCAGGATGGTGGACTTGACACTTCCTCCTCCTTTTTTAAATCCCCATAAAAGGAACCCTATAAGGTAGATTAAGCTAGGAAAGTAACTAGCCCAAAATCACCGAGTGAGTTTATGTGGATCTATGAACCTGCGTATTTCCTGTGCCATTCTAACAAATGTACTTCACAGGCTGTAATTGTTTTTCATCTCAAGTGAGATCAAGTATAACATACTATAATGTAAGACACCTTAAAACACTGTAAGAAAGTCAACAACTCTGGAAGAGGCACGTGGCTTAGTGGTTCAATGAGACTGGAAAGTGTCGGAGTGGGCTCCTGCCACTTGCCTCCGCTTCTGTCCATCTAATAGTGGAAAGCATGTTCTATGTGAATAGATAAAATAGGTACCACTTTGGGGGGTGCAGGGAGAGGCGAGCTGGTGCTCCATGCAGGCAGTCAGACTACTACCAGCTCTGAACCGTCCTAGCTGTGGCACCCATTTGCAAGATGGCTGTAGGGAAGGAGGGGGCCTTAGATGACGCTGCAGGAAGAGCTGCTTGTCTTCCTTTCTGCTGCAAAGCCAGCTTGCCCTCTTATGGTGCATCATGGGAAGCGCACAAGTGTTTCCTACAAGAGACATGGTACCTTGGCAGCCAAACTGCTACTCTGCAATCGTGTTGTAGTTTCCTAGCTAATGTAACTGTCGTGTCCGTCGCGGTAAAGAGACCCGGAGTCGGTGACTTGGTTTTTTAGCTCTTTTATTGGTCCCTGGAACCGATCTGGCTCCGAGGGAAAAACAGTGGCTTTTTATTCTCAAGCTGCGGCGGCCGCGGCCAATGGCACCGCTTTGAATCTCCCGCAATTCATTTCCGCCAATCACGGAAGATTCCTAGCGGGCCAATCAGCGCGGCTCACTAGACCAATCGGATCACCCTGAGCTTTGGCCAATCAAAACGCGGGGTTTCAAGAATGTAAATGAATGTACAGAACACCCTCCTCTCTTGGTTTGGTCCTACGTGACGTAGTCCCGTAAGTAGGCGGGGCTCCGTATTTGCCTACTGGACCTGCGCAGGTCAGTTGTTGGTTGGCTCCCGGCCGGTTTGGTCGGGTTCTCTGTTCCTCTTGGTCTCGTCATTGGAACCGTCTGGAAGGCCCTGCCGGGCCGCTTGTTACAGCTCCCTCCCGGTCTACCCGGGCTGGTTGTGCTGCGGTTTTCGCCGCTCCCGCCTGGTCTTTCCGGGTTGGTTGAGCTGGCCTGGCTGCTTCTCCCTGGTGACATTTCGGGCTGGCTGCTTGCCGGTGAGTATGGCTGGTTTCTTTCTCTTGGGTTTTGGTTCTCGGGGTATTCCCTCCCCTCTTGGCTTGTATTAAGGGGTTCGTCTGTGTCTGGTTGCGTGTCAGTTGTGTTTCTTATGGCCGTTCTCGATCTTATTTGGTCGATGTGGCGTTTCCATGCTCGTCCGTTGGTTGTTTTCAGCCGGTATGAGCGGGGGCCTGTCAGTTGGGTTATGGTCATTTGTACCCATAGTGGGTCGCCGGTTAGGTTCTTTGCATAGATGGCATCGCCTGGCGCAAAGGACCGGTGCTTGCTGTAAGAGTTTGGGGGTTTTTCCAGGTTGTATGTGGGGTGCAGTCTGTTGAGTTGGGACCTTAGTTTCCTCCCCATTAGCAGCTCTGCTGGGCTTTTGTTTGTTGTCGTGTTTGGGGTTATATGTTGTATAAAAAGCATTTTGTTTATTTTTTCTTGGATTTCCCCGTGTTCGATTTTCTGGATGGTTTTTTTCACAAATTGAACCATCCGTTCTGCCCTTCCGTTCACCGCCGGATATGCCGGAGCTGTCAGTGCGTGTCATATGCCCAGTTCCGCTGGGAATTTTTCAAATTCTAGCGAGGTGAATTGGGGCCCATTGTCTGACATGATGACATCCAGGAGGCCGTGGGTTGTGAATAGTTTGCTCAGTTCCTTGGTCACGGCCTCCGTGGTGGTGGTTTTCATGTTGCTTATCTCCAACCAGTTGGAGTAAGCATCTACGGTTACTAGGAATGTATGTCCCTTGGTGGGCCCGGCAAAATCTATGTGGACCCTAGACCAAGGTCCCCTGGGGGTTTCCCATTCCAGGATCAGTGCCGCGGGAGGGCTCGGTCTGGTTTCTTGGCAGTGTTGACACCTTGCCACCCAGGCCTCTATTTGCTTGTCCATCCCTGGCCACCAGGTGTAACTTCTGGCCAGGGCTTTTGTTCTAACTATGCCCAGGTGCCCTTCGTGTAACAACCCCAATACCTGCCTTTGCAGTTTTTCAGGAATAAGAACCATATCCCCCCATAGTACACACCCTTTTTGTAGCGAGAGTTCTGTTTGCCGGTTCTGGAATGTTTTGAATGCTTCATCGTTGTCTTTTTCCGGCCACCCTTTTTTGTACCCAATGTAACACCCGCGCCAGACGTTTGTCTTTATTAGTTTCTCAGGCAATGTCTGATGCGGTTATGGGTAGATCGGGCAGAGTCTCTATGCTGAGGGTGCTCGTCGTGGGTGCTGGGTCGGTGTCTAGGTCAGGTAGTGGCGAGCGGCTCAATGCGTCTGCGTGTGTGATAGTCTTAGCGGGTCAGTGTGTGAGCCAGTAGCTGGAGGCGGCAGCCAGTAGCTGTAGGCGGCAAGGAATGACAAGGAACCTTGTCATTCTGGGAGATAAGATGTTTGGGGTGGCCCGGTTCCCTGCCAGGATGCCCAGCAACGGCTTGTGGTCTGTGATGATTGTGAACGTGCGGCCGTAGAGGTACTCGTGGAACCTCTTCACTGCTGCGATGATGGCTAGGGCCTCCTTGTCCAGCTGGCTATAGTTCCTCTCTGGTTTGGTGAGTGTCCTCAACAAGAAAGCGATGGGTGCTTCTCTTCCATCCGGGAGTGTGTGGCTGAGGACGGCGCCGACGCTGAAGGGTGAGGCGTCGCATGTGACGGCGAGTGGTAGGGTCTCATTGTATTGGATGAGGATGGCATCCGAGGTGAGCAGGTCCTTGGTTTTCCTGAAGGCGGTTTCCTCGCATTTCCCCCAAGTCCAGGTGGCCGCTTTGTCCAAGAGCCTATGCAAGGGTTCCGCCGCGGTCGCCTTTTGGGGCAGGAAATCATTGTAAAAGTTAAGCAGTCCCAGAAATGCCTGCAGTTCCATTTTATTCCTGGGCGTGGGGGCCTCCTTAATGGCTCTGATTTTGTTTGCGGTTGGGTGGATGCTGTGCCGGTCTAGGAGGTATCCTAGGAACTCGACCCACTCTGTGTAAAGCTGGCATTTCTCTCTCTTTGCTTTTAGCCCGGTTTCCTTGAATTTCGTTAGGACCTCCCTTAGACGACCCTCTAGTTCTAGCTGGTTGGCTGCCGACACCAGCACGTCGTCGAAGTAGGGCACCACCCCCTTAATTCCTTGCAAGAGTCTCTCCATGAGGCTCTAGAAAATTCCAGGCGCCACGCTGACTCCAAACTGGAGTCGGTTACAGCGAAACGCTCCCCGGTGGATGACTTTGGTTTGCGCCTTGGCGGTTTCTGCGTCGACCGGCAGCTGTTGGTATGCTTGAGCCAGGTCGAGTTTTGCAAAAACCTTGCCTCCCCCCAGTGAGTGTAGAAGGTGCTGCACTACTGGGACGGGGTAGGCACTTTGTTGTAAGGCGCAATTTAGGGTGGCCTTATAGTCCCCGCAGATTCTCACCGACCCATCGGGCTTGACTGGGGTGACTATTGGGGTCTCCCACTGGGCATGGTCAATTGGTTGTAGGACCCCTTGCTTGACGAGCTTGTCAATTTTTGGCCTGAGTGCAAAAGGTACCCACCTTGGTTTTAGGCTTCTTGGGGGAATGTTAGGGTCTAGGCTGAAGGAGATGGGGGGCCCTCGGTACTTGCCTAGGGTGCTGTCAAACACTTCCTGGAAATCCTGTGCCATTTGCTGTTCCCAATCGGTCTCGGCGATGTGGTTGATGCCCGTGACTTCGATGCCGATTGGCATGAACCATTGCAACCCCAAGAGGCTGGGTCGGTCTTAGTCCATGATCGTCAGGGGAAGCTTTGCAGTGCGACCCTTGAATGTCACTTTGAATTGTCCGGTTCCGACTACCGGGATGCGGTTTCCCTGGTAGTCTTTGATGATGAGTCTCTGGTTCTCCAGTTCCTCCTTGTGGATGGTAGGCACCAAGCATTTGATCTCTTGCCAGGCAACCATGGAGAGGTAGGACCCAGAATCCACCTCCATTTTGCATGGCTCGCCTTCGATGCCTACCTCCACGTAGACTTTTCAGGCGTCGGTGGTTGATGCGTGGCCGATGATGACCATCTGGTGGGTTTCCTCCCTTCGTCAGGTCTCGCCTCCTCGTCGGTTCCGTCCGCTCCAGTCCCATCGGCTGTCGGCTTGGCGATCTCTGGCTCTGGGGGGTGTGCTCGGTGTGGTCCTGCTGTATGGGCTTGTAGGCCTTCCTCAGTCGGCAGACGCGGGCGATGTGACCCTTTTTGCTGCAGTGCCGGCAGACTGCATCGAAGAAATGGCATTCGGCTCGAGGGTGGTTGCCTCCGCACCCAGCACATGCGGTCCCCGACTTATGACCTCGCCGATTCCGCTAGTCATGTCCCGCCTGGAGCCGGTGGATTTCCTCTTCCTCGTCCGTGGTGTCGGAGGCGGAGTGGAATTCACCATGGTGGGTGGTGGTCTCGCGGTGACTTGCTTCCAGTTGGGCCTCGGTTGCCCGTCCTGGGTCGGTGGTCACGGTTCGGTCTCCGGCGTCCAGTCTCCGCATGCGGTTTGCCAATTTCCGGGTTGCCTCAGCTGCGGTGGCTTCTGTGATGGCGTCGGCGAGGGTGATGTTGCCTTTGGCCATTAGCCAACTCTGTAGGACTGGGTCCCGAAGTCCAAGCACGACGCGGTCCCGTAGGGCCTCATCCATGTCGGAGAATCCACGCATGCCCCCTAGGTTCCACAGCTCCGCCACAAAATTGCTAATGCTTTCGCCAGGTCTCTGGTACCTCCAGTAGAAATCGTGCCGCCTGATGAGGGTGGGCACGGCGGGGGCGTATTGGTTGCGGAGCAATAGTTCGAGGTCAGCCCAGTCCATCTCTTTGACGTCAGCGGGTTTCGCTAGGGCTTTCGCCATCTTGAACACTGCGGGCCCGCAGTGTGTCAGGAAGACGGCTCGTTTCTTCAGCCCGGTGGTGTCCTTTAGGTTGCTGCATTCGAGGAACATGAGGAATCTGTCCATGTATGATTCCCAGTCCTCGCTAGCAGGATTAAAGGGCGTGGGCGGAGCGATGCTGGTCATTTCGTCGGTCTTGCTTTCTCCAGACATGTGCTCGATGGGGTTCAGCCTCGGGATCCCACCCTCATTGCCAGTGTCGTGTCCGTCGCGGTAAAGAGACCTGGAATTGGTGACTTGTTTTTTTAGCTCTTTTATTGGTCCCCGGAACCGATCTGGCTCCGAGGGAAAAACAGCAGCTTTTTATTCTCAAGCCGCGGTGGCTGCGGCCAATGACACCGCTTTGAATCTCCCGTGATTCATTTCCACCAATCGTGGGAGATTCCTAGCGGGCCAATCAGCACGGCTCGCTAGACCAATCAGATCACCCCGCACTTTGGCCAATCAAAACGCGGGGTTTCAAGAATGTAAATGAATGTACAGAACAGTAACAATGCCATAGGCTAACAACAATAACAACTTTAGATTAACTGCTGGTTTTAGAAGCCTAATTTCTCAGGATAAGATCTTCTATGTCACTCTTCATCCTGGTGAAAACAATATTAGAATGGAAATGCCTAAGGTCAAAGAGGGGAATGATTCAAGTTCTTCTTTCCTGTCACTGATTTTCATCTGTAACAGATGTATTAATGTTTCAAACAAATAGGAAGCATACAGCTACTTTCTAAAGTGGAGTTCCAATGTTAAATAACTCTACTGTTCAATCCTTTACATATTAGAGTCAGCTCCACTCAACAGAGCCATACTTATGTCTGCTCTATCAGACAGAAGTCTTACCTTTTGTTGCGGGACTGAACTCAATTTACTAAAACTCTTTGAGGCTAAACCAGAATCAGTATATAAGCCATTGCAAATTTGTATTGTATATAGTTGCTCTTTAGTCTTGAATGATGGTAAAAAATGCAAGAGCTTCTACCTTCAACCCATCTTTAGAAATAGATTTTTTTAATGAGAATAGTTGGGAAGGAGATGGAATATAGAACAAATCTTCATTTTTCACACATATGAAGCTGGTAATAGAGGAAATAACTTAGAAGAATACACAACTCTTTTCTCCCAATTCTGCAATTTGAGAGCCATAGATTGTGTGGCATACAGACAATGGCTATCAGCTGAGTAAAGCAGTGGGAAATTGCAGCATGCACTATGCTCAGCAGGCATAGTTTTATAGCAGAGCTCTGCAAATGGTTAACTCTGAAAGGTTGCAAATGACCTTTCCGTATATCACATTTGTAACTCTCTTCTGTTTCTAAGGAGCCTTGCGTAGCATCTACAGGATTTCCAGACATCTTTCATCCACTTTGAACTTCTTTCAGCCCACCGTATCAATAGAAATTTTGAAAAGAAGTCATGCACATTGAAACCTGAATCTTTCTACCTTCACGCATTGTTAATCGAGACATAAAATCTTATGCATGTAGTCTCTTTCAGCTGTTCCAAGTACATCTTTGAAGTAACATTACGGTTGTTAGAAAACCGAGAAACCAGAGTTCTCAGCCATAAATTTTATGGGAAATTTGTGGGGAGAGGCCTTCCGGAGGGATCCTTCTGCTGTCTCAAATGATCATGGTCTTCCAATTTTGACTTCAATGTGTATTTTTACCCAGAGTCAGGAATTACATCAGCCCAAGCAAACATGCCATTTCTCTATGCTGTATCTACCTGGGAAAGAATTTGACAGCTTTCCATGTGATTTTACTTTTTTTTGGTATTTTGATGATTTTGCAAGATTCCTGGAAAATTAATAGGTCATCCTTTTTTTCTCTTTCTTTTTTTTCTATTTGTTTTACTTGGCAACTCAAGAGATCCTTCCCCAAACAACTGGGATAAATGTCATTATTAAAATTTCAACAAAATGTTCCTCCTCCCCCATTTGCTGATTGAAATAGAAACTGAGAGGTCCATGTTGTGTATGTACCATAGTTAATAAAGTATGAGCTTGAGGTAAAGTGCAGGGTTCTGGCCCTGCACTTCTGATTGACTGTTAGGCGGCCAGATTGGATTGGTTAGTTCTGAAGAATCCGATTGGCCCTTAACAGAGAATTCTCATTGGTTAAAAGAGCTAGCATTCATAGCTCATTATTGGACAAATCTTACAAGGGTTGCCTATATAAGGCAGAGTTCACTGTTGTTGGTTTGAGAAGTCACTATGTAAATAAAGAGCTGAAAGTTCACTGTTCAGAGGCTGTCTCCATTTATTTCGACCCATGTTCAGTACTTAACAGTCCATATTATGATTAGCCTTTGCAATCACACTAGCACTTTATACTGGTTAATGGAGTAAGGCCAAGAAACCCAGCTTCTGGTCTAACCTCAGTTATGAAGGCTCAGTTATGGGTCAGTCACTCTCTCACAGTCCAACCTATTTTACATGGCGGTAATTGTGGATAACATTTGACAAAGAGCCACCTTTGGTTCATGAATGAAGAACTGAAAGCAAATCTAATTAGAAAATATTCCTAATACAATATTTATGAGTTAGAAACTGAGGCAGAAAATTGAGTTTTATTTAGTCTCTGTTTATTCTTGATTTACATTAGGGAAAATACCAACAGTTGGTAGGCGGTATTGTTTTATTTGCTATCATTAGATGATGTGAAGTTTAATGATTGAAAGGCAATGTAGTTGAGGTGACTTATGAAAAATTTATCCATGGGGTTAAAGTGTGATAGCTCAGTCACCAATACAATACAACTGTGTTTGCATTACCTGAATGTCTTCAGTTAGCACTAAGAAAGAGACAGTTTGGTCTAATTGTTAAAGCACTGACTTAGAAACCAGGAGATAGTGAGTTCTAATCCCGCCTTGGGCATGAAAGTTGTCTGGATTGTGGGCCAGTCACTTTCACCCCAAATCACCTCACAAGGTTGTTGTTGTGGGGAATAATAGGAGAAGAAAGGTATGTTGGATATATTCAACCACCTTGAGTTACTTATTAAGTAATAAAGGCAGGATAAGAAAATCTAAGAAAAATCTAATGTAATCTAAGAAAATCTAATAAATAAATAACTGATCTGCCTGAACTGGTATTTATATATTACTATGTTTATTCATTGTACTCATAAAGGATCTCCCACAAAAACTTCTAAGTCATGTTTGGAGAAGCTGAGGGAAGAATTAAAAGGAACAAGAGCTTAAAACAATTTTTTTTGCTGGGCTTTTGGACCATAATTTATTGAGGTTTATTGCTATTATAATTTACCAGCTGGATTTATTCATTTTATTCTTGTATTGCACTCCTATGTTTTATGGTTTTAATTGTTTTTATTTCTTGCAACAGTCATAGGGCTGGGATGGCACAGAAGCAGTGTAAAATAAAAATAAAATAAATCTCCCAGCAATTTGGGGGGGGGGGTTGGGGAGGAGGGAGGAATATAATACTGAGCTGCAAAATGCTGGGTAAGGCACTTTGCCACATCCATACATTGAGTTGTATGCTGGCCAACCCTTCTCTTTTTTGCTGTCCACAGATTAAGTGTTGAACAGGAAAGAACATTTTAAAGCTCAACTCTAGACCACTATGAGAAAGCCTTAGTGTCGTTGTTCAAACTATTTTGCCCCCAAAGGTCCTGAATCTATTTATGTGTCTTAAATTTACTGAGTAATACAAGAAGGAGTGATAATATAGCAGAAACAACATTTGCTTTGTTCAAGCTGTTTTTTGCCTTTCACAACAGCCAGTGGCTTCTGCTACTTTCAGATACATCTCCCAGTGGAGACTATAATTTTCAATCTGGCTCTATGTGTGTAGTAATACATGTAGCAGCAGGAGTAGTATCTCTAAAGCCACTCTCGGAGTAATCTTACCTTTATGTTCCCACAAGCTAAATAAAGGCAATATGGTGATGATTTCTTAGTAGATTTCAATTCACCGTTGACAGGGAAAGAGCTTCTAAATCAGGCATTTTGAAATTTTAAGAAGTTTAATAAGTCAATCTATAGATAGTTACGCCTGGTCTGTAGAGATTGTTTGGTGTAGGAAAACTACGAAGATAGTTGAGGAGATGCCATGGATTCAGAGAGACATGATTCCATCATGTTACAGACAAGGACATCATCAGCTGCAGTATATATGGAAAGCCAGATTGGTCTAGTGATTAAGGTACCAGGCTAGAAAGCCGGAGACCTGAGTTCAAGTCCTGCCATCACCATGAAAGCCAGCTGAGTATTTAGACTTATATGCCGTTTTGCAGTGTTTTTACAGCCCTCTCTAAGCAGTTTACAGAGTCAGCCTATTGCCCCCAACAATCTGGGTCCTCATTTTACCCACCTCAAAAGGATGGAAGGCCAAGTTAATCTTGAGCTGGTCAGGATCAAACTCTTGGCAGCGGGCAGAGTCAGCCTCTAATACTGCATTTTAACCACTGCTCCACCATGGCTCTATATTAATATGCTACATTTTAGTAATGTCTCACTTTTTCATTGTGGCCATTAATTTATGAAAATATTAATAATTATTATTAATATTATAATTAATTAATAATTAATATCATTATTTTCTCATAAGAAAAAATCTAATAAAGACAATTGAAGGAAAGCGAGAAAGAAAAAAATATAGTAAAATACAAAACAATAAAGAAAAAGGGAAAAATAACTAAAGAAATATCTATGTACGTTTGTGTGTATACAGCATATTGACCACATATACATACATGCACACAGAGAGCATCTATCACACCAATAGGGTGACTCTGGGTAGCTTGCAAATAACAAAAAAATAAATAGTTAAATAAATAGATACTGTAGTATGGCTATTGCCTTATTGGGGATAATTTCATTTTTCAACTCAGCTTAAAATGGTGAGTGAGAGTTAACAATGATTATATTTATTAAAAATACCGGTTAGTCACCCTATTATGTTAAATGACATTGATGCAGTTTGATCTGCTATATAGTATAGCAGGGTTTTCTTCTATTTCCTGTGTCTTTTCTGGTCGATTGAGATTATATGTAAGATTAATATAAAAGTGAAATAGATGAGAAATGTTATAGTTTATTCAAATATAGCTTTTGAAAAAGGGGTGATGTTCACAGTCTGAGAATCTAGTGGGAGAAGAGTCTTTAAAAAATAATAATAAAATCTCTAGTTCTAATTCCCCAAAACTGAAATTGAAGAGTATTTGATGCATATCTAATTATCTATCATTTTTGAACTGTGCATAATATATAAAAGGTAGCAAATCCATACCGACCTCTTTTTGGCTATGTTTCACAAAAGTAATGCAGGGAGGAAATGTAGCCGATATCTCTGAATTTTCAGGTTCTCAACTTTGAGATGAGCCATCTGTTCACTGTATGGCAAACAATGAAAGATCCATTATCTCTGCTTACTACATGACAAATAATAACAATAACAAAAGCATTCTAGGTCTTTCAACTTATAGCATCTGATGGTAGTTAACAGACATCCAAGAAAAAAAAGCAAAGAGAAATAAAGCGAATCGTAGCAGTTTCAGCACAGAAAAGCAAAACAAGGAATTATTTTCATGGGCATTTGTTCCAGAAATATGTTTTATAAATAGAAAACAATATTCTTCTGAATTTAAACAGAAATAATAAAATGTATTTCACTGATAAGGATTGTACTGGGAATGACTAGCTTCACTGAAACTGTTTAGTAAGAGTTGCTGCTTTCCTTTTGATATGTGGGAGGACAGAATAGACTTTGAAATTTACATCTCTTAAAAGTAAGACTCTACTTTTCTACAAAAAGTACATTTAGGCAAGAAAAACAAAATGCACAGGTACAGTATATGTGGTACCTTGCTCAATCGTAGTAACTGTGAGAGGGATCTTGGAGTCCTAGTGACAATCACTTAAATATGAGCCAGCAGTGTGCTGCAGCTGCCAAAAAAAAAAAAAAGCCAACACAGTTCTAGGCTGCAGAAACAGAGGGATAGAATTCAAGAGCATGTGAAGTGTTAATACCACTTTACAGTGCCTTGGTAAAGCCACACTTGGAATACTGCATCCAGTTTTGGTCGCCACAATGTAAAAAAGATGTTGAGACTCTAGAAAGAGTGCAGAGAAGAGCAACAAAGATGATTAGGGGACTGGAGGCTAAAAACATATGAAGAACAGTTGCAGGAACTGGGTATGTCTAGTCCAGTGGTGGCCAACCTTTTTCGGCTCCCGTGCCGAAAATTGTGTGCACACTTGCATGACAGCACCCAGAAGGCAATGTGCATGCTCCCCCATGTCCCCTGCGCATGGCCACACAACTTCCCCCCCTACATGCCATGCATCTCTGTGCATGCACGCAAGACCCCCTGCGCACCTCGCACATCTCTGCACATGCGTAGGAGGCAGGGGTATCTGGTACGCACCCCTGACCTATGTGCATGCATGCTAGGTATCCAACAATCAGCTGGCGGGCGGTGCACACGCATGTGCAGTGGGCCTCTTCCAGGTGACCTTTTGTGTGCCAGCAGAAGTGGCTCTCCATGCCACTTCCAGCATGTGTGCCATAGATTCTGTTGTGAATTAATAAAAGTGCTTGAATAAAGATTGTTGAAACCTTAAAGTAAAGTGCAGGGTTCTGGCCCTGCACTTCTGATTGGCCGATAATAGCGATATCGGATTGGTCCGTTCAGGAGAATCTGATTGGCTATTAATGAGCCTTTCTCATTGATTAAAAGAGCTAACGTTCCTGGTTTTCATTGGATAAATACCCAAGAGCTTGCCTATATAAAGGGGGCTGTTGTGGCCGTTTTCAGATCTGTTGCACCATGTTAAATAAAGAGTTGAAGTTCACTGTTCATCGACTCGTCTCCACTTCTTGCGCCACGCACAGAACATAACAGATTCACCATCATGTGTCTAGTCTAATGAAAAGAAAGACTAGGGGAGACATGATAGCAGTGTTCCAATATCTCAGGGGCTGCTGCAAAGCTATCCTCCAAAGCACCTGAGGGAAGGACAAGAAGCAATGGGTGGAAACTAATCAAGGAGAGAATCTACTTAGAACTAAGGAGAAATTTCCTGACAGAACAATTAATCAATGGAATGATTTGCCTTCTGAAGTTGTGAATGCTCCAACACTGGGAAGTTTTTAAAAAGATGTTGATTTGTCTGAAATAGTATAGGGTTTCTTGCCTAAGCAGATCATTCCAAGTCCCTTGAATATTTTAGGCACACACAGCAGGGTTGGCTTTAGAATAGTGAGACCTAAGCAACAATGGGTACAGTGTGAGGTTCAAGGTATTTCATGCACATGGGGATGGCAGGACTTGAGGAGATTTTATGTAAACAGACTTACTGAATCCCAACAGATTTCATTGCTGCATTCAGCTTGACCAATGGTCCACTCCTCCAAAGCAAACAAAAGTACCTCTTCAGACTATGCAGAGTTGGCAACGAGGGTCACTGTATGAGACTAATTCATGAGGAGCAGTACCTGTTAGTCATTTTTTGCACAACAAACACCCATCTTTGTCGTCCATTCAAAAGCAGAAGGTTTCTAACTTTGCTCAATAATGAAATAAAGAAGAATTAGTCCCTGTTACTTGCTGAAGATGTTGGTCTGACCAGTGTAGAAAACAGGATGCCAGACCACTGAGATAACTGGTCTCTGATATGCCGAGCACTGGAATACAGTTCCTCATATTTAATTCTACTTTGGATTTGGATTGAAAGGAACAGGGAGAATTGGGAAGGCCTATCATTTGTAAACTTATATTTAGCAAACATATTTAATTGGTCACTGTGGAGAAGAAGGAACTGGAAAAGATGGAGCAAGATAAGACCCTAGTATGCATCTTTGACTAGGTCTCCTTAACTTTCTTCCTCCTTTGGTCCTGAGGTAAAACTAGTCTCATTTAAATTATGACAAAAATTCACTCTCTATAGCAGGGTAAAGGGAATTTACAGGATGCAACTGGAGGAAGTGATAAGGGAAATGGCTTAATAGCATCTTTCTTAACTTGTGCCCTCCAGATATGCCAGAACTTTCAATCAGTATGGGACTATCATCCAACATATGTGTAGATATCCTTGTTTGGGAAATTTTGGGAATCAAGAGGTTTCTGTATGGAATATATTTATCTTCTAAATTAACATTGAAGTTCCAATTGACAGAAAAGGAAAGGAAAGGAAAGAGGAGAGGAGAAAAAGAAAAAGAAAAAGAAAGAAGTCTAAGAAATTTATTTTATTTTATTTTTATTTATTTGATTTGATTTGTCAATTGCTTACAATGCTTACAAGGTATAAATATAAACATGAGTTTATACAGGAAATAGGTACAAATAAATGGGGACAATAGGGCAGGGACAGTAGGCACGATGGTGCACTTACGCACACCCCTTATAGACCCCTTAGGAATGGGGTGAGGTCAATAGTGGATAGTTTGAGGTTAAAGGAGTTGGGGTTAGAGGATGATCTTTCTCCTTACCGCCACACTCAGAGTCTTTTTTCTCAATATAATAGCCTGTTATTTCTCCTTAGAGCTGCTCGGAGCATCCAGAGTGTGGGGGGGTGCTTCCGTCTCTGCTATTGTAGGCTGAACTAAATTTCTGAGGAACGCTCCTCCTTCCATCACATGACTCCATTCCAGCGTTCCCTAGTTTATGCTCAGCCGCTCGCAGAGCAGGCAGTGTTTTCAAGTGCTCTTGGCCGTTTTCAGCAAGCCTTACTTTGACTTCATTCTCAGGTTGTATCTGTTCATTTTCTTCCCTTAGCCCTGTGCAGTGGTTGCGCAATTTGTAATTTGCATTCCCCTGGGAAGCCCTCTCGGGCCCAGGGGATTTCAAGGGGAAGGATAGCTTACGTTACAAGCTACCCCCCTCACCCTTCCTCATTGCCTTCTGACGTTTTTTTTTTTTGCCGCTTTAATAGACGCTCCGTTTTGCTCCATCCCCCCCCCACCGCACGCTGCATTTTTCCTTAGTGCGAAGCCTCTTTTGCCTCCTTCCTTCCTGGGTTCCTTTTGGGGACCTTGTATTGTTTCCCTCGTCGCTGCTTAAGGGCCCTGTAAGGCCACGCAGCAGGCGGTCACCATTTTAAGCGCCACCTTGTGGCCGGGCACCATTTTGAATCTTATCTCCGATCTGCAGCATGCGGTTTTAAAGCAGCAGGACTCATAGGCCTGCTCGGACATATTTACTCAGGAAATTCTTCTGTGGCATTAGAGGCTTGTTTTCCTGCCTCCATATTGTTGGCTTCACCCGCAGCAAGCTGTAGCTGGTGCGGTCTACCTCCCACCACTCCCGCCCAGCATTTGTCTGGGAAGGCAGTTGGATCTAGGCCTAGGGGCTCCTTCGTCTTAAGGCCTCTGGCGTGTCTAGGTCGTTTGGACCTCTGTTTTCAAATACAAAAAAAAAAAAAGGAATAAGAGAGGCAAGATCAACAGACCAGAAGAAACTAAGAGAGAGAGAATTATTCATATATATTTATATACAATAAAACTATTAAAAATAAATAAATAAATAAAATAATTGAAGGGGGGGTATAACAGGGAGCAGGAGCAAATTAACCTAGGACATAAAATATTCTCTCAGGGCTCCCGGCCTTGTTGTAGGTCGACCCCTAGGCGCGCCAACCACCTCCTATTGATATTATCTTACTCAATTATATATAAAAATGGCAGAAGGCAATCTCTCCACTGGCCCTTCTCTGAAGGCCAAATCAAAAATTCATCATCTGCGCAGGCAGGCAGGCTAAGGATTCCAAAGCCTTCCAGAGGGACGCATTAAAGTGCCTCAAGGCCCTGGAAAAAGAAATTGATAAATGCACTTGGCAGGCAGGCATGGTACCTCCCATTCTTCCTCCTTCTATTTCCTATCCAGGCACAGCTCGCCTTCTCAAGGCCACCAGGCTCCTGGACCACAGACCAGACAAACACCAGAGGCCACCTTCACGCCCTCAGCTACCGGCCTACACCAAGGGGAACCTCTCATGGAGCAACTAAGATCCTGGAGGGAGTTGGCTATCCGCAGTAGAATCATGGAAGGTCTCCAACAGGCAACCATGCCTGGTCTACAACCGCTGGTCACCCAATCTGTAAGATCATTCCCTTTCAGTTCTGAGCTGACCCAGGATCAGGTACCCTTCAGAGGGAGGTTTTCTCCTCCACAAGGGGGGTCGAGGAGGAGGCGATAGGGGACTTAGATTAATACCAGGAGGAGGAGCAGGAGCAGTATTTTCTTGGGGTCCTTACATTATAACGAACCCTCTTCTGACATAGAACCATCAGAGGCAGAGGTGTCAGAGGACATGGGTCTCACCCCCGACCAGCCCTCCTTTGTAGAGTTTTGCAGGCCCCATCTAATCAAATCCCTCCTGCTCTAAACCTAGCTTCCCTTGGTTCTAACAAGTCAGAACCCAGCTAACCCCTCTCCTATCGCTCTGGCAGATCCTGGAGCAGTTCAGTTGGTCTAGAGGTGGAGTGACTGCCTCACAACTAGGAGGCTGTGAGTTTGATCCTAGATAAAGGCTTGTTTTTTTGGAATAGACTCTCCTGTTTGTGCAGGGGGTTGGCCTAGATGATCCGGGGGTTCTCCCAATTCTGTTATTCTATGAAAAGAATAGAAAATCTTAGGTGCCTAATATAATTATCTTATACCCATTGAGCACCCCGGCGGTGGATGAACCTATTGGAGCCGGGCCTCTTCTTCCACCCTCAGCGACTCCCCAGAAGCCCTGAGGCCAGAGGAGAATCGATCGGAGCTGGCCTACACTGAGCTCATCAGTCAGTAGCATCGGCAATCAGTTCGGCCACGGCCGCTTCCTTCTTCATCAGGTCATCTATTCACTGACCAGCCAGCTAAAACAACATGTCCCAGCCTCCTCCCATGCCATTCCCTCCCATGTCTCTGTACCAGTCTGCTCTGGCCAAAACATTAGCAGGCAGAACTCTAGAATAAAGTGAAATTAGCCTCCGCTCCCCTCGTGGGAAATAAACTGTTCGGATCATCCCTCATCCGCAGTCAGAGTCCAGATCCATGCAGCCCCTTCGGAGAGCTCCCTTTCATCCCCTCTTCCAATCCTCTTTCTCTCCCAGGTACCAAAGGGTCCCCTCCCTTTGGCTCGGGACAGCCTCAGGATAGGTCCTTCTCCTCTGATAGACTCAGAAGAGGCGGTAACTTCAAGAGGCCTCTTCTTGGCTCAGGCAACAAGCTCTTCTGGTGCTCCAGATAAACCACTAGACTTAATTCCCATCGGCGGGCACCTGGAAGCCTTCGCCCTAGTGGGACTCCTCCTCTTCCGATGCCTGGGCTATGGACTCCTTCAGGCTTGGTCTGCCCTCAAGTTCTAAACTGCCCCCCCCCCCTGAGTTTTTCAGGGCATGTCTCCTCTCCAAGAACCTCTCCAAGCGCACCCTCGGGACTCAACAATTCAGCCCCTGCTCGACAGAGTAGGGCCAGTTTGTTCTAGTGGTTAAGGTACCAGGCTAGAAAACAGGAGACCATAAGTTCAAGTCCACCTGAGCCATGAATGCCTACTGAGTGACTTGGGTCCAGCCACTGCTAGCCCGTTCCTCTATCGCCCAGAGGACAGGGATTCTACTCCCACTTATTCGTGGTTCCCAAACTCTCTGGGGGTCGGAGAGCGATTCTGGTTTATAGCAGCTTAACCGCCATCTCGTATATCGCAAATTCAAAATGAGCATGTTGCAATCCATCCCCCCTAGGGATGGGGCATAGAGACTGGTTGTCTTCCATTGCCTTTCACAGGCATTCTTACACATCCCGATCTGGCCCCCTCATTCCAAATTCCTGTGCCTCTGCTACATAACCTCCACTTTCATTCGTGACGCCCCCCCTTTCGGGCTGGCCTTTGCCCCCAGAACCCTTCCCAAGGTCTTGGCTGCTCTAGCTGCCCTCCTCAGATCCCTCCCGGGGCTCCACTTTGTCACTTGGATGTCTCCCCCATCCTTTCCCCTTGCAGGGTACACGCAGTGAAGGACCCTCAAAGCTCTCTACCGTTATCCAGGAACACTGGGTCCTCATCAATTAAAAAAAAAACAAAACCGATTATCCCTCTCCTCCGGGATAACCCTCCGGGGGATGTTAATAGACCCTGTGAAGGGGAGGGTGTTCTCTCTCCGGAGAGATTCCTTAGCTTCCACAATCGGTCAGACCTGACAGATGCCTTGAAAGGTTTTCCCTTTAGAGCTCCCGGTTTACTAGGTTAAGGATATCCTGTATTTCCATTATTCCCTGGGCCCGAAGGTCAAGGTTTAACCAAGGGTGCTCTTCTCTCCTCTCTGGTGGAGCAGAGTGTCTATCAATAAGGGCTGCCCCCTCAAGGAGCCTCCCAGACTCTCCGTTCCACAGACGCCAGTCTGTCCGGATGGGGTGCCCTCCTTCAGTCCCTTTCAGCTCAGGGCGGAGGGTCAGCAACAGAGAAGCTGTGCAACACAATCTGGCTGGAGCTTAGCGCAGTCCCTTGGCTCTCCGCTGTTGCCTCCCCCAGGTATGCGGCCGCCACGTCCTCTTCCTCACTGGCAAAATCATGGCCATCTCACATCAACAAACAGGAGGGTACTCAGTCATCCTGCCTAATGAGGGAGGCCGAGCGCCTCTGTCAGTGGGCAGAGTCTATCCTCCTGTCTCTCAGGGCAGTCCTCATCTTGGGCTTCTCCAACACCTGAGCAGATTGGTCATGCAGGGCCACCATAGATCAGTTGGAGAGGCTTCTCCTCCAGCTCTATTCAGGGAGGCGACACGCATATCGGTCTGCCAGTAGTAGACCCGTTGGCCTCCCTCTTCCATACCCAACTTCCAAAGTTAGTTTCAAGATTCCCATCCCAACTGGCGGAGATCCATTACGCCCTTCGGTGTCCGTGGCTGCCGGGTCTCCTCCATGCCTTCCCCCCTCTGGCGCTGGTGCCTTAGTCCTTCAAGAGGTACTTCATGAGAAAGCGGATCTGTTCCTCTTAGCTCCTTATTGGCCCAGTCCCTTGGTTCACATTCTTCGCAGTTTAACCATAGCCCTTCCCTGGAGGATCCCAGCAGACAGAATCTCTCTGGTTCCAGGTCCCCTCCTCCACCCGATCCCCCAATGGCTTCAACTAGCTGTGTGGAGGTTGAACGGGAACGCTTGAAGAGGGAAATCTTCTCCAGCAAGGTCTTTTATACCTTCTTAGCAGCCAGGCTATCTTCAATTAGTAAGAGAGCCAGTTTGGTTTACTGGTTAATCCCTTGAGCTAGAAAGCAGAGGCTGTGAGTTCAATCCCGCCACGTCCATGAAAGCCATCTGGGTGACTTCGAGAAAGGGTGTGTCAAACTTCTGGTTTTCACAATGGTCTCTTCCAGTGCTCCAGGGTTTCACTTTCTCCAGGAGGATTTCAGCAAGGGGCTATCCCCCAATACACCAAGATGTCAGGTAGCAGCCTTATCCACAGGCATCGGCTTAAAGAGGCTAGTTCCCTCTCTCACCAACCTGGTATTCGTGCCTTCCTGAAAGGGACCACAAACTTACGTCCTCTGGCCCTCCACCGGTACCCATCCTGGGACCTCAATAGGGTTCTTACTTCCCTCGCACAACCCACTCTCTGCTCCCCTCAGAGAGGTCTCTCTTCAGTTCCTATAATTCAAAGTAATTTTCCTTTGGTAGGATCACTTCAGCGATCTCTTCAGCGTCTGGGATATCAGAGAGCGTTGCGCTCTCAGTTAGAAAAGACCTTTGCATATTCCATCCTTACACGGTGGTCCTAAGGCTTGTCCGTTCCTCTTGCCCAAGATTAGTGGCTTTTCCCACAGGACCCTGAACCTTACCCTCCCCCTTTTTTTTGGCTTCGGTCCAACTCACGAAAGGGAGAGACTATGACACACCCAGGGAGGCCTTCGCCAAGACGTACCAGGATCAGGCCCCCCAGGTACTCAGGGGCTTCATGGCTCACTCCACTAGGAGTGCAGCAATTCAGCTGTCCGGTTTTCCCAGGACCCAATACTCAACATCTGCCGGACAGCTGCATGGGTTTCTTTGTCACCCTTCAGCCATTACAAGATCGACAGGTAAGCCTCAGCTGAGGTTTCTTGCAGTTGAAGGGTTCATCAGAGGGTTCTCAGGGAACCCGAGGAGACCCAGACCAGACGGCACCCCTCCCGTAGGACAGGCCCAGCTTTGGTATGTCCCACACTCTGGATGCTCCGAGCAGCTCTAAGGAGAATGGGCGTTGGTCCTTACCTGACACGCCGTTTCTCTTCGAGCTGCGAGGAGCATCCAGCCCCTCCCTTTTCCTTCACCGTCTGGTGGGGTCTTGTTTGCGGCCAAGGAACCTAGTATAGTAAGATGAGAGCACGATTTAATGTTTTCTCTTGCCTTCACATAAACTGGGGAACACTGGGATGGAGTCACGTGATGGAAGGAGGAGCGTTCCTCAGGAATTTAGCTCAGCCTACAATAGTAGAGACGGAAGCACCACCCACACTCTGGATGCTCCTCGCAGCTCGAAGAGAAACGGCGTGTCAGGTAAGGACCAACGTCCAATTTCTGTGGAAATAATTGTTCTGATCATTTAAGCTACTAGTGTATATTAACTTACTGTATTAGCCTGTCCTTTAAATCTGAATGGCCATTGTATATCAATGTATGTAAAGATGCCATTGACAGGAAGACCTGCTGGATTCCTTTGTATGGGATCCCTCATATAATTTTATATTTAGCACAGGTTTTTTCATACAAAATGTGCAGGGAAGAATTCAAAAATGTAGTTGCTTGAACCATTAGGTTACTTTTATCTAGCATCTTCCATTTCCCACTAAATATCATCTCTGTAGAATTGGGAAGACCTCTCAAATCATGGGGATGGGTTGTGCAGGAATGCTGGATGAAACAGCCATCATCCCAAACCCACCCAGTTAGCTGCACTGGCCTGCAATTTTCTAGGCTCAGAGGCTAAGCAGGGTCTCTGGAATAGGAATCACCAAGAATGCCAGGGCTATAGGCTAGACTGAGATGCCAAAGAAACATTCCAAAAGAAGGTGATGATGAAACTACAGCTGGACCTCAATGTACAGCTGTTCATTTAGTGATAGTTCTAAATGGCACTGAAAAAAAGTAACTTTTTCTCACCGTTGTAACATCCACATTGTCACATGATCAAAATTCAGCCACTTGGCAACTGATTCATATTTACGACAATTACAGTGTCTCAGGGTCATGTAATCACCTTTTGTAAAACATCTGACAAGCAACGTCAATGGGGAAGCCAGATTCATTTAACAACTGTGGCAAGAAAGATCGTAAAGTGGGACAAAGCTCACTTAACAACTGTCTTACTTTGCAAACAGAAATTTGGGGCTCGATTGTAGTTGCAAGTCCAGTACACTACTTCTGTATTGTAGTTGCAAGTCCTGTACACTACTTCTGTATTGTTGCCAATGAAATGAATGTGTTCGTGAAGTCATCAACAGTAGAATCCAACTTAAAAGAGACTTGATTTATTTTATTTTTTTTGATAGAGAGGATTCATTCTTTACTCAGAAAGTTTCTTTGTGTCCTCTTCCATTTTATCATGGGGATACTTTTTTTTGGGGGGGGGGGTGATCAGTTTTTTTCAGGATAACAGATTCAAAAATTCAACTTCTGTGAACTTCTTTTGATTAATTTAGTTTCCCAGGCATAGGATTTTAGAGCCATTGTATTTCGACTAGGATATTCTTAAGAAAGGTGAGCATGCTCAGAGAAGGGAGGTCTGACAGTCGGAAAACCATTGAATCCACATAGTTTTCTGAGTTCATTCTAGTGCCTTGGAGATGCCTAAGTCTGTGGCTTTGAATTCCTTTCTCCGAGTCCTTTCATTTATTCCTATCTATCAAACCTTGTTAAAAAGTAACTCCAAAGCCCCGCATCAATCTTCCATACCGTTCCTCTCACCTCCAGAGGGAAAGGTCTGCTGTTGTACAAACTTGAGTTCCGGGATTTTTTTTTTCTTTTTGAAAGAGTCTGCTGTGCTTCAGTTTTGTTTTGAGTGGCGCAATTATCACTAATTATTGGGAAATGAGCGCGAGTCAGAAGCCATTTCCAAAACGGTCCTAGAATAAGCTGGTCATTGTTGTAGTGAACCTAATGAAAGCCCCCACAATATGGTGAATTAACATTCTAAAATAGTTCGGCATGATGAGCTTCCTTCTGTGGATGGCAAGTGACATCAATCTTAAATGTCACAAAGTTCAGGATGGAGAGAAAAAAAAAAATCCCGCCCATAGAAACTTGTAAAAGGAAGAGTGCTGGAAACATCTAGAACTTTTAGTAGAGCCAAACGCCCTGCTTATATTTAAACTTCTGGAGGGATTTATAATTCTAGTTAGAAATTCTAGATTAGAAAAATCCCATGTACCCTATCTCATCTCTCTTCTCTCTCCCTTTGGGTGAGGAACTGTCATTTTCCTGAGCCTAGGAGTACACAGCAACAGATTTTAGCCAATTTTAGCCAATAGCTAAGGCACCAAGCTAGAAACTGGGAGGCTGTGAATTCTAGTCTCACCAGAGGCATGACTTTGGGTTAATCTTTCTCAACCCCAATTCCCAGGGTTGTGGTGGAGGAAAAAGAGGAAGAGGAAGGTGTGTTGGACACATTAATTACCTTGACCTGTTTATAAAGATAATAAAGGTGGGATATAAATACAATAAATAAAAATAATACCTACATCTTTTCTTAGTTCCAATCTGAATGAGAATTCCAGTTCTTTTGCCCAGAGTCATCAGATAATAGATAATAACAGATAATAAGAGTTGGAAGGGACTTATAGGTCATCTAGTCCGACCCGCCCCCACCCAAGCAGGAGATCCTACACCATTTCTGACAAATGGCAGTCCAATCTCTTCTTGAAAGTCTCAAGTGATGGCATTCCCACAACTTCTGAGTGCAAGCTGTTCCATTGGTTGATTGTTCTCACTGTCAGAAAGTTTCTTCTTATTTCCAGGTTAAATCTCTCCTTGTTCAGTTTCCATCCATTATTCCTTGTCTGGCCTACAGGAACTTTAGAAAATAGCTTGACTCCTTCCTCTCTGTGGCAGCCCCTCAAATATTGGAAGACCTCTATCATGTCTCCCCTGGTCCTTCTCTTCTTTAGACTAGCCATGCCCAATTCCTGTAACCATTCTTCATATGTTTTAGTCTCCAGTCCCTTATTCATCCTGGTTGCTCTTCTTTGTATTTTTTCTAGAGCCTCAACGTCTTTATTATAGTGTGATGAACAAAACTGGATGCAGTACTGTAGGTGTGGTCTTATCCAGGTCAGGACCAAGAAGATCTCTCCTTCTTGTTCCTGACCTGGGTTCTCTCAATGCTTCACTTCTGCTCCATCTGTCAGTTTTCGCTGCTCGTGTGGTCCTCACCACCCTGCTAAACACAACACAGGTAGCTTATCTCCTTTCTCCTTCCCCAGCTTCGCATTGCTGGTCAAAAGCACCAAGACATGTCCCAATAATCAACTGGGTAGCAGATTGAATAGGCAAGGAGGTGTCCAAATAAGAATACTGAAGTTTGCAACATTCTTTTTTTTTTTAAAAAAAGTGGTAGACTGAACCTGTAAGTGTAAGATAGTTTTATAAAAAAACAGATGTATTGAATCTGTTATTTGAAAATATTTCTTTATTATTTTAGTCAGGTGGTTCGTCTGTAGCATTATGCTATGTTGATAGACAAATATATGGAAAAGGAAATGCTATGTATAAAATAGCTCCTAATCATCTGACCACAGATCGTTTCTCCCTGATCTGATCTTCCTTCCTTTTTTCCTGCAGCTTTTGGAATTGCATAATTAATGCCTGCCAATACAGTACATCCTTTCACTTACATAGAGACCCATCATGTCACATGCCATGTTCCTTCTCCTGATGGGTAAAAATACACCTAGGACCAAACCAAGATACTACTTTTTATGAACTATGAAATTATCATTTTATTTAATATAATATGTCATTATGAAGCTGGACCCAAGATAGGCTCCTGGTATCTCTTGAGCTCCCCATTTAAAAAAAAAAAAAAAAGAGCAGAGAAAACATTTTTTTCCCATGGCTGATCTTCCTCCAATTCCATTTTTTTGAAAACATGCAAGTCCAAGTTTGGATGTTTTAAGAAGCTTGTTTTATGATGGTCATGTTGAAACCAATGTGCAGGAAGAGTGTTAAAGTTAAATTGCATTTTGTTTCATTTTTAAAAACTTAGTTATTTTGTAATTTCATTTTAATCCATTTAAAGTTATTTCTTCAAAAGGAGAAAATATTCTGGGGGAAAAATCTAGCAAATGTAGGTGAAGTGTGAAATAATCTGTGCGTTGGCTAGTGTAACTGCAAAGAAAGACAATCAATACAAAATATTACATTCTAATGATCCATGTAGTCTAGAATTACCTTTACATAATGATTCCCAACTATGTGTCTCCAGATGTTGAATTAGGGTTTCCATCAGTAGAATCATTGCCCAAGTTGACTAAGGATAATGGAATTTGTAATTCCACATCTAATGACTCATGTCTGGTCTAGAAAATCTCAATTAGAGGTCATTTATATGTAGCTGAATTAATTGAGAACAATGCCAAAGATAGTAAAGAATAGGAATCTACAAGTACAAAGTATATTTGTATGTGTGTGTGTGTGTGGCATGTGTGTGTGCGTGTGCTTTCTCCCTCACACACATACTCATCTGTCACTGCATTAGATTCCAGGGTGAGTTACAATATAAATTATTTAAAAGCCTAATGTATTTCCTTAAAACTACTATTCAACAGCCATAATAAAACATGACAATAAAATTTCCAATTATAGTGTTAATTAAAATTCCTCATACATCTGGCACGACATGCAGTTATATAGCTGCAGATATAGTAAAGTTTGATACTTGGTGGGCAGTTAATCAGATTTATAGTATCATCTAGTTCAATGCAGCACTTTGGAGATTTTTTTTTCCTAATCCTGGAATAAATTTACTTGAAGATTTAGGAAGACTGATGTACCTCAACTGAGTGCTTTCCACTTTATGCAGATCCCCAAAATGAAGAAAAGTAGCCTGATTTAATTATGTTGTGCTTACTGAGTAATTCTCATACCTATGAGTAGAAGTGACTGGGAGAAATTCTCATACCTATGGGTAGAAGCAGAGGTGGTATTCAGCAGGTTCTGACCAGTTCTGGAGAACAGGTAGCGGAAATTCTGAGTAGTTTGGAGAACCGGCAAATGCCACCTCTGAGTGGCCCCTCCCCCGATCTATTCTCTGCCACTCGAATCCCAGTTGATCAGCTGGGTCTTCTTTTGTTGCCCTGCACAGGAGAACGGAGCTGGAAAGCAGGTTAGTAGGGTGGGGAGGGAATGGGGATTTTGCAGTATCCTTCCCCTGGAGTGGGGTGGGTATGGAGATTTTTACAGTATCCTTCCCCTGACACACCCAATAGAACTGTTAGTAAAAAAAATTGAATCACCACTGGGTAGTGGAAGTGACTGGGAACTTTTGCAAACAAACTTTAACATTTTATTAAAGGCTGAAATCTATTGACTGAATAGGCTGGAATCTTAATGTCAATTTAAATTTTGTTTTATCGGTGAAAGTTTTGCTCATTGCAGGGGAAATGAGAGGTGTGAGTGTCATCATTGCACACCTAAACAGTCAGGAAGTTTCCCTAGTCTGCTAAAGAAGAATTTGGGAATGGCATATACTGTAGGACTATGAATATAAAAAAGAAAAAAAATAATGGTAATTGCCACTGTCCCCGTTTCAGTAATGAGATTGCTAATTATTATGCCTAGCTTAGATGTTTTGAGAGAACCAGTTTGATGTAGTGGTTAAGATCCAGGCTAGAATCTAGAAGCTTAAGTCCTGCCTTACATACAAAGACAGCTAGATGACCTCGGACTTGGGCTCCCCTTAGGCCAGACACTCTCTGTCAGCCCTAGGAAGCAAGCAATGGAAAAACCTCTTCTGAAAAATCTGGCCAAGAAAATTTCAGTGACTTGCAGGAACAGTTGCCAGCAGTTAAAAACTCTCTCACACAGACACCGACATTTTGCATATCAACTCCTGTCAGCCCCAGCCAGCAAAGAATTGTGGGAGATGTAGTTCCAAACTAAGAAGAGTATCAAGTTGCCTACCCTTGCAGTAAGATAGGGGAGAAAACACACAATATTTATTTATTTGTTTGATTGTTTGTTTGTTTATTTATTTAGTTTGAATGAGAAAACAAGTATAGGTATGAACATAACTTATAAATATTAACAGGTATGAGTATATACATAATAAATGAGTACGGATAAATGGGAACAGTAGGACAGTGACAGGTAGGTTTAATATATATGTCAAACAATTCTAGTGGTTTAAATGCTGGAAAAAATGTAGCTTCTTTCAGATCAACACTTGGAATTATTTACCTTTCTGACTTTATTCTTTGAAAATCAACTTTTGGTTCCAGTGACTTGGTTCCACCCCACCCCCAAGTCATTTTAGAATCCAGATATTCATTGCAGAAGCAGTTTATTAGCATGATTAAAAAAAAAAAAAACTTTGGGCCACCCCTCCTGCACTATATTACAGCTCTGGTCTTTACTTTGATCTCTTATTACATTAGACATAACTGACTAATAAAGAGCATTTATTTTATTCAGCCATGAAAATTCAGGTGACGTACCTATAGGTGGCCCGCATATATTTTGTGAATCGATCCAATTTTCTGCTCACATAAAAACACAATTTACACATGACATATGCTATGTTCTGAAGTTCCCCCTCTGGTCCAGTTTCCAGCAGGGGGTGCCCAGCCGCACCCTGATTGGCTGATAGTTTGACAACTGACTATATAAGGAGTTGTCAAACAGGCCAACAGTTGTTGCCTCACGGCTGAGTGGTTCATTCGCTGTTAGCACACAAATTCAATAAAGCCTGAGCAACCAATTTAGCCACCTCGCCTCATTCTGCAGTGCGTTCGTTCGAAGCACTGGCAACGAAGGTGGGATCGCCACCCTCGATGCATTAGGCAAGCTTGAAGTCCTCCTGTGGGCAACCAAAAGAGCTGCTCACTGTGGCAGAGAGGGCCAAACAAGCCAGAAGGGCAGACAAAAAGAGCAAAGTCACACTGAGGGAGCTCGATAAAGTCCACCAGCCACCTGCCTAAGGATCAAGGGTTCTGTGAAGCTGTTCAGAATGGCAGCATTAAATTCATTTGCATCATTTGATGCATCCACAGAGACTTGGGAGTCATATATTGAGTGTTTTGACTGCTTCCTAGAGGCAAATGATCTGTTGGATTTGACTGGCAGCAGGTGAAGGGCACTGTTCCTAAATTTCTGTGGCAAACAAATGTTTGACACAGCCAGAGCTCTGTTAGCACCTCAGCCCCTGAATTCTGTCACCTGGGAGGCGTTAATGGCAAAGCGTAAGAACATTACGCTCCCACTCTCTCACGAATTGCCCAAAGGCACACATTTCACCAGCGCAAGCAAGCTGAGGGGGAAACTGTTAATCAATTTATGGCGGGTCTCCGAACAGCTGCTCTCCATTGTGAGTTTAAAGAGCTGGATGATGCCTTATTGGATCTTTTAGTCTGTGGGTTAAAAGACCTCCGAATTCAGCACAGACTACTAGCAAAACCTGACCTGACACTACAATCGGCATTGGATGAAGCCTGCATTGCGGAGCTATCCAATAAGTCAACGGTAGAGATTCATGGCGTGAGCAGCCCAGTTTCAGGGAGAAAAACCTTAGCTGTCCACCAGGAAGAGGCTACCGAGGAAGACCTCAATCTACCAGGGGATGATGACATCCATCAGCTGAAGACTGCATCAGGTAATAATTGGCAATCCAAAAAAACCAGCCCAGGCACAATCCTGCATAGTGTGCGGAGGAAACCATCTGCGAGCAGCCTACAGATATTGAACTGCAAACTGTCAGTGCTGCGGAGAGAGAGGCCATTTAGCTAGGAAGTGCAGAGCTACCCTGCCTGATGACACAGTCCAGGCAAAACAAGGACAAATGAAGGGGACCCCTAGAAAAGTTCCTAGGTTGGGGAAAGAGTGTTTCACCATCCAAAGGGATAACTGCCACATCAACCCCAGAGTAGGGCAAACATACTTATCACTAAAGAATTTTTTTTTTCTTTCAGTGAAAATTGAGGGACAAGATTGTCAAATGGAGGTTGACACAGGATCTTCTTTGTCATTGGTTAGTTGGAGCACAATCAAACAGTTGATGCCCAAAATGGCAAAGAAAAGATTAAGTCTCTATTCCCTCACATTAAGAGACTATCAAGGGAATACAATTCCCATTTTGGGTCTCACTAAAGTGACAGTAGTTTTCAAACATTTCAAAGGCCATCTCCCACTAATAATTGTGGAAAGGGCATTGCCAAGTTTACTGGCCTTGACTGGTTTGAATCCCTAGGTCTGGCCATAAGTGGAGTGCATACCTGGAGGACAAAGCACTGACACCATAGAAACACTGGTAAAGGAATTTGCTAGTGTTTTTGACAATGACCTTGGTAAATATACAGGGAAACCTATTTCACTGAATTTAGACCCTACAGTTATGCCTAGGAGATTGAAAGCCAGGTGAGTGCCCTTCATACTCCACCCAAAAATTGATGCTGAACTCAAGAAGTTTATTTCACAAGGGTATTAGAGCCAATAGATCATGCTCCTTGGGAGATCCCAATTGTCATGCCACTCAAAGTCAGGGTGAGCGCAGACTACAAAGCAACCCTTAATTTGGCATTACAGCAAAGTGTGTACCCAGTGCCTGTGGTGCAATATCTGTTGCATTCACTGGGTAACGTAATTTTTTTTTACAAAGCTTAACATGGCTCAAGCGTATCAACAGCTGCTGGTGGACACAGCCAATGCAGAAGCCCAAACCATAGTAACATATAGAGGAGCATTTAGATGCAATAGGCTACAATTTGGCATTAATGCTGCCCCTGGGATATTCCAGTCCCTAATGAAAAGACTCCGACAAGGCATCCCTGGATTCGTTTCATACTTTGATGACATTATTGTTTCAGCTAGAGATGAAAAGGCATTTTTAGACAGCCTAAGGGAAGTTTTTAAGAGGTTCCAGGAAACAGGTTTGAAACTAAAAAAGTATAAGTGCCATTTGGGCATACCTAAGGTGGAGTTCCTGAGGTTCCTGATTGATGCTGCTGGAATTCATCCCACAACAGGTCCAAGCCATAAAAAATGCTCCCACTCCAAACAACAAAACTAAACTGCAGGCTTTCCTTGGCCTCCTGAATTTCTATGCCATTTTCATTCCTCACAAGGCATCAGTAGACTTTTAGTCTACTACACAGACTTTTAGATAAAAAAATCACCTTGGGTTTGAGGCAAGAAAGAGGCTAGCTCTTTTAAGGCTATGAAGGACTTGTTAACTTCAGACTCTGTCCTTATACAGTTCAATGAATGCTTACCATTAGTGTTAGCATGCGAAGCTTCTCCATATGGAGTAGGGGCGGTTTTGAGCCACAGACTGCCTAATGGCTCTGAGGCCCCTATAGCATTCTTCTCTAGGACCCTATCTCCGGTGGAACGCAATTACAGCCAAATAGATTGTGGGGCCCTTGCTGCCATTACTGGCATTAAACGTTTCCATGAGTATGTTTATGGACATAAGTTTGAACTTATCATGCATCATAAGCTCTTACTAGGTTTATTTGCTGGGGATAAACAGACTCCTCAAATACTCTCCCCTCGAATGACAAGGTGGGTGTTTTTTTGGCAGCATACTCAAACACATTGATATATCGGTCGGGCAAACATCTCAGCCATGCTGATACCCTCATCAGGTGCCTGATTCCAGATGCAGCAGAGGACCAGGAGGCTGAGGAATCCATCCTCATTGACCATCAACAAAACTTCCTACTGACTGCTGCAGACATTGCTGCCCATTCAGCTAAAGACAGACTCTTAATTCGGGACTGGGTGAAAAGGGGATGGCCACAAGGGTCAGTACCTGCTGATTGTCGTCCCTTCAAAATAAGGCAACAAGAGCTGTCTTGTAGCAAGGGTTGTTTACTATGGGGGAGTAGAGTGGTAATCATATTAAGAGCAACTGCGTTCTCTTCACTGATGATGTAAAGCTGTTCAATACCACAGACAATACTGCTGCCCTTCAAAAAGATCTTGACTATGTATCAGAATGGTCAAACAAATGGCAACTTAAATCTCAACAAATAAATGCTCTTACATATTGGCAAAAAAAAATCAGAAAATAAAATACAAGCTGAATATTCAAGACCTTGTTGATGATCCAAGCTCTATAAAGGACCTTGGAATACTCATCTCTAATGACCTAAGTGCTAGAGCCCATTGTAACTACATAGCCAAAAAGGCATTAAGAGTTGTTAACCTAATCCTACATAGCTTTTTCTCTGGTAATATCACACTACTTACTAGAGCATACAAAACATTTGCTGGACCAATACTTGAATACAGCTCATCAGTCTGGAACCCACATTATGTATCTGATATTAGCACAGTTGAGAAAGTCCAGAAATATTTCACAAGAAGAGTTCTCCATTCCTCTCCTTGTTGTAGAATACCTAGAAAACCTTGAATTACGCTTCGGTCTGACCTAAGTATGGTATATAAAATCATACATTGCAATGACTTACCTGTCAATGAGTACTTCAGCTTCAACCATAACAACACAAGTGCACACAATAGATACAAACTCAAGGTTAACTGCACCAAACTTGATTGCAGGAAAGAAGACTTCAGCATTGGTCAATGTCTGGAATACTCTACCTGACTCTGTGGTTTCTTCCCCAAACCCCAAAAACTTCAACCTTAGACTGTCTACTATTGACCTCACCCCTTTCCTAAGAGGTCTGTAGGGGGCATACATAAGCGCACCAACGTGCCTGCCGTCCCTGTCCTATTGTTTCTTTTATTTTTCTTATATGTACCCATTTCATGTATTCATAACTATGTATATACTTATACTCATTATCTTGTAAGCGATTGACAAATCAGATAAATAAATAATAAATAAATAAATAAATAAATTCCCTCATCCTTACAAAAGCACGTACTGGGGGCACTTTACAAGGGTCACCCAGGCATCGTTTGTATGAAGTCCTTCGGCTGAAGTTATGTGTGGTGGCCAGGGATGGACCAGGCAATATCTGAATGGGTGTCAGGGTGTCAGCAGTGTCAGGAAACTAGGCCATTACCTTCAAAAGCCCCAGTAAGAGAGTGGGAAGGACCCCAGAGGTCCATGGTCACACCTGCACATTGATTTCGCGGGGCCCTTTCAAGACCAGACCTTTCTCATCTTAGTAGACATTTTCTCCAAGTGGGTTGAGGTAGTTTTAATAACCTCTACAATATCTGAAGCTGTCATCTTAGCTTTACAAAAGGTGTTCACCACCCATGGGCTTCCCGATCTAATTGTATCAGATAACGGGCCACAATTTACCTCAAGAAGTTTTGAGCTGTTTCTCATTAGTTTAGGCATAAGACATGCATTAATTGTTCCTTTCAATCCCTCTAGTAATGGTATGGCAGAACGAGGGGTAAGATCTGTGAAAGAGGCACTAGCAAAGATGGGCCCAGGGCCATGGCCAACTAGAGTAGCCCAGTATCTGCTAATTCAGCATTCTACTCCATGTCCATCCGCAAATCATAGCCCAGCAGAATTATTAATGGGCCGAAGTTTTAGAACACTGTTAGATAGGCTGCATCCTGCCTATCCACCAGACAAGCCACTTGACTCACATAGCAATACCAGGGAATTTGATATGGGGGACCAGGTATTTGCTGGGAACTACACTGGTAATCCCCTGTGGCTACCAGCATCCATAACTAGCATAACATGGCCATGTTCATACATTATAAAGTTAGAGGATGGCCGGACCTGGAGGTGCCACATTAATCAATTAAGGGGGCGAGGGAACCTGAGGCCAGGAGCTGTATTAACAAGAGAGAACAATGAGTTCTCAGGAACCGACACAAGACCATCTGCACCAACCACACGCCAGCAGCCACACTCACCAGAGAGGCCATGGGTCGAGGAATCACCAGCACAGGTCCAACTGCAGCAGTCGGAGGTTCTGGTTGAAGAGGTTCCAGTCGAAGAGGTTCCCGCCACATCCAATGAGCCATCGCTGTGCAGATCAACTAGGATCCAACGCCGCCCAGCCTACCTCAAAGGCTACGCATACGCTGTCGAGGTGAGAAGGAGTGCTATGTGTTCTGTATGGTCATTAGCATTCTTGTAAACGCCGCACAGTGATTGGCCAAAGCGCGCAGTGATCCTATTGGTCGAGCGAGCCGCACTGATTGGCCCACTGCAGATCTCCCGCAATTGGTGGAAACTAATCGTGGGAGATTCAAAGTGGTACCATTGGCCGCGGCCGCTGCGGCTTGGAAATAAAAAGCCGTTGTTTTTCCCCTGGAACCCGAGCCGTTCTCGGGACCAATAAAAGAGCTGAACCAAGTCACTGGGTCCTGGTCTCCTTGCTGCGACGGACACAACACTGGTGACAAGGATGGGATCCCAAGGCTAATCCCCCACCAACATGTGTCTGGAGGAAGCGAGACCGACGATATGGCCAGCATCGCACTGCCCGCGCCCTTTAATCCCGCTAACTGGGAGGACTGGGAATCATACAGAGACAGATTCCTCATGTTCCTCGAGTGCAGCAACCTGAAGGACGCCGCCGGGCCGAAGAAAAGAGCTGTCTTCCTGACACACTGTGGGCCCGCAGTATTCAAGATGGCAAAAGCTCTAGCGAAACCCGCGGACGTCAAGGATATGGACTGGGCCGACCTCGAACCATTGCTCCAGAACCACTATGCCTCAGCGATTTTGTGGCTGAGCTACGAAGGCTAGGGGGCATGTGCGGGTTCTCGGACATGGATGAGGCCTTACGGGACCGCATCATGCTCGGACTCTGAGACCCAGTCCTACAGAGCCAACTGATGGCCAAAGGTGACATCACCCGAGCCGACGCCATTGCTGAAGCCACCGCAGCCGAGCCGACTGAGGAAGGCCTACAGCCCCAGACAGCGGGACCACAGCGACCGGAGACGGGACAGCACAACCCCCAGAGCCAGAGATCGCCCAGCCGACAGCTGATGGGACCGGAGCGGATAGAACCGACGAGGTGGAGAAACCCGGCGGAAGGAGGAAACCCACCAGACGGTCATCATCAGCCACGCTTCAACCACCGATGCCCAAAAAGTCTACGTGGAGGTAGGCATTGAAGGCGAGCCATGCAAAATGGAGGTGGACTCCGGGTCCTACCTCTCCATGGTCGCCTGGCAAGAAATCAAACACTTGGTGCCTACCATCCACAAGAAGGGACTGGAGAACCAGAAACTAATAATCAAGGACTACCAGGGAAACTGCATCCCGGTAGTCGGAACCGGACAGTTCAAGGTAACATTCAAGGGCCGCACTGCAAAGCTTCCCCTGACAATTGTGGACCGAGACTGAACCAGCTTTTTGGGACTACAATGGTTCGCACCACTCAGCATCGAGGTTACGGGCATAAACCACATCGCAGAGACTGATTGGGAACAGCAACTGGCACGGGACTTCCAGGAAGTGTTTGACGGCACCCTAGGCAAGTACCGAGGGCCCCCTATTTCCTTCAGCCTAGACCCCAACATCCCCCCAATACGCCTAAAACCAAGGTGGGTACCTTTTGCACCCCGGCCAAAAATTGACGAGCTCGTCAAGCAAGGGGTCCTACAACCAATTGACCACGCCCAGTGGGAGACCCCAATAGTCACCCCAGTCAAGCTCGATGGGTTGGTAAGAATCTGCGGGGACTATAAGGCCACCCTAAATTGCGCCTTACAACAAAGCGCCTACCCCGTCCCAGTAGTGCAGCACCCTCTACACTCACTGGGGGGAGGCAAGGTTTTTGTGAAGCTCGACCTGGCCCAAGCATACCAACAGCTGCCGGTCGACGCAGAAACCACGGAGGCACAAACCATAGTCACCCACCGGGGAGCTTTCCGATGTAACCGACTCCAGTTTGGAGTCAGCGTGGCGCCTGGAATTTTCCAGAGCCTCATGGAGAGACTCTTGCAAGGCATTAAGGGGGTGGTGCCCTACTTTGACAACGTGCTGGTGTCGGCAACCAACCAGCTAGAACTAGACGGTCGTATAAGGGAGGTCCTAATGAAATTCAAGGAAACCGGGCTAAAAGTGAAGAGAAAGAAATGCCAGCTTTACACAAAGTGGGTCGAGTTCCTAGGATACCTCCTAGACCAGCACGGCATCCACCCAACCGCAAACAAAATCAGAGCCATTAAGGAGGCCCTCACGCCCAAGAATAAAACGGAACTGCAGGCATTTCTGGGACTGCTTAATTTTTACATTTTCCTGCCCCAAAAGGCGACCGGGGCAGAGCCTTTGCATAGGCTTTTGGACAAGGAGGCCACCTGGACTTGGGGGAAATGTGAGGAAGCCACCTTCAGGAAAACCAAGGACCTGCTCACCTCAGATGCCGTCCTCATCCAATACAATGAGACCCTACCACTTGCCATCACATGCGATGCCTCACCCTTCGGCGTCGGCGCCGTCCTCAGTCACACACTCCGGACGGAAGAGAAGTACCCACCGCTTTCTTCTCAAGGGCACTCACCAAACCAGAGAGGAACTATAGCCAGCTGGACAAGGAGGTCCTGGCTATCATCGCAGCAGTGAAGAGGTTCCACGAGTACCTCTATGGCCACACGTTCACCATTATCACAGACCACAAGCCGCTGCTGGGCATCCTGGCAGGGAACCAGGCCACCCCGAACATCCTATCTCCCAGAATGACAAGGTGGTCCGAATTCCTTGCCGCCTACAGCTACTGGCTCACACACCGACCCGGAAAGACGATCACCCACACAGATGCCTTGAGCCGCTCGCTGTTACCCGACCTAACACCCACAACGACCACCCTCACCATAGAGACTCTGCCTGATCTACCCATAACCGCGTCAGACATTGCCCGAGAAATTAATAAAGACAAACGTCTGGCGCGGGTGTTACATTGGGTAGAAAAAGGGTGGCCGGAAAAAGACAATGACGAAGCATTCAAGACATTCCAGAACCAGCAAACAGAACTCTCACTACAAAAAGGGTGTGTACTTTGGGGGGATAGGATTGTTATTCCGGAAAAGCTACAAGGGAAGGTATTGGAGTTGTTACACAAGGGGCACCCAGGCATAGTTAGAACAAAAGCCCTTGCCAGAAGTTACGTGTGGTGGCCAGGGATGGACAAGCAAATTGAGGCCTGGGTGGCAAAATGTGAACACTGCCAAGAAACCAGACCGAGCCCTCCCGCGGCACCGATCCTGGAATGGGAAACCCCCAGGGACCATGGTCCAGGATCCGCATAGATTTTGCCGGGCCCACTAAGGGACATACATTCCTTATAACAGTAGATGCTTACTCCAACTGATTGGAGGTAAGCAACATGAAAACCACCACCACGGAGGCCGTGACCAAGGAACTGAGCAAGCTATTCGCAACCCACAGCCTCCCAGATGTCATCGTGTCAGATAACGGGCCCCAATTCACCTCGCTAGAATTTGAAAAATTCCTCGCGGAACAGGGCATACGACACGCACTGACAGCTCCGGCACATCTGGCGGCGAACGGAAGGGTGGAACGGATTGTTCAATTTACAAAAAAACCCATCCAAAAAATCGAACACGGGGAAATCCAAGAAAAAATAAATAAAATGCTTTTCATACAACATATAACCTCGAACACGACAATGAACAAAAGCCCGGCAGAGCTACTAATGGGGAGGAAAATAAGGTTTCCACAGACTGCACCCCACATACAACCCGGAAAAAAAACCCCAAACTCCTCTAGCAAGCACCGGTCCTTTGTACCAGGCAACGCCATCTACGCAAAGAACTTAACCGGAGACCCACTGTGGGTTCCAGCAACCATAACCCAACTAACAGGGCCCCGCTCGTACTGGCTGCAAACAACCGACGGACGAGCATGGAAATGCCACATCGATCAACTATCGAGAACAATCACAGGAAACACAACTGACATGCATCCAAACACAGACAATCCCCTTAATACAAGCCAAGAGGGGAGGGAATACCCCGGGAACCAAAACCGAATAGAAAGAAACCAGCAACACTTACCGACTGACAGCCAGCTCGAAGCCTCACCAGGAAGAAGCAGCCAGGGCAGCTCAACCAGCCCAGAAAGACAAGGCGGGAGCGGCGAAAACCGCAGCTCAACCAGCCCGGGTAGACTGGGAGGGAGGTGCGACAAGAGGCCCAGCGACACCTTCCAGGCGGTTCCATCGATGAGGCCGAGAGCAACAGAGAACCCGACCGAACCGGCCGGGAGCCATACAACAACTAAGCTGCGCAGGTCCAGTAGGCAAGTACGGAGCCCCGCCTACTTACGGGACTACGTCACGTAGGACCAAACCAAGAGGGGAGGGGTGTTCTGTATGGTCATTTACATTCTTGTAAACGCCGCACGGTGATTGGGCAAAGCGTGCAGTGATCCTATTGGTTGAGCGAGCTGCACTGATTGGCCCACTGCGGATCTCCCGCGATTGGTGGAAACTAATCGCGGGAGATTCAAAGCGGTGCCATTGGTCGCGGCTGCTGCAGCTTGAAAATAAAAAGCCGCTGTTTTTCCCCCGGAAGCCGAGTTGTTCTCAGGACCAATAAAAAAGCTGAACCAAGTCACTGGGTCCTGGTCTCCTTGCCGCGACGGACACAGCTCTATGTTCTGAAGTTCCCCCTCTGGTCCAGTTTCCAGCAAGGGGCAACTAGCCGCAAGCCAACTATATAAGGAGCTGTCAAACAGGCCAACAGCTGTTGCCTCATGGCTGAGTGGTTCATTCGCTGTTAGTATGTGAATTCAATAAAGCCTGAGCAACCAATTTAGCCACCTCGCCTCATTCTGCGGTGCATTCATTCCCAGTATGAAGCACCATCGTTTTTTTTAAAAGCACCTTAATTCATTGTTACATGTTTTAAAATCTGTAAAAAACAAAATGAATGTAGAACTTCCGCCCCATGCAAAAATATAACTGTTACTTAAACTAAATAAAATATTCCTAATATCTTATAGCGAACACCTCAAATTACGAGCTATGAGGAAACTCTTCAGGTTGAGTCCATTTTTATTCTTTTCACAATCAGCTTCTCACTTAAAGCGAAGTGCTGCTTCTCTTCATAATCATTTTGTCCAGGTGTCTTCACATTTGAATGCTCCCTCTGACATGTCTTGGAAGTTGAGTTTTTACCCCACCCCACCCCCACTTTCCACTCCTCTTCAGGAAGTGCTAATAGTGCAACATTCAAAGCTTCTGCAGGAGAAAGCCAGAATCAAAACAAAACCAAACACTGAAAGCTGACAGTGAAAAGCATGACATCATGAAGCAACTATGAATGCATGGAATATTCCTGTTTTCTAAGCCAGGCCTCATATCCTGCTGCCCTGGAAGAGCGCCAAGCCCAACATCCTTTTGAGGGTTGCAGGGCAGGCTCCGACCTTTCACAGCTTGGTTCAGTCATCTTTGCATGCGGAATAGCCACTGGCAGGCATTACAATGAAAGCTAAAATTACTCCAGCAGAAAACGGCTGATCCACCCTTCCTGCATTCTTCGCCGGCACTGAAATGGCAATATGGGCTTTTGCTGTGTTGTGGGGATTTGTGTAAAAAAAAAAAAGGGACTGAACTTGCTGAAGGCTTTGCAAGTTTTTGAAGGGTGCCTTTCTAAATAGTTTCTGGGTCAGTGACATTTTCCTGGAAAATCAGTGGCATCTCCATAAAAGGTGATCTGTAAGTTAAACACACATGTATATATACTGCTCAAAAAAATAAAGGGAACACAAAAAGAAGACATCCTAGATCTGAATGAATGAAATATTCTTATTAAATAGTTGTTCATTACACAGTTGAATGTGCTGACAACAAAATCACACAAAAATTATCAATGGAAATCAAATTTAGCAACCTATGGAGGTCTGGATTTGGAGTTACACTCAAAAGTGGAAGAAAACACTACAGGCTGATCCAACTTTGATGTAATGTCCTTAAAACAAGTCAAAATGAGGCTCAGTAGTGTGTGTGGCCTCCACGTGCCTGTATGACCTCCCTACAACACCTGGGCATGCTCCTGATGAGTTGGCAGATGGACTCCTCAGGGATCTCCTCCCACACCTGAAGCATCCCCAACTCCTGGACAGTCTGTGGTGCAACATGGCATTGGTGGATGGAACGAGACATGATGTCCCAGATGTGCTTAATTGGATTCAGATCTGGAGATCGGGCGGGCCAGTCCATAGCATCAATGCCTTCGTCTTGCAGGACCTGCTGACACACACCAGCCACATGAGGTCTAGCATTGTCTTGCATTAGGAGGAACCCAGGGCCAACCATACCAGCATATGGTCTCAAAGGGGTCTGAGGATCTCATCTCGGTACCTAATGGCAGTCAGGCTACCTCTGGCGAGCACATGGAGGGCTGTGCGGCCCCCTAAAGAAATGCCACCCCACATCATTACTGACTCACTGCCAAACTGGTCATGCTGGAGAATGTCGCATTTAGCAGAACGTTCTCCACGGTGTCTCCAGACCCTGTCATGTCTGTCACATGTGCTCAGTGTGAACCTGCTGTCATTTGTGAAGAGCACAGGATATCAGTGGCGAATTTGCCAATCTTGATGTTCTCTGGCAAATACCAAACGTCCTGTACGGTGTTGGGCTTTAAGCACAATCCCCACCAGTGGACGTCGGGCCCTCATACCATCCTCATGGAGTCTGTTTCTGACCATTTGAGCAGCCACATGCACATTTGTGGCCTGCTGGAGGTCATTTTGCAGGGCTCTGGCAGTGCTCCTTCTGTCCCTCCTTGCACAAAGGTGGAGGTAAAGGTCCTGATGCTGGGTTGTTGCCCTTCTATGGCCTCCTCCACCTCTCCTGATGTACTGGCCTGTTTCCTGGTAGCGCTTTCATGCTCTGGACACTATGCTGACAGACACAGCAAACCTTCTTGCCACAGCTTGCATTGATGTGCCATCCTGGATGAGCTGCACTACCTGAGCCACTTGTGTGGGTTGTAGACTCCGTCTCATGCTATCACTAGAGTGAAAGCTCCGCCAGCATTCAAAAGTGACCAAACCATCAGCCAGAAAACATAGGAACTGAGAAGTGGCCTGTGGTCACCACCTGCAGAACCACTCCTTTATTGGGGATGTCTTGTTAACTGCCTATGCTTTCCACCTGTTGTCTATTCCATTTGTACAATAGCATGTGAAATTGATTGTCAATCAGTGTTGCTACCTTAGTGGACAGTTTGATTTCACAGAAGTGTGATTGACTTGGAGTTACATTGTGTTGTTTAAATGTTCCCTTTATTTTTTTGAGCTTATATACTGTATATATTGCCCCAGCTCCTGCCCACTTTACAGTTTTAAAGCATGCAAATGCAAGTTGATAAATAGGTATCACTTCAGTGGGAAGGTAACAGTGTTTCATGCACCTCAGCATATATTCATACTGTACCACATAACCACAGAATAGTCTCCTAGAGTTGGACATGACTGGATAAAGGGAAAACCTTTACCTTTACTTTTATAGAGTCATAATGTTAAGCTGCAACTAGATGTTGATATTCCTAGATACCAGAGTTGATATTCAGCAGGTTCTGGCCAGTTCTGGAGAACCGGTAGTGGAAATTTTGAGTAGTTCGGAGAACCGGCCAAAACCACCTCTGACTGGCTCCATCAACCCCATCCTATTCTTTGCCTCCTGAGTCCCAGCTGATTGGCTGGGTCTTCTTTTGTTGCCCTGCATAGGAGAACGGAGCTGGAAAGCAGGTTAGTGGGATGGGGAGGGAATGGAGATTTTGGAGTTACCTTCCCCTGCCACGCCCACCAAGCCACATGCATAGAACCGGTCGCAAAAAAAATTACATCCCACCACTGCTAGATACTATATGCTAGAACCAGTATTAAGAATGCCAGGTGTCCCCATCACTACGACATAGCCAAGTGAGGATATATCATGTAAGACTAGGCAAACCTTTCATATGAAGCCAAAATTTCAGAATGTTCTTATCCTCTTTGAGAAAAAAAAAAAAAAAGATAGTTACTTGCTTCCCTATGTAAGGGTACAAAGAAAATTGCCACCCGAGTCATCATTTTCTATCTAATATAGAGCTGGCCTCATTATGTAGGTTTTCTCCTTCTCCCTCCCCTTCCCCCTCATTCTTCTTTCCTTGTTTGATTCTTCTTACCTGCAGTTGTGGTACCTTGTTGTGGTGTCTGGTTTTTGTATAACATCCACTCTTATATTCCTGTCTTAATAACCAAAACTCTTCAGGTGCCTTCATAAATTTGTTATCTTTCCTGAACCCTCATTTTGTTCTTAGTCATGATTAAGTTTTCAGTTAGATTTGTTCATTTAATGGAGGCTTCAACCTGACTAAAACTTTTTTGGAGCAGCAATAATGTCTATATTCCTCAGAGTCACTTGTTGAGATCAGCCACCAGAGAAATCCATCAATCCATCAAACAAACAAACAAACAAATAAATAAGATACGGTTACCATCTAGTTATAGTTTGGTCCAGTTAGATTGTTAGGAATTACCTCAACATAGATGCTTCCAGCTATGCCAGCCAATGACTACTCCTGGTGTCTAGTTTTCATTCTTTGAATTAAGCAAATTCCTAGCATTTTGTAAAATGAGAGGTAAGGCAAACAATGTTCAGGCAACAATGTGACAAAATTGTCTTCTGACAAATGGATCCCTTTCTTTGAGTTTCTAGTCAACTTGTGAAGTCATAATGATGCTTAACTTTCATGGAAGTAGTCATAATTAAAGAGGTTTTAAATTGGGACACAATACAGTTAATGATTGGCAAAGCAATGTTTTACTTCATGTTAAATTTTTTTGGAGAGAGGGCCATGAAGATAATTTTTACTTATTGGAAAGGAATAGGGAATTCTCGTGTTCCAGGTTAGTGTTTCGATTTCCACCAGCCCAGCCAGCATGGTCAATAGCAAGGGATTATGGGAGATGTAGTTCCAAACACAAGGAAAATACCAATCGTTACAGTATGATAATTAAGGAACAAGCATACGATCCTGTATGCCAAATGATTCTACATTTCCACCCTAACTCATCCTCGACAGTGGGTCCACACTAAAATTAAACCTACCCTAAATGTAAATAGTAGTAGCAAATGCAGGAATCCACATTCTTTCTAGTTCACATTCAGATTTTCTTCAGGCAATTAAAAAAAAATCAGATTGCATCTTTCTCATGTATAGATTGCAGTTGTTCATAGACATGAAAAATAGATCAATTTCCTTTGACAAAAAACATCAGATATCAAGGAACCCAGGCCTAAGAGTTACATATCCCTTTTTGGATCCAAGCAAATTGGATTAATTGACACTGTTCTGTTGAAAAAATAATTTCCATTTTGCTGGTACAGCAATGTTATCTTACCATACAGGACAATCTTTCCCACTTTATGACCTTTAGAAATATACGGTCACAACTCCTGTCCATCACTCTTTGTAATTGTTAGGCATACATCAAAAATCTGCTTTTTCCATAAACACTCTACATGAATTCAGTCCACACAGGTCACAAAGTTGTTTATTCATAGTTTCCCCCAATTTGCAATTTAGAGCTAGTAATCCTACCCTGGCTTGGGCTACAGAACTTTAAATATTTTTAAAAAGCAACATATTGTTATATAATATTTGGTTGTCCCAAAGATATGTGTTCTAATGATAACACAGTGATTTCAAATTTAACCATCCCTAAATAAATCTCAGTTGTGAAAACATTTGGCCCTTGGGCAAATGAAAGCATGGTGTGTAGAAATTAGCCATCCTTGGTTTGATGGAAGGGAATTATTTTCCAATTAGTCAGGAATAAAAAACGATAGTCTAGCATTAGCCTTCAAAGTGCCCATTAACATAAAACTAATCATAAATGCTCTTGTGGTTTTATACCACCATTTGGGGAATAAGTATCCTCAGACCATGTAGCAGAAAAAGCAACTGTGGATAAGATACAGCACTGAAGGAAAGATGGGAAGAAATGACAAAGATGATTAAGCTCTTGCAAAGCCTGACATCTTGGCAAAGAAAAAGACTGTCATAAATATTTGTAAATGGTGGGAAAATATCAAGATTCAATCATGTTGTCCTGTGGGGAAATCTTAGGGAGTGTGAGGATGCAATTAAATATAATTATACAATGTCCTCTCCATAAAATGTTTAAGAATATTCCATGTGCTAATCTCACACAACAAAACTGACTTCAAACATACAGCAGTCGGGGGGGGGGGAAGTATGTTGCTATAACTGATATTAAAAGTAAATTATGTGTAATAAAACTCAATGTGGATGGTTTACTGTTCTGGAATATTCTTGTGTTTTTCCAGTTGTTAGATGTGACATTATTACATGTGTATGTGCACAGGAGAGAATTTAACCAGCAGCTGAGTGAATGAGGAGAAGAAACTTAATGAAGAGATAAGTAAACCAAACCTCTAGTTTGCATGTCACTCTTATTGTAAATTCCAATGTTAGGTTTTTGCAACAACTTGTGTAGTCTAGCCAGTGATGGAAGGAGGAGAAGAAAGGAGAGGTGTTGAGATAGATAGGTGATAGGTAGGTGATAAATAGAAGATAGATAGAAGAGATAGATAGATGGATAGATGGATGATAGATGAATGGATGGATGATAGGGAGGGAGGGAGAGAAAGTATTGAGAAACCTTGGTAGGTGAAAACTTTATAAATTACAAAAAATATTGCACAGAGAATTACTTCTTGGAACATTTGAGCCGAGATAACACCCTGAAGGGGGGTTAAATTTCTTTCTTCTTATCTACAATCAGTTAAATCCATATTTTTCAAATGTGACAGCTTTAAGCTGTGTGGACCTCAACTCCTAGAATTCCTCAGTCAGCCCTTAATCTGCATGGTCCAAATGAGAGAATCATATGCAATCCAGTACCCTAGCATAAGGCAAAGTCGCTCTCAAGTTGAATTTAACTCCATGTATTTTTCTTGGCAACAACACAGGAGTGGTTTACCACTTCTTCTGGATGTTTTTCAAATTTCCCAGATTAGCCTACAGCCGTAGTGTTCCCTGGAAGTCTCTCATCCAAGTACCAACAAAGTTCAATCTCACTCACACATTTCACGATCAAGCAAGATTGGGCTGGGTTGTTGTTGTTAGAGTAGCTTCATTGAACTCAGAATAACTTCTTGTTGTTAGTTACGAAGTCATGTCCAACCCATTGTGACCTCATGGACAACATTCTTCCAAGCCTTCCTGTCCTCTACCATCTTCTGGAGTCCATTTAAGCTCACACCTACTGCTTCAGTGGCTCCACCCAGCCACCTCATTCTCTGTCGTTCCCTTCTTCTATTGCCCTCAAATCTTTCCCAGCATTAGGCTCTTCTCCAGTGCATCCTCATTAGGTGGCCAAAGTATTTGAGTTTCATCTTCAGGATCTGGCCATCTAAAGAGCAGTCAGGGTTATTCTCCTCTAGGACTGACCAGTTTGGTTGTCTTGCAGTCCAAGGGACTTGAGGGAGTCTTCTCCAGCACCATAGTTCAAAGTTTGGGTATTGCCATTTATTTTAAAATTCAACCTCATTGCAACATCCAAGTGTCACTGTGGAGATAAATCTATTCTGAAAGCTCAATTATTAATGATTTTAATTTGCAGATTTTTATAAAGAGTACATTTTATCAATCGGGAAGAGGCAAACAAATAATAGCATTATAGCAAAGATGGAGTGAAGTCTTAACCTTCTCATCCCTGCAGCTTATGGGTATAGAAAACAACAGATAACAGATAATCAGAGTTGGAAGGGATCTTGTAGTCATCTCCAACCCCCCCTCCACCCTGCCCAAGCCAAATGGCAGTCCAATCTCTTCTTGAAAGTCTCAAGTGATGATGGTCCCACAGCTTCCAAGGGCAAGGTGTTCCATTGGTTGATTGTTTTCACTATCAGAAAGTTTCTCCTTATTTCCAGGTTAAATCTCTCCTTGTCCAGTTTCCATCCATTATTCCTTGTCTGGCCTATAGGTGCTTTAGAAAATAGCTTGACTCCTTTCTCCCTGTGGCAGGTCCTCAAATATTGGAAGACCTCTATCATGTCTCCCCTGGTCCTTCTCTTCACTAGACTAGCCATGTCCAGTTCCTGTAACCGTTCTTCATATGTTTTAGTCTCCAGTCCCCTAATCATCCTGGTTGCTCTTCTCTGTACTTTTTCTAGAGTCTCATCTTTTTTATAACTTGGTGAACAAAACTGGATGCAGTACTCTAGGTGTGGTCTTACTAAGGCTTTATAGAGTGATATTAGTACTTCACTTGATCTTGATTATATCCCTCTGTTAATGCAACTTAGGGTTGCACTAGTTTTTTTTGGCTTCTGCTGCACACTGCTGGCTCATATTTAGCTGGTTGTCCACTAAGACTCCAAGATCCCTCTCACAGTTACTGCTACTGAGCCTGGTTTCACACAGTCTATATGTGTATTTTTGGTTTTTCTTGCCTAAGTGTAGGACTTCATTTTTCTCTACATTGAATTTCATTTTGTTAGATATGGCCCCATGTTCTAGTCTGTCAAGTTCCATCTGGATCTTTAGCCTATTTTCTTGGGTGTTAGCTATTCCTGCAAGCTTAGTATCATCTGCAAATTTGGTAAGTTCCCCGTCTATTCCCTCATATAAATCATTAATGAAGATATTGAAGAGTACTGGGCTTAAGACGGAACCTTGTGGCATCCCACTGCTTATTTCCCTCTGTGTAGACTTAAACTCATTAAGGAATACTTGTTGAGTATGGTTTATCAGCCAGTTGTGAATCCATCTGGTGGTGGTGTCATCTATCCCATCTTTTTCTAGCTTACCAAAAAGTAGGTTATGGTCTACTTTGTCAAATGCCTTGCTGAAATCTAAGTATATTATGTCCACAGTATTTCGCTGGTCTACTAATTTAGTCAGCATGAAAACATTCATTTAGTTTCCATTTGAATGGAATTGGCCTTTATTCCATTTCCCAATCAATACTTGAAATGAAATTTAATTAGTAAAGTAATTTTTCATGAATGTTCCAACATATATTGGGAAAAATGGTTCAAAATGCATTAGAAATCTCTTTGAAACACTGCATGCCAGACAAAATCACAAAGAAAAATGTATGTTTGGAAATATGTGCTCTAAAATGCATACCAGAGTTCATAAAAGCTTTTTCATTTTCTAGCTTGACTTTTAAAAAGTTTATGTTTGTTAAGAAATTTCCTATGATTTATTTTTAGAATAATGTTATTGTCACTTTAAATGTACACTAATTGACATACATTAAAATGAAATTTCATTGCATACAGCTCTCAAAAGGTCACCACCATATAATAAAAGACAAATAAAAGAAGAGGAGAAAAAGGAGAAAAGACAGGAAAATAAAAGAATGCTGGACAAGAAACAGAAAACTAAAATTAAGAAATATCTGACTTCTGAACTTCTTTTCAACAGATAATTATGCTCTTATTGCTCTCCTCCTTCTTAAACATTTTGCAAATCACTTTATCCCCTCACTTAATCCACATCTTTCTTAATCTTCAAATCCATAAATCATCTATTGACAAAAAGAAGATGGCAGACAGTAATAAATATGAGAAACTGAGATAAATATATATATTTATCTTATTGCATGTCTGAGGAAAAAAACTCACTTATGAAGCTGGTCATTTTGGGAGTGGGAAGATTCATTGGGAGGAAAAAATATCTTGAATTTGCTAAACACATTCACATATCTTAATCCTAAACCCAGCAGTCAATTTATCTTCCTGAAACAGCAACACTATTAACCAAGTGATTTTGGCATTAATTCTGAATGGCCCCAGGTTCCTCAATCATTTGTTGGGGGCTAATCTAGTGGAAAGAGTTATTGTGTACTGATTTGTGAACGCCCCTATAATGTCCATACAGATTTGCTAGTTAATTCTAGTACAACATAATAATACCTTCCTTAAAGGTAACAAATTTGTAACAGATAAATAGAATAAATAGGCTTAGTCCAAGCTGACTGCAGTTATGAGTGTGAACAATGGAGCTCTGATCCATCAAAATTAATTTGGAGCAGCCAAGAACAAATCATAAATGAGCCTTGTATATTTTCATAGTTGGTAATAATAGGGAAAGAGAAAAAGATTTCATTAGGCAACAATATAATGTCTGGTTAAACTATATGACTAGCTGAAAATGGTGTTCATTTTAATTCCTTTTACTTAGCCTCATCCTCAACTGGATTAAACCAGAAAGTAATGTCATTCTTTAATCGGAAAGATTCAATAAAGTTGAAATAGGAAATCTAAAGTGGGTTTCATATCTCAAGATTCCAAGCTCGATTCTGATGCTGAAACAAGTTCCTGAAGTGAGCATATGCTTACAGGTCTATGACTGGAACTTGTGACTATCCACAATTATGCTTCTGAGAATCACTCGTTGTTGGCCATGTTGATATGAGTTCAACACTCACAACATCAAACAACTTTGTTTGGCAATGCTTAATCACCCTGATGTGCTTCAACTTCTGTAAAGAAAGTAAAAAATTGAAATATCTAAAACAGTATTCAATAATTTATGTGATTCACTAATTTCAATGCTTTAAAACTGGCCACTTTTTTCCTTTTTTCCCCCCACTTCAGTTTTGGCAACTCATCTATTTTCTGAAATTACTTTTCAGGATGCATCTTCATATGAGCAGGCCAAGATTTTATTTGAGTAATATCCATCCATATATCTCATATTTCACACACTCTCTTATATTGACTCTGGATAAAAATAGTTACTGCTAATTAAATTAGCGTGAGAGTTTACCCTTTGCACATATTTCACGGGTTGTTTATTGATTTTACTTTTTGAGAATGGGAGAGAAAAGAAAACAGTGTGATTATGCAAATGTGATGTGTACCTAACAAGAAGATCACACTTATCTTCTCTCCAGCAGTTTCAAGTCTTGTAGGAGCTGAATCTCCATGCAAAAACAAATGGAGAAAAGCTGGTAGCCTGTTAAATAAACAATGGCTGCCAAATGATTTGCAGGTGTCCAGAACATCTGGCTTCTACTAGAAACTTCATGGCTTGTGATGGTTGTGGGTTCAATCTAGCAAGAAGGTTACTTACACAAACCCCAGTGAAATGTACAGTGTGACTTGTATGGAAGAATTTCCCACTGAGTTCTTTTCCTCTTGCAAAGACACTGCTTCATTTTTGCAGAAAATAGTAGATCAGCTGGTAACAGTAGCTTCATACTTTTTGGCTTATAAGCTTTTAATCTCATGACCTTTTTATTTTTAAATTATTTTATTTTATTGCAAAAGTATGTTTTTCCCCTCCAGAAGAAAAAAATCAGCTTGGTAGAATTGACATGATAGTAGTGTTCCAACTTTAGAGGGGCTGCCATAAAGAAAAGGGAGTCAACCTATTTTCCAAAACATCAGAAGGTAAGACAAGAAGTAATGGATGGAAACTAATTAAGGAGAGAACCAACCGAGAACTAAGGAGAAATTTCTTGACAGTGAGAATAATGAACTAGTGGAACAGCTTGCCTTCAGATGTTGTGGGTGCTCCATCATTGGAAGATTTTAAGAAGAGACTGGACAACCATTTATCTGAAATGGTAAGAGTGGCTACTTGGACTAGAAGACATCCAACATCCCTTTCAACTCTATTATTTTGTATTCTATAGCTGTATCTAATTCATTTTCTTCATTTTTTTTATCCTCCTCCTCCTCCTCCTCCTCCTCCTCCTCCTCCTCCTCCTCCTCCTCCTCCTCCTCCTCCTCCTCCTCCTCCTCCTCCTCCTCCTCTTCTTCTTCTTCTTCTTCTTCTTCTTCTTCTTCTTCTTCTTCTTCTTCTTCTTCTTCTTCTTCTTCTTCTTCTTCTTCTTCTTCTTCTTCTTCTTCTTCTTCTTCTTCTTCTTCTTCGCAATATGATCCAATGCTTTAACTGTACTGTCTAAGAATCAAATCCCTTAGGATCCACGTGCAGCTCTCTATGAACATGTTATGAGGAGTTTCAGGAAATAAATAATCCACAGGGGAAAAAAATATGAGTAACAAGAGATCTGGCAAAGTGGAATGATAATAGAGGGAAGAGGAGGAGCATTAGGGATGGAAAAATGTTTTCTTCAGGAGGAAGATATAAAAGAAGGCTTTCCAAGAACACATGGGAACCAGCAGTCTGGAGAAAAGAAAGAAAGGAGATCAGAAAAATCGGGAGTTTTAATAAGCGGAGATCATGGGAAACAAGTAGAGAAAAAGAGGCGAACCAGATGATGGGGAAAAAAAGAGAAAAATAGGCTAGACGACAGTAAGAGATCTGCAATGGACAAAATGAGTAGGGGAAAGCAGTAGCAGTGCAAAAGCTCTGAGGTTGGAGGTTAGGCAGACAGAGATACACGGTGGCACTAAGAGATGGAGAGAGAAAAAGAGACAGCACAGAAAAAGTGTGAGAATGGTGACGAGAGAGACTCTAGAAAAATGCAGAGAAGAGCAACAAAGAATATTGGGGGAATGGATGATCAAGCATAGGAAGAACAGTTACAGGAATGGGTATGTCTAGTTTAATGAAAAGAAGAACTGTGGGTGACATGATAGCAGTGTTCCAATATCTCAGGGGCTGCCACAGAGAAGAGGTGGCCAAGCTATTCTCCAAAGCACCTGAGGACAAGAATCAATGGGTGGAAACTAATCAAGGAGAGAAGCAATTTAGAACTAAGGAGAAATTTCCTGACAGTTAGAACAACTAATCAGGGCAACAACTTGCCTCCAGAAGTTGTTGATGCTGCAACACTGGACATTTTTAAGAAGAGTCCGGACAGTCACTTGTCTGAAATGGTATAGGGTTTCCTGCTTAAGCAGGAGGTTGGACTAGAAGACCTCCAAGATCTCTTCCAGCTCTGTTATTCTGAGAGAGAGAACATGTAGGGACATGTTGAAAATGTGAAGAGAAAAAAACATCTGGAGGGAGATGGTGAATGTCAGAAAGATGGACAGGAGAAAGTAAGTGGGAGAAGGAGTTACACAGTTGTTAAGTGAATCTGGCTCCCCCATTGACTTTGCTTGTTAGAAAGTCCCCAAAACTGATAACGTGAACTCTGGGACACTGCAACTGTCATAAGTATGAGTCGTTTGCCAAGCACCCTTATTTTGATCACATGACTGTGGGAATGCCGTAATGGTCATCAGCGTGAAAAATGGTCATAAGGTTTTTCAGTGCAAAGTTGTAACTTTCAATGGTTACTAAAGAAATCTTGTAAGTGGAGGACTACTTGTGCAGTATGCTGGAAAAAAAAACCTGGGGCTAATAGAAGCTTTATGTTAATAAGCACAGACAACATAATAGGGAAAAGGGCATAAGAAGAAGGGGAATGAGAGTGTGATTAGTTGGAAGGACTTCTGCTGCCTCTTTTTTTTAAAATAGAGTTTATTTGGGTTTTTACACACACAAAATATAAGTAAAACATCTTTTTTGAAAATAGCATGGTCCCGGGTTGAACTTTTTTATACAGACACAAACTCAATTTCATACTCCTTTTTGTGTTCTATTCCATATCTTATACTATTCTACATTTTCTATATAGTTTTCCCCCTCTTTTAATTTTCTCAATTTTATTTTGATTATCTCATCTCAATTCAAATCATTATATTTATACTTTTGTCTGTTCTGTTTCAATTTCATATTATCTTTTCTCATGAAACAAATTTTCTCCTGTAGTTACTAATTGGAGTATGACACCTTTGTATCTTTTAATTACATCCAGGACTTCTGCTGACTCTTTCGCTGAAGCAAGAGTGTGTCTGCATGTAAGTGGGGGAGATATGTAGAATCCAGCAACTCTACTTCTAGTGTGCACACACACACATACACACACACAGAGAGAGACACACACTCCGGAATAACTGCATCCTGTGGAATATAGGCCATTTGATAGATTGGATATCTTGTATCAGGAGATAGCTGGCATTGATCTGGTCCTAGGTTTGAAGGGCCCTATGCAGGAGAACAGCACATGTGCCTGAGGCAAAATGGGCAAACTTGTTTCCCTAAGGTTACATGTAACTCTTGTTCTCATATCAAAAACCTCTTGCAAGCCATCAGGCAAGCATATGGCATGAATTATATTATATTATATTTTTTATTTATTTATTTATTGCTTACAAGACAATAGTATAAGTAAAAACATAGTTATGAATACATGGATACATATAAGAAAAATAAAATAAAAATAAAAGAAACAATAGGACAGGGATGGTAGTCACTTTGGTGCGCTTATGCACGCCCTTATGAGTCCTCAGCTCCTGCAAAGAAGAAAGAAAACAAATTTGATCAGGGAAAAAGAAGAAGGAGATAAGTTAGAAAGAGAAAAGATGGGTGGCTCTATTCTCCTTAGGTCAGGTCTCATCCACTTTGGTTCAGCCTCTTCCATCATTGGCTTTAGACATCTAATGTATTCTAATTATTTAAGGAAACAAAACAGAAATGAAAAATTGGCTCTCTCTTTCCTTAAGGTATGTGCTTGATGTCTCTTGGAAAAGGAATAATCTTGTCAGGTTAAATCTGGAAGTGATAATAGTGGCTAGGATTCGTCTCTACACAAGCCCAAGTCTTGTCTATAGATGGGGGTGGGAGGAAGTTAACTCCAGTAACTAGCTTACTAACCTAATCTACTCTGGTTGACAAAACAAATCTTCCCACCTTGTCAGAGCTCTGTAAATATGCCATAACATCCCTATTGGTTTTCCATAGGAATGTCAAGTGCAAAGAATCCACACATTAAGTTCCAGCTAAGCTGATTTATTGCTCAAGCTCATATACAAGCATCTAATCAATGATCGACCAGCACTAAACTGGCATTAGATTAATAGAATTAACAGGATTCAAGAAGGGTTAGATTTAGAGCTCTTGTGGGAACGTAAGGATTCCAGGCAGATTCCTCTCTTGACTCTGTCTTCAAGCTCTGCTTGTCCTTCTCTTACAAGGAATCATTTAGCCAGCCTTATGGAAAGATTTGACATTCAATTCCTGAGGTTACTTGGATCACTATAAGTAAACTGGTCATATTATTCTCCACAAAATAGAATGTAATACATACCCAATAATCAAGTTTGAGAGGAAAGACACTCCTTTATCACCAACAGAAAACTGAATATTCTTCAGTGTTCTTTTTTAACGAAACAATTTGAAACAGAGCGAGCAGGAAAAAAAACAGGTCCAAGAAATATACTGTATTTTAGATTAAGAATTCAATGTGCTTTTCTGAAGCTTTCATCACTCTTATAAACTAGGAAAGTGGGAGAAACTAATTTACTTTGTATTTTAATATAAATGTTCAGACTTCCTTAGAATAAACAAAAGCTAGAGTAGAACTAATTAATATCTACAGTTTTATGAATTTTTCAAAGCTGTAAAGTATGCAAGCATATATGGTATATTGTATATATTGGAAGAAAATGCCCTCAGTTGGGATATAATTCAGAAGAGTGCAGAAAAATGCAGTGTATTAAGGAAATTGCTTATTAAAAATATGTAGATTGGGAGAACCATATACAAAGCTCATGCACTAGGGAAAGTGAATACTAATTTATATGTATTCATGAAAATAGGCAAAAAAAGTCTGCCCATTTTTGAGGAATTGCATAAAATTGCTTGGGATAGATTCACCTGCTACAACAGTAAAATATTGGATGTATTATTGTATTGTTAAATGTATTAGAGAGCCGATCTCAGAGGAGATGAGTGGTTAAGAAGTATAAAAAAATAAATGAATATATTACTCAAAGCATTTGGGCTGAAAATGGAGCAACGGATTGGGAGGAACTTGTTTAAGACCAGTTAGCAAGGTCAGAACTGTGTTTTTAAGGAATATTTTAGCTTCAATAAAATTACATCTTATTTTATTTTACCCACAATCAGAATTGGAGTCTAATTTTCTGCATATAACTGCAAAGCATATATTACAATATCTAGAAATAAGATACAGGTTTGTAGTTTATAAATCTTTCTTGGCTTGAACTCCAAGTGTGAATGGGCAGAGGATACCTACTATTACCTTGCTATGCCCTCTTCCCAGTTGTTAACAGCTTGTTCTAGGACCATCAAAAACATGGCCAGATCTTGCCCTATGACTGTGCTGAGATAATTATGCTTGTTAGCAGTGAGTTGCTCTCTTTCTCTCTCTTTTTTTAAATCCCTGGGCCCACTCTTGCTCAAAGGCCAAAAGGCCACATTCTCATGTAAAGAAATCCTGCAGAGTTCCTTGCTCTACGGTCAACAACAGGTGGGAAAGATTAACCCTTTGAAAGTTATGCTCCTGAGAATCTCAGAGGTCATGATGTTAAGGTGGAGATGGCTGTCATCAATGAACAGTAGACCCCATTCATACCCTCATGGTGGATTTATGCTCCACATCCGAAAGCACTCAATGAAATGGCATTTTTGTTCCTCCTATTAGCGTAGCTTCCTCAAATCAGCGGTGCAAGAGGGAGTGTAGATGAGGCCATATGAGTGCTACTTAAAAAAAAAAAAAGAACACCTCATATTAAGTCAAACTATCATTCACTGACAGCAGCATTCCAAGGTTTGAGACTGGAGTTTTTCCTACTTAATAATACTTTGAACTTAAGACCTTCCCCTGAGTCATAATGCAATATCGAACGATTAAAGTTCTTCCTTTAACTACTTTGCAAATAAATAGCCTGGCCTTGATCTAGAAACTACCATTTGGTTCACAAGCTGTTTGTCCATCCTGGCCTAGTGCAATAGCAATAGCATTTAGACTTATATACCACTTCACAGTGCTTTTACAGCTTTCTCTAAGCGGTTTACAAAGTCAGCAAATTGCCCCCAACAATCTGGGTCCTCATTTTACCCACTTTGGAAGAATGGAAGGCTGAGTCAAAGGTAACTTTTAAGTTCATGAGATCTTCTTCTTGTCCTCCTCCTCTTTATCCAGTCTTGATCCATTTTCACCTTGATACAGGTGAAAAGTAGCAGCTCAGCAAAGTGAACACCAGAAGCCCAAATCTATCCAAAAGTTTTTTTTTCTTCCAGTATCAAAACTAGAGCTTGTGCCTTTCCAGCTTCTCCTTTTCCTTACATGTGTTCTTGATTTCAGTAGCCTAATTTATTCAGTGCCATGAGAAGTGATGAGAGCTGCCAATTTGCATAATGTTAAAAATGAAGCAGGCACGTCCGTGGAGAGGAAAGAGAGACAGAGATTCAAAGGACTGTTTTGCTTTAGGATGCTTTGACCGAAACATCTTTTCAAGACTACATCCTGAAACAACACAACCCACTTGCTTTTCAAAGTGGGAAATAGAGCTGTCACATTGTGTCACTTTGCATCACTCGAATAGCCCTACTGATGCTCCTAATGCCTGGAAGAACCGCAAATTACAAGCTGTGCACATGCTCAGAGGCCTCATCTGGCTACATATGTTGCCTCTGGTCCTCAAAGCAAGTGTCAGCTGCCTCCATCTAGAGGAGCGGAATGGGACAATTCACTATGGTCCATTTGCCACAGGACAACTCACCAGGGCCAAGTTTCCATAGGACAGGTCCTCACTGGACAATTCAACAATTCAAATAATTATTTGAAATAATTTAAAAATATTTTAATTTTGGTCATTCATGTTCCATTGTGTCTCTCCTTTTGCATGCTTTTTTAATGATCCTATTCCACCATTTCTTTGATATTAATGTAACTCTTGTCCCATGGCAAGTTGGCTGTGCTGAGTTGTCCGAGACCCCTGGAGGAGAGGGTTCTCAGGGTTGGTAAGAAGTCATGGCTTACAGCTTCTAAATAACCTGGGAAGCAATTCTTTATTGCCATGCCTTGCGGAAGGGAATAGTGGTTGTCATTTTCATTGCTGGCTGATACATTTCCTAAATGCAGCTAACTAACCACTGTCTGATGCATCACACTAGTTGGATGCATCCCTGGTGGACATAGCACTGGAGGGGAAAACAACACAGCGGCAGCATGTGTGAATTTACACATAGCATTGATCTGCAACCTGTTTGTTCAAACACACCTTCAATCAATCAGAATAGAGATGAAAGGGACATTGGAGGTCTTCTAGTCCAACCACCTGCTCAAACAGGAGACCTATACCATTTCAGACAGGTGGCTGTCCAGTCTTTTCTTAAAAGCTTCCAGTGATGAAGCTGTTTGTGGTTAGCTGGCAGCAGTTGTGGATGGCTGAGGAGAGCGAGGACTGAGATGAGGGACCAGGACCATTAGGGAGTGGACTGCTGCCTTCAGAGATTGTGGGGGCTGGCAGCAGTGATGAGGAGGTTCCCGAGGAGCCTGTGCCAAGTGCACATGCATGCAGGATTGTTCACAGGAAAGAGCAGCTGCAAAAGCATGGGCAACTCGGGAGTAAGGCTGCAAGGTAATGGCCCCTCCTTCAGGAAGATAAAAGCCAGCTGTGAAGCAAACGTTCTTTGCAGGAAGCAAAGATGTTTTGAAACTCCGCCTCATGGATATTACAGTATCTTAAGTTGGTATTTGAAGACTCTTGTGTTGTGAAATATTTCTTATCTGTGATTCTTGGCAGTCTCATGTAGATTGTGCTTATCAAAGTTAATTAGTTTGCAGCAGCCTTTTAACCAAAGATTTGTAAGACTCATTAAAAGGTTTCTGTTTCCTTTGGTTCATGTTTGTTTTATTGGAAAAAGGGTTGGGTGAGAACAGAAGCACCCACAACTTCTGAAGGTAAGCTATTCCACTGGTTTATTGTTCTCATTGTTAAGAAGTTTCTCCTTAATTCCACGTTGCTTCTATGATCAGTTTCCATCCATTGCTTCTTGCCTTGCCTTCTGGTGCTTTGGAAAATAAATTGACTCCCTCTTCTTTGTCGCAACCTCTCAACTACTGGAATACTGCTATGCTATAACCTCCCCACCCCCTACCCCACTCCATCTTTTCTCTAGATCTTTTCCCAAGGTATTATGGCATCTACAAAAGGCAGCCTCACGATCCCAGAAAATGACAAAGATGTTTTCAGAAGTTGTTGACAGATGCTCTGTGAGTATCCCTGCACCAAGGCATCTTTTTTGCTTTCTAATCCAAAACACTGCACACTGCTACTGTACCATTAGCACTGCACTTACAATCTTTGCTTTTAAGTCACCAGCACAGCTTGGAAACAGTCACTGCCATTATAAAAAAAGGCACCTGTGAATCATGAAAGAGCCACAATCCCCCAAATCAATTATGTCTCAGACATGAGAATTGAAACTCTGTGTGGCTTTTTGCTAGACTGCAGTTGGGTCAACAGCCTATCAGCTCTGGCCTAAGGACAACACTAGCTCTACTTTGATTTTGGTGACTTCCAACAGATCCCTTGAGATCTTGCTGCTGGAATTTGTCAGCAAAGCATGCAATTTTTCAAGGAAGATTGAAGATAAATCACTGTCATACCCCTGAGACTCTGGAGGGTGAAAAAAAAATGCTCCATTCCCAATCCCCAGCTGCAAAACATCTCTGTCTCTGAAAAAAGGGGTTTGTTTGAATTATTGTACTGAAAGAACAATTCTGAGTTGAAGTAAGGAACCAAAGAAATTGCTAGCATCTCTCTATTTTTCTTTTCATGTTATTGGAGAGCAGCTTTCTTACACCTTTTCCAACATAAAAGATGCTGTAACACTATGACTCTCAAAAACTATCACAACATCCCGCTATTAGTTTAAAAAAAAAGTTTGAGGCAGTTTATATATTATACAATTAGGCAAAATTTAGCAGGTGCCTTAACTCTGAGACCCCTTTGAGTCTCTGATCCAGAGCAAGGGATTCCTTTGCCCCCATCACCTGAAAGAGATGGACCTCTTTTGTGGTGGCTTCTTGGCTCAAAAGTGGAAGGGATATAAAAGCATCCTCAATGTGATACTCTCCTTTTTCTGCCAGGTTACAAATGGTTCTCATTTACTTGCCAGGTTAAATTGATAGCTTGTTGGATAGGTTTCTATCTTTCGGATGTTGGATAGGTTTCTATCTTTCTGATGTCTTGATGATGGTTTTTTTTAATTTTCCTGCAGTTAGGATGATTGTGTATGCAAATTGTGTATACTCCATGCATATCGCCTCCATTTTTTTTCATGAAGCCCTAAAGCACAATTTTCAATGAACGCATAATTTTGAGTGTGGGGAGGTAATGCTTTTGGACACACATTCTTTGATTAAAATTTGCATCTCAGTCAACCAGCTGCATATCACAAATTTGAGTATAATACTGCCGTGTTCTTTCAAATATCTCTATCAAACAGAGCCTTCTCAGTTTTCCATCTGATGGAAAACATAAAATTAATCTGGTGCATATGTCTAATATTCTGAATAAAAAGTCTGCAGTCTTGAATCTCTTCACTAGTTCGGCTAACAGAGAAACTGTGCAGCTGGTTGGATGGTGGAGCTATCACAGCCAAGTAAAACAGAAGTTGTCGATCAATCACATATTGAGATTTTACAGCTGATTTGTCACTTGCTGATATCCTCAGCCGTGGCATTCTTCAGAATGGGCTCAGGGGATGGCAACTGGAAACACAATGTTGTGGTTGTTCTCCCTTCTCCAGGGTTGCTTCTAGTCACTGTTAATGGTACTAAGAAAGGTCTAGCAGAAACCCTTGTTTAATATTTTATAAGAAGCCATCAGCAGGGGGTCAAGTATCATTAGTAGACTGATAATAGTTATTCGTTTCTGCTTCTGGCCAACCAAATGACCAGTGGTGGGATTCAAAGTTTTTTACTACCGGTTCTGTGGGCGTGGCTTGGTGGATGTGGCAGGGGAAGGATACTGCTGCGATGTAAAATCTCCAGTCAGAGGAGGCATTTGTTGGTTTTCCGAACTACTCAAAATTTCCGCTACCAGTTCTCCAGAACTGGTCAGAACCTGCTGAATACCCACCTCTGCAAATGACTCTTTCTTGATGCTATCCTAGGGTCTGGAGGTTGTGGGGATGTAGTAGAATGTGTGGATGACCTTTGGGAATGAGGGGAAGAGTTGCTGCTGAGGAAGGCAACTAACCAGAGAGGCAGGAGCCCACAGTGGTTTAGCAGACAGAGAAAGAAACTTAGAGAGGTCCTTCCCTAAAGGATCAGTCAATTAAAACAATAGGAGGTTTGTGCCTTTGGACTTGCAAGGTTCTGTTATTATAGACTTTTAGTCAAGTCAAAATAGTTCATCTAGTTCTGTTTCCTGTCTGGTTCACTTGGGAGGACTGGCAGGAGGTCTAGATGGGAAAAATCAGACTTTGGTTTAATCTTAGCAAGACTAAGTAGCTATGGGTGGCTGGGATTCCAGTTCTGAGTATTTTTTGCCTTTGATTCTAGGTGGGTTGCTTTCTTCCATTTGGACCCAGTTCACAATCTGGGGTTCCTCCTGGATTCCTGGCTCCTGCTTAAGGACGTCATGGCCTGGAGGGCTTTTTCACAGTGCACCCATTCGTGTCCATCCCTGGACTAGGAGGTCCTGCTCATGTTTTAATCATCTTCTGGTTGGACTTCTACCATGCACTTAACACAGGACTGACCTTCAAAACCATCCAGAAACTGAAGCAGGACCAGAATGCAGTGACATGGGTAGTAATGACCGTATCTCATTCTACACCCATATAATATTAGAACTTTTGTGAGCTGCACTGGCTTCCTATAAGCTTCCAGCTGGCAATCAAGATGCTGATTTTCAACAAAGTCTGCACAACACAGGACTAGGTTACTGGTAGGCCTACTTTCCCCAGTTATTCTTGTCTATACAAATGGATATGTATGAGACTCCCTCTCTGAAATGATACCACCTAATAGGACATAGAAGGCATGAGTTCTCTGTTGCTGTGCCTTCCCTTTAGGGACAAACTACCCCCCATCCCACCCCACAAACCTACTCTCTTGTTCACTTTTTGAAGAGATCTTAGATGCAAGCACTTCCAGAATTGGCATGCTCATGTTTGATATCAGTGAAACAGAATTGAACTCTGCCGGCATCAAGACTCTACTTAAAAAGAGATACACATGACAAGAACATTAATTATTCATCCCTTGGCAATGTATTCAAGAGCATGTTAAATTAGCACACATCCTCTTCGGCTGCTTTGTGTTAACTCTATTTTCTCAAAACCTTACAATAATCAAGCAAAACAGCAATTCCTGCCATACACAATTGATGGGTTCTTTTTTTTTTTCCTCTAGTGAGCAACAAGAAATGTCCTTATCCAAAAATGGAGGAAGGGGAGAAGGTACAGAGGAAATGCAAATAAAAACCAAACACCGATCTCATTTTTTAAATCTGAGAATGAAGAAGGGGGTGGGGAGACTCAGAGCAAGATCTATTTAGCGGGCATTCATATTTCTTAGCGGGGTGGCACGAGGGAGGGTAGAACATTAGCAATGCAGATAGAGATAGAAGAATGGTGACTTTTGTCTTGAGCATGCATTGTCTTGAATTAGGCTATTGTTTATAAATGTGACTCTGTTGCACAAGTGGGAGTCATTGAGGATTGCATTCTAGCCCCAATTCTTTCCAAGCTTCTAAAGGTTCCCCCTGCTTCCAAGCATCCGTTTTGGTTTTTCAGCATGCTTCAAAGCTCAAAGTTTAGGATTTCATGAACTGGGTTTTTGAGAACTGCTGAATGCTGGAGAGAATCACAGTATGTGACATAACAGAAATAAGAAGGTCATGTCTTAGAGCAACATGGTATAATAATCCTCTGTCACATATCCTCACAATCTAGCTCCCATTTCTCCTTGGTAAAATGGGGTTAGCATAGTATTATAACACTGTGAAAAACAGGTAGGATAAGGATTTCCCTGTTATCTTTCCTTATCCTTCATTGCTTTTGTTTTCCTTTTAAAAAAAAACACCCTCTTTTATATAATGCTTTTTTATAATGCTTTTCTTTATTCTGTTGTGGGACACAATGAGAAGGAGAGCATTTAAAATATTTGCTGCAAGCACAAGACAGTGAAGTTTATAGTAATTCAATTTGAGGGCATCTACATTAAAATATTGGCAACACCTTAAAGCAGGGCTTTCCAAACGTGGCAATTGTAAGCCTTGTGGACTTCAACTCCCAGAATTCTCTAGCCAGCCATACTGAGGAATTTCCCTGACTTAAAGGAAGGTGATCTAGCCAGCATTCACCCTCCCTTGCCACCATTTCATCTTGTTTTTAATAAAGTACAAGGTGGGCAGGATGTTGGCTTTCCCCTCTGTTGTGTATGCAATATAATTAATAAAGTGTGAGCTTGGAGTAAGTGCAGGGTTCTGGCCCTGCACTTCTGATTGGCTGTTAAGCGGCCGTAGCGGATTGGCCCATTTCGGGGAATCCGATTGGCCCTTAACAGAGAGTTCTTATTGGTTATAAAAGCTAGCGTTCCTAGCTTGTTATTGGTTAACGTTACAAGGTTTGCCTATATAAGGCGGGTTTGACTGCTGTTAAATGAGCAAGTCACGATGTAAATAAAGAGCTGAAGTTCACTGTTCAGAAAATTGTCTCCATTCTTTCTCGCCCATGCTCAAACTTAACACTGGCGATGAGGGTGGGATGTGGAGACATCTGAACCAACGAAACGTCGAAGAACACTGAGCACGTGACAGACGACGCCAACAACGAAACCATGTCCAGCGGCATCGTACCACCCGCTCCGTTCGATCCAACACAAGAAGACTGGGAGTCTAACATGGATCGTTTCCAAATGTTCCTAGAGACGAACAACTTAAAGGACGCCACAACTGGGAAGAAATGGGCGGTGTTCCTAATGCATTGCAGTCCAACCATGTTTAAGATGGCTAAAGCACTAGCCAAACCCCGAGAAGTGAAGGCCATGGATTGGGACGACCTCGAACCTATCCTGCGAGACCACTACGCCCCGACCGTGCCTATGCTCGTGAAACGCCATGAGTTTTATCAAAGAAGCCAGCAAAAGGGAGAAAGCGTGGCCGACTTCATCGCAGACCTCCGAAATTTGGGAGGCCTCTGCGGATTCACCGATCTAGAAGAAGCACTAAGAGATCGCATAGTTCTGGGATTGGATGCACCAGGCGTCCAAAGCAAGCTGATGGCGAAAGGCGACATCAGCCTTGCCGACGCCATTGCCGATGCTACCGCAGTGGAAGCAACCAAGAAGTCAGCTGCACAACTACGCCGCAACCGCGTTACGGTACCTCCACTGACAAGCGACATTTTATCCAAGTCGGAAGGACAGCTGGCGACAACGCACCACGAAGACCTCTCTTCGTCGTCAGACAGCAACGAAGAGGGGGTCCATCGACTGCGGTCTGACCGGGACCCTCGGCCGAAGCCCTTATGCCCTTGCACTGGCTGTGGAGCCAACCATGCCAGATCCGAATGCAGATTCCACGACGCAATCTGCCATGAGTGCGGGAAATGGGGCTACATCGGACAGGTCTGCCGCAGCTTGCCAGGACCCAGCCAGGCCTCAAAAGGGGCTAACTATCGCCAATCGACAGGAAACCGTCCTGTAAGGCGAGAGCCAGCAAACCACTCCTACAGAAATCAAACTTTGCAGAGAGAAGAGGCTCACCATACTATCACTATCGGTCACGCCTCAGCCTTGGACACTAAGAAAATCCGAGTCACGGTAGCCATCGAGAATCAGACTTGCCACATGGAGGTCAATTCGGGATCGTCCCTCTCGATGGTGTCATGGAAGATGCTCACGCAACTCATCCCCACAATTCAATGCCAAGATCTCCGTTTCCAACGCCTCATCCTCAAGGACTACCAGGGGAATCGAATCCCCATCGTCGGGTCCTGCCGAGTTCAAGTCTCTTTCAAGAAGCACACAGCATACTTACCTTTAACGGTCATCGATAGAGATAGGCCTAGCCTACTGGGCCTCCAATGGTTCGCGCCACTCGGCATTGAAGTGGCCAGCGTAAACCGAGTCGGTGGCTGTGACTGGGAGGAAGATCTTATCTCTGAGTTCAGGGACATCTTCGCGGACAGCTTAGGCGAGTACAAGGGGACCCCAATCTCATTCAGCTTAGATCCAAAAATAGCTCCCATTCGCCTAAAGCCCCGTCGAGTTCCGTTTGCCTTAAAGGCGAAAATCGATGAACAACTCAACAAACTGATAGCTCAGGGGGTGTTGGAGCCCATCGATCACTCCCCATGGGAAACCCCTATTGTAACACCCATTAAGCCAGACGGGTCAATCCGAATTTGTGGGGACTACCGGGCCACTTTGAACCACGCCCTGCAGCAAAACGCATATCCAGTTCCGGTGGTGCAGCACCTCCTCCATTCCCTGGGGGGCGGGAAAGTTTTCGCTAAATTGGATTTAGCTCAGGCATATCAGCAATTACCAGTAGATGAAAAAACAGCACAGGCCCAAACTATTGTGACGCACCGAGGTGCCTTTAAATGTACCCGGCTTCAATTCGGAGTAACCTTATGGAAAGGTTATTGCAAGGGATAAAGGGCATGGTCCCCTATTTTGACGATGTATTAATTGCAGCCCCTACAAAAAAAATCTTACAGGACCAGTTAAAATTAGTCCTAAAAAAATTCCAAGAAGCCGGTCTTAAGGTTAAAAAAAACAAATGTAAATTGTGTACTGACAGTGTTGAGTTTTTAGGGTACCTGATTGATAGCCAGGGCATTCACCCTACCGAAAGTAAATTAAAAGAGATCAAAAACGCTCCCAGGCCAAGAAACAAGGCCGATCTCCAGGCATTCCTAGGCCTCATCAATTTTTATAATGTATTTTTACCGCACAAAGCAACTGTCGCTGAACCGTTACACCGATTGTTAGATAAAAAAGCAATTTGGTTATGGGGTTACCGTGAAGAACAGGCGTTCCGAAATGTTAAAAAACTGCTCACTTCTGACTCTGTACTCATGCAGTATAACGAGACTTTGCCATTAGTTATAACCTGTGATGCATCGCCTTTTGGGGTGGGCGCCATTTTGAGCCATGTACTGCCTAATGGGAACGAAGCCCCTGTTGCATATTTTTCAAAGACTCTGTCAAAAACGGAGCAGAACTATGGACAAATTGATAAAGAAGCCCTCGCAATTGTCTCAGCTGTGAAAAGATTTCACGAATACGTGTATGGTAGGGTTTTTACTATTGTGACTGACCACAAGCCTTTTTTGGGGATAATAGCCGGAGATAAGCCAACTCCCTACGTATTATCTCCTAGGATGACCCGATGGTCAGAATTCTTAGCTGCTTATAACTATCGGCTGCAATACCACACGGGGAAGGCCATTGAGCCGAGCACCGCTTCCAAAGACTCTTGATGATCCGGCACCAACGGTAACCACGTTGCAAATCGAAGCGCTCAACTCGCCGCCACTGACCACCCGAGATATCGTGAGAAAAACCAAACGCAACCACACCCTAGCATGAGTCCTAGGCTGGGTAGAACACGGATGGCCATTGGACCAGTTATCAGATGACTTCACACCATTCAAATCTCAACAGATTGAACTCTTCTCCCAGAAAGGCTGTGTCATCTGGGGCGATAGAGTCATTATTCCAGAACGGCTCTGAAAAGCACTGCTGAGAACTTTGCACGATGGCCACCCCGGCATCGTGCGAATGAAAGCCCTTGCACAAAGCTACGCATGGTGGTTGGGCATTGACAAGCAAATCCAACAGTGGGTTAAAGCTTGTCCCAAATGCCAAGAAGTCAGCAACGCCCCACCAAAAGCCATGCCTACTGAATGGGAGACACCACGTGGACCCTGGTCCCAAATTCACCTGGACTTCGCGGGGCCAACCAAGGGCCACACCTTCCTGCTTACCGTTGATGCCTACTCCAATTGGCTCGAAATTCATCGCATGACGACTACAACCTCCGAGGCGGTCATCAAGATTCTAAACAGACTCTTTGCAACCCACGGATTACCAGACGTCCTGGTGTCTGATAACGGCCCACAATTTACTGCACTAGAGTTCGAGCAGTACCTCGCTGACCGCGGCATCCGCCATGCGCTCACCTCGCCTGCGCACCCTGCGAGCAATGGCCGAGCAGAACACATGGTTCAATTTGTGAAGAAAACCTTGCAAAAGGTAGACTACGACAACATTGACGACAAGGTCAACCAAATCCTCTTCTTGCAACACATCACCCCACATAGCGTCACCAACAAAACTCCTGTCGAACTGCTAATGGGATGAATGCTCCGCTCCCACCTTGACCGGTTGCACCCTGCCTATGAACCAGAGAAACCACTAGGATCCAGCGGCCGCTGTCGCACCTTCCAGGTAGGAGACCTGGTTTGTGCAAAAAACCTATCGGGCGACCCGTTGTGGGTGGAAGCGACAGTAGTACGTGTAACCGGCCCTAGATCCTACCTCGTGCAATGCCTTGACGATAAACATTGGAAATGGCATATCGACCAATTATGGTCGCGGCTTGCAGCGGCCAGTTCGCAACTCCCCTATGACCAAACTGAGGGGGGGAAGGTATGGAAGAAGATGAAGCCCTAGGAAACCCATTCGAAGGAAATGACGATTTAATAGAAACTCAAGAAGCGGAGCCGGAGGGAGAAACGTTTGCACCTCAGGGAATCGCGGAAAATGTGGGCAACGACGTAGAAGTGAACTCTGAACCAGAGAAAGCCCCACTGCCAGACAACGATCTACCTCAGCGGGATTGCAACCAACCAATACAACGAAAATCAAAGAGACTAAAAAGACAACCGTCCTATTTAAGGGACTATGTAACTGCGCCCTGAACTAAGGAACCAGGGGGAAGGGGTGTTGTGTATGCAATATAATTAATAAAGTGTGAGCTTGGAGTAAGTGCAGGGTTCTGGCCCTGCACTTCTGATTGGCTGTTAAGCGGCCGGACCGGATTGGCCCGTTCCGGGGAATCCGATTGGCCCTTAACAGAGAGTTCTTATTGGTTATAAAAGCTAGCGTTCCTAGCTTGTTATTGGTTAAATGTTACAAGGTTTGCCTATATAAGGCGGGTTTGACTGCTGTTAAATGAGCAAGTCACGATGTAAATAAAGAGCTGAAGTTCACCGTTCAGAAACTTGTCTCCATTCTTTCTCGCCCATGCTCAAACTTAACACCCTCTCTTTATTTTCATTGGTAGTTCCCTTTGCATCTAAATAGAATATGTGCCCAAATCCTCTATTAAAAATTCAAGCATAAATCTGAGGGACCGAAAATCTGTTTTGCGAACTGAACAGTTAAAAAGAAGAAGAGTGCATTTATACCTATTCTAATCTCCGTAGTTTGAATTTTACCTCCTCGGGATATTATCACTGGGATCACACCTGGATATATACTGATACTGTTTTATATCTTGGAGGGATAAGCACCTTTCCCCTCCAATTTATATGCCCAAAGTAAGGATCTCCTTATTCTTCACAATCTCAGAGATGCAGAAACTGGAGTTTAATGATAAAAAGCATTGATTGCAAAGACAATGTCTGAAAGAGTGCAATTCCACCACATAGAACAGACATATTATTTTCTCAAAGGCTCCAACAGGACTCATCTTGCTTTCTGCTGGCGGTATTTTAATCAACACAAAGTCTCACTCCCCCTCAATTAATCTGTTCTTTCAAAGATCTAGATCGTCACAACTTAGAACCATACAGAGCCTCTTTCCTTTTACTTCCTCCACTGTGTTTACTTTATTTTTTTAAATGATCACCTAGACCAGTGTTGGTGAACCTTTTCGGCACTGAGCACCAAAACAAAAAAGTGTGTGTGTTTGTGTGTGTGTAATGCCAGAAACTAGAAGAGCAGCTCCCCGGTGCACATGTGCATGGTGGGAAGCTAATCTGGTGCATGCATGTGTGCTGCCACCTGATCTTCCAGTTTCTGGTGTGCATGTGCATGCAAAAACCAGCTAGCTGGCGCACCGGGGAACTGCTCTTCTAATTTCTGGCACTCTCCTTCGTGTGAAGACCAGCTGGCTGGCACGCATGCACACACTGGAACCAGAAGAGAAATGGGTGATAGCTAGTGTGCCCGGAGAGATGGCTCTGCATGCTGCTTCTGGCATGCATGCCATACGTTTGCCATCATGGACCTAGAGCGCTAGAAACTCAAAGCTAACATTTATTCTCTTTGCGGTCACTTCTCTGCTGTACCTGGATGTTGCTTCTGCCCAGTGCTGGCTTAAGAAAATTTTGTGGAGTCTTTGATACTCTCTGAGCTTGGTTCTTTTCTTGTAGATGTTTCGTTATCAAACTAGGTCATATCATTGGTGCTAGTAGGGAGTGGGGTTTACTCTTATTTTTATATACTAGTGACTTTCCCTGCAGTCTTGGTGGTTCCTTGATTAGGCTGGTTTTTTGTTTTATTTTTTACTTCTTGAGGGTTCCTTGGTGCTCTCTGAGCTTGGTTCTTTTCTTGCAGATGTTTCATTGTCCAACTGTGCTAGTTGTTCTCTGATGATGTTATCTAGTTGGGTAGTGAAAAGTTTGTAAGAAAACAATCAAGCTCAGTATCAAGGACCCCACAGTTCAACCCTGATTCTCTTCTCTTGGTGAGAAAACTCTGCCCACTTTGGGTTATTTTGGCAATGACTATTCCATTCAGATCACTTTTTCATAGGAGAATTACTCTACTGTTCTGGTCTCCAGCTTTCCATGCCTGGAATTTAATCACCAATCCAGAGGTGGTATTCAGCAGGTTCTGACCAGTTCTGGAGAACCAGTAGTGGAAATTTTGAGTAGTTCAGAGAACTGGCTGGCCTTTCTTTTGTTGCCCTTCAGAGGAGAATGGAGCTGGAAAGCAGGTTAAAGGGGTGGGGAGGGAATGGGATTTTGCAGTAACCTTCCCCCAGGAGTGGGGAGGGAATGGAGATTTTACCCTATCCTTTCCTTACCACTCCCACCAAGCTACGGCCACAGAACCGGTAGTAAAAATTTTTGAATCCCACCATTACACCAATCACCGTTTTTTTCTAGGGGTCTATCTTACTGAAGTACAGACCACTTGAAAAACTTTATGCTATTTACAGAGTTAAAGCATAAAATGCACATATTTGTATACAGGCATAGCAACAAGTTTTAAATAAACCCTTTTCTTTCTTGCATTTCCCAAGTGACTTTCTTATTGTCTCTGCTGAATCCCATATTCTAACAATCTGTAAGTAGCATAGTATTTGTAATATTTGCTTGTCAAATAGAGGTCTGCTGGTTCAATCCCAGCAGGAATATTTATTTAAAAATTTTAAGAGCTGTTTTTCTTTTCCAGAGCTTCTACTTTATTGCTTTTTTTTAAAAAAAGTAAGTTTGATAAACAGACAACAAATTGTCAAAATTGGTGATGGAGGGCGGAGCTGACGTTGCGACGATATGGCATGCAATTGAGATTGTTGCCGATATCTTTGCTCCTGGATGGTCCAATCAGATCTAAACCGTCCTGAAGAGACAGTGAAAGTAAAGAGCGCATCCTGTCTATCCCAGGGACACTGCAAAGTCCTTGGTAGATCCAGGAGAAGCTCTTCTTGCCAGCGGCAAAGAGGCAGCCATTAAAGCTGCTGAAGTTGGGACAGCTCCGAAACAAAAGAGAATGGAAAGAGAGAGTGTGCCGGTTTGGTGAGAACTTTTTCTTTATTTTAAGATTTGAAAGGACACCCTAAGGAAAAGAAAGAATCTGTAAAAGTTTTGACAGAAGTGACTATGCGGCGATTTTAAACAGGAATGTCAAAGTAATATTTTTATTTTTTTTCTCATTGCTGGATTTTTTACACATGATCTTACATTTTGAAACTGGACTGGTTTTTTCTCTTTTTTTATCTACTCTTTCTCTCCTTTTGGACTTTAAAATATTCTAGACTAGAGACTCCCTTTTAGTTATTTTTTTAAAATACCTTTTTTTAAAAATTAATTCTTATTATATTTTGCTTGGAAAAGGAGAGGGAAAGTGAAAGCAAAAGAAACTTTGTAACACTGCCAACTAGAAGCTTGGAAATATTCTATTTCTCTTTTGACCAGACAAAGATGAGAAAGAACTCAGGCTTCCTTTCAAGGACATTGCTATTTGATAAGATAGAGGGAAGAGCATGGGGGAGTTTTATTACAGGTACTCTTCTGGGTTTCTATCAACATCTGGAGTCTGGTGTTCAAGCTTATAGGAAAAGAAAAGATGAAAAGTCTCTGGGGAAGAGAGTTATAACAAGAGCCTTGGATTAATTAAACGAAGTGCAATGTGCTCTTTTTATTTTTTTTTAAGCTGCGCTACCCCTCCTCATCAGTTTACTTTTTGTAATAGCTATTTGGATTTTTGCCCCTTTGGAACTTGTCTTCTTTTTTTCTTGTCTTTTGAAATTAAATTTCTATGCTTGCTTTTTATTATAAAGGAAAAAGCTTTAGTATTAATGATTTCCTTCCTTTTCTTTTTAAGAGAGTAGTCTTTTTTCTTTTCTCTCTCTCCCTCCCTAGTATTTGTTTTTCTTTCCATTTACCTTCTATATTGGGGTTTTTTTTCTGGCCTTCTTTTTTTTCTTATGCATCCTTTCATAGTTGAGACTTCTTAATTGGATTAAGGTGTTGAAGAACCTGAAGAATGTTTCTTTTCTCTTTTTTAGCTTTTTATTTTTCACTTTTCTGCCTTTTTTAGGATTTAACAACTTTCTCTTTTTTGTATATGTTTATGGTCTTTTCCTTCATTTTTGAGTTTTTATTGTTATTCAACCAATTGATTGGATTAAGGTATACAAGAACCTGAAGAAATTTCTTTTTTTTTCTTTTATTATTATTATTGTTGTTGTTACTATTTGGCTTTTTTTTTCCTGCTATTTTTATTTGGAATTGCAATTGGTTACTTCACAGTTGGATTAAGGTCTAGAAGAACCTGAAGATTCTGAATTGCTCGAAACTAACAGCCCCTGGTTCCTCAACCTCTACTTCTTCCTCTCCACCATCTGGAGGACAACGTTCAATACAGACAATGTTAAAGAAAAACAATACAGACAATGTTAAAGAAAAAGAACAAGACAAAGTGACCCTGCTGATGATTATGCAAGGAATTCAAAAAATTCAAGCAAGATCAGAGAATATTGAAAAGAGAATAGAGAACATCGAACAAAGAACAGGAAAAACTGATGAAAAGGTGGAGAACATTCAACAAATGATGATGAAGTATGATGAGAGATTCCAAAAAATTGAAGAAGATAAACAAAGAGACAAGAAGATTGGAGATATTGATAACAGATTAACTGTGGTTGAGCAAGATAAAAGTGGTATGCTGAGATGGGAGATGGATAGATCAGAATTTTATCTTAGATTCCAAACATTGAGGAAGAAAAGGGACAAAACCTAGCTGAGATAATGATAGAAATATTGGCTGAAGCTTTGGAAATAACTGAAGAGAAGATGATGGATGGAATAGATGAGGTTTATTGAGTCTTCACAAGATATGCAATGAGAAATAGCTTACCAAGAGAAGTTCACATCAGATTTACAAAGAAAGCCATTAAAACGCAAATATTGCAAGTGGCAAAAGAGAAAACATTGAAATATAAAGACAAGGAGATTGTGGTCTTGAAACAAGTACCCAGAAGAGTGAGAGAGAAGAGAAGAGAATACCAATTCCTGACCAAAATGCTACTTAAAAAAGAGGTGAATTATAGATGGCTGATTCCAGAAGGTTTAATATTTACATTGCAAGAGACATAGAATTGACTCAGTTGAGAAAGCGGAATTATTTTACACATAATTTTTAGAGGGAAGGAGAAAGAGGCAGAAAAAGAAATTTCACTAATTGAATTCCAAGAGGACTGCCAAATGACGACTGAAAAAGAAGAAGGTGCAGAAGGTGGAAAGGTAGAAGCCAAAGAACAATGTGAACCAAGATCTATGAGAGCTGCTAAACCTAACAACAAAATATAACCATGGAAGAGAAAAAAACTGATTACAATTAATATAAATGGACTTAACTCAGCCATTAAAAGAAAGAAAACCTTTCATAAATTAGAGAAATTAAAATTTGATATAATTTGTCTACAAGAAGTACATATTAAAAAACAATATGAACAATTGTTGATACAGCCAAAATTAGGGAAAATATTTACTTCTTTGACACAATGCAAGAAAAGAGGAGTGGCTCTATATATCAAAGATATTATCCCAGCGAAATTGATTTATACTGATGACGATGGAAGAATACTAATGGTGGAAATAATGGACAATAATGTGAAAACACTCCCGATTGCAATTTATGCCCCGAATGACAATCAAGAATAATTTTACAAAAAAATTACATATGAAAATAATTGAACTGGACTATGCTAATATAGTTATGATGGGAGATTTTAATGGAATTGTAGACAATAAACTGGACTACACAGCAGAGAAAACAATAAAGCAAAACAGAAAGACTCTCCCTAAATCTTTTTTTAAAATGGTAGATGAAATAAACTTAAAAGATACATGGAGAGAGAAAAATGCTAAAACTAAACAATACACTTTCTACTCAAATAGACATTTATCATGGTCCAGAATAGATATGATATGGATGTCAACAGAATTGTTAACTAATATTCAAGAAATAAATATTGAAACAAGTACTTGGGCAGAACATAGTCCAATAACAATTAAATGGAAAGGACAAAGAAGAAGATCTAGATGGACGTTAAATAATACTATATTAAAAGAAAAAGACTATTAGGGATATACACCCTAGCAGAATTTGCATGGCAGTCAGGCAGGTAGGCAAATATTTGAGATAAACGTTTTTGTAGCTTCCACTCAGTAAAACAGATACACTGTGCTAATTAAATAGTTTATTCCAGTAAGAGTTTTAGCGTAGTCAAAACAGTCCATAAATCATTCACTAGTTCAGTCTGTCTGGGGATTATTCAGTTGCAAAGTCCAGTGTCGAAGAAGAGGTCAGTAAACTTACAAATATCAGTCCAGTAATAAATCTTCTCACAGTAGAGATATGAAGAAGTTCAAACCTCCTTTCTCTCTTCAGCAAAAGCAGCAGCAGCAGCAGCAGCAGCAGGGAACCATCAATTAGCAAGCAATTCAGTAAGCCAGCAATACAGTAAGCTCTCTTGCTCCCTCTTATGGCGGTTTTACAGCCACACCCAAAATTACATGCTTTGCTGTTAAAGTGACACACACTTTAACTTACAATCATAGTTTATATATATTATTTTACCCAAACTAAGTTAGGTAACCTTGTTATTCCTAACAAAGACTTCACACAGTGGATGGAGAAAGAACTGGCTTTCTTCTTTAGAGAAAACAAAAAAGAAGATACATCAATCCAGAATGTATGGGATACAATGAAGGCATATGCCAAAGGCTTGATAATAGACCACACAAGGAAAAGAAATACTATGAAAAGATTAGCCTCTAAGGCATTAGAGGATGAGTATAAAAGACTTGAAAAAGAGCTACAGAAAATGCCACAGAAAAAGGACATTAAGTTAAAAATGGATATAATTAAACATAAAATGGGTCTAATAGAAAAAGAACTAGCACAGAAAATTAGAAGTGCTAAACAGAACTACTTTGAAGACACAAACAAAGCAGGTAGATGGTTAGCATATAAATTGAGAAAGGAGAAAGAATCAAGGAAAATATTGCAATTAATAGATGACCAAGGCCAAGTTTGCTATGGTAGTAAAGAGAAGAAGGAAATCATACGAGACTATTATCGGAAACTATACACACAAGAGAATATTGATGAGGAAAGAGTTAAACAGTATTTACAGAATGCTAATCTACCCCAGATATCTAAAGAGATTGAAACAATGTTAGAAAGCCATATAACGATGATGGAGTTAACTGAAGCACTCAAGAAGCAAAATAATGGAAAGGCAACAGGCCCAGATGGACTTCCGGCAGAATTTTATAAAACATTACAAGAATCGCTGAACCTTCCATTGCTAGAAGTTAGGAATGAAGTTATGTTAAAGAAGAGGATACCTAAATCATGGTCATAAGCTTATATTATAATTGTCCCAAAAGAGGAGGCCGATCCATTACACATCAAGAACTATAGACCTTACTAAACGCAGATTATAAATTTTTTGCTTCAATTTTTGGCAGAAAGACTTAAAAAATACTTAAACAATTTTATCCATTCTGATCAAAATGGATTTCTGCCAAAGAGACAAATTAAAGACAATATGAGAGTAATCTTGGACACTTTGGAATACTAGGAGGCACATCCTGAAAAACAAATGGCTTTGATATTTCTCGATGCACAGAAGGCATTTGATAATGTGAATTGGCGATTCATGTTATTACAGCTGGAACAGATGGGCTTTGCAAAAAAAAATATTCAAGCAATAGAAGCTATATATCATAAGCAAACGGCAAAGGTAATGATAGAGGGAGAACTGACAGACTCTATTGATATAAGGAACAAGACAAGGGTGTCCATGATCACCCTTGTGTGATAAGCGAGAATAAAGTTACAACATTTGCAAGATGCTAGAATAAGAGGAGGATTTGGTTTGCCTAATTGGGAGCTGTATTACCAAGCTACAAATCTGATGTGGGTTAAGGAATGGACAACATTAAGAAATACTAGATTGTTGACATTAGAAGGACATGATCTGTTGTTGGGGCTGCATGCTTTTCTATGGTATAAAGCAACTAAAACACAGGGGTATTTTAGAAGACATTATATACGGGAGTCTCAGTGGTTAAACTGGGAGAAGACTAAAAGGCAATGTTATTTGAAAATTCCAGTCTGGCTATCGACTAGTGAAGTATTTTCTTATCCTATAATATACAAAAAGGAACAAACAGTTAGATATGGTGAAATATTGAATGAAAAGGGTGAACTTAAATCTATACAAAAATTAGAGGAACAAGGTATAAAGATGAATTGTTCTTCATATGCACAAATACATTCAAGGTATGATAAAGACTCTAAAACACAAGGTTTTTATGATAAACTGGCTGACTTAGATAAGAGTTTGACAGGTAATGATGAAAAGATGATTAAAAAATTGTATGGATATTTGTTAGATATTAAACTAGAAGAAAAACAAGTTAAAGAAACAATGATTGCTTGGGGAAAGAATTTTGGATATAGGATTGATCAAGAGAAATGGCAAAAATTGTGGTCTCAAAATTATAAAATGACAATGTCAACAGCATATAAAGAAAATTTGTATAAGATGTTTTACAGGTGGCATTTTCCCCCGACAAGAATAGCAAGAATGTTCAAGAATAAATCTGAAAAATGTTGGAAATGTCATCAGACACCTGGCTCATATCACCATTGGAAAAAAATGGAAAAATGAGAAAATACCATCACAGGAGGAAATCATTAAGAAAATATTGGAATGTGTTGAAATAAGTAAATTGACATTTGAAATCAGAGAACAAGAGGATGAACAATTTTATAAAATTTGGGATCTATTCTATCAATGATTAGACAATAAAATATAGTAATGAATTATGTAGATTCTTAGAAAATAATAAATATATAAAGATGTATTCTTTTCTTATAATACCTACAAAATGATTCTAGGATAGATTTGAGATGATGATATGAACTGTCATAAAACAAATTAATATAAACATAAAACATAAACATAAAACAAAACATATTAGCAAAAATAAATCAGAAAATAGAATACAAGCTGAATAGTCAAGACCTTGTTGATGATCCAAACTCTGTCAAGGATCTTGGAGTACTCATCTCAAATGACGTAAGTGCTAGAGCCTACTGTAACTACATAGCCAAAAAGGCATTAAGAGTTTTTAATCTAATCTTACATAGCTTTTTCATTGGTAATATTATACTAATAACTAGAGCATACAAAACATTTGCTAGACCACTACTTGAATACAGCACATCAGTTTGGAACCCGCATTACATATCTGATATTAACACAGTTGAGAAAGTCCAGAAATATTTCACAAGAAGAGTTCTCCATTCCTCTACTCGTTGCAGAATACCTTATGCCACCAGACTTGAAATTCTAGACCTAGAAAACCTAGAACTACGCCGCCTTTGGTCTGATCTAAGTATAGTATATAAAGTCATACATTGTAATGTCCTACCTGTCAATACTTCAGCTTCAACCATAACAATACAAGAGCGCACAATAGATACAAACTCAAGGTAAACCAATCTTGATTGCAGGAAATACGACTTCAGTAACAGAGTGGTCAATGTCTGGAATACTCTACCTGACAGTGGTTTCTTCTCCAAACCCCCAAAACTTTAACCTTGGACTGTCTATTATTGACCTCACCCCTTTCCTAAGAGGTCTGTAGGGGGCATGCTTAAGCGCACCAACGTGCCTACCATCCCTGTCCTATTATTTCTTTTTATTTTTCTTATATGTATCCATTTAATGTATTCATAACTATGTTTATATTTATACCTATTATCTTGTACATGATTGACAAATCAAATAAATAAATAAATAAATAATTTTCTATAATTTGAGGCAAAAGAAATTTACTTCAAAAATTCATATAAAAATATGAACTATAACTGTGAAATGTTAATAGTTTCATGAATTTCACAAGTATGGCAAAGATAGACTATTGCAAAATGCATTGAATTATTTTTTTTAATATAATAAGGATTCCTACCTTGAGCTTTATGCAATACTGAGATCTCTGCTGTCTTATTTATTCTTGTTTATAAAGATTAAAAAGAGAAAATAATGGAAATGAAAGAAAAAAAAATTAAAAAACTATTTGGGAAAATAGATCTTCCATCTCTATATACTCTGCCCAATCTGTGGAATTTATAAATATTTAGATCCCTTTATAAACCATACTGTAAGTGTTTATATTTGCCTTGCTATTACACGACTATATTGAAATCATTCTTGCTTAGCTTTTGTTGTGGATACAGATAATCTTCACTTAATGTCCATTCATTCAGTAACCATTCAAAGTTATGACAGTACTGAGCAAAATGGATTTACAAAGCATTCTCATAGTTGTAGCCATCACAACATCCCCATAGTCACATGATTTTGGTTTGGGCAATTGGCAATTAGCTCTCAGTTTTGAAATTGCAATGTCTCATGTTCATATATAATCACCATTGGCAACTTTCACTGCTGGCTTAAGTCAAGCAAAGTCAATGGTGAAACTAGAAGCAGAATGCAAATGGAAATCACTTAACCATAGGACCACATGGGATTTGCGTAACTGTTGACTTATATACCACTTCAGAATGCTTCACAGCCCTCTCTAAGCTGTTTACAGACTCAGCATACTGCCCCCAACAATCTGGGTCCTCTTTTTACTGACCTTGGGAGGATGGAAGGCTGAGTCAATCTTGAGTCGGTCAGGAACAAACTAGGCTGTGGGCAGAGTTAGCTTGCAATACTGCATTCTAACAACTGTGCCACCATGGCAAATGGAACTAACATTGTAAATTGGCATGATCATGCGGTATCATGCCTTACGACTGCATCACTTAGTGGCAGAGTTCTGGTCCTAATTACTATCTATAAACAAGGACTTTCTGTATATGCTTTTTGTTTTGTAATTGCTACCTATTCTCCACATCTTTAAAGGTTTAAGATATCTAAATTATTGTTGTGTTAAACATTTCCAGTTTATATTGTACAAACCCTGTTGTATCCAACTAATACCTATAATGTAATATCTGCATCTCATAACACAATAAAGCAAGTAAAAACAAAAGAACTCATGGTGCTTTAATGATGCAACCATGAACTGATTAAAAATATGTTGTAATGCAAATCGTGAACTTTTTTCTTTTGACCAATGTAGTTACTTTGGGGTTTTATGCAATACTTATTATGCAGTCTGTGCACTAACAACTATCTTTTCAGGATTGTGTTCATTATTATTAAATTCCATTTCAGTTCAATGAAAGTCTGTTTCCTTATTAGATGGATTTTTTTGTGACTGCACTACAATAGAAATTTTACCTATTGCACTTTGGAAGAAGCTAAAGAAAGGAGAGAAGAGTGGGGAAAGAAGAGCCAGTTTGGTTTAGCGGTAATGGCACCTGGCTAGAAACTAGGAGAGTGAGTGTTCTAGTCCCCCACTGGGTGACTTTGGACCAGTCATTCCCTCGCACCCAAATTCTCCCCCACATGGTTGTTGTTTTGGGGAAAATCCAAGGAGAAAGGGGTATTATATGTGATCTCCACTTTCAATTAATTATAAAAATAATAAAGGCAGGGCATATATAAATTAAATAGAGCAGCAAGGAGAGAAGCAACCTGGAATTAAGGAGAAACTTTCTAACCATGAGAACAATTAACCAGTGGAACCGCTCGCCTTCAGAAGTTGTGGGTGATGCATCACTGGAGATTTTTAAGAAGAGGCTGGACAGCCACCTGTCTGAAATGGTATAGGGTTGGACTAGAAGACCCTCCAAGGTCCCTTCCAGCTCTACTCTGGTTGATTGAATCTTTAATACAAAGTAAGAGCAATGCACATTTGCGAATCAATGCAATCCTTATTTAATAGTGTCTTAAAATGTGCCAGATATATAGATAAATGTTGAACATTTTTGATCCATTGTTTTTGTCCCTGAGTTATATGTGCAAGAACATTTTGGGATCTGCACCCATTCCTGTCATAAGTCATTTCCACAATCAATTTCCTGTCTTTTGTTTTAACACAGAATTACAAGCTCATGATTTGGAAAGCAGAGAGAATAACGCTTTGACATACCGACAAGATCTTCAGGCAATTTTGTTAGTGCCAGGTAGGTACAAATGTTAAGTGGCAACAACATTGAAAGCAGCCACTGTGAGAAGAGGTAACACTGCCAAGGCCAAAATACACACGCACACCCTTTGGAACCTGCAATTGGGGAGGTGCCTGTAACTAATTTTTATACAGAAAGACAATTCCTGAAATCCTAGCATTTACAGGACACGTTTTGATGGCAAAAAATGTTATTGTCCGGAAAAAGATTTATATAAATAAGAAGAGAGACTCGATCCAACTGTGGTCACATGAAAAGCCACATCAACATCCAATTGATTCAGGGAGGCCCAGACAGTTGTATATATGCAGATGTGCATCCAGATCTGCAACCAGATGTGAGTTCCTATCTATATCAGCTACTCATTGAAGTTTATTTCCATATGTGATTCTTCTTTGCTTGGATTTTGGAACATAGATATCTCAATTATCTTGCATAATACAGATAGGCAACCTGCTGTTGTCCAGATGTTAGTGACTTTAATTTCCATGACTTTCGACCAGTATGGGCAGTTAATGAGATTATGGGAGATGTCATCCAAAGCATATAGAAGGCAGCAGGTTCTTTTTCACTGCTCCTTTCATCACTTTGAAATCAGCTATTTCAAAGTCAGCAAAGTTGAAAATATAGATGCCCTCCACGTGATCCATGCAATTTTATCAGCATTGCTATGGAAGTGGTTCGGTATTTATTTGTTAGATTTACATCCAATCTTTCCTCCAAAAGCTGCCCAATAGCTTAGAAGCTTACATCAGGGCTGCCAAAGTTGCTTCTCTTTCATTGGCTTTCATGGTGGGGAGAGTCCACAAGATGACTGAAATTCTTCTCTTTCACCTCTGTGAGTGCTGCATCTCGTCTGCCATCTCCAGCTTGCCCAGTCTGTGAACAACAGATAGTCCTTGACTTATAACCACAAGTGGAGCCAGCAAAGAGGTTATTAAGGGAATGGTGTTCAATATCATGACCTTTTTGCCACTGTTTGAAAGCAACAGCGAATTACACAGCTATTAGGATGTCTTTGAAGATTCTCAATCATCCAGGTTGTGGCTATCCCCAAAGTGCTTTTTCAAGAGGCAACTAGAGTTTCTTTTGTTTTCATCTCGCTTCTCACGTAAGAAACTTCTTCGTTTCTGAATGGAAGAAATTTCTTGGATGGGAAGCGAAGCATCTTCAATGAAAAACAAAGAAACTCCAGTTGCCTCTTGAAAAAAGCACTTTTGGGACAGTTGCTAGGAGAATCCAGTCTATTGATGTCACTTGTCAGAAGCTGGCTGGGAAGTTTGCAAATGGTGATTATGTGAACCTGGATTACTGCAACCATCACAAATAATACCAGTTGCCTGAATTTTTGATCATGTGACCATGGGATTATAAGTGTGAGGAAGTCACTTTTTTTCTGGTATTGTGACTTTGAACGGTTGTTAAAAAGCATGACTGTAAGTTGAACACTACCTGTCCCTTATTTTATTCAGGATGCTTTCAAATTTATTTGAAGGTGTGTTTTGCATTTGCTGAACCGTTATAAGATAGCAGAAAGTGTTTTGTTTTGTATGGTTTTCTTTTATAAATCTCTCCTTTTTTTGCACCCTCTCTGGCTGCTCCTGCGTCCTGATCTGAAACAGCCCCATGGGAGAAAATGACTTATAATGTCTTCCTCTGGGGTTTAAATGAAGATAGGAATCCAGGGAGGATGAAGATTAAAGATTACAGGACCATGAGATTCCTGCCATAATAATTTTTCTGATGCTTTCTTCTTCTTTAGAAAGGTTCATTTTAAATCCCCCCCCCCCATGAAACTGAATGAAAAAGAAACAGAATACAGGAGAAATGTCTTCCACAGCGCTACTATGACAAGTCCCTAGGAAGTTTTGAAAAGGATCCCGGATCCCAAGAGAGAAGATCAGAGAAAGATGAACTGATCAGTGGAAACCAGAAAGATGAAAGGAAATTGGTGACATATGCAGCAGGGGAGTGGCCCAGCTGGATGTGCACACACAGAGAGATAAAGAACAAAGCATCATATAAATCAGGAGGGAAAATGACATCCATCAGTGGACTATGTGACTTTGATCAGAATTAGAACGATGTACATACTGAACTTTGTGTGTTAAAAATATCAACTTCCCTGCTTGGATGGGACTGACTTTGGGAGAACCCAACTGCCTTATTTAATCCTTCTTTACCAGCTTGGCTGACCTTTGCATGACAAGTTTGACATCCACCCATGAACCCTGAGAATGATAGCAGCCTGGTATGCAGCAGACAAGGTGCAAACAGACATAGACCAAAGCAGCACATTATCAGACCTCTCCTCCCCATTTAAACAAATCAACATGACCAGTGGAGGAGAGAGTGAGAGAAAAGAGATCCCCAGATAGATTCCCTTGCCTGATACAGTGATAGATTCCACTGAACAACGAATAAATGCAATTCAGTAAGACATATTCATTCACAGGCATGTCATCAAGTTACATCTACTGAAAAATTACAAGTTTTAAAGTAAGTTTTCCTCCCCAGAAAATCAATATATTAAGAATCATTTATAAGGGACTGAGGGGAATAGCATTATAGATAATGTTTTTCAGGCTTTTCCCCCTGCAACTTTGGTGAACTGATCAATTTGCAAACTATTAATTAGAAAATCTATGTTTCTGTGTGGTACAAAAATATAGAAGGAAAAATGGATGGTCAACCAACCAAACAAAAAGTATACCCATGTTGTCCGCAAAGTGCTTTTTCAAAAGGCAACTGGGCTTTGTTTTTCCTTGAAGACATTTTACTTCTTATCCAAAAAGCTTCTTCAGTTCTTCAGTCAGAACTGATGAAGCTTCTTGTATGAGAACTGAAATGTCTTCAAGAAAAACAAAATCCAGATTATTTTTGAAGAAAACACCTTTGGGATAACCATGACTTAGATGACTGAGAACCTCCATAGATATATACCAATGTTGTATAACATGGATGTGTAACATTTCAAAACTAATACATTAAATTTTAAAAGGGCTAAAAAGTAGAAACCCTTAACCTGAGTCTGAAACATTAGGCATTAAAGCTATCCAATGAGGTCTGTTTTTCTTGTAACTAGTTAACTAGTCAGGTTATTTGGATCATTCAAAGATGACCATAATCTCCAGGCAGGTATACAGGGATAAAAGTATTTGGTTCCATCTTATTTAGCTACTTTTGATTCCAAGTTATTCAAAGACATGGTCAACATTTTCAGTGGGGATTGCCGATGCAGTGAACACTTGCATTTGATGGAGTGTTAGCTTATGATATTATCAGCTAACAACTTTGCTGTAAGACTGAATTTACTGTGTTGTTTTTCAAAAATAGACAGTGAGGTTTCCATAATCAGGGTTGGATATAGTGTAAAGTTTGGCTGTAAATTGCACTGAATCATTTGGAAACATGGAGATGTATGGCTTTCCAGAAACAGATATACCTGGAATAATGTTTTTATTCATATTAATTTATATCCAGCAGCTTTTAATAGGATGGCCATGGAAATTCTGTAGAATCTCTTATAATATGTGGGACAGATAAAAGACACTTCAAAGGCTACATTACTCTTCCACAGTAAAAAGTGACTTTTTCAAACTCTTTGTATGGACTTTGTCGTGTCCGAAAGGAAGGCTCTGAGGCAGTGACTATCAATAACAGCTCTTTTTATTGAAGACGTGAACCGAACCGCAAAAGAGAAAAAGCCTCCGGCTTTTATACTCTTTTGCCGCGGCGGCCGCGGCCAATGGCAGCGATTCAAGTCTCCCGCTCATGGTTTCAGCCAATCGCGGGAGACTTCAATCGGGCCAATCGGCGCGGCTCGCCTGGCCAATTAGAAATCCCCGCGCCTTAGCCAATCAAGGCGCAGGGATTTCGAGCAGTCCATTTTTAGTACACAACACCCCTCCCCTCTTGGTAGGGTCTTTCACGTGGTGTAATCACGCAGGTAGGCGGGGCTACGTCGGGTCCTAGTTGACCTGCGCAGCTCATTCTTCTGTTGTAGCTCGGCCGGAGCGGTCATCTTTTTGGCTGCTTCTCTCTGGTCTGGGAGGGTATGGCTGAGGACAGCGCCGACGCCGTAGGGCGATGCGTCGCAAGTGACAGCTAGGGGTAAAGTCTCACTGAACTGTATTAGAACGGCGTCGGAGGTGAGGAGGTCTTTGGTTCCCTGAAAGGCGGCCTGTTCTCGTTTCCCCCAAGTCCATGCTGCCCTCTTGTCTAGGAGTCTATGCAAAGGCTCCGCCACCGTTGCCTTCTGAGGTAGGAAGACATTATAAAAATTTAGTAAACCTAGGAATGCTTGTAGTTCTGTTTTGGACCTCGGGGTGGGGGCTTCCTTGATGGCTTTAACCTTTTTAGCTGTAGGGTGGATGCCCTGTCTGTCTAGGAGGTAACCCAGAAATTCTATTTGCTGCGTACACAGTTGGCATTTTTCGCGTTTGACCTTAAGTCCTGTCTCTTTAAATTTTGTCAAGACTTGTCTTAAACGGTTCTCTAATTCGGCTTCGTTTGGCGCCGCGATTAACACGTCATCGAAATAGGGCACCACCCCCTTGATGCCCTGTAGTAAACGTTCCATTAGACTTTGAAAAATGCCTGGTGCCACGCTGACTCCGAATTGGAGTCTGTTGCACTTGAAGGCCCCCCGGTGTGTCACGATTGTTTGGGCTTCTGCCGTTTCTTCGTCCACAGGCAGTTGCTGGTATGCCTGGGCGAGGTCAAGCTTGGCAAAAATTTTTCCCCCTCCCAATGAGTGCAGTAAGTGTTGCACTATGGGCACTGGGTAGGCGCTTTGCTGTAGCGCGCTATTTAGGGTGGCCTTATAGTCCCCGCAAATCCTCACGGACCCGTCTGGCTTTACTGGGGTCACTATAGGGGTCTCCCATCTGGCGTGATCTATAGGTGTTAATACCCCTTGCTTGACGAGTTTGTTGATTTGTTCGTCAATTTTTGGTTTTAACGCAAAGGGTACCCTCCTAGATTTAAGTCGCTTGGGGGAAACCCATGGGTCTAAGTCAAAGGAAATAGGGGGCCCCTTATACTTGCCCAATCCTCCATCGAAGACCTCCTGGAACTCCTGGACTAACCGCTGTTCCCAGGCTTCCATGGAGACTTGGTTGACACCTGTCAATGCGATGTTCAGTGGGGCGAACCATTGCAGGCCAAGCAAGCTCGGGCGGTCACGATCGACTATCGTGAGTGGAAGCTGTTCGGTTCGGCCTTTGTAGGTTACGCTAAAGTTTTTGGTGCCCACCACTGGTACGCGATTACCCTGATAGTCCCTTATGATGATTTTCTGGGCGGGTACATTTTCCTTCTGTAGGGTGGGCACTAGTTTTTTTATTTCGCGCCATGCAATCATGGAAAGGTAGGACCCGGAGTCCACTTCCATCTTGCAAGGCCGACCTTCGATGTAGACTTCAACGTATATCTTTCTGGCGCCGTCGGAGATGGCATGGCCGATTGTCACCGTCTGGTGGGTTTCTTCTTTCCGCCGACCGTCGCCGCTTCTCTGGGATCTTTGCTTCTGGTCCCATCTGCCTGCTGGCTGGCGCTCTCTGGTTCTTGGCGGGCTCTCTCTCCTTCTCTCCTGCTGCTCCCATTTTGGCGGGCTGCGTGTCTTCTTTTGGCGGCAAACTCGGGCGATGTGGCCCCTTCGGTCACAATGCCTGCAGACCGCGTCAAAGAAACGGCATTCGGACCTGGGGTGGTCGCCGCCGCACCCTGCGCAGTTGGTCCTCGACCTACGACTGTTTTGGCTTCGCTGGTTTCCGCGACCCGCCTGCATGCGATGTGTGTCCTCCTCATCGTCTGAAATGCTGGAGGCTGACTGGTAACCGCCGTAGTGTGCGGCCGCTTCGATTCTTGCATCGGCCGACCTTGCGGGGTTGTTGTTGTTTGCGCCTTTTGCCTCGGCTCTCCGCATGGTGTCTGCTGACGTGCGGGTTGCTTCTGCGGCCGCGGCTGCGGTGATGGCATCGGCGAGGCTGATGTCGCCTTTGGCCATAAGTCGGCTCTGGAGTGTCGGATCCCAAAGTCCTAGCACGAAACGGTCTCTTATGAGACTGTTCAATCCCTCAAACTCACAGAGCCCGCCTAGGCGCCTTAATTCAGCGACAAAGTCGCTCAGTTTCTCGTCCGGTTTTTGACATCTCCGGTAGAATTCGTTCCGCCGAATTAGGATGGGGACCTCGGGAGCATAATGGCGCTTTAGTATGGGTTCGAGGACGTCCCAATCCATGGCAGTCGCGTCTGCCGGTTTGGCCAATGCCTTGGCCATCTGGAAAACCTCTGGTCCACAATGCGTCAGGAACACGGCGCGTTTTAGCGGGCCCGGGGCGTCCTTCATGCCGGCACACTCTAAATACATCCGGAATCTGTCTGAGTAGGACTCCCAGTCCTCGGCGGCGGGGTTGAAGGGGGCGGGCGGTGCTATTTTCGCCATTTCGTTGTCGCAAGTTCGTCTGTGGACACGGGGTTCGGTTCAGGGGCGAGATCCCATCCTCGTCGCCAGTGTCGTGTCCGAAAGGAAGGCTCTGAGGCAGTGACTATCAATAACAGCTCTTTTTATTGAAGACGTGAACCGAACCGCAAAAGAGAAAAAGCCTCCGGCTTTTATACTCTTTTGCCGCGGCGGCCGCGGCCAATGGCAGCGATTCAAGTCTCCCGCTCATGGTTTCAGCCAATCGCGGGAGACTTCAATCGGGCCAATCGGCGCGGCTCGCCTGGCCAATTAGAAATCCCCGCGCCTTAGCCAATCAAGGCGCAGGGATTTCGAGCAGTCCATTTTTAGTACACAACAGACTTACTTAGTTATCTTTTTATAGTTCTTATTTAAGCTGTATTGGAAGACATCAGAAAAAAAAAAACAGAAAGAAACTTTGAAGAGAAGTTTCATCACAGATCTGGGCATCTCCATTAAGTTGATCCAATTGTCAGAAGTGGTGGTGAAGTGGAAGAGATAAAACAGGTGCAAACTGAACCCACTCTAGACAAGAGTAAAATGCTGATGGATTCAAGATCTTTACAATGAAAAAGAAGAAGAAGAAGAAGAAGAAGAAGAAGAAGAAGAAGAAGAAGAAGAAGAAGAAGAAGAAGAAGAAGAAGAAGAAGAAGAAGAAGAAGAAGAAGAAGAAGAAGAAGAAGAAGAAGAAGAAGAAGAAGAAGAAGAAGAGAGGCTGTGATTGATGCTCTCTTTCCACATCAAGGAGTTCAGTGACAAGTCCTAGATCTACAGTTGGGACCCAATATCCTGCATGCTTTACAAGATGCTGACATGCATTTCTCAGCTAGGTGACTTTAAAATACTATAGTAATCTAATGTTGGATTACCCTTCCCATAAACCTGCCAGCTGACAGCTCAGCTCCACATTATCCTCTTTCCAAGATTGTTTCTTACTAAGATAAATGGCATATAATTTACCAGCTTCTGAAAGCAAGCTAATAGGCTTGTAATTGAACTGGTTCTCTTTCTCACTCTTATAAACACAGATAATAGTAGCTTGCAATAGAGGAATAGATAAACAACCTGTTCCATTAATTTGGGTAAATAAGTTGACAAAGGGGGCATCCATTACCCAAGCACTGGCTTTCAAAATCTCTGGAATTATATCATCAGACTCAAGAGCATTCCCATGTTTCAGTGAGATAAAAGTTCCTTTTTCAGACTTCGTCACAAGACCTGATCTGGAAGAATGTGTTTATTTCATAATAAGAGTCCCATGGATGGCACTAGCCTAGTCTTTTTTTATATATTTCAGTATAATATGAATTCCCACATATCTGGGCAATCCACTGAGCTTCAAAGCTCTCCCAAAGTTATCAAGACTATTTCCCAGAAGGGGAAACAAAGATCTCCATTGTTCCTATAGGGGAAGCCTCTTTTTCTTAATTAATTCAGATACATTTTTTCCTTTGTGATGATACACTTGGATTGATCAATATCTGTGTTCCTACGGATTATAAACTAGCTTAAACTGCATTTTGGCTTCATGGTGTTCTTGATCAAGTCAAGTTTGAGAGATTTCTTTTTAAGATAAAGGTTTTTCTCTCTTCCAAAACATCCAAGCAGGATGTGTGAAGGACATAAAGAAGACATAGTATCATCAACCTGCATTACATTTTTTTTAAGAAACAAAGAGAGTTTGGGAGAAAATAAGAATGCAGCAATGTTAAATCAGCATCTCTAAGACCACTGTATTTTCCACTGCTTATTTGTCAGTAAAGCAGCAGAAGGCTGAACTACAGGAGAACTGCAAGTACTAGAAGAAATGAACAAGTTGTCTATGAGAGACAGTTTGGAAGCTGACCGAAAAACTGTCAGAGAAAAGCCCTGAATGCCACAGAAATCGCAACCTGAAATCAGAGTGTTGTCAGTCCTTCAGAGTAGGGCAAGTCAAAAAACAAACACCCAAGGAAATACAAGAGCTCTATTTTATTGAGGTGGTTATGTAATAACAAAAACATGAATGCCTGTCAGCATTTCCTCCCCCCCCCCCTTACAGTACATCCAAGGTGGGTCAATCTTGAATTTCTTTTGCATATTTTCCTGTTTTTCCAGAGTAACCTCTGGTTTTGCTAATTGCTGCTGCACATTTTCTTCAAGACCATCTCAGTATCCCTTTACAAGTATATTTACCAGTTGAATGAAATACAAATTCTCATTACAAATCATAAAGTCAAGGCAACCTATCACCCGATTAGAGATGTGTGAAGGTAATTACAGAATAACAGAATTGGAAGCGACTTTGGGGATCTTCTAGTCCAACCCACTGTTCAACCCCTATACCATTTCAGACAAATGGTTGTCCAATCTTTTCTTTAAAAACCTCCAATGTTGTAGCATCCACAACGTCTGGATTATTTTTCTCACTGTCAGGAAATTCCTGCTTAGTTCTAGGTTGCTTCTCTCCTTGATTAATTTCCATCTATGGCTTCTTGTCCTGCCTTCTGGTGCTTTGGAAAATAGGTTTGCCCCTCTTCCTTGTGGCAACCTCTGAGATATTGGAATACTGTTATCATGTCACTCTCCTTCTTTTCATTAAAGTAGACATGCCCAATTCCTGCACCCATTCTTCATGTTTTATCCTCCATTCCCCTAATCATTTTTGTCACTCTTCTCTGCACCCTTTCTAGAGTCTCAATATCTTTTTTATATGGTATCCAATCTAAAACTGAATGCATAATTCCAAGTGTGGTCTTACCAAGGCATAAAGTTGTATTATTTGCATGAACTTGATTGTATCCTTCTGTTAAAGCAGTCTAGGATTGCATTGGCTTTTTTCAAGCTGCAGCACACTGCTGGCTCATATTTAAGTGAGTGTCCCCTAGGACACGATGATTTCTCTCGCAGTTACTACTAATGAGCCAGGTATCACCTATTCTATACCTAGGCATTTGGTTTTTCTTAAGGACCTGACAAAATTGATGTGACCTTCAAGTTCATAGGTGTGCCATAAATCAGAAGGAAACCTATGGTATATTCAAATATCAAAATCAAGACATATTTTCAACTTGACATCATTTCAACTTATGATTGCTCATTTAATGATGGTTCAAACTTACAATGGCCTTGAAAAAAATCTTCAAGGTTAGACTGTTGCATCACCACAGCAGTCATGTGATTGCAATTCAGGCCTTGGCAATTGATTCACATTTGCAATAGTTGCAGTATCTGGTGTTCCTGTCCTCAAGACCTTCCCAGCCAGTTTCCAACAAGCAATACCAATTGGGGAAGCTGGATTTATTTAACAGCCATGGTAAAAATAAAATTGGATCAACTCATGTCATGTGCTCTGCTTATAAATCTACTCATTTAATGATCACTTTGTGACCAAAATCCAGGTCCCAATTGTGGTTGCAAGTCAAAGACTATTTGTATGAGAAATAGGTCTTTTAAAAAAAGCCACTAAGTTTCTAGACCAACTACATACTATTCTTTAGTGTCCCAAGCTTTTCTCATCAGATCTGGGTAACAAAGCATGGGCAATGAATAAACAATATTCAGCAGAAGCCTACCTTATCAAAATTTAATTAAACCTGTTGCTAATATATCATTAAGGGGAACCTCATTATCAGCTTCAAGGGCAGAGGGATTGACAAAGTCAAGCCACCTCTCAAAGTTCTAAATGTTTCAAGAAATCATAGCATTTCAAAAAAAGGAAAAATCTTGTTCAACCTTCTGCAACATGCTGGAAAGCGAACTGAATAAACTATAAGAGGTAGCTGTGCAACTTTTTCTTAGCACAGAGAACCCATCCCTTCCATCCGTGGTCTGTTCCACTGTTGTGCAATTCTTACCATCTATAATGAGCTGCGTGAGTAACCTTGAGAGAAAAGAGGAAGAACTGCAGCCTAGACAACGGACTGATAAATGATAGCTGAATCCAAAGCAAAATGTAATCTGAGTAAGTGCCTCAGAGTTGTCTCTCCCTAGTTCTCCAGAACATAAAAGGCATGGAAGTGAGAAGAACATTCAGACTTGCAAGATTCTGTTTCCATAACCTTATAATAAAAGTAATATTTATAATTTTGGTTTCTTGGTCTGGGATACCTTGAAGGACTCATTAACCAGTCAGGAGGTTTTTCCTTATATTTCAATGAAATCTTGGTAGCTGCAACATAGAAAATGTGCCCCAAAGCCATCCTTAGTAAAGGATGTGCAGCAGTTTCAAAGAGAAAATGCAATCTGGAACTATTTTATTTTATTTATTTTTGAAATTCTAGACTTTGCACAGGTGAGCACATGGAACCAATTAACAAGTTCTCAACCAAAAGTGTCTTCCTGAGATCATATGGCAACTATAGTAATGCAGTCTGGAGAAAAAGATGCACCTGTTTTCAGGGACCTCCAAAGGATCCTACAATAATGCTCATGAACACTCCAAAATACTAATTGTCCTCTGAATTCAAACTTCTGACTATTTCTTATCCTTACCCCTGGCAAAAAAAAAAAAAAGGGGGGGGGAGCTTTCTGAGATCAGCGTTTCAAAGAAAGCAATTCTGCTTGGGGCAGCAGCAGAATCCAAAAAAGGTCCCCTTTTTTATATCCAATTGATATCTATCTTTTTTTTTTTTTAAAAAAAAGGACCTCCAGCTCTGAATAAAGTTGATATCATTTCAGTGCATGGTTTAGATGCAAAAAGACAAGGCATTTTGTCCATGTATAAATCCATCCTTCCCTGAATAATATATATGAGAGCATCTATTGCTGTCCACTTTTGAGCATCAAAGGTGTTAAGTTCACCTTTTATTGGTATGAACCCTCAACCTATATCAACTTTGGGACATCTCTTGTTCTAAGGCTCCATATTTATTGATGTATTTATTTTCATTTATTGCTTCTGGGATTTCAGAAGGAAAAAAAAATCACTCTATTTCAATTCTCAGGCTGCAGAGATGTACTTTTCTACAAACAGCTAACAAACATGGCATGTCTGAAAGATTTGTACCATGGTGCACCAAGCAAATGAAGGAGAAAGAACATAGACCCGCAAATTCCAGAAAATGACCTCAATCAATGCTGCTTGCAATGTATAGTTCTGTCAAACAGAAGTTAATTAATAAAAGGCATTAAGTTGCCACTGTAATCTATAAAAAAACCCATGTCTTCTAAGTTTGGTCTAGTAGTGAAGGTGCTGGCCTGGAAAACATAGTCATAGGGTGTGAGTTCTAGCCCTACCTTAGGTATGAAAGCTTGGATGGGTGTTTTGGGTCTCTCTCTCCCTCCCTCCCTCTCCCCCTCTCTTCTCCCTCCCTCCCTCCCTCTCTCCCCCTCTCTCTCTCCTCGATCTCACAGGATGGGATGGAAGGAACATTAGGTATGTTTTCCACCTTGAGTGATAGATAGATAGATAGATAGATAGATAGATAGATAGATAGATAGATAGATAGATAGATAGAATTCTTTATTGGCCAAGTGTGATTGGACACACAAGGAATTTGTCTTGGTGCAAATGTTCTTGGTATACATAAAAAAGATACATTCGTCAAGAGTCAAGAATCATAAGGTACAACATTAGTAATAGTCATAGGGTACAACAAACAATCGAATCATACTAGGAAACAATCAATAAAAATTGTTAGGATGCAAGTGACAAAGTTACAGTCATACAGTCACAAGTGGGAGGGGATGAGTGATAAGGAGTGATGAGAAGTGTAATAATAATAGTAGTGCAGACTTTGTAAATAGTTGGACAGTGTTGAGGGAATTATTTGTTTAGCAGAGTGATGGCTTTAGGAAAAACTGTTGTGTCTAGTTGTTCTGGTGTGCAGTGCTCTATAGCGTCGTTTTGAGGGAAGGAGTTGAAACAGTTCATGTCCAGGATGTGAGGGGCCTGTAAATATTTTCACAGCCCTCTTTGACTCGAGCAGTATGAGTTAATTATAAAAAGTGGGATTTTTTAAAAAAAAATTCTAAAAACATCTTAGAAACACTGCCTTGAGTTTGTTTTTAACCCATTGGCAAGGGTACCATGGGCTTATTTCCTCCAAAGAAACAAGAGAGCTTTCGTTCTTCCTAGGTAGTTGCCAGAAAATGACACAATAATGAATGTAAAAGCCTGGTTTCCAATGGGAGGGCCAGAAGGGCCACTCCCCCCCCCCAGTGTGGAGATGATGGAAAAGAATCTCCTTTTGGTCCTCCTCGGTGACCTTCCTCTGGAGCTGTCAGGCTATCACAGTCCCATCTATAAACAAAGCACTAGGCATTTCCCTGGGCAGTGTCAGGATCACACTAGCATGACACTGTGTTTGGGTGTTCAAGGATTCTTTCTCTCCTTGTGTTCATTTGCAGGACTTAACAAAGGAACTGCTAAAACCCACCGTGGCTTGATAAGATGACAAGTAAGTCTTTTAGCATTATTGATTGTATACAAGAGGCGGTGATTAATGATTTCCCACCACGTGTTCCTAGTGGGTTGCGTCTTTTTCAAGAGGTACACTTGCCACAATTCTGGCCCTAAAACTTTGATAAATGCTCATCTCCACTTCCCTCTGCCCAGAGAATGTCCTTTTCCATGATTGCAATATGATTTGGAAGCAACAAGGCCAGGATTGGTTGAAAGCTGAGAAACTGCATTGAGAGAAGTTGCTGGGCCTGGAATAGATCCTAAATTGCTGTTTCATTCACAGAAAAAGGGGGGAGCTAATTCCATTTGCTTCCCCTCCAGATTGAGCCACCTGGGCTGCATCTGATTCCTTTACAAAGATTCTTCAAAGCCTCGGGAGATAAGGAAGTGTGAAGGAGGAAGGGGAAAGTCCAATTCTAAGAAGATAAATTCCATGTTAATTCACAGAAGAGAACCAGTGGAACGACTTGCCTTGAGAAGTTTTGGATAGTCCAACACTGGAGATTTTTAAGAAGAGACTGGACAGCCACTTGTCTGAAATGGTATAGGGTTTCCTGTGTAAGCAGCAGGTTGGACTTGACTCCAAGGTCCCTGTTACTCTATTGTATTTCTGAAATATCTGCTCTTAAAACTACATATTTGTTATTTTATGTACAACAGCTAGAGTTTCAATATCATGGGTTTTTCCTAAGCCATATTGTTATTTTATGTACAACAGCTAGAGTTTCAATATCATGGGTTTTTCCTAAGCCATATTGTTGATAACACCAATTCTTGTGGTTCTTCAATAGTCAGCAGCGATAGAAATGGACTATGCAGATATCTCCCACGATATTATCATCACCCTCAAAGCAGATGATCCCACTGCTTTTCTTTGCAGGATGGCTGGTTCTTGAAGAGGCTGTGAAGGACCTTAAGCCGAGCTGAATACAAAAGTAATAAATGGAGATGATGCCTCTTTCCTATCACAGCACTGTAGTGGGATTCTGAGGAAGCCTTTTCTTTTCTTTTTGTTTCCTAATCAAAAGTTTCATAGAAGAAATTAAAATAACTTTGATCACCAAGATAAATCAGAATCTATTTTTTAAATAATTATAAAAAAAAAAGATTTTGGTATGGGAAAGTTATTTTGACACTAACCGCCTATGATTGTTGTGTAACATTATAGTTTAACTACTAAAAGTTTCATAGCTTCACACTGAGATTGAGAGTTTGCAAAGACCAGATTAACAGATTGAAGGGACCTTGGCGATCTTCTAGTCCAACCCCTTGGTCAAGGAGGAGATGCTATACCTATACCATTCCAGACAAGTGGATGTCCAGTCTCTTCTTTGAAAGCCTCCAGTGATAGAGCTCCCATGACTTCTGAAGGCAAGCTGTTCCACTGGTTCTGTCAGGAAATTTCTTCTTATTTCTAGGTTGCTTCTCTCCTTGGTCAGTTTCCATCCATTGCTTCTTATCCTTGCTTTGGAAAATAGATTGATCCCCTCTTCTTTGTGGCAGCCCCTCAAATATTGGGGCACTGCTATCATGTCATCCCTCATACCAACTGTTAATCTTGCAATATTATTAAAAAAAATTTTAAAGTTTTTATTGGTTTTAAAAAACAAACGTAAACAAACAAAACATAAAAACATCAAGCCATTTTCCATATGTATACATACAGTGTGCCGGTTGGTTTACAAATTGTTTTGTGCTTCCATTTCATAGTCTTCAATTACAATTTTATTGCATATAATCTCGTATTTTCAATCAAAAATTAAATACCTTAGTGTCATTATTAATCAATCATTTGACTATACTTTTATTCATTCATGTTTTACAAGATAATCAAAATTTACTTAATTTGTTTTATAACAGTTCATATTATCATCCCAAATCTATCCTAAAATCATTCTGTAGATATAATAAGAAAGAAGTACATCTTAAAATATTTATTATTTTCTAAAAGTCTACATATTTCATTACTGTATTTTATTGTCTAAGCATTGATAGAATAGATCCCAAATTTTATAAAATTGTTTATCCTCTTGTTCTCTAATTTCAAATGTCAATCTACTCATTTCAGCACATTTCAATATTTTCTTAATGATTTCCTCCTGTGATGGTGTTTTCTCATTTTTCCAGTTTTTGGCAAATACAATTGTAGCCGCTGTTAATACATTTACAATCAGGTATTTCAAATCCTTACTATATATTTCAGGCAAAATTCCCAATAAAAATATCTCTGGTTTCAAGTCTATATGTTTTTTTGTCATTTTTTCCAACCACATGTGGATTTTAATTCAGTATTTTTTAGCATCCGCACAAGTCCACCACATATGGTAATATGAGCCAGGTGTCTGATGACATTGCCAACATTTTTCGGATTTATTCTTTAACATTCTTGCTATTCTTGTCAGGGGAAATGCCACCTGTAAAACATCTTATACAAATTTTCTTTATATGCTGTTGACATTGTCATTTTATAATTTTGGGACCGCAATTTTTGCCATTTCTCTAAATCGATCCCATATCCAAAATTCTTCCCCCAAGCAATCATAGTTTCCTTACCTTGTTATTCTTCTAATTTAATTTCTAATAAATATCCATACAATTTTTAAATCACCTTTTCATCAGTACCTGTCTAAATCAGTCAATTTATCATAGAAACCTTCCATTTTAGAATCTTTATCATACCTTGAATGTATTTGCGCATATGAAAACCAATTCATCTTTATACCTTGTTCCTCTAGTTTTTATATAGATTTGAGTTCACCTCTTTCATTCAATATTTCACCATATCTCACTGTTTGTTCCTTTTTGTATATTATAGGATAAGAAAATGCTTCAATAGTCGATAGTCAGACTGGAATTTTCAAATAACATTGTCTTTTAATCTTCTCCCAATTTAACCACAGAGACTCCCATATATAATGTCTTTTAAAATACCCCTGTGTTTTAGTTCCTTTATACCATAAAAAAGCATGCCACCCCAACAACAAATCATGTCCTTTTAATGTCAACAATCTAGTATTTCTTAGTGTTATCCATTCCTTAACCCACATCAAATTTGCAGCTTGATAATACAACTCGCAATTAGGCAAACCAAATCCTCCTCTAATTCTAGCATCTTGCAAAAGTTTTAACTTTATTCTCACTTTCTTACCTTGCCATATATATTTCAACACAATTTTATTGAAATCTTCAAAGTAATCTTTTCCAAGCCTAATTGGAATTGTTTGAAACAAATATAAAATTCTGGGTAATGTATTCATCTTGATTGTTGAAATTCTCCCTATTAATGACAGTTGTAAATTTTCCCATTTCGCCAGATCTAGCGCTATCTGCTGTTTTAGTTTGATATAGTTATTCTCTTTTAGTGTACTATATCTTGCTGTCACATATATCCCCAAATACTTGAGCTTATTCGTGACCTGAATTTTCAATAGGTCTCCCAGTTCTTCCTTTTGTCTTAATAATACATTCTTTGTCAAGATCTTTGTCTTATCTTTATTTATTTTCAAACCAGCCACCTTTCCATATGTTTATTTTTTTCCATCAATTTTGGTGCTGTTTCTAGAGGGTCTTCTAAGATGAAAACCAGATCATCTGCAAATGCTTGCAGTTTAAATTCTTCCTTTTTAATTTTCATTCCTTTTATGTTCTTTTCATCTCTAATATTTCTGTTTAGCACTTCCAAAGTTAACACAAACAACAAAGGTGAAAGTGGGTACCCTTGTCTTGTTCCTTTTCTTATATTGATAGTCTGTCAGTTCTCCCTCTATCATTACCTTTGCTATTTGCTCATAGTATATAGCTTCTATTGCTTGAATAAATTTTCTAGCAAAGCCCACCTGTTCCAACAGTAATAACATGAATCGCCAATTCACTTTATCAAATGCCTTCTGTGCACCTAGAAATATCAGAGCCATTTGTTTTTCAGGATGTGCCTCGTAGTATTCCAAGGTGTCCAAGATTACTCTCATATTATCTTTAATTTGTCTCTTTGGCAGAAATCCATTTTGATCAGGATGAATAAAATGATTTAGATATTTTTTAAGTCTTTCTGCCAATATTGAAGCAAAGATTTTATAATCTATGTTTAATAAGGAAATAGGTCTATAGTTCTCCTCTTTTGGGACAAGTGTAATATAAGCTTCTGACCATGATTTAGGTATCCTCTTCTTTAACATAACTTCATTCATAACTTCTAGCAATGGAAGGTTCAGCGATTCTTGTAATGTTTTATAAAATTCTGCCGGAAGTCCATCTGGGCCTGTTGCCTTTCCATTATTTTGCTTCTTGAGTGCTTCAGTTAACTGCATCATCGTTATATTGCTTTCTAACATTGTTTCAATCTCTTTAGATATCTGGGGTAGATTAGCATTCTGTAAATACTGTTTAACACTTTCCTCATCAATATTCTCTTGTGTGTATAGTTTCCCATAATAGTCTCATATGATTTCCTTCTTCACTTTACTACCATAGCAAACTTGGCCTTGGTTGTCTATTAATTGCAATATTTTCCTTGATTCTTTCTCTTTTCTCAATTTGTATGCTAACCATCTACCTGCTTTGTTTGTGTCTTCAAAGTAGTTCTATTTAGCACCTCTAATTTTCTGTGCTAATTCTTTTTTTATTTGACCCATTTTATGTTTAACTATGTCCATTTTTAGCTTGATGTCCTTTTTCTGTGGCATTTTCTGTAGCTCTTTTTCAAGTCTTTTATACTCATCCTCTAAGGACTTAGAGGCTAATCTTTTCACAGTATTTTTTTCCTTGTATAGTCTGTTATCAAGCCTCTAACATATGCCTTCATTGTATCCCATACATTCTGAATTGATGTATCTTCTTTTTTTTTCTTTACAGAAAAAAGCCAATTCTTTCTCCATCAACTATGTGAAGTATTTTTCCTTTAAAATAGTATTATTTAAAGTCCATCTGGATCTTCTTTTTTGTCCTTTCCATTTAATTGTCATTGGATTGTGATCTGCCCAAGTATTTGTTTCAATTTTTATTTCTTGAATATTAGTTATTAATTCTGTTGATATCCATATCATATCTATTCTGGACCATGATAAGTGTCTATTTGAATAGAAAGTGTATTGTTTAGTTTTAGCATTTCTTTCTCTCCATGTATCTTTTAAGTTTATTTCATCTACCATTTTAAAAAAAAGATTTAGGGAGAGTCTTTCTGTTTTGCTTTATTGTTTTCTGTGCTGTATGGTCCAATTTATTGTCTACAATTCCATTAAAATCTCCCATCATAACTATATTAGCACAGTCCAATTCAATTATTTTCATATGTAATGTTTTGTAGAATTCTTCTTGTTTGTCATTCAGAGCATAGATTGCAATCAGGAGTGTTTTCGTATTATTATCCATTATTTCCACTATTAGTATTTTTCCGTTATCATCAGTATAAATCAATTTTGCTGGGATGGTCTCTTTAATATATAAAACCACTCCTCTTTTCTTGCATTGTGTCAAGGAAGTAAATATTTTCCCTAATTTTGGCTGTATCAACAATTGTTCATATTGTTTTTTAATATGTACTTCTTGTAGACAAATTATATCAAATTTTAATTTCTCTAATTTATGAAAGGTTTTCCTTCTTTTAATGGCTGAGTTAAGCCCATTTATATTAATTGTAATCAGTTTTTTCTCTTCCATAGTTATATTTTGTAGTTAGGTTTAGCAGTTCTTGTAGATCTTGGTTCACATTGTTCTTTGGCTTCTACCTTTCCAACTACTGCACCTTCTTCTTTTTCAATCGCCATTTGGCAGTCCTTTTGGAATTCAATTAGTGAGATTTCTTTTTCTGTCTCTTCCTCTTTCTCTCCAAAAAATTCTGTATAAAATAATTCCGCTTTCTCAATTGAATCAATTCTATGTCTCTGTTCTTGCCATGTGAATATTAAACCTTCTGGAATCAGCCATCTATAATTCACCTCTTTTTTAAGTAGCATTTTAGTCAGGAATCGATATTATCTTCTCATCTCTCTCACTCTTCTGGGTACTTGTTTCAAGACCACAATCTCCTTGTCTTTATATTTCAATGTTTTCTCTTTTGCCACTATTTGCGTTTTAATGGCTTTCTTTGTAAATCTGATGTGAACTTCTCTTGGTAAGCTATTTCTCATTGCATATCTTGTGAAAACTCAATAAACCTCATCTATTCCATCCATCACCTTCTCTTGAGTTATTTCCAAAGCTTCAGCCAGTATTTCTATCATTATCTCAGCTAAGTTTTGTCCTTTTTCTTCCTCTTCCTCTTAGAATCTAAGATAGAATTCTGATCTATCCATCTCCCATCCCAACATACCACTTTTATCTTGTTCAACCACCGTTAATCTATTATCAATATCTCCAATATTCTTCTCTTTATCTTCTTCAATTTTTTGGAATCTCTCATCATACTTCAACATCATTTGTTGGATATTCTCCACTTTTTCATCGGTTTTCCCTGTTCGTTGTTCAATGTTCTCTGTTCTTTGTTCAATGTTCTCTATTCTCTTTTCAATATTCTCTGATCTTGCTTGAATATTTTGAATTCCTTGCATAATCATCTGCAGGGTCACTTTGTCTTGTTTTTTTTTCTTGCTTTAACATTGTCTGTATTGAATGCTGTCCTCCAGATGGTGGACAGGAAGAAGTAGAAGTTGAAGAACCAGGAGCTGTAAATTTCCTACTTAAGCAATTCAAAATCTTCAGGTTCTTCTAAACCTTCATCCAATTGTGAAATAACCAATTGTAGTTCGAAATAAAAATAGTAGAAAAAAGAAGCCAAATAGTAATGATAAAAAAAAAGGAAGGACAAAATTTTTTCAGGTTCTTGTATACCTTAATCCAATCAGTAGTTAGATGAAGAAAAAAGCTTGGAAAAAAGAAAAGGAAAAATTCTTCAGGTTCTTCAACACCTTAATCCAATTGAGAGGTCTCAAATAGAAAAGAATACATAAAAATAAACCAGAAAGGTAGATGAAAAAACAAAAATAGCATGAAAGGAGAAAAAAAGGCTATTCCGTTAAAAAAAAGAAAACATTAATACTAAAGCTTTCTCTTTAAAATAAAAAGCAAGCATAGAGATTGGACTTCCAAAGGAAAAAAAAACAAAAACAAAGACAAGCTCCAACAAAGCCAAAGATCCAAATAGCTATTGCAAAAAAAATAAAAATAAAAGATAAAATGAAATAAAATAAAGCTGGTGAGGAGGGATAGCACAACTCAGAAAAAGTAAAAAGATCACACTGCATTTTGTTTAATTATCCAAGGCCCTTATTATAACTCTCTTCTCCAAAAACTTATCACCTTTTCCCCCCTAGATTTCAACACCAGACTCCAGCTGTTAATGGAAACCCAGAAGAGCACCTGCAATAATACTCTCCCATGCTCTTCCTTCTATCTTATCAAATAGCAATGTCCTTGAAAAGAAATCTCAGTTCTTTCTCAGCTTTGTCTGGTCACAAGAGAAATAAAATATTGCCAAGCCTCAAGTTGGCAGTGTTACAAAGCTGCTTTCACTTTCCCCCTCCTTTTCCAAGCAAAATATAATAAAAATTAATAAAAAAAGAAAAAGATATTTTTTAAAAAGAAATAACTAAATGGGAGTCTCTAGCCTAAAATAGTTACAAAATCAAAAAGGAGAAAAAAAATAGATGGAAAAGAAAAAACCAGTCCAGTTTCAAAATGTAAGATCATATAAAGAAAATCCAGCAATGAGAAAGAAAACATTACTTTGACGTTCCTGTTTAAAATCGTCGCTTAATCACTTCTCTCAAAACTTTTACAGATTCTTTCTTTTCCTTAGGGTGTCCTTTCAGATCTTAGAATAAATAAAAAGTTCTCACCAAACCGGCATACTCTCTCTTTCTGTTCTCTTTTGTTTCGGAGCTGTCCCAACTTCAGCAGCTTTAATGGCTGCCTCTTTGCCACTGGCAAGAAGAGCTTCTCCTGGATCTACCAGGGACTTTGCAGTATCCCTGGGATTGACAGGATGTGCTCTTCACTTTCACCATCTCTTCGGGACGGTTTAGATCCGATAGGACCATCCAGGAACAAAGATATCAGCAGCGATCTCAGACCTCCAAGATCGCATGCCGTATCATCGTGACGCCAGCTCCACCCTCCTTATTAAAATATTTTTAACTTTGAATTTGTGTTCATCTTTAGCCTACCCCAGAGACTTAGGATCTAATGATAAAGGATCCCAAATGTGCTTAACCCGCTTCTTAAAGAGAGGTCATCCAAGCAGAAAGCAGAACATTTGGTGCGTGGATATCATTTCCATGATAGGGGGAATAAGAAGAATATTTGTGGTACTACTTCACAGAAAGGGATAATTAGCTAGCACATAAATTATTTACTTGGCTCCTTTTAGACATGTACTTCCAAATTTCCTACTGCAGGTGACCTATTAGTGAATATCAAAGCCACTGGTTATTGCATCAGTGGCAGTTCATTATTTTATTCAGAAATATCTGGGGAATCCACTACATCCAGGAAGATTATTACTATTATTGAGTTTTTTTAAAAAAAAGTCAAGGTGATTTTGATAAGAGTTTTTTTTCTGACAAGATGTCATTGGCTTAACCTGCCTTTCTTCTGTTTAATCACGTTCAGGAGCTCATTAGGCTAAGAGGAAATAAGCTTTAAAATTCAAACCACATGCCACATTTCAAAGGACCACAAAGTTGCAGCCCATGTCTCCATTTACAATGTCAAATGGCATTGAATTCCACAGACACACACAAAGAAGCACCCTTAAAAAGTGTTAGAAGATGTAAAATTAGTCCACCCGTTAAATCTTTTAAATTACATCTAAAAGAGATTGCAACCGTGAAATGCTTGCCTGAACAGTTCCCCCACAGGTCCAACTATCCATGAGAAAAGAGAAATGTGTAGTTGCCTATGTATTCCTCTTTCACTTTTGGCTTTACACACTACACGTACCAAAGACAAAATTTCAATTTATTTGGCCAAGGTTTGGAATGGAAGCTCCATCTGTGGGATAAAGATTAAATCAATGTATATCTTTTGAATTTGCGTTTTTGTTCACACTTCAAAATCTGCACTTTTCAGGATTTTCAGTGTGATTTTTTATTTTAAGAAACAACACATATGCAATATACATTTTCAGACCTAGATATATTGTACAATAAAATTAGAGATGCATTACATACCAAAAAATGCTTCATACACATATGAATTTTCACATTTGTTTCTCTACCCCTAAATTCACAATTTGATGTAGAAATGGAGGAAACCTAATTTTTGCTCAGAAACAGGAAAACCGAAAGGGACAGACTGTGCTAGTTCATTTCATGCTGACTATGGTAATTTTGTGGTGATTTAGTCATAGACAATGACCAGTGTCACCAGCAACATTTGGATTAAAAGGGCAGCCTTACACTGTATAAGATTTTTAAATTAATTGGTCTTAGCGAAGCAGACAAAGGAACATACATCTTCTCTGAATGAAAATTCAGACTTCTTCCATGTAACACAAGTAGGAAAGTAAGATTTTATATATTAAAGACTGATCAAGGCAGGCTTGGTGAAGAATATATTTTGTCTACGATCTTGTCAACTGAAGATGGACAAAGCTATCTACTTAGTGCCAAAGAGAAACCTTACACCTCTTTTCCCAAAACTGAAAATAAGTTAATACAGGTAGTCCTCATCTTATAACAGTTCATTTAGTGACTGAAGTTAGAATTTCACTGAAAAAAGTGACATGACACTTATGATCATTGTACTATCCCCATAGTCACATAATCAAAATTCAGATGCTTGGTAATGGACTCAATATTTATGACGGTTGCGGAGTCCCGGAATCATGTGATCAACTTTTGCAACTTTTTCTGATGAGCAAAATCAATGGGGAAGCCAGATTCACTTTATAACCATGTCACTGACTTAACAGTTGCAATTATTCACTTAACAACTATGTCAAGAAAGGTGGTAAAAAAGGTGTAAAATACAATTTTGGGCTAAATTATGGTCATAAGGTGAGGACTACCAGTAGTTGCACAAGTAGTTTGATGAATGGAAGATGGAGAGAAACAGCAAAGCTGTTGTTGTTGTCTGTTAACCAGGACAACAACAGTGTTTCTGTAAAGGAAATACTCCTGGAACAACTCTAATTACAAGAATGTGACGGTGAACTTCTTTTTAAAACACAACAAATATAAACAACTCATCACAGGAAAAGCAAAGGAAGTTACTTTGGAAATATCATTTTAAAATTCAAAACACTGAAACGAAGTACACTGCTCAAAAAAATAAAGGGAACACTTCAACAACACAATGTAACTCCAAGTCAATCACATTTCTGTGAAATCAAACTGTCCACTTAGGTAGCAACTGTTAAGTTCTGCGCATGGGCGCAAGGAACGGAGACAAGACGGTGAACAGTGAACTACAACTCTTTATTATACATTCTGAACAGAGCAAAACCCTAGAGCAAAAGCAGCCCTTTTATAGGCAAGCTGCTGCTCTAGTAACCAATAGGAAATGTGGAGTGCTAACTCCCTTAACCAATGAGAGTGGCTCGTTAACAGCCAATCACATTCTCCTGAACGGACCAATCCGATATCGCTATTATCGGCCAATCAGAAGTGCAGGGCTAGAACCCTGCTATTTTCTAAAGCTTTTGATAAACTTTATTTGAGTATTTTATTAGTTCACAACACCCCTTCCCCCCGGGTTCCGTTTGGGGGGTGCGGTGACATAATCTCTGAGGTAGGAAGGTTGCTTCGACTGTCTATTGGATTTACGCTGTCCCACCGGTTCTTGCCCGTAAGCCTGTTTTGGTGGGGCGTTTTCAGGCGAGTCGGGTGCTGGTGGTTCTTTGTTGGAAGACTCAGTGCCGCTAATGTTCTCGTCATTGTCCTCTGGCCCTTGCGGGCTTGTCTCTGTTGGGTTGTTCCTCTGTGGTGAGGCCACCCCCATCCTTGATCCTTCTTCACTTGTCACACCCAATGGCTGACTTCTTTCGTTCCTGCTTTCCGCCATCTCGAATTCGGTTTCTTCGACATCCCCTCCCCCCTCAGTTTGGGAGTTACCGGAGTTGCGGAAACTAGGTTGTAGCCTCGAGCGAAGCTGATCTATATGGCGTTTCCATATTTTTCTGTTGCAGGTTTTCACCTGGTATGACCTGGGTCCAGTGGCTTGAATAACAGCGGCCTCAATCCACAACAGTTCACCAGAAAGGTTTCTGGAGAAAACTAAGTCGCCTACTGTGAACTCGCGGCATTTTCCACTAGATCCACAGGGTTTCTCTGGCTCATAAGACGGGTGAAGCCGGTCGAGGTGGGAGCAGAGTTTGCGTCCAATCAATAGTTCTGCTGGAGTCTTGGTGACGCTGTGCGGAGTGATGTGTTGGAGAAGGAGTCTTCTATATATCTTATCTTCAATGTCCCCATAGTCCATTTTGTAGAGGGTTTTTTTTTACAAACTGTACCATGCGCTTGGCTCTTCCGTTAGCTGCAGGGTGCACTGGCGAAGTTAGCGCATGGCGAATACCGCGGTCCACTAACTATTGTTCAAAAGGAAGTGCAGTAAACTGGGGTCCGTTGTCGGATACCAGAACGTCTGGCAGTCCATGCATCACGAATATTCTGTTCAACTTCTGGATGACAGAGTCAGTTGTGGTACTCTTCATTTCGTGAATCTCGAACCAGTTTGAATAGGCATCCACTTTTAATAGGAACGTATGTCCCTTAGTAGGTCCTGCAAAGTCAATATGAATGCGGGACCACGGTGTTTCCCATTCTGTCGGAGTTGCTTTTGGTGGGGCATTGCTAACTTCCTGGCACTTATAACAAGTCTTTACCCAGGCTTCGATTTGTTTGTCAATGCCCGGCCACCACGCATAGCTTCGTGCGAGCGCTTTCATACGCACGATGCCGGGGTGGCCCTCGTGCAGTGTTTTTAATACCGCTCGTTGTAACCGCTCTGGGATGATGACTCTATCCCCCCACAGGATGCAGCCCTTTTGCGAAAAAAGTTCCGTTTGCCGATTATTGAAGGGAATGAAGTCGTCAGGGGTTTGATCTACTGGCTATCCTCGTTCGGCCCAGCTAAGAACCCGCTTTAAGATAGGATTGCGTTTTGTTTCGATCGCGATATCTCTATCTGTTAACGGTGGTGACTGTAGCATTTCAATCTGGAGCGTTGTAAGTGTTGGATCTGGGTCGTCAATGGTTTCCGGAAGTGGTGCATGGCTCAATGCGTCAGCGTGGGGAATGGCCTTCCCCGGGTGGTGCTGCAGCTTATAATTGTACGCAGCCAAAAACTCTGACCAGCGCATCATTCTAGGTGATAATATATAGGGGGTTGGCTTGTCTCCCGCTATAATCCCCAGCAAAGGTTTTTGGTTGGTAACAATCGTAAAAACTCATCCATAAACATATTCATGAAACTGTTTAACAGCAGATACAACAGCAAGAGCCTCTTTGTCAATTTGGCTATAGTTGCGTTCAGCTCTCGATAAGGTCCTTCGATAGGGGCTTCACTACCATTTGGTAACACATGGCTCAAAATGGCTCCAACTCCAAATGGTGAGGCATCACATATGATTGTTAAACGCAAAGTCTCGTTATGCTGCATTAAAACAGCATCTGAAGTTAATAAATTTTTCACTTGTTGGAATGCGTGCTCCTCTCGGTGCCCCCAAACCCAGGTTGCTTTTTTATTGAGGAGCCGATGTAGGGGCTCGGCTACAGTTGCTTTGTGGGGCAGGAAGATGTTGTAAAAATTAATAAGCCCCAGGAAAGCTTGGAGATCAGTCTTGTTTCTGGGTCTTGGGGCATTCTTGATTGCTCTTAACTTGCTACTGGTGGGGTGAATGCCTTGTTTATCGATTAGGTACCCCAGGAACTCTACTTTATCTGTACACAGTTGACATTTATTTTTTTTAACTTTAAGGCCAGAGTGTTTAAATTTCTGGAGAACCAGTTTAAGATGCTCCTTTAGTATTTCTCTATTCGGGGCAGCAATTAAAACGTCATCAAAGTATGGTACGACCCCTTTTATTCCCTGTAATAGCCTCTCTATCAAGCTCTGAAAGATCCCTGGGGCCACGCTAACTCTGAATTGGAGTCGGTTGCACTTAAAAGCGCCTCGGTGCATAATGATCGTTTGTGCCTCTGCTGTTTTTTTTTTTATCTGCAGGCAGTTGTTGGTACGCCTGTGCTAAATCTAATTTAGTGAAAACTTTTCTGCCCCCCAGGGAATGGAGGAGGTGTTGTACCATCGGCACCGGGTAAGCGTTCTGTTGAAGGGTGTGATTCAGGGTGGCACGGTAGTCCCCACAGATCCTTAACGATCCATCTGGCTTGATGGGTGTTACGATTGGGGTTTCCCAAGGAGCATGGTGGGTTGGTTCTAAAACGCCCTGGGCAATTAATTTATTGAGCTGCTCGTTAATCTTTGGTTTAAGGGCAAAAGGGACTCGATGAGGCTTAAGGCGGATGGGGGCTACTTCAGGGTTAAGGTTAAATGATATCGGGGTCCCCTTGTACTCGCCTAGTTTGTCTGCAAAAACATCCTTGAATTCCTGGACGAGGGCCTCCTCCCAGTTGTCACTGCTGGTTTGGTGAATGCCAGCTACCTCAATCCCAAGTGGAGCGAACCATTGAAGGCCTAACGAACTAGGCTGATCACGGTCAACAACGGTCAATGGTAAAGATGCAGTATGATTTTTGAATGAGACCTGGACTAGGTTGGATCTAACGAACGGAATTCGGTTTCCTTGATGGTCCTTTGAACCATTGAAGGCCTAACAAACTAGGCCGATCATGGACAATCACGGTCGACGATGGTCAATGGTAAAGATGCAGTATGATTTTTGAATGAGACCTGGACTAGGCTGGATCCAACGACCGGAATTCGGTTTCCTTGATAGTCCTTGAGAATGATTCTTTGGACTCTGAGGTCTTGTTGTCGGACGGCAGGGATTAATTGTTTAAGGGTCTTCCAGGAAACCATCGAGAGGTATGATTCTGAATCAACTTCCATCATGCAGGGCTGGTTTTCGATGGCGACCTTCACTCAGATCTTCTTTGCATCTAATGATGATGTGTGACCAATCGTGATGGTTTGGTTTGCCTCTTCTCATTTCGTTGAATGGGCTAGTGGTTTATTTCTGTAGGAGTGGTTGTTTCATTGGTGGTTCGATTGTTCCCGATTCACAGGACAACTTCCTGTGGGTTGGCGGTAGTTGGTCCCCCTCTGAAGTGGGCTGGATCCTAGCTTGCTTCTACAGACTTTTCCGATGTGGCTTCTCTTTCCACAAATATGGCAGACCGCATCGAGGAATTTGCAGTCTGATCGTGGGTGGTTTGCCCCACAACCTGCACATTGGTACTGCAGTCTCTGGTTATGCTGGTGGCATTGGTCTCGTTCAGACCGGAGCTGGTTGACTTCTTCCTCATCACTTTCTGATGACGATTCGAGGTCCTCGTGGTGAGTTGCCATTGCATGTCCCTCAAGGTGAGGTGAGGTTTCGCCGGAGAATTGGCGGAGTGGGGCGTTGATGCGGCACATTCGGGCAGCCAACTTCCTGGTTGCTTCTGCTGCAATAGTGTCAGTGATGGTATCTGCAAGGCTGATGTTGCCTTTTGCCATCAGCTTGCTTTGCACATGAGGTGCATCTAAACCCAGAACTATTCGGTCTCTTAGAGTTTCTTCGAGGTCAGTGAACCCGCAGAGGCCTCCCAGATTCCGGAGATCCGCGATGAAATCTGCAATACTTTCTCCTTTCCGCTGGTCCCTCTGGTAAAATTCATGTCTTCGGACAAGCGTTGGTACGGTAGATGCATAGTGGGCCCCTAGGAGGGGCTCGAGGACATCCCAGTTCATGGATTTCACCTCAGCTGGTTTCTCCAGTGCTTTCCACAAATATGGCATCTTAAAAACGGCAGGTCCACAGTGAGTCAGGAATACCGCTCGCTTTTTTCCAGTAGTGGCATCCTTCAAGTTGTTGGTCTCCAGAAACATCTGGAACCAGTCCATGTATGAGTCCCAGTCTTCTTGTGCCGGGTCGAATGGAGCGGGTGGTATGGTGCTGCCGGTTATGGTTTCCGCCGTTGATGAGCCTTCAGCCACGTGCTCTGTTTCGTCCTCTGTAGTGTTCATTCAGCTCTGACGTCTCCTCATCCCACCTTCGTCGCCAGTGTTAAGTTCTGCGCATGGGCGCAAGGAACGGAGACGAGACGGTGAACAGTGAACTTCAACTCTTTATTATACATTCTGAACAGAGCAAAACCCTAGAGCAAAAGCAGCCCTTTTATAGGCAAGCTGCTGCTCTAGTAACCAATAGGAAACGTGGAGTGTTAACCCCCTTAACCAATGAGAGTGGCTCGTTAACAGCCAATCAGATTCTCCTGAACGGACCAATCCGATATCGCTATTATCGGCCAATCAGAAATGCAGGGCTAGAACCCTGCTATTTTCTAAAGCTTTTGATAAACTTTATTTGAGTATTTTATTAGTTCACAACAGCAACACTGATTGACAATCAATTTCACATGCTGTTGTGCAAATGGAATAGACAACAGAGGGAAAGCATAGGCAGTTCGCAAGACATCCCTAATAAAGGAGTGGTTCTGCAGGTGGTGACCACAAGCCACTTCTCAGTTCCTATGCTTTCTGGCTGATGGTTTGGTCACTTTTGAATGCTGGTGGTGCTTTCACTCTAGTGGTAGCATGAAACAGAGTCTACTACCCACTCAAGTGGCTCAGGTAGTGCAGCTCATCCAGGATGGCACATCAATGCGAGCTGTGGCAAGAAGGTTTGCTGTGTCTGTCAGCATAGTGTCCAGAGCATGGAGGCACTACCAGGAGACAGGCCAGTACATCAGAAAACGTGGAGGAGGCCATAGGAGGGCAACAACCCAGCATCAGGACTGCTATCTCTGCCTTTGTGCAAGGAGAGACAAGAGGAGCACTGCCAGAGCCCTGCAAAATGACCTCCAGTGGGCCACAAATGTGCATGTGGCTGCTCAAATGGTCAGAAACAGACTCCATGAGGGTGGTATGAGGGCCCGACGTCCACAGGTTGGGGTTGTGCTTACAGCCCAACACCATGCAGGATGTTTGGCATTTGCCAGAGAACATCAAGATTGGTAAATTCACCTCTGATACCCTGTTCTCTTCACAGATGAAAGCAGGTTCACACTGAGCACATGTGACAGACGTGACAGGGTCTCGAGACGCCGTGGAGAATGTTCTGCTGCCTGCAATATCCTCCAGCATGACCAGTTTGGCAGTGAGTCAGTAATGGTGTGGGATGGCATTTCTTTTGGGGGCCGCACAGCCCTCCATATGCTCACCAGAGGTAGCCTGACTGCCATTAGTATGAGATCCTCAGACCCCCTGTGAGACCATATGCTGGTGCAGTTGGCCCTAGGTTCCTTCTAATGCACGACAATGCTAGACCTCATGTGGCTGGAGTATGTCAGCAGTTCCTGCAAGACGAAGGCATTGATGCTATGGACTGACTCACCCATTCCCCAGACCTGAATCCAATTGAACACATCTGGGACATCATGTCTCACTCCATCCACCAACGCCACATTGCACCACAGACTGTCCAGGAGTTGGGGGATGCTTTAGTCCAGGTGTTGGAGGAGATCCCTCAGGAGACCATCCGCCACCTCATCAGGAGCATGCCCAGGCATTGTAGGGAGTTCATACAGGCACGTGGAGTCCACACACACTACTGAGCCTCATTTTGACTTATTTTAAGGACATTACATCAAAGTTGGATCAGCCTGTAGTGTTTTTTTCCACTTTAATTTTGAGTTTAACTCCAAATCCAGACCTCCATGGGTTGCTAAATTTCCACTGATTTCCATTGATAATTTTTGTGTGATTTTGTTGTCAGCACATTCAACTATGTAATGAACAAAATATTTAATAAGACTATTTCATTCATTTCGATCTAGGATGTTTTATTTTTGTGTTCCCTTTATTTTTTTGAGCTGTGTATTTTGTTCCTTGTTAAAATATCAAATCTGACAGCATTGCTTCCTAAAGCATTCCTTCCTCTGTCATGTATTTTCAAAACCAAGTATACTGGTTTTGTTTACTCGAAACTGAGATCCTCTTCATGGACTAGTCACATATAAGTAAGACAGGCAGTGAATATAGCCAGAAATTGTGCACATTAACTCTTCAGGATCATCAATTGATAGGATCATTTATATGTAAAACATTATTTGTAGCATCATACAGATAAAAATTAATTCCAAATATTATTTTTAAAGGAAATATTAAAACATATTGCAAGATATGGTCAAAGCCTGGAACTCACTATGTAACTCTATTGTTACATCCTCAAACCCCCAAAACTTTAACCTTAAACTGTCTACCATGGACCTCCATTCCTAAGAGGTCTGTAAGGGGCATGCATAAGCGCACCAACCTGCCTACTATTCCTGTCCTACTGTTCCTATTTATTAATACTCATGTATTATGTATATACTTATACCTGTTCATACTTATATGTTTATATGTTATGTTCATACTTATACTTGTTTTTTTATACATGGCTGACAAACTAAAATAAATAAAAATAAATAAAACAATTTAGTTAGATGTTGAGCATACCAATAAAAGATCCAGTCAATTCAGGAAGAATAAAACAAACTATGTTGAATTAAAAGATCTGAGCAGCAAAAATTATTTTTACCTTATGCCAAAAATCTCCTTTAAGAGGAGAGTTAAGTTTGGAGGCTATACTCAACTGAGTTTGTGTTTCAGCATATCTGATCCAAAAGAAAAGCCCCTTTTTCCAACCATAATCTTCCCATTCCCATTCTCATTAGTATCAGTTAGTGGCATCATAAGATCCAGACGATGTTGGTTAGTAAGGTTGGTGCCTCTTTATTTTATTCATTTTTTCAAATTCGGAAACTGTCCTTTTTTCTCACAGAGCCTGGATCCATTATCTTGGCTGGTCATACAGAAATGTTTGTCTGCACCAGTAACAATCTCCTTGCTAAAGGTATTTGTTAAACCCAATGCAGAGTATCGTAAATGCTCTTTTAACTGTGCAATCCTATACGTATCTGTTTGGAAGTTAACTCCACTGAGTTCCAAGAGGCTTATGGGCAGGACAAGTGACAATTTTATGGCAGCCTAACGATTTCCTCTCTTCAAGGAAAGGAAGCCGCAGTACAGTCCGATTCTTGTTTCAACAAGTCTCCCGAACTAAGCAACCGTAGGTAAGTTTTTAATTTTAATTTCATACACAGAGCGAACTGTGCCCAGGTGTCACATTGTCCCAGATAAAATAGATTTATAGATCAATTTTATCTTGATTCCAGATAAGAAAATTGCTTTGTGCGCGCACATGTGCTTACACACACACACACACACACACACAAAAGCATGCCACACTGACAACCTTTACTAAGAACATTTTTGCCTTTTTTTTAAAAAAAAAAAAAAGCTCAGCAATAGCATCATTATTATTATTCCCACTAGTCTTGCCTGAATCAATAACCTCGCTTAATGGACACTTCCAACAGGAAGTGATAAACGGGGCTTTAAATCATAGCTTCTTTTTTGAAAAAAAGAAAAGAAAGAAATGACGCTCAAGGATTTTGAACACTTAAACTCTTGAGGATGTATTGCCAGTCACCAACTGGTTTGGTCCCATTTGATTCAGGGAATTGGCCAGGCACCTCTGCCCGAGCACAGTGTCAACAGAAACCTATTATTATGCCACATTACACAGGAGATCTGAGCGGTTTACTGCCCAGGAATGCTTAGCATCCCTTTTAAACACACAGCTCCCAGCTCCCCTCCTTTACAAAGGCCTAAATCCCTTGTGTTTATTTGAATAGAAGCTGGCAAGATAATTAAACATCCCATTCAAACATCCTGTTTGAAATATTAAACAGTAATTAGCTTCCTAAATTTTTCCCCTCCCCTCTTGGCTTGGGGGAAGGAAGGAGAGGCCCCCTAACAGCTTGCCTAGTCCAAATGCTACCAGACAACTTGTGCTTTTTTTTCCCACGTGAAAGTCGAAGGCTGCCATTCTCCCTCTTTGCCCACAGCAACTGCTTATCGCACAGAAATGGCAACTAATTTGAGCGACCTCTCTAAATGAAGGTTCAAACAGAAATGTCTTTCAGAAGTATCCGGGTCAACAGCCCTCAGTAACCCATGATGTCTATTCTTGGACCAACAGCATCAAAACAGCCTTGCATAAATAGAAACAGTTTCTATTATCACGGCCTGTTCCCTCAGGCCTAGCACTCAGCACCTCCCTTCCCGCTGAAATACTCCCCTGAAATTCAGCTTTGAACAAAGGAGGAGGTCTTTACTCCACAGTTTAGATGGAGCTTCCTTAACTGGATAAGAACTTGTTTTACAACGATTAGTTCTAATCTTTCCAGAATATGAAATACTTTATTTCTTCTTTCTTGTGGCTTCAGTCATGGTATTCAGCAGGTTCTGACCAGTTCTGGAGAACCAGCAGCGGAAATATTGAGTAGTTTGGAGAACCGGCAAATACCACCTCTGACTGGAGATTTTACAGTATCCCTCTCCTGCCACGCCCACCAAGCTACGTCCACAGAATTGGTAGTAAAAAAATTGAATCCCACCACTGTGTGGCTTATATGGGTGGTCAGTGTTAAGTACTTGGACATGGGTCGGAGTAAATGGAGACAGCCTCTGAATGTGAACTTTCAGCTCTTTATTGCATAGTGACTTCTCAAAACAATAACAGTGAACTCTGCCTTATATAGGCAACCCTTGTGAGAATTGTCCAATAGCGAGCTATGAACGCTAGCTCTTTTAACCAATAATAATCCTCTGTTAAGGGCCAATCGGATTCCTAAGAACTAACCAATCCGATCTGGCTGCCTAACAGCCAATCAGAAGTGCAGGGCCAGAACCCTGCACTTTACCTCAAGCTCATACTTTATTAACTATGGTACATACACAACACCCCTTCCCCCTGGCTTCTTAAATTAGGGTGTAGTTATATCGTCCTTTAAATAGGATGGTTGTCTTTGAAGTCTTTCGGATTTTCGTTGGACTGGTTGATTGCAGTCCTGTTGAGGTAGATTGTTGTTTGGCAGTGGCTCTGCTTCTTGCTCAGGTGCAATTTCTTGCGGTGCAAACAATTCTCCTTCCTGCTCCATTTCCTAAGTCTCACTTGATTCATCGCTCCCTTCGAGCAGGTTCCCTGGAACGTCATCTTCTTCTGTACCTCCCCCCCCTTGGTTTGGTCATGGGGGAGTTGTTGACTGGCCATTGTGAGTCGTGAGCGTAATTGGTCGATATGTTGTTTCCATAGTCTATTGTCACAGCATTTCACTACTTAGGATTTGGGGCCGGTCACTCGCACTACCGTTGCCTCTATCCATAACGGCTCGCCCGATAAGTTTCGTGCGTAAACGTGGTCTCCTACCTGGAAGGTGCGATAGCGGCCACTGGATCCTATTGGCTTTTCCGGTTCGTAAGCAGGGTGCAACCGGTCGAGGTGGGAATGGAGTCTTCGTCCCATCAGTAGTTCCGCGGGAGTTCTGCCGGTGACGCTATATAGAGTTATGTGTTGCAAAAAAAGAATTTGGTTGACCTTGTCATCGATATTGTCATAGTCCACTTTTTGCAAAGTCTTTTTAACAAATTGGACCATGCGTTCTACTTGTCCATTGGTCACAGGGTGCGCAGGCGAGGTGAGCGCATGGCGGATGCCGCGGTCAGCGAGGTACTGCTCGAACATTAGTGCCGTAAACTGTGGCCCGTTATCGGACACCAGGACGTCAGGCAACCCTGGGTTGCAAAGAGTCTATTTAGGATCTTGATCACTGCTTCGGACGTTGTGGCCGTCATACGATGAATTTCTAACCAATTGGAGTATGCATCGACTGTCAGCAGGAAGGTATATCCTTTAGTTGGCCCCGCGAAATCCAGGTGGATTCTGGACCAGGGTCTACGTGGCATCTCCCATTCAGTAGGCATGGCTTTTGGTGGGGCGTTGCTGGCTTGTTGACAATTGGCACACGCTTTGACCCACTGCTCAATTTGCCAGTCCATGCCCGGCCACCATGCGTAGCTTCGTGCAAGCGATTTCATCCGCATGATGCCGGGGTGGCCCTCGTGCAGAAGTTGTAGCAGCGTCTTCTGGAGTCGTTCTGGGACAACGACTCTATCGCCCCAGATGACACAGTCTTTTTGGGAAAAAAGTTCAGTCTGTCTTGCTTTAAACAACGCGAAGTCATCTGGGACTTGGTCCAATGGCCATCCGCGTTCCACCCAGCCTAGGACTCGAGCTAGGGTGTGGTCTCGTTTGGTTTCTCTCGCGATGTCTCGGGCGGTCATAGGCAGTGAGTTGAGTGTTTCGATCTGCCAGAACCCTGCACTTTACCTCAAGCTCATACTTTATTAACTATGGTACATACGCAACAGGCAGCAAGTAGAAATTCCAGAAATTATTTGTGCTTTCCCCTCCCAGGGAATGAATAACTTGATTCTCTGGCAGCCAACCTACCTGAACTGGACTGACATGGAGGCAAGATTGTCACCCAATTGATCTAACCATCACTTTTAATTGTATCTGTTAACTTGGACCGTAGCCCTTGCTGTGTGTATCACGAGGATCATTTGGAGTGAGTTTCTTTATAGTATAACTGTAGAAAAACTGTTAAAATGAGGGACATGCAGTGGATTTGGATGAATCCTGAATTTTGAGGCAAAGCATGTGTGCTTCAGATGGATTGTTTAGAACCCCAGAAATGACTGGAATGGAATAGCATGGCATGGTACAGCACGGAGCAGAACGTAAAGGAATGGAACCGAACCGAACAAAATAGAATATCTTTTATTTGGCCTAGTGTGATTGGACACACAAGAAATTTGTCTCTGGTGTATAAACTTTCAATGTACATACAAACCAGTGGTGGGATTAAAATTTTTTTACTACTGGTTCTGTGGGAATGGCTTTGTGGGCATGGTGTGGCTTGGTGGGCATGGCTTGGTGGGCATGGCAGGGAAAGGATACTGTGAAATCCCCATTCCCTCCCCACTTCTTGGGGAAGGTTATTGAAAAATCCCCATTCCCTCCCTACCTCACTAACCTGCTTTCCAGCTCTGTTCTCCTGTACAGAGCAACAAAAGAAGACTGAGCCAATCAGCTGGGACTCAGGAGACAGAGAATAGATGAGGGTGGGGACAGTCAGAAGTGGTATTCCAAACTACTCAAAATTTCTGCTACCGGTTCTCCAAAACTGGTCAGAACCTGCTGAATACCACTTCTGATACAAACAACAAAGTGATAGGTCATAGATAATAAATCACAGTTACAATCATTAATCACAAGACACAAACAATAAGTGATAAATCATAAGATACCAATAGGAGAAGGTAGTAGGAAAGCAGAGATGGTATTCAGCAGGTTCTGACCAGCTCTGGAGAACCGGTAGTGGAAATTTTGAGTAGTTTGGAGAACTGGCAAATACCACCGTTGACTGGCCCTCTGCCTCCTGAGTCCCAGCTGATTGGCTGGGTCTTCTTTTGTTGCCCTGCCCAGGAGAACGGAGCTGGAAAGCAGGTTAGTGGGGTGGGGAGGGAATGGGATTTTGCAGTATCCTTCCCTTGCCATGCCCACCAAGTCACACCACGCCCACCAAGCCATGCCCACAGAACTGGTAGTAAAAAAATTTTTAATCTCACCACTGTAGGAAAGGTGAGAAGATGAGATGGATAATAGCAATACAGCCTACTACAGGGGTAAATATTTTTAGGCCTAAAACAGTGCTGTGGGAATTAGGTGTTCAACAGAGTGATGGCATGGGGGGAAAAGCTGTTTGTGTCTAATTGTTTTGGCATGCAATGCCCTATAGTAGGGATGTCAAACTCACGTCATCACAGCAGCTTCACGTGATGTATCGTGACTTTTTCCCCCCTGGCTAAACGGGCATGGGCATGGCCAGTGTGTGATGCATCCAGCCCATGGGCCATGAGTTTGACAGCCTTGCCCTATAGTAATGTCCTGAGCAGAGAAGTTGAAACAATTTATGTCCAGGATGTGAGGGGTCTCTTGATATTTTCTCAGCCCTCTTTGTAAGATGAATGTAAGACCATCACAAATTGTCTTCACTTTACCCAATGTCATTCCATTTAGCAATTTTGGATGCTTCAAGTAAGAATCTTCTTAGGAAAGGCCTATCTCTACCAACAGTTGAAGAAGGAAACCATGGATAGAGCAAGCCTTGAATTTCAGGAAGTAGTTAGAAAGCATCCTTTGCAATCCAGTGAGCTAAAGTTCTGCATACAAAGCACTGCTTATTTTTAGATTTAAAACAGCAGCAGCAGGACCACACCAGAGCAGGCAGTTTATATTTTGGGTAGGTCATACTTCATTCGCTGGACTGAAAAGAGTAGTCCTTCAGTTTGATTGGCCATGTGCTAAGTCACCAAATCCTCTGGACAGCACTTATCTCACTTTGGCACTAATCTACCAGCCATTCTGTAACACCTAATTGAAAAACTCCTGAAAAATTATGTCATTTTTTTTGTACTAGATTCAGGAGACACAGATAACTAAAAAGAATAAAAACTGAAAGTTCATTTTTTAAATATTTCATACAACATTTCTGCAAAACAAAAAAGCCAACTTCCTTTGCCAATCTGAAAATTGGCAAGGGCATTTTCTATCATAAATCCTACTGCAGTATCACTAAAAATGTTGGCGTATTTTATCCAAAACATTAAACATATAGGCACTTTTTAAAAAAAGCAAACAAAACAGATTTTAAAGAACCATAATCTAAAAACATTTTATTTCTATAAATAAATCCTCTCAGCCCTTCATCAAATTTTAGTTTGGTTTGCATATTTATTTCAAATATGATTCTGTTTATGATTCTTCTGGATTAGATAATGAGATGAACAAAATTCCATTATAGTGGAACTGTTTGGAAGAGGCCAAATGGAAGGAATGATGCCATTATGACAAAATAAATATGGATTGTGAACTTCTTATAACTTGCCACATATTCAGTTGGTGGAGATTTGCACCCTACATTGGTTTTAAAAAGAAGTTTTGATGGTACAACTAAAGGTTACACAACAAAAATAAGATGAAGTATAGAGGAGCATATTTCAGGAGCTCTGAAAATCTTTTTTCTTCCCCTTCCATTCCCACTCCTTTCCCCCCAAAAACTCAGCATTGCCACTGGACCACTAAGATCTTGTGTTACTTACTTATTTTTTTACAAGATTAAATGTATGTGCCATTCTTCAAAACCCAGTTTTCCCAGGATAGCATTGGGGGCGGAGAGGGAACTTTCTGTCACAGAGTCAACATGGAAAGAATAAGAACTCATGACTCAACCATCTGCTGGTGAAAAAATTACTAGAAAGGATGGCATTTATCTGGAATGCGATGACCTTCAGGTCATGCTAAAAGAGTGCCCTTTTCAAGAAGTGCCTCTGTTAGCACTATTAGCAGAACAGCATTCATAAAACTGCTCTGCAGACACTAGTCTCCTGTTTGCTAATACTAGTTTGATCCTTCCCTTGAGTGGTAGCAGATGTCAGAAGACTTGCAGGTTGGCCTCTGTAGAGGAGCAGGAACCCATGGCATAGAGGTCTCCGAGCAAGCAGGGAGAGGGTGGGGATTTAAGTGTAACTGATTATGTTTCATACAGTTCTGCCCAAAGGGATTGTTTTCTGTCAAGAATCTCAACTGTGAAAAGGTTAGGCCGAAGAATCTGATAAAAGATTTCACCGAAGCCTTGCTTGTTAAGGACAATACTAAGCCATAGCTTTGTACATCCATTTACAAAGAGACCAAGTTCAGACTCCTGAAGAGAAGAGTTCGGATGCCTTTAAATACTCCATACACTCCCAGTGTCAGCGTGTAAGTAACAAGAATGCTAATCTAGTTTACAGTCTCATTATTTCAATGGCAGCAAGGTGTGCCATAATATGGAATGGACTTACTCAGGTTGCCAGGCATACACTCTCTGTGATAACCTAGGGTGTGATATGAAAGCAACATAGCCAGGGAACAGGTCTAACTCCCCTTTATTGCTCCAACTTTTCCCCCAAATGTCCTCACGTTTACTACAAGTCCTGGAGCAAAACTCTCACATGCACCTTCATAAGCCTCTGACTGCGAGTAGTCCAGTAAGCCAGGTTAGCCAAAGAGTAACCAGGGCCAGCAGTTCAGTAAGCGAAGTTAGCCAAACAGTAACCAGATTGTTAAGTTCTGCGCATGGGTGCAAGGAGCAGAGACAAGGCAGTGAACAGTGAACTTCAACTCTTTATTAAGCATACTGAACAGAGAGAGCACCTAGGGCAGCAGCAGCCCTTTTATAGGGTTGGCTGCTGTCCTATTAGCCAATGAAAACATGGAAGTGTTAAACCCTTGAACCAATGAGAGTTGGCCTGTTAACAGCCAATCAGATATCCCGGAAAGGACCAATCCGATGTCGCTATTATCGGCCAATCAGAAGTGCAGGATTAGAAGCCTGCTTTTTACTTAAGGTTGTTAAAACTTTATTAAATGCCTTTATTAGTTCATAACACCCCTCCCCCCTAGGTTCCGTTTGAGGGGTGCGGTAATCTAATCGTGTAGATATGCCGGTCGTTTCAATTGCCTATTAGATTTGCGCTGCCCCACCAGTTCCTGTCTGTAGTCCGGTTCCGGTGGAACGTTTTTTGATTTATCTGGTATAAGCAGTTCCGCATTCCCACAGGATGATTTGGCGCCACTAATTCTGTCATCGTTGTCCTCCGGTTCCTGCAGGCTCGCCTCCGTTGAGGTATTTCTCTGTGGCGAGACACCACCCCTTCCTGATTCTTCTTCATTGAACGCACCTGGCTGCTGACTTTCTTCGATTTCGTCATCCAGCATCTCGAATTCGGTTCCCTCGACATCCCCTCCCCTCTCAGTTTGAGAGTCACAGGAGTCGCGGGAACTGGGTTGCAATCTCTAATTGTACGCAGCTAAGAACTCTGACCAACGAGTCATTCTAGGTGACAATATATAGGGGGTTGGCTTGTCTCCCGCTATAATCCCCAGCAAAGGCTTGTGATTGGTAATAATAGTAAAAGCTCATCCATACACATATTCATGAAACCGTTTCACAGCAGATACAACAGCAAGAGCCTCTTTGTCAATTTGGCTATAGTTGCGTTCAGCTCTTGATAAGGTCCTTGAAAAATAGGCAATAGGGGCTTCTCTACCATTTGGTAACACATGGCTTAAAATGGCTCCTACTCCAAATGGTGAGGCGTCACATGTAATGGTTAAAGGCAAAGTCTCGTTATACTGCATTAAAACAGCATCGGAGGTTAGTAAGTTTTTCACTTGTCGGAATGCATGCTCCTCTCGGTGTCCCCAGACCCAGGTGGCTTTTTTGTCGAGAAGTCTATGTAGGAGCTCAGCTACGGTCACTTTCTGGGGCAGGAGGATGTTGTAAAAGTTAATGAGCCCCAGGAAAGCTTGGAGATCTGTCCTATTCTTGGGTCTTGGGGCGTTTTTGATCGCTCTTAGTTTGCTATTTGTGGGGTGAATGCCTTGCTTATCGATTAGGTACCCCAAGAACTCTACTTTCTCTGTACACAGTTGACATTTATTTTTTTTTAACCTTTAGGCCAGAGTCTTTAAATTTCTGGAGAACCATTTTAAGACGCCTCTCTAGTACTTCTCTATTCGGGGCCGCAATTAAAACGTCGTCAAAATATGGCACGACCCCCTTGATCCCTTGCAAAAGTCTCTCCATCAGACTTTGAAAAATCCCTGGGGCCACGCTCACTCCGAATTGGAGTCGGTTGCATTTAAAAGCGCCACGGTGTGTAACGATCATCTGTGCTTCCATGGTTTTTTTATCTACAGGCAGTTGTTGGTACGCCTGCGCTAAATCCAATTTAGCGAAGACTTTTCCACCCCCCAGGAAATGGAGAAGGTGTTGAACCACCGGCACCGGGTAAGCGTTCTGTTGAAGGGCGTGATTCAGGGTGGCACGGTAGTCCCCACAAATCCTTAACAATCCATCCAGTTTGATGGGTGTTACAATTGGGGTTTCTCAACGGGCGTGGTCAGTTGGTTCTAAAACACCCTGGGCTATTAATTTATCGAGCTGCTCATCGATCTTTGGTTTTAGGGCAAAAGGTACCCGACGAGGCTTAAAGCGGATGGGGGCTACTTCAGGGTTAAGGTTAAATGATATCGGGGTCCCCTTGTATTCGCCTAGTTTGTCTGCAAAGACGTCCTGGAATTCCTGGATGAGGGCCTCCTCCCAGTCGTCGCTTCTGGTTTCATGAATGCCGGCTACCTCGATCCTGAGTGGGGTGAACCATTGAAGGCCTAACAAACTAGGCCGGTCGTGGTCGATGACAGTCAGCGGTAACGACGCAGTACGATTTTTGAATGATACTTTGACTTGGCTGGAGCCAACGACCGGAATTCGGTTCCCCTGGTAATCTTTGAGTATAATTCTTTGGGCTCTGAGGTCTTGACGCCGGACGGCAGGGATTAACTGTTTAAGGGTCTTCCAGGAAACCATCGAGAGGGACGACCCTGAGTCGACTTCCATCACGCAAGGTTGGTTCTCGATGGCGACCCTCACTCGGATCTTCTTTGCATCTAACGATGAAGCGTGACCAATGGTAATGGTTTGGTGTGCCTCTTCCCATCTCGTTGAAGTGGCAAGTGTTTTATTTCTGTAGGAGTGGTTGTTCCATTGGTGGTTCAAGTGTTCCTGACTCACAGGACGATTCCCTGTGGTCTGGCGGTAGTTGTTTTCTCTCCGAATTGGGCTGGATCCTCGCTTGCTTCTACAGACCTTCCCAATGTGGCCTCTCTTCCCACAGGAATGGCAGAGTGCGTCAAGGAATTTGCAATCTGATCGTGGGTGATTTGCCCCACAACCCACGCATTGGTGTGGTAATCTTTGATTCCGCAGGTTGCGTTGGTCGCGTTCAGACCGGAGCTAGTTGACCTCCTCTTCATCACTTTCTGATGGAGATTCGAGGTCCTCATGGTGGGCCGCTGTTGTGTGCCTCTCTAGGCGAGGTGAGGTATCGTTGGTGAGTTGATGGAGCGGTGCATTGGTGCAGCGCATTCGGGCGGCTGACTTCCTGGTTGCTTCTGCTGCAGTAGCGTCTTTGATAACATCGGCAAGATCGATGTCCCCTTTGGCCATGATCTTGCTCTGCACTGTTTGGTCATCTAATCCCAGAACTATTCGGTCTCTCAGAGCTTCTTTGAGGTCTGCAAACCCACAGAGGCCTCCCAGGTTCCAGAGGCCCACAATGAAATCTGCGACGCTCTCTCCTTTCCATTGGTCCCTCTGATAAAACTCATGTCTTCGGACAAGCGTTGGTACGGCGGGTGCATAGTGGGCCCGTAGAAGGGGCGTGAGGATGTTCCAGTCCATGGATTTCACCTCAGCCAGTTTTGCTAGTGCCTTGGCCATCTTAAAGACAGCAGGCCCGAAATGGGTCAGGAACACTGCTCGCTTTTTTCCCATAGTTGCGTCTTTCAAGTTGTTGGTCTCCAGAAACATCTGGAACCGGTCTATGTACGAGTCCCAGTCTTCTTGTGCCGGGTCAAATGGAGCGGGTAGTATGGCGCCGCCGGACATGTTTTCCGTTGTCGATGTGCCTTCAGCCACGTGCTCTGTTTGGCACTCTATGAGTGTTCAATCAGCTCAGATGTCTCCACATCCCACCCTCGTCGCCGGTGTTAAGTTCTGCGCATGGGTGCAAGGAGCGGAGATGAGGCAGTGAACAGTGAACTTCAACTCTTTATTAAGCATACTGAACAGAGCGAGCATCTAGGGCAGCAGCAGCCCTTTTATAGGGTTGGCTGCTGTCCTATTAGCCAATGAAAACATGGAAGTGTTAAACCCTTGAACCAATGAGAGTTGGCCTGTTAACAGCCAATCAGATTTCCCAGAAAGGAACAATCCGATGTCGCTATTATCGGCCAATCAGAAGTGCAGGATTAGAACCCTGCTTTTTACTTAAAGTTGTTAAAACTTTATTAAACGCCTTTATTAGTTCATAACAAGATAGAGCACAATAATCTCTAGACATTGGCAAGTGAACATGAGGCTCCACAGATTCAATGCTTGTTCCCGATAAATGTACCTCTCACAAGCACCTTGTTACATCTCAGTCCCCAAGTGTGCTTTGTGAAGGAGGGTGGGACACTCTCCTCCCTTGTAGCTGGCTCAGTCTGCATTGTTCTCACCTTCTCTCTTCTCTGCATTCTCTCGGATCAGGAGGGGGTGGTCCTTGCTCTTCGCCTGAACTCTGTCTCTTCTGCTCTTCTCTATCCGTGAGCCTTTCTAATCCTGAAAAGCCTTGCCCTGACTGATTCTTCCCTTCTCCAGTTTCCTCCAAGGCCAACGGAGCTGCCCTTTTGATCTCTGTTGGCTCTTGTTCCAGCTCATCTTCCCCTGAAGATTCAGACTCCGATGGGGGCATGGCACTCTCTTTCACAACAGTTGCTTGCATTCCATTGGGACCGTCTATACAATGAGTAAAAAAATGTAGGGTTTTCAATCATGTGGCTGCCTGTTTTTTGTTTGTTTTTTTATTCTCCAACATGAATTCTCCAATATTTTCTATTCTCCTTCTTCACAAGTCAGGCAACCTTGTATATATTTATTTTATATTGCCCCTGTCACTGTAACAGCAACTCTGGGCAGTTTACAGCAAAATTAAAAGGTAAAAACATAACACAAAACAATTAAAAAAAATAAGAAGAATGAAACAAAGATAAAAAAAATCAAGAGGACAGGCAACATAGGGGTAGGAATCTTCTTTCTAGCTGTGTGCCTATAGGGCCCCCAGGCTTCTAGCAGAGCCAGGTTTTAAGGCTCTTGCAGAAGACCAGGAATCCGGTGGCCAACCTCACCTCCAATGTATTCCTATCTTTTGGGGCGGAGGCTTTGAGTCAGTCTTAATTACTGGTGATTCTCTAGACAAGCTCTGGAGTGTTCAGAAGTGATTTCTTATTGCTTTCTTCCTGGGGCTGAAAGAGAATGACTGGCTCCAATTCATCCAACAGGGTCTGTGTCTAAGGCAGGACTAGAACTCCCAGTTGTCCGGTTTCTGCCCTGCTACCTTTAACCATGATCTTTCTAGTTCTCTATGCCTAAGTCTACAGCAGTGGTGTGATTCTTTTTTTTTTTACTACCAGTTCTGTGGGTATGGCTTGATAGGCATGGCACAGGTAGGATACTGTAACATCTCCATTCTTTCCCCACCCCACTAACCTGCTTTCCAGCTCCTTTCTCCTGTGTAGGGGAACAAAAGAAGACCCAGACAATCAGGAGGCAGAGAGTAGATGGGGGCAGGGCCAGTCAGAAGTGGCATTCCAAATTACTCAAAATTTCCACTTCCGGTTCTCCAGAATTGGTCAGAACCCACTGAATACCACCTCTGGTCTACAGCACTCTTTCCAGCCCAGGCCTGGCAGTTTGGGAGCTGCTATACCAACAGAACTGAAGGGAACCATGCTAAATCACCCTCTTTCATTGCACTCTCTGTCCCCCAACCCCACTCCAAAGATTCAGCAGTGTCAGCAACCTAATCAGGCCTCTCTTTTTGATGGGAGGACAGCCATATTTAGCCATTCAAGGATCCTAATCAGAGAATGATCTTCGTATTTGATAATGAGATAAAATATTGCTACCACTCTTACATTCCGCTAGGCCTGTGGCCCATATCCTTGATAGCCGTGACAGAAATGCTATGATTAAATGAATGGTGAAGTTAAAATTTATTATGCTATAAAATCATGGGAAATTTTGATTGAGTGCATAAATATGGTCCACTAAGAATCAAATAGAAAGACTGCTCAGATCAAATTCTTTCTCCGCATATGAAGTCATTTCAATTATTCATGGCTTTTAATACTATATTATTCGCCCCTTGGTATCTGAAATGACTAAGTCAACATCTCCTGAAATTAAATCAGAGATGTTACAGTAATCATTGCCAGTTATATGAAAGAAATGTATAAATGTCTACTGCTCCCCCCTTCCCCGCAGTCAGTAAACAAACAGCTTGATCATCCAAACAGGATTCATTACTCAGCCCTTACTGACTTCAAGAAGTAATTGCCATAAATGGTACCATTCATCATTTATCTCCTTATTTCTCTGGAAGGAAAAGTAACTAAGAAAGAAGTAAAAGTTATCTAGGTCTTTTAAGAGAGTAAATGATGGCCTGAGATTTATCTTCACAAAGGGTGACCAAGGCTTTGTGGGTGTCTGTAGCTGCTTTTTCCAGGAAGTAGCAGAGGGCCTTGGTTTAGCTTTATTAATCTGTTCGGAGTCCAACAGCAACTACTTTATTATTGCCTCTTTTAGGGATATTCGCTTTCCTCCCTTTCTTAAAATTGAATCCATGATATCCAGGATTCGTCGGCTTCCTTCTTGCAGTAAAGGTTGAACAAAAGTGTGAGTAGCCAGAACAATCATCTTCTATGTGTCCTCCTGACCCACACACTAAAAGATATCAATTTTTATAAATTCAGAGAGTGGTCTCAGCAACCACCCATGGATCTAACCCATGGTAGAGTCCAGGAACAGATCCACACCATGGGTGGGCTTCAAAAATTTTAGCAACGGGTTCTCTGTCTGGTTGCTGGGTGGGTGTGGCCATGGTGGGTGTGGCCTATTCAGCCTCCTGCACCATGGCAGAGGGGGTGTTTTTGCCCTTCCCAGCCTCTGGAGGCTTTCCTCGGGCCTCTGGGAGGGCAAAAATGGCCTCTCCAGGCTCTGGAGGCTCTCTGGAAGCTGGAAATAAGTCCATTTCTGGCCTTCCCAAGCTTCCAAGAGGCCCGTTTTTTGCCCTTCCTGAGGCTCCGTGTGTGCCTTGCCTTTACCTGCATCCAAAACGGGTTGCATGGGGACTGCTGGGAAGGGCGGGGTGGGATGACTGCAGCCAGCCAGGAGTGGGAATTGGGGGTTCTCCAAATTGTGCAGAATCTTAGCAAGAGGCTCTCCCAAATCCCTTTGAATCCCCAGCAGCCCACCCTTGATTCACACTCTTTGCTGACTCACTGCTAGTAAGTCCACTGACCTCTTCCTGAATGTAGGGACAAATTACCTCAACATCCTCCTAATGCCAGCCCATAGGTAAATGCACACTATTTTTCTATTCTATTCTATTCTATTCTATTCTATTCTATTCTATTCTATTCTATTCTATTCTATTCTATCTTTTTATTCCTTGTCTGTATTAATTTTTATAAATAAATCAAAGCAGATAATATACCTCATACTCGTTCCTCTTCCTATTATCCCCACAACAACAACCCTGAGATGGGTTGGGCTGAGAGAGAATGACTGACCCAGTTGGCTTTCATGCTGTTGTCCAAAATAAAAGTGCATACAAATCTATTTCCTATAGGAAGGTTTCTTTATAATCGGTTCCAAAATTTTATTCTATTTTATCTGGATCTTTAATCTGTATTATAACTTTCTAGAATAGAAGTCTTATTTTTGCTATTCATTTCTATTTTTTTTAAAAAAAAATAAACTTATAATTAAAATCTTCTTTCATTAAATATTGATGGAAAACTCAGTTGCCATTTTGAGACTTTTCAGTCTGAAGGTCCCTACTAATTTAAAAGCAGTTAACAATTTCTGAACATGATCAAAATAGCAAGTCTGCAACCTTAGTATTCTTTAAAAGGCTCCCACTGCAGTTGCGACCCAGATTGCTGTTCTCTTGTCTCCAAGTGCTCAATATCCACTGGAAATTGCTGTCCAATGATTTCCTCTTGAGAATCAACTGTTTGGAATGCATGTGGGCCTTTTCTCTTTTCTCCTTGTCCTGAGAGTTTCCAGTGAGCCAGCCTTCCTCCTGGCTCTTCATCACAATCATCAACTCCACTTATCATGGATCTGTCTTCAATGTAATATTTCTTCCTCTGGAAGCCTCCAAAGTTGCTGGTTTCTGTAATGGAATGTGTAGATGACCTTGGGGGACAAGGTAAAGAGAAGCTGTCTAGAAAACAATCAGACAAGAAAAGGAGAAGCACCCAATCATCAGAGAAAGAAACTAAGGAAGGGCCTGCCCCAATTGATCAGACTGGTAGCAGGAAGTTCAGACTTGCAAGATTCTGTTAATTTAGCCTTATACTAAAGTAAATCTAGCTCATCTAGTCGCATTTTCTCTCTGGTTGACTTGAGAGTTTCTGAAGCAAACCATCTTAAGACCTTCAGAACATATGTTCTCCAGTGTTGGATCCATCCTAATATCAATCTTATTGTTGATGGTGTCTAAAACAAGGCATTAAGACCTGGCATTTTTCATGGATATGGCCCAAGTTGAGTATCATCCCCTTTCGCTTGCTTAATTATTCCAGTTTTTATGTTTAAATTTTATATAACAGACTGGTCATTTTTTTAAAGGTTGAATAGTGTTAGGAATAACAAGGTTACCTAACGTAGTTTGGGTAAAATAATATATATAAACTATGATAGTAAGTTTAAGTGTGTGTCACTTTAAACTGCAAAGCATGTAATTTTGGGTGCGGTTGTGAAACCGCCATAAGAGGGAGCAAGAGAACTTTGCTGGATTGACTGGGATTGCTGGATTGATGATTTGCTAACTGCGTGTTCCCTGCTGATGAGTTTTTTTGAAAGTTGAAGGAAGGAAGAAAGAAGGTTTGACTTCTTTATATCTCTACTGCTAGGAGATATATTACTGGACTGATATTTGTAAGTTTACTGACCTCTTTTTCAACACTGGACTTTGCAACTGAATAATTCCCGGACGGACTGAACTAGTGAATGATATATGGACTGTTTGACAATGCTAAAAACTCTTACTGGAATAAACTATTTAACTAGCACAGTGTATCTGTTTTACTGAGTGTAAGCTACAAAAACGTTTATCTCACATATTTGCCTGCCTGCCTGATTGCCATGCAGATTCTGCTAGGGTGTATCCCTAACAAATAGTTTCTTGGTTTGTTGCTTGTTTTCATTGTACCCTACCTGGAGTCTCATTGTTTGAGTTAGTTGACCCTATCAAGCCATGAAATAAACAAGCAAATAAATAAACCCTTCCAGTGACTGTATTTTTTTTGTCCGTTCTTGGATTTAAAAAAAAAATTGCCACTGATCAGTCACTTAAATCTATGAACTCTACTCAATCCCCAAAGATCATATTCCATTCAACCTTTACCATCTCCCAATGGACATTTTTGGGTTGTTGTTCATCTGGATTGCTTGTTCCCCTTGCTCTGAGCATAGTTCTGGAAAATTCTCCTCCCCTGCCTTGCCTTACCTCGCCTTGCCTTGCCCCCTCTTCCTTCTCCTTCCTTTCCTTTCCTTTCCTTCCCTTCCCTTCCCTTCCCTTCCCCTTCCTTTTCTTTTCTTTTCTTTCCCTTCCCTTCATTTATTTTAAATTAAAAACAACTTTAAATTACAAAGTTGCAACAGTTGTTAAGTTTCTAGGAAACTGAATGATCAGTTCTTCCATAGTACAAACTTTCCACCGACCTATAAACGGGGGTTAAGCAAGAGAGCAACTTGTTCTGTATGGTTTTGATTATTGTAGCCTCACAGCTACAATAGTACCGCAAGGGAAGAAAAGAAAGACAACAAGAGAAAGAAGGAAAATCTTTGTCAATGTCAAGGGAGACAATGTGGAAAGGAATGTATATGAAGGCATTCACTTGTGCAAACATTTAGGAAAGGGGAAAAAAAGACATAGGGACTGGAGAGATACAAACAATCCCTAAAATGAAAAGGCAGGCACCAATAGACTGGTTCTCATAGGAACCCACCAATGAGTTTAACTTTTCCTTACACAGACGAAAAGAACAAGAATTAGGGAAAAACTCAGTCACATCCAGAGTGAGCATCAGCCTATCACCCCAGACCAAAATTCCAACCTGGGCTGAAGTTGGCTTAAGAAACATCTGGGAGCAGCACAAAACACCAGTAGCTTATGCTGCGGTATGGAAGTGTCCCAGGTCATTTCTTATATGGGTGATTTCATCCCTCCCTCCACAAATTAGTAAAAATGTCAGTGTGTCCCCATGGGTTCTTACAGTGAATAACACCTACCACACAAAATTTAGAACAGTTTTATACAACTGTCTTATCTTCCCCAAGGGGCCTTCATAAGAGGACTGAGATTTTCTGATAGAAATGTCAGTTTCTCTCTTTCAGAGCTATAACTTGCCATGTTTCTCAAGAAAGAGAATAACTATAATATTAATTATGAGCCCACTGAGATCCAATATGTGCCACTCAAGGGATTCTGCACAAGAGCCCAAAAGCTGTAATACCACCTGTTTTCTCTCCAGTGGCAAGATGGAATAGAATTATTAAAAAGCTATACTGTGAATGAAAGGATAGAAGAGAAATAGTCAGAATTTTGGATGCAAACTGTAGAAATCCAGCCAACTTTGTTGGCCATGAACCATATTGGACGTGAAGCTTTGTATAACACAAAGATCCAGCCAAGAAGTAACTAACTTGGCTTGCTAAATTACAGAGTGTGGGGATAAGAAAAAACCCAGAGTGTGCTTTCTTTATTAGGTAGCTTGGTTATTGTTGTGAATGAATAAATGTGTTAATAAAGTTATCAAGAGCTTGAAGTCAAGTGCAGGGTTCTGGCCCTGCACTTCTAATTGGCCGTTAATGGCGACATCAGATTGGTCCGTTCAGGTGAATCTGATTGGCCATTAACGAGCCTCTCCCATTGGTTAACGGAGCTAGCGCTCCCAGGTTTTCATTGGTTGAATATTTAATAAGTTGCCGATATAAGGAGGGCCGTTGCAGCCATTGGGCTGAGCTGTCACACCATGTTAATAAAGAGTTTTAAAGTTCACTGTTTCACCGGCTCGTCTCCATTCTTCGCGCCCACGCTCAGTACTTAACACTGGCAATGAAGGTGGGGTGTGGAACGTCGGAGCTGACTGAACAAGAAGAACGATAACCGAGCACGTGGCTGAACACACAACGGTGGAACCATGTCCGGCGGCGTCATATCACCCGCTCCATTCGACCCAGTGCAAGAAGACTGGGACTCTTATATGGATCGTTTCCAAATGTTCTTAGAAATCAACAATTTGAAGGATGCCACTACTGGAAAGAAACGGGCGGTATTCCTAATGTATTGCGGGCCGACCGTATACAAGATGGCCAAGGCACTAGCGAAACTGGCAGAAGTGAAGTCTATGGACTGAGACGTCCTCGAACCTCTACTGAGAGCCCACTATGTGCCAATCATTCCAACGCTTGTCAGAAGGCATGAATTTTATCAAAGAAGTCAACAGAAGGGTGAAAGTGTTGCAGATTTCATAGTGGATCTCCGGAATCTGGGAGGCCTATGTGGGTTTGCCGATCTCGAAGAAGCCTTAAGAGACAGAATAGTTCTGGGATTGGATGCACCACACATCCAAAGCAAGTTGATGGCGAAAGGCGACATCAGCCTTGCCGATGCTATCGCTGAGGCTACTGCAGCAGAAGCAACCAGGAAGTCAGCTGCCCGAATGCGCCGCAACCGCGTCCCGGTTCACCAAACGACCTGCGAAATTTCACCTAAGTCAGAAGGGCAGCTTATAACGGCCCACCACGAGGACCTCTCTTCATTGTCAGAGAGCGACGAAGAAGAGGTCTATTGACTGAGGTCCGAACGGGACCAACGCCAGAAATCTCAACATCAATGTGCTGGTTGTGGGGCAAGCCACCCCCGATCAGAATGCAAATTCCTCGACGCGCTCTGCCATGTGTGCGGGAAATGAGGCCATATCGGACGGGTCTGTAGAAGCCAAATAGGACCCAGCCAGCCCTCAAGGGGAGCTAACTATCGCCAACTGACAGGAAGCTATCCTGTAAGGTGAGAACCAGTGAACCACCAATGGAACAACCACTCCTACAGAAACAAAACCATAAACTGCCCCATGAAGCGAGAAGAGGCTCACCAAACTATCACGATCGGTCACGCCTCCTCTTTGGATGCCAAGAAGATCCAAATGAAAGTGGCCATTGAAAACCAGCCCTGCCTGATGGAAGTTGACTCAGGATTGTCTCTCTCGATGGTTTCATGGAAGACCCTCAAGCAACTCATCCCTACCGTCCAGCGACAAGATCTCAGATTCCAAAGACTCATACTCAAAGACTATCAAGGGAATCGGATTCCAGTCGTAGGATCCAGTCGAGTTCGGGTATCGTTCAAGAACCGTACAGCATTCCTACCTCTGACTGTGATCAACAAGGACTGGCCTAGTCTGCTAGGCCTCCAATGGTTCGCTCCACTCGGAATTGAGGTGGCAGGCATTCACCGAATCGGTAGCAGTAACTGGGAAGAGGACCTCATCCAAGAATTCAAGGACGTCTTTGCAGAAAAACTAGGCGAGTACAAGGGGACCCCGATATCATTTAACCTCAATCCCAAAATAGCTCCCATCCGCCTTAAGCCTCGTCGAGTGCCATTTGCCCTTAAACCAAAGATTGACGAGCAGCTTGATAAATTGATAGCCCAGGGTGTGTTAGAACCAACCAATCACTCTCCCTGGGAAACCCCAATCGTTACACCCATTAAGCCGGATGGTTCGATAAGAATTTGTGGGGACTACCAAGCCACCCTGAACCACGCCCTTCAACAAAACACATATCCGGTACCTGTGGTGCAGCACTTCCTCCATTCCCTGGGGGGGCGGAAAAGTCTTCGCTAAACTATACTTAGCCCAGGCATACCAACAACTGCCAGTAGACAAAAAAACGGCAGAGGCACAGACAATCGTTACGCACCGAGATGCCTTTAAATGTACCTGACTCCAATTCGGAGTGAGCGTAGCCCCGGGAATCTTTCAAAGTTTGATGGAAAGACTATTACAAGGAATAAAAGGCATTGTTCCATACTTTGATGATGTGTTAATCACTGCACCTACCCCGAAAATTTTACGAGAACGCCTGAGGTTGGTTCTCCAGAGATTCAAAGATGCAGGGCTTAAGGTTAAGAAAAACAAGTGTAAACTATGCACTGATCGTGTTGAATTTTTAGGATATTTGATTGACAGTAATGGCATTCACCCTACCGATAGCAAATTGAGGGCAATCAAGAATGCCCCAAAACCCCTAAATAAAGCCGACCTCCAGGCGTTTCTAGGCTTTATCAATTTTTATAATGTTTTCTTGCCACACAAAGCAACCATAGCCAAACCCCTACATCGTTTATTGGACAAGAAAGCAATCTGGGTATGGGACATAGAGAAGAGCAGGCGTTTCAAAATGTAAAAAAATTATTAACTTCTGACGCTGTACTAATGCAGTACAATGAGACTTTGCTGTTAACGATCACGTGTGATGCATCGCCTTTCGGAGTAGGCACCATTTTGAGTCACATTTTGCCAAACGGTAGCGAAGCCCCTGTTGCCTATTTCTAGAAGACGCTTTCAAAAGCAGAACGCAATTACAGTCAAATTCATAAAGAAGCCCTTGCTATTGTGTCTGCTGTCAAGAGATTTCATGAATATGTGTACAGCCGAGCCTTTACTATAGTGACTGACCACAAACCTTTGCTGGGAATAATAGCGGGAGATAAGCCAACACCCTATATATTATCTCCCAGAATGACTCGCTGGTCAGAATTCTTGGCTGCCTATAATTCTTGGCTGCAACACCGCCCGGGGAAGGCCATTCCCCACGCTGACGCATTGAGCCGAGCACCGCTTCCAGAGACCATTAATGACCCCGCACCTACAGTGACAACGTTGCAGATCGTGACACTTCGAACACCGCCATTAACAGCCCGAGATATTGCGATGGAAACGAAACGCGACCCCACCTTAGCACGAGTTCTCAGTTGGGTCGAGCGCGGATGGCCATTGGACCAGATACCTGATGACTACGCCCCATTCAAGAGTTGACAAACGGAATTGCTTTCACAGAAGGGCTGCATTATCTGGGGAGATAGAGTCGTTGTCCCAGAGCGGCTACAATGAGCGGTACTAAGAACCTTGCACGATGGCCACTCTGGCATCGTGCGCATGAAAGCCCTGCACATAGCTACGCATGGTGGCCAGGCATCGACAAGCAAATCGAGACGTGGGTCAAAGCTTGTCACAAATGCCAGGAAGTAAGCAACGCCCCACCAAAAGCGACCCCAACCGAATGGGAAACACCACAGGGATCCTGGTCCCGTATTCATCTGGACTTTGCGGGACCTACCAAAGGCCACACATTCTTGTTAATAATAGATGCCTACTCGAACTGGCTCGAAATCTATGAAATGAGGAATACAACAACCGAAGTGGTCATCAAGAAACTAGACAGACTATTTACAACACATGGATTACCAGACGTTCTGGTATCCGATAACCGACCCCAATTTACCGCGTTGTCCTTTGAGCAGTACCTGGCGGACCGCGGTATTTGCCATGCGCTGACTTCGCCGGGGCATCCTGCGGCCAACGGAAGGGCCGAGCGCATGGTACAATTCGTCAAGAAAACACTACACAAAATGGACTATGACAATATCGAAGAAAAAATAAACCGGATACTCCTTTTGCAGCATATCACTCCACACAGCGTCACCAACAAAACTCCCGCCGAATTGCTAATGGGGCAGAAGCTCCGTTCCCACCTCAACTGACTACACCCTTCATACAAACCTGAGAAACCACATAGATCCAGCGGGTGATGCCGTACCTTCCAGGTAGGCAACTTAGTATTCGCTAAGAACTTGTTGGGCGATCCGTTGTGGGTCAAAGCAACTGTGGTCCGAGTAACTGGCCCCAGATCGTACCTTGTGGAATGTCACGATAATAGACTATGGAAGCGCCACATTGATCAGCTATGATCAAGGCTACAGTCAGGAATCTCCGAGTCCCCTGATATCCAAACTGAGGGGGGAGGAGATATGGAGGAAGATGAATTTGGAATAGCAGAAAGTCTTAATGATAGAAACGATGGCGAAACGGAAACACGTGAAGAAGAATCAGGGATGGGAGTGAGCTCGCCTCCTGGTGATACCGAAGATGTTGGTGACAACGAGAATTCGAACTCAGAGTTAGAGACACCCCTTTTGCCAGATAACGTCCTACCTCAACAAGATTGCAGCCAAATACCGGGTGCAATACGAAAATCAAATAGACTAACAAAACAACCGGCCTACCTCAAGGACTATGTAACTGCACCCCATAAACGGAACCCGGGGGGAAGGGGTGTTGTGAATGAATAAATGTGTTAATAAAGTTATCAAGAGCTTGAAGTCAAGTGCAGGGTTCTGGCCCTGCACTTCTGATTGGCCGTTAATGGTGACATCAGATTGGTCCATTCAGGTTAATCTGATTGGCCATTAACGAGCCTCTCCCATTGGTTAACAGAGCTAGCGCTCCCAGGTTTTCATTGGTTGAATATTTAATAAGTTGCCTATATAAGGAGGGCCGTTGCAGCCATTGAGCTGAGCTGTCACACCATGTTAATAAAGAGTTTTGAAATTCACTGTTTCACCGGCTCGTCTCCATTCTTCGCGCCCACGGTCAGTACTTAACAGTTATATACCTAGATTTCTTAAATTGTTAGCCGCTCCCTCAAACTATTTAAAATAAATCAGAATGATCCTAAGTCCAAGCTGGTTGGAAGCACTTTAACCAATCTAATGATTAAGTACAATTGATTGAACCAGGATTGCAATGTCTGAACTATCTATTAGCATTCAATTTAACTTACTTAGGCAGATTATTTGAATTGAAGGTCTTTTTTTTTCTAAATTGCAGGCGAAAATCCTCACCGCCTTCAACAGAGCCACTGGCACATCCAAGGAGTGCAAAGTTGGAAATCTCTCCAGATTCTGCTCTGAATCTAGAGAGATCCCAGGAGCTTTGCCAGCTCACTTCCACCATCACATATCCTCCACTCTTTGCAGAAAACACTGAAAACTTTTCTACATGATGATTTTCTTAAACGTGATTCTGAGTTCTCCTCATTAAACCTAACCTCTATAATGCTAAATAAACCACAAGAGCTAATTGGGGCAGAGGAACAAACTAGACAGGATTAATACATCTCCCAGCTTATAGGGCCCAATTTTCTTTTATTTGAACATGGGCAGAGTGCCTTTACCCAGAAACAAGCAGAAGTTTGCTCTCTATGCCTCGAAAAAGGAAACCGGATTTCCAGTTCAGAGGTAAGAGAGCCAGACTGAGTTAAGAATGTCTCATTTTAGAATCCAGCCCCTGGTTCCTGTCATTTTGACCCCCCACTTAAAATGCACAGGCATTCACTGGCAAGAATAATACAAAGGAAATGAGCCAGGGAGGTGAGGGAAGGGTACGTAATTAAGAAACATAAATAAACAGCATTATTATGGTAGAAGGTGTCTGGCTCTTCTATAAACTGAAATATAGACTGTTTCCTCTAAGGCACTCCGCAGATGGGGGAAGCTGAGCTGTTTCTAGCATACAAAGAGGAAAAGGAAGGGAAAACTTCACTCTGTGTGTGTGGGAGGGGGGGAGAGAGAATGGTCCCACCCTGCATTATCTTTGAAATAGCCGAGGCACAACACTTTGATCTGGCCCTTCAGATGTTGCTGCTTCTTTTGGCAACCTATTAGGAAGCAGCTCCTCTCCCCTCATATGCCTTTCTTTTTGGGAAGAAGCCAGATTCTTATGGCAATGTATATTATCCTCCAGGATGTTATGTAAACTTCCACAAACCGAAGCTTAGGCGTTGTGTGTGTAGATTATGTGTATGCATGCACTCTTCTCTGAAACTGGGAAAAAAAAGTCTAAAGGAAAAACATCAGAGCAATAAAACCAATAATATTAAAGTGGATTTTGGGGAGCTCTTTGGATTGCCAGATAGGTTGTGTGATCTTAACTGAATTAAGCCAATAAGAAAAACCAAGGTGATCCCTTAGCATATTTCAGAGGGAGGGGCTGCAACAAAGAAGAAGACGGGGCAAGGAACCAGAGGGCAGGACAAGAAACAATGGATGGAAACTCATCAAGGAGAGAAGCAACCTGGAATTCAGAAGAAACTGCCTAAGAGTGAGGACAATTAACCAGTGGAACAGCTTTGCCTTCAGAAGTTGTAGGTGCTGCATCACTGGAGGTTTTTAAGAAGAGACCGGACAGTCACTTGTGTGTAATAGTATAGGGGGTTGGACTAGAAGATCTCCAAGGTCCCTTCCAGCTCTATTATGAATTTGTAATTTATAAATAAAGTGACAGTGAGTGAATCAAACAAGAGGTTTCCTGAGCGTAAAGAGAACTAGAAGGCTCAGAAACTGTTGAAACAGCTGCTTTCCTCCCTATAACATATAAGTGGAAACATAAATGACCAGTCATGTGATCTGAGTGGTGATGGAAGAAGATATAACCATGTTGGCAGGACAGATTGTTCATACAACATCCATTAAAGGCAAGGGAGATGTCTTAAAGTCGGCAGTATTGTGACATCACAATTCTCACCACTTTTCTTTATGTGAGGTGATGTCCCCTCCGGATTCTTCCTCTTTCCCCTCTCCTCCTTCTGCAGCAGTTCATAGCCCATTCCAGACATGTTCAAAGGGAAAGGTCAAAAAAAAAGTTAAGACAGCTTCCATGGGAGTCTGAGAAAAAGATCCTATTCATTCATAACTGTTAAAGCACCTTTTAAAGCAATTGGTCCTTTTTTTTCAGGCTGGCCCAGAAGCCCCAAATAAGGGCTGCTATACTGAATTAGAAGGGAAGTGCTGTTTTGTCCTGGTGTGAGAACTGAAATATTTTGTTTCCAATGATGGTTGAGTGTTTATAGTCTTAAAAAGTAGTCCCATGAATTTCTCCTAAAATATTTAACTTAGGATTTCTTACTTTTTTTTTTTTCTGTGCTCATAAAATAAGGAAAAGAAGAAATGAGCATCAAGAGATTCATGTTATCAAGTTGCTGCCAACTCCTGCAGTGAAGCTCAATACAGTTAGTTTGATTTTGCTTGAATTTATAAATATTGTTTGTAAGCTGTGAATCTTTAGAGATTGAACTCTCATGTAGTTCCAGGTAGACCAACTTTTGAAATGTGACTTTTCCCCTCTTCCATGTTTTAACAGTTGGCCCAGAGCATTAAAATATACCTAACCTAACCTAGATCATTGTGCAAACCCAACTAATTGGGGCTTAGTCAACAGAATGTGGTTAAAATAGCAGTTTATCCTTACATTCAAACCCAGCCTTAGAATTCATTTTCTTTGATATCTGTTTCAGAGATTAAATGTTAACGTTTGAAGAGTTTGCTTGCCTTCTTTGATAAAGATAAGGACAAGCTCTACCTCCTTCCTTTCCTCACTTTAAAGACTAGAGGAAAACTATGGAGTACATGGAAAGGGAGGTGGCAGAGTGAGGAATATGTGAACTCAGTATTAAACTTTAAGATGAAACATGAATTCTGAATGTGAACATTTAAGGGAAAAATAATTCTATTCATGAAGGGTCCTTGGTGCTCTCTGAGATTGGTTGTTTTCTCGCAGATGTTTCATTACCCACTCCAGGTAACATCATTAGTGCTCAAGAAAATAGCACTGATGATGTCAGCTAATTTGGGCAATGAAATATCTGCAAGAAAACAGCTCAGAGAGCACCCCAAACCCCTCATTTCAACCTGAGCTACAAATATTCTCCTTTATTGGTAATTCTATCAATAAGAACTACTTGAAATTTAACTAAACAGGCCATGCCATAGTCATGTATAATAGGCATGAAATTCTTATTCCAACATTTTCTTTATATTTTAATTATTTAGTTCAGTGGTCCCCAACCACCGGGCCCCAGACCGGTAAAGGTCCGTGGATCATTTTTTACCGGGCTGCAAAGAAGTGGGCACCGCCATCTTGTTTCGACGGCACTTGAGAAAGTGCTTCCGGGTGAGCTTGTCGGTCATCGGTTGGAAAGCGACGTTTGGGTGCTGAAGGAATCCTCGCGCCTTAGTTTTGTCGAGGGGGGGCAGCTTCGAACAAAGATCCGTGCCGATGGCAGTGGAGTCTCGCATTAGGAGGAGATTAAGAAAGAGCCCAAAAAGCCCATCGACAAAGGTACAAAGGAGGAGTTGAAGGTGGCGGGGAGAAGCGGGGGACGGCCAGCTGGCTGGTCACTCAGCTCGCTTTGCCTTGGTCGTGCGTGCTGATGCCGGTACCGGTCCGTGGATCATTTTGTGATGCCAGTACCAGTCCGTGGGACAAAAAAGGTTGGGGGCCACTGATTTAGTTCATACCAAAGCTCCCCAGCCTACAGAACTTTTCTGCCAAATCTGACAACTACCCCTATGAAGAACGCATTCATGGAATTGCAAACACTGTACTGTACTGTAATGAGGAGTGATCTTAGATTTTCTTAGGTGCATTTCCTTGTTAAAAACGGGCATCATTATAGGTCAAGCCAAAGAGCCATAATCCTACAAGAAATGGACCATATTGGATATGGGTGATCTGAACCAGCCAGTTCAAACCAGGTGGAAAGGAAAAAATATAGATCAGCTTTACTTTTTAACCTTTTAATCATATTAACATTCATTTCATTTCTTTTTTTTCTTTTCTTTTTTTAAAGAACCTCCATTGCATTGCAACTGGATTACTATAATGCAACAGATTACTGCACTGATGGAAGGACAAAAAAAGGCAAACTGTATTTCAAAAGAGAACAATCTGCCAAAATTGACCAGCCTACCAAGAGATGCATCCTTGGTCTTTTGGACATCACTTTTCTCTGTCACTCAATTTTTGTGAAAAGTTAAAAAAAACTGGTTGCTAAGACTATGGTTGCGATGGTCTTCTTTTTTCTAGAGATTGACAAGGGCAAAGAGGAAAGGAGCAGGACAAAATTTAGTAGTCCAATTTTCCGAATGGAAATTCAACTCCTATTTTTATGCATTTACAAATGGCGTTCATGGGCGTTACTATTGGAGTTTCCCAGTGAGCATGGTCAATCGGTTCCAACACACCCTGGGCTATCAGTTTATCTAGCTGCTCGTTGATCTTCGGCTTGAGGGTAAAAGGCACCCAACAAGGCTTAAGCCGAATGGGAGCTACATCGGGGCTGAGATTAAACGATATAGGGGTCTCCTTGTACTTGCCTAATGTTCCTGTGAACACGTTCTGGAATTCCTGGATGAGGGCCTCTTCCCAGTCGTCGCTTCTGGTTTGGTGTATGCCAGCTAGTTCAATCCTGAGTGGAGCGAACCACTGTAACCCTAACAAACTGGGCCGGTCACGATCAACGACAGTCAGGGGAAGCGTCGCGGTGCGATCCTTGAAGGATACTTGGACGTGGCTGGAACCGACAACTGGAACTCTGTTTCCCTGGTAGTCTTTTAGGATGATTCGTTGAGTGCTGAGATCCTGGCAGCAGATGGCAGGGATCAGCTGTTTGAGGGTCTTCCAGGATACCATCAATAGGGATGATCCCGAATTGACTTCCATCATGCATGGTCGATTCTCAGTAGTAACTCTTACGTGGATCTTTCTGGCATCGAAAGATGAAGCATGGCCGTTAATAATGGTTTGGTGTGCCTCTTCTTGTCTCGTTGAAGAGGCAGGTGCTCGATTTCTGTAGTAGTAGTGGTTGTTCCATTGGTGGTTCAGGCGGTCCCGATTCTCAGGTGGTTTTCCTGTCTCCCGGTGGAGGTTGTTCTCCCTTCAGCTGGGACTGGATTCTCACTTGCTTCTGCAGACCTTCGTGATATGGCCTCTTTTCCCGCAGGTACGGCAGAGTGCGTTGAGGAATTTACAGTCCGATCGCGGGTGGTGTGCCCCGCAACCAGCACATTGGCGCAGAAGTCTCTGGTTCCTTTGCTCTCGTTCCGAGTGGAGCCGGTTGACCTCCTCTTCCTCACTGTCTGAGGATGACTCGAGGTCTTCGTGGTGGGCGGTAATAGCATGCTTCTCAGCGGTGAGCGGGCTATCGTTAGCGAGTTGGCGATGTGGTGTGTTCGCTCGGCGCATTCGAGCAGCTGACTTCCTGGTTGCTTCTGCAGCAGTAGCGTCGGCAATGACATCTGCAAGGCTGATGTCTCCTTTCGCCATGAGTTTACTCTGCACAGTGGGTGCATCTAATCCCAGAACTATGCGGTCTCTCAGGGCTTCCTCGAGGTTTGCAAAACCACAAAGGCCTCCTAGGTTCTGGAGGTTGGCTACAAAGTCCCCAACGCTCTCGTTCTTCCGTTGGTCCCTCTGGTAAAACTCGTGTCTTTGTATCAGTGTAGGTACTGCGGGTGTGTAATGGGCCCGGAGGATCGGCGCGAGGTTATCCCAATCCATGGTCTTCACTTCCACCAGTTTGGCAAGTGCTTTAGCCATTTTGAAAACGGAGGGGCCGCAGTGAGTCAGGAACACCGCTTGTTTCTTGCCAGGCATAGCATCTTTTAAATTGTTGGTCTCCAGGAACATCTGGAAACGATCTATATATGAGTCCCAGTCTTCGGTTTCTGGGTCAAATGGAGTGGGTGGTATGGCGCCGCTGGTCATTTTGCCATTTGTTACGTGCGCTCTTCAGCCACATGCTCTGTCTTGTTCAATGAGTGCTTAGTCAGCTCTATCGTCTCCGCATCCCACCCTCGTCGCCAGTGTTAAGTCCTGAGCATGGGCGCAAGGAACGGAGACGAGACATCGAACGGTGACTTCAACTCTTTATTGTGAAATAAGAACGGAGCAAATACTTGGGCAGCAGCAGCTCTTTTATAGAGCTGGCTACTGTCAAAACAACCAATGATTTGAGTTTACCGCTCTCATAAGCATCTAATCAGAGAGGCCCATTAACAGCCAATCAGACTGGCCAGAAATGACCAATCACGACTCGCTACTTGCGGGCCAATGAGAAGTGCAGGATTACGAGCCTGCTGCAAAGTAAAGCTATTTAGGGTTGTTACCACTGTGTTAGCTTAGTCTACAACAAGAAGCTTTTACATTGTCACCAAATTCTGCTGTAGCTCAGGAGAGACTGTCAAAACCAGAGGTCTCCAAACTTGGCAACTTTAAGACTTGTGGACTTCAACTCCCAAGATTCTCCAGCCAGCTGGCAGTTTGCAATGTGGAAATGTGACTCTGGAAACATGAGACCCATTGGAAGGCCATCCTTTCTGGTGGCCCAGTGCATTTGTGTTTTTTTTTTTTAAGCACATAAACACACACACACACACCCTTTTTACACTTTGCTCACAGCCCATGAGATTTTAGCCATCAGGAAAGTCCACCATTTCAACGGACCCATCTTAAGTTTCATTTCCCATCTATTCTTTCTCAGAATTTTTTTTTTTTAAAAGTACCTTTCCCTCTGCTACAAAACCATCTCAGCAAAGCAAAAGAGTTAATTTAAGGCTCGTTCGTTTATTTTTAGTTACTCATGATCTGAAGGATTCGAAAACATTTCCCTTTTCTAATAGGGCCTGCCTTCCTGTGTATTAAGGCTGTCCATTGACCTTATTCCCTGCTGGAAGGTGCCACTGATCCGTGACAAAATCCCTGCAAGGCCTTTGAAAGCTAAATAGGAACCAGAAGAAAGTATTACCAGGCTTACAACTTGGAAGCAGAGTTCAAGAGTGGCTTTTGGGAAGGAAGAAGTTGCTCAATGAAACAAACAAGCCCTTCCTGTGTTTGCTGAGAAGAAACCAATCATCCCTCTCTTGGTATAATAAGGTCATTTTGTGATAGCTAGGAGGGATTTCCGTCTGTAGTAGTGGTTTTGTGGCCACTGTTTTCTTTTAAGAAGAAATTTAGCTGCTGGGGTGTAGAGGGGGAAGTAGAGGGAAGCAAAGCAAAGCAAGACAAGCCATAATTGAAACACATTAATGGTAATTACTTCTTTCTTATACTCATCATTCTGTCAGACAAATCCATTATCCTGCCATCTTGGTACATCCACCAAATTGCTCTTCCCTGTGGATGTACATAGACTCAAAGAAATCACTGCTCTGCTCTTTAAAATATCCTTTGCCCATTCTATTTATACTAAGAAGGTACAGTACATCTCAGCCAGAGAGAAGAAATGTGATTTTCTCATGAATCACAGGTAGCTATAGCTGCAAGTGCAAAAATTGCAACAAGATGTTGGAAGGCCTTCCCACCCACCCTTCCCTCTGGTCACCTAATTTCCTCAAAAAGTACAGGGTTAAAAAAAATAATCAGGTTTTTATTGCCCTAATGAGAGGCTGATGAGAGATCCTCAGATGAGTGTCCCACTTTGGTGTATTTTTGAAATAGGATCTAGAATAAATGGTTGTATTGGCAGTCTATAATTATACAACCGTATCTGCAAAAGGTGCAGGAGCGAAGGCAGATGGCAGGAAATTCAAATAGCAGAAACTAAAAAGAAGCGCTCCAGCTTCTAGAGAAGAAATGGCTCCTTAACAAAAAAGAAGGAATTATGAAATGTAGAAAACGAAACCTGTATTGAGGTCAGGTAGTCCTTGATTTACAATGGTTCATTTAGTGACTGTACAAAGTTACAATGGCTCTGGTGCGGAAAAATGTGACTATGACTGTTCTTCTGCTACAGTTGTAGTTAGCTGAAAGACAGCTAGCTGCAACTTTAACAAAAAAATAAAAATAAAATCTCTGAACGTTTCTATCGGGTGAGATTTTTGAAAATGGAGCTTGAAGATGAGGGTGTGATGGGAAAGATAGGGAAGCAGTGTGACACTCCAAGACATAAAACTGCTCAATTGTAACAATTCTTGGAACAGCCAGCTCAGATTAATTCAGCCTTTATGCATGAGGTGTGCCTTCGTAATAGAATCTCTTTGTAATGTTCCATTTCCACTTCCAAAAAAAAAGAATTAAAAAACCTATCAGATTCTTATCTAAATTGCAGCCAATGACTAGTTGGAACGAATAGGAGTTTTCAAAGCCTGCGTAAATCATGTGCATCTTTACCCTTCAATCACAAAATAATCTAGCATTGTAGATCCTAGATGATGGGTCACAAATGATTGTTGTCTCTCTGTTTTTAATATGTGCGTTGCATGTTTCTTTTCACACCTTCTGCTGATCCTACAGAAACAAGGTTGGTCACCCACACACCTCCTGTCCATATTCTTTCAAAAAAAACAATGACAGACAACTCATTTATAGCATTGTGCAAGACAGATTGAAAGGAGAAGGCTGAATGAAATTAAAAATAAAACAGAATCTCCATGGAAAAGTTCCGCTTTCTCAATTGAATCAATTCTATATCTCTGCTCTTGCCACCTAAACATTAGTCCTTCTGGAATCAGCCATCTATAATTCACTTCGTTTTCCAATAGCATTTTGGTCAGAAATCGATATTCTCTTCTCATCTCTCTCACTCTTCTGGGTATTTGTTTTAAAACCACAACCTCTTTACCTTTGTATTTCAATGTTTTCTCTCTTACTACTTGTAATATATGCGTTTTAATGGATTTTTTGGTAAATCTAATATGAACTTCCTTGGGTAATTTATTTCTCATTGCATACCTTGTATAGACTCGATATATCTCATCTATTCCATCCATCATCTTTTCCTCTGTAATTTCCAAAGCATCTGCCAAAATTTCTATCATTACCGCTGCCAAATTTTCTCCTTTTTCCTCTTCTATATTTTGAAATCTGAGGTAGAATTCTGACATTTCCATCTCCCACCTCAACATCCCACTTTTTTCTTGTTCAACCGTTGTTAATCTACTGTCAATATTTCCAATCTTCTTCTCTCTTTGTTTTCCTTCTTCCTCAATTTTTTGGAATCTCTCCTCATACTTGACCATCATTTGTTTAATATTTTCCACTTTTTCATCAGTCTTCTCTATTCTTTGTTCAATATTTTCTGTTCTTTGTTCAATATTTCCTGTTCTTTGTTCAATGATGTCTGATTTTGTCTTGAGATCTTGGATTCCTTGCATAATCATCTGTAAAGTTACTCTTTCTTGTTCCTTATCTTGCTTCAACATTGTCTGAATTAAACGTTGTCCTCCAGCTGGTGGGGAAGCAGAGGTAGAAGTAGAAATGCCAGATGGTATTGGTTTCCTGCTCATTTCAATGCTTCCAAAGCTTCAAATTCTTCTTGACTTTTAATCCAACTGGTAGAGCAGCCAATTATAATCCAAAATAGAAAACTCCAATAGTAAAAGGCACGAAACCAAAAAAGAAACAGGAAAAAAGGAAGAAGAAAGATCTTCAGGTTCTTCTAGACCCTAATCCAATTACGAAGTAGTCCACCATAAAAAAGAAAAAATAGAAAGGAGAAAAACAAACAAATCCAAAAATAATAATATTGATTAAGAGCAAAAAAAAGAAAAGAGAAAAAAAGCAAAAAGAGAAAAAATAAAAAGTTCCTTCAGGTTCTTCACACCTTAATCCAGTTGAAAAGTCTCAATAATCAAAAAAGAAAAACAAAGTGGTCCAAAAACATAGATAGGAAAAGCAAAAAAGTCCCAATAAAAAAGAAAAGAAAAATAAAGAAAAAACTCTGAGGCTTTCCCTTTAAAATAAAAGGCAGAAATAAAAATATTACTAGAATTGAAATTTAGAAAAAGGCTGGCGAGTAGGATATATATATATATATATATATATATATATATATATATATATATATATATATATATATATATATATATCTTTGGTTATTCGGGTTTTCTCCCGCGTAAGATTGGAAGTATCTAGGCAACGTTTCGATGAAGTCTCATTCATCATCTTCAGGCTTGGTCTTCAGCTCTGTGCTTCTCAGAGCACAGAGCTGAAGACCAAGCCTGAAGATGATGAATGAGACTTCATCGAAACGTTGCCTAGATACTTCCAATCTTACGCGGGAGAAAACCCGAATAACCAAAGATCCACATACAAATACCCGCGAGAACCTCAGAAAACATATATATATATATATATATATATATATATATATATATATATATATATATATATATATATATATATGTAAAGGCACACTGCACTTTATTTATTTATCCAAGGCTCTTGTTATGACTCTCTTCTCCAGCAGCTTCAAAGCCAAACCTCAAGTGTTGAATTATTGATAACAGTCCAGAAAAGCACCTGCAATAATATTTTGCTGTGCTCTCCCTCTATCTTATCACGTTAAAATGTCCTTGAGAAGAGGTCTTTTTGCAATTCTCTCCAATTCAAATAAAATACTTTCAAGCCTCTAGTTGGCAGTGTTGCAAAGTTTCTTAATGCTCTTCCTTCCCCCAGCCAAAAAAAAGGAGTAATATATACAGAGACAAAAAAAAAAAAAAATAGCCAAAGGGAGCCTCTATCCTAAAGAAAGTTAAAAAATCAAAGGGAGCATAAAAATATATATAAGAGAAAATTCAATCTGGTTACCTACAAAGTCACACTAAAGTCCCCCCCAAAAAATATAGAGAAAAGAAAAAAAAAACCCAAGCCTCAATTTGACACCACTTTAAAAAACGCCACTCAGACAGTTTCAGTCAAAAAAAAAGTCTCACAGATTTCTTCTTTGATCAGGATGTCCTTTCCAACCTCAGAGAATTTACAACACAAAAGAGTTTTTCTCACCCAGCCAACACACTTTCACTCCAGCCACTTTCTTTCCGGAGCTGTCCTGACTTCAGCAGCTATAGAGGCTGCCTCTCCGCCGCCAGCAAAAGGGCTTCTTCCAGATCAAACCAGAGATTATGCAATATCTCTGGGATCCTGGAACAGTACCCTTCTCAATCCCCGTCTCTACGGGACGGTTTAGGTCCGTTGGGACCGACCAGGGGCGAAAATATCGGCTGCGATCTCAGAGCCCCGAGATCGCAGCTGTATCGCCAAAACGAAGCTCCGCCTTCTCCTAAAACAGAATCTCTATAACATATGCAGTCATCATCATCAATGATCATCCTAGCCATTGTCTATCTACTCCAGGATGAAGGCCTCTTCTGCATGTTTCCTATCAATGCAGTTCTGAGCTTTCCTTTGCCAATTGGGCCTACAGTACTTGCTGATGTCGTCGATCCATCTTGCTTTAGGTGTCTTTTCTGGATCCTTTTTATCAATTGGGATCCATTCTATGACTGCCTTGGTCCATCTGCCATCAGTTCTTCTTGCTAGGGTCAGGGGTCTCCAACCTTGGCAACTTTAAGACTTGGGACTTCGGACTTCCAGTTTGAATTCCTTCACCGACAGACCGAAACCGTGATCATACATGGTTTCTGTTAAGCCTGCGATCCCAACCAGGGTTAAGGAGACAAGCTAAACAGAATGTGCAGCGTTAGTCAGATAGGCACACAGATAAATGAGTGAGATAAGTTTGTATGTTTGTTAACATACAGTAAAAATAACAGATACATTTGTGCTATAAAAATATAGTTTATTCCATTTAGAGTTTATAGCATAGTCAAAATAACAGTCCATTAGTCATGTATCGTTTTAGTCAGTCCATTCAAGGATATTCAATTAGCAAAGTCCGTGTAGAATATCCAGTCAGTTCACTTACAAATAAATCAGTCCTTTCTCTCTCCCTTTCCAGTAGGAGAAAAACGCAGTCTTGAATCCATCCAGTAATTAGGGATCATAAAGCCAGAGAGAGCAAGCTGACGTTCCTTGCTTCTTTTATGGTGCTTTCACAACCACTCCCTTAATTACATTCCTATATTTAAAGTTGCAGACACTTTAACTTATAAACCATGATAACATATTTATTATTTTACCTAAACCAGTTAGGGTAAACAATGTTATCACTAACATTCTCCCCTTTTAGGTAATAATAATATAACTATTTACACTTTTAAATTATAGTAGTTACAACTTTCTTTAAACTTAATTACTCCTTGAGCTTTTGTAAATTGGTCTGCAATGTTTTCTTCTGTCATGGAGTATTCCAATTTAATTAGCCCATTCTTTACAGATTCTCTAACATTTAAGTATCTTAAATCAGTATGCTTTGATCTAATTTTTACAGCAATACTAGTAGCTAACTTTATGGCTGCCTGGTTGTCCTCGTATACAATAATGGAATCTTTAACAGTTACACCCATGTCTAATAATAACTGTTTGTACAGAATTAAGTCAGTGCATAGTAATGACAGACATGAAAATTCCGCTTCCATTGTGGACAAGCTGATATGCTGTTGTCTAATTGACCTCCACCCTATTAGTGTCTTACCAAATAATATAGCCATCCCAGATGTTGATTTTCTAGTGTTTATGTCAGTTGCAAAACTTGCATCTGCATAGGCACTAAGACTCAAATCACCCTTTGGTTCTATATACAATGCATGGTTCATTGTTCCTTTAAGATATCTTAAAATTCTCTTTAATGATTGCCAATGACATTGATGTGGATCTGAATTAAAACGTGCCAGCTGATTAACACTATAAGCTATATCTGGCCTTGACCAATTGCTTATATATGATAAGCTACCAATCAAAGATTGATATATAGACTTATCAAATTTGGGACTTTGATCATCAGTTTGGCAAACTTCCTGACTCATTGGAGTCTTTGCCGGTTTACAAAGTTCCATTTTAAACGTTTTAATTAATTGGCAAATTTTATCTTCTTGAGATATCTTAAATCCATTTTTTGTTTTGTTAATTGTCAATCCTAGATACTTTTTAATTTCACCTAAATGCTTTAATTTTATCTTTTTAGCTAATAATGATATAATCTCATTAGCTTCATTATTAGTCTTAGTTATCAAAGCAATATCATCTGTAAATAATAACAATAATGACACCGTTCCATTATTTTCTCTTTTAAACACACATGGATCTGCTAAACCAGATTTAAATCCTATATTGTTTAATTCTTTCACAATATATTGGTTCCACTCAAAGCCGGATTGTTTCAACCCGTAAAGACTTTTTTTGAGTTTCCAACAATCATTACTATTTACTTTATTGTCTTTTAAAATAACTGGCTTTTGTAAATATATAGTGTGCTGCAATGGTGCATGCAAATAAGCAGTTTCTACACTAAATGGTTTATGACATAGTTTTTCTTAGCTGCCCACACAAAAGTTGCTCTCAAAGATGTTGCTTTAAGACTTGGTGCAAAAACTTCATCGTAATCAGATGCAGTTTGATTAAATCCTTGAGCTACCAACCTAGCTTTAGGGATAACAGTCCCATCATTTCCAGTTTTTACTTTAAATATCCATTTGCACCCAATGGATTTTTCTCCTGGAGGTAATTTGGCATCTTCATATACTTTCATTACCTTTAATGAATTTAGTTCTTTTTCCATTGCCTTTTGCCAATTCTCCTGATCCTTAGCAGGATACATCTTAAGTTCATCTATACTAGTTGGAACTTTAGTTACTTGGCAAACTATACTTGCTTGATACCTATCAGGTGGTCTAGTTATACGTGTAGTACGTCTAGGTATTACAGGACTTACAGGTGGACTTTCATTAACTAACTCTTCTTGATTATCTAACTCTTCCTGATCAACAGTTTCTTCTTGTTCTGGTCCTATTTGTTCTTCGTGGACTTCTTCTTTAATTGGACTCTTCTTATAACTAATTTGTTCTTTCTGCCTTTTGTAGGGCTCAATAATTACTTCATTATTTAAATCTTGCTCTAATCTATTCCATCCTATATGTTCTAGGAATTTAGCACAAGCACTGGTGTAAACTCTAGATGTACCTAGTTCCCAGAATCTATAAGATCTGTGATTAGATTCATATCCTACAAAAAATAATTTTTTAGCTCTATGCTGTCCTTTTTGTCTGAGTTGTGTAGGGATATGCACCCATGCTGGTGCTCCAAATATGTGCATGTAACTTAAATCAGGTTTTGTACCATGCCACAGTGTGAATGGTAATTCACCTGTTGTTGAATTAACAATATTATTCAATATATGATTACCACACATTATTGCTTCTCCCCATAAATTGTCAGGTAATCCTGAATCAGACAACATAGTACGTGCCATTGATTGTAGTGTTTGGCCTCGTCTCTCTATAAAGGCATTATGTTGTGGCCTATATGGTGCAGACTTTTTATGTTGAATACCTAACATTCTAAGTCTATTCTGGAATTTATTATTTGTAAATTCTGCACCATTATATGTCATAAGAGTTACTAATTTCTTTTTAGTTTTTCTTTCTGCAAATTTTATCCAATTAAAGATATTTAGATACGTTTCAGTTTTGCACTTCATTAAATAGCAAAACCCATATCTAGAATAGTGGTCCATTATACTTAGTATGTATCGAGCTCCTCCTACACTTGGTTTTTTCGGACCTATTAAATCAGCAAATACTACTTCTAAAGGGTCTTTGGTAGTAAATCCATCAACTCTATTAGCCGGTATGACCTTAGTTTTGCTTTGATTACAAGCATAACATTGCAAATACTTATTACAAGGTTTCAAACTTATTCCTTTAGATAATTGAATAGTTCTCTTAAGCATTTTAAAATTTAAATGCCCTAGCCTTCGGTGTAACAAGTGAATACATTCATCATGAGGTTTCTTATTATCATAAACCATGTTAGCCACCTCTAAACCATTATCATTTAAAACATATAATTCACCTCTTAAAGATGCAGTAATTTTCTTATCTTCTTTTTCAATTATGCAGTTATCTCCTTTAAAGGTAACTACATATCCTAGTTTAATCAAAATTCTAACTGAAATTAAATTAAACTTAAGTTGTGTTACATATAACATTTTTACATTCTCTTTTATGAAAGAACAATATGCTATACCTTGACCTTTAGCTTTCAGTTTCCAGCCATTGGCTAACGATATCTGCTGTGTACTCTGGGACATTTTAATAAAATTTTTGTTATCATTTGTTATACAGTGGGATGCTCCACTGTCAACCACCCATAAATTATTTTTTACAGCTCCGTTAATATACATGGCTAACTCTAAATTTTTATTTATCTTTTGATGACTTTTAGTATTCTGGCCAGCGTTCTGGCACTTTGCTTTTTTACAAAATCTTGCCAAATGTCCTCTTCCTCCACAATTAAAACACTTTTTAATTGCGTATGCAGTAGGAGATTCATTATCTTCTTTTTGAGGTTGCTCCCTCCTTAACTGATTTCTTTCAAGTCTTCTTCTTGCCTCTTCAATCAATCTGCCAGTTATATCAGTTAAAGTTAGACTTTCCTTAGGCAAAATTTCAAGGGAAGTGATGTAGTTATCATAACTTTCGTCTAGTGATGATAGAATTATGTAGACTTGGTGTAGTTCAGAGAAAATAAGCTCTTTCTTGTGCAGTTCTTGAAAAATGCTTTTTATAGAATTCAAATGACTAAGCATATCACCATTCGTCTGGAGATGCGTCCTGAAAAGCTTTCGTGTTAGATTTATGTGAGCACCAACGTTATCTCGGACATAAATCCTCTTCAGCTTCTGCCAACACCCAACAGCTGTTTGCTTTCTGTGGATATGAACAAGTTGCTGGTCAGACAGTGTTAGTCCTATTATGCAAATAGCTTGTTCATTCTTCTGCATAAAGTCTTTTATCTTTTGTCTATCTTCCTCAATCTCTGGATCCCATTCCTCTACGTTAGGTGGATTTTCAGTTATGTTCCACAGACCTTCTCTTCATAGAAGTAGACTACATTTTATAGACCATGAAACATAGTTTGTTCCATCCAGCTTGGATATAAGGGACAAACTTTGTAAATTGACTTGTGCCATGTTTTCTTTATATGGATATAAAACTATAATTAATAAAACACAGCTGTCTGTTTACTGTAATGTGTAACAACACAAACTCTCACTTTTTACATAAATCTGTTTTATCCTAGTTAAACTGACTTTGCAGCCTCTGGGCCCATAACCAGTGTTAAGCCTGTGTTCCCCAACCAGGGTTAAGGAGACAAGCTAAACAGAATGTGCAGCGTTAGTCAGATAGGCACACAGATAAATGAGTGAGATAAGTTTGTATGTTTGTTAACATACAGTAAAAATAACAGATACGCTTGTGCTATAAAAATATAGTTTATTCCATTTAGAGTTTATAGCATAGTCAAAATAACAGTCCATCAGTCATGTATCGTTTTAGTCAGTCCATTCAAGAATATTCAATTAGCAAAGTCCGTGTAGAATATCCAATGTCAGTTCACTTACAAATAAATCAGTCCTTTCTCTCTCCCTTTCCAGTAGGAGAAAACCACAGTCTTGAATCCATCCAGTAATTAGGGATCATAAAGCCAGAGAGAGTAAGCTGACGTTCCTTGCTTCTTTTATGGTGCTTTCACAACCACTCCCTTAATTACATTCCTACAGTTAAAGTTGCAGACACTTTAACTAATAAACCATGATAACATATTTATTATTTTACCTAAACCAGTTAGGGTAAACAATGCTATCCCTAACAGTTTCGATCCATGCTCGTTGCCAGAGTGCACCGAGCCGGCTGGTTTCGGGGCAAAGCCATCCCATAGAGGTGGTGAAGAGGGGGGAGACTGCCAGCAGGGTTGAGGAGAGCCACATCTCTCCTCCTCAGCTAGCCATTACTCCCTTTCTCAAAGGCGGTTGCAGCGGTGGTCAGAAATGGCCACCTCAAAGAAGAACTCGACCGGAAAAGAATGTGCAGGAGGAAGATAAGAAGAGAAAGTTTTGGTTGACTAGGTTAAACTGCAAAAGCAACAACATAAGGTACCCTGGAATTTAAACGATAAAAAAAATAACATTTTTCCCAAAGAAGATTTTGAAGCAGCGAAGGAGAGCGGGAAGGGAAAGAATTTGATTTTTTTTTCTTCACTTCCCTATACTGACAGCTAAGAGACTTAAGCAAGAAATTGAAAAAAAAATTCACTTTGACATCAATAGGCATTTAAGCTGAAAATAAAATGTCAAAGGGATAATAAAGATTTCTGGATACTTAAAAGCTTTTAAAAGCAGGAAAGAAGAGAAAAGAATAAAAGGGCAGGTTCTGAAAAAATGCAGGAGACTGCCTGGAACTAAAAGGAATTTACAGTGAAACCTCAACAAGATTCCTAAAAAATACATTTTAACTGAAACTTGGCAACAAAATAATAGAACCCCAGGAAGAGAAAGTGGAAAAAAGAAGCAAGAAGAAACAGCTTTGGATTATTTGGATTACTTGGTGATCTTTGGATTTTTGGTTATTGCATTTAAATGACTAAAATCAATTGGGTGGTTGTTTAAAAGTATTTAAAATGGCACCACTTTTAGAAGAACTGAAAATGGAACTTAAAAAGTACAAAGATGCACAAGAAGGGAGAGATTCTTTTGGCTTCGTATTTCAACTCCAGAAGGTGCTTGTAAATTATTCTGTATTGACTTGTAGGGAAATGTAAAGTTGGGTCCCTTGGAGTTAGATGCTTGGCATTGCACTATTTGGTAACTTTATAAATAAGCAAGAGAATGAAATTAGAGAGATGCTTGCTACATGCATCAGTGACAACAAGCTTGGGGAAATAATCTCCCCTATTCTAAATTAATTCAAGATGCTTGAACACTGACAAATCCAAAAAGATAGTGCTCATTGATGGAAACTATACATCTAGAAAAAGACAAATATGTAGGTTATATAACTAGGAGGCTGCTGTTTGACAGCAGTGCATATACAAAGATGTAGGAGTCCTAATGGGAGGTCGTTGAACATGAGCAAATATCATTGTAGAGCAATGTTACGTTATAAAAAAGCAAATGCATCAATGGATTTGCATTAATAGCAATAGCAATTGGACATATATACCACTTTACAGTGCTTTACAGCCCTCTCTAAGTGGTTTACAGAATCAGCATCTTACCCTCAATTATCTAGGTCCTCATTTTACCAACTTTGGAAGAATGAAAGGATGAATCAACCTTGAGCCAGTCAGGATCGAACTCCTAGCAGTGGGCAGAGTCAGCCTGCCACTTAACAGAAGCATTGCATCCAGATCACAGGAAATAATAGTTTCATTACATCCTGAGATCTTGGAATATCATCAGTTCAGAGCACTATTCCATAAAAGGATCATGGAGAAACTGAAGCAAGTTTGGTGGTGAACTTGATGACGAAGTGTCTACAAATGAAACCCAACTGAAGGAACTCAGTGGGACAGTGTACAGTAGCCCATAACCTGTCTGCCCTTGTGTCATATGATCCAGAAAAAGTATGGGGAGGAGGGAGTTGATAAGAGATGAAATAGAATATATATATAGAAAAAGAAAAAGCTGCTGGGAAAGAAGGGAACAGGAAACTTAAGAAGAGTTAATGTTTGTGTGCAGCAAAAAAGAGAAAAGGCTGACAAGGCAAAATGGATTCTAGATACAGTTAAAAATAAGATTCTGGAAATGAGTTGAGTGTAGATTCAAAGACGACCCACCAAAGAAGGAAGGAAAGGAGCACCAAAGGCTACATCTCCTCCACACAGATCATTTCTGCAGAAGCTAAAGGGACAGGAAGACCTCATTTTGCCAGTTTGAAAGACAGCCGGCACAATTAACTTGGTACTTAACTCTAGTTAGGAATTTTAGACTTAGGCTATAGGCGGCATGCTTATCCAATAGAGACATGGTTAATTTTAAAATGCTTGACCAGATCAGAGATATAAATCAAACTTTGGGATTATTGCCTTACTCTCTGCTTCTCAGAAAGGCAGATAAAGAAAGGTAGGAGAGCTAGGGAGCGAGAATCTGGCCTAATTAGCTGTTGTTTAAGAGTTGCAATTAAATACTGTTTTAATTGCTGTACAGGCCTGCAAATGAAAAAGGAAAGCAGACTTTGTCTATACCAGGATTGTTTTAATTGTGCCTTCCCCTGAAGTCTCTTTCCTCTCCTCTCAACTTAGAAAGTCAAACCCCAAAAGTAGGAATGAATTGATTTAAGGATCCAAAGCTGTTTTCTTCAGTGGTGCAATGGGAAGAAAATTTACAGTTCCTGCAGGTCAAGGCCCACACACTGCAAAAGATTTTCTTGTAAATCTTTAAGATAGGTTTGGGATGGTTGCCGTTATTTTCATAACCTTTATCTGAACCATAACTTTTTCATCAGACGCTCTATATTCTACCTTTGGGAATGTCAAGTACCCAGGAGCTAAACTATTACTTTAAATTCTTCTGTACAAAGCAGCTGTCCCAAAGACCCAGGGGCCTTCCAATATTGCAATCTTATTGTTCCCATTCTTCAGGGAACAGAACAACATCTTTTTTCCCCCCATTTTTTGTGTGTGCTAAATGTAGACAAAACCTTCCCTGGAAAGTAACTTCCTAGGACGCACTGTCTAACTGCTTGAAAAATTCAAAGTGGGACAACATTAACGTGGCATCCATCCTTTAGGGTAATAGCTTAGAGTTCAAATGCCATTTTAAGAAACTTGGCAATCAGTTGTCAAAGCTCTAATGAGCAAATCAGTGAGAAATAGCTTCTCTGAAGGAAACAGTGGAGAACAAGGTTGGAAGTTTGAAAGAAGACATCAAACTCATACATTCTACTAACCAATGATTATGCACATTAAAAAGCAATTGTGTTTGGTAACACTGTGAGAAAGCATGGTAGAATGAAGCAACTAGGAGCCACCAGAAAATGAAAGGCAACTGTAAAATGTTGGAGGAGAGATGAATGTGTGCAGACTTTACTTCAAAGTCTTTGGTAGCATGTTGCTTTCTGATGTAGTGGAGAATATTTTCGAATCCCTAGCAACAAAAAAAACATTCAACAGCCTATCTAGCTAGTTTCTGAATATGGAATGAGAGATGATAACATGTTACCTGCTTCAAGTGTTGAAACACCTTGGCACAGTCATGATCATGGTGGCATGTAGTGGCACAGTGATTAGCAATAGCAATAGCACTTAGATTTATATACTGCTTCATGACTGCCCTAAGCAGTTTACAGAATCAACCTATTGCCCCCAACAATCTGGGTCCTCATTTTACCCACCTCGCAAGGATGGAAGGCTAACCCAACCTTAAGCCTGGTGAGATTCAAACTGCCAAATAGCAGCCAGCCAGCAATCAGCAGAAGTAGCCTGCTGTACTGCATTCTAACCACTGTGCTCCTGTGGCTCTTAGAATACAGTACTGCAGGTAATTCTGCTGATTGCCGGCTGCCTGCAGTTTGGCAATTCGATTCTCACCATCTCAAGGTTGATTCAGCTTTCCATCTTTCCAAGGTCGGTAAAATGAGGACCCAGATTGTTGGGGGCAATATGCTGACTCTGTAAACCACTTAGAAAGGACTGTAAAGCACTGTGAAGCGATATATAAATCTTAGCACTATTGCTGTCATGTCCATCACAGCAATTAGAAAAATAGAAAGTAATTTTTGAGGGGAAATGTTAAGGTAGTTGATACAAGCTCTGCCCCTTTAGAAGTGTTCATGATATCAATACATATGGAAAAGGGACAAATCTTGTGTCCAGTCAGCACGATGCTGCTTTCATTATTTGCTGCCCATTGTCCCCATCTGTAGATACCACTCTTCGCAATTGCTTCCAGCTTTAGTTCATGAACCAAAAACAATTCTATGACTTTGCTAAACTCCCTGTCAGCTAAAGGAAATCAACCCTGACTGTTCTTTGGAAGGGCAAATACTGAAGCTGAAGCTTAAATACTTTAGCCGACTAATGAGAAGAGAGGACTCATTGGAAAAGATCCTGATGTTGGGAAAGACTGAAGGCAAAAGAAGAAGGGGACAGCAGAAGATTAGAGGGTCAGATAGTGTCATTATTGCAATGAACATGAATTTGGGCAAACTCTGGGAGACAGTGGAAAACGGGGGAAGGGGGGATGGCATGCTATGGTCCATGGTCATGAAAAGTCAGACATGGCTTAGTGACTGAACAACAACAAACTCTCTGTTATGCTATCCTTCTTGGTGGTCATTCCTACCAATTGTGATAATGAAGGCTGTTTCAACTCAACATGCAGCCCAATAAGACCTTCATTTTCTGCCATAATATGTAGTGAAAACCAACTTTCTCCTTGCACAGCTCAATTCTTGAAAATCGGTACAAGCCAGTGGTGGGATTCAATTTTTTTGCTACCAGTTCTGTGGGCATGGCTTGGTGGGCGTGGCAGAGGAAGGATACTGTAAAGTCTCTAGTCAGAGGTGGTATTTGGTGGTTCTCCGAAATACTCAAAATTTCCGCTACTGGTTCTCCACAACTGGTCAGAACCTGCTGAATACCACCTCTGGTACAACCCCACCACTTGGTGCGTAGAATGTCTCATTTCTAAATGATATTTAAACAACTCTGGCAAATTCCATGACTGCAAATCAATTCTGGAATCAATTGGGAACAAATTTTGCAGGCCACATCCTTCTACTAACACCTTGGCTGCAGGCATGAATTGAGGCTTAATTTTGGTAGAAAAACAATACACTTTGAAGATAAATTTGAACTCGAGATCAATCACCCCTGTTACTCAAAGCAAGATACAAGAGTTTCTATAATGGCTATAATAGGTGATCTTTCTGGCAGGATATATTTCATTCAGGCATGGAGGTACAAGGATTCAGGGAATATATTAGAGACAGGCTCTGCTCTGTCTGTCACAAATATCTGTTGGAACCCTGAGCATATGAATGGATGAAACGTTCTGCCTACCCTAGAGCAGCAACATATCTAATACATATATCTACTTTGCTAGATTAACACAGAAATCATTAACCTAATTTGTTCTGAGTTTGTGCTCTTCTTTTTTTTTAGAGTAAATGCTTCTTTGTCTCATTTGTGATTTTTATCTTGAGTTAATGTTTTTTTTTTTTTTTGCAGATAAATCTCCCTGCCAAGAAGACAGATCCTTAAGGTAAAATAAAGGGATATCATCCTCTACAATGGCAAGATACAGGTAAGTGGGCCAGGGAAGGCGCCTACACAGACCTGATACACATTCTCTATCAGGTCTTTGTAAATGAAGGATTCATTAAAATGAGGCATTTTTTTTCTTTATGAGATTAGAACAGCTAATTAAGAATAATAGTCCAAGTGTCCTTCAAAAGCCCATTTTATTTAAGCTTGGGCAATATCATAATTGTTATCTATCTTACTCCATGTTACTTCAGCAATACTATAAAATTTTGCAACAGTGTTGTCTCAAGCCAATGGTGTTCTACAACAACTGTTGTAAAATGTGATGGCAGTACAACCTGGGAGGTAGAGACTGTGGTATCTGGGGTACATTCCTATGAAGTTCCTGACTCCCTTCGATTTGGTCCTGTCTGACAATCTCACCTCACCCTAATCTCTGAATTGAGTCCATTCCTTGATTCCATCTTGTCATCTGAGAGGGTGTCTGCTACCCTATTCATGTAACATGTGTAATTGTGTCTTTGGTTGTTTTCACACTAATCCGGTAGATGTTTACTCAGAGTACTTCCACTCAATTATTTGGGTCAGTCCAAATCCATACCAGACCTCTGTGTTTCATGCCATCATCTCTTTTCATTAGTCAAGTTACTTGTTTTCATCAGTTGAACAAACATGTACCATTTTTGCACTGATTGGTCAGCTGATGGAGCCGTTGATTGGTTCATGACTGTAGGTTGGATTCACATTGCTCTTGTGGAATGCATGGTGAACATAGCAGGAAGATGGAAGTGCCCAATACAGTGGAACCTCGGATCGCAAACGCTCCTGTTTGCAATGAAATCAGGTTCTGACCAAAAAATCCACCCAAGTTTTGAATTGAGACACCATTCAAAAATCGGGTGTCGAACAAACCCAGCTGTGGCACATTCCCTTGCCGCGATGATTTCTCCTTCAACGCATGCACAGTTCATCCGTGCATGCGCAGTCGGTCGTGCTTCCGGTCACAACCAAATAGGGTTGCGACCGTAGTCCTGGAACAGATTACAGTCACAACCCGAGGTGCCACTGTATTTATTTATTTGTTTAATTTGTGCGCTGCTCATCTCATCTAGAGTTGTGCATACAATATTTGTGAAATACTATTGGCTCTGTGAATAGAAGGTTTCTGACAGCTTTATTTCTTTCCTTTTTTAAAAAAAGAGGGTGGGGGAATGCAAAGAAAAATAAGAAGCTCACCAGTGGTGGGATTCATATTTTTTTTACTACCGGTTCTATGGGCGTGGCTTGGTGGGCGTGGCAGGGGAAGGATACTGCAAAATCTCCAGTCAGAGGTAATATTTGCTGGTTCTACTACTACTCAAAATTTCCACTACCGATTCTCCAGAACTGGTCAGAACCTGCTGAAGCTCACCCTCTCCTCTCCTCTCCCTTCTCACATAAAAACCACTTAGAAAAACAAGATGTGGAAGCGACCTTGGAAGTCATATAGCCCACCCTCCTGCTCGAGCAGAACAGTCTACATACCATTTCACCCCCCCCCTACTCTCTCTACTTTGCTCTTCTCTCCTCTCCTCTCCTCTCCTTCTAACTTCCTGCCAAATTTAAAACCAGAAGACTTTTATTTACAAAGCAAATGCTATAAACGTTGTGAGACTATAGCATTACTGCTAAAAGTAATCTCTACAAGATACTAAAAAGGAACATAACAACAAGAGAGAAATTTTCATTTAAAAGTTAGTTGTGCTTGCTTATATGTGCATTTTGATGGTTTATCTTAGATGTGTATGTGTATTAAATTCAAAGGTGGTATTCAGCAGGTTCTGACCAGTTCTGCAGAACTGGTAGTGGAAATTTTGAGTAGTTTGGAATCCCACCTATGACTGGCCCCGCCCCCATCTATTCTCTGCCTCCTGAGTCCCAGCTGATCAGCTGGGACTTTTGTTGCCTTGCACAGGAGAATGGAGCTGGAAAGCAGGTTAGTGGGATAGGGAGGGAATGGAGATTTTGCAGTATCCTTCCCCTGCCATGCCCACCAAGCCACGTCCATCAAGCCATGCCCACAGAACCGGTAGCAAAAAAAATCGAATCCCACCACTGATTAAATTCACCTGCATTTTCATTCATTTTATTTGCCTTATATGAACATTTTATGTAGAATTTCTACTGAATATGTGTTTACTTTGCAAAATGTTGTTTTACAAGACACTGTTTATAGTTTTTTTTTTTTCTATACATATATGCATTTTGTGTGCTATTCTTTAAGGTGCAAACAGACACAGAGGCAGGTAGTTCAAGGAACTGTATGACAAAGATTTAGAGAAGTATGGGGATCAAAGGATAAGTGACATGCTGATGCAGGCACTGTGTATTTCATTAGCTTGTATCAAAATGTAAATTGAAAAGTATTTCCGGTACAGTCTGAGCTGCCGGAGCTGTCAGAGACTTTCCATTCTTCCCAAGAATAATGATATTTGTCAGTGTCATGACCAGAAATAAATAGATATTTGTTTGATGTGCAATATTGCATCTATTTATTTATCTTTATTTATTTATCTTTATTACTGCTCTTCCTTCCAGCACATATGCTTGTTTGTTTCTAAAAGGGGAGATGAAAATGACACTAGCAATTGGGTAGAAGCAGTAATTTACCTATGCCCAAACCAAGAAATTCTCACTATGCACTTAATCTGGCTATTAAATGTACTTAGTTTTGGTTCAAATACACATACACGCATACCCATGAAGTATTATTAATTGTTAATAATTAAGTTAATTGTATTTGGACAAATGCATCAGCTGTTGTTGACTGATTAACCAGGTTATGTGAATACAGGCAACCAGTTGAAAATAATTGGGGCTGTGCCCAGAAAAGATTTTTGTCAGCATTACCACCTGTACTCAGTGACAAGTTTTTTCGTATTTTTTTAATCACCGTAATTTTTAATTGTTTTTGAGTGGCACTTGCAAGCAGTGTTTTTGTGACTGTTTTCTAATGCATCTGCATGCATATTTCTTAGGCATTTTACTGTCAGTCTACCTACCAATTTTCTCAAACTGTCATTAGCAACAAAGAGTGATTTATCCTGCAGTTAAGAAAAAAATCTGAGCAAGGACTTCTGCATTTATTGCCCTATTGTTTGGCTCTGTGGATTGGACCAAAAGCTCATCTGTTCTTGGGAAGATTTTAATTTTTGTTCTCCATGTTTGTCTCTTTATAGTGTGACCATGGGAGATCAAAAAAATCAAAATCACATGCTTCACAAAAATCAAATCTTCCCTTTTCTGGATGGCTTTGTAAGATGGCTGTGTCAATGCAAAATAAAAGGACACCCCGCCCCCCGGGGGAATATGATTTTTATTTAGATTTCTGATTAGCTCAAGAGTATTAAAACAATTTAAAATAAAAAAAATGTGCTAGGTAAAAAAAGTGCCTCCCCTTGGCATTTTATGCATTTTTTTAAAAAAAAAAAAAAAACCTGAATTCTAGAAAAAGGTCTAACTTCCTGTACACCATTTAATCCACTGACTACACAATACCTTCTAGTATCTCCTGGCCACCAATTCTGAAATATGAGTCTCCTGATAGCCATTTCCATCCTCTCTTCAGATTTTTTCTTTGAAATATTAACAGTATTTGCCGGTTCTCCAAATTACTCAAAATTTCCACTACTGGTTCTGCAGAACTGGTCAGAACCTGCTGAATATCACCACTGCTCTGCAGGCAATATCCCCCCATGACAATTCTTTTATGTGTTCTACTTGCCAGGATTCTGATCCTCACTGTTTAGATTACTTCCATGCCATTATTTTCCTTTACGTGTTAATTTCTGGGTATTATATGTCATCTCATCAAGAAGCATCCAAGACTGGAAACTAGACTGGGAAGTCAAAGCAAGCACCCTGGAAGAGGGCAACAATCTCTCTTCCATACTGCAGCAAGAGAACTATATTACTGTACATGGGTATGTTGATGAAGTCATGAGGAATCAAATTCAACTTGAGGGAGGCATTGCCTTTCAATTTATCATCACGCCTTTTGCTTCTGTACCAAATCAAATCTCCTAGAAGAAGCTGGCTACAGCCAAGTAACCAAACATAATGTGTGAACCAGGAGTGGATTCAACTGGTGTTATTACCAGTTCAGTGAGAGTGCATTTTGTGCGCGTGCTCGCGCTGCACACCCGTGTACAGCATTTGTGAAATGGGGCAGCTGACAAGCGCTGTGCACGGGTGTGCAGCATTTCAAAATCTTCTTCTTTCCTGCTTTTTCAACCTCAGCTGTGCCTCAAAGCAGCTGAGGTTGAAAAGTCAGGAAATAAAGAACAGCCAAGGTCATCACAGGGAATTGATTCTGTGTCTGCTGCTCTACAGAGCTACCAGTTCTGTAGGACCGGGCCGAACTGGTAGCATCCCATCCCTGGTGTGAACCAGTTTGCAACAATACACAGAATAATTTGCAGAAGTAGCTGAATTGTTTAAAGCCATTCTGTAACAGTTTAAGCTTATCAGGCTAGCTCTCTTTGGGTCAAAGACGTTTTCCATATACAGTATGAAGACATTTGCATTTGAGGTAGGAAACTAGGGAAAATTGTTCTGTACATTCATTAGCATTCTTGAAACCCCGCGCTTTGATTGGCCAAAGCACGGGGTGATCTGATTGGTTTAGCGAGCCGCGCTGATTGGCCCGCTAAGAATCTCCCGCGATTGGTGGATACGAATCACGGGAGATTCAAAGTGGTGCCATTGGCCGCGGCCGCCGCGGCTTGAGAATAAAAAGCCTCTGTTTTTTCCCTTGGAGCCAGATCGGTTCCAGGGACCAATAAAGAGCTGAAACCTAGTCACCGCCTCCTGGTCTCCTTACCGACGGACACGACACTGGCGACGAGGATGGGATCCCAATTCTGAACCCCAGCAAGCACGTGTCCGACGGAAGCAAGACCGAGGAGATGGCCAGCATCGCTCCGCCCACGCCCTTCAACCCTGCTAGCGAGGACTGGGAATCCTACATGGACAGATTCCGCATGTTCCTCGAATGCAGCGACATGAAGGACACCACCGGGCCGAAGAAACGAGCCGTCTTCCTGATGCACTGCGGGCCCGCAGTGTTCAAGATGGCGAAAGCCCTAGCGAAACCCGCTGACGTCACCGGGATGGACTGGGCCGACTTACTCCGAAAACACTATGCTCCCACCGTACCCACCTTCATCAGACGGCACGAGTTTTATCGGCGGGACCAGAGGTCGGGCGAAAGCCTCAGCGACTTTGTTGCGGAGCTGCGGAACCTAGGAGGACTATGTGGGTTCTCTGACATGGACGAGGCCCTATGGGACCGAATCATGCTCGGGCTTCGGGACCCAGTCCTACAGAGTCGGCTGATGGCCAAAGGTGACATTGCCCTCACCGATGCCATCGCTGAAGCCACCGCAGCCGAGGCCACCAGGCAGTCAGTGACCCGCATGCGGAGACCGGACGCCGGGGACCGCACCGCGAACAACAACCCTGGATGGGCGACCGAGGCCCAACCGAAAGCAAGTCACCACGAAACTACCACCCACCATGGCGAATTCCACTCTGCCTCCGACACTTCGGACGAGGACGAGGAAATCCACCGGCTCCAGGCAGGACGCGACCAGCACAGTCGGCGGGGTCGTAAGTCGGGGACCGCGTGTGCCGGTTGTGGAGGCGACCACCCTAGATCCGAGTGCTGGTTCTTCGATGCTGTCTGCCAGCACTGTGACAAAACAGGTCACATCGCCCGCGTATGCCGATTAAAGAAAGCCTACAGCCCCAGATGGCGAGACCACAGCGACCGGAGACGGGACAGCACACCCCCCAGAACCAGAGATCGCCCAGCCGACAGTCATTGGGACCGGAGCGGGTGAGCCCGACGAAGTGGCGAGACCCGGTGGAAGGAGGAAACCCACCAGACGGTCGGCCACGCATCAACCACCGACACTCGAAAATTCTACGTGGAGGTAGGCATCGAAGGCGAGCCATGCAAAATGGAGGTGGACTCCGGGTCCTACCTCTCCATGGTCGCCTGGCAAGAAATCAAACGCTTGGTGCCTACCATCCAAAAGAAGGGACTGGAGAACCAGAGACTAATCATTAAAGACTACCAGGGAAACCGCATCCCGGTAGTCGGAACCGGACAATTTAGAGTAACATTTAAGGGACGCACTGCAAAGCTTCCCCTAACAATCGTGGACGGAGACCGACCCAGCCTTTTGGGACTGCAATGGTTCACACCGCTGGGCATTGAAATCACGGGCATCAACCACATTGCCGAGACCGATTGGGAGCAACAACTGGCACGGGACTTCCAGGAAGTGTTTGACGGCACCCTAGACAAGTACCGAGGGCCCACTATCTCTTTCAGCCTAGACCCGAACGTTCCCCCGAGACGCCTAAAACCAAGGCGGGTACCTTTCGCACTCAGGCCAAAAATTGACGAGCAAATTGACAAGCTCGTCAAGCAAGGGGTCCTACAACCAATAGACCATGCCTGGTGGAAGACCCCAATAGTCACCCCAGTCAAGCCTGATGGGTCGGTGAGAATCCTCGCAGGGAACAGGGCCACCCCAAACATTCTATCTCCTAGAATGACAAGGTGGTCCGGATTCCTTGCCGCCTACAGCTACCGGCTCACACACCAACCCGGTAAGACGATCACACATGCAGACGCTTTGAGCCGCTCACCGCTACCCGAGCTAGACACCGACCCAGCACCCACGACGATCACCCTCAGCATAGAGACTCTGCCCGATCTACCCATAACCGCGTCAGACATTGCCCGAGAAACTAATAAAATGGCACGGATGTTACATTGGGTAGAGAAAGGGTGGCCAGAAAAGGACAACGATGAGACATTCAAAACATTCCGGAACCGGCAAACAGAACTCTCGCTACAAAAAAGGTGTGTACTGTGGGGGGATAGGGTGGTTATGCCGGAAAAACTGCAAGGGAAAGTACTGGAGTTGTTGCACGAGGGGCACCCAGGCATAGTTAGAACAAAAGCCCTGGCCAGGAATTACGTGAGGCTTGGGTGGCAAGGTGTCAACGCTGCCAAGAAACCAGACCAAGCCTGCCCACGGCACCAATCCTAGAATGGGAAACCCCCAGGGGACCTTGGTCTAGGATCCACATAGACTTCGCCGGGCCCACAAAAGGACATATATTCTTAATAACCGTAGATGCTTACTCCAACTGGTTGGAGGTAAGCAACATGAAAACCACCACCATAGAGGCCGTGACCAAGGAACTTTGCAAACTCTTCGCAACACACGGCCTCCCGGATGTCATCGTGTCAGACAACGGGCCCCAATTCATCTCGCTGGAATTTGAAAAATTCCTAGTGGAACGGGTCATACAACACGCACTGACAGCCTCGGCGCATCCGGGGGCGAACGGAAGGGCGGAACGGATGGTTCAATTCATGAAAAAAACCATCCAGAAAATAAACCATGGGGAGATCCAAGACAAAATAAATAAAATGCTTTTCATACAACACATAACCCCGAACGCGACAACAAACAAAAGCCCGGCAGAGCTACTGATGGGGAGGAAAATAAGGTCCCCACTCGATAGACTGCACCCCACATACAACCCGGAAAAACCCCCAACTCCTCCAGCAAGCACCGATCCTTTGCACCAGGCGACGCCGTCTACGCAAAGAACCTAACCGGAGAACCACTATGGGTACCAGCAACCATAACCCAACTGACAGGTCCCCGTTCGTACCAGCTACAAACAACCGATGGATGAGCATGGAAATGCCACATCGATCAATTAAGATCGAGGACAGCCACAAGAAACACAACCGACATGCAACCAGACATAACCAATCCCCTTAACACAAACCAAGAGGGGAGGGAATACCCTAGGAACCAAAACCCAGAAGAAAGGAACCAGCCATACTCACCAGCAAGCAGCCAGCTCGGAACCTCACCAGGAAGAAGCAGCCAGACCAGCTCGGAAAGACCAGGTGGGAGCGGCGAAAACCGCAGCTCAACCAGCCTGGGTAGACCGGGAGGGAGCTGCGACGAGCGGCCCGGCAAGACATACCAGGCGGTTCCACCGATGAGCCTGAGAGACACAGAGAACCCGACCGAACCAGCCAGGAGCCAACCCACGACTGACCTGCGCAGGTCCAGTAGACATTAACGGAGCCCTGCCTACCTACGGGACTACGTTATGTAGGACCAAACCAAGAGGGGAGGGGTGTTCTGTACATTCATTAGCATTCTTGAAACCCCACACTTTGATTGGCCAAAGCGCGGGGCGATCTGATTGGTTTAGCGACCCGCGCTGATTGGCCCGCTAAGAATCTCCCGCGATTGGTGGATACGAATCACGGGAGATTCAAAGTGGTGCCATTGGCCGCGGCCGCCGCGACTTGAGAATAAAAAGCTGCTGTTTTTTCCCTTGGAGCCAGATCGGTTCCGGGGACCAATAAAGAGCTGAAACCTAGTCACCACCTCCTGGTCTCCTTACCGACAGACACGACAAAAATGATATACGAATTCTGATTTCGTATTTTTTTTCCAGTTTGTCAAAATGCATTTGGCAGCAAAATGAATGTTAAATAATCTCCGAGAAATTTATGTTCCATTCGGGATCTGTGAAGAGCAAAATGAAGTGCCCGGACCGAAGCCAGAGATTGATAAATATATGGTTGGAAAATGCCTATTTACTTTAACTATTCAGAGCCAGATAAAAATTACATACTGGAGTTCTGAAGCAGCCTACTGATCTTGTGGTGAAACTTTTTTTGTATCATATTTGGGAAATGTGGAGAAGTGGTGAAGTGCCAGAGGAATGCAGGTGGTAGAGGGGACAATGAATTTTAAAACTACTACTACTAGTTGGACCCTGAAATTTAAGACAATTCTAGGGAAGATTATAATGAGATAAACCCATGAGCATCCCACTAATGGAGGCTAATCACCTGAAATTAGCAGGGATTTGTCACGAACAAATCTTGTCAGATTAGCCTGTTCTTATTTTTTTGATTGCATAACTTAGTAAGAAACCCAGAAACCTGTAAAATCCTGTAAAAAAGACATTGAAGGCCCTGGCTCTGTATATTTATTTTGGAGAAAAGATGACATGACAGGAAAATGATAGCCTTCCTCAAATACTTGAAAGGATGTCCCTCAGAAGAAGGTCAAGACCTACCTTTCTTCATTCCAGAGTTCAGAACGTAAGATAATGTTTACACTACAGGATGGCAGATTCTGATTGAATGTTAAGGGGGCGGGGGGGGGGGAAACTTCCTCACAATAAGAGTGATTTGACAGTGATACCAATTACTTGGAAAACAGATGGCATGCCCTTCAGTGTAGGTGTTCATGCGGAGACTGGGCAGCCATGTTAGAGATATTTTATTTTGGACTCCAGCACAGAGCAGGAGATTGGACTGATGGGTTAAGCAGACCCGTCCAAGCCTGTTTCTATAATTTAAAAAGTATATTTTGAATTAAAATGAACTTTTTGAAGGGCTGGCTTCAGGATAAATGATTGATGTGGGAAGTTACCTTTATCTCTTCAAACAGAAACTCCTTTATTGACCAAATTAGAAACAGGTCCAGGAATGCTGTGGGAAGATCCTCTCCCCCATTTGCCTCTCTCACTATTTCTCTTGCTAGTGGTCCTATAAGCTCATACGTACAAAAGGATAATGCTATCACCAATACCTTCCCAGGTCTTACTTACAGGTAATCCTTGACTTATGGGCACAATTGAGCTCAAAATTTATGTTGCCAGGAGAGACATTGAATAAGTGAGTTTTGTCCCATTTTGCGACCTATCTTGCCACAGTTGTTAAGTGAATCATTGCAGTTGTTAAGTTAGTAACACGGTTGTTAAGTAAATCTGGCTTCCCCATTGGTTTTGTTTGTCAGGAGGTTGCAAAGGTGATCACATGATCCTGGGAGTGCAACCCACCATAAATATGAGCCAATTGCCAAGCATCTGAATTTTGATGATGTGACCATGGGGAATGCTGCAATGGTTGTAAGTGTGAAAAATAGTCATAAGTCACTTTTTTTCAGTGACATTGTAACTTTGAACAGTCACTATATGAATTGTTGTAGGTCAGGAACTACTTGTATTTATTAATGAGACAACTTGTATTCTTTTCTCCAGCTGGCACTTGTCATAGTCTTCACTGATGTGATCCCTGCCAAACATGGCGGGATTTAGATCTCACCACAAGTGAGATACGGACAGCAGTAGAACTTCCTATTGCTTTATTTATTTAGCATATAGCATGTGTTAGCCAGGGATCACTGAGCTGGCTGGTTGCCTCTGTGAAAGGAATTATTTTGGGTGGTGTTATCTTTTACCCATCAGGGGAGGCTCCTTTCTTGTCCCTCCATGGTTTTTTTGCTCACGGGAATTGAACCCACCAAACTGCCGACCTCAGTGATGCACAGGCTCAACGTCTTACCACGTGAGCCACTGCAGCCCCTATTGCTATTGCCACATCAGAGAGTCTTCTAGCAGGACAGCACTCCAGCGGCTCCTCTATGATCTTCTCAGACAGTATAGGATTGAAAGAATTATGCTGTTTGCAAGTTAGGGTAAATGGCAATAAGATTTCATTTACTGAAAATATTGCTGAAGGAAAGACAAACAGCAACCAGTACTCTTTTTTGTAATATAGGATGAAGTGTAGCAGTCACTTAAATAAATAATCAAAAGAAGGAGGCAGAAACACATAATAAAATATTTCAATTAATGAAAATTGGGAAAGAGGTTTGATTGCAAAAGGGAGAGAAAAGGCGATGTACTTAAAGAAACATGTAGTCTGTCCCTCAATTATTTAGAACAGATACTGCTGAGAATCAAAACATGTTGTCAAGAAGATCTGGAGTAAGCTTTGAAATATTTAATCACACTATTTTTGTTTTCACAGGAAGTAATTCCAACATACCATCAGTTATACATGAGGCTTGCGGTCCTTGGAATGGAACTGTCTGGGGAATGTATCGATCTTTATGAGATATTTATCCTGAGATATCTGCTCTGGAATAGGCAAGGTAAAATAATGCTTGCTGTGCTTTAAATTGAAGAATATTCTTCACTTCAGAGTGTCCAAATGTCAATAATCATATATTTTATTTTGTAAGAACAGAAATATGCTTTTCTGAGGATATTATGCATCAAGTATAAGCTGTAGTACATCTTATCATATTTAAAAAAAAACATGATTGTAGCATTCACAGAAATTTAGTTATCGAATTCTGTTGCCATTGAAGCTTTCAGATAAATGTTATTATGATGGCTTCATGCTATTTTTACATTAGTGCTGAATTGGAATTATAATTTTCAGAGGCCCATTGGGACAAAAGAAAAGGCCTAAAGGAAGAGGTGACTGGACACTGAAGCATAGTATTTAAACGTTATTTTCAAATATGCAAGATGGATAGTTAAGCACAAGTAAACGTTACAATGGAAAACAATCCAACTCTAATGATTGAATCAATCTTCCTATTTAACAGAATTACAAAGTATTTCTCTATAAACATTTAGCTGCTTTTTAAGTTACCTCTTTTGACTTAGTTGATCCGCTTCATGAACAGTATCTTTGAAACGCATGAAGTGCCTACAAGGACACTTTTCCAAATGTATTTGCCAAACCAAATTGCAAACAGAGAAGAAGGAACATATAAAGTGAGGTGATGGAAACAATCTAGACTATGAACTAACACTTGGGCTCAGCTGTGCTTACTGTTTATCACAACTTCAGACTATATTGTTTTGTTCTGTCTTCTTTTTTTTTCTTTCTCGGACACAGGTATAATTCATTAAGGAGGAAAATATGGCAGAAAAAACAACAGTGTGGCAAACCAAACCAAAACAGATTTTAACCTGATAAACTCATTCAAATATTGTTATGGAAACTTCCTTCCTTCCTTCCTTCCTTCCTTCCTTCCTTCCTTCCTTCCTTCCTTCCTTCCTTCCTTCCTTCCTTCCTTGCTTTCATCAATTTTTATTTTAAATTATGTATTATTTCTACACATGATTACATTTATTCTCAAATTACCTTGCTTACAATCAGAGCAATGGAAACAAGTTCCATGTCATTCCTGTGATCATGCTGTAACCAAGAGCATTCTTTGTAATAACTTAAAAATCATCTGATCTGCTTCATGAATAAGAAGTTTGAAATATGATGCATGGGTATGGACACCACTGTAATTGAGCAAAGTGAAATGGTCATTCCAGTCTCCGATCAGAAGAATTGGGATGCCACTTTATTCCCCAGAGGTCATTCTAAAGAGGGAAGTGCCTGCTGATAGAGTTATTGAGATGAAAAAGTCACTATATAGTTTTAATGGGTGGATAAGGGACAATAAAAGAAGACAAATATAACTGTGTAATACACAACCGGAAGGAAAGATATAACCATCTAAAAGAACCTCATAAGAATTGTAAGTTTAAAATGGCTGCATGATTGCTCTTCTTGTTTCCTCAAATATCCAATGCCATCACTTCCACTTCACAGGTCAAGTAACTGATGATGAGACAAAACTGGAAGCAGTAGAGCAGGCACCCAAAGGTTCAACAGAGCACTTTCTTTTTTCGCAATGATAGAATCAAAACTACCAGTTTGAACGTTACAGTAAAGATGAACGAATGAATGAGGGAAGGAGGGAGGGAAGTTTGCACTTTCTGAAGAGTTTTGTGAATGTCTGAAGAGCTTCATGAAAGGACCCCTCCATTGTTTGTCATGAACAAAATATCTTCAACATATAACAGATTATATAGAGGATAAAGTGTACACCATTCCTGATTCATGAAATGCTATCATTGGAAGGTTAAACAAATGGCTACAATTTCTGCCTCATCAGATGGAATCAAACTGATTCAATTGCACAATGAGCAGATAAAATGAAGATTTCAAACTGTCTTCTTTAAAAACTAATTATAATTTTTCTATTACTGAGTTATGCTCTCCAGTGTTTTGCAGGATTTGTTTACTTAGGGGGTCAAAGAGAAGGACCTTATCTGACATAGATTTTACCTCATGGCCTCTTTTTATGCTCTAATCCCAAAGCACTTTTAATAATGCTTTTGGGTTAATCTACAACTCTTGCAAATGGAGACAGATACAAAATTTAGCCAGAACCAATTTGACATGAAACAAGGTCAAATGCTGGTCCTATTAAGTAACATATTCACTGTAGGACTGAACAATCCAACAGTGGGGTGTGTGCCTTTACTTCTCTTTCCAAATTATCCTGGGCATACCAGTGAAGAGAGAAATTTCAACGATAAACATAGAGAGGTTGCGTGAAGCAGAAAATCTTTGCTTACATGACAGTTTGCACATGGGTTGGAACTCTGATAGTGTGGAATTCTACACACAAAGCTATTGGCTGAACAGAGTTACTAATTATTGGGAATTGTAGTCCAGTAATTTCGAGAAAGTGTTTCTTTGACCTATAGCCTAACACCTACCCTGTTTCTCAATGATGCTTTTATTGTGTGATTAATCTGCCCTCAAGCAAGGTCACTTGCCATTTGTAAATCTCCTATAATGGGCAACCATTCTTTATTCCATGACTTTCTTCTTTGAAAAAAAAAAAAATGACTAAAGAAGGGAAAGACAGTTACAAAGTGCCTTTTGAGAGGTTAGACCAGGAATTTCATTGAAATGTTAGAGTGCTTGAATTCTCTGAATAAATAGACTTCCACCTCAGACTGCTTCTAGTATGCAAGCCAGTGTTTCCCAGACTTGGCAAATTCAAAGTGAGTAGATTTCAACTCCCAGAATTTTCCATAATGGTTATGCTGCCTGTGGAATTCTGGGATTTGAAGTTCATTTGCAGGGATGGGCTTTAAAATGTTTAGCAAGGGGTTCTCTACCTGGTTACTGCGTGACCAATGGCTATGGTGGGTGTGGCCTAGCCAGCCTCCTGAAACCATGGAGGCTGTTTTTGCCCTCCCCTGGCTCTGGGGGCTTTTTTTGGAGCCTTCAGAAGGGCGAAAAGGGCCTCCCCAGGCTCCGGAGGCTCTCTGGAAGCCAGAAATGGGCCCATTTCCAGCCTTTTCAAACTTCTGGGAGCAGAGGTGCTATTCGACCAGTTCACACCTATTCGGGTGAACCGGTAGCGGTTATTTGGCATGAGTCACCGAACCGGTGGCAATCCCTGGCTGGCCACACCCCCAACCCGGTTACCTGGTTGCTTACTTGCGATCGCTCTCCTAGCTTTCTGTTCCACGCATCCTCTTTCTCCCTGCGGAAAAAGAAGAAAGGCATGGACACTGTAAGTACTGCTTTCCATGTGTGAGTTAAAGTGTCGGGAATGAAAAAGAGTGTGGTCTGACAGATGGGATGGGGTGAATTGAGCCTTGGAGCACTGTTGCAACATAAAAGAAATGCATTTTGGAAGCAGGTCTTTTAAAAACTTCTCCAAGGATTCCCCATGGATGCTGCAAGTATCGCTTTCCCCTTGTGAGTTAAAGTGCTGGAGTAAGAAGGAGTGTGGGCTGACAGAGCGGGTGGGGGAATCCACTCCAGCCTTGGAGAAATTAAAAGGAGCTGCTTCAAAATGCATGTCTGTTAAGTGCTCTCTCTCTCTCTGTGTTTGTGTGTGTGTGTGTGTGTATGAGAAAGGAAGGAAGGAAGGAAGGAAGGAAGGAAGGAAGGAAGGAAGGAAGGAAGGAAGGAAGGAAGGAAGGAAGGAAGAAAGAAAGAAAGAAAGAAAGAAAGAAAGAAAGAAAGAAAGAAAGAAAGAAAGAAAGAAAGAGGAAGGTAGAGATAGGAAAAAAAATAGGAAGAGAGAGAAAACTCTGTGCTATTATTTTTATTTGTTCTATTGTTTATCATGTGTTAATATTTTACACTGTCCCTACACCTAGAGTGATTTTTCTGCCTTTCTTTTGCCCAGGGCTACCACATATTTTTCAGGGTTTACATGCATTCAAGGTCAATAGTCCAGAGCATAAAATACACGTGTTTAACAAGAGTTGAAAGGGACCTTGGAGGTCTTCTAGTCCAACCCCCAGCTCAGGCAAGGAAACTGAGGATGCCAAACTCTGAGTAGAGATCCTGGGAAAGGTGTCAGAATAATACTTAGAAGGGACCTTGGGGTGAACCCTGTACCATTTCAGAGAAACGGCTGTCCAGTCTTTTCTTAAAAACTTCCAGTGATTGAGCACCCAGAACTTCTGGAGACAGGCAGTTCCACTGGTTAATTGTTCTCACTCACAGGAAGTTTCTCCTTAGCTTTAGGTTGCTTCTCTCTGTTCAGTTTCCATCCATTGCTTCTTGTTTGCATTCTGCTTCTTTAGAAAATACATTGTCCCCCTTTCTTTGTGGCAGCCCCTTAAAAGCCTGTTGCCTATCACACTCTTGAGTAAAGCATGTGAGCCATTTCCTCCTTTCAGTGGTCCATGAAAGTACATCTATAGTATGCAGATAATAAAGTCAAAAAAGGTGAACAACATTTTACAGAACTACAGATAAGTTAAGGCTGGGTGATAAGGAATGGCTTGGAGGGGAGGGGCCAGGTGAGGCACTCCTTGATGTGAGTGACATTGAGTTGGCCATGCCCACCCAGTCACATGGCCACCAAACACGCCCACCCAGTCACATGACCACTAAGCCACACCTACCCAGTCACATGACCACAAGCCACACCCACCAAATAAACCACAACCACAGAACTGGTAGTAAAAAAAATTGTCTGGGAGGCCCATTTTTCAGCTTCCCTGAGCCTCCACGCACGTCCTGCACTTACCTGCATCCAAAATGGGCTGTGTGGGGACTCCTGGGAGGGGTATGGTAGGGTGGGTGTGGCCAGCCAGGAATGGGATTTGGGGCTTTTATGAAATCTTAGAATCTTAGCAAGAGGCTCTCCTGAATTGCCATGAACCCCCAACAGCCCACCCCTGTTCATATGCCTGGAAATGGCCAAGGTGGAAAAACACTGCTCTAATGGCTCACAAAGCAATGATCTGTAGCCTTTCTGCAGGTTTTCTGAACTAATGCTGAATACATGTTGAGAACATCATGAGTCAATCATATTCTCCCTGATTGTGAGATGGCACTGAATCTTGAAAACATCTAGTTTAGAAGCCCTTTATCCAACAGTGGGAGAGAAGGCTCAGAGATGCCTTCTCCCATAATACTTGAAGTGACTGGAGGTCTTCCAGATTGCTGCTCTGAGGCAAATCAAGTACCCTGTTCACTTGGTTGAAGCAAATCCATGGGCCAAACTGTTTCACTCAAACATACCTGAGTTACTTCACATAGGCACATCAACCAAACTGTCTGTATCTCAGAATAAAAAAGAAAACATCTCACGCAGGAAAAAAAAAAGAGGTGCGTAACTGCAGGAAAATTATTGAATTTTAGGTTAGGAAAAAAAAAAAGTCATCCTAATATTCATGCTCAGCTTGCTAACAGTGACTCAATGAACAGCCCAATCTGTTCCCAGCTAGAACAAAATGTTCACCAAATCTGGCTGATTAAAACTGGATCCTGTTAATGCGCAGCACACATTTCTCAAAACAAATGTTTATTTTTCATTCTTGTCCCACAGATCAAGGATTTTGTGTATAAAAGAAGATCAACATGAAAACCTCTTTAATTTCAGTTGTACAATATTTTAATAAATAAAACACTTCATAATTCTCTTCATGTCTAAGGCAACCAATGGGAAGTGTTTTTAGAATTAAAAAATAAATAAAACCTGGCCAAACATAGAAAAAAAGGATGTATTTTCTGAAAGATGGAAACTAAGAAGATTGAGGCCTTTCTCCATCTGACCCATCTCTGAGTAAGATCTTGCATTTTTCCTGAAATATAAAGTATAGATGTTCATGAAAAAGCAGTGGAAAACGAACAGTTGTGGTTTGATTTGACTACCTTGATTTATTAAAATAAAAATGCAGAAAAGAAAGTGGAAGTAATGTTTAAAAATGTACCTAAATGGAACAATTGATTTTTTTTCTTTCTCTATCTGCATGTACTTATAAAAACTTATCCTTATTTTATCTATACAGTAGTTTTCTTATCATGTTAGCACTATAATGTGCTCCCAACTATGAGGAAATTGTTCATAATGAGATATCCTTTCACATTTTCTTGATTCAGTTCTTTACCCATTCATCCAGAATCTGGGTTGATATTTCTATAGTAAAAGCTGCCGAGAGTCACCTTATCAGTAAAATGGGCACTATTCTTTACCTGTCATGGAAGCAGAGTTTGGCATTTGCGTAGACCAGTTCCTGAGTTCATAGAGACCTGGATCTCTGAATCCACTGAATTAATGGATTCATTCACATTCCCCTTTTCTTTGCTTCTCCTTTCAGCAGGTAGTCAGGTAAAGAGCCAATTCTATCTCAATCCCACGTGCCTGTCAGCTGATTTTTTTGGTTATTTTAAAAAAGGGGAGTTGACCCTTTTTCAAAAGGCCAGGAAGCCTTTGTTTGAAAAGTGCTACAAAAACAGCCGGGACAGGACAGCAGTTGTGAGGAGCTCTCCAAACAGCCTTAAGCCCACAGGCAGTTCCCCTCAAGAGAGCTAAACCTGTAACTTGAAAAACAGTTTAAACACTGAGGGAGCATGTGAAGAAACCAGATCTCTTTCCCTTCATCACATCTTTTCCTCTTTCTTGCCAGCTGTTTTCAGGTAAATGATCGCTTGGGGGGGGGGGTTTGCAACAAACTGCCCATTAAAATGAGGGGGTTAAGTTTTGAGCATGGGCGAGGAAGAATGGAGACAAGCTTCTGAACGGTGAACTTCAGCTCTTTATTTACATCATAACTTGCTCGATTGAACAGCAGTAAAACCCGCCTTATATAGGCAAACCTTGTAACGATTAACCAATAACGAGCTAGGAACGTTAGCTCTTAAACCAATAAGACATTTCTGTTAAGGGCCAATCGGATTCCCCAGGGCCAATCCGGTCCGGCCGCTTAACAGCCAATTAGAAGTGCAGGGCCAGAACCCTGCACTTGACTCCAAGCTCATACTTTATTAGTTATATTGCATACACAACAAGGGGAGTGGGCTTTTCTGTTTTAATAGTCCTCACCTATCCCTGCCACAGCTGATCAGGCATTGGGTGTGTGTGATTTATCTACAGAATGGTGGTGGATGTTTGCTAAGTTGCCTTGCTTTCTTTTCCAATAAGCATCACCAGTGGTGAGATTCATTTTTTTTTTACTACCGGTTCTGTGGGCATGGCTTGGTGGGCGTGGCAGGGGAAGGATACTGTAAAATCTCCAGTCAGAGGTGGTGTTTGCCGGTTCTCTGAACTACTCAACATTTCCGCTACCGATTCTCCAGAACAGGTCAGAACCTGCTGAATACCACCTCTGAGCATCACCCACCAACCCACCTGTCTTTTCTGGGCTTGCGGCTAATTTGTGAGGTGGAGAAATCTGCCCTGTTCAAGCAAGGTTGTCTCTATAAAGTAAAGTAAGCTACATGCTCTTTCAATGGTAGATTTTGACATCTACCGCAACTTGCCACAGTCTTGCTCTGTTTGTCCCTTATTCCTTCCCTTCAAAATGGGGTGGGAAATGAAGCCCATGGAGTTCTACCAATTTCTTTTCTGAACTTGTTTTGCATGAATATGGTAAGCACCACTTGCTACTTTTATTCATGAGCCAGAACAGAGCGTAGTAGCATCATATTTTATGCTGGCATATTTTTCCGCTAGCTCCAGGACTGGTGGATTGCAATTTAATGTGACTGTGAGGAACAGCCAAATGAAAGACTTTAAAATATATCTGGGAGGAAACCCACAGAGACCACCAACTGTCTATAAATGGATCGTTTTGCAATCCAAACACACTTTTTTCAGCTTCAACTAGTGATCCATCTTCTCTATCTGTAGAGTGATGAACTGACACAGTAACTCCCAGTATCAACTCAAAGGGCTATTTTGAGAGGTGATGAATTTTAATCCTTTTCCCACATGATGTTGGGATGTTGTTAATGATGCCCAAATACCGATGTAATTCCATCACCATAAACTGGGATGGCTTAACCTCCCTTTACACCAAACATTCATTTCTTTGGCACCCTGTCAGTTTCAGATCCTGTAGTTTCTTACTTCCGTATTCAGCCCTTTTTATCCACTTATTGAATGGGAATCTTTTCCCATCCTCCTTGCAAACTTTTGTATAATTTATTCTACTTGACATAGCTATGGGAAAAATCAGGGAATTATGCTGGGCAATTAAAATGTATGTGCATGACAACATGAGCAAGCAAATGGATATTTTTGTGCTTGGAGATTTTTATTTGATAATTAGTACTGTAAAGTGCAATACTCTTAGGCTGGAGTCCTATAGTAGAATCCTGAGGAACTATATTTGTGAATAGACATGTAGGATGGTGCAGTTAAAGATGCTATTATTGTCCATATTCTTTGAGGCAATCTCCAGATTAACTTTCTTCCACCTTTGTTCCATCCATCCTTCAACATCTCATTGTCAATTGCCACTCCTGCTACCTGAAGTAGGGCTGGTGGTGGATGGTCTCCTAAAGCGACAATGATGTAGTATGTGGCAATGATATCCTTGATGCTATACATTATATATAGCACTACTTTTCCCCCACTGCCACATAATTAAATTAGGGGCAGGAGCTACAATGGTGTCTCCCCAAGTTGCAGTTTATTCAAGGGTTTACAGCTCCTCAGCTTGCCCAACTGGACTAGAAATCTGATTCACAATTTTACTTGAAGAAATCAGGAACTTAGACTGTATTCTGTATAATCACTACAATTTCCAGAGCTTCCAATGTTCTTTAATAGAGGGAAAGATAGCACTTTCATCATTTTCTCAAAGTTGTATTCAAGGCCATCAGCCAGGAGAGATCAATATTTTTCCTGAGTATGACAGACTTTTTACATAACCCCAAGGAAGGATACATTTGAATATGCCTGTCCTCATTTTTATTTTTTTGGGATTGCAAAAAACCAACCATTCAGCACGATGAGGATTTGCAATGGACACACCATAAATATATACAAAGCAATTGTAGTTTTGAGGTGTAACAAGCTCAAGATTTAGTAAAACCATTAAATGAATTTTTACATTTTTATCTCATATTATGGCAGGACACAGAGTTCATCCTGTGGTCCTTCTCCTAATTTCCATGTATCTTTTACCTTCATCACAATTCTGTATTTTTGATAGAAGTTGAGAATAAGAGTCTGAAATACATACTTTTTTTTTTTTACTGCACTTCTTTAAAATGTTTTTTTAAAAGTGAGAAAATATATCCTTGTCAAACCCATTTTATTCACTTAGCAATACGTTTTGTGCATAATATCTGCTACTAGAAATTCACAAGAAGTAGCTACCACCCCTCAAGTAGTCAGATTTTATTAAATCCATCCAAGGTATTTTATACTGATTTAATTGGAGCTTCTTTTAAAATGAAATATTAGCATTCAGTTACAAAAGAAAAATGTTACATACCATGCTGTACTTACTCCTTGACTGTTTGCGGATTGGTTAAAGATTTCTGACAGAGTAAAAGATGGAGGGGCTCTGATGATGGTTGAGGAGATGGGAGGAGGCATTTTTATCTCCTGTTCTCCATTATACCAGCTGAGTGCAGGTGAGCCAGAGGAAGAAGGTGGATGGGAAATGGCAATTAGCTTGATAGGAGAAATGCTAAATGTTGGACAGAAGCAGCCAGGTGCTAATCCCATTTTGCTTCTTGCTTTGTTGTGAGGTAGAAGGATAAGGGTAGGAGATCATAGGTGCTTTGGGAGAAGAAAAGGAAGTCCCTTTTGGTAGCTGGGCAGTCATGTAGATTTGGTAAATAAATAAATAAAATGTGTCAGTTATGTCACAAAACTGAAAAATAGTTTAACCCAAGCTACTTCTGCAAGGTTACTGGGAAGAACATCCTGACGTTGTTTAAATAGTTTAAATCTTCTTCTTCTTCTAAGAGCATCTGAAGAGGGGAAATAATTTCATTCTGAGTAAATGTAGCACTGATTTAATGCACTTTTGGGTTTTAGAATTGCATTTGCTTATATCAAGAAAGTCAAATGGAAGCATACAAAATCCAACAAGCAGTTGGTGAAAGCCTTTGCTGTCAAATCTGTGATTATCTGAACTAGTTTATCATGAGTATTCAGGAGATGCAGGCATTCTTAATGGAAATGCTGGCAACATTTTAAATTAAAGCAGTATGGGCGGATATCAGTCAACTGGTAGTATAATAATTGTCGTGTCCGCAAAAAGACGCCAGGAGTCGGTGACTTCGTTTAAAGCTCTTTATTGAGAAGCTAAGAACCGAACTGGCGAAAAGGAAAAAGCCCGTGGCTTTTATTCTTTTCGCCGCGGCGGCCGCGGCCAATGGCAGCATTTCAAGTCTCCCGCTCTTGGAGCGAGCCAATCGCGGGAGACTCTTAACGAGCCAATCGGCGCGGCTCGCCTGGCCAATTAGAAATCCCCGCGCTTTAGCCAATCAAAGCGCGGGGATTTCGAGTATGTAAATGAAGGACAGAACACCCCTCCCCTCTTGGTTCAGTCCTTATGTTGTGTAGTCACATAGGTAGGCGGGGCTCCGTCTAGTCCTACTTGACCTGTGCAACTCAGTTGCAAGCTGTATTTCGGCCGGAGCAGTCGGGTTTTTGGCTGCTCCCACTTCTGTGCGAACCGGTTGGTTGATCGGGCCGGTTCCTTCTCCGTGGCTCCCACCTGGGCCTTCCGGGTTGGTTGAGCTACGGGTTTCGCCGCTCCCGCTTGGTCTATCCGGGTCGGTTGAGCTGGCTTGATGGTTCTTCTCCGGTGGAGGATCGCGATGGCTGCGTTCTGGTAAGTACTGCTGGTTTATTTTTTCTTGCGTTTGGTTATTCGGGTATTCCCTCCCCCCTTGGTTTGTGTTTTGGGGGGTGGATTCTGTTGCTGTCCGAGACCTGAGTTGGTCAATGTGTCGTTTCCAGGCTCGCCCATCTGTGGTTTGGAGCCGGTATGAGCGTGGGCCTGTGATTTGGGTGATGACGGCTGGGATCCATAGGGGGTCCCCCGTCAGGTTTTTCGCATACACGAGGTCCCCGGGTGCGAATGTTCGGTATTTTGTACTTGAGTCTGGGGGCCGCTCCGGGTTATATGTTGGGTGTAACCTGTCGAGTGGGGACCTCAGCTTCCTACCCATTAGTAATTCGGCTGGGCTTTTGTTGGTAGTGGTGTTCGGGGTGATGTGTTGTATAAAGAGGAGTCTGTTAATTTTGTCTTGGATCTCCCCGTGGTCCATTTTCCGGATGGTTTTTTTGGTAAACTGGACCATCCGTTCCGCCCTACCGTTCGCCGCCGGATGCGCCGGTGCTGTTAATGCGTGGCGGATGCCCCTCTCCGCCAGGAACTTCTCGAAGTCGAGGGAAGTAAACTGGGGTCCGTTGTCGGAGACGACGACGTCTGGGAGGCCGTGTGTTGCAAAGAGTTTGCAAAGTTCTTTGATCACGGCCTCCGTGGTTGTAGATTTCATGTCGCTTACCTCCAACCAGTTGGAGTAAGCGTCAACTGTTATGAGGAAGGTATGTCCATTTGTGGGACCGGCAAAGTCTAAATGGATTCTGGACCAGGGTCCCCTTGGTGTTTCCCACTCCAGGATGGGTGCTGTGGGTGGGCTGGGTCTAGTCTCCTGGCATCGCTGGCACCTAGCTACCCAGGCCTCTATCTGCTTGTCCATCCCTGGCCACCAAGCGTAACTTCTGGCCAGGGCTTTAGTTCTGACGATGCCAGGATGCCCCTCATGCAACATTTCTAAAACCTTCCCCTGCAGTCTGTCCGGAATGACCACCCTGTCACCCCATAAGATGCACCCCTTAAGCAGTGAGAGTTCGGTTTGGCGGTTTCTAAATGTCTTAACGGACTCGTCGTTGTCCCTTTCTGGCCAACCTTTTTCCACCCAATGCAAAATCCGCGCCAGACGCCTGTCTTTAATAGTTTCCCGGGCAATGTCTGACGCGGTTATGGGTAGGTTGGGTAGGTTCTCGATGCTAAGGGTGTTTATCGTTGGTGCTGGGTCAGGGTCGGAGTCCGGTAACGGCGAGCGGCTCAAGGCGTCCGCGTGTGAAATCTTCTTACCCGGTTTGTGTATAAGTTCGTAGCTGTAGGCTGCCAGGAACTCGGACCACCTTGTCATCCGGGGAGACAGAATGTTCGGGGTGGCTCGATTCCCTGCAAGGATGCCCAGCAACGGCTTATGGTCTGTTACAATGGTGAAGGGGCGGCCGTAAAGATATTCGTGGAACCGCTTAATGGCGGCAACTATAGCCAAAGCTTCTTTGTCCAGTTGGCTATAATTCCGCTCTGGCTTGGTTAGAGTCCTGGAAAAGAATGCGATGGGTGCTTCTTTTTTGTCAGGGACGGTATGGCTGAGGACAGCGCCGACGCCGAAAGGTGATGCGTCGCAAGTGACGGCCAGGGGCAAGGTTTCGTTGAATTGGATCAGGACGGCGTCGGAGGTGAGGAGGTCTTTAGTTTTTTGGAAGGCGGCTTGCTCCCGTTTCCCCCAAGTCCAGGTTGCCACCTTATCCAGGAGCCTATGCAAAGGCTCCGCCGCCGTAGCCTTTTGGGGTAGGAAAACATTATAAAAGTTCAGTAACCCCAAGAATGCCTGTAATTCAGTCTTTGATCTAGGGGTGGGGGCCTCTTTGATAGCTTTCACTTTTTTACTTGTGGGGTGAATGCCGTGCCGGTCTAGTAGGTAGCCCAAGAATTCCACTCGTTCCGTGCACAGTTGGCATTTCTCCCTTTTTACTTTAAGTCCCGTTACTTTAAATTTGGTTAAGACCTCTCTGAGTCGGTTTTCTAATTCGGCTTCGTTTGGCGCCGCCACTAACACGTCATCGAAATAGGGCACCACCCCCTTGATGCCCTGCAGCAAACGTTCCATCAGGCTCTGAAAGATGCCTGGTGCCACGCTGACTCCGAATTGGAGTCGGTTGCACTTGAAGGCCCCCCGATGGGTAACGATGGTCTGGGCTTCCGCCGTTTTTTCGTCAACCAGCAACTGCTGGTATGCCTGGGCGAGATCAAGCTTGGCAAAGACCCTGCCCCCTCCCAGTGAGTGCAGTAGGTGTTGCACGATTGGGACGGGGTAGGCGCTTTGTTGCAACGCGCCATTTAGGGTGGCCTTATAGTCCCCACAGATTCTCACTGACCCGTCTGGCTTGACCGGGGTCACTATTGGGGTCTCCCATCGGGCATGGTCTATTGGTTGCAACACCCCCTGTTTGACGAGCTTGTCAATTTGCTCGTCTATCTTAGGTTTTAGGGCGAATGGTACCCGCCTAGGTTTTAGTCGCTTGGGGGGGACGCTAGGGTCTAGATCAAATGAGATAAGGGGCCCCTGGTACTTGCCCAGGCTTCCGTCGAAGACCTCCCGGAACTCCTGGGCTAGCCGCTGTTCCCAGCCGTCGTCGGTGACGTGGTTGACTCCCGTGAGAGCGATGTCGAGTGGGGCGAACCATTGTAGGCCCAGCAGGCTTGGGCGGTCGCGATCGACGATTGTGAGGGGGAGTTGCTCGGTGCGCCCCTTATATGTCACATTAAAGTTCTTGGTGCCCACTACCGGGACGCGGTTTCCCTGGTAGTCTTTTACAATAAGTTTTTGGGCGTCTATGTTCCTCCTTTGGAGGGTAGGCACCAACCGTTTTATCTCGTGCCATGCAATCATGGAGAGGTAGGACCCGGAGTCCACCTCCATTTTGCATGGTTGGCCCTCGATATGGACCTCGATGTGGACCTTTCTGGCGCCGTCGGAGATGGCGTGGCCGATGGTTACCGTCTGGTGGGTCTCTTCTCTGCGCCGGTTGTCGCCGCCTCTCGAGGGTCATTGGATCCGGTCCCATCGGCTGTCCGATTGGCGATCTCTGGTCTGGGGCGGTGGGCTTTCCCTTCTTCGGTCGTGTTGGTCCCATCTGGGTGGACTGCGAGTCTTCTTTTGGCGGCAAACCCGGGCGATGTGTCCCTTTTTCTCACAATGCCGACAGATGGAGTCAAAAAATCGGCATTCTGATCTGGGGTGGTCGCCGCCGCAACCGGCACAGTTGGTCCTCGACCTACGACCTCTGCGGTTCCGTTGGTCGCGCCCCGTCTGCACTCGATGTATGTCTTCTTTGTCTTCGGACGTGCTGGATGCAGAATGGAAATCGCCGTGGTGTGTGGTTGTTTCGCTTTTTAGGTCGGCCGACCTTGCCGGGTTGTTGTTTCCGCCGCGGTCTTTCGCGTCTGGTTTCCGCATGCTGTCGGCGGAAGTGCGGGTTGCTTCTGCGGCTGCGGTGAGGGCGTCTGCTAGACTGATGTCGCCCTTAGCCATAAGCCGGCTCTGAAGCGCAGGGTCCCAAAGGCCGAGCACGAATCGGTCTCTCAGGAGGCTGTTCAGGCTGTCAAATTCGCAGAGCCCCCCTAGGCGCCGCAGCTCGGCGACGAAGTCGCTCAGTTTTTCACCCGGTCTCTGGTCCCGCCGGTAGAATTCGTTGCGCCGGATCAGGATGGGGACCTCGGGAGCGTAATGTCGCCGAAGGATAGGTTCGAGGACGTCCCAATCCATGGCGGTTGCATCGGCCGGCTTGGCCAATGCTTTGGCCATCTGGAAGACTTCGGTTCCGCAATGGGTGAGGAAAACGGCGCTTTAGCGGGCCCGAGGCGTCCTTCATTCCGGTGCACTCGAGGTACATGCAGAAACGGTCGGAGAACGATTCCCAGTCCTCGGTGGCGGGGTTGAAGGGGGCGGGCGGTGCGATTTTCGCCATCTCGGTGCTTAGTCTGGCTTTCGTTGGACACGGGGTTCGGTTCAGGGTCTGGATCCCATCCTCGTCGCCAGTGTCGTGTCCGCAAAAAGACGCCAGGAGTCGGTGACTTCGTTTAAAGCTCTTTATTGAGAAGCTAAGAACCGAACCAGCGAAAAGGAAAAAGCCCGCGGCTTTTATTCTTTTCGCCGCGGCGGCCGCGGCCAATGGCAGCGTTTCAAGTCTCCCGCTCTTGGAGCGAGCCAATCGCGGGAGACTCTTAACGAGCCAATCGGCGCGGCTCGCCTGGCCAATTAGAAATCCCCGCGCTTTAGCCAATCAAAGCGCGGGGATTTCGAGTATGTAAATGAAGGACAGAACAATAATCACAACAACAGCACCACAGTGTGTTATATAATGTTTTTCATCTTCAAAGAACTTATAAAATGTTATTTTCTCTTTAAGCCTGGGAAGGCTTGCTGCATCTCATCTTTAAATAAGTTCAAGTAGGCATTTCCTAAACGAGAATAAAGGGATGGATTTGAAAGTAGGAAATTTTCTTACTTCAATCACCAAACAGGTTTTTAAGTCAAATCGTGCGAGAAAAATCACAAAAGAACAAAAGCTTCTGAAGTCTTCCTACCTTCTCTCTTTGTGAGCTATTCAGTTCAATCTGTTACACTGATAAACTAGATAGAGCTTTTCACTCAGTCAATGTGTTGTAGAGGCATTGTAGAATGGCCCAGAATGATGTCCTCTCCCATCTGTAACTTCTATTTTCTTGCCCATTTCTTTTATCTTCTTCTTAGCAGGAAAATATCAGTCAAGAAGAGAAAGATAGGATAGGATCAAATGTTCTTTTGATTGGTACGGCTGAGAGCCATCTCATTCTTTTCTTTTCTTTTAATTTATCCTCCTGTAGTCGGGGTGACTCTTAACTCTATTCAGGATGCCTAAGTGGCACTGAATGTAATTCATCTTTAAGTCAAATGCTAATTTTATTAGCTCTGTCTGTGGGACCGTAAGTCAGTCCTGTAATTTCTCTAAGGTCATTTCATTCCCTCTTACCTACCCAGGATTTGCTGTTGATATTTATGGACCGCATTATAAAAGCAACATGTTATTTATTGTGATTTGGTAATTTTTCAGAGGAGATAACAGACCCCCAAATAGCAGACAGAGCAAACTGTTTCCTGTTTCCCAAGTTAAAATTATCTGAAAATGATGACTTTCCAGTCAACACAGACAGGTGCTCCACATGTGCAGGATTTTTTTCAGTGAAAACAATGCACAACAGCATATCTATAGTTAGATGCTTTGCTCATATACAGCATAAGAAAGGATCCATTCTGAATGGCCAAGTTCACCTAAATAAAAATAGCCATGTTTGTTAGCCAGTACAGGAAAGCAAGCTTGTGACTCATTACAATACAAGGGATACATGGAAGAGTGATTATGTAACCCTATAATTTATGAGTTGATAGATGATGCATTGTGTTCAAATACCTTTGTGATATACAGAGGTTACACAGAGATACATCTGGGAATAATGCTACAGAATTCCTCTGCTAATGAATATTTAGACTATTTAGTTAAGGCAAGATCCCCTCAATTTATCTTTATAGGAAAGGTTTTCCATCTCGGGGGCCAAGAGCCATCCTGGATAGCAAAACAGTAGCAGAATAAAAATGCTAAAAGATGCGACTTCTTTTCATTTACATTGAAAACATAATTTAATTAACATTAAATAGTATTAATAGTATTAAATTTTTCCAATGTTATATGATATGGTGTGATATAATATAGTCTGTCTGTCTATCTATATATATCCATCCATCCATCTATCTCTTCATCCATACATCATCTATCCCTGATTGATTAGTTTGGTAGCAATTTTTGGATATCTAAATGCTTTATTATTTGTATGGTTGGATTTGTAAGGCTGCCCATCACCCAAATGACTCTAGACAGCTATGATCATTAGAAGAAAAGAAAACAATTATAGAGAGAAGGATATATGAATCTGGATAAAACCCAAATCCTATGATAAATAATTTGCTAGGGGCTCAACAACCAAGTTATTCCCAGGTTAGGGGCACAACCATGTTTTCAAAGACTTTAAGAACTGTTGTCTGGGGGCAATCTTTTTTCTAGAGGGTAGGTGCTGCAACTTTTAATTCTCACAGTCACCCAATTCAAGGGCTTATTTTGTCATTCCTGATCTCCCATCTCAGTTTCTCTAGTATACACACACACACACACACACACACACCGGATACTTGGCTATGCATCCAAACAAAGCAATGAGTTGTATATTATTCATTTTTAAGAATACCTGTTCTTGATTTCTCTTCTTGAGAAGAAAGCATATTTTTCTACAGGTTCATTAATTTATAGCACACTATAATTGTTTTAATTTTTTAAATTTAAACAAGATAGGTACTGACAGTTGAGACTGGATGGTGGGGAGATGGAAGGATAGGTTCTGATAGAATGGTGGTGGTGGGAGGATGGAAGGATTTTTTTTTTTTTTTTTGCAGTCATCTGGTCCATTAGCACTCTCCATGATAGCTCAGGATGCAATTGATTATGGAATCTTCTTAACACTGCTGCGTTGTAGACTGGAGATAGGTGGTGTCTTATCCCTCCCCCTTTGTTGAGAGAGGGCTGTTCAATGTGAAATAAATGGCCTCTTTTACACCTCTTTCAAACCAATGATCCTCTTTTATCCGAAATGTGGACTTTGCTTTGTTTATTTGTTTGTTTGTTTGTTTGTTCGTTGGTTCATTCATTCATTCATTTATTCAAGTGATTATTAGATAACAGATATAAGTATAAACATGGTTATGAATACATGAAATAGATACGTATAAGAAAAAAAAAACAATAGGACAGAGATGGTAGGCACATTGGTGCGCTTATGCATGCCCCCTACAGACCTCTTAGGAAAGGGGTGAGGTCAATAGTAGACAGTGTAAGGTTAAAATTTTTGGGGTTTGGGGAAGAAACCACAGAGTCAGGTAGAGTATTCCAGGCATTGACCACTCTGTTGCTGAAGTCATATTTCCTGCAATCAAGTTTGGTATGGTTTACCTTGAGTTTGTATCTATTGTGTGCTCTTGTATTGTTATGGTTGAAGCTAAAGTATTCATTGACAGGTAGGACATTGCAATATGTAATTTTGTGTACTATACTTAGATCGGACCGAAGGCAGCTCTAGTTCTAGGCTATCTAGGTCTAGAATTTCAAGTCTGGTGGCATAAGGTATTCTGCAGTGAGTAGAAGAGTGGAGAACTCTTCTTGTGAAATATTTCTGGACTTTCGCAACTGTATTAATACCAGATACGTAATGCGGGTTCCAGACTGATGAGCTGAATTCAAGTATTGGTCTAGCAAATGTTTTGTATGCTCTAGTTAGTAGTGTGATATTATTGGGAAAAAAGCTACGCAGGATTAGGCTAACAACTCTTAATGCCTTTTTGGCTATGTAGTTACAGTGGACTCTAGCACTTAGATCATTAGAGATGAGTACTCCAAGGTCCTTGACAGAGCTTGGATCATCAACAAGGTCTTGACTATTCAGCTTGTATTTTATTTTCTGGTATTTTTTTTGCCAATATGTAAGACAGCATTTATTTGTAGAGATGTGAAGCTGCCATTTGTTTGACCGTTCTGATACATAGTCGAGGTCTTAATACATAAATTTTGCTAATTTGAGACTACAAACGGTGAGGGAAGCAGAAGAGAAGGAAGTTATTGTTTTCTAAATTTCATTTTTCTCAATGAAATAGATTCAAAGGATCCAAGGCATTTACTACTGAGTAGGCCCCTATGAAGAAAGTGGGATTTATTTTCAAAGAGATCTATTCATATTCCTCTGTAGATCTTGGAAAGCTAAAGAGAACCTTCTCGTCCGTAAAGCGAGGACCCAGATTGTTGGGGATAATATGCTGACTCTGTAAACTGCTTAGAGAGGGCTGTAAAGCATTGTGAAGCCGTATATAAGTCTAACTGCTATTGCTATCCAATCTGCAGCCCTCTGGTCATATTGAGTTTCATCTCAAGAATTTTGAATCCCAACACACAAGAAGTTATGGGAGGATGTCCCCCAGCTATATACTCACCTTTAGCTGAGTATTTACTTATAAGATTCTCTGATATTTTTAATTTTCTTAGATGCAACATTCTTTGCCAGCCCTAGTGCAATTTTCATGCATAATACTTAAAAAAAATAGTCATACAAATCAATCACTTTATGAGTCAAATTTTGAAAGAAAGTCTACAGGCATGCCAGTGATTTCAGGCCTCAAGAATGCTCAGCTGACAGTCTGATTTGATTCAGGGGTTGCATGACTAAGGTAGGGGGCTTTTGCTTTGACCTCTGAATATGTTGCTAATATTATCATTACTGATTTGCACAACCAAGGCACTGGCAGGACAGAAAAGGGCTGAAAGCTGAGCAGGGCAGCTGCTCGAAAACTGCTTCAGGTCTAGGTCTGGTTGAAGGTAAATTTGATTTCCCTTCTTAAAGTTGAAGCCCAAAGTAAATCAGGAAGGAAGGGAGGGAGGGAGGGAGGAAAGATAGAAAGAAAGAACCAACAATCTGTTAAATGTAAAGAAAGAAAATCATACAGCCAGGGAGAAATTACTATCTAATTGTGACTAAGATCACAATTTCAGCTATAACTCCCATCATTTTTCAACTAGCAAGAGACATTTTCAGATTTGGGAATACTCAGGGCTGGTATTCAAATTTTGTAACAACCAGTTCTGTGGCCGTGGCCTAATTTGTGGGTATGGCTTGGTGGTCACGTGACTGGGTGGGCATGGCTTGCTGACTGGGCATGGCTTGGTGGTCATGTGATTGGCTGGGCGTGGCTTGTAAGCAAATATTGTAAATATTTATGTAAGTATTGATTTTTTTTAATAAAAAAGAGCAACTTTTACCCAAAATCAGGTAAAGCATCAGGCAGGCAGATTGAGTTGCTTGCAGAATCACAGATTCACTCAGTTTGCACTGAAAGATAGAAACTTCAGTCCTAAGGAAGGCTCAGCTCTGCTTTTAGATTAACTAGAAAGCAAGAAATCCAATGATTTCCTGCTTTCTAGCTAAACTAAATATCCCATCCCAGCTGATAGTTGGAACAGCTGATGGTCTGGGGGGAAAAAAGGAAAAATAGGAAATTACCAAAAATTAGGTGAAGGCGCAAGACAGGCAAGTTGGATAGTACACATGCAAGGTAAGGAGTGAGGGGGCAGGGCCAGCCAGTGGCAGGATTTGCCAGTTCTCTGAAGTGCACAGATTAATAACAACTGGTTCTATGGAACCGTCCAACCAGGTAGAATCCCCGTATGACAACCAAATATTGTATGACAACCAAATTAGCAAACTGAAATTAAATATGTGTTCCGTGCTGCTAGAGAATGTACATCCGTGGAAAAAAAATATAGGCTGGCTATATATGATATTACAGATGCTAATATTATTATGTTGACTTTACGGATACATCATTCATATCTGGCAGCAAAGCTGTACTTAATCACAAAAAAGATAAATAAAAGCAGACCCTTGGAAGATTTTGAAGTGCAAAGCTCAAAACTGTCAGGGATTCCCAGGCTACGTCTAACAAAACAAAACATCCCCTGTTGCTTTTCCATGACTACAGCAGAGGAGGTATTCAGCAGTTCTGGAGAACTGGTAGCAGAAATTGTGAGCAGTTTGGAGAACCAGCAAATACCACCTTTGACTGGCCCTGCCCCATCTATTCTCTGCCTCCCAAGTCCCTCCCAAGTCTTCTTTTGTTGCCCTGCACAGGAGAATGGAGCTGGAAACCAGGTTAGTGGGATGGGGAGGGAATTGGACTTTGCAATAACATTCCCCCAGGAGTGGGGAGGGAATGGAGATTTTGCAGTATCTTTCCCCTGCTACGCCTACCAAGCCACACCCACCAAGCCATGCCATGCCCACCAAGCCACACCCAAAGAACTGGTAGTGAAAAAATTTGAATCCTACCACTGGAGTACAGTATCCTTCCAATTCTAGCAAAGACTTGTCAGTGTTTGTACACTCTTTGCTTACACTAGCCTGGTGTGTCAAGACTGCACAAGCAAAGAACCATTTTAATATGTCTTTGTATATATAAAGTTTGGTTTTCAAGGTTGCCCACTGAGAAGACGGAGACAGGAGATAACACCATTTTTTAAAAGAGAAGAACAGGAGCCAATTCCCTCCCCTTGGCAATAAATAGCCTTGGAGACATTGGGAATGAGAATTTGTCTTTTATTCATATTAATTTTGCCTTCTCTGCTCCTTCTGCATCCATTACTTCCACGGAGATCCTAAGAACCAGAGGAGCTTCAGTAGGCAGTTTTGGAGGGTTGTTTTCATTAATAAAGAAAAGCAGGCAATCCATAAAGCTTGCCCAAATATGTTCTTCAATATCTGACCTTTCTTGCTTCTTTTCTTTTCTACTGGTCTTCCTACCCTTTACCAGGTCTTTCACCTTTTGCCAATCTCTTTTCTCTTTCAAGCATCCTTCCAGCTATTCCCCTCCTATACGGGGTAATTTCTGCTGCCAGAACAGAAAAGTTTCAAACCTCCATTCCCTCGGTTGTTATTTATTGCTTTGCCTGTTTGTCCATCTTTTATGGTTGCCAGCCAAATGGCCTGTGAAATTTATATTGATTTGATTTATACTCTGACTTTCTACACTGGCATGTTGTGCTCAAGCAGGAGCTTGAGGTATTCCTGTATCCTTTCATTTCTTTTCATTCACATGACTCTCTGTTGACCTGTACTGTGAATCTATCAGCTGCCAAGTTAAGAATTCCTCTTCTAGGTTTTCATCTGAACAGGGCTCTTTGTGAATCGGGGCTTTGATTACATCAGCTGGGCTAATCCTGATCTAGGAACGCCCATTTCCTTGAGCTGCATGAGCCCATCATGGAGACTTGATTGATTGTATTCCTCACCCAGTCACATGTTTTATTATAACTGACATGACAATGTCGCAAATATTCAAGCAACATCCCTTTCAATTCTTTGGGCAATCTGTGCACACAAGACTTAAGAATCATAGCAGATTTCATTCTTCGGTAGCCAACATTTAAAAAGTAAACAACAGAATATCAAAAATTAAAAACATAGAGGAAAACAAATATTAAAATCTGAGGGAGATGGTTGATTTAGAAATAGGAAAGTGTGTATGTGTACATCTATTTCTATCTATCTATCATCTATATCTATATACACACACACACACAATTTGAAAAATGAATTTCCAATGGAAGAGATACTTCTTTACAGATTATTTTAAACAATATGTAGAAGCCAACCCAATTCCTGAAGGAGCATTGCATAACCTAGAAGCAACATGCACAAGATCTCCTCTGATGTGGTCAAAAAACAAAATGTATGGCATGTGAGGCATCTTCAAAGGGATCTATTATCTAAGAGACAGGCAGCTTGGTAGATGAAGAGGTGGCCCCTAGAGAATAAGGCAGGTCCTAAACTGTTTAGATCTATATAGATCCAGATCGATTACTTGAATTGGTAAGAAACTGATTATCAGAATAAATCTTAAACAATGGGCTCTAGCACTTAGATCATTAGAGATGAGTACTCCTTGACAGAGTTTGGATCATCAACAAGGTCTTGACTATTCAGCTTGTATTTTATTTTCTGATTATTATTTTTTTGCCAATACGTAAGACAGAGTATTTATTTGTTGAGATTTGAAGTTGCCATTTGTTTGACCATTCTGATACATAGTCGAGGTCTTAATACATATATTTTCCTTACAATGTGGTCAATGAGGCTTTCCTTGAAAAGATATGGAAATTGTTCTTAGAGAAACAGATAGCAATGAGGCTGCCCAACCCATGCATGATCTCTATGCACCTTTCCCAACCTGTGCAACATCTCTTGCCCCACTCCACATACCCTTCTGAACTTGCATCTCTACACAACTGCACATCCTCTTCCCCACTTGGCAGCAGTCACTTATCTATCCACTGATGAAGGAAGGGAGGGAAGAAGAGAGGGAAGGGGAGGGAGCAGGGAGGGAGGGAAGGAAGCAGGCCTTGTTTGCATAAGCGAACAAAAGAGACCCCATGCCAATATTTTTCAGAGGGAGAGCTGCACTTAAGTAGCATGCTAAAGAAAATAAATTTGAGCAGCATGCCAAAGAAAAGGAATAGCCTTGATTAAATTAAATTAAATTAAAGTTGAATTCAACTTCTGTTTAAATCATGTTAATCTAATTATTTCCCCATATATTTGATAATTTCATCCTCTTGTCCTTATAAATCAGTTTTGCACTCAGGGTTTTGGCAAAAGGAAACTTCAGGCATTAAGATTTCAGTTTGTGTTCACTTATTTGTCACATACCAAATTCAAGATTCTATCCAATAAAATGATTCGGGGCAGGTCAAATGAAAGAAAAGCTTCTTCCCTAGATGACATTCAGGATATCTGCGTGAATTAATAGAGAATTCATAGAATTAATAGAGAATAGGATAACCTAGAACTTCGCCATCTACAGTCTGATCTAAGCTTAATACACAAAATTGTCTGCTACAACGTCCTACCTGTCAATGACTACTTCAGCTTCAATCGCAATAATGTACGGGCAAACAATAGATACAAACTCAAAGTAAACCACTCCAAATTCAGTTGCAGAAAATACAACTTCAACAACAGAGTGGTCAATGCCTGGAACTCACTACCTGACTCTGTTGCTATATCCTCAAATCTCCAAATCTTTAAGCTTAAACTGTCTACCGTGGACCTCACTCCATTCCTAAGAGGTTTGTAAAGCGGTATAAGCGCATACTGCCCCTGTCTAACTGTTCCCATTTATCCATTTATTCGTACTCATTTATTATGTATATACTTATACCTGTTTATACTTATATGTTTATATTATGTTCATACTTATACTTGTTTTCTCTTATTTGCTTGAGAAACAAAATAACTAAATAAATAGAATCAATGGACAAGGGTTTGCCCACAGTAACTTCCTGTGTAGTCTCAAAGTTAGGATGTTCCTGTATTTTCAGCGCTCCCTTCAATATTCATTCCATCTTTAGAGTATAACTGTGAATACACAACTCTGTACTTGAGAGGTCTACCTTACAGCCATTTCTTGGATGTGTTCGGCCACATTTTCAGCCACCTTTTTTTTCCACTGTGCATTGCTGTGCTAGACTACATTTGTGGGACTACTGAACATATCTATTTATGCGATAGAAAGAACATCTGCCAGGATTTTATTGAATAAAAACAACAACAACAAGAAGAGAGAGTGGTGAATTGCAGCAGGGCTATTTCTCCACCAACAGAAACAGTCCCAGTATTGTGCTGACATGAAGATGGGTGCAGACAAGATACTGTGCTCTGTCCTAACAGAGAGATTACTGTAAGGGGGCAAATCAGCCTGAAGTGGAAGAATTAGCATGTGAATATTGCAAAATAGTTAAAATCTGGAATTCAGGTTCAGATTTCAAACATGACAAATGGACTTTTAATTTCCAGTTATGACTGGAAATTAAGTATATTTCTGTTATGTTGTTGTTTTTATGGGTGATATTACAACTATGTTGATGCCAGTGACATACTTAATTTAGCATGAGAAACAGGATATAAAAAGCTGCCTTTTCTTGAGGTTTTTCCCCAGAGTTGCTCAAGACTTTGCATTCAATAATGCAATAATACGTATGTACGTATGTATGTATTTTTTATTTAATTTATATAGTTGCCCATCTCACATTCATGACACTGGGCAACTTATAATTAAAGCATAAACTATACCAAAAACACAGAATAAAATAACCATGCCAACAATTAAAACATATTAAAACAATTAAAAACAATTTAAACCATGCAATACAGTCTTCAGGAAAGCACAACAGTTCACAAGCAGTACAACTTTTTATGGGCTCCACACTACAGATTAATTCCCAGACTAGATTGAAAATGCAGGACTTTCAGCCCTTCCAGAAGGCCTTAAAGGTTAGGACCAGCCTGACCTCAGAGGGCATGGAGTTCTGCAGGGTGGCCGTAGCAGCAGAAAAAGCTCTTCTCTGGGGTCCCATCAGATGACACTCTGTAGTAGTCAGAACCCCATAACAAGTTTCTTCTGCCAGACCTGATGAGATGAGTAAATGTTACTGGAAAAGGCGGTCCCTCCAACAACCTAACTCTATACCATGTAGGGCTTTATAGGCTTTCACCAACACCTTGAATTGGATCCAGAAGAAATTGGTAATCAATGGGGACCAGAGATATAATGTGAGCAGATCAAGGTGTCCAATTGGTCACCAGGAACAGATGTTTTGTCTTCTAAGCTTTTGGACCCATGATGGAGCCCATCTTCAGGGATTCTACCACATTATCCTGGAACACATATATTTGCTTTCATTCTTTTTTTTTTTGTAAAGTTTTTTTTAAACATACAACAATATCATTTCATGGACAGTTGGCATCTGAGTGTCATTCATTTTAGTACAAAAGTAATATTAATACAAATGAAAATTACTACATTAATCAAGCTTACGTAATCTAATGTTATTATACATAACTGCATCAGCACATAATCCTTCATTTTACAATTACTCAATATTTGCTACATCCTTCTTGTAGTAATAGCATTATTTTGGAACATACTTGATTGCACCCTTTTTCAAAATCTGATCTTAACCTCTAGCATTCACTTTAAATGTGTTATATAAGGGCTATCGACAAAATAGATTACGTTTTCGTCTGTAGCAAGAAGGGGCGGAGCTAGCATGGCCATCTTTGGTCTGTGCGTCCGCCGCTCAGTTTGCATCTAGTCGTGCTAGTGGGAGGTTCGTATCGTTGCCCGTTATTTCACAGCAAATGTTTGAAATGTGTGCTGCAATTGAAAATCCCGCGAGTTGTGAGGTGCGATCAGTGATAAGATTTTTGTTGGCAAAAAACCATAAACCGATTGAAATTTTTCGACAAGTGTGTGAAGTGTACGGGGACAACATCATCACTGAAGGTAGAGTGCGCCAATGGTGCATTAAGTTTAAAAATGGCCAAACTACGGCACTCGAGAAGTCCTGAATGCTTTCAGGTGGGAGATTTTTCCTCATCCGCCTTGCAGCCCCGATCTTGCACCAAGTGACTACCACTTGTTTCCGAGGATGAAGACCTGGCTTGGAACACAGCGCTTTGACGATGACACGGAACTGCAGGCAGGTGTGACTGACTGGCTCAAATCTCAGGCGACTGAATTTTATGACAATGGAATTACAAAGCTTGTTCACCGCTATGATTAGTGCCTCAATTTGTTCGGTGAATATGTTGAAAAGTAAGTGTCACTTTCAAGTGTATATAATAAAAATTTTTTCCTACACTTTGTTTTTTTTCTATCACAAAATGTAATCTATTTTGTGGATAGCCCTCGTATAAAAATATGAATAACAATATTTCCCCTATTTCTAATTTTTAAATCTATTCTAATTTTTAATACAGCCAATCTTATTCTTTTTTTAAAGAAAAATCCTTCCTATCCATCATCTCTCATTTTCTTGGAAGTTTCACTTCTTCTCTTTTTAACTTGCCTCTCATACTCCTCCCTTGGGTCCTTATCTATATCTTTCATATTCAATCCAACCATCATTTCCATCCCCACTATTTTTTGCTGCCAGTCCACCCATAAATCTGCCAAATCCTCTGTTTTCTTTCCAAAAATATATTTCAATTTATTCATTTCCATTTTTCTACCTCTTAATATATATTCTCCCAACTTTATTTTGCCCAACTTGGTAATCTTCTCCTCCTTTGCCCTCATTCATCAGATCAAAATGTACACGTATTTGCCCACATCACTGCTTTTTGCACCAAATGAAGCTTCTGACTACTCTTTGGTGATGAGAGCATGAGTGACTCAGCATAGAATCTCCTGATCCAGGAATGGGACAACTGGTCCCTAACTCAAAGCTGAGCTAAGATCCTAAAAGTCATGACAGCCATCTGCTCTTTGAGCCAGCATCATGAGTCCAGAAGGACACCCAGATTGTGCCACCATGACTATCTGGGGAAGTACAACCCAATCCAAAATCAAGAAAGATAATTGCCCAATCCAGGTGGCCCCAGAAGACAGTTACTCAGCCAGGATTGAACCAAAGCTAGTTGTTCCCTACCCAACCCTCTAGAGTCTCCATACATGGGAAGCATCACTTTCTTCACCAGAGGTAGAGATGTATAACTTGGGTATCATCGGCATTCTCTGGTTTCAAATCACTTTACCCATGGCTATGAAATACCTCACCAGCGGCTTCATGAAGATGTTAAACTGGAACAGAAAGTACCAAAACACTGCAGTTCCTCACAATTTAAGAGCTGAGAGGAGCAGCTCTTGTCCCCAATCAACACCAATGGAGGAAGGAGGAGAACAAGAACAAAACAGTGTTACCCACTATGCCCCTTCTGATAGTCCAGAAGGATATCATGGCTGATGGTATTGAAAGCCACACTATGATCTCTTGTTCAATTCTTCAGAGACTTTCAGATTAATTTATTCTTTCTTAACATACATAATGTTCAGGCAGCACTCTGTTGACTCCACAAGTTATGTGGTAGATTCATAATATAACTAATTCTTCCATATTTCAGAACCTACAGTAACTCTCAGGGCTCATCTCAAATTCAGTATGAGCACTGAAGTTCTACAATTCAGATTTTAATCCATTTTTTCCCTTTACTGCACCAATCAGCCTCTGAAACCCCTTCTACCTTTCCCATCATTTGGATCCATCTCTTCAATGATGGATCCTAAATTCTTTCATATTTATATTATCCCATTTAGCAAATGAATGCAGCCCTAAGAAACAAAAAGGAAGTAGCAGAAGGGAAAGAAGAAAGATTTCTCCCTTGCATCAGCCTTCTAGCAACACCTGGATGATCTGTTTTTCCCAGGTTTATCACTGTGTCAAGAACTAACAATTTTATTTATTTGATTTTTATCCCACCATTATTTTTATAAATAACTTCGAGGTGGAAAACATACCTAATCCTCCTTCCTCCTCCTATTTTCCAACAACAACAACAACAACAACAACAACAAACCCTGTGAGAGAGAATGACTGGCCCAGAGTCACTCAGCTGGCTTTCATGGCTGAGGCAGGACTGGAACTCACAATCTCCTGGTTTCTAGGCCAGCACTTTTACCATTACACCAACTGGCTCCCATTTTTCAAGCATTACTTAGAAATCTGGAATTTTCTGCAATTTCTCACCTTTCTTCACATGTCTCACCACATGCTTTACTTGTTTCTAACACTAGATTGGCACAGATATAAACTGAGTTACTTCCTAATTTTTCAGGAAGTTCTTTGATTTATTTCTATTGCTCTTACCCCAGAGGGATTTACTAAACATGAACTAAGAAATACTATTGCATTACTTGATTTGAAATATTACCCATGGAGTGACTTTTTGTAAGTCATTTATTTTTGGGTGAAAGCTACATTCATCTGAATGTCATGAAGCACAAAGGCAATCATCTTTAGAGAAAGGATATTCATTACATAAAAGCAACGTATTGTATCCTAGACAACTCCAAGATGTGTGGCCTTCAATTTCCAGAATTCTTCAGCCATCATGATCATTATTGTCAAGATTGGGGGGGAAATAGCATTAAATTAAACTCTCCCAAAGCTCCCTTGGATAGCCTCACTAATCACTAGTCAGCTTCTCCAAATTATTCTGACCAATGGTCATTGTTTCCTTCTATTGTGCCTAGTGATACTGTTTTTCATGAACCCTCGGTATCTTTGCATCTCCTTGAGCCACCAACTTGGCTTGATGAATAGCTTGCAAACTCCAGTTTGGGTGGTATTGTGCCTTGAGTTCATGGTGACTCTTTAAAAATAACTGCTGCTCTAGTTTCCATGGCAACCATTTTGTGCACATTTTTCTATTCTCTCTTATTTAAAACTTTCATTAGATTTAACATTTAAATAGGAATTGATTAAAACATGACATTTCTAATGTTCTGAAAAATATTCGTTTTGCACAAAACCCCATTATATGGTACAGACAAATTGGTTGATAGCCAATTTAGTTAACAGAGCTTTTCAGTTGACATTGGATCATACCACAAAGTGCAACATTCTCACAATAACTTTAAAGGTCTCGTTCAAACCCACACAAGCAGCTAGTGTGACAATATACATGGATGGATTAGGGGTCCTGAAGCTTTAAAGGATGAGCTACAGAAGACAAAGTAGTTCCTGTGACCTAGCAGAAATCAGATTCAATGTTTTTCTCTGAAATAAGAATACAGCAGTGTTCTGAAGCAGTGTTTTAGAAGTATAACTCCCAGAATTCCAATCAGCTGGCTGAGAACTCTGGGAACTGTAGTTCAACCCTTCTTCAAGGCCCTGGGATGCAGAAAGTTGGAATAAAAATAACAAGGCATTATAGATATTTATTCCTTATAACAGGGGTGTCAAGCTGGCAGCCTGCGGGCCAGAAGCATCACGTGCACGCCACACCCACCCCAGCTCCTTGAAGGGAAAAAAACATTGTGAAATGTCATATGACATCACAAGTTTGATAGCTGTGCCTTATAACAATAACACCAAAGTGACAAGGGGCTTGTGTTTCTTTATCTCACCAACCAAAATAATAAAATATCATATCATATCCAAAATGTTTTTTTTTCAATGGCAGATAAATTTGCATAGGCTGCTTTTGTCTATTTTTATTAATCAATAACTCAGTCACATGTATATTGGGTATATCCGTGATGGCGAACCTATGGCATGTGTGCCACAGGTGGCACGCAGAGCCATTTGTGCCAGCACGTGAGCTTCAGGCAAACTTACCTCACTGCGCATGCATGTGTCTCACAGCTGATTTTCAGCTGGTTTGAGGTGTTTTTCGGCCTTCCAAAGGCTGGAAAAAAGCCTCTGCAGGCTGAATAGGCCCATTTTGTCACTTCCTGATCATACTGGAAGGGATGAAATGGGCCTTTTCGGCTTGCAGAGGCTTTTTTTCAAGCCTCTGGGAGGCTGAAAAATGCCTCAAACCTGCCGAAAATAAGGTGTGAGGCTCAGTGTAGATAAGGGGGGGGGGATTGTGTATGCATGGTTTTGGGGCCGTGGGACCAGCTGACCACATGCATTGCCTTCTGGGCGCTGGCACGTGAGTGCACAAGCACCAGCGCGCACACAATTTTTGGCACAGGAGCCCAAAAAGGTTAGCCACCACTGGTGTATATATAACTTAGTTGACTGAAAATTGCACAGAATGCATTCAGGATCAAAACTGATTGGCAGGCCAAAACAGACCAAGATCCCAAATACGCATTGTTATCATGACAACCTTTTGTAGCTTCATTTTGACATTGCCCTTAACTACTAAGTGGCAGCGTTTGTTGCACTTCTCCTACATTCTTGCCTATGGCAAACTTTTTTTTTTCCTAAGTGTAGATGTGTACAAGTAGTCCTCAACTTACAACCACAATTGAGCCCAAAATTTCCCTTGCTAAGTGAAACATTTCTTAAGTGAATTCCTTGCCACCGTTGTTCAATGAATCACTGCAGGTATGAAGTTAGTGACACGGTTGTTAAGTGAATCCGGCCCTCCCCATTGATTTTGTTAGAAGTTCAGAAAAGGAAATCACATTAACCCATGATATTGCAACCATCATAAATATGAGTTTGTTTTCAAGCGTCTGAATTTTAATCACGTGGGATGCTTTAAAGGTTGTAAGTGTGAAAGCCAGTCATAAGTTACATTTTTTTTTACTGCCATTGTAACTTTGAATGAACACTAAATGAACTGTTGTAAGTTGAGGACTACCTATATAGTGTAAGGCTGCAAACCTGTATCCTTTACCCCAACATAAGGCCTACTGAATTTCATGGGATCCACTACTCAATGAGTAATTAAGCATATGGTTGCACTTTTTCCCTCACACATAAATATCGGACAAATGGCCCATAAACTTTACTTGCCATGTTCGCCTTAAATATGGCCTTCAAATCTTCTCTAACCCCCACTTGTGGCAGTTTTAAGCCTTCTTAGCTTTTCTGTTTTATACTAATTCTTGCTGGAGCAGATAAGCTGTGTTTGGGTTACCGTATATACTCGAGTATAAGCCGAGTTTTTCAGCACATTTTTTGTGCTGAAAAAAACCCCCTCGGCTTATACTCAAGTCAGATTCCCCTCTGAAAAAAAAATGGTGTGGAACTCCGAAGCTGGGCAGCCACTTCCCTGCTTCCGTGTTTCCTTTGCAACTTTTAAGCATGGGGGTAATCGGAAGCAGAAAAGTTCTTGCTTGAGGATATATTGTTTTTTCTTTTTTAACTGTTTTTAGAAGGGGGGGAAGACCCACCACCATGTGAGAATGCTCAGACATGAAATCTATCCGACCGAAAATAAGTGTGTGTGTGTGTGGGGGGATTTTAACAGAGGGAAGATGTAGGGAGAAGGCAAAAGCGACGGAAGATCCTTCAGGGGAAACTGAGGGGGAGACTCACCCTTGGGTCCAGATGAGCCCCCTTCCCCTTTCTCTAGGCTGAGAAAACAACGCGAGCCGAGGTCGCTCCACTCAGCTTCGTTTCCTCAGCTCCAGCTGCTTTCAGTCCACTCGGGAGGAAGAGGTGGTGGTGGCGGCTCGCGTTGTTTTCTGATAGTGAGATCATTTCCCAAATTAATTGATTCACTAACCCAAAAGAAGAAGATGTTGATGACAGTGGGAGGCAGGAGTCACTCTCTCCCTTGCAAGAAAAAAGCAAGAGCCGTTCTTATGATCTCTCCCTCCCTCTCTCTCTCTCCCCGTAATACAGTCAAGCCCTTTCCAGCACGGGGATCCGCCCCCGCCGCTTTGCACCTTGCAAATGCAAAAACCCCAGGATTTTGCATTTGCAAGTTGCAAAGTAGTGAAGGCAGATCGTGTGTGCTGGAAAGGGCTTGACTGTATTACGGGAGAGAGAGAGAGAGGGAGAGATCATAAGAACGGCTCTTGCTTTTTTCTTGCAAGGGAGAGAGTAACTCCCGCCTCCCACTGTCATCATCATCATCTTTTGGGTTAGTGAATCAATTAAACCTTTCATGATAGTGAGATCGTTTCCCAAATTTCCCTTAAATCAGGGAAGAAATCAGAAACAAACCTTTGGACTGAGAATAAGCCTGTTCCTATGATGCCATTTTTGTTCACTGCAGTGTGAAAAAACACACTTCTTTTTCTTTATCTTCTTGTTCCCTATTTACTGGTCTCTTTCAAAGAGGAAATTGTGAACATCAAACTTATTCTCAACTGTCCTAGTGAAAGTTTTTATTGGTATCTATTTTTATTTTTGAAATTTACCAGTAGCTGCTGCATTTCCCATCCTCGGCTTATACTAGAGTCAATAAGTTTTCCCAGATTTTTGTGGTTAAATTAGGTGCCTCGGCTTATATTCGGATCGACTTATACTCGAGTATATACGGTACTTCTTTTCAGACTACAAATGGGGAATTATGTCATTTAGTGCTGCCAGAAAAATTCTCTGTGCACAGAAGACTAGGTACCAAAAACAAGTTTTGACTATAATATATGGTTTTCTATACAGAGATTATATGCAATTCATGTTTTTGTATTGGAGGTGGGGAGAGAAAGAGAGAAAATAATTTTTTACAGCCCATATAAAGCCTTGCTCCTTCAGTGAAGATTAAAATATCATCATTGCAGAAGATCAGCTGTCAAAATCTCACAGGATTTTTTTAAAAAAATTAATAACAATTGTGGAAAATAGACAGAAAAGGGGGTTATGGCCTAGAAGAACTTCAGGGCATTCTCCATGCTACTTTTCTCCAATTTAAGATTCCCCTATGAAATACTCTTGCTTGAGTGATATGGGAAAAATACAAGTACCGTAGGTTGATCTTCAACTAAAATAAATCTGGAAGGGACCTTTGATGTCTTCTAGCCCAACTGCCTGCTCAAGCAGGAGACCCTATACCAGTGGTGGCTAACTTTTTTGAAACCAAATGCTGAAACGGGAGCGCACGCACCAGACACCAGAAAAGCAACTTCCTGACACATGCATGCAGGAGTGTTGGAAACTGGAAGCTTAACTTTCCAATGCGCACACCTGGTCTTCCAGTTTCTAGCATGTATGCGCGCAGCTGACCAGTGTGCACATGAGCACCAGGGAGCTGCTCTTCTGGTTTCTGGTGCTCCTGTGTGTGCGTAGACCAGCTGATCGGCATGCATGTGTGCACTGGAACCGAGAAGAGCAACAGTCGATGGCTGGCAGTGAACATACACAATATTCCTTCCATCCTCTATTTTTCCCACAACAACCTTCTTAGGTGGGTTGGGCTGATAGAGAAAGACTGGCTCAAAATCACCAGCCAGCTTTCATGCTTAACATAGGACTAGAACTCACAGTCTCTACTTCCTAACCTGGTGTCTTAACTACTATCCCAAACTAGCTCTTTTTTTCTCTGGACCAAACTAGCTCTCTTTCTTCTTTTCTTCATTGATTAGTTTCATACAAAATTTCCATGATTTGTTGTGTTTGGCCTTGGTTTGGTGTGAACCTTATTAAGAACATAAGAATGGTGAATTCAACAGATTCACCAGCCTTTGAAAGAACAGAAAAACCCCACAAGATGACAAATTAATTGCTAAATGGTGAGGTCCTAGTGGTTCCAGAATGTGTTCGGATTATTTGTAATCCTAAAACTCAACATGTGATTTTAATTATATATGGAATTATGATGCCTAAATACACCTGATAGGCATATATCTGATTTTAGCAACAAAAAAATACACTTTTGTATCAGGGAGATATTCACGGGAGTTGTATTTCAATGTAAAGTTACCCATTTTACATGTTTGAACTGGTGTATAGATCAGAAAGCAATTATAATTCATGATTCACAACTTTCCCAACTTTGCCAATAAAAAATGAAAAACTGTGCTGTGTGTGTATGGGGTGGGGTGGGGGTGAAGCTGATCCTCTCCTCCCCAAGTCAAATACATTATTTTAGAGGGGAGTAAAATGATTAAAAATAATTATTTTAAACACATTGGAAGTCATGCACAAAAATACTGGCACACTTTTTTTAAAAAACTGAAGTTTATTGATAACATTGCAAAAATCTGAAAGAGTGATGAATTAAAATGGACATATTAACTTATCACTACTATAGATGAGTGAGGAATGCCAGGTCTCTGGGACTGTGGAAAGCTTGAAAGAAGATCTGTGACACATCATTTTGAAATGTTGTCATTGCTCAGGATGACATGAAGTGCTTTAATGAGGCAAAGTGTCATTTTGATGCCTCATCAATGCAAGTGGTGTGGCCATTACGGCATGAAAAGCATCATCAAGACAAAGTCAGACCAGGTTATACATCTCTTTTCTCCTCCCTCATAATTTATGTTCCCACAGCATGCCTTGTCACTACTATCTGCGTAAACATCTGGCTGCCCATAGGGACAGATGGTAAGATTGGAGGGGTATCTCAGTAGCAGTGCCCAGTGGATCTCTGGGCTGTATTTCTAATTTTTCTGAGACATGTTTCCATGATCTTGGTGCATATCAAAGTGACAAATATGATTGAAAGATCAGTTTTGTCATTCCCAGTCCTTATCTGAACGAGTCAATAAGGTACAAGAGGGGCAGCAAACCAGGGATCAACCCAAACTTGTCTTTCTACTGATATTTGAGAGAAAATTACCCTATGAAAATTATATGTGAGGGTTCCAAGATGAGTGGATGGAAGTTGGATCTAGGAGAATTCACCACAGCCAACTCACTGTGGGACAACTTTCCCTGGCCAACTCATCGTGAGACAACTTGCTGCAAGACAAGGTTTACACTAATTCAAAGAAATGGTGGAATAGAATCATTAAAGCAAGGATTTAAAAAGGAGGGAGAACATGAAATGTGAATGTCAAAAATTATAATATTTTTATAATTATTTTAAATATTACAATTGAATTGTTGAATTGTCCTGCAGCGAGTAGGATGGCAGTGAGTTGGCTGTAGCAAATTGGCTTCAGGGAGTTAGCCACACCAAGTTGTCCCATTCTGATGGTAGTCTAGATTATTTAGGTAAGGAATCAATGAGCTGATGTATAAGTTGAACAACAGGAAATCCACCATGCATAACCCTTCTAAAAGTGGTAATTTCTTTAGTAAGATGCTCTTAGGTATTACAGCAGATTCTTAAATATGAATTGTACATTCTCAACATCAGAAGTAGACAGTGATTGATTGTTGTTGTCAACAATTTGTGCCAAAGATTCTCCCTGAAGATCAGGTCAAAGACAGAACAGTGAACACTGCACACAGAAATAAATTCATTTTAGAGGTATGTTTTTTCTGCTAGCTGGATCAGTATAAAACCTGGGGATAGAACAGAATACATTGGGCAAAAGCCAAGTTGTTTGCTCTTGAAAAGTATCCATCCAATCAACTAGTTGACATATACAGTATATACCAAGCATGGAATTTGCTGGCTATTCTCAACAAGATAATAAGTCTACATATCTATGGAGATTCTCAGTCATCCAGGTCATGGTTGTCCCAAAGATGCTTTTTCAAAAGGCAACCGGACTTTGTTTTTCCTTGAAGATGTTTAACTTCTCATTTGAGAAGCTTCTTCAGTTCTGGGGCCACCATTCCATGTTGTCCTTAGTTACCTTTGTTGTTATGTACTTACTTTTATTTGCCTTATTCTACTTTAACCTTGTTTGTTGCTACATAACTGTAGTTAATGACCAAAATAAAGTATCTTCTTTTTTTACTCCATAATTTCTCTGTCTTACTAGAAATATCTTGAGATGGATAAATCCAAATCCAAGCCCCTAAAGGAAGGAGGCACTGGGGTTGTAAAAGGTGACATGGGAAGATAAATTTCAGTGGCAATGATCCAAACATGAACCTTGTCTTCCTCAGATCTCCCTTTTCTATTCAGCACGACTGGATATTTAAAAGCAGTGAAAAATATGTTAAACCATATATTTTATACAATTTCAGATATAAATAATCTTTCCTTTTTTTTAATCCTCGCATTTTTCTGGCAAGTGCAGGGTCTGCTGTTTTTCAGACTTCATTCATCGGTTGCAACAGAAATTGATTGACTGGCTTGTCATCCGAGCCTGACATCATGGCCCAAGAGAGAATGACTGGCCCAAAGTCACCCAGCCAGTTTTCATGGCTAAGGTGAGACTTGAATTCATGGTGCCCTGGTTTTTAGCTTGCTGCCTAACCACTAGAACAAACTGGTTCTTTCAAATGTATGAGCCCAAATTGGACCTCAACATTAATCATGATGTTATCCATTCAATCATGTCCAGTTCTTGGAGATTCTATGGGCCATCTACATTTTCCAATCTTGCACTACTTCTTTAAGTTCTATGCTCTTCCTGATGTCAACTTTGATAGTGAAGTCCTCAACATTAATGTTTATATATATATGTGTGTGTGTGTGTGTTTTTTCTGAGGTTCTCGCGGGTATTTGTATGTGGATCTTTGGTTATTCGGGTTTTCTCCCGTGTAAAATTGGAAGTATCTAGGCAACGTTTCGATGAAGTCTCATTCATCATCTTCAGGCTTGGTCTTCAGCTCTGTGCTTCTCAGAGTGCACAGTGCACTCTGAGAAGCACAGAGCTGAAGACCAAGCCTGAAGAGGATTAATGAGACTTCATCGAAATGTTGCCTAGATACTTCCAATCTTACGCGGGAGAAAACCCGAATAACCAAAGATCCATCCATATATATATAAATATAAATATAAATATAAATATATATATATATATATATATATATATATATATATATATATATATATATATACACACACACACACACACACACACACACATATATATTTGTTTTCTGAGGTTTTCGCAGGTATTTGTATGTGGATCTTTGGTTATTCGGGTTTTCTCCCACACTTCCACATAGAAAGCAGACTCACACCCACACAGATGATGAGATATGACCACAGACCAGATGCCGTACTGCAGCTGCATCACTACCTACTTCAAACCCCTCCAACCCATATATGAAGCGAACGGACGGCCACCATGAAGATGTGGCATGACTATTAATGCAAGGCCAAACAACAGGATCACAGCTCACCAGCTTAAATCCCCCGGCAACTAAGACTAACCTGAGCACAACCAAGCCCCCACCTGAACAGAACACACCCCCAACCAATCAGAACACAGCCAACCCCACAACCAATCAGAATACAGCCAAGCCCCACCCAATCAAGTCACACCCCCACTAGCAGTTAAAAGGAAGAAGCAGCTGCAAGCTCACATTACTCCAAGAAGCACAAAGCCAAAGACGCAAGCCTGAAAATGATGAATGAGACTTCATCGAAACGTCGCCTAGATACTTCCAATTTTACGGAAGTGTGGAAGTGTGGTGGTAGCATCTTGTGTGGCCCTCGTGGGTGTGGGTCTGGTGTCATTCTTCATGTTAGGTACTCATTTGTTAATGAGGGTGGGTTTCCAAATGGCTGGTAGGCGGGAGGTGTCATCTCTTTTATTCATGCTGTATGGGCATTTTTCTATCTCTATGGCTTCTCTGATTATTCTATTATTGAAGTGTTCAGTTTTGGCGATCGTTCTACTATTTTTTAAGTCAATCTTATGTTCTGTGGCTTTGAGGTGTTGGACCAGGGAAGAGGTCAGTTCTTCTTTTTTGATTGAGTTCTTGTGTTCTTCAATGCGTGCACTTATTCTTCTGTTGGTTTGTCCGATATATGTGGTAGGGTAGGCGGTGCAAGGGATTTCATATACTCCTTGGTTTTCTAACTCGATTTTGTCTTTAGGGTTTCTTAGGATGGTGGATATCTTTCTGTTTGTGCAGAATGTTGTCTTAATGTTGTGTTTTTGGAGGATCTTGCTGATTTTGTCTGTAGTGCCTTTTATATATGGGAGGAGGGCTTTGCTGTTCTCTTGTTCTCTGTCTTGGATTTTGGTTGGGGTTTCTTTTTGGATTAGGTGGGTAATCTTTTTTTGGAATCCATTAGCTGTTAGTACGTTAGTGGGAGTGTGTAGTTCGGTTTTTAGCTGTTGTTTTCCGGCTAAGCATTTTGTTCTGGAAATGAGTGTTTCGGCTACGGAATTGATCTGTGCTGGGTAGTGGTGTGAGAGTGCATGTAGATAGCGGTTTGTATGTGTTTTCTTCTGGTAGATGGTGTGTCCTAGGGAGCCATTGGATTTTTTGTATACTAAGACATCAAGGAAGGGAAGCCTACATGCCAAAATACAATTCACCATGGAAACAGAAGCTAACAATCAACTTCCCTTCCTAGATGTCTTAGAATACAAGAAAAAGACTCACACTCACACAGATGATGAGACACGACCACGGACCAGAAGCCGTATTCCAGCTGCATCACTACCTGCTTCAAACTCCTCTGACCCATAGATGAAGCGAATGGACGCCCACCATGAAGATGTGGCATGACCACGAACGCGAAGCCAAACAACAGGATCACAGCTCACCAGCTCAAATCCCCCAGCAACTAAGACCAACCTGAACACAACCAAGCCCCCTCCTGAACAGAACACACCCCCAGCCAATCAGAACACAACCAACCCCCCAACCAATCAGAACACAGCCAAGCCCCCACCCAATCAAGTCACACCCCCACTAAAAGGTTGAAGCAGCTGCAAGCTCACATTACTCCAAGAAGCACAAAGCCGAAGACACAAGCCTGAAGATGATGAAAGAGACTTCATTGAAATGTCGCCTAGATACTTCCAATTTTACGTGGGAGAAAACCCAAATAACCAAATATCTATATCTATATCTATCTGTCTATCTATCTATCTATCTATCTATCTATCTATCTATCTATCTATGTCTGTCTGTGTGTGTGTTTTCTTAAGTTTTCGCGGGTACTTAGATGTATGGTATTCAGCTTTGTTCGGATATTTTCCCACGTCATTGTAGTTGTGCTTTTAAAGTTGTAGCAACGTTTCGGCAGAATCTCATCTGCCATCATCAGGCTTCTAAGATTAGAAGTATCTAGGCAATGTTTCGATGAAGTCTCATTCATCATCTTCAGGCTTGGTCTTCAGCTCTGTGCTTCTCATCACTCTGAGAAGCACAGAGCTGAAGACCAAGCCTGAAGATGATGAATGAGACTTCATCGAAACGTTGCCTAGATACTTCCAATCTTACGCGGTAGAAAACCCGAATAACCAAAGATCCACATACAAATACCCGCGAGAACCTCAGAAAATATATATATATATATATATAAAGTTTTCTTGGGTACTTACATGTATGGCATTCAGCTTTGTTCGGGTATTTTCCCACGTCATTGTAATTGTGCTTTTAAAGTTGTAGCAACGTTTCAGCAGAATCTCATCTGCCATCAGGCTGTACAGAAGCCTGATGATGGTAGATGAGATTCTGCTGAAACGTTGCTACAACTTTAAAAGCACAACTACAATGACGTGGGAAAATACCCGAACAAAGCTGAATGCCATATATATATATATTTATATGGGGCATCTTACAATTTTTATTGAATTATTTTATTGAATTTTATGGAATTATTAATACAGTGGAGAAAGTCCAGAAATATTTCACAAAAAGAGTTCTCCACTCCTCTACTCGTTGCAGAATACCTTATGCCACCAGACTTGAAATTCTAGACCTAGACAACCTAGAACTACGACGGCTTCGGTCTGATCTAAGTAATACTGCATAACATTATACATTGCAATGTCCTACCTGTCAATGAATACTTTAGCTTCAACCATAACAATACAAGAGCACACAATAGATACAAATTCAAGGTAAACCGCACCAAACTTGATTGCAGGAAATACAACTTCAGCAACAGAGTGGTCAATGTCTGGAATACTCTATCTAACTCTGTAGTTTCTTCCCCAAACCCCAAAAATTTTAACCTTAGACTGTCTACTGTTGACCTCACCTCCTTCCTAAGAGGTCTCTAGGGGGCGTGCACAAGCACACCAACGTGCCTACCGTCCCTGTCCTATTGTTTCTTTTTTTTTCTTATTCGTATCCATTTCATGTATTCATAACTATGTTTATACTTTTACTTGTTATCTTATAATCGCTTGACAAAATAAAATAAATAAATAAAAATAAAATAAAATAAATTTTCCAGCATCAGATTTTCAAAGCTGACTCATTTGTTAGAGGATTGATAATCCATATTTAATCTTGATATGATGCATTGTCCTAAGCCAGGGGTGTCAAACTCAAAGGCCTGTGCGCCGGATCCGATCAGCAGGGTGCTTAAATCTGGCCGAGGCCACACTGGAAACAGTGAAGGACCAGCCTGCGGTACCTCTGCCAGCAAAATTGGAGCTTGGGAGGCTACGATGTCCTCCTGCAACCCTCTGCCAGTGAAAACAGAGCTCCATTTTTGCTAGCAGAGAGTTGCAGAAGGCTGTCACAGCCTCCCAAGCTCCAATTTTGCTGGCAGAGTGACGTTTGCTGACACAAGTGACGTTGAGCTGGCCATGCCCATCCTGGCCACACCCATCTGGCCCGAAGATGAGACACAACCCTGATGCAGCCCTCAATGAAATCGAGTTTGACACCCCTATCCTAAGCTGTCCCTATGCAGGTGTGCTCTGAAGGAAATCCAATGATAAGATAGCACCTTAAGTGACTTTCAACTTTCTCAAATAATTTTGTACCACTGTTCTATCTGTGTTATTATATTAGAATTTACATAATAGCATAGCAAAAAGGAAAAACGATCTACAGTGCTAAGTACATGTTATCCGGTATATCCAACAGTAAGCGGCATCCTACAGATAAAACTGTGGGAGAATCCAAAAGGTTCAGTAAAAAAAACCAGAGACTATCCAACAATCGCTTTTGGCTCACGGACAATATAATAAAACTTCAGGTTAACAGACTTTACCCACAATGGCTTTAGCCTCACATTTTCCCATCCAATTTTCATTTGGATTCCATCCCTGTTAAATCAAAGTTTTTATTCAAATGACACCATTTATGTCAATTACACAATTATGCAGCCAAGGTCAATTGACCCAAACAATTCAAAGTTGGATTTAAATGAACTTCCCCTTCCCAGAATGGTGTTACCTGCATCTCTCTCCCCCACCCACCCACCCCAGAACAAAGGCCCCTTAACAAATTAAGCTTTTGGTTTTCTAGGACGATGTGCTTAATTACCTTTGCGTTTTCTGCCCTTTCAATTTAATTCTGCAATCCGCTTGTCATTCCACAGGAGGCTAAAAACCAGTGACTCTCTGCTAGCAAGGAAAATATTGAAATCCATTGGAAAGAAAGGACATGACTTTTTGAAATATTTGAACACTGTGTTTATATTGGCAAAAAGTAATACTATAACTGAACCCAGCAGGAGAATAATCGAAGGTGTGATTTCTCTCTTCTTAATTTAATACATTTAAGGACAAGCCCAGCAAGTAGCTTATGGCATCCCTCCATGAGTTTTGTAACACACAAATGGTAAGGTGAGAAAAATCACAGATGTTTCAAGAACCACTGCAGAAAAGGAATGTTTGTTTAATGAAGCATTCAGTTTCGCATAGCACAAATCAGGGACGGCACCCAGGATGAAGAGCAGATGGCAGCCAGTGTGTTTGACAGCATGTTCAGACGTAAATCTAGGCAAACATGTTATTATATTCTTAATCCAAAACTCATTGCGTAGAAGATATAGACAAAGGATGGAATATACTGTACCACATTTCCATGTAACAGCACTAGGTTTGGGATATTAGGGTCTTCCAGCAGAGATACTTTTACTGATGGAACACACTGCTGGAGAGCTGTTGCAGAGTTTTTATGCTCACTGTCATCTAGTGGAATTAATTTTATCACCTCCAGATGGATATCTCCAATCCCCTTTCTCTTTTTTCTCAACAACAACCCTGTGATTAGGTCAGACTGAAGGATTACCTGGCCAAAGATCATCTAATAAATTATATAGCTGAAGAGAGAGCTGAAGATATCATAAAAAGTCTGGAGACTAAATCATATAATGAACCTTTAAGGGGTGGGATTCTACCAGTTCACACCTATTCGCTAGAACCATTTGTTAACATTCTAAGCAGTTCGGAGAACTGGCTGTTAGAAGAAATTATTGGCCTAATCCTGTAAGGAAGGCAGGAAGGAAACATTCTGGTGTTGCTTACAGAAACTGCCTCTCTGTTAACCCTTATTACATTCTTGGCAGGACTAGACTTCCTGTCTCAGGAACTTGAGGAGTTTTTTTGCTGGCACTTTGCTTGTGTGGAGTGACCATTTAAAATTACAATGGTACTGAAAAAAGTGACTTATGACAATTTTTCACACTTATGACTGTTGCAGCATCCCCAGTCATGAGAGGCCAGGCGAGGAGATGCGTGCCTCGATGTGAGTGATATTGAGTTGGCCACACCTCACCAATAACATGACCACCAAGGCATGTCCACCCAGTCACATGACCACCAAGGCACACCTACCACCTAAGCCATGCCCACAGAACTGGTTGTTAAAGATTTTGAATCCCACCCCTGAAGCTAGGTATCTCCAGGATGAGAAGGTTTACAGGGGACATGATAACTGTCTTGCAGTACTTGAGGGGCTGTCACTTATTCTCCAAAGTATCTGAGAGCAGGACAAGATGGAAACTCCTTAAAGAGAGATCCAAATTGGAACTAAGGATAAACTTCCTGATTGTGAGAACGATTAATCAGTGGAACCTCCTTGCCTCCTGGAGTTGTGGATGCTTCATTGCTAGAGACTAAAGAATGCTGGGAGTTGTCATTTATTTTATGCTGTCACAGCATAAAATACTTCACATGGTTGTTGTGATGATGAAATAATAAGACTAAATCATGTAAACATATTGGCAGGAAGAGGCATGACTTTTGTGCTGTTATTATTATTAACAATGCCACCAATGCATATAACATTTGATATAATAACATTTGAAAAGGCAGACTCTTATCACAACAAATGCAGTCTAGTGAAAAGTGGTGCAAGGATATTCCAGGGAATAAAAGTTTTGGATGCCTCCTCTTTTTTGAAGCTGGTATAAAACTTACCCAAGTCCTGTGTAAAATAAAGATGACTGGAGAAGTTTGAAGATAAAATCCAATTCTTTCATTACAAACATGGATGACAAAATTCTTACAGAAGAAGCTTTACTCAGTCTAATTGATTATGTACCATCAAGAAGTGACCATATAGATAGTCCATTTCCTAGATGAAATTTTATTCATACTGGGAAAAAAGGGCTGAAAGGAAATGCATTAGAAAAAGATCAGAAGAGAGGAGTAATGTACAATATGCCTAAATAATGCAAGATGTAGGAGTTAAGTGGAAATATTCATATTAATGGTATTCCAAGGGACTTTTCTCCATATAACTATTTGCTGTGATGGTATATGTATTTACTCGGAAATCCAATCAGGTAAGGAAGTGGATATGTGATTGCAGTTTTTGTGTAATATTTCTTTGCAAAGCTTTCATTTCTGAAGTAGAATATTGAAGAATAATTTTAGCCATGTATGCAGAATGTTTGCAAATGTCATTCTAACTCCTTGTATTGTAGCTATTTGACATGATCTGGTAAAGGACTGCGTGAACTTAAGAGAGAAAATATCACTGTTACAAATATGTACTTTCATGGAAATTTTTATTGATTAGATTTTTTAGCCCATCTTTATTACTTTATAAATAACTCAAGGTAGTGACCATTCATCATACTCTTTCCTCCACCTCTTTTTCCTCACAATAACAACCCTTTGAGATGGGCTAGGCTGACAGAGGGAAATTGGCCCAAAGTCACCCAGCAGGTTCTCATGACTAAGGTGGGACTTAAATTCACAGTGTCCTGGCTGCAACCTCACCATCTTTTCACAATAAAAAATAAACAACTATATTGCCTGTATTCACATACTATGCTAATAAGCCACTCTTTCTTATAGCTTGTTCACTGTGTCATTAAACCACAAGTGACAGAATTCCCACATTATACTATGCCATGGTTAACAACCAAAATGATGATACAAAACACATTAAGCTAGAACCAAATAGAACCACATAACTTGACTGTGAACTTAGCCAAGGTGAATTGTAAACCATGGTTTATGAATAAATATGCAAACCCAGCAAATTAGGACAGTTACATGCTAAATAATGTTTGCTTGATCTGACACGTGAACCCAATCACAGTATGAAAAGAGATTGGTGTGGTGGTAGGAGGGAAATACTCTCCTCAGGAATCAAGTGTGGTTACATTAGAAATTACCAATGTAAAAGGAAAGAGCAAAGATGCACCCCTCATCATTATTTTTCAGAATGTATGCTGTGAAACTCTTGGGTTCTGAAAGAACTCCAAAAGAAGAGAATATTCATAGCTCAGGGTTAAAACAAAGGGTTCTTGGTGTTCTCTGAGCTTGATTGTTTTCTTCCAGATGTTTCACTGCACGACTCATCAATACTAGTGAATCTGGGGTTTGCTCCTTGTTTATAACAACCAAGCTCTGCAATAACCTGATGGGGCTCTACGAGAGATTAAGGGGTGGATGGGATTCATTGGAACACAGCCAATTTTCTACTATTAGTTCTTTGCCTCTTTATTTTAGTTTTTAATTGATAGAGTCCACAGCTTGAAGAAGCTTGAAAGCTCTTGCCCTAGATAAGGCTATGAGGTAGGTAAGAAACTGCTTTTTAAAAATGCTGCTAAATATTCATCCAGCTCTTCCCTCCTCCTTCCCCAATCCTCTCCCCCAAAATGTCTGGGTAGAACAAAACCTTGCATTTGAATGTTGCCTCCCCCAAAACTGCGGGGAACTTGAATTTCTAAAGTTCAAATCCTGGGAAATAACTAAGGGTTATGAGTTAACTAAGGGGTGCCATCTTCTCCCCTCAATTCACCATGATCAATTCACCAATTCATCAGTGGTGAATTCAAAATTAGTCATGCATTTCCTTATCTTTGAAGTAATGAGGTGCAAGAATGCTAGCAAACTCTAGAAAGGTACAGGAGAAATCCTAGAGGATTCCACAACATGTCCCACCTCTGCAGATTGCTTTCTGTGGGGGCAAAATGCAGGAGTTGTGTTTACAGATTTGCGAGATGACTCCATTTACATTCCTTTATGAAAAGCCAGAAGGCCTGGATCTTATGTCTTGTCAATCCCTGAAAGCTATAATAAGAGACATTCTCTCTCTCTCTCTCTCTCTCTCTCTCTCTCTCTCTGTGTGTGTGTGTGTGTGTGTTTTGGCTGGATATACTTCCTCTCATCAAAGGTAAATGGAAGAAACAGGCAGCCATGCCGATAAGAGAGAAAAACATCCCATCCAGGTCTCAGTGATGCAGGCCAGACCTAAACATCACACACCTAAATAATGTGTGAAAGAATCATTCAATCATTCAGAAAACCACTTTATTCTTGCTGAGATAATTCTACAGTTCATGACAGGCTGTGAAAAAAATGTATTTGGTTAAATGAACAGACTTTGTACTGCTGAGTCCCCCCACCCACTCCTGTCCAAGCCTTCTACTGCCGGGATCATTTCAGCCTTTGAGAAAACCCAGTGGTCTCATTGTATTACTAATTTTGCCTTCTATTTGAAAGCAGTTTTGCAAATCTCTGACTGGTAAAAATTTCAAGCCCTTCTAATTTATTTATTTACATGTACCATATTATTTTTTTTTATAAATAACTCAAAGCAACAAACGCAACCAATACACCTTCCTCCTCCTATTTTCCCCACAACAACAAACCTATGAGGTGGGTTGGGTTGAAAGAGAGGGATTGGCCTAAAATCAGCCAGTCAGCTCTTGTGCCTAAGGTGCAGCTATAAATCACAGTCTCCTGGTTTCTAGCATGATGCCTTAACAATTAGGTCAGACTGCCTAATTCATAACTTTTGAAAAATACTGCACACAAAACATGTACTTTTGTTGTTGTTAGTTGCAAAGTTATGTCTGACCCATTGCGACTCCATGGACAACGTTCCTCCAGGCCAGAGGTGGTATTCAGCAGGTTCTGACCAGTTCTGGGGAACCAGTAGCGGAAATTTTAAATAGTTTGGAGAACCAGCAAATACCACCTCTGACTGGAGATTTTATAGTATCCTTCCCTGCCATACCCACCAAGCCACAATGGCCTGTTTGAAGTCCTGGAATTGAATTGTTTTAAAACTCTGCCATACTATATCTCTGAAAATCCTAATCTAATACAAGTAGTCCTCCTTTTATAACAGTTCATTTAGTGACCTTTCAAAGTTATACCAGTACTGAAAAAAAATGACATGACTCTTTTTCAAACTTATAACTGTTGCAACATACCCTTGGTCATGTGATCAAAAATCGGTCATGTGACAACTGACTCATATTTATGACTGTTGCAGTATCTTGGGGTCAGGTGATCAGCTTTTGCGACCTTCTGACAAGCAAAGGGCAAATGGGAGGCCAGATGTACTTAAAAACTGTGTTACTAACGCAGCAACTACAGCGATTTGTTTAACAACTGTGGCAAGAAAGGTCATAAAATGGGGCAAAATTCACTTAACAAATGTTTCAATTAGCAACAAAAATTTTAAGTAAGACTACTTGTAGTTATTGCCATAAGAAAAACAAAGCAAAGTATAGGTCTACCTGTAGGAACAGCTTACTATTTTCTATAGAAATTCTTAGGCCTTCAAAAGGTGGTTGAATGAATGAATTCTTTATTGGCCAAGTGTGATTAGACACAAGGAATTTGTCTTGGCGCATATGCTCTCAGTGTACATAAAAAGAAAAGATACATTTGTCAAGAATCGTCAAGCAGTTTAAACAATTGGTATATGAATGCTGAAGCCATTTAAAATGTAGTGCTGTTTTTTAACCTTAAAATGTGTGTGCGTGTGTGTGTGTGTGTAAGTATTTATATTTCTGTTCTGCATTTCAGATCATTTCAATACACTGCACTTTCCTTTTATATTTTATGTGAACAAATGAAAAGAAAAGGTATGCTCTCAGTTGAAAAAGAGAGAAGTGCTTCAAAATACTTCCAAGCAAAGAAACTTCATTTTTTTTCTTTACCAGCTGTGATTTAATTATATGAAAGCTCCTGTTCAAATATTTCAAAGGAGAATATAATTTCCTATATTTCCAAAGCAGAACCCTTTGTGGAGGAGTAAACTTAGCTTTCCACAAAATTCTTCTTTTAGAGACAAACATTTCCCTATAGAAAAAATGTCCATTCAAGAGAATGAACACCACAGATTACAGTGGAGCCTCAGCTCGTGACCGTAATCTGTTCCAGGATTTCAGCCGCAGCCCGATTTGGTCATGAAAGAAAGCACGACTGTCTGAGCATGCGCAGACACGCCCCACCCCCTCCCCTCAATGGTGCCGAAGTGAAATCTGTACGGAAAGGGAATCTTTCTGTGCCAATTTTGTTCACCACCCGATTTTGGAATCGTAACCCAATTCAAAAATCGGGTGGGTTTTTTATTCGCCACCCAATTTGGTCGCGACCTGAGGTTCCAATGTATGTGTTTGGCTCTCTCTGTGTTTTGGTGTAAAATGAATTGGGGAAGAAAGGGGATACTATCTGGCATAGATTAACCCTACTTGGTTTGGAAATCATTCTTTGTTTTGTGATCTCTAACACCCTTGAATTCTTGCCTTAAGCATTTATGGATAGTCCCAGATAACTAATCTTAAAAAACTCAGACTTTTCAAATAATGATGAAAATGAAGATACTTCTCCATGTTTTCTCTCACATATTCCTCTACTGTTCTTTGCCAAGGTTTTCTTCTTTGATTACACTCTCTTTTCTTCTTCTAATTTCTACTCTATGATGCAGGCAAAAAACAAATACAAGGTTTTGCTTTGTAACAAGATTATCACCAAGTGTGGTACACGAAAGTATAGGTTGAGGTTTCTTGAGTTCATGAAGTGTTTATCTTGCAGTGCTTAAATTGATGCCATTCATTATACCACAGCTGTATTCTTCCAAAGTTCAGAGAAACTATGAGGCCTAGAAAAAGCCCAAGTACGTTGATTCCCAACCCATTTCCACCATCAACAAACAAACACAATCAAACAAACCCTGGAAGTTTCTCTTGATACTTCTCCATGGAGCCACAGGAACAAAACAGAAAACAAAGTGTAGGCAGATGGCCAATATAGAATGGCAGATCTACAGTATATCCAGAATCATTCTCTCTAGAGCCACAAAGTCAGTATTGAATGTTATACTATATAACAGAACAGAGTTGGAAGGGACCTTGGAGGTCTCCTAGTATAATCCCGTTCAAGCAGACCCTATACCCGTGATGGCGAATCTATGGCACGCATGTCAGAACCATGTAGAGCCATCTCTCCGGGCACACCAGCCGTTGTCCATTGCTCTTACAGGTTCCAGCCCGTGTATGCCTGCTGGCCAGCTGGTCTTCGCGCGCATGGGAGCACCAGAAACCAGAAGAGCATCTCCCCAGCGCACATGCTCATGCCAGCTAGCTGGTCTTTGCATGCACATGCATGTTAGAAACCGGAAGACCAGGTGGCCAGTGCACATGTGTATGCCAGGAAGCTGACCTTTTAGATTTTGGCACTTCTGCACACCATGCCGAGGAGCTGATCTTTTGGTTTCTGTCCTGCACTCATGTGCACACTCCTGTTTTGGCACTCGGTACCGAAAAGGTTTGCCACCACTGCCCTATACCATTTCAGATAAATGGTTATCTAATCTATTTTTAAAAACCTCCAGTGTTGGAATACACACAACTTCTGGGGCAACTCTCCTTAGTACTAGGTTGCTTCTCTCCTTGATTAATTTCTATCCATTGCTTTTTGTCCTGCCTTCAGGTGCTTTGGAAAACAGGCTGACCTCCTTTTTGTGGCAACCCCTTAGATATTGGAACACTGCTATAATATCACCCATAGTTCTTCTTTTCCTTAAATTAGACATACCCAAGTCTTGCAACTGGTCTTTATATATCTTAGCCACCAGTCCTCTAATCATCTTTGTTGCTCTTCTCTGCACTCTTTCTAGAGTCTCAACATCTTTTTTATATTGTGGTGAACAAAACTGGATGCAATATTCCAAGTTTGGACTTACCAAAGCATTGTAAAGTAGTATTAACACTTCATGTGATCTTGATTCTCTCTCTGTTAATGCAGCCTAGGACTGCATTGGCTTTTTTGGTAGCTGCAGCACATTGCTGGCTCATATTTATGTGCTTGTGCACTAGGACTCCAAGATTCCTATTTATTTATATTGATTTAATGGAGCTTAACAAAAATGAGTATGCTTGATTTTATAATATTGATGTAACCGGTTTATAATGTTTAGCAAAAATATCCTGAGTTTGATAGTTATTCTATAAACAACTGCAATGAGACCTAAACATATGTAGCAGAGGAACATAATCTAATTCTATATATATTTCCTTATAAATTGATAAAGTGGGATCCAATTTCATAGCCCAGGTAGTGTTGGTGACATCATGGAAGCCCTTTTAACTGTCTAACATGGGCTAACCCTGACTTCTGATGCGAGACCTTAAGCTGGTTTTCTTAATGCTCCCTTTAACTATTTGGAAGCTTCCTACCAACATGTGGAACTTCCATTGCATTTTACTTCCTTTGAACGTTCTAAGCATATTTTCAATTGCAAGTAGATGTATTGTAATTTTAGAAAATTTCTTCATGTGACAATCACCACTGGAGGACTCAGTGAATGGGACTCATGTACAGCTCACTGGAAACTTCCTGTATCATAATACAGCGTATCCTTTACACATATAAGGTTCTGTTTATTGGGCTATATGCATATCTATTTGTCATCTATTATCTGTCTGTCTGTCTTTCAGATCTTCCAGTCTGCACACTCTCTGATCAGTTTTTTAAAAAACTTTTAAGTACAAAAAAGCTGGGCAAGGATTCATTTTAATTTCATCTTTGAGTATGAAAGCCAGCTAAGTGACTGGGCCCATCTCTGAGCCCAACCCACCTCTCTCAAGGTTATTGTTGTGGGGAAAAGTATGCTTGCCACCTTGAGTTATACATAAAACAGAAGGGATAAAACAACAATCTCAGGTGGGACTACAGTTCCTACAGAAGAGATGTGATATTAATGAATGACAAAAGCCCTTCATCAAGAAAGACAGTATACTAAATTGAAGGTAGGTGGGAATAATTTAATGATTATAAAGCTCCAATTCCAACATAATATTTGTCAAAAAGTCGTAATGTTCACTGTATATAAAATAAGGCTTTTGATTTAAGAGATGGAGGAACAGTGGGTTGCTTCAAAAAGACACAAGGGCATCACGATGCTAAAATGGGAAATGACCACTTTTGACACCTAAGATCTAGTTTGTTTCTTTGTTTTCCATTATTTACTGAAGATTTTGAACCATTCAGGTAGGATTTGTAAGGCCAAAAGGAAAGAATGTTGAATGCAAAAAAATAGTCAGAATTGGTATTGATAAAACTGAAGTGCCAACTATATAAAAATATTGGTCCCAGTAGGAAACAGAGCTCTAATGATGCCCTTTGATATATTAATGGTTGAAAATGCTGCTCATTTCATATCAGCAGTGTTACGTTCTGAGCATGGGTGCAAGGATGGAGACGAGCCAGTAAAACAGTGAACTTCAACTCTTTATTTACATGTGAAAACAGCTCAGCTCAATGGCCACGGTGGGCCCCTTTATATAGGCAACTCTTAACTTATTTAACCAATGAAAACACAGGGAGCGCTAGCTCCATTAACCAATGGGAGAGGCTCGTTAATAGCCAATCAGATTCTCCTGAATGGACCAATCCGATGTCACTATTATCGGCCAATCAGAAGTGCAGGGCCAGAACCTTGCACTTTACTTCAAGCTCTTAATGATCTTTATAAAGCATTTATTGATTCACAACACCCCTTCCCGCCGGGTTCCGTTTAAGGGGTGCGGTCACGTAGTCTTTGAGGTAGGCAGGTTGTTTCGATTGTCTATTAGATTTTCGTTGTCCTCCCGGTATTTGGCAACAGTCTTGTTGGGGTAGGATGTTATTAGGTGAAAAGGGTGAATGCAAATCCCGTTCCCCATTCGAATTTTCGTCGTCGCTACTGCTCTCGGCATCTCTTTGAGGCGAGGCCACCCCCATTCCGGGTCCATCTGAGCGGTCATTACTACCGCTTAAACTTTCTGCCGCTTCGAATTCAGCTTCCTCGCTATCTCCTCCCCCCTTGGTTTGGAAATCAGGGGGCTCAGAGATCCCCGACTGTAGCCTTGAACACAGCTGATCAATATGGCGTTTCCAAATTCTATTGTTGCGACATTTTACACAGTACGATCTAGGGCCGGTTACTTGTACTATAGTTGCCTCGACCCAAAACGGATCGCCCAAAAAGTTCCTAGCGAAAACTAAATCGCCTACCTGGAAATTGCGACATTTCCCGCTAGAACCGTGTGGCTTTTCAGGTTCATATGATGGGTGTAGGCGGTCGAGGTGGGAGCGGAGCTTCCGTCCCATCAGTAACTCAGCGGAAGTTTTATTGGTGACGCTGTGAGGAGTGATATGCTGCAAAAGGAGTATCCGGTTAATCTTGTCTTCTATATCGCCATAATCCATCTTATGCAAGGTTTTCTTGACGAATTGTACCATGCGCTCGGCCCTTTCATTGGCCGCAGGATGCGCCGGCAAAGTCAGCGCATGTCGAATACCGCAGTCTGCCAGGTACTGTTCGCAGGACAGCGCGGTAAATTGAGGCCCGTTGTCGGATACCAGAACGTCTGATAATCCGTGTGTCATAAAGAGTCTGTCCAGTTTCCTGATGACTGCTTCGGTTGTTGTATTCCTCATTTCATGGATTTCAAGCCAGTTCGAGAAGGCATCCACCGTCAGTAAGAATGTGTGCCCCTTGGTAGGACCCGCAAAGTCCAGATGAATGCGGGACCATGGTCCCCTCGGTGTTTCCCATTCGGTTGGAGTTGCTTTTGGCGGGGCATTGCTTACTCCCTGGCATTTGTGACAGGCTTTTACCCATGTCTCTGTCTGCTTGTCAATACCCGGCCACCATGTGTAGCTTCGTGAGAGTGCTTTCATACGCATGATGCCGGGGTGGCCATCATGCAAGGTCCTTAGTATCGCTGATCGCAACCGTTCTGGGATGATAACTCTATCACCCCAGATAATGCAGCCCTTTTGAGAAAATAGTTCCGTTTGCCGATTTTTGAGTGGGACGTAGTCGTCAGGTATTTGGTCTAACGGCCATCCCCGCTCAACCCAACTGAGAACTCGTGCTAAAATGGGGTCGCGTTTCGTTTCCATTGCGATATCTCGGGCCGTTAATGGCGGCGTTTGAAGTGTCTCGATCTGAAGTGTTGTGACCGTTGGAGCGGGGTCATCAATGGTCTCTGGAAGAGGTGCACGGCTCAATGCGTCGGTGTGGGGAATGGCCTTCCCTGGGCGATGTTGCAACTTGTAATTGTATGCCGCCAAGAATTCTGACCAGCGGGTCATTCTGGGAGATAATATATACGGTGTTGGCCTATCTCCTGCGATTATTCCCAGCAAAGGTTTGTGGTCAGTCACTAAGGTAAATGCTCGGCCATACACATATTCATGAAATCTCTTAACCGCGGATACTATAGCAAGGGCCTCCTTGTCAATTTGACTGTAGTTGTGTTCTGTTTTTGATAACGTCTTTGAGAAATAAACAACAGGGGCTTCATCACCGTTTGACAAAATGTGGCTTAAAATGGCGCCCACCCCTAAAGGGGATGCATCACACGTGATTGTTAAAGGCAAAGTCTCGTTATACTGCATCAGAACAGCATCAGAAGTCAATAAATTTTTTGCATGTCGAAACGCCTGTTCTTCTCTATGTCCCCATACCCAGGTTGCTCTTTTGTCCAGTAAACGATGTAGGGGTTCAGCTACGGTTGCTTTGTGAGGCAGAAAAACGTTATAAAAATTGATAAGGCCCAGAAAAGCCTGGAGGTTGGCCTTGTTCCGGGGTTTTGGGGCATTCTTGATTGCCCTGAGTTTGTTATCGGTGGGGTGAATGCCTTGACTATCAATTAAATATCCCAAAAATTCTACACGATCCGTACATAAATAACACTTGTTCTTTTTAACTTTGAGACCGGAGTCTTTAAATCTCTGGAGAACCAACCTCAGGCGTTCCTTTAGTATTTTCTGGGTTGGGGCTGCGATTAACACATCATCACAATATGGAACAACACCTTTTATCCCTTGTAATAGCCTCTCCATTTAGCTTTGAAAGATTCCTGGGGCTACGCTCACTCCGAACTGGAGTCGGTTACATTTAAACGCACCTCTGTGCAAAATGATTGTTTGGGCCTCTGCCATTTTTTTGTCAACAGGCAGTTGTTGGTATGCCTGGGCTAAGTCTAGTTTAGCAAAGACTTTTCCGCCCCCCAGGGAATGGAGGAGGTGTTGCACCACAGGTACCGGGTAAGCGTTTTGTTGAAGGGCATGGTTCAGGGTGGCTCGGTAGTCCCCACAAATTCTTATTGATCCATCCGGCTTGATGGGTGTTACGATTGGGGTTTCCCAGGGAGAGTGATCGGTTGGTTCTAACACTCCCTGAGTTATTAATTTATCAAGCTGCTCGTCAATCTTTGGTTTAAGGGCAAATGGAACTCGACGAGGCTTAAGGCGGATGGGTGCTATTTCGGGATTGAGGTTAAACAATATTGGGGTCCCCTTGTACTCGCCTAATTTTTCTGCAAAGACGTCCTGGAATTCGTGGACTAGGTCTTCTTCCCAATCGCTGCTGTAGGTTCGGTGAATGCCGGCTACTTCAATTCCAAGTGGAGCGAACCATTGGAGGCCTAACAAACTAGGCCGATATTTGTCGATTACAGTCAGGGGTAGAAATGCTGTACGGTTCTTAAACGATACCCGTACTCGGCTGGATCCAACAACCAGAATTCGATTTCCTTGATAGTCCTTAAGTATGAGCCTTTGGAATCGGAGGTCTTGCCTACGGATAGTGGGGATGAGCTGCTTGAGGGTCTTCCAGGAAACCATCGAGAGGGACGATCCTGAATCGACTTCCATCAGGCAGGACTGGTTTTTGATGGCCACTTTCACTCGGATCTTTTTGGCGTCCAGAGATGAGGCGTAACTGATCGTGATCGTTTGGTGAGCCTCTTCTCGCTTCGTTGGGTGGTTTAGGGTTTTGTTTCTGTAGGAGGGGTTGTTCCATTGGTGGTTCACGGGTTCTCGCTTCACAGGACGACTTCCCGTCGGTTGGCGATAGTTAGCCCCCCTTGAGGGCTGGCTGGGTCCTGGCTTGCTTCTACAGACCTGACCTATATGGCCTCTTTTCCCGCACACATGGCAGAGCGCGTCGAGGAATTTGCATTCAGACCGGGGGTGGCTTGCTCCACACCCGGTGCATTGGTACTGTGATTTCTGGCGTTGGTCCCGTTCGGACCGAAGTCGATGGACCTCTTCCTCGCCACTTTCTGATGACGATTCGAGGTCCTCGTGGTGGGCCGTCTCTAGCTGTCCCTCTGACTGAGGTGAAATGTCGCAGGCTCGTTGGCGAACCGGTGCGTGTGTGCGGCGCATTTGGGCAGCCGACTTCCTGGTTGCTTCTGCTGCAGTAGCTTCAGCTATGGCGTCTTTAAGTCTAATGTTGCCCTTCGCCATGAATTTACTCTGAGTGCCTGGTGCATCTAATCCCAGAACGATTCGGTCTCTTAGGGCTTCTTCTAAGTCGGTAAACTTGCATAGGCCTCCCAGATTCCGGAGATCCGCGATGAAATCAGCAATGCTTTTGCCCTTCCGCTGACTTCTCTGATAGAATTCATGCCTTCTCACGAGCGTTGGCACGGTCGGTGCGTAGTGAGCCCTCAGTAGTGGTTCAACGACGTCCCAGTCCATAGACTTTACTTCTGCCGGTTTTGCTAGTGCCTTGGCCATCTTGAATACGGTTGGCCCGCAATGAGTTAGGAATACCGCTCGTTTTTTTCCGGTAGTGGTATCCTTCAAATTGTTGGTTTCCAGAAACACCTGGAAGAGATCCATATATGAGTCCCAGTCTTCTTATGCCGGGTCGAATGGAGCGGGTGGTATGACGTTGCCGGACATGGTTCCACTGTTGGTGCGTTCAGCCACGTGCTCGGTTATGGTTCTTCGTTGTTCAGTAAGCTCTGATGTCTCCACATCCCATCCTCATCGCCAGTGTTACGTTCTGAGCATGGGCGCAAGGATGGAGACGAGCCAGTGAAACAGTGAACTTCAACTCTTTATTTACATGTGAAAACAGCTCAGCTCAATGGCCACGATGGGCCCCTTTATATAGGCAACTCTTAACTTACTTAACCAATGAAAACACAGGGAGAGCTAGCTCCATTAACCAATGGGAGAGGCTCGTTAATAGCCAATCAGATTCTCCTGAATGGACCAATCCGATGTCGCTATTATCGGCCAATCAGAAGTGCAGGGCTAGAACCCTGCACTTTACTTCAAGCTCTTAATGATCTTTATTAAGCATTTATTGATTCACAACAAGCAGTTTGACAATAAGAAAGTAACAATTAAAAATTTGGCATTTTCTTTTGATTTCGATAGGAAAGGAATACACAGGCTAAAAATTTCAGTGACAAATGTTTACACCACTCAGAATATGTTCCAGTGCTTTGAACCCCTAAGCAAACAGCCTGTTATTTCTTCTGCAATAAATGTGGCTTCATCTTGGCTTATGCGACAAGTAGCCAGGGGCCGGGAAAGACATGCCCAGTGCACATTGCAAGTCATCAGGTTGCAATCAGGCATTACCTCACCTAACTCATGATCATTTATTAAGAGTGGCTCTGCATTTTGTGAACAAATTGCATTAGGCACTGAACCAGCGCATCCCGTAATTCTTAATTGGTTGGTACAACACTCATTCTTTTGATATCCCACCCCCCTTTCTTTCCTTCTCTTTGGCATTCGATCTAACAATTCATAATATGTCATGAGGTTTCACATTTCTATTATAATAGCGATCTGATTCTAGACTTGCCAAATGCCCTTAAAAACGCACAGTGATATTTCCATACTATGCATGTAAATGTGAAAAGATGTGCTTTCTCAATAGCATAGAAATGTACAGACTCTTGGCACCTTGATAGGCTGCGAACATGCTGCATGGGCAAATTCAGAAGCAAAGCCATTTCTGTAATATTTGGAATCAGGCTTTTAATGAGTGCGGCCTGAGATACTTGCTCCAGTCTTCTTCCTTGTGACCAAAAAAATACAACACAAATGATATAAGCTCTTCTAATATAAAACAATATAAGGCAGAAGGTATATACAGGTAGTCCCTACAACAGTTCATTTAGTGACCGTTCAAAGTTACAACAATACTGCAAAAACAGACTTATGGCCATTTTTCATACTTACGACCATTGCAGCATCCTTGTGGTCACGTGGCCAAAATTCGGATGCTTGGTAATGGGTTCATATTTATGACGGTCAAAGTGTCCCCAGATCACCTTTTGCGGCTTTCTGACAAGCAATGGGGAAGCCAGATTCACTTACCAACTGGGTTGTTATCTTAACGACTGCAGTGATTCACATAATAACCGTGTGAAGCAAAGTTGTAAAATGGGGGAAAACTCGCTTAACAAACGCCTCACTTAGCAAACGTAAATTATGGGCTCAATTGTAGTCTCTCTTAACTCGAGGATTATCTATACTGGCCTTCGAGGGCTGGATGAGGAATTGATTTACTGGAAGAGGCAAAGCTATTCACCAGTATTTGTACTAAGAAAATAGTTCTTGAGAGTTCTTTAAGAAGCAGGAGTAGGTAGATCAAAGGATTGGCTTTGACCTCCAAAGCCTTAAATCACCTTGGCTTGGGACTATCTCAGGGACTCCTCACTAGTCAGATATTCTGGAAGCCCTGACCCCATTCCCCCACATAATGCCTCTACCTCTCCACAGAGGTCAGCAGATGTTGTCATCTCTCATTTATGGAGCTCCTTCATGAGTTCATAGGCCAGGTGTTTTATCTGGTCAGTTTTAGAAGGCAGGCAAAAGATCGTTCGTATCACTTTTTACTTACAGCATCTGATTCAAATGCTGCTATCTGACAAATTCGGTTTCCAGATAGAGACCTTCCAAATGCTACCAAGCAAAACATGCTCTGCAACTATTCTGCCCTTAATGAATTTAATACAGAAAGAGGGGGAGGACAGCAAGCAGGACATACTTGCACTCCAATGAAATAGAGTCAATGGGATAGTCTTAATCATTGCACAGTGAAACCATAACAGCACTTGCCTGCTCTGTTTAGCCAATTTATTTTCAAACTTACTGTGGATTTTATAGTATTTTTTTAAAACTAGAATTTGAGAAATAACAGTTAAATGTTGTGAGACAGAGTCTAATTTTATTAAGGGCTGGAAAATTAGAATTGACCTTGGTATTTAAAGGTGTATTTTGAGATCTTGCCTGTTCTCATTTTACAATATCTGGGTTGTTGTTGTTATTGTTGTTTATCTGATCCTCGAGCTTGATTCTCTGAGAAATGTCTTTTTCTGATTTATTTAGGACGGGACAAAATCTTAACCAAAGCAAAGCATTTTATTCCTGCATGAAAAATATCAGCACGGTAGTCCTCTCATAGAAAACAAATTCTTTACTTTGGCTGTACAATCTGCATTCAGCTCAATTGTGAAGTGTGATACATGATCCAATATACGCTTTTACTTTGTCTCCTCTGGAGATGGAACTTTTTCCAGAGCTTGAAGGTTCGGTGCAGGATAACATCTCTCTACCAGCTATCAGCATTTCCAGAATTGGGATTATTTCCTAAGAAAGAGAAACCAGTATTGTGCCAAATAAATGGATAGCATTCCAAAATGCGACTTAGCAGCCAAGAGCAGCTTTGGCAATTCTCCAGTTACATGAGCTTCTATCTTTAGAATTTTTAGCACGGTCAGGTTAGTTATTCTATAAATTGAAATCACCCACTTACAATTGCAACAGTCATAATCGCTACCTGGATCTCAAATTAAGATTTCTGGAATTCAGAGTATAAATCCCATTTTATCTTCTAATACCCTTAGAGTGATTATCCCCCATAAACATTTTTTAAAGCAGTGTCTTTTTTATACACTGAAAGCTAGCTATGCAGTAGCACTATCAACCTGCAGAGGATGTCATTCTGTAGCACAATCCAAACGATGGATGATTCAGTTCTTCCGAAGTGTATCAGAAACCTTACTGGCCCAAATTAATTCATGCAACCATCTCTAATATAATGGGTGCTATGTATAATAGGTCAGCAAATATAATAGGTCAGCAAATAGAAATGCCACTCAAATAATTCCATAGATTGAGTTTAAATATTATCACAGCTCTCCAAAATTGAAAGTTAGAGAAAGCATACATGAAACCTGAATCCTTCCAGATGTTGCTTGAACTATAATTTTAGCATCATTGGCTATCCCTGGTCAAAACTGCTGAGAACTGTGGTCCAGCAGTTTCTGAGAAGCCAAAGGCCCCTGTATTGCTGTCTTCACATGTGCTGTTATAAACTGGAAGTTGCAATGCACAGTGGAAAAGAAGAAATGGTTGTGACATTTCACCCTTGTGCTCAGATTTCCTCATACTGGCACTTTTCTCATGGGTTAGGATTGCATTTCCCAGAATTTTCAGTAAACGCGTTGGCTAGTTGTAGTGAGACATTTACTGGAAAAGGGGTTATATGTTTGTTTCACCTACCAATAGAGTACTTTTTTGAATGGAGAAAGTAGGAAAACATATATCTGCAAGGCTCTTTGAAAATGAAAGTACTAATTATTGCAGCACGTAAAGGATCACTTCTAAGAATTTGCTGGATAGAATATAATTAACATTTGAAGGGATTCATTAAGAGTCAAAATGAAGCTCTTGTATAACGAGCTCCAACAAGCATAGCACACATCTCTCAACAGATTATTCTTCAAAAGGGTTCAAGGCTGTCATAACCAAATTACTATTTAAAAGGTCCTTTTCATTATCTTTCCATTTTAAATTAATGCCTCTTCCCTCCCACCCTCTTCATATATGCTATTTTTTGGGAACTATACGTTGTTAGTCCATTTCTAATAATTACAGTGTTAATTATTTTGCAGTTATCATGTTTGCTAAGTGTGGGAGAGAATTATTAGCTCAATGGTAGAAAAATCAGATTCATCATTTCACTAATATAATTGCTGCTAGGGGTGAGAGAAGAAAAAAAAAGGCTGCAGTTGAAATTATATAGCTGAATCAGACAGTACCATCACAATAGAGGCCCAGTGTTGAAAACATCTATCCACCTCACACCCAGCAAGGAAAATCCAGATCTACCTGAAGACTAGACCCATCAATAATCTTTGTTTGTCTGTCTATTATCTATCTATCTATCTATCTATCTATCTATCTATCTATCTATCTATCTATCTATCTATCTATCTATCTATCCATCCATCTATCTATCACCTATCTAATCAAAGGAATGGCCAAGAGTCAATATTGACTTGAAGACACCAAAATACAGTATATGTACATTAGTGCCTCCAAGTCCATGTTGTCTCTTGGCCACTGCCTTGAGTAGTCTTTACAATTTTCCTAGTAAGGTTTTTCAAAAGAGTTTGCACTTGCCTGCTTTCTAGGGCTGAGAGAAATTGACTGGCCCAAGGTTACCGGCTGGTTTTGTGCCCAGGGCAGGACTAGAGCTCAAGGTCTCCCTTATTTCTAGCCTGTGGCCTTAATCACTACATCAAACTAGCTTTTTTCCCTCAGGCTAAACCTGTCTACATGTAATTTCTTTTTCCACCTGTCATATTCTAAACCTCCATGACAAGACTACAGTATGGCATAAAATAATATGAGCAAATTGAGATCTTTCTGAAGTAACAGCACAAAGTATGTAGACATGTGATAGCAGTTACAAATAGCTCTCAGTCTCAGAAGAAATCTAACCTAAGCAACTAGGCCTCCAAACCCATGGAATGGCAGCAGTGAAACAAACAGATTATTGCAGCAAAAATCAGTGGTTCCTCATGGGAAAAAAGCCTGTTAGCTATCAAAATCTGTATTTAATTAGATAAAAGACCTTGAAACATTTGTTAGTGGAAAGTAGGTTTTTTCATGTGCTTCTTAGGATAATAGTAAAATTTTGTTTTCAGACTAACAAAACACTAAAAACATTTAAACTGATATAATAAAAGTTATGGGGGGAAACAGATGTTTTATGAATATTTTTGAGTGTTCTTCACATTTTTTAAAATCTATAGATGACAGTGCTAGACTCCGTATCAGTGTCATGAAAGACCAACCTATGCCTAATATTTCCATTTCTTTTCTTGGCAAGAGGGGAAAAGATTAAAATGCCAAGGGGTTGCCACCATTGATAAGACTAAAATATTTAAGTGGGATTAAAATATTGTAATAAGATTAAAGTGCTACATAGCTGCGTACACTTGGAAATTGGATGCTGAACCTGTTGGACTCTGGGTCTCGTGGAAAGATCTTTTGAAGTTGTTCATGCTGCTACTGTTGCTACTATCCCCATCCAATAAATCAGATTCAGACTGCATATTTTTACATACAGTTCTAAAGTTCTGAATTGGCACTAGGAATAAATAGAGCAGCATCAATCTTGGGCTATGGGTGTAAAAGCAATAACTTTAATCTCACTTGCCTCACTCCACAAATCTAGTTGCATTCAAGCACACTTTCATTTTATTTTCTTCCTAAAAGACCCTTTGGTATGTTGGAAGTTAAAACCCACCCCTCTCCTAGGAAAATGAAATATTTTAGGATATACTAAAAAGGCAGAATATTTCCCCTAAAAAGAAAAGTAGAAACTCAGAGGCAGAAATTCAGCTCCCATTTTTGCTAATGGGCTATTACTCTGGCCTTAGCCAGTCTATTTTACCTAACAAAGATCTACTCGAGGTAGAGCCATAATAGGAATTGCCCAAATTGCCTTTCATTACATCATCATCCAGCAAAGCTGAACCAAGCATGGGACTCAGAACAGCTTACAGAGTTGACCCTGCATAGCCCCATGGGAGTTTGACAACCAATCAGAATACAAGGTCAAATTCAAATCCCAATAGAGAGCATAAAACCAAGGGCCTCTCAGCACCTTACTCCCCCTTCTTTTCCTTCATCCAACATCTTGAAGCATGTGATTATCTTTTTCACTTTGGAGCTCCAAGGCATGTAGTCCTGTCCACCATTAAACCATCTTTCCAAACAGCCTCCATGTTTCCAGTGTCTTTTTCCCTACTTGGAACTGAACCCAGAAGGATATTTCTTCCAACAGGTACCTTTCTGCTTTATAACCTGGCAGATAGTGTGGGAAATCAGGTGAATCAGCCAAGGATGGAGATCTTTAAGTTATAGCCTCGGGTGTAGCCCTGTCTTGTACATACCTGCTATTCACTATTCATAAGCAAGGCCTGACCAAAATTACGTTACAGCCTGCCTTTAACACAATGTACTTTCTGCTTACTTTTAAGCAGTATCTCTTAATTCAAGTAAAGAAAAAAATCTCATTAACCCCCAAAAATGTCCATGTCTGAATCAAGATTATGACCATTTCCTTCAACTGGGACCTTCTCCAGATTTATGAATTTCATCTCCTAGAGACTGGACAACCATTTGTCTGAAATGGTATAAGGTTTTCCTGCTTGAGTAAGGGTTGGACTAGAAACACTTCCAGTCTCTTCCAGCTCTGTTATTCTGTTATTCCTAATTTTCAGAAAGCATTGCCATGGATGAATTCCATGCACTGAAGTACAGAAAATATAAAAGCCTCTCTTGCAGGGGAACATGTTGGAAGATCAGCATTTTGAATGATGTAGAAAACAACAACAATGGAATAGGAATCCAGATAGGACTTCACTGAAATTAAAGAAATTCTTCCTGAAGTGAATTCATTTCATGAAAAGATGGAAGAGTTTCATTGGTCACTAAATCATGAAACTTAATGTAACTGAAGTGTAAGAATCTTATCTGAATTATGTTGCTGCACACTGAAGACACTACATTATGCTTTTTGATGCTTTTCAACCTCAGCAGTGCAATCTAGCTATAGGAGGTGTGCTAGTCAGTTGGACAATTTTATGGGAAAGTATTTGTCTTGTCCACAGAGTTGAATATTTTCAGCTCTTTGACATTGAGTGTAACTAGAGCTTTTTATGGGGAAGTCTGAATGGATAAATAACTTTCACACTATAAACAAAGTAACCCAACATATGAAGTGCAAGTAACTGTCCCTTTAGATTCATAACTAATTGCGCAAATTTTAGGTGCAATAACTAATATACAACCAAATATTTCCTGTAATTGGGAAACTATCTTTCATATTGTCTATGGAGATTCTCAGTCATCCAGGACATGGTTGTCCCAAAGGTACTTTGTCAAAGGGTAATTGGACTTTCTTTGTTTTCCTTGAAGACGTCTCACTTCTCTCATCCAAGAAGTTTCTTCACTTCTGTCTTTCATATTGCTGTGTAGGAATTTCAATCAATCAATCAATCAGGATAAAGCTGGAAGAGACCTTGGAGGTCTTCTAGTCCAATCCCCTGTTCAAGCAGGAGACCCTACACCATTTTAAAAAGATGGCTGTCCAGTTGCTTCTTAAAAACCTCCAGTGATGAGCCACCTACAACAGGGGTATTGAACTCCAGGCCTGAGGGCCAGATCCGGCCCGCACGGTACTTAGAACTGGCTCACGGGGCCACCCTGGAAACAGCGAAGGACCGGCCCGTGGTGCTTCTGCCACTGAAAACAGGCTCCCGAGCTCTGTTTTCACTGGCAGAGGGTTATAGGAGGCCATGGACGGCTGCTGAAAATGGAGCTTGGGAGCCTGTTTTTGCTGGCGGAGTACTCGGGCCACTATAGGTGCCCCCAACATGGATGACATCAAGCTGGCCACGACCACCCCAGCCACTCCCATCCCGACCCCCCCAAGGTCAAACACAACCCTGATGTTGTCATCAATGGAATCAAATTTGACACCCCTGATCTACAACTTCAGAAGGGCAAGCTTCACTGGTTTATTGTGCTCACAGTCAGGAAGTTTTTCCTTAATTCCAAGTTGCTTCTCTCCTCTATTAGTTTCCAAACTAATCCAAACCTTTGGGACATATTTACAAGCATCAATAAATTGAAGCCATGTTTGAGTACAATTGTCCACAGATTATCTCTATTAATCAATTCTGTAAACCACTGATCACTTGGAACCTTATGTTTGTTTTTCTGATGCTGAACAATAAGTCTGTTCATTCTCAGTCCATTTACTTTGCCCACAACATGAAATATTAAATCTCAAAGTTAAGGTAACACATGTAATTGCTTTTTAAATAATAAATTTAAATAAAAAGATTAATTTCACTGCAGCTCCAACAAAAGAAATACAATGAGGTTATTCTAAAACATTATTTCTTGTTGAAAATGATATAATCTAAAAATATATTTAAATTTGGGGGCTTTTTAAATATTTCTTTTTTATCAATTAAGTAAAGCTTGCCAAAGAATCATCATGAATCTTTTGACTTTGCCAATGAAATACTATAAAGTATATATAATAGTTACTTTAAAAGCTGGCAAGGACATCTGAATTGTGGTTTATTGCTTTGTCATCCAAAGGTTTTATTAAGTGCTGATGCCAAGTTATTAACAGTTATTTTGAAATATAAAGAGCACTACTCCAGTAATGCAGGTAATCCTCAGATTACAACAGCAATTGGAAGAAGAATAGCTATTACTATGTCATACAACACAATGTCACATGAACACATCACTTACTAATGGTAGTTCTAACAGAACACATCACTTACTAATGGTAGTTCTAACAGTGCCAGTTGGTGTGTTGAACAAGGACCATGCAGGTGGTTAAGTGAGGACTTCACATAACTGTGACTTCCAACATCCTGCTAGCTTCCTCATTGACTTTCTTGTGGGAAGCCAGTAGAGATCACAATTATGGGAGGCCACAAGGGCTGGATCTGTGAGGGTGGGTTGTAAGTCCCCTCATTCAGCTCCATCACAAGTTTGAACCAAGGTTGTAATCTAAGGACCACATATGAAACCAACGTAATTTTATTTTATGAAAGGACCTCACACCTGTGATATCATTGGATTGTTGATGAATATTGCTGGTTTCTGGGGAAAGGAAGGGGGAGTAGAGATAGTTTGGGAAATATGTAGCCAAAATAACATTTTTTCTATTGGGAATCGAGGACACTCTCACCAGCACCTAGAGGCACCTGGAGGGGAGTCATCTGGGAGGGGGAGTGTGACCTGATTGGGGCATGTGATGGTTGTGTATAATGGGTGTTAGGGATAACATTGTTTACCCTAACTGGTTTAGGTAAAATAATAAATATGTTATCATAGTTTGTTAGTTAAAGTGTCTGCAACTTTAACTGTAGGATTGTAATTAAGGGAGTGGTTGTAAAAAGCACCATAAAAGAAGCAAGGTACCACAGCTTGCTCTCTCTGGCTTGATGATCCTGAATTACTGGATGAAGACTGCGTTTTTCCCTACTAGAACGGGAGAGAGAAAGGACTGATTTATTTGTAAGTGAACTGACATTGGATATTCTACACGGACTTTGCTAATTGAATATCCTTGAATGGACTGACTAAAAACAATACATGACTAATGGACTGTTATTTTGACTATGCTATAAAACTCTAAGTGGAATAAACTATATTTTTGATAACACAAGCGTATCTGTTATTTTTACTGTAGGTTAACAAACATACAAACTTATCTCACACATTTATCTGTGTGCCTATCTGACTAACGCTGCACATTCTGTTTAGCTTGTCTCCTTAACCCTGGTTGGGGAACCCAGGCTTAACAATGGGGTGAAGAACTTTGGACTTTGAATTGGGTGGGAAAATACCAGGTAACTTGGGTTTTCACCAGCTATGCCAATATGACATGCCTAATAAATCCATACTTTGAAGAAACCTCTAGCCTTGGAGTTTTGATTCTGTTTGGGCTGTTACTTGGAACCCTGACATCAGACATATTGCCTATATATTTCTATATATTGTCATTCTCGAGCATACCTAATACACAAATTCACAAGTTGTGCTAAACTTCCAACTTTAACCATTGTTTATTAACCAAGCAACAAGTGATCTGGTTCATTCATTGCTCTAAATCATAATCTTTGATTTACAGAGCACCATGGCTACACTCATACCATATATCAAGCCAAAAGAAACCACCACATCTTAGTGAGATGAATACATCCAACCACCATATCTCATGTCCACTTTTAGTAAGCTCACCATCCATTATGAAGGACCTTTTTCTTGTCAAAGGTCACTTCTGAATAGCAATGTTTCCACTCTCCAATCCCGCCAAAGCATTTTGAATTTGGTTGTGTGATCATCCTTGTTTCTGCTGAACTCCAAATGCTGAGATTAAATAGGAACACCATGTGGCAGGGTTCTCAAATTATGGGTACCATGACCACCCAGAATGATAAATGAATAAATAAAATGAAACCCACTGTACAAATAAAATTTATGAGCTGTTCCTCATTCATACCAACGATATCAGATATCTGGTTAGCACTGAATGGATTCCTTATCTGATCCTTTATCCTGCAAAGTTGAAGACCTCACAATTCAGTTTCACTGCTGGCTTGTGCTTGTCAAACACAACAGGTCTAGGCCTTTCCAGCACTCAGGAGGCACATGGAGCTTTTGTGCATCCTGTTCCCAAGGAACAAGTCCAGCTGTATATTACATAGTGACTGAATGTCAAATACTAGACGGTGGGTTTGAATTCCAGAAGATTGGAGTGGGAAAGCCAAGTTCCTCTAATAAGTATGAAACACAGGAGAAATACCTGAGCAGAGCTGGTAAGGGTGTTAATTCTTACCAGTTAGTTAACTGTTAATTCTTACCAGCCAATATAGCCTAGTGGTTAAGGCAGCAAGCTAAAAAGCGGGAGACAGTGGGTTCAAGTCCTGGCTTAGCCGTGAAAGCCAGCTGGGTGATTTTGGCCCAGTCACTCTTTCTCAGCCCAATCTACCGCACAGGGTTGTTGTGGGGAAAATAGGAGGAGGAAGATACATTGGATAAGTTTGCTGCCTTGAGTTACTTGTAAAAAAATAATAAAGGTACTAAATAAAATGATAAATAAATAAAATAAAATCACACTTCTATTACTGTGGAAACACTCTTTTCGTCTCTCCCCCTCAACCATGAGACTGAAGCTTCCTGACTGTACCTCTGAAGAGTCCAACAGAAATAGGGGAGATGTAAAGAAACTCCAGCCTTTTGAACCAATGCTATTTCCCACTCCTCCACCCCAAATCTCTCCAGCCTCTTCACAGCTCTTTCCCAGGGTCATGCTTAAGATCTCCCAGCATTTCTTTTGCAGGGCTGGATAGCTCTCCATCTTGACCACAACATTACCTCCAGGCCCGGCTGCTGAACTTGGGCCTGGCTTTGCAGAGTGACTGTTTGTCTGTCTCTTCCAGGTTCTGCAACCTACGAAACCATCCACTTCCCCAGCTGGCCAATGTGGCTTGGCAAATTTGAAAATTGTCTTGTCTTTGAAGACATAATTCTTCCTTATATAAATTCCCACCTAAAGCTGCAAGGATGGCCTGGCTCCAGATTTTTCAAATTTATGCACCCCACTGCAACAATTACAGTGCAAACACACCCTGTATGTCGAAGGGAAAGCAAAATGGCTCTCTTCAGCCCAAAGGCTAGGAAGCAAAGTGAAGCTGTTGGATCCTTATGTAAATAAAACCAAAAAGCTCCTGGAAAATGGATACAATTCAGCTTGTCTTTTAATATAACTTTTATAAGGATCTTTGAAGGGTCATCATAAGCACTCTTTTACGACTATAAAACTAAACAATTTTTACACCCACTTTCAGACTCAAACCACAAAATCACCTACGATAACCAGATATACTGTTGTCACAATACAATTTCTTACACTGTGCTCCGGGTCTCATTGGCTGAATGAGGAATGCAACTTGGGGAGGCCCACAAGGCCTGCCTTTTTTGCTACAATGCAAAAGCCTACAGAATATTTCCCCTCCGGGAGTTAAGATGGCCTCAATTCTACTAGCCTTTTTTCAAAGGCCTAAAAACCTGGTGCCATACACAGGCCAGGGCCCCTAATTGCATGCAAGAGCCTATCTCCTAGCTGTTCTAGTGTTTGTTAATTTTGTCACCTTCCTTGTCTGCTAGGTATTTTAATTTTTATATGGTTATTTACAATTATTTAGATTTTATTTTAATGCGTGTTAGTTGCTGCTCAGAGTCACCCACTGATAAATGCATAAATGCAAGGTAACCATTAACAGTCTTTTCTCTTTTTAACTGCTTTTTTTGTTTCTATTGATGAAGTCTGATCATAAATAAAGAATTTGCTTTGATTGATTTGACTATAAAACTGTCTAGGAACTGCCCAGAAGGGTTAAGATTGGGTTTGCTGATAATTTTACTGGGGAAATCTACTAGAGAATTCAGGCTCAGAAATGTGGGGGTGGGTGGGTGCAGGGTGGAAAACAAGGCAGATCAGGATAATGCCAGCAATGTTGCAGTGAAAGCCCTGTCCATGCATGCTTCAACAGAGTGGAGCTGGCATTGCGCCACTTTTCTTAGAAATCATGAAAGCAAAGACCTCCAATAAATGTGCGGTGGTAGACAGCAGGAAGAGCCACGGACAACAGTCAGATAAGAGGCAGTTTAGACTGCAGAAGCAATGGGAGCATGTCAAAAGGCTCAGAATGGACCCCTTCCGAGTTTCTTGGACTGCAAAGACAAGGGGATGGAGACGTTCGATTACATTGCAAGATTCTGAAAATGTAATCTTTCAATAAATTTAGAGCTAGTACTCTAGAGAGAAAGGAGGAGCTTCTTGTCTTGGACTACTTTGTAAGACTTACCGTATATACTCGAGTATAAGTCGACCCGAATATAAGTCGAGGCACCCAATTTTACCACAAAAAACTGGGAAAACTTATTGACTCGAGTATAAGTCGAGGGTGGGAAATGCAGCAGCTACTGGTAAATTTCAAAAATAAAAATAGATGCCAATAAAAACTTTCACTAGGACAGTTGAGAATAAGTTTGATGTTCACAATTTCCTCTTTGAAAGAGACCAGTAAATAGGGAACAAGAAGATGAAGAAAAAGAAGTGTGTTTTTTCACACTTTTCACACTGAAGTGAACAAAAATGGCATCATAGGAACAAGCTTATTCTCAGCCCAAAGGTTTGTTTCTGATTTCTTCCCTGATTTAAGGGAAATTTGGGAAACGATCTCACTATCATGAAAGGTTTGATTGATTCACTAACCCAAAAGATGATGATGATGACAGTGGTAGGCAGGAGTCACTCTCTCCCTTGCAAGAAAAAACCAAGAGCCATTCTTATGATATATCTCTCTCTCTCCCCCCCCCTCCTCCCCCTCCTCCCGAGTGGACTGAAAGCAGCTGGAGCTGAGGAAATGAAACTGAGTGGAGCGACCTCCACTTGCGTTGCTTTCTCAGCCTAAAGCTCAGAAAAGCCTCCCCCTCCTCCTCCCCTCCCCCTCCTCCCGAGTGGACTGAAAGCAGCTGGAGCTGAGGAAATGAAACTGAGTGGAGCGACCTCAGCTCGCGTTGCTTTTTCAGCCTAAAGCTCAGAAAAGCCTCCCCCTCCTCCTCCCCCTCCCCCTCCTCCCGAGTGGACTGAAAGCAGCTGGAGCTGAGGAAATGAAACTGAGTGGAGCGACCTCGGCTGGCGTTGCTTTTTCAGCCTAGAGCTCAGAAAAGCCTCCCCCTCCCATGCTTAAAAGTTGCAAAGGAAACACGGAAGCAGGGAAGCGGCTGCCCAGCTTCGGAGCTCCACACCATTTTTTTTTCAGAGGGGAATCTGACTCGAGTATAAGTCGAGGGCGGTTTTTTCAGCACAAAAAATGGGCTGAAAAACTCGACTTATACTCGAGTATATACGGTATATCAATCTTGCAAGTCTGATAGCACATCTCTCCCCTCCCCCATGCCTTTGCAGTCCAAGAAACTAAGGATCCCTTCTGAGGCATTTGCTATAAATCCATTGTTTCTTTGTCTCTTATCTGACCGTGTTTAGTCTGCGGCTCTTCCTCCTGTCTCCCAAGGTCATTCCCACATGTGATTACAGAATGTCACCACTTGGACTTCAGGTGTCAGGAAACAAGGCGAGCCATGTGTTCTCATGTTAAGAAAAGAACTTTCCACCTGAAAATCCATGCAACTGCAACATCGAAAATGACAGAAAGCTTTGCGATCTCAGTTGGACTTCAACCAAGGTGGGAGGAAATTGGCACAACTGCCTGAGATCAGCGTAATGGTCATATGTAGAGGGATACTCTGTGAGATCATAAACCATGATCCTATTACCTGTGTAGAAAAATTGTATTTAATAAGATTAGATTTTCTAAAGAATAGCATCCAGATAGTACCATTGCAAGGAATATATAGACATTCTTAATACCCATGAACAAAACAAATATATAAGAAAATGAAGCTCTTTTCATTATTGTTAGTAATTAGAATGGTGATTAAGATATTACATACCACGTTAACAGTTAACAGATGTACATAAGTTTCTTCAGGGCCAAAAGTATCACACAATTTCATCAGTTTATTTGCTTTAAGGCCTTGTTCAATTAACTGGTTATAGCTTAACTTCTACATTTAAACAGTTAATCTGCTCTGTGTTAGTTGCTTTTTCCAGTTAATTCTTCCACAGCTACATTAGGTATAGAGGTGGTATTCAGCAGGTTCTGACCAGTTCTGGAGAACCAGTTGCGGAAATTTTGAGTAGTTCTGAGAACCGGCAAATACCACCTCTGACTGGAGACTTTACAGTATGCCACACCTACCAAGCCACACCCATAGAACCGGTGGTACAATAATTTGAATCCCACCACTGATTAGGTGGGAAGTGAAATGGGTTCCCAATGTAGAGATAGAGAGAAGTAATTACAAATATAAATGCACTCTAGCAATTTGGAATAGATGAACTAGTTTAAATTTCAGTCTCATCCTGACTGATGTCTGGAGGACAAGTAATTTGTTCAGTAAAGATTAAAAAAGTAACTTGTTTAAACAGAAAAATGTACTCAAAGATAGATAATGTTCTAATATCAATTCATATTTTAATGAATTTACAACAGTAATACCTTATACCCATGTCCCACTAGATAGCTAATCAATATCTTCTTTCCACATAGTTTAATTTTATTTATTGGTTTTCTAACAATGTTTTTGTAATGCCCCAGTTCAATGACTCCATTTCAAATGGAAACTGAAGGCTTATTGTTAGGAAACACTTGTATTAACTATACATTTTTTTAAAAAAATCAACATATTTTTAAATGAACCCTGTACTATATGAAATACCATTGCAACTTCTATTAGAGATTTTTTTTTTATAACAAATTTTATTAATTTTACAAAAACAATACACAATCCAGGCATAACAACTTGAAAAATCTTTTCTAAAAAAAAAATAATTAAAGAAGAGAGCCAATAGAACATACAAAATAATTCCAAATTGTAATATCAATATTTACATTTTCTATTTAACTTCATATCTTATCCAGATTTCTCCTTTTATCCAAATTATATTTCTTGCTTATTAAAATTTCATTGCTTTTCATAAACATACAAAACACAGAACATGGAAAAAAAAACCAAAAACAAAACTAAAACATCTTTTCTGAAGGCTGCCTGATCCCGGGTTGAAATTCTTCACACAGACACAAATTCAAACATCATATTCACTTTATATATCCTTCCATATCTTATTATCATTTTCTTTTCTTTTTTATAAACCAATTTTATTAATTTTACAAAAGCAGTGCACAAACAATCAAGGCATAACAGCTTATAAATTGTTTTCTAAAAAAAAATAGTAATAATTAAAGAAGAAAACCAATAGAACATAATGATTCCCAATTATAATATCAATATTTACTTTATCTATTTAACTTCATATCTTATCCCAACTTCTCCTTTTCATCCAGATTATTTCTTGTTAATTAAAATTTTATTGCCTTTTATCAACATACAAAACCCAAAAAAACATAATAAAACCTTTATATATCCTTCCATATCTTATTACCATTTTCAATAACATTCTTTGTCTGTTCCAACTATCCATTCATCTTTTTTCTCTTACTATACTTCTCCCATATACTAATTGGAGTGACGCCTTTAACTCATTACCCTAACTTAAAAGTACTTCATATAACACTTAATTTATCTTGGGATTCTGTTTAGTAGATTCTAAAATTACACAATAAATTTTATACTCTAAATACACATATAAAAACACAATCTTATGTACCTTCCAGAATCCCCCTTTTATCCTTAATTAGATTAACCCATTGTCTCTAAATAAACTTTTTTTCTTTAGATCTTGCTTCCCACCATTGAGGCTTCTCCTCCCCCCCTTTCTCTCTTGCTTATTCTTCTCCTTGCCCCTTTTACCCCTTTGTCTCTCCTCCTCCCTTTTCTTACTCCCTTTCCTTTGCTTTCTAACCTTGCATCTGCCTTTCCTCTCATTTTTCTCTTTTTTGGTTGTTTTTTCAAACCTTAAAATCCCCTTTTTCTTATCCTCTTTCTCCTCCTCCCCGGAAAAAACCCACTGTTCATCAAAGATGGCTTCTTGTTCCTCTTCTTCTTTGTCCCAGTCATTCTGCTGCGTAATCAATTTTTCATAAGTACATAACGCCATTTCTAAAAATTGAAAAAAAAGTGAAAATATCGGCTGCAATCTCAGAGCCCCGAGATTGCAGCTGTATCGCCGAAACGAAGCTCTGCCTTCTCCAATTTTTTTCCTCTCCCTTCCCACTTGCAACATCAATTTTTAAATGATCAGAAATCCATACCTCTAATAAGAGTTTTCCAATTTCCTAAATTTTTAAATCCAATGTCCAAGAACTCTTTTGTCCCTTAACTTCAACTTTCAGAATAGTTCACCTTCAGTGCCCAAACAAATTTCAAATCTTCATCTGCTGTTTCCATGGGGTGGGAGAGTGAAGAAAAAAAAGTTCCCTTTAACAGCTTCTCCGCCGCTTTCGATCTTCTTAGGGATACAATGTATCCTCCAGCAATTCAGACAGCTCAGTTCCAGCGAGTTTAAAAGATGTTGATTGACCCAGCTCAGCCAGCACTTTCACTTTTCTTGCTTCCTCCAGCACAATCTTACCCGGTTGCAGGCTTCTTCATGGCGGCCATTGCTGACCGCCGCTCCACCACCTTGGGAAAAAGGGGTTTTTCGGGACGAGGAGGGGGTCTGCGACACCCCCAACCCCCTGTCCAGCTCCCCTCTCTCTTCGGCTGTCCCTATAGGGCAGCCATATCCCCCTGACCCATTTGGATCGGGGGTACCTCGGCGGCAAGCGCAGCAGGAATCACGAACAGTCGCGAATTCCTGCTGCCACCGAAGCCACGCGGAACCGGAAACCTTCTATTAGAGATATTTTATAAGCTTGATGAATGATATTAATAATGAGACAAGGATAAAAATAACACAAAAGAGTATATAAAAAATTTAAAAACTAACACAAGCTAGAAATGCTCAGGTTTTTCACTTTAAAAGATCAATATAAAAAAATTGTTACCATTTGAGAATGAAGATACTAAGAAGAATGTTATTTATATATGAAAATTATATTCATAATGTAATTGATATTATAAATTATATAAATACTTTAAGTTAATGTTCAATATCATTAGCTTCTGCAGTTATAAAAAGAAATAAAATATAGATATTACTAATATAATTGATAAAAATCAAGCTGCTCAACCAAGTTAAACAAAACAATTTAGACATTAAAACAATAATGAAATCATAAACTACTTAGTAAATTCTAAGCTCACTACATCTACAGTATATACTACTATCATTGTCATGATCTTTAACTGTGTGAAATGGTACAACATAGGGAATTATTTGAACCAAGGCACCTCAAACAGACTAACTTCCTAAATGTGTTCAAAATTCAGGATCCTTGACTACTGAAGGAATGAAATTTGGGGAAGTTGTGCCTTCTATAGAGCTATTTGCTGCTGATGGGTTGTTATTACAATCATGTGAACTTCATTTTTAATGTTCTGTGACAGTTCCTCAGTCAGTCTCCTAATCCCTCACTCCCTTCTCCACCCAGCAGCAGCCATTTATCTGCTGGATGGGATGGGATGGGTTGGGAAGGGAAGGGAAGGGAAGAGTTCTAGTACCCTTTGCCAGATTCCCACAAGGAAACTCAATATCAATAGAAAGCTGGAGGTGGCTCCTGTTCCCACTGATTTTTGCTCACCTGTGATCATTCTTTTTCTCTGTTTAGATGAGAAAATATCTTTGAAACAACAACCCAATGAGAATGGGTTTCCTCATTAGTTATAAAGCCAAAATGGATGAAAGGGGGAACCATGATAAATACGTTTTTTTAAATGTAAACTTTGAAAGGACTTACTATTAAATAAAACACCATGTAATTTATTTGTGAGCATATTATTATTCTTAAAAATCCAGAGACCTCAGTTGAAAATTGAATACATTTAGTCAGTAACAGGTGTAGATGTTAATTTTGAAATGTATTCTATGAAAATTAATCCTAGTAAAGAGTTCCCGCTAAAGTATCAAGATCTTATAGGACTTTGCAGCTGTCCGCATGGATTTAGATATTTCAGAGTGATTATTGCAAAGGACTGGCATCAGTTAAACAATATTAATTAGGACCCTCTTCTACACAAGGTTAAAACAAAAAGATAAATCATAGCAGAAGCTTTCATGATCCTTGTTGAGTAGGATGGTTACAAATGAGTTATTATATTTCCTAAATTATTTTTGTTTTAAATGCTCTCAGCTTTATTATTTATCACTTTCTCAAATGTTCTGCTATTGTGGATTGTTAAGTATAAATTTGAAAAATGAGAGAACCATCTAATTAATGATTATTAATTATTTTTCTATATTCTCATTACAGGTTTTGAAAGTAAGATCATAATTTCAGTTACATTTCTGGATCCCTTCCCACCCCACTATTTTAAAAGAAAATATAAAACTATAATGAACAAAGGAAGTATTTATTTTCTCTTGGATTTATTTTATCTACCCCATGCTATAATAAACAAATTTTAGCACTAATCTCCTAGTCAAGAACAGAGGATCTAACCGGGTGCCTATCCCAATCAAATCTTATTTTTTTTATCACTTTGTTTCCTTGTCACATCTTTCTTTGGTTTGACTTCCATGAAATCCCAATTCCACTTGATACAATGTGCAGACTACTGTTTGCCCATTGTCCTGGAGATTATTAATTAATCATTTCATTTTATTTATATACCATCCAGCTCCAAAGGGCTCAGAACATTAATACAAATAAACATTAAAAACATAAACAAACCAAAACAAGTCAGTCCCTCCCCCTCTTAAAGCAACAGAAAAAAAAATAGTTATCTGGCAAAACATAATATGGGTTGTCAGTTTTCTTAATTTTAAGTGCTGACACTGCTACTGTATGAGCACTTGTATGTGTCAATGAATAGTTTTTTTCAGCCACTAATTGGTTTTCTTGAACCAACTATTGAGTGGTAAATACAGGGAGGCTGTAGTGAATCAGCTGTTGAACCTCTGCAGGATGAAATCCGAGAATCACGGGAATAGTCACTAGTACCCCCTTGGTGTCAGGCTCAATTATTTTTCCACAAAATCTCCAGACCACTATAGCTAAGACCAAGAACAACATTTGAAAACTAGCAATAGCAATAGCTTAGACTTATATACAGCTTCACAGTGCTTCACAGCCCTCTCTAAGTGGTTTATAGATTCAGCCCATTTCCCCCAACAATCTGGGTTCTCATTTTACCAATCTCAGAAGGATGGAAAGTTGAGCCTGGTGATATTCGAACTGCCAAATTGCAGGAAGCTGGCAGTCAGCAGAAGTAGCCTGCCTTCTAACCAATGCACCACCATGGCTCTTTTATATTATAATCTGCTTCATTTAATAGTAAGAGAATCCTAAATGTATAAACAATACATAAAACATTTATACTGCGCCAGAAGAAAAAGTCTTGAACATATTTAAAAAGCTTTGGAAAACACAACTTCGCATTTGAACTTGATGGATCTTGTGGGGACTTTATATGGTATAGCTCTGCTATTAAATCATTATTATACTCTGCTCAAATTACCATATAAATACTAGTATTACCAAATTATGTTGTCAGTATTAGAAATGAATTGGCACATCTGTGATGGAAGCATCCATGTTTTTGGTTGAAAGATCTTTATTTTTTTTTGTGTGTGGAACTAATCCAAAAGTCCGCTATAATGAAACCGACTTTCGGATTATGGCCCACATTTTCTACAGCATATATTTGGATGCAACATAAAAAAAATTTTTTTTTAAACAAATTTTATTAATTTTCAAAGACAATACAAAGACAAACAAAACATATAACATAAGAACATAAAACATATTTTCTAAAAACTGCTTAAGAAAACAAATAAAACATCTCATTTAAGGACATTACTCTTTTCCAACTTCTCACTGTTTCTTCCTTTATTTCTGTTCAATTTTATTCATTAAACTTATACTTTCATGTATTTCATATTACTATATTTCATATTATTACTATTTCATATGTTCTTATCCAACATAATGAATCCTCGATAAACAAACATAAGCAAACAAAATACATAACATAAAAACATAAAACTTCTTTTTAGAAAGCGGCTTAACCCTGGGTTATAACTTTTTTTTACAGGCATAAATCAAATTCATGCTCACCTTATATACTATTTAATATCTTCTCTTTTCACTCTCTTAATTCTATTTTATTTATTTAATCTCAATTTAAATAATTATACTTGTATCTTTTGTCCGTTCTTTTTCAATTATCTATTTATCTTTTCTCTTTACCACAAACTTTTTCCTGTAATCACTGGTTGAAGTATGACAACTTTCTATTTTCCCCCCAAATTTAACACTTAAAATAATACATAGTTTCTATTCTGATTCTGCTTAGTACATTCTACATAACATTTTAAAATATAAAACATAATGATCTTATATTAAAAATAATGTTCCATAACAAATTAATTAATTAAACTCTATTAATTAAATCTTAGGCATTTTACACATTCCCTACAATATTCTATTAACACATATTTCAATTCAAATACTACAATACAATCTTATGTACTTTTGCAGAATCTCTTTTTAAATTATGTTTTACCCTTTATCTCTGAAAAAAACCTGTTTATTAGCATCTTGTTTTAAGCCTTTATAATTTCCCTTCATTTTTTCCCTTCCTTCCTGGTCAAATCTAGCCTTTTTACCCCCCCCCCCCTCAATCCCCAGCCTTTTAGTCTCCCCTCTCTGTTGTATTCCTCTCTTCTGTTGCTTTCTGACATTATATCGATTTTTCACCTTATTTTTCCCTTTCTTGGTTGTTTTTTTAGAACTTAAATTCTCCATTTTCTTTTCCTTTTTACCCTTTTCTTTCTCATTTAAAATCATATGTCCATTAAAGATGGCTTCTTCTTCATCTTCCCAGCCTTTTTCTTGTTGCATTTCCTGATAAGTAGAAATCGCCATTTCTAAGAAGCAAAGAATAGATCCAAACGAGCTCTTGCCTTCTTCTTCTCTTAATTTTTCAAATTGCATTTTCAGTTCTTCAACAGATACCATTGTAAAAAAAAATTTAAACAGTCCAAATGTTTTCTTAGTCTTTCAAACGATAGTTCACAAAAGTCCCAAAGTCATCAAGCAATCAAAGTCAGCATAATCAGTACAGTCTGTTTCATTTAGCACTTTCTTCTACTTTCTCTTCCTGGGGTAGCATTCAATTGCACAATTCCAAGGTATTTTTTGGAAGTTTTATTGCAATTTAATCTCTGATCTTATGAAACTCCAAGCAATCTCCTTCAACAAACGTTAATATAAATCATTTGCCTCTCTTCCTTCTCACTTAAAGCAAAAAGATTTTAATTTTTAAATGTCAGTATTTAGAAATCTAACGTCCCCTTGGCTTTAATTTTCAAAGTTAGTACCTTCTGCTGCCAAAGCAGGTATTTCCGATTTCCATCTGCTATCTCCGTGGGGAAGTGAGGATAAAAAAAAAAACCAAACCTTTCCCTTACTTTCCACCACAGCTTAACGATCTTCTGGGAAACAATATATCACTTAAAAAGCCAAAGTTCCAGGGTATTCAGATGTTAATTGTCATCCCGGTTCAGCCAAAAGCCTTCTCTTTCTTAACTTCCTCCTGCACAAAACTTGTCCGGCTGAGAGGTTCTTTGTGACAGCCATTGCTGACCGCCGCTCCACCACCTTTGGAAAAGGGAGTTAAGCCGGCTAGGGAAGGGGCGTGCGATATCCCCCGACCCCTGCCTGGATCTCCTCTCTCTTCAGTTATCCCTACAGCATAGCTATAGCCTCCCAATCCAATTGGATCGAAGGCACTCCAGCAGCGAGCGCAGCAGGAATCGCGCACAAACGCGAATTCCTGCTGCCTCCAAAGCCTGACAAACCGGAACTACAACATAAAAAAATATTGTTAGCTGCCAAATTCGTAAGAGCAAAATGCCAGAAAATACATTTTTCATAGGAGCAGTGATATTTAAAAGAAGGGAGAATTTGCCCTGCTGAAAAACTGACAAAATAATTAAGAGCAAAAAAACATTCCATGGTGAATGTTTGATTGGTTGGTTATGTGCCATCAACTTGTTTCCAACTTCTAGTAAACATATAGATCTTCTCCATGAGGATTTATTTATTTATTTATTATTTGTCAATTGCTTACAAGATAATAGGTATAAGTAAAACACAGTTATGAATACATGGATACATATAAGAAAAATAAAAAAATATAAAAGAAACAATAGGACAGGGACAGTAGGCATGTTGGTGCGCTTATGCACACCCCCTACAGACCTCTTAGGAAAGGGGTGAAGTCAATAGTAGACAGTCTAAGGTTAAAGTTTTTGGGGTTTGGAATGTACCCTACCCTGCTTTTTCCAAAGCACCAGAAGGCTGAACAAGAAGCAATGGATGGAAAATTAATCAAGGTGAAAACCAACCTAGAATTAATAAATTTCCTGATAGTGAGAAGGATCAATCAGTGGAATGGCTTGTCTTCAAAGGTTGCGGGTGCTCCGACACTGGAGGTTTTCAAGAGATTGGAAGCCATTTGCTTAAAATGGTATAGGATCTCTTGCTTGAACAGAGAGGTGGACTAGAAAATCTCCAAAGTCTCTTCCGTCTTTGTTCTGTTACACCCTTCAATACTTTTCCTAGCCTGCTTCTTCAAAGTCAACAGAGGGTATCATGGATTGGAGAGCATTACGGGGAATAACAGATTGCACAATTCTGATTTTTGTAGTTATAGACACATACATCATACATTTGTATCTCTCTTCTTAGGCCTTCAAGCACTGGTATGCAGAGTATTTCTTGACTGATTATTCCTTTACGGTTGAAGATAGATTCTAAATGCAAATCTGTCTACTACTTTGATGCAATTAAAGATAAATCTACACAAATATAGGCATCAATGTTAGCTACTATATAACGGCCAGCCTTATTAGCTATATTATCTATGTTTTGCTAATTATGTCTGTGCAAATGTCACAATGGAGCAGAAGTACTGAACACAAATGTATGAAATATTTTCAGAAGTTTGCAATGTATTTATATAAGACATTATATAAAAATGTCTTATTTATATAAGACATTAAATAATTTTTACTGTGGTGTTTCTTCATTTGCTTTGCTTTTGGCTGGTTTTTATTTCCACATTTTAACTTCAGATCAATTTAAAACAGAAAAATAAATTAAAATAAATTGGCTATATAACCTTAAAGAATGTAAATGTTTTTTTTTTTTAAATAAAACATAACTTTCCAAAACTATATTTTGAATCCATGAGCCATAAGTGAACAATTTACATCTTAAATAAGATACTACTTATTCCAGAAATAAAAATAAATTGAAGATGCTATCAAGGGCTTTGAAAAGGAAGAAATCTATTTTTGAAGAGTATTACACATTCTCAAATCAGCAGGTGTTTCAAGTAGGGCATCTAAACAAACAAATCTGTATGCAGCCAACATACCGTAAGCATACTGTCTTCAAAAGACAGAAACATACTGTCTTCAAAAGACAGAAACCCTGAATTTGGGGTATACTCCTCTCAAAAGGAAAAAGAGAGAAAGAGCTCATATGCCCTTGTCACATATACTATAACTCCAATTCAGTCAATCAATCAATCACTTCCCATTTTAAAGACAAACTGTTTGGAGAAAACAAACCAAAACTAGTCTTTCTTTCAAGTAAATACAATACTGTAATTATTCAGAATCAAACTTTTATGAAATTAAAAGATATAGACTAAAATCAGAGGGTTCATTCAGTACAGAGAAAAGCAAACTCTTATGCTGGTGGGCATAATTGGGATTTGGAGGGGTTACTATGGTTTCTTTCACACAAAAAAGATCCCTCATGAATACCACCAAACTTGAATACTTTTTGATTCTAAATCAAAACTAAGGATGCTGTTTTCATCCTCCGCCAGTGTTCTGAGATTAATTTTATCACGACAGCTTACCTTGGCATTTTTCCTGAGACATTGGACTAACTTCCAAACAAAGCATTAGCCTGTCATCTGTATTTTTTAATGCTTAAGAGGTGTACATACGATCAATAGGCATTTTTGTGAGGAAAGATTACGATAAGAGGTGCCTTGCTTTGCAATATACCAACTTCCTTTCATGTTTAATTAAAAACCTGAACAATAATGTGGGGTGGGGTGAGGGGTAGTGGAAAGACCCTTGTAGCACACACCAATGATACTGTCTACTTTAGAGTCCAAAAGATAGATGTTCCTAAATGCAGCTGGCCCAACATAATGCCTTCCAATCCAATAATCTGGGGCTACCAAACTCCAAGAATACCTAAGAAATTGTGGGATGGGTAATCCAATCTACTAGTTGTCTATGGGGATTCTCAGTCATGCAAGTCATGATTGTCCTAAAGGTGCTTTTTCAAAAGGCAATCAAACTTTGTTTTTCCTTGAAGACGTGTTAGGGATACACCCTAGCAGAATCTGCACGGCAGTCAGGCAGGCAGGTATATATGTGAGATAAACGTTTTTGTAGCTTACACTCAGTAAAAACAGATACACTGTGCTAGTTAAATAGTTTATTCCAGTAAGAGTTTTAGCATAGTCAAAGCAGTCCATATATCATACACTAGTTCAGTCCGCTCGGGGATTATTCTGTTGCAAAGTCCAGTGTCGAAAAAGAGGTCAGTAAACTTACAATTATCAGTCCAGCAATATATCTCCTTGCAGTAGAGATATAAAGAAGTCAAACCTCCTTTCTTCCTTCAGCAGCAACAGGGAACAGGCAATTAACAAACCATCAATCCATCATAGTCAGCAAGCAATCCAGTAAGCCAGCAATTAATCAAGTTCTCTTGCTCCCTCTTATGGCGGTTTTACAACTGCACCCAAAATTACATGCTTTGCTGTTTTAAAGTGACACACACTTAAATTCACTATCATAGTTTATATATATTATTTTACCCAAACTACGTTAGGTAACCTTGTTATTCCTAACATACTCCCCTTTTGGGTAATATAATAATATATATATATATATCTATTTACAACCTTAACCCATAGTCATCACAACTTTCTTTGTGTTTGACTGAACCTTGGGCTTTTGTAAATTGATCAGCAATATTTTCTTCAGTCATACAATATTCCAGTCTTATCAAACCATTTTTTACAGATTGCTTTACATTCAGATATCTAAAATCTGTATGCTTAGATCTTGTTTTCACAGCAATATTTGTAGCCAACCGTACGGCTGCTTGATTGTCCTCATATACAACAATAGAATCATTAACAGTTATTTCCATATCCAATAACAACTGTTTATACAGAATTAAATCAGTACATAATAAAGATAGACATGAAAATTTTGCTTCCATTGTGGACATACTTATGTGTTGCTGTCTAATTGACCTCCAACCAATCAGTGCCTTTCCTAACAGTATAGCCATACCTGAAGTTGATTTCCAAGTGTTTATGTCTGTTGCAAAACTTGCATCAGCATATGCACTTAAAATCAGATCATCTTTTGGCTCCAAATACAATGCAAAGTGCATTGTTCTTTTAAGATATCTTATTATACGCTTTGTCGCTTGCCAGTGTCGTTCAGTGGGTTCAGCGTTGAATCTTGCCAATTGATTAACGCTATAGGCAATGTCTGGCCTTGACCAATTACTAATATACGATAAACTACCAATTAATGATTGATAAATAGTCTTATCAAATTTTGGACTTTGAGCATCAGTGTGGCCAAATTCCTGACTCATTGGAGTTTTTGCCGGTTTACAAAGTTCCATCTTGTATGTTTTTAGTAATTGATAAATCTTATCCTCTTGAGATATCTTATAGCCACCTTTGGTTTTATTTATTGTTAATCCTAGATACTTTTTATCTCTCCTAATTGCTTTAATTTTATCCTCTTACCTAATAATGATATTATTTCAGTAGCTTCATTATTAGTTTTTGTACTTAAGGCAATATCATCAGTAAACAACAATGACACTGTTCCATTTGTCTCTCTCTTAAATAAACATTGATCAGCTAAACCTGCTTTAAACCCTATATTGTTTAACTCCTTAATAATATATTGGTTCCATTTGTAACCAGATTGTTTTAATCCATACAGACTCTTTTTAAGTTTCCAACAGTCATTATTTGTTTTATCATCCTTAATTCCTTCAGGTTTCTTTAGGTATAAAGTGTGTTGCAATGGTGCATGCAGATAAGCAGTTTCTACATCTAAGTGATTTATGATATAGTTCTTCTTAGCTGCCCACACTAAAGCTGCTCTCAAGGTTGTTGCTTTTAGACTTGGTGCAAATATTTCATCATAATCACATGCAGTTTGATTAAATCCTTGAGCTACCAACCTAACCTTATGGGTAACAGTCCCATTTTTACCTGTTTTTAATTTAAATATCCATTTACAGCCAATGGACTTTTCACCTGGAGGTAATTTAACATTTTCATAAACTTCCATTTGTTTCAATGAATTTAGTTCTTTCTCCATCGCTCTATGCCATTTTCTTGATCCTTTGCAGGATACATTCTAAGTTCTTCAACAGTAGTTGGAACTTTACTAACTTGGCAAACTACACTTGCTTGGTACCTGTCAGGTGATCTAGTTTCACGTGTTGAATGTCTAGGTATTACAGGGCTTACAGGTGGACTTTCATGTACTACCTATTCCTTGTTATCTATTTCTTCCTGTTCACCTATTTCTTCCTGTTCTGGTCCTATGTGCTCTTCCTGTACCTCCTCTTTAATTGTACTCTTCTTATTACTGAGATGTTGTTTTGGTCTTTTGTAGGTTTCTATGATTACATCCTTACTTGAATCTTGCTCCAGTTTTTCCCATCTTACATGTTCAAGGAATTGTGCACTAGTACTACAGTAAACGCTAGATGTACCTTTTTCCCAGAATCTGTATGATTTGTGATTAGATTTATAACCTACAAAAAAATAACTTTTTAGCCCTATGCTGCCCCTTATGTCTCAGTTGTGTAGGAATATCCACCCATGCTGGTGCTCCAAATGTGTGCATGTAGCTTTGGTCAGGTTTTCTACCATGCCACTGTGTAAATGGTTATTCACTTGTTGTTGAGTTTACAACATTATTCAATATATGATTACCACACATCATTGCTTCTCCCCACAAAATTTCAGGTAATCCTGAATCCGACAACATAGTACGAGCCATTGCTTGAATTGTTTGGCCTCGTCTTTCTACAAAGGAATTATGTTGTGGCCTATATGGTGCAGACTTTTTTTGTTCAATACCTGCCATCTTCAGTCTATTTTGGAATTTATTATTTATAAATTCTGTACCATTATCAGTTACAAGAGTTACTAGTTTCCTTTTAGTTTTTCTTTCTGCAAACTTCAAACAATTGAAGAAATTATGATATGTTTCCGTTTTACTCTTCATTAAATAACAAAAACCGTATCTAGAATAATGATCCATTATGTTTAATTTATAACGAGCACCTCCCACACTTGGTTTTTTAGCACCTATAATATCAGCAAATACGACCTCTAGAGGCTCCTTAGTTTTAAATCCATTAATTCTATTTGCTGGTTTGCTTTTTTCTTGACTGCAAGCATTGCAGTGCAAATACTTACTGCAAGGCTTCAGTTTTATACCTTCAGACAGTTCAACTATTTGCTTTAGCATTTTAAAATTTATATGTCCTAAACATCTGTGTAACAAATGTATGCATTCATCATGAGGTTTAACATTATTATACACTGTGTTAGCTACCTCTAAATGATTATCATTTAACACTTACAATTCACCTTTTAAAGTTGCAGTCACTTTTTTACCTTCCTTTTCTATTATGCAGTTTTCTCCCCTAAAGGTAACTACATAACCTAGTTTAATCAAAACTCTAACCGAAAGCAAATTAAACTTAAGTTGTGGTACATATAACATTTTTACATTTTCTTTTATGCAAGAACAATGTTCAATATTTTCACTTTTTGCTTTCAGTTTCCAGCCATTGGCTAACGATATCTGCTGTGAACTCGTGGACATCTTAACAAATCTTTTCTTATCTTTCGTTATGCAGTGCGATGCTCCACTATCTACAACCCATAAATTATTATTCAGTTTCGTTGCTATACATGGCATTTTTCATCCTTTTGATGCCTTTTAGTATTCTGGCTGGCATTGTGGCGTTTTCCTTTCTTGCAGAATCTAGCCAAATGTCCTTTTCTTCCACAATTAAAACATTTTCTAATTGTATAGGCTGTTGAAGATTCTTTATCTTCTTGTGGTTCCCTTCTTAGTTGATCCCTTTCAAGCCTTCTCCTGGCTTCTTCAATTAATCTGCCAGTAACGTCAGTTAATATGAGGTTATCTTTTGACAGTACTTCCAGTGAAGTTAAATAGTCATCATAGCTCTCATCTAACGAAGACAAAATTATATAAACCTGATGTAGTTCTGTGAAGATAAGTTCTTTTTCATGCAGTTCCTGAAAAATTCTCTTCATAGTGTTTAAATGAGTCAACATGTCTCCATTCTTTTGAAGATGTGTTCTGAACAGTTTCCGTGTAAGACTTATATGTGCTCCTACACTGTCTCGGACATAAATCTTCTTTAAATTCTCCCAACATTTCACAGCTGTTTCTTCTGCACGAATATGGACAAGCTGCTGGTCATAGAGTGTCAGTCCTATTATACAGAGAGCTTGCTCACTCTTCAGTTTATATTCTTGTATTTTCTGGGCATCATCCTCATCCTCTGGATCCCAAGCATCTACCTCTGGTGGGTTTTGAATTATACTCCACAAACCTTCTCTGCGTAGAAGTAGGCTGCATTTCATAGACCATGAAACATAGTTTGTTCCATCCACTTTGGATATTAGAGACAAACTTTGTAAATTGACTTGTGCCATCTTTTTCTGGATATTAAGCTATAATTAATAAAACACAGCTGTCTGTTTATAGTATTGTGTAACTACACTAACACTCACTTTATATAAGCCTGTTATATCCTGGTTAGTCTGACTGTGCAGCCTGGGCCCATAACCAGTGTTTGGGATACACCCTAGCAGAATCTGCACAGCAGTCAGGTAGGCAGGTATATGTGTGAGATAAACGTTTTTGTAGCTTACACTAAGTAAAAACAGATACACTGTGCTAGTTAAATAGTTTATTCCAGTAAGAGTTTTAGCATAGTCAAAACAGTCCATATATCATACACTAGTTCAGTCCGCTCGGGGATTATTCTGTTGCAAAGTCCAGTGTCGAAAAAGAGGTCAGTAAACTTACAAATATCAGTCCAGTAATATATCTCCTTGCAGTAGAGATATAAAGAAGTCAAACCTTCTTTCTTCCTTCAGCAGCAACAGGGAACAGGCAATTAACAAACCATCTATCCATCATAGTCAGCAAGCAATCCAGTAAGCCAGCAATCAATCAAGTTCTCTTGCTCCCTCTTATGGCGGTTTTACAACTGCACCCAAAATTACATGCTTTGCTGTTTTAAAGTGACACACACTTAAATTCACTATCATAGTTTATATATATTATTTTACCCAAACTACGTTAGGTAACCTTGTTATTCCTAACAAGACGTTTTGCTTCCTATCCAAGAAACTTCTTGAGTTCTATACCACATAATGCTTCTGTAGTGTCTTCGGAAATGATGCCAGGAGTCGGTGACTTTGTATCAAGCTCTTTTATTGAGTAGGAACCGAACTGGGGCTATGGAGAAACTTTGCGGCTTTTTATTTCTTTAGCCGCGGCGGCCACGGCCAATGGCACCGCTTTGAATCTTCCGCGATTCGAATAGACCAATCGCAGGAGATTCCTAGCGAGCCAATCGGCGCGGCTCGCCTAGCCAATCAGAGTGCCCCGTGCTTTGGCCAATCAAAGCGCGGGGATCTCAAGAATGCTAATGAGGGGACAGAACACCCCTCCCCTCTTGGTTTAGTCCTTGCGTTGCGTTATCCCGTAGGTAGGCAGGGCTCCGTCTAAGCCTACTGGACCTGCGCAGCTCAGTTGTAGGTTGGATCCCGGCCGGTTCGGTCGGGGTCTCTGCTTCTCTGGATGCCGTCGTGGGAACCGGCTGGTTGGTCGGGCCGGGCCGCTCTCCGTAGCTCCCTCCTGGGCTTCCCGGGTTGGTTGAGCTGCGGGTTTCGCTGCTCCCGCTCAGTCTTCCCGGGTTGGTTGAGCTGGCCTGGCTGTCTCTTTCTGGCGAGGTTTCGTGCTGGCTGCTTTCCGGTAAGTATGGTTGGTTTATTCTTCCTTGGTTTTGGTCCCCTGGGTATTCCCTCCCCCCTTGGTTTGTGTTGTGGGGGTTGGTTTTGCCTGTTTGCGCATCGGTGGTCTCTTGGGTGGTCGACCTCGATCTTAACTGGTCGATGTGGCGTTTCCACGCTCGTCCGTCTGTTGTTTGTAGCCGGTACGAGTGTGGGCCTGTTATTTGTGTGATGACGGCCGGTACCCATAATGGGTCTCCCGTTAGGTTTTTCGCGTACACGGGGTCGCCTGGTGCAAAGGTTCGGTGTTTGCTGGTTGAGTCTGGGGGTTTCTCTGGGTTATAAGTGGGGTGTAATCTGTCGAGTGGGGACCTTATTTTTCTCCCCATTAACAGTTCGGCTGGGCTTTTATTCGTTGTGGTATTTGGGGTTATGTGTTGGGTGAAGAGTAATTTATTTATTTTGTCCTGGATCTCCCCGTGGTCTATTTTCCGGATGGTTTTCTTTGTGAATTGCACCATCCGTTCCGCCCTACCGTTTGCCGCCGGATGTGCCGGTGCTGTCAGCGCGTGTCGGATGCCCCTTTCCACTAGGAATTTTTCGAATTCTAGCGAGGTGAATTGGGGCCCATTGTCGGAAACGACGACATCTGGGAGGCTGTGAGTTGCAAAAAGTTTGCCGAGTTCTTTTGTCACGGCCTCCGTGGTTGTTGTTCTCATGTTGCTTACCTCCAGCCAGTTGGAGTAAGCGTCTACAGTTATCAGGAAGGTGTGTCCTTTTGTGGGCCCGGCGAAATCTATGTGGATCCTAGACCAAGGTCCCCTTGGGGTTTCCCACTCTAGGACGGGTGCTGTGGGTGGGCTTGGCCTAGTTTCCTGGCATCGTTGCTACCCAGGTCTCAATTTGTTTGTCCATCCCTGGCCACCAAGCGTAACTTCTGGCCAGGGCTTTAGTCCTAACGATGCCCGGGTGCCCCTCGTGTAACAGTTCCAGAACCTTCCCTTGTAGTTTTTCTGGAATGACCACCCTATCCCCCCATAGTATGCACCCTTTTAGTAACGAGAGTTCTGTTTGCCGGTTCCGGAATGTCTTGACGGACTCGTCGTTGTCTCTTTCCGGCCACCCTTTCTCTACCCAATGCAACACCCGCGCCAGACGTTTGTCTTTATTAGTTTCTCGGGCAATGTCTGACGCGGTTATGGGCAGGTTGGGTAGAGTCTCTATACTGAGGGTGGTCGTCGTGGGTGCTGGGTCAGTGTCAGGTTCCAGTAATGGCGAGCGGCTTAAGGCGTCCGCATGGGAGATCGTCTTACCCGGTCTGTGTGTGAGTCCGTAATTGTAGGCCGCCAGGAACTCGAACCACCTTGTCATTCAGGGAGACAGAATGTTCGGGGTGGCCCGGTTCCCTGCAAGGATTCCCAGCAGCGGTTTGTGGTCGGTTATGATGGTAAATGTCCGGCCGTAGAGATACTCGTGGAATCTTTTTACTGCGGCGACGATAGCCAGAGCCTCTTTGTCCAGCTGGCTGTAGTTCCGCTCCGGTTTGGTGAGGGTCCTTGAAAAGAACGCGATGGGTGCTTTTTTTCCGTCGGGGAGAGTATGGCTGAGGACAGCGCCGACGCCGAAGGGTGATGCGTCGCATGTGACGGCCAGAGGTAGGGTCTCATTGTACTGTATAAGGACGGCATCCGAAGTGAGGAGGTCCTTTGTTCTCTGGAAGGCGGCTTGCTCGCGTTTCCCCCAAGTCCAGGTCGCTGCCTTGTCCAAGAGCCTATGCAAAGGCTCCGCCGCCGTCGCCTTTGGGGGCAGGAAGACATTATAAAAGTTAAGTAGCTCCAGAAATGCCTGCAGCTCCGTCTTCGATTTGGGTGTGGGGGCTTCTTTGATAGCTTTGATTTTTTGGTTTGTGGGGTGAATGCCGTGACGGTCTAGGAGATATCCTAGGAATTCAACCCGTTCCGTGTATAATTGGCATTTCTCCCTCTTTACCTTGAGCCCGGTCTCTTTGAATTTGGTTAGGACCTCCCTTAGGTGACCCTCTAGTTCGGCTTGGTTGGTTGCCGACACTAAGACGTCGTCGAAGTAAGGTACCACCCCCTTGATGCCTTGTAATAGCCTTTCCATTACGCTTTGGAATATTCCAGGCGCCACGCTGACTCCGAATTGGAGCCGGTTGCATTTAAATGCTCCCCGGTGGGTGACTATGGTTTGCGCTTCTGCCGTTTCCTCGTCAACTGGCAACTGTTGGTATGCCTGGGCGAGGTCGAGTTTGGCGAAAACCTTGCCCCCTCCCAGTGAATGCAGTAGATGTTGCACTACTGGGATGGGGTAAGCGCTTTGTTGCAAGGCGCCATTTAGGGTGGCCTTATAGTCCCCACAGATTCTCACCGACCCATCGGGATTGATCGGGGTGACTATGGGGGTCTCCCACCGGGCGTGGTCTATTGGCTGTAGGACCCCTTGCTTGACGAGCTTGTCAATTTGCTCGTCTATCTTGGGTTTAAGCGCGAATGGCACCCGCCTTGGTTTCAGGCCTTTTGGGGGGACGTTTGGGTCTAGGCTGAATGATATAAGGGGCCCTCGGTACTTGCCTAGGTTTCCGTCGAAGACCTCTTGGAATTCCTGGGCTAGTTGTTGCTCCCAGCTGTCGTTGGTGATGTGGTCGATTCCCGTGACTGCGATGCCGAGCGGGGCAAACCATTGCAGTCCCAGTAGGCTTGGGCGGTCGCGATCGATGATGGTCAGGGGAAGCCTTTCGGTGCGCCCTTTGTATGTTACGTTGAACTGTCCGGTTCCGACAACAGGGATGCGGTTTCCCTGGTAGTCTTTTACGATTAGTCTCTGGTTGTCTAGGCCTTTTCTTTGGATGGTAGGCACCAAGTGTTTTATTTCTTGCCATGCTATCATGGAGAGGTAGGACCCGGAGTCCACCTCCATTTTGCATGGCTCATCTTCGATGCCTACCTCCATGTAGACCTTCCGGGCGTCGTTGGTTGTGGCGTGGCCGATGGTGACCATCTGATGGGTCTCCTCTCTTCGCCGGGTCTCGCCGTCTCGTAGGGATCGTCCGTTCCGGTCCCTTCTGTTGTCAGAGGGGCGATCTCTGGTCCGGGATGGTATGCTCTCTCGCCTCCGTTCGCTCTGGTCCCATCGTGGCGGGCTGCGGTTCTTTTTGAGATGGCAGACGCGAGCGATGTGTCCCTTCTTGTCGCAATGCCGGCAGATTGACTCGAAAAACCAGCATTCGGACCTGGGGTGGTCACCTCCGCAACCAGCACAGTTGGTCCTCGACTTACGACCCCGCCGGTTTCGTGGGTCGCGGCCTGCCTGGAGACAGTGAATTTCCTCCTCCTCGTCGGAAGTGCCCGATGCCGAGTGGAAGTCGCCCTGGTGGGTGGTCGTCTCGGGTTGGGCCTCGGCCGACCTTGCAGGGTGGTTGTTCCCGCTGCGGTCCCCAGGGTTCGGTCGGTGCATGCGGTCGGCGGATATTCGGGTCGCTTCGGAGGCTGTGGCTTTGGTGAGGGTATCTGCAAGGGTGATGTTGCCCTTGGCCATCAGCCGACTCTGGAGGACGGGCTCCCACAGGCCGAGCACGATTCGGTCTCGCAGGGCGTCGTTCAGGTTGTCGAATTCGCACAGTCCCCCTAGGCGCCGTAGTTCAGCAACGAAGTCGCTGAAACTCTCACCCGACCGTTGGTCCCGGCGGTAGAACTCATGTCGTCGGATGAGGATAGGCACCTCTGGAGCGTAGTGTCGCCGAAGTATTGGCTTGAGGACGTCCCAGTCCATCGCGGTCACGTCGGCGGGTTTGGCAAGTGCTTTGGCCATCTTAAATACCTCGGTCCCGCAGTGGGTCAGGAAGATGGCTCGCTTCATGTGGCCGGTGGCGTCCTTCAGGTCGCTGCACTCGAGGAACATGCGGAATCTGTTAGAGTACGATTCCCAGTCCTCGCTGGCGGGGTTGAAGGGTGCGGGGGGTGCGATTTTCGCCATCGTGGAGTTTCGTCTGGCTTCCGTCGGACACATGCTTCGGTTCAGGATCAGAATCCCACCTTCGTCGCCAGTGTAGTGTCTTCGGAAATGATGCCAGGAGTCGGTGACTTTGTATCAAGCTCTTAATATTGAGTAGGAACCGAACTGGGGCTATGAAGAAACTTTGCGGCTTTTTATTTCTTTAGCCGCGGCGGCCGCGGCCAATGGCACCGCTTTGAATCTCCCGCGATTCGAATAGACCAATCGCGGGAGATTCCTAGCGAGCCAATCGGCGCGGCTCGCCTAGCCAATCAGAGTGCCCCGCACTTTGGCCAATCAAAGCGCAGGGATCTCAAGAATGCTAATGAGGGGACAGAACAGCTTCAGAACTGAAAAAGTTTCTTGGATGAGAAGCAAATTTCTTCAAGGAAAAACAAAGTCTGGTTGCCTTTTGATAAAGCACCTTTGGGACAATGAAACTATTAGAAGATATCAGATTGGGAAAAGCTGCTTTGGCAAAAAATCTTGGACAATGGTTCTAAACTATACCTGTCCCATTAGTCTTAAGAAGTAGTCATTTTGTTGGTGGGCTAGAATGGAACTCTCAGCATCTATGCTGAAATGTTTGATGCTCTGAGAATCAAAAATATGTATATTAAAGTTAGAGTCAGCAGTTTCATCCATTAGAATAGCTGATAATACAAAATTCCAGGCAAATTCAGTTTGCCAGGATCATATGGAGATCAGTCCACTAAAGAAAATTTCCCTCAATCCCAACCACAAGGTTAATCAAAAGAAGTAAGATGGAAATCCAATTCAGTAGAGGAAAGGGCATCAAACTTCAATCTTGCTTTCAATTACCCTTCAATTCTGTGGAGCTTATTCTACAGAATCAAGGATAGTAACCTAATAGTCAGCCCTGGATTACTGATATCAAGCATGTCACTTCCTAATTATAATGCTAATGCTATTAGGATGGTTTCCTAATAACTCAAAGGCCAATTCAAATCTATTATCACTAGGAAGTAAGATATAAAACTGCCCAACATGCTTAATCTCAATTAACCAGGCCTGTCGATGAAACAGCTGCCAGCATCACATCCTCATGTATAGAGATGTGAACTATAACAATAATAGGATGTGTGAATTATAATAATAATAAGAGGTGGAGAGGGAGGAGGAGGAAGGTGACCAAATGGAAAAATGAGAATATTTGGGTCTTTTAACAGAGATGATGAAAGCAAGGAGGATGGGATGGGGCTAAGAGGATTTCTTCAATTTAAAACCTGCTGTTTTGTTGAATTTCAGCTCCCCTAAGTCCCAAAAGACTTATTCAGAATGTGTGTAAATAAGGCAATGTATGTTTAGAAACGCATATACGGTATATATTCCTACAATTCTTGACCATTGTTTTAATTAGGAATGTAAAACTCAAATACTCAAGAGGTAAAAATTTTGAGGCCCAGCCTACTCAGTGATTTCAATCATTTGAGCTACCCCCCTCTCTCAGTGGTAATTCTATTCTTTTAGTTCTTCCAGGTAGTCCTTGACTTGCAACTGGTCGCTTTAGCAACCATTTCAAAGTTATGTCAGAGGCCACTCTCCCCCATACTTACAACCCAGATTCAAAGTTACAATGGCTGGATTCCTCTGCAGTTACATGATTGCATTTGGGCTCTCAGCAACTAGCTTGCATTGACTACCATTTGCAGTGTCCCATGACTGTGATTTATCATGAGGGTGGGGGTTTTTTTTGCCAGAAAATGGCATTTACTTCAGGTTTCTGGCAAAAAATGCCATTACAGACAATGGTTTCACTTAATGACTGCAGATTCACTTCACAACCATAGTGATTCGTTTAATGTCTGCCATACATTAGATATTCTATTTTATTCAAACAATAACTGGGGCAGATTTATTTGCTCAACCCAGCAAGTTTAAAAGTAAAGACTTTGGGTAGATCAGCTCCATGGTTCTATACTTCCTTTGTACATTTGTGCAGGGCTTTGAACAACCTCCAATACAAACACACAAATAGAAACACATATATTATATTCTGTGGGTGTCCTTTGCTCTATCTTCATCTGAATATATCTCCGTAATGAACAGACATTTCTTTTCCTTAAGATGCCAGACAAATACATGTACCCAAGAAAATGTCATTATTTTTCAGAATTTGACCAAAAAAAAACCCCTCAATTCTTTCTTCTTTGCAGTGCTGGAATCCAGAATCCACTTCATTAATATATTGAGGAAATCTGTCACAGTGGAATTTAGTCTGACTGATTAAAATACCTTCATACATTTTCCAGCTTGGAATACCTGGTATCACTGCTCTTCACAGGACCCTTTTCTCTGTCAATTACATAGCTACTGACAACCAAACAGCTATTTGCTTGGTGATCTGTTTGAAAATCGCAATAAGGTAGGGAGAAAACTAAAGTTGATATAGATGTAGCAAGAAACTCCATGTGTTAAAGCATAACAACCTTCTAGTAACCAACATTAACCATGTTGTTGTTGTTGTTTCTGTGCCTGTTTGTAAATTCTGCCTTGTTTTAATCCTACCCAATTACACCAAATGCATCTTCCAATTACATCAATAATATTCTTTCCTACCATATTTTTCCTTAGGAATGCCCTTCCTTTAATGAACAATTATTTCCATAAACAAGGAAATAATTATTTGAAGAATAATGTATCATTTCATGTGGTGTTAGCATGTTTACTTTGTACTTTCTAAGTCTTGATGTGGTGAACCAAATTGCTTTTGATGGTTTAAACCTCCTCCACCTAAAGAATGGCATGATATTTATTTGTTATTTTTCTATTGAGCTTCTTTATGATGAAACTTGGAACAGAGCTTTCTGCTATTCAGAGGTAGCCCAAGCAAATTTGGTAAAATATTAGATGACAAAGTAGAGATATCTAGGTCCCAGTCTTCAGCCAGGTAAAACAGTAACTAGTATATTAGACTCAGCAATTTCTTTCAAGCTAACCTATCTCACGGAGGATTGTGGAGATAAAAACGAAAAGAGATTTCCACGCAAGCTGTCTTGAGCTCCTACAGAAAAAAAATAGTATGTAAATACAGTGAAACTAAAACTAGCTATAAGTAAAAAATTAACTATATCTTGTGAACCAGAAATCACACTTCCAGTGATGACAGTCATGGTTCTTATTGTGGCAAATCCCATTTAATTTTACTATGTATTGCAAGAAGTACTCTGTTCTGATTTTACTACTGTTCAGCTTATTGGGACCTCTTCAGTTTTTAATGTTATGAGGCAAGGAGAATGCTATATTCATGGTATCCACCCTATTCATTGTGTTATACATTTTTATCATTTTATCCCTACTGTAAAAAGCTTGTAGTAAAATTTTGGTTCATCAGCTCTATATTTTTTTCAGCTTTATAATATTGTCTACAACATGTGGTCAACTGGAAATGAACACTGTAGACCAACCATGGTCACTTCACAGATTTTTATAAAGGATTTGCAGCATAACTATTGAGTTTTATTACTTTTTTAAAAAATGCTCTCCAGCATCAAAATTGCCTTTTTCACAACATCCAGACATTTGGACAAATTCGCAGCATTTTCCCCTCACAACTCAAGTTACTTTTCCTAAGCAATCAGTTTCAGCTTATAACCCTGTACTGAGTATTTGATGTCAATACTTTTGTTTTGGCCCTGAAATGCGTAATTTTCACTTGTTTATCCTGAATGAAAGACATTGGTTATTTTATAGCTGTTTGCCGCAGTTTTCAGAGAAAGTTCTTGAGAGTTCTTTGCAATTCTTTTTATTTTAACTTTCCTGAATAATTTGATGTTGTCAGTTGTCCACAATCCTACTTATTCCAACCTCTAGACCTTACTTATTTCAACCTCTAGATTTTTGGAGAAGTCGAAAAACAGCACTCCCAATGCAAATCTTTCAGTGACTTCACTATTTTTACATCCTTCTGTTGCAGATACTATCGATTTGTGGATACTCCCTGCTTTCAGTTTAAGCAGCAATAAATAAAAGGGCCTCTCCTCTAATCCTGTAGCTGATAAACTTGTTCAGGATTCTTCTTTGAGGGATTTTTTCAGAAGCTTTCTTGTACATCCAAGTAAACAATGGCTACCAGATCACCCTTATCCACATGCTTCCTGAGGTGCTCAGAAGGCTTACCTCTGCAGTCAGTATATCATGTTTTGTCTGCGCTCTACTTTTCTTTGCTCCTCCCCACTAAAATCCATTATTATTATTTTTCAATGCTGAAGCCAAGAACATCAAGAGGAAAATATATTTGATCTTACAATACCTAGTTGAATCCTTCTATGTGCTGGGTACTTTTATCTTTAAGCAAAGTTTCTACAAGGTCACCCAAGACACATTGAAGCCAGAGATCTCGATCTTTTTGGACCAGTGAGTATATTTACAACATTTTGAAAATATGTGGGCTCTCAACAAAAATGTCCTGAGAATGTTGCTTGTTCACACAGTAGGTGTGGGTGTCATTGTTGGTAGAATTATCCTTCTGGGTTCAGTTCCAAGTGGGGAAAAAGACACTGGAAACATGGAGGCTATTTGGAAAGATGGTTTAATGGTAGACAGGACCACATGGCTTGAAGCTCCAAAGTGAAAAGGATGATCACATGCTTCAAGGTGAAAAGAGAAGGTCAAGAAGAAAGGCTGAGGTGCTGAGAGTGCCTGGGTTTTATAACCTTTGTTGGGATTTGAATTGGAGTTTGTATTCTAATTGTCAGACTCCCATGGGGCCATGCAGGGGCAACTCTGTAGGCTGTTCTGAGTTGAGCCTTGCTGGATGATCCACTGAAAGAGCTTTGGGCAATTGCTAGTTTTACCTGGAGATCTTTGTTATGTTAAGTATTCTGGTCCAGGCCTTAATGGCCCACCCATTAACAAAGGTGGGGGTGAACTTCTGCTTCTGAGGTGAGTTTCTGCTTCTGAGTTTCTACCCTTTTTAGGGGAAATATTCTGCCTTTTTAATATTTCCTAGGATATTTCAATTTTCTAGGAGAGGGGTGGGTGCTAACTTCCTACATCACAAAACACAATTGTTGAAGACAAACTGATGAGTTTCCCCATGGTCATTCTGTGTGTGTGTGTGTGCATGCGCGTGTGCATAAAGCACCATAAACAGGAAATTTATATATAATAGCCAAGGCAAATTCTACCTCTTTCAGTCCTATATCCATAGTATGGAGCAAAAGATGCTAAAATGGATGAGAAAATGGTCCCTGTTCCATTAGGCTATTCACCCAGCACTTGCTGGACATCGGTTGGCTCTCTTAAAGAACAATGACCCGCTTCTACTGCTGCATCAGACCCAAATACCCAAAAACTGGTACACATTGGATGCACCTAGCACCTATCCCGTGACCTCTTTTGAGGTCGTTGGGGCGCCTGCGAAGATTTGACCACCACGCTTCTCCATCCGTCTCTGTCCTCCACTGCTCTCTGGGATGCTGCCAGGTTCAAGCCTGTCCAATCATGGATATCATCCTCCCATCTCCTTCCCGTTGTCTTCTCCTGCGTTGTTTTCTGAACCTGCGAGCCTAGAGCTCGGAAAACAATGCAAGCTGCCGCCACCACCTCCTCCCCCTCCTCCCGAACGGACTGAAAGCAGCTAGGAAACGAAGCTGAGCGGAGCCAAAGCGACCTCGCCTCGCATTGTTTTCTGAACCCGCGAGCCTAGAGCTCAGAAAACAATGCAAGCTGCCGCCACCACCTCCTCCCCCTCCTCCTGAACGGACTGAAAGCAGCTAGGAAACGAAGCTGAGTGGAGCCGAAGCAACCTCGCCTCGCGTTGTTTTCTGAACCCGCGAGCCTAGAGCTCAGAAAACAACGCAAGCTGCCGCCACCACCTCCTCCCCCTCCTCCCGAACGGACTGAAAGCAGCTAGGAAACGAAGCTGAGCGGAGCCAAAGTGACCTCACCTCGCGTTGTTTTCTGAACCCGCGAGCCTAGAGCTCAGAAAACAACGCAAGCTGCCGCCACCACCTCCTCCCCCTCCTCCCGAACGGACTGAAAGGAGCTAGGAAATGAAGCTGAGCGGAGCCAAAGCGACCTCGCCTCGCGTTGTTTTCTGAACCCGTGAGCCTAGAGCCAGGGCGCTTTCATTGCACGGCGGAGCTTCATCTCGGGAAATACCGGGCGTCGTTGCTGCTCCGAGGGGAGGGCGATTCTGGGCTGCGCAATTGGGGGACTTCGTGGCTTTGGGTAGGTGGGAGCGAGGACGTTGACTTTAAGCGCTGCCGACCAAGCATTTCACAAATACCAGTGGGACCTCCGTCCACCACCACCCTTTCCTCTTTTGCCTCCTTCCTTCTGATCAATCAGGTTTTCCCAGTATTTGCTCACAGCTGCGTTTTCTCTTCTGCTGTGCTAGGCATTGAACGTGGGGATTTCTGATTCCCCTTACACGCGCGTGGATATGCCGCGGGGCATTTTCTTCCAAATGCCCCACTGGCAGAGAACACTGACTTTCATAATAGTGAGATCATTTCCCAAATTAATTGATTCACTAACCCAAAAGAAGATGTCAATGACAGTGGGAGGCAGGAGTCACTCTCTCCCTTGCAAGAAAAAAGCAAGAGCCGTTCTTATGATCTCTCTCTTTCTCCCCGTAATACAGTCAAGCCCTTTCCAGCACGCGGGATCCGCCCCCGCCGCTTTGCACCTTGCAAATGCAAAAACCCCGGGATTTTGCATTTGCAGGGTGCAAAGCGGCGGCAGCAGATCGCGCGTGCTAGAAAGGGCTTGACTGTATTACGGGGAGAGAGAGAGAGAGAGAGATCATAAGAACGGCTCTTGCTTTTTTCTTGCAAGGGAGAGAGTGACTCCTGCCTCCCACTGTCATCGTCATCTTCTTTTGGGTTAGTGAATCAATTAAACCTTTCATGATAGTGAGATCGTTTCCCAAATTGATTAATCTGTTTTTCTTTGAAATAAATATTCAAAAACATTTTATCTACTGATGCCTCAATTAATGTAATTTTATTAGTATCTATTTTTATTTTTGAAATTTACCAGTAGCTGCTGCATTTCCCACCCTCGGCTTATACTCGAGTCAATAAGTTTTCCCAGTTTTTTGTGGTAAAATTAGGTGCCTCGGCTTATATTCGGTCGACTTATATTCGAGTATATACGGTATCTACTCCAGGCAGAGCCAAATAGGAATTGCCCAAATCATCATCCAGCAAGAATCAACCAAGCCTGGGACTCAGGACGGCCTACAGAGTTGCCTCTACATGGCCCCATGGGAGTCTGACAGCCAATCAGAATACAAGCTCAAATTCAAATCCTAACAGATGGCATAAAATCCAGGGGCTCTCAGCATCTCCTCCCTTTTTCTCTCTCAGGAGCTCCCAGCCATATGAACCTGTCCACCATTAAACCTTCTTTCCAAACAACTTTCATGATTCCAGTGTCTTTTTCCCCACTTGGAACTGAACCCAGAAGGACATTTCACCCAACACAGCAAAGGAGAACTTTGAGCTACGAATAAGACAAAGGTAATGATATGGTGACATGGCGTATATATATATATATATATATATATATATATATATATATATATATATATATATATATATATATATGTGTGTGTGTGTGTGTGTGTGTGTGTGTGTGTGTGTGTGTGTGTGTGTGTGTATGGCATTCAGCTTTGTTCGGGTATTTTCCCACGTCATAGTAGTGGTGCTTTTAAAGTTGTAGCAACGTTTCAGCAGAATCTCATCTGCCATCATCAGGCTGGCAGATGAGATTCTGCTGAAACGTTGCTACAACTTTAAAAGCACCACTACTATGACGTGGGAAAATACCCGAACAAAGCTGAATGCCAGACATGTAAGTACCCGCGAAAACTTAAGAAAACATATATATATATATATATACACACACACACACACACACACACACACACACAAACACCTTGCTGAAATTTATTTGTTTGGCATCTGCAGAAGGGGTGGTGGCAGGAGCAGAGTGTGCATTGTGACATCACAATGCCAGCTCTATTTATTATATGCAATATCACAAAACAAATATGATAGGAAAAACCTGGCATTACAGCCAGCCACATGGTGCATAATTCATTATTTTGTTGTTATTACAGCCAGGTACAGATGCCAACATCTATACCAAGCAAATGTATTATTTTGTAAGCTACCTCAAACCTCAAACTATCCACTATTGACCTCACCCCATTCCTAAGAGGTCTGTAAGGGGCATGCATAAGTGCAGCATTATGCCTACTGTCCCTGTCCTATTTTCCCCATTTAATCATACCTATTTTCTGTATTCTTACTCATGTTTATACTTATACCTATTATTTTGTAAGCAATTGACAAATCATGTACCATGCAAATGTAACAAGCAACATCAGTATGGAGAAATGGCCATTGGGTCTTTTTGATATTCAGAGAATACACTGTGCTTCCTGGGATGCAGAAATGGCTTGTTTAAAAACTGTTGTTGAGATCTACAGTATGCATGATAAAGTGCCTCTGTGAATAAAGAGCAAAAAAGAGGGAAATAAATATATTGATCGAAGCAACTTTGCAGCAGAAATCTGAACAGATTTGGCTTGGCTTCCAGAAATTATTTGGAGATGAAAAGAACTAGGGAAATAGCTGATGGCATACTCTTACCCTGCTGATGTACTGTCAAGAGACATTTAAGCTTGGTATTTGGGGTGAACGAATGGGAGCTGGTTCTTTAAGGAGACTTGCTCCACTTTCCCAGGTACAAATTTTGCTGTTGGCTTTCTCTTTCCCTTGTGTTTGCAATTTGGATAGAAGTTGGATGGTGGTGGATGGGCTTGACGGCTGACATGAGTGGGAACAGAGTTCTGGATGCTAACTCTGGGCAAAATCCCCCCTCTTCTGGCAGATATTTCTTGTGATCTCCAGAAATCAATGTTAGGATTAGAGAGGATTTCTCCCCTGACAAAATGGTGCCCCCATGGCCAGGTTGCAAAGATACTTGATTGTACCCCTTCAGAACTTGCTATATCTTTTGGAGGGGTAGAGATAGACATATTTCCAAACATAGTTCTTGATATTCACCATTTTTCTTCAATTTTTTAAAATCCCTCTTTATGACAAATCTGTTTCTTTGTATTCTACAAACGGTACCCCAGCCATGTTTTATCCAGCCATTTTGAGCTTGGACAATCTTGAAGTACGCTGCCTAAGGTTGGACTTAAGCGTAGTACACAAAATTATTTGCTACAATGTCCTACCAGTCAATGACTACTTCAGCTTCAACTGCAACAATACAAGAACACACAACAGATACAAACTCAATGTAAACCGCTCCAAACTTGATTGCAGAAAGTACGACTTCGGCAACAGAGTGGTCAATGCCTGGAATGCACTACCTGACTCGGTTGTTACATCCTCAAACCCCCACTCCTTTAACCTCAAACTATCCACTATTGACCTCACCCTATTCCTAAGAGGTCTGTAAGGGGCATGCATAAGTGCACCATCGTGCTGCCTGTCCCTGTCCTACTGTCCCCATTTAATCGTACCTATTTTCTGTATTCTTATTCATGTTTATACTTATACCTATTATTTTGTAAGCAATTGACAAATCAAATCAAATAAATAAATAAATAAATGTTTACAAAGCTACTCTGATATCCAGTGGAATATATAGCAATTATACCAGAGTGTGTTTTGATCAAAATAAAAATGGAGCAGGGAGAATTTTTTAAAAAGGTGTTTTGTATTGGTAATAAAATCTACGCATTGTATTCTGGATCTAACACTTTCCAGCTATTGACAAGTCAAACAAATGACAGGCAATGTTTAGGTCTGCTCTGGATTAATTGCAAGATTTTTCTGACAATGGATCTATTACTATCACTTTTGCCTACTGAGACATACTAAATACTAAATAGCTGCCAAAGAGCCAGATCTTGGTTTTACATTCTGAACGATTCTAGGAATCAGGCTCTTTCTACATGCAAGTGCAACATCAAACCAGGATCAGTGCCCATCCCAGGGGTCTAAGGTGCCACAGGGCTTGTGAGGGTCTTAGAAAATTGAGGCCATTAAGCATTGCCTGATATCCTACTCCAGAGGGAATGCTATAAAGAGTTTTGGATAATTTCTACTGGAGCTGTGGGACAGATTATTTTCCCATTGATGGGAATTCCTGACTCATCCTTCCAGTAGTGGGATTCCAAATTTTTTCCTACTGGTTCTATAAGAGCGCACACAGTGCTCAAAAACCACCTTCTGTCTCAGTGCTGCTGAGCTGAGCTGAGCTGTTTTTTAGCTCAGCTGAGGCACGGCAATCCATTCTATCACGTGAATCAGCTGAGCTAAAAAACAAGGGAATAAAGGGTAGGAAACAGCAGGGGCAGGTGGGCGGGGCCAGCCAGAGGTGGTATTTGTCATAAATACTAAAAATTTCCACTACCAGTACACCAGAACCGGTCCAAACCAGCTGAATACCACCTCTGCTTCCCTTTCCCAGTTTCTGGGCTTCATCACCTTTCTCTTTTAGCTAAAATGCCATGCTACCTTACTAGGATTCCCTCTCCCCAGTAATTTCAAGGTTGCTTTGCCACTCCCCAGTTAGAATATTTATCCCATTAGTTTTCTTTGCCAACTGGTTAGGTAACTGGAGGGCTGGACAGCAGTGTGGAAGCTTATGAGATTCCATAGCATTTGAGGCCAGTGGCTGCTCCAAATCATGATTTCTTAAAACAGCCCATCATGTGCTAGATTTTCCCTTAAGACTGTGCCATGGATGAGTTCAGGATCACTCTGAGTCCCAAAGAAAACTGTGTTCTTGCATAAATGACATGCAAACCCAGCCAATCTTTACATTTCATTAGTTAAATTGATTTTGGAAAAGGTTACAGGATTCCTCTCATTAAAAGCATGCTGTACTGTTTTACACTGCCCAGAAATTCATGGAAAAATTGCTACTGAAGCCACTGTTGTTCCTATGTGCTAGGGTATGACAACTGTGGTTGGAACGATAACAATGCAGCCCTTCAGCAATCTGATAGCTATTTTTGTCTCATTAATTTACAAATAGTACATTGAACCTATTGATATCTAGACAAGCTACACCATGAGCATGTAAAATTCTGGAGGTTTAAATGTGTGCACCTTTTAAATGGATATCACGTGCACATTTGTGAATGAATATATTATATGAAATATTTTATTTGTGATTTTTTTTTTCTGGATCATTTCTGTGAAATTGTTCAATGGATTTTTCAATGGATTACACCCAAGACAGTATGCACTGGACTGTATTTTTACTATGCAATAGTATTAAGGTAAAAATAGGGTATTTTTACTATGCAATGCCCTTCAGTCGTTGCAAGTATAATGAATAGTTTGATGGTTTACTGTTGACAGTACGATGATTCATACAAATATACCCAATGTTTTGCTCTCTTTTGTGACAAGCAGCATTATGCAGAGCACAAAAGAAGAGTCAGAAGTAGTAAGCCAAAGAAATTTAAGGCATAAGAAAAAGGAAATATTTCTAAAATTGCTGTTATTGTTACTTTCTGCCTTCAAGTCATTATTGACTCCTAGTGATTGCCTGGACATATGCTTGCAGTTTTCCTGACAAGATTGCAGAAGTGGCTTACCATTGTTTTCTTCCTAGGGCTGAGACAGAGTGATTGGCCCACAATCATCCAGCCTAAACTAGATTTGTGCCTAAACTAGATCAAAACTCAGGGTCTCCTGGTTTCTTGCCTGATGCCTTAATCATTATTTACTGTACTTTTTGAAACCTTCTTCCCTTATACACTTCATATGTTGTGTTTTGTTTTTATATTTTCACCTCTCTTTATCACATCTCATCAATTTCATTCAGCCAGAACTTTCTCAGTCTTTTTCTCATTCCAATAATCCTCCAAACATTTGCTTTGCACCTTAATCTTCATTCATTCCTTCTACATTACTAAAACACTTCATTCTACTTATTTGATGCTGGTCCCCAATAATTCTATTATTTAGCCCATAGTCACTCAGTACCCATTTAATTTGTCCCATTCTCTTCTTACTTTACCTTATACTAGCACTCTATTTCTACTAAATTCAACTTATTTTTTAACAAAATGGGCAAAAACTAACTTTTATATACAGCCATTTCCTCCTCTTTCAGCAAATATTCTTTTCTGACAACAGAGAATACATACCCATCCATCTTTCTACCAACATTCACACAACTTTAAATCTCTCCATCCATTTTCTTCCTATCTTCACTAATATTTGGCCAAGGTACACAAATTTGTCTATTTGTTCTAGACTTTCACCATCTGTATATAATTTACAACTGGACACTCCATTTCCCCTATAAAACATAGCTTGCCTTGTGAAATCCATCAGTTTTCAGATCCATATTCTATGTCACATCATACAATTTTCCTCATGTTTGCTACAAATTATACATCATCAATATAAAAAGACTTCTATGGGGATGGGAGGAGAATGTCAAAATAGGTAAGATGGAAATTAAGGAACTACAATCAAAGCCATACTCCCTCTCCTCTTACTGTTTACACATACACACACACACACACACTTTCTCTCTTACACATACTTACACACACATGTATGTGTATATACACACACACACATTTCAGTCTTAATATATTTTTAATCTCCTGGTGACCATGCCTTATAAACCATACATCTATTAAATGAAGGAAACAACATACATTCTTTTTTAACTTACTGCTTAACTATTCACTAAATATTCTATTTATCATGAATGCTTTAATGGTTTATTATAATGGCTAAAACCTGAAACCACTCAGAACAAAAAAAAATGGAATAGCTATAGAAATCTCTTTCTAAGATTTTCTTACATCACACTTGGCCTTTTAAAAGTTTTATACTCAAACTCAGACAGGACCTGGGGCCTCAAACCAACTTTATTAGGCTGGGTCGACCTAGGTATTTCTATGTGTCTCAGGATTCAAATTAAGCAAAGATAGCTTTTAAAGCAACGGGAACAAATCTTTGCTGTGTCATAAAACCGTGTTTTCTAAATGCAACTGCCTGCATCTGTGTTGGGCGTCAAAAGAGGACAACAGCCTTGCTCCTCCGTCACATCTATGGCAACCGCCAGAGATAGCCCAATTATTTATGTGACACAGAAATAAACACATTGCATTGATTTACTAAAGCTCGGCTGCCAATAGTAAAACCATCAATAGTTCAACATAAAGGACTTTAGAGGTTCTGAAGAGAGTTTCATTGCAGCAATAAGTGTGAGGCTGTTTCCTTGGCGGTTAAGAGTTTTTATGGCAAAGCTTTGAAGAATGTTCCAGAGCTTATCAGAGGAGCCCTATCTGCCACATGTAAAACAAGAACAAACAGAAATAACTTTCAAGTTCTGGCCCATCATTATTAGTGGAACTGGGCTGAGACAGGAGCTTCAGTAGGTTTAAGCAAGAAAGGCTTGATTGGTTTCAAGGGATCAACATCTGTTTATCCTGCAATTCTGAAAACTTTATCTCTCTTTTGGGGCAGCTCTTACGCATAGCCCTGCACACACTGGGGTCAGGCCCTATTGCTTTCATTGGAACAATATTTTCCTGAAGTTTCCTTGAAAAGACTACTGCCTTCAAAAAAATCTGACTGCCCATTAAGTGCCATATGGTTCATTTGTTAAAAAAGATGACTTGGAAACTGCACAGATCTAACATCTAGAAGGATAGTCTTTGGTCCATAGGGAAATCATTTGCAATCTCTCTTCTTCTTGGCAGATATGCATCTTATTCTCCAGGGTTTGACATGGGAGCCTTCTCTAACTAGGCATATCCGGGGAGGTGGGATTTTTCAGATGCATCCATAGTTTCTAAGTAATAACACAATGGGGCATGTCATTCACTTACTGTTATTTCATATGGACTTTTGTTGAGTTCTGCACTGAAAACATGTCATGAGGTTCGCTGGAGAAGAAGGCCAGTTGCTTCCACAGCATTGAAGTCTGGTTGGACCCTGCAGCGGAACGATCTCCCGATATCTTGATTGTAGGTTTCTGGTGAGGAGATACCATTTTGGTTGGGCTACCACATCTGAACTGCAAAATCCTAAGAACAGCAGAGAGCTCTCCACAGTTTTGCAGCCCAGATTTGATAGCCTTAAATATAATAAAATCTAGAGTTTGCAGTCATTTCTGCAGTCCATATTCTACAAGTTCCATATTGCCTTCTTCTGCTGCTGTGAGAAAACACAGGCCTAGACAACTATCAGAGTCGGTTTGCTGTGGTGGGTAAACTACCAGACTAGTAGCAATAGCACTGAAACTTATATACCACTTTGCAGTGTTTTACAGCCCACTCTAAGTGGTTTAACAGAATCAAGCTGATTGCCCCCAATAATCTGGGTCCTCATTTTACCAACCTCGGAAGGATGGACGGCCAAGTCAACTTTGAGCAGGTGAGGATAGAAACCCCTGGCAATCAGCAGAATGGGCCTGCAATACTGCATTCTGTGCCACCATAATCTCCTACTGTTAGTAACTAGGAGACTGAATTATGGTTCTACCTTATGTGCTAAGCCAGTTGAGTGTCTTGCACTAGTCCTCTCTCAGGTGAGAACAAACCACTTCCAAAATCTTGCCAAAACTTCAGGAACTTATCCAAGCAGCCACCAGAAGTCAATACTGACTTCAACCCCCCCCTCCCAAAAGGCTAACTACTCAGTTTCTGTTGCTGAATAATTCTTGAGCTCCCAAGTCTGTAAAAATATGCCCTTTTTATTGAAATACACTGGCTCCAATCATAAATGCCCCAAACGGAGAATCCTTTCAGGGTTTGTTCTCCTTTTAACTTGGATTTGAAAATGAGTTTCAGCTGCAGGAAATGAAAGCCTTCCCTTTCAGCATCAAGCAGATTCCAGCCCAAAGCTAAAGGATTCCTGCTCCAAAGCAGCTTTCTGTGAGGATGTCTCTTTCCAATGATACCATTTGGAAATATTTGAGATGGCGTCTGACTCTAATGATGACAAGTTTATACATCTGGTTATAATCTGTGTTTACATTAGAAATGAAAAAAAATAAAATAAAAAACCCTCTATACTCTTGCTTTATCTATGCCATAATTATCTAGCTAAATATTCCCCTAAATTATGATTTTTTTTTCAAAGTTCATGGAAATAAATTATATTTTTAGAAGTAGGGTGGGCACATATAATTCCCCAAAACCATAAAATAGTAATAATACTTTATTCAAATACTCTGACAATCTGAAGCGAACATGGGTGTATCTCTTTTATCTTTTTTCCCCCAATGCCACCCAGCTGCAGAAATAAACTACTTGCTCTAGATTAGGTCTGATATTTTGCATTCTCACTCCTTCCCCATTCTTTAGTGAATTTACACTAAGGCACACATGCATTTGATTTCTTTCATTCATTTTGCCTTGTAGCTTGTTTCATATACTTTTATCGAGGCACAATGCAATAAATGTATTGGGTATGCATGTGCAGCATAAAACTGCACATTTAATATTTATTGAGTAAATCTCTCTCTCACGCACACACACATATAAGTAGGCAGAAAATATAAATATATACAGTATAATCCCAAGTCACAATATACAGAAAAAAAGGAGACAGATATGCTACTGCACTTTTTTAAGCAAGTTGTCTTAAAATCTCCATATATAGAATGATGAGGGGATAATTCCGTAGTGAAAATGCCATTGATGGCAATCCCAATCATACCACTTCTGGCACCTTTGACCAAGGAAATGATGTCAATACTACAACAGCTCAAAAATTGAGACATTTTTCCTTCTCTCCTGAAGCTTGTACAGATGCTCCTAATACAATTATCTTGGTAGTTTACATTTTAAGGGTTTGATCTCCCAGTGCCACTAAGTGGTGCTGCATAATTAGGCTTAATTGACTTTTTTTTTTAACCTTACAAAGGATCCAAAATTGTTCTGTAGTTTTGCTCATATAAAGGACAAATTGCTGCCTTCAACCAGGGCAGAAGCCCAGGGTAGGAGATAGATTGGGAACTAATGGCTGGTGTATGTCAAGAAATAGGTTTATCCTGACACTGATGACACCTACTATTAATGATTGTGTTCGGTCTATAAGCTGTCTCAAAACTTACTTTCCTCATTGCTGAATGAAACATCTGGCCTATTTTTTTGGATGCCTCTTCTTTAGGTCCTGTATTTTGCATTGTCTTCTCCTGTGAAGAAAACTTCTAGAGGACTTGAAAGTGAGTGGGTATTTGCATTGTGTTGATCCTAATAAGCATACTACTGATTTCAGATTTCTTTTTAAAATCAGTAGGGCTCTTCTTGCCTTTTATGAAACCCATCATCACTCCAGGAATACTTTTTAAAAAAAGAATTCTGGAGAAAGAGCAGAATTGCAAAAGCCCTGTGATATGGTACCTCTTTCCCCTGCTCCACTTGGAAACACTTGAGGTTGCCAATGTGCATGTCTGAATGTGAGCTCCATTGAAATGTTTTTTTTAATCATACCAAAGAAATTTTCAAATGAAAACTTTAATCCACTTTTATCTTTTTCTCAAGCCTACCCAACCCCCCCCCCCCTTTTAACTGGATGAGTCATGAGAAAGTAAAAAATAGAAGTAATCAGTTTTTTCCGAAATGGAGCAATCTGATTCTCATCTCAGCAAGCCATTTTCCTCAACGTTTAGTTGGATCTTGAGCAGGTAGATACGTACACCCACAAATGGAGATTCCAGGTGTTGTCAAAATAAGTATTTTAATTCCAGAAGTTTGTTTATGTTTTGGGGATTTGCTTGTGTATGTACTGGGTGTGTCCCATAAGTCACCTGATGGCCTCAGAAACAATATGGAACTAGATTCACTAACAAAAGAAAGTAATGACACTTGATAGCTTGTGAAGTGTTTCTCCAGGAAGTAATTTAATCTATTTTGTCCCCTGTATCTCTCCCTTCCTTTGAAAGATTTTTGCTATGGAAAGATGATTCTGCCTGTGAAGGGTTGGGTGAGAGGCCTGTGGTTTGATGTGGCCATGCTCTATCTTTGAAGGATCTCACCAATTTCACTTGCTTGGTAGCCTCCATTTGGAGCAAGAAATGGGAATAGAGGAGATAGCAATAGCGCTTAAATTTATATACCGCTTCACAATGTTTTATAGCCTTCCCTAAGCAGTTTACAAAGTCAGCGTATTGCCTCCAATAATCTGAGTCCTCATTTTACTGACCTCAGAAGAATGGAAGGCTGAGCCAACCTTGAGCCTGGTGAGAATTGAATTGCCAGCATCCAGCAGTTAGCAGAAGTAGCCTGTAATACTGAATTCTAACCACTGTGCCACCGCGGCTCAAAGAACCACAGGTAGGGCATCTACACCTCAAACTACTAGGAGATGAGGTAAAAAAGTGATCTGACTTGGGGCTTCTCTGATGCAGCCTCCCAGCAGAACTCTTTCAATCCAACTCCTTGGGAGCTAAGAACTGTCTCATAAGTAAAAAGGTAGCCTACTTCACAAAAATCAGTGAACATTTGTAATTTAAATTAAGGTAATTGAAAGAACTGTGTATGCCTTGCTTATTTAGTCACTGTGCCCTTCTCTCACAATTCAGCAGCAACATCTGGGGAGGTTCTGAGAAAGCACTAGACCTAAAGTTGTGTGGATGTGTGATGGACACTGCTGACCTCCACATTGGAAAACCTAACCTTTAACGTGAGAGCTGACGGTCACTCACCTTCTTCACAAGCATTAAAGGAGCCCTGGTGACACAGTGGTTAAAATGCAGTGCTGCAGGCAAACTCTGCCTACGGCCTGGAGTTTGATCCCGACCGGCTCAAGGTGACTCAGGCTTTCCTCTTTCTGAGATCAATAAAACGAGATTGTTGGGGGCAGATTGTTGGGGGCAATATGCTGGCATTGTAAAGTGTAGAGAGGGCTGTAAGGCACTATGGGGCAGTATATAAGCCTAAGTGCTATTGCTACTGCTATTAAAGCTAGAAAAAAACAGAAACCTATCAACTAGCTTTCAGTGTCAGCCTATTAGCAAGAACCAGCCATCAACTCAGTAAAGAAAAATCGACAAGGGAAGGTACATTCTGGCAACCTCCAGAAAGAGAAGTTTGAAAAAGAAATATAGATAGAACTGCAATGCATAGAAAAAGGCAGGAACCACACAGTAGAAGGAGGGAGATATTTGAATGAAAAACATTTTGCATTCATTCAAAAGAACATTTCTGTTAAATGGCGGCAAAGAATCAGCACTTTTCCGCCTAACAAAAGTTATTAAAAGGCTTTGTGAGCTAGTTTTAATTGAAATGTTCGATGAAACTAAAGCATCACATTGAAGACTACTCTTCCTTTGAAGAGCTAAGAATGGAACAGTCCCATCACTTCCACCTTTATGATAAAAGAAGCTTCTTGTATACATCCTATTCCCAGTTTTATTGGTGAACTGGCTCTATCAGAAGTCAACACTGATCCGTCATGAATTATTCTTGCCATACTTAACCTTCTCTTTTTCATTCAGTAACTTTCTTGATAAATTATGGAAATGGTTGGGCATAATCCATCTTGACTTAACAAGACATATTAGTTTATGACAAAGCTACTCATGATAGATTGATTAGCAAGCTAGTCAAGTGTGGACTAGATGGCATGAAAATTAAGTGGATACATAGCTGGACAGTAAACTCTATACTCAAAGGGTGTTTATCAATGGCTCATCACACTGGAGAAAAACAGAACTGAGTATGTCCCATAGGTGCTTTTTTTCAAGAGGCAACTTGACTTTCTGGTTTAAATAGCAGTTCAAGAAAGGAACATTGTTATCCATAGAGATGTCACTGTTCTTAGGATTCTTCTTGACAACCATGGACAGTTTAACTTGAATTTAATACAATTGATCTCACGTCTCAGCAAGAGAAAAATACAGCACAAATCTCCTTTGTCAATTCCAGTATGCCTTATGTGAAAAGTGCCAACTTTTCACAGGTAACACCAGAGCTAAATATCTATGGAGATTCTCAGTCATCCAGCTCATGGTTGTCCCAATAGTGCTTTTCCAAAAGGCAAATGGACTGTTTTTTTCCTTGAAGACATTTTGCTTCTCATCCAAGAAGCTTCTTCAGTTCCAAGTCCAGTTGCCTTTTGAAAAAGCACCTTGCATTCACAAGTTTGCTACATCTGTATCAAAACTGAACATACAATAGATAGTATTACAATACAATAGATATATACAATACAATAGATAGGATAGTACCTTCCCATCTGAATTGTGAACGATGTTCATGTTCAGTTCATGTCATGGCTGAATTACTGGGAACAGAAGCTATCTGTGAATATTAAACTGTAGAGGTATTAATTCCATATTCAAGAATGACAGGCACAAATGAATTTGTTCCCGATGCATTCTGACATTCAGGATAATTTATATGAATCCAAGATTATAATTAAAAATACACCTAAAAATTATAAAATTACATGCTTAAAAAGGTAGCATCCAAATCTATCCTATTCTGCAATATTTTCTATATTCAATATACAAAATGATGATAAAGCTTCAGAATTCCACTAGTCCACTGATAGCAAAGAAAAAAGGATTTCTATCAGGCCATCTGGGAAACAAGCCTCAACAGGCTCTGGGACTTTCACCCCATATACCTAACCTCAACAGAGACATACATTTTGTGTCCCTCCCTGTGTGTTGATTTCATGACGTTCCCAACCCATGAAGAAGATAGGCTTAAATTGTCCTTATCTGCACCAGTGTTAACATGGTATTTTCCCCTTAAGCCAACAGCATCCAGCGACAGCTGCAGGTATGTAAAATCCATGCCAACTCACAATCCACTAAGAGCAAAAAGCAGATGCCATGATGAGTCTATGCAGATGAAGGGGCCAAGCTAAGCAGATAGAAAAAGGATTTGATTCCCAAGTCAAAGATTTGAGTGAAACTTTTATGAAATTTTTTTTAGTCTCATCCCAATTGTGTTTCTGACATCTTTACTGCATCTTTGTAGTTGTATCTGAATAGATATTTATTGCCCTGGGAAATAGTAAAGTGTCAAAGTTAAGGATTGTACAGATAATCCTCAACTTACAATAGATCACTGTGTGACCATTCAAAGATACAAGCACTGAAAAAAGTGATTTATGACCTTTTTTCACATTTATGACCATTGTAGCATCTCCACTGTCATGTGTTCAAAATTCAGAGGCTTGGCAGCTGACTCATATTTATGATGGCTGTAGTGTCATAAAGTTGTTAAAGCTGCAGTGATTCACTTAACAACGGTGGCAAAGTCGTAAAATAGGGCAAAACCCACTTAATAAATGTCTCACCGCAACAGAAATTTTGGGTTCAACTGTGATTATAAGTCAAGGATGGCATGCATTTAGGATACATCTATCCTCATCTTTTAAATCCCAACAGCTTGGCGTTCTTCAAGATGTTTCATCTTGTGACTTTCTATGGGTGCTGCCAGGAAAACGTGACAATCTCCATACGCTCTTACCATTCTCCAATTTTGTTTCCAGACTTTTCATAGTCTTTATTTTGGGACAGGGCGAAACAGAGGCATTCTGGGAATATATTACAATACCAGAAGACACAGAATAAGGAAACATTCTCATAAAAGGATGGATTAAAAAAATGTTTTTTAATCAGGACATACACTTTCCAACTGGCTTTGTATCTTTTCTGTGTTTTGGGAAAACCAAAAGCATGGAATCATTTACTATAATTGCATAATAATTTTCACAACTTTACTTTAAAAATGCCTAATTCAGAGAGAAATCTTATGTGTGTGAAGCTAAGACAAAAACGGAAGACTTACGCATTTCCTTTCTAATCCAAAGATCAAATGTGGCAGTTTGAAGTTGCAGATGCCTGCAAATGAAAGAAACTTTGAATGCATTTAAAATCGAAGCTTTTGACTTCCAGGCAAAGAAGAGACCAATCATGAGGAAGGAATATGACAAACACATTTGACTGCTTCTCCCATTTTAAAGGCAAATATACAGAACAGTAATCAATGACACAATCAGCCTACACACATGATGGTCTTGCAATGTGTGCGATTTAACACAAGGCTACATGCAGACTGCAGCACCTGTCAAGTCTCTCACCACTGAAGCCAGATTTTCTGCATGAGTAAAAAGGAAAGGAAATATGTACTGGTGATGATAGTCTGTTCTCAAATTTAGAAGGGGGGCGGGGGGAGGCTAAACAGAAGTTGCTGGACCCAAATCTCTGTCCAGCCTGTTAATTATTCTGAGACAATATCTAGGAAAAAAGAAAAGAATGGCTATTAATATATATAAATCAATACAAAATTTAAAAAGAAAAGACTGCTAACAAATTGAAGTAAAAAATATCAAATCAATGGTAAAAATAAATGAGTATAAAATAAAAGTTCGAGTCTCAAGACAAGTTAAACTTTGGCAGTCTGAATTTCTCACAAAAATCATTTTAAAGGCCAGTTTATATGCTGAAAGTGAACACACATCATCCAGGGCTTTAAATCAGGAGCACTAGTGTCCTTCCACTACAGTGGAAGCTAGAAATGACATTTTATTAGCTTCTACCACATTGATAGATTTCTTAGTGGGAATTTTTATATATATTTGAGCAGAAATGGTTTTATACTCATTGTAAAGTACTCCATTTGGGATCATGATTGCCCTAGCAACTCCAGTTGGTTCCATGTAAAACAACTGGATTGAGTAGTGCTGTTAGCTGCTGTAAGTATTTTTTTGCTCAAACACCTTTAATAGCAGGTATAGATTTGTTTGGTGTCTAAATTAATGGCAGTGTTTTACTTTAAACTGCCAAGGACGTCCCTTTATACATGGGCTTTGGATTCCTTGAGGTCTGGTGCTGTACATAGGAATTTTTTAAAGTGCCCCCATGGATGCGGTCCACTCTTATAAAAACTCCACCCTTTCACTGTGCTGTTTGAACTCCAAACCCCATCCTGGCATCATCTGCCTTAAGTCTGCAACTCTGGTCTTAACGCAGACCAACTCTAAAAAGCAACCCTAAGTTTACTCCCAAATGAAATGTCCGCAGCACAGCTGCAGCCCCTGCAATGAAAGCAAGGATGGGCCCCTCACCCAGCAAAGTCATCCTGCCCCCTGGTTTATAATAACAGGGATAATTGAATGCCGCAAGAGGAATGATGCCAACTACATTTCGGGAAATCAAGTTACTTTTAATTCAATTGAATTCGACCTGTCCACTTTTTCCTCCTGGCCTATCCATTAGTGGAACTGACCACCACCCCCCCCCCCAAATATGCACACTCAAGTTATTCAGATGCCCACACCAAGGAGATTCCTTGTGAGGCTTCATCAAGGTTTAGCAACTATCCTCCCATATCCATATCTTGTAACGTTTTGGGGTTGTTGTTGTTTTTGTTTTTGCGCACTCCTCTTTTTAACAGCGATGCACAAGCAAAGCCTTGGAAGTTTTCGAGAAGGTGGTGGACAGAGCGACCCACCCACCCTCGGTCGCCCTTTACTTCATGTACCTTCAGCCCCGGCTCCGTTCCTCCATGGGGGGGGGGGGTGGAGGGGGACATCCGCAAGGTGTCGCTTTTTTTTTTTTTTTTTGCAGAGCAAAGCTGGGGCGCCGTGCAAGCCTGGCGCGTTCTCTTTCCAGGCGGTGTCGTTGCGGTAGCGGGGAAAGGCGCGGGTATTTCTCTCTCTCTCTCTCTCTGTGTGTGTGTGTGTTTGCGCGTGTCCAACCAAGGATGCACACAAACCAAGGAAGCTTATCTAATCAGTCTTACGGATCGGCAGCTCCCACCCCAGTCTGAGCCTTTCGGGCAGCCTGTTTGGACAGAGGTGCTGCTTTGCTGCGCAATTCTAGACCCATTTACTCCTCGCACTCAGGACTCCCCGACTCTCTGTTAATCATGGTCCTTCTCCCCTGTCCCCCCGTCCATCTGGTCTTGTCTCCCTCCTCCTCCTTCTCCTCCTGCTTTTTAACGATCGGCTGCAACATTTCAAACCCGAAACGGAAACCATTAGGTAAATGAAGACGAGCGGGATGATCCCGAGATTGCTTCCCCTGCAAGAAAGCACCGGCTGCAACAGGAAGGGCACTAGGGAAGGGAAAGGGGCGGTGAGGGACAAGTGCTGGGGGGTGAGTGGGGGTGTTGTTATTTCTGCAAAGGGTTCCCCTCCCGGGGGTATTCCGGAGCCAGGATCGGACAAGGCAGCGCCTCGGTTGTTGCCATTGCAGCAAACGGAGGGGAGGGAGGCGGGGAGGGGAAGGCAGCTTCGCAAAGGGCGCGAACCCGCCCAGGATCGGCCGGTGGCATCGGAGTAGTAAACCCAGCGGGAGTGCAATCGCGGCACTTTGCATTCCTCTCTCTCTCTTTTTTTTTTCTTCCTTTCTTTTTTCTTTCTTTGCAAGCCCCCTACGTTTCCTTCCCAAGAATAAAGAGGCAGTAGCAAACGGGGTTTTTTGGCGCCAAATGCCTGGCACCTCCCCTGGCTCTAGTCTATGGAAATCAGGGAGGTGGGGTTAAGTTTCGCTCGCTCGCACCCCCCCTCTCTTTTTTTTCCCCTCCTCGGGTGTGTCAGGAATTTTTTTTTTTAAGTTAATAATATACAAGAGGTTCAAAGCCCACTTAGTGATAGTCATCTGTCTGCAAGCGCAGGGTGAATGCAGAGGTTTGTTGTTGTTTTTTTTTACACTGGCTGAGGGGAGGGGGGCGGCGATTGGGCTGCTGGCGCTCTTTAAAGTCCTAGATTCGAGACGACCATCTGCATTAATTTCAAGCCCCTTCTGCTCTCCCCAAGGCCGCCTGTCTCTGCCTTGCAACAACCGCCGTCGCCAGCCGGGAGGTAAGAAGACAAGGGGGATGCAACGGAAGAACCTTTGGGGGGAAGGAAAGAAAGAAAAATTGGGGAGGGGGATGGCGGGCGTGAGAGAGAGAGAGAGAGAGAAAAAAGGAGGACCGGGGAGATCGGTGCCACCCTCGGGATTGAAAAGGAGAGAATTTGCGAGCCGCGTTTGCTTGGGTTTTTCATTCATCAGAAGCACAGCCGCTCTCTCTCTCCCCTCCCTCCTTCTCTCCGATGTTGCGGTCGGTAGGACCTTTCCGCCTCTGTCCAGATGTTTCAGCGCCTTTCCGCGGCTCCTCCGCTCCTCCACTACCCCACTCTTCCGCCCCCGCGCCCCCCAAGTCTCGATAGCAAATTAGTACGGCTTTTGAACGGGAGACTTAAGAATACCGTACAATAGTGAGAACGATCGCTGGGCAGCCGACCGACCGAGAAGCAGCTGGGATCGCGGCTGCTTTTATGGAGATATTTTTTGCGCGCGCGGGCGTGTGTTTGGGTGTATCCGCGCGCGCCTTTTCTCAATGGGGATGAGAGGGGAGAAAAAAAGCTTTTTAAAACAAAAAAAACCCCAATCCTGAGGGATAGTTGTTCACGGATACCCGGCGGCCGTTTTCGGTAAAAATGCCCACCAAGCTCGCTTCTTTCATGCTCCGTTTTCCTTCTGGCGCGGCTGGCTGACCGGCCGGCCGATCGCAAAAGTTGCCCAGCCCCTTTCAGACTTCGAGGCTTACAACTTACGAGGGAACCTTACGCGCGATCCTGAGAGGATGAAATGAGATGACATGGGAGGTGAAGTGATCCGCACCGCCCGCCCGCAGAGCAAGCCGGCCGCTTGTAGGAATGTCTCTAGTACAGCTTGGTAGTTTCAGGGCGGTCGGTGAACAATGGGATAGGACGGGAGGCGGTGGCGGCGGGGCTGGGGGGGTGGAATCGTACTCTTCTTTTTTTTTTTTTCTTTTGGAAAAAAGTAACGTCGCGTGTGGGTGTGTGTAAAAGAGCAAAACGGACGCCCCCCCCCCCCTTTTTTCCATCTTCATTTCCTCTCACCCTCCCCACTTTCCGCGTGTAATTGTGTGCGTGTGCACGCGTCCGCGGACAAAAAAAAAAAAAAAGCAAAAACCCAGTTATCTTATCAAAGGTGTTTTTGTTTTTACCCGGGTCCGGGTGAACGGTGCGGTGCGCGTGTGTGAATTTCCTTCTGTTGCATAATGCTGCTTGGCTGGGTGACTTCCTTCTCTCTTCCCCCCCCCCCTTTCCTCCTCCCTTCCCCCCCCCTTCCTCCTATCTCTGCGTGTGTGGGTTTCTGGAAGCGCTCTGGCGAATGAATGGAATGGCAATTTGCAAAGTAGCCCTGAGCGCCTCTCCCCCTCCCTGGGCTTTTCTTTTTCTTTTTTTTTAAACATCCGCGCCGTCCTCCTTTTCCCTCGCCTGCATAGACTACAGATGACAAAAGGAGGAAGAAACTTCCTCTTTACTTTGCTTGGAATAGCCAGCAGGCTTTTTTTTTTTTTTCCCTGCAGGGCAAATGCTGGAAGAATATTTTGCTGCGTCTGGGAATTGCTCCGAAGCCCTCTTTACAAGAAGGTGTGTGTGTGGAGGCTTCTGCCCTTCTGGCTGACCTGGCCCTTGTTAAAGCTTTTTCTGCATTTTCTTTCTTAGAAGAGAATAAGTAAGTAAAGCATTAGGATGTGGGCAATGTGTCTTTCTGTGGGCTTAAGTCTCTTTCATTGAAATGTTGATGGGGATCTTTTCTGGCTTTCAAAAAGAAAAGAAGGCCAGGCTTATAATGATAAGGATCTGCAAGGAGTAGATGTACCTTTCTGCCTTTTAAAGCTAATTTGTATCCCCCCCCCCCTCCTTCCTGCTTAATTTCAGGTTCTGCTAGGAAGGGGTGTTTTTCCTCACCCAGTGGGAAACAAACATTTCTCTCTTCTTCGGTTGTAATATCCTCATTCAGGATCCCGACTGAAGCAACCAGCGGAGATGCCAGGGATGGTCAGTAAAAATTCCGATCTCGAATTCGACTCTTTGCAGCCCTGCTTCTATCCTGACGAAGATGATTTTTATTTATGTGGTCCCGACTCTGCTCCTCCCGGGGAGGATATCTGGAAAAAGTTTGAGCTCCTGCCTACGCCTCCTCTGTCTCCCAGCCCGGCAGGTCTGCAGGAGAATCCCCCAGGAGGAGTCCCTGTGACATGGGGAGGAACAGCTCTAGCTGGATACCGAACCAGTGACCCTCTGGACTGGGCATCTGAGTTGCTGCTGCTGCCCCCTGAAGCTGACCTTTGGGGCAGTGGCGATGGAGGGGATGCCTTTGAGATGGGTTTGGGCGAAAGCAGCAACCTCAACGCCATTATTATTCAGGATTGTATGTGGAGCGGCTTTGGGACCAGTGATAAGCTGGAAAGGGCAGTCCCCGGGAAGCCACAGACTAAAGGAGGAACAGCTGGAGCGCCTGCCCCAGCTGGCTCTGCCATCCCCTCAGCTGCCCTCCCCTCCAAAACCAGCCCAGGAAACAATAGCAGCAGCCAAGCAGAGCTCAACAATTCCGTCTCGGAGTGTGTGGATCCAGCCGTGGTTTTTCCTTTCCCCATTAAGAAGAGAGAGCTCCCAGCCCCAGTTTCCTCGGGAGGAGGAGTGGCAGGGGCCCGGGCGAGCATGAACTGCAGTGGTGGCCTTGCTCAAGGGGTAGCCATCCCTGCACCTCGAAACAACCACCACCCAAGTATAACAAGTGACAGCCGGGCCAACAACAGTTCGGGAGACGATACACTCAGTGATTCTGGTAAATAACCACATCCTTTGTTATGTGTGGGTACTGGGAGGAGGTTTCATGGGGACTCATAAACCAATACGATCTCCCTTTTTTTTAAAAAAAAGGCATAGTAGGTGGGATTTCGGTGGCACTTTACATCTTTTTCAACAAAGATGGCAGCAGGAAATTGGTGGCCTAGGAGACACCATCAGATTGTTTGTCTCCCAGGGACCTTATGGGATATGGGGGGAGCATGCTTGTTTTACTCTGCCATTCCTTTCTGTCACCAGATTAAACTGAGCTTTCATTACACCTTTCTACACCTACAAACAAATATGCTGCAGCATCCACTAAAGAATATAAATTTTAGAGCACAGTGGTTTTGGGGTGAATTGTGACACAACTGAGTGTAAAAGGAGAGAAGGAAGTTGGTGGCTGCTGTTTGCAGAGGGAACTGTCCACTGCAGAACAGCAAATTTTATTAGGGGCAGATTTAAGACAGCAATGGGACAGATGTTGGCAAGGAAGGAAACTTCTGTTAAGTTAGATGTGTTTCTGCAGTTGTAAAAGTTTAAAATGCTGGTAGGGTGAAACTGAGCCAACATTAATGAAGTAAACCCTCCAGTTAAGAGCTGGCTAGAGGCAGAACACATAATGCGATTGCACTGATTTGATAAGGAAATTCTGTAGATATAGTCCAGTTGTTATTTTTGAAAATTGTCTTTAAGTTCAAAACCAGCACAAGCCCTAGACTTTTCAGGAGTGCCTTTCATTCGAACCCTCCTAGATGTGTTGCAAAACTTTACCAGTAGGTGGCAGTATGTTTTTCTTTCCAGGCTGAGTATAGTATCAAAAAGTTTACTTATGGAACTCTCCCAGCATTTTGTCCCTTACAAGACATTTGAATGTTGATGATGGAGGAATGAAATATATTTTAAAAACCACTATGATAAGCACCACACAACTGTTAACCGCATATATTATTACTGTCCAAAACAGTACTTTATTTGAGTATTGGACAAAACCAGGCTTCTTTCATCAAAAATGTCTTCTGTTGGTTGACTTTGCAATTTAATAAGGTTTCAAAAGGAATTATATAGGAGGCTTTTAGCAGGCTTGGGGGATTTCAATGGAACAAAATAGAGAATGCCGGCTTTAAATTCAACAAAATGCTTATAATCTCAAGGGGTGGAGTGGGAAAGAGAATCCAGTGTGACAATAAACAGTTTCTTGTCTGTAAATGAAAGGAGCCATATGATCGTAATCATAAACTTGATGCTCAGCCTCCTGTTTCAAAAGATTCACTGCCTCCTTCAAGTCTGAGGCTTGACAGCTTTCAGCAAGAAGGCTTTCTCCTAACAGCTGTCTTCTTGGCAATAAACCAGAACTTTGGCTTAAAGGGACTGAACAACTGGGACCACTCTGCATTTTCAGAGAGAACAATTGCTTAGTTTTCTAGCCTTTTTTCAAAGAAATGGAATGGGTCCCAGGAGTGGTTTCATCTCTTTCTCTCTCTCCCCCTCCCTGTGTGTGTGTGTGTGTATGTGAGAGAGAGAGAGAGAGAGAGAGGGAGAGAATGAGAATATGAGTGTGTGAATGAGAAGGTTTGTTAACCTCATAATATAACGAATGCATTATATCTGCTTTGTGAATCAATTTTGTCCATGCAATTCAGTTCAATAGAACAGTTCCATAAGATTCAGGTTAAGGCGTTTCTTTTTCTTTATGCTCTTTTTATCCTTTAACCAGTTGGATTGTAATTTATTTACTTACTGGCCTGAATATCTTTCTGATCTCTAACTATGTCTCCTTTACTACTGATAGCTTGATGGCATATATGCATGGGATCTGTGAGCTTGAGCCTGCAAATTGTATTCTGTATCTGGAAGCTGCCCTTTTCCTGCCTGCCCTTCCTGCTTTAAGATTTCTAAAAGTTTTATCTATTGGCCTTTGCTAATTAATGCAGAATGTCTGAGCCTTAAGTATGTTTCCCCGGAGTGGTAATGTCTTGACCTTTTGTCTTTCCAATAAAAGATGAAGACGAGGAAGAAGAGGATGATGAGGAAGAAATTGACGTGGTCACCGTGGAAAAGAGGCGCTCATCCTCCTACAAAGCTATCACTACCCTGACCATTGCAATGCGTCCCAAGAACGGCACTCCCTTTGCCTCTGTGAGAACTCAGCCCAATGAAGTCATCTTAAAGCGCTGTGCCCCAATCCACCAGCAGCACAACTACGCTGCACCTTCCCCTTACATCGAGAGGGAGGATGTGCCTCCACCCAAAAAGCTAAAGAACGAAACAGCGCCTCGTCCAGCAAAGCCAGTGACCCAACCAAAGCCCAAGAGCTCCAGCCCTCGCAATTCAGATTCAGAAGACAGTGAGCGCCGTCGCAACCACAACATTTTGGAACGGCAGCGGCGTAACGATCTGAGGTCGAGTTTTCTGACATTAAGGGACCACGTACCCGAACTGGTGAAAAATGAGAAGGCCGCCAAAGTGGTCATCTTGAAAAAAGCCACTGAGTATATCCATTCCCTGCAGGCTGAGGAGCACAAGTTGTTGTTGGAAAAAGAAAAACTCCAAATCAGGCAACAGCAGTTGATAAAAAAATTAGAACATATGCAGACTTGCTAACGTGGGGGTTGAAAACAAACAAATAAACACCTGACCTTTATATCTATATATTTGTCTGATCTGGACAGCTATTGCCACTTTGCACATTTTTGATTCCTTAAAGAGAGCTATGGGTTTTGTTTTGTTTTGTTTTTTTGACGTTAAGAATGTTGGTTTTTATTTTTCAATCCCGTCTCTTGCGTAGATGACACCACCTTGTTACCTGAAGGGGAGATCAGATAGATGTCCTTCTCTGGAATTGAAGAGACTGCCAAACCATGGTGGAATGGCTTCGTGTGTTTCATCTTGGAACTGTCTGTGTTTCTTGCAATGTTGTGAGCGTTGGGACTTGCTTATGACATCCAGTTGAGTTGGAAACATTCATTCCGTTTTAATGGTGCTTATGTTTTACAGGTGTTATGGGCAAAACCATGTTCTACCCAGGGGGAAGGGAACCGCCTGTGTAAATACCATATACACATTTGCCTTTTGTACACGTCTTGGGTTATGAGAGGTGACTTTTGCTACCAATATTAGACTGGAAGTTCATACCTAAGTACTGTAATACCTCAATGTTTGAGGAGCATGTTTTTGTATACAAATATATTGTTAATCTCTGTTATGTACTGTACTAATTCTTACACTGCCTGTATACTTTAGTATGATGCTGATACATAACTAAATTTGATACTTATATTTTCGTATGAAAATGGTTGTGGAAAGTTTTGAGTAGATATTACTTTATCACTTTTTTGGACTAAGAAAACTTTTGTAAAGAAATTTACTATATATGCCTTTTTTTCCTAGCCTGTTTCTTCCAGTTAATGTATTTGTTAATGTTTGTTGCATAGAACTGGGTAATTGCAAAGTTCTGTGTTTAATTTCTTCCAACGATGTACATTTAGTGCTGCATCTTTATAGCACTTTGAAATACCTCATGTTTATGAAAATAAATAGCAATTAAACGATATGCTACTTATTTCTGAAAATCTTTATGACAGAAGATTTCCTATATTATTTTAACCTCTTCATTTATGGCAAATAATACCTATATAAATATAAAAATGTTCATTAAGGGCATTGCCCCATAACTCAATTTTTATCTACCGACCGGTCTAGCTATCATCTATCTATCATCTATCTGATTTTTGATTGAGTCCAATATAAGAAATTGGTTTTGGCTTAATATACAAAGATGGGGAAGTATGGGACTTCATTTGATTGGTCCCAATCAAGCTATTCGGGTGCTCTTGCACTTCAAGTTTATAAATGTTAAAAGAGTTTTGCTAAAGTGGTTTCTCTGCAATCATAATCCAAAAAGAAGTTGGGGATATTGCCCTATGATACACCAGCCAGTGTGATATGTCACTATGTTTCTAGGCAAGGCTCATTTGTTCCTTAGGGGCTCTGTTTCTCAAAAGATCCTCTGGCAAAATGCACGTCAACTGAAGCAGCACTTTCAAGCATCAGGAGCAAGCTTTTTCACTTGTTTAGCGTTCACCCTTCCAGTTCTTAATTAATTTATTTTTTCTATCATGGTGATATAACAACTACAACACAGCTGAATATTACAAGATCTGAGCTGCAAAAGTCTGACTAACCACTAGATGACAACAAAGAGTTAAAAGAGTTTTCAGTGCCTTTACCGCCATCTACTGGTCCTATGGTACACCTCTGGCTGAAAGGACAGCACTCTTCTTCCTATGTCAACTGAATGAAAACTTATCTAGCACTATTCTATTGGCAGTTCCACAATCCTTCAAAACGCTTTCCATGGCTCATTATTGGAAAGCTGCTAATTTTACATAAGATTTACTCTAGCTCTCTTTTATTTTTTGGACCCTCAATTGCCGATAATTGAAATTTGTCCCCATTCCAATGACTGAAACCATGCCTCAATGACTGAAACCATGCCTCAGTCTTATAAATCCAGTCCTCTTCTTTCATAGAATTGTAAGACTGGAAGGGACCATGGAGGCCGCCTAGTCTAGAGTCAAGCCAGAGTCTTAACATTATCCCAAAGAGTGAGCAATTATTCACTCTTTGAATTGGAACAATTATAAGGAGCTGTGAAGCCTGTATTGAATAAACTACAGTTACCATAATTCCTATTTGCCACATTTTTGTGTGTCTGGTTCTGGTTTTACGGCAGGGTTAGGATTTGTTGTAATCACAGTTTGTCCAATTAAGTTAAAGTGGCTGAATTCAGACACACACTGTACTAAGCCGAGACTATAATCACAGTTGGATAAGCTGTGGTGGATGACTTCACACATTACATTATCATCAAAATGACTTACATTATCATCAACATAAATCACTTTATGTAAGACAACTTTCCCAAATCATCTGCCTTCAGGATATGCAGATCTTTCAACCTCGAGGAAACTTGGCCATGGCCACCTGCCAGAAAGCTGAAGTTTGGAGTTGAGTCCCCACATCTGGAAGCCACCCAGGTTGAAAATCAAAGTCTTCATTTAGCATGTCTAGGTCAGACATAGCAATAACATGGATTTTCCCCAGGAGGGAGCCCTTAAGATCCTGGAATCCTATCATTGCTGTCATTGAACCTATATCCACCTTGTTGCTGGATGTCTTTTCATTCTTGATAGTTTACACAAAATACCCCCCACCCCAGATTTATCATAAAGTCAGATTGGGAGAAGCAGAATTTCCTCATTGGTGGCAGACTTTTTGTTGTGGACTTGCCTTGCTTTGAGAAGGGCAGGCTATAGCCATCAAACTCAGACGGTATATGGTTTGTCCTGTAATATTGAGATATTGAGCTCTGGCTAAGTTGCATCAAAGACCGATGGGAACATTTCTTAATGCCAAATTCTTATTCCTGGAACAGATGTAGAGTTTGAACTATATATGCTGGAACTTGGAATTTTGGACCAGAATCTTACTTGTCTGAAATTAGATATTTCAGACCATTTGTATGCGGATGAAAGACAAAAAGAAAACATGCTGGGTCTTTTGTTCTACAACTACTAGATTACTTTATTGTCATTGCAACCATCTCTTCCTCCTTTATTTATCCTCCTGTGGTTATCTCCTGTTTAACACCTAGTCTATAAACCCTGAATAAGAGGAAATGCCAGGTTATTGGGCTTACTGGCCAATACAATTGTCTCTGATCTTGAAGAAAGGTATACAGAATTCTCTTCCCATCTGCAGTGACGAATTGAAGCACCAGAAACAGGGTTCCCTCTTCCCACCACCACACATCAGGTCAAAAGGAGTTACCCACCTTTCCTTTGGCTATTACAGGTATGGAAATGGGAAGATCCATCCTTGTTCTAACCATTCAAAGTTAACTCTATTATTCTTCAGCTTCAAACACCGTTGGTTGATTTGCTGCCATGACTTTTATGTAGCTTCCTCTCCTTATGAAGTATTCTGTGCCTGAACGGCAGAAGAGGTTTTTAATTCAGTGTAATTGCTTCCATTATTTCATGAGCTCCACAGTCTTTTTTATCATTAGAATCAGCAATACATCCCAAATTAGAAGCATAAAACAAGATCTTAGATTGTTGGATGGTTTAACTATTGTTAGCCAAGCCTGATCCCTTATCTATCTATCACAAAGCTGAGCCCTGATCCAGTGGATTACATTTCCATGCACTTTGACTTTGGAGACAACCCTCTTAAATCACAAAAAAAGTAAGGCAAAGACTCTCTAGATCTAATCATAATCCCTAATGGTTTCATAAGCACGTCCATGGAGGGATCTTTAAACAAAAGGAGGAAAATGGCTTCCCATCACCTTCATATGAGCTTTAAAAAACAACAACAACAACTTCCCAATCTAGTGTACTGATCTGGGATGTCTTGCCTTGCTTAGCTTTTTGAGGTTGGCTAGGTGCTGCCATGATTATGGGCAAATCACAAAGATATTTTGTGCACATATTAATACCTACAGAACTATGAATGAAGTGTATCCTTTTTGTCTTTGTTCACTTCACAGAGTTCCTCTGCTAGATGGGTGGAAGCATACATTTGTTTGGTTCATAAATAAATCATAAATTCTACCATTACTACATCACAGTAATACTGCTATTGTTGAGGAAGTAGAGAACAACAGATTTGTGGTTGTAAGCAACACATTGCTTACAACCTCAGCAGCAAGGTGTTCTATGTTTGAAGTTCTCCGACCTGAAGCAGGAAGAGTTTAACTGAGGCAATGAATTTCAGTGACCACATACTTCAAGATAGATCATACTTTGGACACAGCTCTCTACTTTAGTCTACATTGCTGGGAAAGGTAGAAGGAAAGGAAAGAAGATGATGATTAGCAGCAAGATGGATGGACTGAATTACAGTGACAATAGATCCACCATTGGAAGACCTGATGGACCAGGTCTTCATGGAACAAAAGGTCAACATCAACTTCATAGAACAGAATCCCATTTCAAGACATACAGCCACTCTTAGAACTGACAATTTACCAACAACTGAGATTTCACTGGTAATAATTCTCCAAGATTACATTCTTTATGTATTCAGAGAAAGTCTCTGCTTATATGCATAGCACCCAGACCTAAAAAGGGGGAGAGTTTCATTAACAATATGATTATATGTTTTAAGGATAAATCTTTATTTCCTACCATTATCCAGACATTTAATTTCTATTAAAAGTGGTAATATTATTGTGTCCTATAAAAAAATGTCAGTATAAGAGAATATCATAACCAAAGGCTTTTTCAAAGTTGGGAGTAATTGTAAAATGTAAAACAGTTATGGAATAATATATTTTAAGTTACAACCCCCATGATCCATCAATAAAATATTTATGTACAATGTTGGGAGCAGTGAAATCAGGTGAAATCAATCAATATAATTGTTTCTGTTCTTGCTGCTTCTCCAGGTCTCTTATTCTCACATGGCCTGAAGGATGCCCTGAAACCTTAAATCATGGTGTTGGATAAGTCACTACTTTTCTCTGTGATATTAGAGATATTAGGGTACAACTTTTCTTTTTAAATACTTTAAAGGGAGATGGATGGGGATGAAATGGCAGTTCCTGCTACTAATGATAAGTATTTTATTTATTTATTTATTTATAGCTCATTGTTACTCTTTTTATAAGCAATTCAAGGCAGCGAACGCACATAATATTATACTGCTTCCTTTCCCCACAACAACCAGCTTGTGAGGTGAGTTGGACTAAGAGAGAGTGACTGGCCCAAAAGTCACCCAACCAGTGTTTAGGGTTAAGGTGGGACTATAATTCATAGTCTCCTGGTGAGTGGTCCAAAGTCACTCAGATAGTGTCCATGCTTAAACTGAGATTGGAACTCATTGTCTCCTGGCTTCTAACCTAGTTCTTTAATCCCTAAATTGAACTGGTAAATAAATACAATATAAGAGGAGAACCAAGGAAGACCGTTTCCAAATTCTGTCATGATCCTCCTCTTCTCTTTGTCAAAAGAGAAGACAGAGATGCTAAGAGGCAGCATAAACTAAACCTTCATAAAAAGATTTTGGAATTGAAAAATAAAAGCTGAGCAAATATGCAATTATATTCAGAAAGTTGTACATATTTCAGCAGCAAATTAAAACTGTGTCTAGGGATTGTAAAAGTGAAATGTGAATTTTGAAAAGTGAAATAACTTTAGTCATTCCCCCATGTCCAAGTATTCTGTGTTTAACACCTTACAAAACAGTGTTCTAAGACATGACCATCACTTGCTTGCAACCCCTTCTGTGTCATGGAAAAATATACAGAAAGAAAATTCAGCCAAAAACAACAACCACCAGTAGGATTTTTTTTTTGGGGGGGGGGGGGGCTGAATTCAGTTATTAAACAATCTGAAATTCCAGCTATGCAGTTCATCTATATTTATGATTTGCAGGCACTTCGTCCATGGGGATTTTGAAAGGATATAAATAAACAAGTTGTTAACAGTATCTCCAGTGTCTGATATCTACTCTGCAATGGGTGTGCAATACTTTGAATAACTTTTGCTATGTAACATGCATTGATTCTTTTGGGGAGGGGGGGAGTGTTGGATGTATGAGAAATGTCAGCTCTGTGTCTATTTAAAGCTCTGAATCATGTTGGAAGTAGTGAATTATTTAGAGAAAGTTCATTGCAATAGCATCACTGTTTCCATAACAGTTCATTGTGGTGTCAATGTTTTTCTTTTCTAGCAACAAAACACATATAATTAATTAAACATTATAATGAAGTAGGTACAAGGTTTCCATTTTTTTTGGTTCCTTAATTACTTTTCATTAAAATATCATTTTTATCAAAGACTGGTTAAGTGGAAAGTAAGTTTTTCATTTCTATCAATGTCAGCTAATAAAAATTCGAAAGGGATTCATTGCCCAGCATTAAGATCATACATACTTTCTATTAAAAATAATCTTCAGTTTTTTTCCCTTTTCAACAAAATGTTAACCAAATTGTTTTATAAAGATGTGCCCTTATTTAAATTCATTTACTTACAAATCAATCCCATTTGGCTTATTCAAAATCTCAGTTTCAGACCTTCTAGAATTACAGGTCTATTAGATGGAAGCAAGAATTACAGGGAACCAGCTCTTGTAAGTGACTACTTCAGAATCTCTGTGCATGAAACAAAAATCCAACGGCCAACCTGTGGACATACGACATCTTCCAGCAACCATGGCTGGAATCACGGGGTAGCTCTGATTTGCATTAAGTATGATGTCATCATGAGCACCACCTTCTCACCTTGGCCTATCCATGATTTGGATCTCTAAGAGCTGTTATTATTACTGTACTTTATCTGATATGACATATATACGTGTCTGATGCACTCTTTGGTCTCAGGATTGCATCTGAGAATAAAACTGACAATTATTTATTTGTTTATTTATTTATACATTTAAAATTTACTGACCATCTCTGAGAATAAAACTGACTATTTATTTATTTATTTGAAATTTACTGACTGCCTCTGAGAATAAAACTCACATTTGTTTATTTATTTATTTATCTATTCATTCATTCATTCATTCATTCATTCATTTATTCATTCATTCATTCATTCATTTGAAATTTACTGACTACCAATCTTACCAGAGGGTAACTCCTGGCCAGCTTACAATTGTGTGTGTGTGTGAGTGTGTGTGTGTGTGTGTGTGTGTGTATAAATGTGTGTGTGTGCAGATATATACACATACACATAGAAATGCACACATTAGTTAAAACCAACCATTAAAATCCAATTACAGATGGGGAGGTGGGGCAGAATCAGGGTGAGGTGGATCTGTTGTTACTTGATCAATCACCTCCACTGTCTGTTCCCCCATTGGGGCCCAAGTTAACTGGCAGAGCCAGGTCTTTAGGCCTTGATGAAAGGACAGAATTTTGGGGCCAACCTCACATCGGGGAGCAAGATGTTCCAGACGACTGGTATGACAGGCCCTTCTCCTAGACCCCGCTAGCCAGAATAATTGGCCCAACAAGATACAAAGCCTACCTCCTTTGCTTGGCACTGGTGGGACAGGCCAATCCTAGTGGGATGAGATGGCCCCTCAAGTAGAGTGTCTCATAGTGTTTTGAGTGGGAGCCCAGTATATATGAATGTTCTCTAGGCTCCATCATATTGTCATTTATAACAGATTGATCATTGTTTAGTTTACCAAATCAGGGCTACAGAATTCCAGATCACAATGAGATGACAGCAAAAAGGTACAGAAAGTGTTAATTCTTGCCATCCAGTGCTATTTGGATTTTTGTACTCCTAATCTGGTTGTCCTAATGATTCTTCTTTTTCCAGAAGGAACAAGCCATGTAGGTAGCTGTTTAGGTGGTCTCTGTGACCTTCCCAGACTGGATAAGCAGTATGCTGATTGCTTGTTCCTCACAACAGTAATGAAGCCATTTCTCTTCCTCTGTCTGGAATGACATTTCAAGAAATAAAACCCAGGACTTGGGGGGGGGGGGGGAGACGACTAGTCTCCAAATGAGATTCAACTGAATAATATTGCCAGATATTGACTACATACTTATAAACTCTGAAAGCATTTTTGTACTAAAAATGAAACATGAGTGTTATGGTCAGTTATGGTTATATAGTTATGACAGGTATTATATTCAATAAATTTATTACATTTATTATCAGATTCAGAAGAGAGAGTGGGATAAGGACTATGTTAATTTGAAGTAGAAAAATTCACAATGGGTTAGGAATTGTTAGGAATTCCATACTTGTTAGGAATTGTTAGGAATTCCCCACACAAGCAAACAATATCCAACAATTTGAATTGCTGTAAGATACATTCACAGACCCAATAAGAATGTCAACTACTATACTTAAGGAAATCATCCATAAACAACAAAGAAAAATAATATTCTGGGCATTTTTGTGTGCAAATACAAAGATTTCTTGAAGCCAGTTTGGATCATGTAGTAATCCTTAATTTTCTGGGTTATGGAACTTTCATATGGATAGAGTTGATTTAAATATTGTTATTCTGTATTATCTGAGCCATGAACAAATAACTGCAAAATAATCATTTTCCTTCACTTTACATTATTTGAACAGAAGAGGGTATGTCTCACTATTCTAGAACCTGAATTGTGTTCTATTTTGAATCCATCACACTTTCTTGCTTTTAGATAATCTCATTCTAATAGAGAAATGTCCATCCTAAATGAAAATCCTAAATGCAAGTCTATCGAAAAAGCCAGAAGTGTTTGATTTATATTCCTGTAATTCCCAGGCAGCCAAATGACCACTATTATTCAGTTTTATTTTCTTTCTTGAGTGTGGAAAATAAGGATAGGAAGATGGAGCAACATAATAAACATATTCAAAAATAATTAACAACACAACTAAAAGAGGGAGGGGGGAAGGAGGGAGTTCTTTCTTGCAGGGAATGAGTATTTCTTGCAAATATTCCAATGCACCATTGTTGCCACTTTATCATGCCGCTGTTTGTAATCAGTCTGGGTCATCTTGCAGCAGCTAACTAGTTGGTTATTGTGATTGTGATTGTGGTTGTTGTTGTTGTAATCTACGCTAATGGTACCTAGGGTGCAATTCAAAAACATCTGGAGTACCACTTCAACATTGTTGGCATTGACAAAATTACTAGCAGTCAATTGCAAAAAGTAGCTTTACTTGGAACAGTTTACATCCTGAAACAATATCTTTAACACCATCAAACAATAATATTTGCTTATCCCAGGTCCTTGGAAAATAAATGACAAATATGCCAAATGCAGTCTAAACATCTGGATGACATTGCTACCAATCATAATAAACCAGCAACACAGTAAATTCCTTCCAAATACTTGCCTGCCAAAATTAATCAGAAATCTCCTCTACCCTGCTAGTCTTTTAAAAACAAACAAACAAACTTTTAATGTGCCATCTAAATTTCTCTGCAAAGTAAATACAACAACACAGAAACTACTGTTAAAAAATCTTTGCGCCATAGAAGAACTGGTTGCATCTCTAGTGAGAGATGAATGTATACCAGCCTTTGTAGTGGATAGATTGACCTAGGAGAAGATGGCTTACACTAGATCTATTCTATTTGGCCTTCTGAAAGGGCCTAAAGATATGGCTTAGCTGTCTATCCGGAGGATTTGATAGCGGCAATGCGGTGTGTGCAAAGTGGCTGTATTGTATTAGTAAAATTGATTACACTGTCCCACAGCTTATGTTTCTTACGTTTTCAGTTTCTTGGGATTAGCCTCAGGCCTGATTGATTTCACAATATTATTTGGGAAGGGAGAATCAATTCATTTCAGACTCTGCTCTGGTTTACTGAAAATTCACCCAAGCTGGTGTTTTTCTTTCAAGAACTATGGTTCTGAACACGTACTCCTATTTTCATGGGTATGAACTTCCATCTCATTATCTTCCAGGTCCTGATCCGAAGCCAAGTTTAAATTATTCCTACAACTGGCAACTCATGGAAGAGGATCATGGAAGAGGATCAGGACTGAAATTGTTCTTTGCACTCCCTTATTAGTCACCTGGAAGGAAGAGTCATGTTCCCATCATGTTTTACAATGCTTGCAGAAAAGAAGACTGCTGCAGATCAGTTTTAGACTGCTTGTCTAAAGTCACACAGACTGTGGTTATGGCACTAAAACTCAAGTGGAGACTAGAGGCTTTCCAACTCTGTTATTCTGTATTCTGTAAGGTGAATTTTCTGTGTGGTGTATGAACAGGGGGCTTCTTCTTTTAGAAGAAGCCAGAGAATGAATCTGCCATTGTAGTAAAAACAAAACATGGTACGTTCTGTATTATTCTGTGCAGAAATTGTCTCTCAGCATCATGTTAAACTTGGCTAACAAAACTATGAGTAACTCATTAGCTACAACTGCTTGTAGGTAAGAGTCAGAGGGGATAAGTGGCCTTACTAATCCACTCTAATATGAGGTGTGAACTGTGCCAAATCTTTTTACTGAGCTTTTCTGGTAGTCCAATGATTCTTTCTCAAAACTGCAAAAGTATGCTCTGTCCAATCTGCTGTCTTAATATCTGTTTTGGAAAAAAACAAGGTGGTAATTTTTCAAAACTATCTCCATGTAGATGGCTCTGGAACTTATCTTTTTTAAAAAGAAAGTGAGCAGATAGATTAAAAATGGGGAGTTTAAAGATCACATTTCCAACCCAGCCTAAGCTGCCAGATAATAGAACAAGGTATCGTTTATAAAAGTCCCTTCTTTGTGTATATATTCTGCTTGCTTCTGCAGCACTTTATTTTATCTGATTCATTCAGAAACAGAAAATACTATCTCAGATTAACTGAATAGGCCTTAGTTTTCAATATTTCCATCCTATGAGGAAACATTATTTTCCATCTTAAAATGGTATGGTTGACTATATGGACAGATGGAATGTGAAGCCCAGACATATTTTTTCATATACGATCCTGCAACTGCATATAACACTTTCATTGATGCCTTGGGAAGCTTGCAAGAGATCAGAGCACAATTAGGAAAGAGAACTTGATGCATATGGAGGAAAAGCAAGTTGATTTTCAAAATTCCCTCCTCCCCCTCTCCATAAACACACATTTCTTAGGGCAAACTGGTTTTTCTCATCCCTGAGAAACTGAGGACAGGAAAGGCCACTGAAGAATCGTGCACATAAGCATTCATTATTAATTATTCCCTTCAGTGAAGTTGTTAGTCATTTGCTATAGGTTTACATGTTTCAGACCCAAAAGTTTTATGAACTTCCTTTTTTGGTAAGATGACAGTGGTTAAAATAGATAAGCTTACATTTAGCAAAAGCAACTTTGTCCACTGGAAAAAGGAAAGATTTGGGGACAAGAGTGCAACCAAAAACATAGACTCTAGATTTTTCTCCATCTGTTATTTGAATGACTATGTTTAGCACTGCATTTTCTCTCTTAAAAAAACAGACCTAAAACATTGGTGTGTTACAATTACTTGGAAACAAATCTTAATTAATGCAGATTTGAATAAATATATATTAGATATATAATCTAATATCTATAATAGATTATATATCTAATATTTGATAATAAATATTTATTTTTACTACCTGGAAATGATCCAAAATTACATCAACATTCTCCTACAGTCCATCTTCCCATCCCTATTCTTATTTACTAATCTATATTCTCCATTTTCTGACAGAATTAGTTACCAGCAAATATTGCAAGAATTAAAATTCCAGCCAAAGGATATACAAATAATGAAAGATAGCTTGTCAGTGAATTATGCACAGAGAAGAAGCTCAAATCTCTTGCTTTATATCTGTTTGTTTCTTCTTTTCCTAACGCTTTGCCATTGCCAGCAGAACTATTTTAGTTTTATTTGTATGTTTTTAATTAGTTTACTGTCAGAATTTCCTAAAATATACACTTCCAGTATTCGAGAGGCTGAAACATAGAAAATTGTCCTTATCTTCAATATGACCCTTAGTCAATCCAACTCAGTATTATGGATATGAGTCTTTCATCACCTGGTTCCTTTCAGATTTGTCAAGAATAAGTCCCAGAATTCTTAGCAAGGATTATGGTGGTTGGAAATTTTGGAAGAAAGTCTACAAATTTGAAATGCTCCCTACTTGGGAAAGATTGATGAATGCTGATGGCAAGAATTTCCCAAAGTTCGAAAAAGGAGCCTTTCTCAATTAGAAACTGATTCTGAAATTATTGCATGCAAATTATCATGATGACTGAAGAAAAGAAAAAGAGCGTGTGGGATGATGCATATTTTACAACTTGTTCTCCTTTGGCCTTTGCAGATGTCTTCTTGTTCTTTGAGATTTTTGGAGATGTGCAATCATATTTTTCTCCACTAAATAAAGCTTCATCATACAAAAGTAATAGCACTTAGACTTACATACCACTTTATAGTGCTTTCTAAGTGGTTTACAGAGTTCAGCATATTGCCCGCAACAATCTGAGTCCTCATTTTACTGACTTAGGAAGAATGGAAGGCTGAGTCAACATTAAGCCATTAGGATCGAACTCCTAGCAGTGGGCAGAGTTAGCCTGTAATACTGCATTCTAATCAAAAGTGCCACCAAGAAAATAAAATGTCACTCTCCCAAACTCCATTTTTACTGGCAGAGTTACCATGGCCCAGTCCTTCACTGTTCCCAGGGTGGCCCTGCAGGCCAGATCTAAGCACTTCACAGGGCTGGATCTAGCCCATAGGGCTTGAGTTTGACAGCCTTGCTTTAGATGGTTTATTGTTAAGAGATTATTTTGACTATGAGAATTGGCTCATAGCTGTTACTAACTTAATACAATTCTGATTTCCAAGCAGAAATCCCACCTCTCCTTTTTAAATTCTCTAGATGCTTCTTTTAATAGAGCCATTCTAGTTTATCCAAAATTTGAATCTGGAGTCCTACTGGAGGAGTAGAGGAGCTGTGGAAGAGCTGGCTCAGTGGTTAGAGTGCAATATTGCAGGCTAATTCTGCTGACTGCTAGCAGTTTGATCCTGACCACCTCAAGCTTGACTCCATCTTCCATCCTTCCGAGTTTGGTATAATGAGGACCCATATTTTGGGGGGCAATAGGCTGACTCTGTAAACAACTTAGAGAGGGCTATAAAGCACTACGGAGCAGTATATAAATCTAAGTACTATTGCTGCTGCTGTTGAGTGGTTTTTCAAACAAAAACAAAAATCCTGCTTGTGAGTTTTACTAGCTTGGTCCTATGATGCTGCTTCAGAGCCTTGTGAAGATATCTGCTTTCAGAGTGCCCTTACTGCAATTTTTCCATTGTGGGGGTAAGAAAGCAAAACATGCTAAAACTGCAACATTCACAACTAACCCTTCTCCTTTTTCTCCCCTCCTTCTCCTTCATTTCCTTCTCCTTCTCGAAAGTGGCTGCTATAAATGTGCAAGAGAAGGAAAAGAAAAAAAAAAACAGGCTGAAATAAGTGAAGCTGCATTTTGGCATTGACACGTTCATTTTCTTTTTGCCATGTCAGCATTATCGGTAGCATTAAAATGCGACATTGGTGGAAGCCTTTGTGGCAGAAAGGAAACACCCATGCACCCTCTAGACAATAAGCTCCAGTTCAAACAGCAGGCTGTCTGCTGTATAAATGTGCACAGGAGCGCGCCTCTGACTCCCTGCATTCCTTATTATGCATCCCCAATTGCAACGTTGTTTATGCAGAAGGTGACGGTGAAAGCTCACATTGATTTCCCTTTCATAGGAAAGGAGATGCTTGGCGAAAGGTCAGAGACAGTCCTCCACCCCTGTGACAGATCTTTCCCTGTGGTAGAAGCCGATTGGCCTGGTGCCTGACAATCGACTATGAGTGACATATTTTGGGCAGAGCTATGGTGAAATGGGAGCCATGTGGCTGATGTTAGTAAACATTATCTCGCATGGTCTGGCAGGACACCCTCAGCAGCAGGAGGGTGAATGGCTGGCAGGCCACATGAACTGGACACACAGGCAGCGGCGAGCTACCTAGGAAACACAAGCCAAAGCCTACAATCTAGCAGCTGCTCCGGTTGCCTTGGCAACTGAGACCTGAACAATGAGCTAGAAATTCAGCATGCGAGCTGCTTTTATTGAAAAGCGCCCCCCTCCCCAACTCAGGCGAGGTCAGACACCCCCCCAACCCCCACGTTAAACATGTTCCATTGGCAGTGGCAGGTCCTTATTGTTTGGATTGTTGTTGCTGTACATATATAAAAACACAGGATTTCAAGACTCACTTCTTACGTTAGTTACCGAGTGACCTTGTGCATTTGATAATGGCTTTCATTAATATTTGTTGTTATTGTTTTGGTAATGCATATTTGCTCGTACAAAATCTAGATTCCTGTGTGGATTTTATCTTTTATCCTCCCTGGAGCTTCTATCATAACATAAAAAAGAAATTACTAAAATTACTAAGAAATTACTAAAATTTTAAATTACTAATTTAAAAGTATGAAAGAGCTATGGATATATGAAGCTTGCTTACAGTTATATGGTCACTGTGTATTCTTCAAGCTGATAGCAAAAAAATAGAATCAGTATTGAAATATGAGGTGCTGAAAATAAAAAAAAAACCCAAACATTTAAAAAAATTAAAATGAAGAATTCAGTTTCCCTTGATCCTAGCTTGTAACCACCTAAATATTTGAATTTTTCTTGAAATATTGGAGATTGTTGCTTATATTTATTTAAATTCTTTTATCGGATGATTTAAATTAACCTTTCTTTTACTCTTAAGAACCATATTCCAAATATGCCTGCCTTGCTGTTTAATGTATTGGATGGAAAGGAAGTGTTCCTGCTTGCATTTTGTTAAACTTCTTGTATGAATATTTGCAGTCAGTTTTGTCATTATGGCCCACTTTCTAATTTTGATGTGCCATTAAAGATTAATTCTTAATTCCACTTCCAGTTATCCACAATTTCATCAATTTTAAATATATGTCAGCCACACCATACAATATTTTTTCTTCCTTTCAATCATAACTGATTCTGCAAATCCCTCAGAAGTGGTTTGCCATTGTTTCCTTCCTAGGGTTGAGTGAAAATGACTGGCCCAAGGTCACCCAGCTGGCTTTTTACCTCAAGCGGGACTAGAAATAATAGTCTCCTGGTTTGTAGCCCACTACACCAAATTGACTCTTATTCAATTACCAGTTTTCTTTATTTGTGTATTTATTTAACACAGCACATTTGCGTGTTGTCATTGCCATTTGTTAGAATGGTATATCATAGAATCTTAGAGTTGGAGGGAATCAAAGAGGTCATCAAGTCCAACATCCTGAACACTTCAAGATTCATGACACCATCTCTGATCAAAGACTATCTGAACAGATGACTATATTAATAGCAGTCTTTCTGAATTCCAAACTCCATGTCTTTATTTTTGCTATTTACTGTGGACTAGTTTTACATTCCCAAGTTGAACTCAGTACTCTCAAGTCCTGTAGCAAATGTTTTCAAAAGAGACAGCCGATTTTATTTGTTCATTTTTTAGCTCCTACAATTATTTCACTCCCATCTTTTCTCTGCAACAGAAGACCCTAACTGAATATGGAAGAATCAGGATGTCTATTTGGCAAAACCAACTAACCAGCTAATGAATACTTGAGGAGAATGAGTGAGGACAGCTCACTCAGTTCTGCCCTCTTCTTCTGCTTTCAACATTATTTCCTTCTTTATGTTGAGGCCTATTTTTGTGGGCTCTGCGTGTCATTTCAAGTTCTAAAAAGAACCTCTGCTTTCAGCTGTCTGACCATGTCTGGCCTGGGAAGCTAAGCAGAGTCAGATCTGGTTAGTCTTTGAATAGGACACTACTAAGAATTATACGGTCAGCAGTGGTAAACATGGCAGTATCATTAGCAGCTTTTGAAACATTTCTGTTTGAAAAGAAGCTTGGTATGCAATAAGAAATGACTACTGTTTAAAAAACAACAACCAAACCCCTTCCAGATGCTGAAGTAAGTTCACAGTATTATCCTTGGCATCTACAGGTCATTTTTAAAGGCTGCCTTTCTATCTCTGAAAGTTAAGTCGAGCTGAACTCAAACAGACTTCTCTTTTGACGTGAATGGGATTGTAATAAGGTTCTAATTCATTGGTAGAATTGCATTTTTCCTTTTGCACTTAGGAAATGAATATCTATGTGGATTTTCATGACTGTAGCAGAAGGGCCCTAAGTTCCATGTTTGTATTTACTTGCAAATTAATATGATGCAATTATTATCACAGCCAGCTAGCAAGCATGCCAGACTTGGAAAAGATTGAATAGGTAGGTAATTTGAGTCAAGTGGATTTTATCAGGGTTTCCTTCCTTTGTTTTGATACTGGATCCCAGAACATAAATATGTCTGATTTTTAAATGATTCCATGAATAGGTAAGTGCTTTCAATTAAATGATTAAAATGCAAATAAAAGCATGTCTACTGTTGTCGGTGCTGAGATTGTACAATATGTTAAATATGAAAAGCGAATCATACATTATGGATTTAAAGCACGGTCATTCATCAGTGAAGCTGACAGTGTTTCAAACTGAACAGTATTGGATTTAGAAGTCATTCCAGAGCAAGGACTTTTATAATAATCTTTGTGGGACAAATGGTGGATTTTTTTAACCTTGAGGCAAAAGCATGGGAGAAAAGAAAGGACACTTCTTTCCATGAATGGTTTAACGTTTACCTTGAAATATGAAAGGCAATGGAAAGTTTATTATGTTCTGTGTCCTACATATGCTATATTTGCACACAATTAGCCACTCAAAATGCAGGAGAAAGTGGCCACACCAAAATCATTTTGATTTCAGTGATCATTATGAAGGTAAGTTTTAATGGAATTGAGCTTGGTTTAATTTTCTGGTTATGCTGAAGCACGGTTGTCAGAATTCTAATACTTTATAGCAGGGCTGTCAAATTTGCGGCTCACGGGCCAGATGTCTCATGCACTGGCCACGCCTATGCCCAGTTTAATGAAGGGGGAAAAGTCGTGATATGTCACGTGATGACGTGAGTTTGACACCCCTGCTTTTTAGCTTCTGGCAATATTAAATATTGAAATTCAACATAGCTAGTCTTGCAGATACCAAGAACAACACCATGGACTTGAATTCTAACACACTTAAGAGTACATTAATAGAAGGCCATTCTAGACAGTGCTATCAAACAGAAGACAGCGTACAAGATATTTTCTGTTCCTTTTCCTAGAACAAATTTCTTGGTTTAAGATAAATTATAGAATTGCGGGGTCTTTCTGGACTGCAGTATTTAACTGCTTGATTCCCATAAGTCAACCAGGAGGAAATGAAGCCATTTTAAACAATCTCTCTCTGGGCTTCCATCTTTTTGTCCTCTGTGACATAGGAGAGCCTTGTGTTTTGTCCAGACTGCATTTAACACATCCTCCAGCTAATGGATTCTTCTATTTCTTTATAACTGTGGAAGGAAGGGAGGGAGGGAGGGAGGGAGCTTGCCATTCCCTTCCATTGCAATTTCTTTATATAGATTTCAGCAAGAGAGGTAGAATGTCTGCCAGGGGACATAGTAACCAGATGGAGTGAAGGTGTTTCCTTGCAATGCAATGAAATGCAGCAGTTAAACCTGAAAGATATTGCATAAAACACAACTTTTGATACACAACAGTACAACACAACACGAAAAAGATGGGTGGAAGAGATATGCCTAGGGAGGGGATCTATCTATGTGGCTGTTAAGCGTCAACAACAACTTGACGTCACAATTTTTGCATTAAATCCTTATCTGATAGTACAGTTCAGCTACATTTTCATATAATACTAAGCCAAGATTCCAGGTTGGGGAATAGCACAAAATAAAGTAGAAATGAGTTATACTGCAGGTTCAGGTTTAATATTAAGCCATGAATAAGCAATATAATAGCTCCAGAAGCTTCAATGTCATTTCACATTGGACAAGGAAAACACACATAAATGTAATCAATTGGATTATATAGAATCTGGAACAGGAAATAAAACAATAATCATTGCTTTGTTTTATTTAATAAATAAGTTTAAACCAGGTGATGTAATAAAAATCTGTTCTGTGGCATTGCTATATTTTTTTAATGATAAGCTGTTCTATAAGAACAATTTTCCAGAGCAATTGCCCCCAAACAGAAATATTGTTATGCTATTGTTGTTAGTTAGCTAGCCATAGTAAGTACAATCCTTGTTAGCTATTAAAGATTAGATGTTGGCACTGGGAGTTAAGCAAACACTGCCAGCTAAATGTATGTTTTTATAAGAGGGAATGGCTGTTTTGACCTAAGACATTTATGATCCAAACTGTTTTAATTGTTTAAATTGCTTTTTTAAAACAAACAAACTTTGTAAGCTTTTGGGATGAGTGTCATGAGATTGGCGGATATCTTGAGGAGCATTCATGCCTATTTGGATGAAATACTATATATAATTCCTCTTATTAGATTGTTTACATTACATATCAATCAAATTAGCACAGCCCAGGATTTGTTTAAAAAAAAATTACCTTCATATTTCTCTTGTTATCTGGTCTTCTATTTTAGAAGAATAGTCTAATTTGTTATTAGGATCTTGCTTGAAGTCTTCTCCTCGTATGACCTTTATAATAACTTTTTCTATTTATTTTAAGGTAATGATAGTAGCTGCCACATGAATTAATGGTTAGAATTGTATCTTATTACAACGGGCATAATGGTGAGGTGCAACTGTAATGTGATAAATTACAGGAGTAACATGAAGGTCCCAGGAGTTATTCTGCTGGCTTCCTATTACGCTGACCATGTAACCCAGCCTTCACTTTATGTTCTTGAACCAGCAGAGAGAATTTGCAGTACCATTTGTTCTTTTTATTATGTAGGGAGCGCTCTCTCTCTCTCTCTCTCTCTCTCTCTCTCTGTGTGTGTGTGTGTGTGTGTGTGTGTGTGTTTCAGTTGAATTATAAGCTTCTTAGCACTTGAATTCTGAGAAAACTGCTAAGGGCAAGGCTTAACAAACATTTGATGCCTCCTTTCTTTTATTACAGCCAAATTGTACCTGTTCCTACAAATATAGCTTAGTAAAGTTCACTTACAATGGAAAGGCCAAACCCTGTGCCGTTGGGGCTCTACACTGGCGTTTGCAAGTAATCCAACCAGGCCTGGTCTAATCTATTCTCTTGTAGATGTGCTGTGTGGGGAGAAACTGAGAACAGAGACAGCAGAAGGTGGATATCTGAGAATGGTCACAGCCAGGTTACATCTAAGGAGGGGAATTTTTCGAAACTTGTGGGAGAAAACAAATATCTGAAATTAGAAGGAAAATGCCTCTGCTTTTCATGTCAAAATCTCCATGCTGGCATCAGAGAGAATGTTTCTGCTTTGATTCTGACCATCTGAAATTATGAAGGGTGCCAAACAGGTAAACTATGATTTGGAAGGGCATGATTGTTGTGAGAGAACTTTCTGAGATGTGGTTCTGGGGAACTGCTCATTGCAGCTTTGTTTTTGCGGGGGGTACAGAGTGGAGAACACTAATACAGTTGTCTGTAGCACAACTGTAACAAACAATCTGCTTATTGTGTATTTTCAAAGCAGTTTTTCATGCAGACTAACAGGTGGCAGATAGTTACTGTAGGCATACTGTTGGAGAAGAACAAATCTCAGTGAACCAATATTGTAACATAGACATTGGCACAGGCTAAAGAAGAGAGATATTTTAGGAACGACATCTCAGTATTTGTAGCTGTGACTGTTAACTCTACACATATTTATCTTGCAGCCCTGAATCTCTCTTGGAACAAAAAGCTTAAATATCTTTGTATGAACCAGCAGCTGAGATAGAGGAACATAATTGTTAAGTCTGGAGCATGGGTGCGAATAATGGAGACAAGTCGGTATAAACAGTGAACTTCAAACTCTTTATTTACATGGTGTGACAGCTCAAACTGGATGGCTGCTATAGCCTTCCTTATATAGGCAACTTATTAACTATTCAACCAATAGCAATCCGGGAGCGCTAGCCCCGTAAACCAATGAGAATGGCCTGTTAATGGCCAATCAGATTCTCCTGAACGGACCAATCCGATCTTGCCATTAACAGCCAACCAGAAGTGCAGGGTCAGAACCCTGCACTTGACTTCAAGCTCAAGATAACTTTATTTAACATTTATTCATTCACAACACCCCTTCCCCCTGGCTTCGGTTTACGGGGCGCGGTCACATAGTCCTTGAGGTAGGACTGTTGTTTTATTAGTCTTTTTGATTTTTGCTGTGTGCCTGGCATTTGGCTGCACTCTTGTTGAGGTAGAGCGTTGTTTGGCGAAAGGGGTGCCTCTGGTTCAGAGTTCGCGTTTTCGTTGTCACCAATATCTTCGGCAACTCCCTGAGGTGAACTCACTCCTATCCCTGGTTCCTGTTCCCGCGTTTCTGTTCCGCTATCGTTCCCTTCAAAAAGATTTTCCTCTAGTTGAAATTCGTCTTCCTCTGTATCTCCCCCCCGTCTCAGTTTGGTTATAAGGGAGTTCGGAATTGCCTGACTGCAGCCATGATCGTAGTTGATCGATATGGCACTTCCAAAGTCTATCGTCAGGGCACTGTGCAAGGTATGATCTTGGGCCGGTTACACGGATTACTGTCGCTTCTACCCACAGCAGATCACCCGATAAGTTTTTAGCGAATACTAAATCGCCTACCTGGAAGGTATGGCATCGGCCGCTGGATCCAAGTGGTTTTTCTGGTTCGTAAGCTGGGTGTAACCGGTCGAGGTGGGAATGGAGCTTTCGTCCCATTAGCAGCTCGGCGGAAGTTTTGTTGGTGACGCTGTGAGGTGTGATGTGCTGTAGAAAAAGGATTCAGTTGATTTTCTCATCGATGTTGTTATAGTCTATTTTTTGTAGCGTTTTCTTGACGAATTGTACCCTGCGCTCAGCCCTACCGTTGGCCGCAGGGTGCGCAGGTGAAGTCAGCGCATGTTGGATACCGCGGTCAGCCAGGTACTGCTCAAAGGACAGCGCAGTAAATTGGGGCCCGTTGTCGGATACCAGAACGTCTGGTAATCCATGGGTTGCAAACAGTCTTTCCAGTCTTTTGATGACCGCATCAGTGGTCGTGTTCCTCATACGGTGGATCTCGAGCCAATTCGAGTAGGCATGTACAGTTAACAAGAACGTGTGGCCTTTGGTCGGCCCAGCAAAATCTAGATGGATACGGGACCATGGTCCCCGCGGTGTCTCCCATTCGGTTGGGGTTGCCTTTGGTGGAGCATTGCTTACTTCTTGGCATCTCTGGCAAGTTTTGACCCACGATTCAATTTGTCTGTCGATGCCTGGCCACCACGCGTAGCTTCGTGCGAGGGCCTTCATGCGCACAATGCCAGGGTGGCCATCGTGCAAGGTTCTTAGTCGTGCCTGTTGGAGTCATTCTGGGATAACGACTCTATCGCCCCAGATGATACAGCCCTTTTGAGAAAACAACTGTGTTTGACAACTTTTGAATGGTGCGAAGTCGTCTGGTACTTGGTCCAATGGCCATCCGCGTTCTACCCACGTGAGGACTCGTGCTAAGATGGGGTCGCATTTTGTTTCTCTCGTGATATCATAGGCAGTTAATGGCGGCGTATGAAGTGTCTCGATCTGCAACGTTGTCATCGTTGGCGCGGGATCGTTGATGGTTTCTGGAAGCAGTGCACGGCTCAACGCGTTGGCGTGGGGAATAGCTTTACCGGGGCGGTATTGTAGCTGATAATTATAGGCAGCCAAGAATTCTGACCAGCGGGTCATCCTGGGAGATAGTATATAGGGGGTTGGCTTATCCCCAGCGATTATCCCCAGCAAAGGTTTGTGGTCAGTCACTATAGTAAAAGCCCTGCCGTACACGTACTCATGGAATCTTTTTTTTTTTTTTGAAAAAGATTTTTATTAATTTTCTACAAACAAACAAGACAAACAAAACATAAAAACATCAACTCTTATATGTACATCCAGTGTGTCAGTTGGTTCATCATTTTTGTGCATTCATTCTGTAGTCTCAATTACAATTATGTTACATAACAACTCATATTGTCAATCCAAACTTATATATCCTAATATCACTAAAAAAAAAAAGTTTTTGACTATATTTTTAATCATTCATGCTTTATGAGCTAACACGTACACGTACTCATGGAATCTTTTAACAGCCGATACAATTTCCAGGGCTTCTTTATCAATCTGGCTATTATTTCGCTCAGTTTTCGAAAGTGTTTTTGAAAAATAAGCAACAAGGGCTTCGCTACTGTTAGGCAATACATGGCTCAAAATGGCGCCCACTCCGAAGGGCGATACATCATATGTGATATTTAACGGTAAGGTTTCATTGTACTGCATTAGTACAGCGTCAGAAGTCAGTAGCGTTACATTACGGAACGCAGGCGTTACATTACGGAACACCTGCTCTTCTCTATGACCCCATACCCAATTTGCTTTTTTGTCTTGTAGGCGATGTAAAGGTTCAGCAACAGTCGCCTTGTATGGCAAGAATACGTTATAGAAATTGATGAGGCCTAAAAACGCCTGGAGGTCGGCCTTATTCCGGGGTCTGGGAGCGTTTTTTATTGCTCTCAATTTGCTATTGGTAGGGTGAATACCCTGACTGTCAATTAAGTACCCTAAGAATTCAACACGATCTGTACACAGCTTGCACTTATTTTCTTCACCTTAAGGCCTGCTTCTTGGAATTTTTGTAGAACCAGTCTTAAACGATCCCGTAAAATTTTTGGAGTGGGGGCAGCAATTAATACATTGTCAAAGTAGGGGACAATGCCTTTGATCCCCTGCAAGAGTCTCTCCATTAGTGTCTGAAAGATCCCCGGGGCTACACTGACTCCGAATTGGAGCCACGTACACTTAAAGGTACCTCGGTGCATTACAACTGTCTGTGCCTGTGCCGTTTTTTCATCAACCGGCAGTTGCTGATAAGCCTGAGTTAAGTCCAGTTTAGCAAAGACTATTCCGCCCCCCAGGGAATGGAGGAGGTGTTGCACCACCGGCACCGGATATGGATTTTGTTGCAGGGCGTGGTTTAGGGTGGCTCGGTAGTCCCCAGAAATTCTAATTGAGACATCCGGCTTAATTGGTGTCACGATTGGGGTTTCCCAGGGAGAGTGGTCGGTTGGCTTTAACACTCCCTGGGCTATCAACTTATCAAGCTGTTTGTCGATTTTCGGCTTTAGGGCGAACGGAACTCAACGAGGCTTAAGGCGGATGGGAGCTATTTTTGGATTAAGGCTAAAGGATATCGGGGTCCCCTTATACTCGCCTAGCTTTTCCGCGAAGACGTCCCAGAATTCATGGGCGAGGTCCTCCTCCCAGTCATGCCGCCGATTCGTTTAATGCCTGCCACTTCAATGCCGAGTGGTGCGAACCATTGGAGGCCTAACAGGCTAGGCCAGTCCTTGTCGATCACAGTCAGGGGTAAGTACGCTGTGCGGTTCTTGAACGAAACCCGGACTCGAATGGATCCTACGACTGGAATCCGGTTCCCCTGGTAGTCTTTTAGCACGAGCCTTTGGAATTGAAGTTTTGGCGCCGGATAGTAGGGATGAGTTGCTTGAGGGTCTTCCAGGAGACCATTGAAAGAGACGATCCTGAGTCAACTTCCATTTGGCAAGGCTGATTTTCGATGTCCACTTTAACTTGAATTTTCTTGGCATCCAATGAAGAGGCGTGGCCGATATTGATTGTTTGGTGAGCCTCTTCTCGCCTCGTTAGGCGATTCATGGGTCAGTTTCTGTTGGAGTGGTTTGCTGGTTCTCGCCTTACAGGACGGTTTCCTGTCGATTGGTGAAAATTGGCCCCCTTCGAGGTCTGGCTGGGTCCGAGGAGACTTCTGCAGACCCGTCTGATATGGCCTCATTTCCCACACTCATGGCAGAGCGCGTCGTGTAATTTGCAATCAGAGCAGTAATGGTTGGCCCCGCAGCCAGCGCACAGTTGCTGGGACTTCAGGTAATGGTCCCGATCGGACCGCAGTCGATGGACCTCTTCTTTGTCGCTGTCTGATGACGAAGAGAGGTCCTCATGGTGGGCCATCGAAAGCTGTCCTTCTGACTTAGGTGAAAGTTCGCCGGCTGGTTGGTGCGTCGGAGCGCGATTTCGGCATAGTTGGACAGCCAACTTCTTGGTCGCTTCCGCTGCCGTAGCCTCAGCAATGGCATCGGCAAGGCTAATGTCACCCTTAGCCATTATTTTGCTCTGCACGTTTAGAGCATCTAATCCTAGAACTACTCGGTCTCTCAAAGCCTCTTCTAGGTCGGCGAAATCGCAGAGGCCTTCCAAGTTTCGGAGGTCCGCAACGAAATCGGCAACGCTTTCTCCTTTCCACTGGTTTCTTTGGTAGAACTCATGCCGTCTTATGAGCGTTGGAACAGTCGGTGCATAGTGGGCCCTTAGTAGCGGTTCAAGGACGTCCCAGTCCATGGCCTTCACTTCAGCTGGTTTTGCTAGTGCCTTGGCCATCTTGAATATGGTCGGCCCGCAATGAGTCAGGAATACCGCCTGTTTCTGGCATCCTTCAGATTATTCATTTCCAAGAACATTTGGAAATGGTCCATGTAGGACTCCCAGTCCTCTTGCGCTGGGTCGAACGGAGTGGGTGGTACTACGCCGCTGGACATGGTTCTGCCATTGTGCATTTCAGCCACGTGCTTGGTTGTCTTCTTTGTTGTTCAGTCAGTTCTGACGTCTCCACATCACATCCTTGTCGCCAGTGTTAAGTCTGGAGCATGGGTGCGAATAATGGAGACAAGTCGGTATAAACAGTGAACTTCAAACTCTTTATTTACATGGTGTGACAGCTCAAACTGGATGGCTGCTATAGCCTTCCTTATATAGGCAACTTATTAACTATTCAACCAATAGCAATCCGGGAGCGCTAGCCCCGTTAACCAATGAGAATGGCCTGTTAATGGCCAATCAGATTCTCCTGAACGAACCAATCCGATCTTGCCATTAACAGCCAATCAGAAGTGCAGGGCCAGAACCCTGCACTTGACTTCAAGTTCAAGATAACTTTATTTAACATTTATTCATTCACAACAATAATTATGTGCATGTTTGTTTGGTTTTTTACGTGTGAATGTATATCAACACACACACAAATACACACACACATTGCAAGAGAAAATTTATGAATATGTACGATTTGAAGGCTAAGGTTGTATATACACTTTAGTGCACTTTCTTAACACTTTGATAAGTATTAAGTTATTTAGACCAGAGGTCCCCAATGCCTGGTCCATGAATCAGAACCAGGCTGCAACATGCAAGAAACAGCTGTGCAAACAAGAGAAGCCTCTTCTGCAGGATGTAGGTAGCGCATGAAACCCCATCCCCTCTGGTTACGGAAAAATCTCTCTGTGGAACTGGTCCTTGGTGCCCAAAAGGTTGGAGGACATTGGTTTAGACTAAAATGTATCTGAAGACAATAGATTAACACCAAACAGATTTAAGAAATACAGGCTTATTATACTTGATGGTATGAAGGTGCTCTATTTAACATTTGTTGAGGTCATATCGCCACAGGATGAGCACCAGCTTAGATTAAACAAAACTTAAAATAACTCCAGGGAAAATGGGGGAGTTGCTTGAAAACACTTTGGATAGTATTTTATTCTTAAAGTTAGTATTATCAAACCGAATAATTTAACAATTGACACTAAAGTTTTGGAGAGGTTTTCAAATAGGCCCTTTGTATTAGTGCATTGCTGTTATTTAAAATGAAACAGGCTAATGGCTATATACAAGAAACAGAATGATGGTATGTTCATAAATATATGCATTATTGGAGAATCAAAGAATGTAATTATTCCAGAAATTTTAAGCATGAATAGTTACATTTAGTAAGGGATTTTTTCATTTAAAAAATCCCAAATGTATAGTATTACAAAGGGGTAGCCAGAATCACAGCTTGCAATTCGTGAGAAGCCAAACATGATCTTAAAATATACCAGTTGCTACTTAGTAATGAACACAAATGAAACAACTCACTTCTTGCTTGCAATGAAGAAGCAAGTTCCTTGGATAATTCATCTTTTTCAATCTAGGTAGGCCAGACTGGGAAATGCAAAAATTTTCTTTGTCAAACCGGTAGTGGGGGCTATCCCTTTTGCCCTGTGGTTAAGAAAACTGTAGATATGTCACGAATACTATAGGGTAGAATGATTGCTTCGATTTGTTTTACTTTGATGTGTGAATCAGTCATTGTGGACTGTATACCATAGCTTACAATTTAGCATTATCTACAAACCAGGCCACTTATTTATTTATTTAGTGTATGGCATATCACACTTGGATTAGCAATATAATTAACATTTCAACTAGATTAGTAGAACCCAATAAAATATAAATGTCAAAAAAATCTATGTTCAAATAACAATGTCTAGACCACAGGTATCAAACTCCCTGCGTCATGTTGCCATCACATGACATATCGCGACAGTTTTTTCTTTATGCAGAGCTGGGGGGGCGTGGCCTGTGTATAACACATTTGGCCTGTGGGATGCCAGTTTGACACCCCTGGTCTACTAGACCATCTAACCATTGAAGCACAGCATTGTTTATATTTTAAAAAATCAGATACTGGGTCAGACCACTATCACTTATTTATTAAAGTAATGTTAAAGCAAACCATGACATGGTTTAATGTGTGAACCTCACTTACTTTCATCATCCAAAGTTCTTCAAAATTTCCTTTATTATCCTGTTGGTTAGCAAGTCAAAATGACTGCAGTTTCATACATCTGATGGGAACTAAGGTTTGCTCATGGAAGCGAGACTAACAAAATATACCTTCCATTTTCAACTTTCTTGCAAATTCATTGCTGCCTTACTGTTGATAGTTGGGTCTACTTCATAACGATGATCTTTTGTGATAAAGTGGGATGGAGTTCTCTTCTTTGGCATCTTAACCAAGTTGATTCAAGATAGCTCTGGAATGATAGCATTCTGTGGGATTCAAATCCATTTAAATTAGTTATGGTTAAATGGCTAAATTAAACTATAATTTAATTGGTTATCCAAATATAAGCATGTAACAGAATGCATATCAATACCAGTCATGTTGATGTTTTCAGAAAAAGGTTGGTATATAGGTATGTTTAACAATGCATTCTAATCCTAACATTTTGCTAGTAAAGAATGTGATGTTGCTAAAAAATAAGTATACAATATATTCTTGAAATGTCTTAGTTTAGATAAAAGGAAAGCTATAAAACTGCTAAATGGTATGTTTTGTTCTTCTGAAATAGTATTTGAGAAGTGTTGATACATTTTATAATACATATTCTATAAAGATATAAGATAAGAATAAGTGAATATGTTCAACAACTTGCCTAAACTCATATTTGAAAGATTACCAGATTAAAAAAAAAAATCCTTGAAAGGAAAAGATTCTCTAATCTTCCTTAATTGATCTAAATTGTCTATCTTTTAACTTAAATCTTTCCTCTAATCTGAAGTCCTTATTTTTGTCTCATCTTTTGTTCTTTTATTTTTCAAATTAACAGTTTTAAAAATAATCTTTAACAACAGTTTATATATGCATGTTGTTATATTTCTCTTCTTTTATCATAAAGATCCATGCGGTACACTTTGACAGTGAAACTGAGATTCCATCTTGCTTTGAGTAAAGTCTTTTCAACTAATAGGGCTTTAAATGGTTGTATGGTCTAGTGATATGAAATAGAAGTATCTTTGGATTTCACATTAAATTATCTTTGCCAAGTTCATCTTCGCACATTTAATTGTTTATACAGTACTATACATTTGAGTACTGCTTCCCATTAAAAGTATAATATACAAAGTAGGATCCATGCCCATTAAGATTTAATCAGAATTGTTTATGTATTTATATATTGGCATGATGCAGTGATAACTTTTTTTTACTACCAGTTCTGTGGGCATGGCTTGGTGGGCATGGCAGGGGAAGGATGCTGTAAAATCTTCAGTCAGAGGTGGTATTTGCCAGTTCTCTGAACTACTCAAAATTTCTGCTACCAGTTCTCCAGAACTGGTTGGGGAGGCTATAGGATAATGTTCATAGGTTTGGGCCCTTGGAGAAAAAATAGAAAATTCAGATGGCTTTTTTTAAGGTTTGCAGATAATGAGACCATGGGGGGGAAACCCACCTTACATATATGCAAAAGGCCAGCCATATTTTGTCCATGTGCAAAATATTCTCATTCTCATTCTCATTCTCATTCTCATTCTCATTCTCATTCTCATTCTCATTCTCATTCTCATTCTCATTCTCTCTCTCTCTCTCTCTCTGTCTCTCTGTCTCTCTGTCTCTCTCTCTCTCACACACACACACACGCACACACACACTCTCACACACTCTCACACACTCACTCACTCACTCACTCACACATACACACTCAGTCTAAAAGCATACCATAATTTGGTCAGTTTTTTCCAACCATGAGTACTATGGGCTGAAACTATGGTTTATGAACTCAGGGATAACAATGGCTGTGGACTCCTTGATGCTCTCTGGGTTGTTGGCCATCTCAGGGTTGTTCAGAATTTTGGAGACCCATCCTGGTCACCCTAAGGTATAATAACATGCCAAATATTTTTACTCTTTGCCCACTTGCCATCATCCTTCTTAATTTATAATATTTATAATATTCAGGATTCTGAGGAGACCTTTGCAGTGTAGTATTTTTATAGTCTTTTAAGAATATAAGAATAACCTTCGTGCATCATAGCAATTAGTTCCTTTTTGCTTGCAAATCCAGGTAAATCTCTTTGGAAAGCCCCAAACTGAGCTTAGAATACGAGATCAAATAACAATCACCAGCCTTTCCACATCAACTACTCTGTCTAACCTAAAAACTTTATCATCCATGCATTTTTATGAGCCTTTGGAAAAGCCATATAAGCTAGTGGTGATCACCACAGCTTATAAAATAAATTCTACAAATGCATTATCTTTAAGTAGTCACTCTGACATGTTAACAAAGGTAACAGAAGAAAATTAGGATTAACATTTTGCACCATTACAGCATAAAGACAACTTTTTGTAAGTAAAATAAAATGGGACATTAACTGAAATATTATATAAAACATACCTTTTCCCTCCAGATATATTGTGACAGATGCTATGAACAATTGTTATGGGATCCTTGGGAGGAAAAGAAATAATATTTAAACCTAAAAATGTTTCATGCAGTTCAAGTCCAATGTCTTCACCATATGTTTGTAGATGAATAGTATACCTGAGGCTGTTCTGAGATGGTCAAACATCTGCTTAGTCTTAAATCAGAGTATATAAGATATAAGCATATTCCAACGTAGGTCACAAGTTCTTTGATAATCAGCTGCTGCCTGAGGCCTCAATTAAAAAAAACAGCTTTGAGTGATTTTCAAGTAGTATATTCAGAGGACTGTTCTTCTAATTACATAATATAAAATTATACTGTTTCTTATATCAAACCCTAATGCATACACACATATATAACTACATATCTCCCCATAAATAAAGAATAGCAAAAGGCAGCTTGTTGCTGAAGTAGCCATCTGTGCTGATTATAAATGCCTTTTCTGGAAAACATTTTCTTGGCATGATGTCTTTGAAACGCATTAGCATTCTCCAATATTTTAATTATTAATACCGAATGGTTTACATAATTATTTCTTTTCTTGCTCAACTGCTTTCATTTCTAAAGAATCATGTTCTTTTTTTTCTTTCCTCTCTCATCTTCATTTCCTCACTTTCCTCTCAGTCTCCCCATAATATCTCTCAATGAAGTGAATTTGGAAGGAAAATCTTCCCTTTTCATTCAGTCACCAGCCTAACCACAGCTGTTAGAAACATCCATTCAGATTAGGGGTGAGCGAGCAACTGTGGCAATTTCCGGACCTCTGGACTTCAACTCCCAGAACTCTTAAGCCTGCCATACCCAGAAATTCTGGGATTTGAAGTCCACAATTTGTAAAATTGTCATAGTTGCCCACCCCTAATTCTGATGGAGTGTTTTTCTCTTCCCCTTCCCTTTTAAGATTTCTTTTATCTGCCACTTTAATAATGTGATATAAAGTAGCAAAAGAAACATTTGGTAAGGTAGAATGAGCATTTTTATAAACAAAATTATGAATATAGAAAAACAATTCATTGCTATAGGGCAGTGATGGCTAACCTTTTTGTTGTCATGTGCTGAAAGTGTCCACATAAGTGCATGCAATATGTATGCCTGCACCCATGATGCAAAGCGCATGTGACCTCCTGCCCCCTGTGCATGTGTGTGTGCTCCCCACGCCCCTTGCACCTCTGTGCATGCACATGTGTCTCTCAAGCATGCCCAGCTCCCCACGCATGAATGGCAGATATCCAACAACCAGATGGCTGGTGGGAGGTGTGCGCACATGTGCAGTGGATCTGTTCCAGGTGACGGCTCATGTGTTGGCAGAAATGGCTCTGTGTGCCACCTAAGTCACACAAACCTGCAACTCAGCTTCAACCACAACCTTACCTCAACCAATCCACCATCACCCAAGACTAGGCATGCAAACCCCTAACTACCTCAATTCCAACTACTGCTGGCCTTAAATGCAAGCTACTCAATGCAAGAAGCCTTGTGAATAAAATACCTGAATTTCTCCTCTTACTAAATATGGCTAAATTCCACATCATATTTGTCTGTGAAACATGGCTCAACTCATCTCTCCCTGACTCCATTACTACAGTAAGAGACTATCATGTTTACTGATCAGATTGTGAAATTCGTAGAGGAGATGGTATTGCTATCTTCTATAAAAAGTCCCTACATCTAAAAAACATCCAAGTTACCCAGGAGCTTGCTATCCCCGAGACCATCGTCTGTGAACTGTCCTTAAATATCACATTTCGGTTCTTACTATGTTACAGAGCACCTGATTATGACATTGAACATGTAAACAAGCTAAATTTACTGCTAACATGGGCAACATCCTGCCCACACACTTTTATTTTTCTTGGTGACTTCAATCTACCTCATATTAACTGGACCCTAAAGGAATGTACAACTGAACCCATACATGCAACCTTCTACAATGCTGTTACAAATCCAGGACTGGAACAATTAGTAACCAACAATACTAGACTTAACAACTGCCTCGATCTCATCTTCTGCAATAGTTTGAATTTAATTTACGGAATACAAACTAAAGAAGCCTTTTCCAACAGTGACCACAATATGATTGACTTTTGTCTCAACATACGCACACACAAAAATCATCACAATGATGTAATCCCCAATTATAATTTTAAAAAAGGCAACTATGATCATATAAACAACGATCTCTCATCCCTTGATTGGCAATTTCTATTCGCTGGATGCAATACTGTTGAAGACCATTACAACGTATTTTTATTTGAAGTCAAAAGAGTCATCAAACTATATGTACCAATAACAACTCCCAAAACAAAACAAAAAAAACAGATTACCCATAACAATAAGGAAACTTCAATCCAAATTCATCAAACTATATGTACCAATAACAACTCCCAAAACAAAAAGAAAAAAAACAGATTACCCATAACAATAAGGAAACTTCAATCCAAATAGAGCTCACTCTGGCTGAAAAACAAATCTGGTCACATTGCCAAATTCAAAAACCGATACAAAAATTTATGCTACCAGATAAAGACTGAATGCACTAATTATCACATTAAACAAGAGAAAAACCTTCTACACATCAATTCCACCCACGCTTTTTACAATTTTGTAAACAACAAACTGAAAGAATCAAGGTCAATCCCACCCCTGATAGGACCTAATGGTAAAGACTGTTATGATGACACCATTAAAGCCAACCTCTTTAACACATTCTTTGGCTCAGTATTTGTAAATAGCAATGGATCATGCCCAGTATTTCCTAGCCAAACCACAGAAAACTACAATGATCTAATACATATCGATTTTACAGAAGACAATGTTGAAAAAGCACTACGCAATCTAAAACCATCTCTATCTATTGAACCAGATGGAATATATGCCTACTTCTTTAAAAAGCTATCCACTGCCATAGCAGAACCTCTAAGTATAATCTTTGAAAAATCTTTCAGGACCAGCTCCTTGCCTAACCTATGGTAACAAGCCAATGGTCATCCCCATCTTCAAAAAGGGAGACCACAGTCTAGTTGAAAATTACAGACCAATCTCCTTATGCTGCATCACCTGTAAAGTCATGGAATCAATAATTAATCAATCCATCATCCTCCACTTAGAGACAAACAACCTACTCTCTAATAAACAATTTGGTTTCAGAAAAAACTATCCTGTAATCTGCAACACTTACACTGCAAAAACATATGGACTACACAACTCGATCAGGGCAAAACAATAGATGCAATCTACATAGACTTCTGTAAAGCCTTTGATTCAGTGGTACATGATAAATTACTCCTAAAACTAAAATCTTATGGTATTTCTGGACAACTGCATAACTGGATAGAAGCATTCCTGTCAAGCAGACTGTTATGTTTGGAGTATGGGCTAGAAAGAATGGAGACAAGCCTCTGGAGCAGTGAACTTCAACTCTTTATTTATATAGTGACTTCTCAACTCAATGGTCGTTATAACCCTCCTTATACAGGCAACCCCAATAACTATTAACCAATAACAATCGAGGAGTGCTAGCTCCCTTAACCAATAGGAACTCTCTGTTAATGGCCAATCGGATTCCTTGGAACGGGCCAATCCGATCCTGCCATTAACAGCTAATCAGAAGTGCAGGGCCAGAACCCTGCACTTTACTCCAATCTCAAGTTCTCTTTGTTAAACCTTATGATTCACAACACCCCTTCCCCCTGGCTTCTGTTTGCAGGGCGCAGTTACATAGTCCTTTTGGTAGGACGGTTGCTTTATTAGTCTTTTTGATTTTCGCTGTGTCATTTGGCTGCAATCACGCTGAGGTAGATCGTTGTTTGGCAAAAAGGTCGCCTCTGGTTCAGAGTTCATTTCTTCGTCGTTGCCATTATTCTCGGTAATTCCCTGAGGTGCATTTGTTTCCCTCTCTGGTTCCACTTCCTGTGTCTCTATAACGCCGTCGTTCCCTTCGAACCGGTTTTCTTCTACTTGGGATTCACCTTCTTCCGTATCTCCCCCCCCCCAGTTTGGTCATAAGGGAGTTAAGAAATGCCCGACGGGAGCCGCGATCGTAATTGATCGATATGGCGTTTCCATAGTCTATCGTCAAGGCATTGTACAAAGTAGGAACTCGGGCCGGTTACACGAACTACTGTCGCCTCCACCCACAATGGATCGCCTGATAGGTTTTTAGCGTATACCAAATGGCCTATCTGGAAGGCACAACAGCGGCCGCTGGATTCTAGTGGTTTTTCCAGTTCATAAGCTGGGTGTAACCGGTCGAGGTGGGAGCGGAGTTTCCGTCCCATTAGCAGTTTGGCGGGAGTTTTGTTGGTGACGCTATGAGGTGTGATGTGTTGTAGAAAAAGGATTCAATTGATCTTGTCGTCAATGTTATCGTAGTCTACCTTCTGCAAGGTTTTCTTAACGAATTGGACCATGCGTTCTACTTTGCCATTGGTTGCAGGGTGCGCAGGCGAGGTGAGCGCATGTCGGATGCCGCGGTCAGCCAGGTACTGCTCGAACGACAGCACTGTAAATTGGGGCCCGTTGTCGGATACCAGGACGTCTGGTAATCCGTGGGTTGCAAATAGTCTTTCCAAGTTTTTGATAACCACTTCGGTGGTTGTGTTCGTCATGCGGTGAATCTCGAGCCAATTTGAGTAGGCGTCGATGGTTAGCAGAAAAGTGTGGCCTTTGGTTGGCCCCGCAAAGTCCAAGTGAATACGGGACCAGGGTCCCCGTGGTGTCTCCCATTCGGTAGGGATGGCTTTAGGTGGGGCGTTGCTCACTTCCTGGCATTTATGACAAGCTTTAACCCAATTTTTGATTTGCTTGTCGATGCCTGGCCACCATGTGTAGCTTCATGCGAGGGCTTTCATTCGCACGATACCGGGGTGGCCATTGTGCAAGGTTCTCAGCAGCACTTTTTGGAGACTCGCCACCATTAACGGCCCGAGATATCGCGAGGGAAACCAAATGGAGTTGTTCTCCCAAAAGTGCTGTGTCATCTGGGGCGATAGAGTCGTCCTCTATCGCCCCAGATGATACAGCACTTTTGGGAGAACAACTCCATTTGTCAAGTCTTGAATGGTGTGAAGTCATCTGATGATGGGTCCAATGGCCATCCACGTTCTACCCAGCCCAGAACTTGCACTAAGGTGGGGTCACATTTGGTTTCCCTCGCGATATCTCGGGCCGTTAATGGTGGCGAGATGAGTGTTTCAATTTGCAACGTGGTTACTGTTGGTGCAGGATCGTTGAGAGTCTCTGGAAGTGGTGCTCGGCTCAATGCGTCGGCATGGGGAATGGCTTTCCCCGGGCGGTATTGCAGCCGATAATTATAAGCAGCCAAGAATTCTGACCAGCGGGTAATCCTGGGGGATAATATGCAGGGAGTCGGCTTATCTCCAGCTATTATCCCCAATAACGGTTTGTGGTCAGTCACAATAGTAAAAGCCCGGCCGTACACGTACTCGTGGAATCTTTTAACGGCCGATACAATTGCGAGGGCTTCTTTATCGATTTGGCCATAATTTTGCTCAGTTTTTGAAAGTGTCTTTGAAAAGTATGCAACAGGGGCTTCATTACCATTAGGCAGTACATGGCTCAGAATGGCACCCACTCCGAAAGGCGAAACATCACATGTGATATTTAACGGCAAAGTCTCATTGTATTGTATGAGTACAGAGTCAGAAGTCAGTAGTTTTTTCACATTACAGAACGCCTGTTCTTCTCTATGACCCCATAACCAGTTTGCTTTCTTGTCTAACAACTGGTGTAACGGTTCAGCGACCGTTGCTTTATGCGGTAGAAATACATTATAAAAGTTGATGAGGCCAAGGAACGCCTGGAGATCGGCCTTGTTCCGAGGCCTGGGAGCGTTTTTTATTGCTCTTAGTTTACTGTTGGTAGGGTGAATACCCTGACTGTCAATTAGGTACCCTAAAAACTCAACACTATCTGTACACAATTTACACTTATTCTTTTTTACCTTAAGACCGGCGTCTTGAAATTTTTGTAGGACTAATTTTAAACGATCCCGTAAGATATTTTTTGTAGGTGCAGCAATTAATACATCGTCAAAATAGGGGACCACGCCTTTAATCCCTTGTTGGAGCCTCTCCATCAGGCTCTGAAAAAATCCCTGGGGCTACACTGACTCCGAATTGGAGCCAGATACATTTGAAGGCACCTCGGTGCGTCACAATCGTTTGTGCCTGTGCCGTCTTTTTATCAACAGGTAGTTGCTGATATGCCTGCGTTAAGTCTAATTTAGCGAAGACTTTTCTGCCCCCCAGGGAGTGGAGGAGGTGCTGTACCACCGGCACCGGATATGCATTCTGCTGTAGGGCGTGGTTCAGGCTGGCCCGGTAGTCCCCACAAATTCGGATCGACCCGTCTGGCTTAATGGGTGTTACGATTGGGGTTTCCCAGGGGGAGTGATCGGTAGGTTCTAGCACCCCCTGAGCTATTAGTTTGTCGAGTTGTTTGTCGATTTTCGGCTTTAAGGCAAACAGAACTCGATGGGGCTTAAGGCGGATGGGAGCTATCTTTGGATCAAGGCTGAACAAAATTGGGGTCCCCTTGTACTTGCCTAAACTTTCCGCGAAGACATCCTTGAACTCATGGATGAGGTCCTCTTCCCAATCACTTCCGCTGATTCGGTTTATGCCTGCCACTTCAATGCCAAGTGAACCATTGGAGACCTAGCAGACTAGGCCGATCTTTGTCGATCACAGTTAGCGGTAAGTACGCTGTGTGCTTCTTGAAGGAGACCCGGACTCAGCAGGAACCAACGACAGGGATTTGATTCCCTTGATAGTCCTTAAGAATGAGTTTTTGGAAACGGAGGTCTTGGCGCTGAATCGTGGGGATGAGTTGCTTGAGGGTCTTCCAGGACACCATCGAGAGGGACGATCCCGAGTCGACTTCCATGTGGCAAGGCTGGTTCTCGATGGCTACTGTGATTCGGATTTTCTTGGCATCCAAGGCAGAGGAGTGACCGATAGTGATAGTATGGTGAGCCTCTTCTCGCTGCAAAGCTCGGTTTCTGTAGGAGTGGCTTACTGGTTCTCGCCTTACAGGACGGTTTCCTGTCGATTGGTGATAGTTAGCCCCTTTTGAGGCCTGGCCGGATCCTTGTAAACTTCGGCAGACCCATCTGATGTGGACTCTCTTTCCGCACTCATGGCAGAGCGCGTCGCGGAATTTGCATTCGGACCTGGCATGGTTGCCTCCACAGCCAGCGCAAGGGCATAGGGACTTCGGGTGGTGGTCCTGGTCGGACCGCAGTCGATGGACCTCTTCTTCGTCGCTGTCTGAGGATGAAGAGAGGTCCTCGTGGTGTGTCATTGAGAGCTGCCCTTCTGACTTGGATAAAATTTTGCTTGTCGGTTGGTGTACCGGAGCGCTTGCAGCGTAATTGTGCAGCCGACTTCCTGGTTGCTTCTGCTGCAGTAGCATCGGTGATGGCATCGGCAAGGCTGATGTCGCCTTTTGCCATCAGCTTGCTCTGCATGCCTGGTGCATCTAATCCCAGAACTATTCGATCTCTCAGTGCCTCTTCCAAATCGGAGAATCCGCAGAGGCCTCCCAGGTTTCGGAGGTCTGCTATAGAACTCGTGCCATCTCACGAGCATAGGCATGGTCGGTGCATAGTGATCTCTTAGTAGAGGTTCGAGGTCGTCCCAATCCATTGCCTTCACTTCTCTAGGTTTTGCTAGTGCTTTAGCCATCTTAAATACGGTTGGACCGCAATGCATTAGGAACACCGCCCATTTCTTCCTGGCTGTGGCATCCTTTAAGTTGTTAGTTTCTAAGAACATTTGGAAGCGATCCATGTAGGACTCCCAGTTTTCCTGCACTGGATCGAACGGAGCGGGTGATACGCCGCCGGCGGACATGGTTCCGTTGTGTAGTGTCGTCAGCCACATGCTCAGTGTTTCTTCTTAGTTCCGTCAGTTCAGACGTCTCCATATCCCATCCTCGTCGCCAGTGTTATATTTGGAGCATGGGCGAGAAAGAATGGAGACAAGCCTCTGGAACGGTGAACTTCAACTCTTTATTTGCATGGAGACTTCTCAACTCAATGGTCATTATAACCCTCCTTATACAGGCAACCCCAATAACTATTAACCAATAACAATCGAGGAGCGCTAGCTCCCTTAACCAATAGGAACTCTCTGTTAATGGCCAATCGGATTCCCCGGAACAGGCCAATCCGATCCTGCCGTTAACAGCCAATCAGAAGTGCAGGGCCAGAACCCTGCACTTTACTCCAAGCTCAAGTTCTCTTTATTAAACCTTATGCATTTACAACACAGACAACAAAAGGTCAAAATTGGGAGTGTCCTATCAAATTCTGTACCTGTCAATAGTGGTGTCCCCCAAGGCAGTGTTCTAGAACCAACTCTCTTCATACGCTATATAAATGACTTCTGTGATCATATTAAGAGCAACTGCGTTCTCTTCGCTGATGATGTAAAGCTGTTCAATACCACAGACAATACTGCTGCCCTTCAAAAAGATCTTGACTATGTATCAGAATGGTCAAACAAATGGCAACTTCAAATCTCAACAAACAATGCTCTGTCTTGGCAAAAAAAATCAAAAAATAAAATACAAGCTGAATAGTCAAGACCTTGTTGATGATCAAACTCTGTAAAGGTCCTCGGAATACTCATCTCTAATGATCTAAGTGCTAGAGCCCACTGCAACTACATAGCCAAAAAGGCATTAAGAGTTGTTAACCTAATCCTATGTAGCTTTTTCTTTAGTAATATCACACTACTAACGAGAGCATACAAAACATTTGCTAGATGAATGCTCGAATATAGCTCATCAGTCCGGAACCCACATTACGTATCTGATATTAGCACAGTTGAGAAAGTCCAAAAATATTTCACAAGAAGACTTCTTCACTCCTCTACTTGTTGTAGAATATCTTATGCCACCAGATTTGCAATTCTAGACCTAGAAAACCTTGAATTATGCTGTCTTCGGTCTGATCTAAGTATGGTATATAAAATCATACATTGCAATGACTTACCTGTCAATGAATACTTCAGCTTCAACCATAACAACACAAGAGCACACAATGGATACAAACTCAAGGTTAACTGCACCAAACTTGATTGTAGGAAATACAACTTCAGCAACAGAGTGGTCAGTGTTTGGAATACTCTACCTGACTCTGTAGTTTCTTCCCCAAACCCCAAAAACTTTAACCTTAGACTGTCTACTATTGACCTCACCCCTTTCCTAAGAGGTCTGTAGGGGACGTGCATAAGCACACCAACGTGCCTATCGTCCCTGTCCTATTGTTTCTTTTATTTTTCTTATATGTACCCATTTCATGTATAACTATAAAAGCACCACTACTATGACGTGGGAAAATACCCGAACAAAGCTGAATGCCAGACATGTAAGTACCTGCGAAAACTTAAGAAAACAAATATATATATATATATATATATATATATATATATATATATATATATATATGTATGTATAATCTTGTAAGCGATTGACAAATCAAAATAAATAAATAAAAATAAAAACATGCCATAGGTTCACCATCATAGCTATAGGGGAAAAAATGGGGAAGAGCACCTTTTCCTTAGAAAAATCTATCTGTTTGTTAGGAATCATTGCATCTCTAGAATTACAGGAAGTGACTTCTGCAGCTCCTTGCACAACATCTTCTCAGGAATGATGGGTCTCTTCTGGAAGTCAGGTCTGATAATGACGTTAGGAACACTAGGAGATTCTTGCTTGAGTTAACACAAAGGAATAAGGAAATGTCTTATTCTCCTAAGAAATTGATGGATTTTGAGTGATTTAGCTGGAGGGCCAAGTTGCTACAGAGATTGGAAGAATTGAAATAACTGAGTGGGGAGTTTGGTAAGGACCCGAAGTATTGCAATAAATGCCTCCTCCTCCTCCTCCTCCTCTGTATAAAATGCTCTTCAGATTTGCATCTCTCACTCCCTCTTTCTCCCCTCACTGGTCTGCTAGACTACTGGTAATCCACTACTAATCCTTTCTCCTTAGTAGCCACATAAAGGAAGAAAAGATGCCAGTTTGTGGCTTAGGCAAGGAAATATCCCCATTGCTGCCAAGAGCGTCCATCTGCCACCTACAAGTGCAGGTGCCAAGGAGTCTCCTCTGTCCACAAAGCATAATAATAATAGCAATAATAATAGTAATAATAATAACAACAACAATAACAATAACAACAACAATCTTGCAGTCTTAAACACTTAGGAAGTGTTTGACTAGTGATTTGCGATACAAAACCCAGCATGGTTATCTTGTTTGCTGTGTATACTGTCATGTTTGTGTATAATAATAAGAATAAAAACAAAGGACCCATGTGCACTAATCATTTGCCAAACACACCAAAAGGAAGGCAAGAACTCTCAGGTTTTTTTTTAAATGAAAGTTTACTTAGTCGGCTGAGATTTGCATACAGATGGCTAGGTCAGGGGACTGTGTACGCTGCCTGGACTGTGGAGGGCAGGTCCCGCATTCAGGCAGCCTTTAGAAGCATGCCTGGCTTTTACTAGTGCACCGGGCTGGGAGAGGCCTCATTCTGCACACACTGAATAGTCATTCAAGTAGCTTGCTTTGAAATGAGAAAAGACCTTGGACTGGGGGTAGGAAGGGAGTGGAGCGAAAGAAAGCAAATTCTTTTCTTTGTGAGAGAGAGAGGAGGAGTGTTGGGAACGAGGCCAGAGGACTTAAAGAATGCGAGTTAGCAACCAGGAATTAGAGGGAAGTTTCTGTGGAGACACACAATTAGATATATGGCATTCACCCTCTCCTTCTAGTGGACAACAAGAGCAAGCACATTTCAAAGGGGTTCACGGTGTTTGGGGAGGAAGGGGGGAAAAAGACAAGAAAGGTAGAGGGAAATCAGTAGGGTAGAGCTACCCTGTTTCTTAGCCCTTGAGATAAAGGCCTTGAAATAATCCAGAATAAACTTCAAGCAAGGAAGCTTTTTCAGGAGACAGAGAGTGTGCTATCCCAATGCTTTTTTTTTTTTTAGATTTTATCCCCCCCCTCCCCCCCAATCCTTGTTTTAAAGGCAAGCAAAAACAAACAACGCATGTCTAAATGTATGCCTGGTAGATGGTAAATGGAGCTTGCTCTGGATGGATGAAACGTTACTTCTGTCTTCTTTTTTGGCAAGAAATGATGGTTTCCATTATGACAAGAGTCTTGGCTCCAGAATGCTGTGGAGAATCTTTCCTTTGACCACAGGGCAGCAAATACCATAGGATTTGAGACATGTGAGATAAAAGGACCCTTCTCTGGGTTTTTGTTGCCAAAATGGGAAGGCGCTGGAATGAAAATCTGGAGGAAGAGGTTAGGCAACAACCGTGTTAGTAACTTAACAATTTCAGTGATTCACTTAACAAGTGTGGCAAGAAAAGTCATAAAATGGGGCAAATCGAAATGTTGAGGTCAATTGTGGTTGTAAGTCGAGGACTACCTATAGTGAGGTTTTCAGGATAGTTCATGACTGTGCCTCGGACACATATGGCGTAACCATGTCCGTTAAGTGTGGATTTGATATTGATATGTCGCTTTGGAAAACCACTGGGTCTTGTGGACACATTCTAGACAAAGATTTTATATCACTGATTTTACTAATGAATTAAATATATGAAATTGGGGATTTCATTGAAATCCAGGTTTGAATGGATCACAACACTCAGATTATGCCTAAATTAAGTTGAGTGTATATTCCATTGAAATCAGTGCTTGAAGTTATTTGGGATTATATTAGATCCAGGGGTTCGCACCTATTCACTAGAACCAGTTGTTAAGCAGTTTGGAGAACCGGTTGTTAGAAGAAATTATTGGCCTAATCCTGTAAGAAAGTCAGGAAGGAAACATTCTGGTGTTGCTTAAAGAAACTGCCTCTCCATTAACCCTTATTACATTCTTGGCAGGACTAGACTTCCTGTCTTAATAACATCTCTGGAGTTTTTTTCCCCTTCTTTGCTGGTACTTTGCTTGTATGGAGTGACCATTCAAAGTTACAATGGCACTGAAAAAAGTGACTTATGACAATTTTTCACACTTACGACTGTTGCAGCATCCCCACAGTCATGAGAGGCCAGGTGAGGAGATGCGTGCCTTGATGTGAGTGATGTTGAGTTGGCCACACCCAGCCAGTCACATGACCTTGACAAAGCCATGCCTACCAATTAAGCCACGCCCACAGAACTGGTTGTTAAAAAATTTGAATCCTGCCCCCGATTAGTTCTCACTAATTTCATTTGGTTTTAAGTGCAGGCAAACTAATTTAGTCTGGATCCAATCCATTGTTTTCACATGAACTAAAAATACATTTGAAATTGGAAAGGAAGTGAACACTGAAATCTCTATTTTCATCATTGAATATTTTCAGTTTCTACTTCATTCCTTCAAATAAAACATAATTTAGATTAAAAGGATACCACATTCTAGCTGTAAAATAATGTAATTTCATTACAAATCTATTTAAATTTTGTTCACTGCTCAGAGTTTCTTCTGGTAAATGGGTGGCTATACAAATATGTTTAATAAAGAGATAATGCATACATATAAACTATACATTGATGGCTTGATATAATTTTTTCCCCATTTTTTGTATTTTAATAAATAATAAATATAGTGATAGTATAGTGGTGGGATTCAAATTTTTTTACAACCAATTCTGTGGGTGTATATGTACAATACCTCCATTAGGGATGGTACCGGAATGTTATAGCAATATATATGGTATTCGGCTTTGATCGGGTATTTTCCCACGTCATTATAGTTGTGCTTTTAAAGTTGTAGCAACGTTTCGGCAGAATCTCATCTGCCATCATCAGGCTTCTGTATTGTGTTCGTCTGGAAGCCTGATGATGGCAGATGAGATTCTGCCGCAACGTTGCTACAACTCTGAAAGCATAACTATAATGACGTGGGAAAATACCCGAACAAAGCTGAATATCCCACATGTAAGTACCCGCGAAAACTTAAGAATATATATATATATATGGGACACAGCATGAATAAACGAGATGATGCCTCCCGCCTACCAGCTATTTGGAACCCCCCCCTCATGAACAGACGTGTACCTAACATGAAGAATGACACCAGACCCACACCCCTGAGAGCCACACAAGATGCCACCACCACACTTCCACGTAGAAAGCAGACTCACACCCACACAGAAAATGAAACACGACCACGCACCAGAAGCTGCACTGCAGCTGCATCACTACCCACCTCAAACCCCTCTGAGCCATACATGAAGCGAACTGACCTCCACCATGAAGATGCAGCACGACCACGAACTCGAAGCCAAACAGCAAGATCACAGCTCACCAGCTCAAACCCTCCAGCAACTAAGACTAACCTGAGCACAATCAAGCCCCCACCTGAACAGAACATGCCTCCAGCCAATCAGAACACAGCCAGCCCCCCAACCAATCAGAACACAGCCAAACCCCCAACCAATGAGAACACACCCCCACCCAATCAGAACACAGCCAAGCCCCCACCCAATCAAGTCACACCCCCACTAGCAGTTAAAAGGAAGAAGCAGCTGCAAGCTCACATCACTCTGAGAAGCACAGAGCTGAAGACCAAGCCTGAAGATGATGAATGAGACTTCATCATGTCTGGCATTCAGCTTTGTTCGGGTATTTTCCCACGTCATAATAGTGGTGCTTTTAAAGTTGTAGCAACGTTTCAGAAGAATCTCATCTGCCTTCATCAGGCTTCTGTATGGTGTTTGTCTGTGAGTCAGACTTTTACAGTGGTTTCAGATTTAAATTTGGGGCAGCCTATTGCTGTGTCAGAATGGTTTTTTCTTCCTCCTGATTGGTTGAGAGTCTTGGTCTGTGTTTATTGGTCTTGGAGTTTGCTGTGTTCTGCTTCTTATATCTTCTGTCTGTTTTTTTTTGGGGGGGGGGGCTCTTTTTGTATCTTGATTGGCTGGCAACATTGTGTTACTTTATTGGAGGCCTTTAGTGCAGGTTGGCTTCAGGTAAGTGGACGGCTATCATTAGTTAGGAAGCTGGGTTTCATCTGGGTGCCTGGTTGGGGTGTGTTTGAGCTGCAGGTATCGGGGGGGATCTGTTTGTGCCCAGGTGTTTGTCTGGCTTGTGGTGTGGAGATTTTTTTTTTGTTTGTGAGTGCAGGCTTCCAAATGATTGACAGCCTGGTGGAATCATCTCTTCTGTTCATGCTTTCTGGTCTTTTTTCAATCTCTATGGCTTCTCTGATGATTCTGTGGCTGGGATTTTCTATAGTGGCTAGGGTTTTGGTGCCATTGAAGTTGATGCTATGACCTGTGGCTTCCATGTGTTGGACTAGTGAGGAAGTGTGTTCCAGCTTTTTGACTGCATTTTTGTGTTCATCCAGGCGGGTCAATTTTGTCTTTGGGGTTCCTGAGGATGGCTGCTATTTTTCTGTCTGTTTTGAAGGCAGTCTTGATGTGGTGTCTGTATAGAATCTTACTAATTTTGTCTGTAGTGCCTCTTATGTAGGGCAGGACAACTGTTCCATGGGTCTGTTCATCTTCTGAGTCTCTATTATGTCTCAGTGTGTTTTTGTGGATCAAGTTGGTGATTTTGCTTTTGTGGAAGCTGTTGGCTGTCAATATTTTAATCAGGGTGCATAGTTCAGTCTTAATGTGTGTCTTATCTGCCAGGCGTTTGGTTCTAGTAATTAGTGTTTTAGCCACGGAGTTTATCTGTGCTGGGTGGTGATGGGATTGGGCGTTGAGGTAGCGGTTGGTGTGTGTTTTCTTCTGGTATATGGTGTGTCCTAGTGTGCCATCTGTTTTTTTGTAGATTAGTACATCTAGGAATGGTAGTTGTTTGTTTGTTTCTGTTTCCATGGTGAACTTGATTTTGGGGTGTGCGCTGTTTAGGTGTGTTAGGAAGTTGTTTAGGTTTTCTTGTCCATGGGGCCAAATCACGAATGTGCCATCGATATATCTTAACCATAGTTTGGGTTTGAGGATGGCATTGGCCAGGGCTCTGGATTCGAATTCTTCCATAAACAGGTTTGCAATGACAGGTGACAGTGGTGATCCAATGGGGGCTCCTTCAATTTGTTTGCATCTTTGTCCTTTGTATATGAAATATGTGTTGGTTAAGCAGTGTTCTGTTAGTTCCATGAGGTGTTTAGCTGGTTGGTATTTATTTTTGATGATTTCAAGGGTCTCTTTTGTCGGGAGTTCTTGGAAATGATCAAAGATCTACACGTGGAGCAAGAAGATCTGTTTGTAAGTTTTGATGTGGTTTCACTATTCACTCAAGTTCCGATAAAAGAGACCCTTGAAATTATCAAAAAAAAGAGCCCCCCCCAAAAAAAACAGAGAGAAAATATTAGAAGTAGAACACAGCAAACTCCAAGACCAATAAACACAGACTAAGACTCTCAATCAATCAGGAGGAAGAAAAAACCATTCTGACACAGCAATAGGCTGCTCCAAATTTAAATCTGAAACCACTGTAAAAGTCTGACTCACAGACAAACACTATACAGAAGCCTGATGATGGCAGATGAGATTCTGCTGAAACGTTGCTACAACTAGGGTTGTATTTGCTCAGAATTAGAATTGAGAAAATATTTGAATGTGCAGAGATGAATAGATTAACATTGGTAATTAAAGAAAAAGAAGAAACTGAATACTATAAGATATGTGATACATTTTATCAATGGTTGGAAAATAAAACAAGTTAAAACTGAGCAGATGAATATATAGAGAAATAAGTGAATATTGATATAGAGGTGATAAATGTACGAAATAATGATTTATAAAGGAAATGTGATTACTGTTATATTGGTAAGAAAAATGCTAAACCACAATTGTGAACACAAGATATATGTACCCAGTCGACACACTGTTTAAAGAAAAGATGAATTTTTTGTAAATATTTCATTCCTCTTCTGAAGTAGGCCTTAAAAATATTCTAAACTAAGCAAAATTGAAGCAAAAAACTGGATTTCTTTTAGTAAAAAGTTCCATTGCTTTTGGCCTTATGCTATCAGCTGATTTACAACTCCACACAACAACTGTCATTTCTGCAGTGGCAGAATCATAGCATTGCATTCTATTTATCTCTCTGTGCATATTGTGTGTTGCTTTGTGTGGTCTGCATCCTGCCACAACCCCCCTTGTTTTTTTCTGGATCTGATTTGCAAATAAGGATAAACCTCCTTATCAACTAATATACTTCTGTTCATAAACATTAATGGTTGCAATCCTGCATAGCGCTCTATAAGATTTAATCCTTAGAATGTCAACAAATCTGTCCATACCTATAGGATTATAGTCTGAAGCTTCTGGGTTTGTGTCTGTCTTTTCTTTTCTTTTCTTTTTTTAAAATAAATTTTATTAATTTTCAATAAACAAACATAGACAAACAAAACACAAAACATAAACACATAAAACTTCTTTTTGGAAAGCGGCTTAATCCCGAGTTGATTTATGTCTGTACAAAAAGTTGTCTGTCTTTTCAAAGTTGAGTTTTACATAATTGCATAATATTTTACAACACTTTTAGGAAATCAATGGGGAGAATAAGCATGTGAGGAGTTAGCCAATGGCTGTATCCAAACTCCTGAATAGCCCTAACAGCTAAATTTCCATATAAATGATCCATTTAGGAATTAGTCATTTATTATGAATGCCTTTTTGATCTGTGAGGTCTGAAATTATGCCAGCCTGAGGCACTCTTAGGTGTTTGCTATATAGGTGGCTTTGTAAAAAGTTTCAAAAGGTATCTCAGGATTAAAAAAAAAAAAATCTAACCATATATTTCTGAGGATCACAGCACACATTATGTCCTTAAAAATTTATCCAAGAATACTTTGATTGCAAATGTTGCCAAATGCTACAAAATGTTAACAAATATAAATAAACAAGATGATTCATGAATAAAAATTATATAAATTTTTTAAAAAACATTTGGGAAATTACTGAGCTACCATTCTGGAGACTGTAATGTGTTCAGAAAAATTTGTGCCTTTTATGCTTGAAAACCAAGCTATATGTTACATAGAGTTATAGGGGATGAATATGTGCATAATTTGCTCCTAGCAGTGAAGAGTACCTGTGTTACTTTTCATTTTAAGTTTTGGGTCAAAACCTCACACATATTTTAAAGAAATGAACTGGTCTAACTAACATCATCTATCAGATGTTTTTAACCAGGAGGGACTGTGTTGTGTCCGCGAAATGATGCCAGGAGTCGGTGACTTCAAATCATGCTCTTTTATTTAAAGTAGGAACCGAACTGGCTCTTCGCAAAAGGTTCGCGGCTTTTATTCTTTCAGCCGTGGCGGCCGCGGCCAATGGCACCGCTTTGAATCTCCCGCGATTCGAATGGACCAATCGCGGGAGATTCTTAGCGAGCCAATCGGCGCGGCTCGCCTGACCGATCAGAGTGCCCCGCGCTTTGGCCAATCAAAGCGCGGGGATCTCAAGAATGCTAATTAAGGACAGAACACCCCTCCCCTCTTGGTTCAGTCCTTACGTCGCGTAGTCACGTAGGTAGGCGGGGCTCCGTCTGAGCCTACTGGACCTGCGCAGCTCAGTCGTAGGTTGGATCACGGCCGGTTCGGTCGGGATCTCTGTTGCTCCTGACGCCATTGTGGGAACCGGCTGGTCGATTGGGCCGGGCTGCTCTCCGTAGCTCCCTCCTGGGCCTCCCGGGTTGGTTGAGCTGCGGGTTTCGCCGCTCCCGCTCAGTCTTTCCGGGTCAGTCGAGCTGGCCTGGCTGTATCTACCTGGCGAGGGGTCGTGATGGCTGCTTTCCGGTAAGTATGGCTGGTTTATTCTTCTTTGGTTTTGGTCCCCTGGGTATTCCCTCCCCCCTTGGTTTGTGTTGTGGGGGTTGGTTTCACCTGTTTGTGCGTCGGTGGTCTCTTGGTTGGCAGTCCTCGACCTTAATTGGTCGATGTGGCATTTCCATGCTCGTCCGTCTGCTGTTTGTAGCCGGTACGAGTGTGGGCCTGTTATTTGTGTGATGACGGCCGGTATCCATAGTGGGTCTCCCGTCAGGTTTCTTGCGTATACGGGGTCGCCTGGTGTGAAAGTTCGGTGTTTGCTGTTTGAGTCTGGGGGCTTCTCCAGGTTATACGTGGGGTGTAACCTGTCGAGTGGGGATCTTAATTTCCTCCCCATTAATAGTTCGGCTGGGCTCTTATTCGTTGTGGTATTTGGGGTTATGTGTTGGGTGAAGAGTAGTTTGTTTATTTTCTCCTGGATCTCCCCGTGGTCTATTTTCCGGATGGTCTTCTTAGTGAATTGCACCATCCGTTCCACCCTACCGTTTGCCGCCGGATGCGCCGGTGCTGTCAGCGCATGGCGGATGCCCCTTTCCGCTAGGAATTTTTCGAATTCCAGCGAGGTGAATTGGGGCCCGTTTTCGGAAACGACAATGTCTGGGAGGCCGTGCGTTGCAAAGAGTTTGCAGAGTTCCTTGATCACGGCCTCCATGGTTGTTGTCTTCATGTTGCTTACCTCCAGCCAGTTGGAGTTAGCGTCTACTGTTATAAGGAAGGTGTGTCCTTTTGTGGGCCCGGCGAAATCTATGTGGATCCTAGACCAAGGTCCCCTTGGGGTTTCCCACTCTAGGACGGGTGCTGTGGGTGGGCTTGGTCTAGTTTCCTGGCATCGTTGGCACCTTGCTACCCAGGTCTCAATTTGTTTGTCCATCCCTGGCCACCAAGCGTAACTTCTGGCCAGGGCTTTAGTCCTAACGATGTCAGGGTGCCCCTCGTGTAGCAATTCCAGAACCTTCCCTTGTAGCTTTTCTGGAATGACCACCCTATCCCCCCACAGTATGCACCCTTTTAATAACGAGAGTTCCGTTTGGCAGTTTCGGAATGTTTTGACGGACTCGTCATTGTCCCTTTCCGGCCACCCTTTCTCTACCCAATGCAATACCCGCGCCAGACGTTTGTCTTTATTAGTCTCTCGGGCAATGTCTGACGCGGTAATGGGCAGGTTGGGTAGAGTCTCTATGCTGAGGGTGGTTGTCGTGGGTGCTGGGTCGGTGTCAGCTTCCGGTAGCGGCGAGCGGCTCAAGGCGTCTGCATGGGAGATCGTCTTACCCGGTTTGTGTATGAGTCCGTATTTGTAGGCTGCCAGGAACTCGGACCACCTTGTCATTCGGGGAGACAGAATGTTCGGGGTGGCCCGGTTTCCTGCAAGGATTCCCAGCAGCTGCTTGTGGTCGGTTATGATGGGTGCTTCTTTTCCGTCGGGGAGGGTATGGCTGAGGACAGCGCCGACACCGAAAGGTGATGCGTCGCATGTGACGGCCAGAGGTAGGGTCTCGTTATACTGTATAAGGACGGCATCCAAAGTGAGGAGGTCCTTTGTTCTTTGGAAGGCAGCTTGCTCGCGTTTCCCCCAAGTCCAGGTCGCCGCCTTGTCCAGGAGCCTATGCAAGGGCTCCGCCACCGTCGCCTTTTGGGGCAGGAAAACATTGTAAAAGTTAAGTAGCCCCAGGAATGCCTGTAGTTCCGTCTTCGACTTGGGTGTGGGTGCTTCTTTGATGGCCTTGATTTTTTGGTTTGTGGGGTGCATGCCGTGGCGGTCTAGGAGGTATCCTAGGCATTCTACCCGTTCCATGTATAATTGGCATTTCTCCCTCTTGACTTTGAGCCCAGTCTCTTTGAATTTGGTTAGGACCTCCCTTAGGCGACCCTCTAGTTCGGCTTGGTTGGTTGCCGACGCTAGGACGTCGTCGAAGTAAGGTACCACCCCCTTGATGCCTTGCAATAGTCTTTCCATTAGGTTTTGGAATATTCCCGGTGCCACGCTGACTCCGAATTGGAGTCGGTTGCATTTGAATGCTCCCCGGTGGGTGACTATGGTTTGCACTTCTGCCGTTTGCTCGTCGACTGGCAACTGTTGGTATGCCTGGGCGAGGTCGAGCTTGGCGAAAACCTTGCTCCCTCCCAGTGAGTGCAGTAGGTGTTGCACTACTGGGATGGGGTAGGCGCTTTGTTGTAGCGCGCCATTTAGGGTGGCCTTATAGTCCCCACAGATCCTCACCGACCCATCGGGCTTGATCGGGGTGACTATGGGGGTCTCCCACCGGGCGTGGTCTATGGGCTGTAGGACCCCTTGCTTGACAAGCTTGTCAATTTGCTCGTCTATCTTGGGTTTAAGTGCGAATGGCACCCGCCTTGGTTTCAGGCGTTTTTGGGGGGATGTTTGGGTCTAGGCTAATGATATAAGGGGCGCTCGGTACTTGCCTAGGTTTCCGTCGAAGACCTCTTGGAATTCCCGGGCCAGTTGCTGCTCCCAGCTGTCGTCGGTGACGTGGTCGACTCCCGTGACTGCGATGCCGAGTGGGGCGAACCATTGCAGTCCCAGTAGGCTTGGGCGGTCGCGGTCGACGATTGTCAGGGGAAGCCTTTCGGTGTGCCCTTTATATGTGATGTTGAAGTGTTTGGTTCCGACTACCAGGATGCGGTTTCCCTGGTAGTCCTTTACGATGAGTCTCTGGCTGTCTAGGTTCTTCCTTTGGATGGTAGGCACCAAGCGCTTTATTTCATGCCATGCTATCATGGAGAGGTAGGACCCGGAGTCCACCTCCATTTTGCATAGCTCGCCCTCAATGCCTACCTCCACGTGGACCTTCCGGGCGTCATTGGTTATGGCGTGGCCGATGATGACTGTCTGATGGGTCTCCTCTCTTCGCCGGTTATCGCCGCCTCGCAGGGATCGTCTGTTCCGGTCCCATCTGTTGTCCGAGGGGCGATCTCTGGTCCGGGGTGGTGTGCTCTCTCTCCTCCGGTTGCTCTGGTCCCATCGTGCCGGGCTGCGGTTCTTTTTTAGGCAGCAAACACGGGCGATGTGTCCCTTCTTGTCGCAATGCCGGCAGATCGATTCGAAAAACCGGCATTCCGACCTGGGGTGATCGCCGCCGCAACCGGCACAGTTGGTCCTCGACTTACGACCCCGCCGGGTCCGTGGGTCGTGGCCTGTCTGGAGGCGATGGATGTCCTCCTCGTCCTCGGAAGTGCCTGATGCCGAGTGGAAGTCGCCCTGGTGGGTGGTCGTCTCGGGTTGGGCCTCGGCCGACCTCGCAGGGTTGTTGTTTCCACTGCGGTCCCCAGCATTCGGTCTGCGCATGCGGTCGGCGGAGGTTCGGGTTGCTTCGGCGGCTGTGGCTGCGGTGTGGGTGTCTGCTCAGCTGATGTTGCCCTTGGCCATCAGCCGGCTCTGGAGGATGGGGTCCCACAAACCGAGCACGATTCGGTCTCGCAGGGCATCGTTCAGGTTGTCGAATTCGCAGAGCCCCCTTAGGCGTCATAGTTCGGCGACAAAGTCGCCGAAACTCTCACCCGACCATTGGTCCCAACGGTAGAACTCATTGCGCCGGATCAGGATGGGTACCTCTGGAGCGTAGTGCCATCGAAGTATTGGCTCGAGGACGTCCCAGTCCATCGCGGTCGCATCGGCGGGTTTGGCAAGCGCCTTGGCCATCTTGAATACGTCGGTCCCGCAGTGGGTCAGGAAGACTGTGCGCTTAATGGGGCCGGTGGCGTCCTTCAGGTCGCTGCACTCGAGGAACATGCGGAATCGGTCGGAGTTCGATTCCCAGTCCTCGGTGGCGGGGTTGAAGGGTGCGGGGGGGGCGATTTTCGCCATCGTGGTGGTTCGTCTGGCTTCCGTCGGACACGCGGTTTGGTTCAGGGTTTGGATCCCATCCTCGTCGCCAGTGTTGTGTCCGTGAAATGATGCCAGGAGTCGGTGACTTCAAATCATGCTCTTTTATTTAAAGTAGGAACCGAACTGGCTCTTCGCAAAAGGTTCGCGGCTTTTATTCTTTCAGCCGCGGCGGCCACGGCCAATGGCACCGCTTTGAATCTCCCGCGATTCGAATGGACCAATCGCGGGAGATTCTTAGCGAGCCAATCGGCGCGGCTCGCCTGACCAATCAGAGTGCCCCGTGCTTTGGCCAATCAAAGCACGGGGATCTCAAGAATGCTAATTAGGGACAGAACAGACTGGTTCAAATTTTAGTCCATATCTTATCCTGCTTGTCACCATCAAAACTGTGAATGCTGACCATTGTATAGCTGTGCAGAAGTGTGAAAATGGACACTATAGTGAATTCTGTAACCATTTAGAAATCCTTGTGTCTAAGAAATAGAAGTTTGGCGATCTGTAATGTTTAGCTATATCTGACAATTTTCCCAAAAGGATAATTATGCCCTTATTTGACACTTTCAAATGTCACTAGTCATGAATTTTTGAACAGAATGAATGAAAAATACTTCCATCTTTGCATTTAGGTAATAGATAAATTATTTTAAAAATGGCAAAGTTATTTCCAACTTATTAAAACATCTTCAAATTTGTTACGCTAAGTTATTAGTTGTTAAGCATACTGCATTTTATTTTAGAGCATTTCTATAAATGTTAATATGGAATAATTTTCCAAAAAGGAAATCAGCATTTTTCTATTGTATTCATTAATATTCCTTATGGAAGCAGCTCAGATAATTATATAAAAACATTTTATTTAAAAGTACAACATAATTAGAAATGTAAAGTGCCATAACTGGTTATTATAACAACTTCAAATTATAGCACTGTATGTTTGCATATACCTATTATGAATAGCTATTCTAATTTCCAGACTTCAATGAATCCAGACATTAAAAGTTATTTACTGAAATACAGAAAAATGATATTAGGTTGATTCCGTATTTAATAATCTTTAAAGTAGACCACCTAAATCAGCAGGGTGCTTTGATGTATGACTAATTCTTATTTAAACTACACAATGTTTCTTCTGCAAAGTTTCTTATAAATAAGAATTCTGTTGTAGCTTTCATCTATACATTTTAATAGTACAGAATATTACTGTACATTTTCCCTGCTATCACTAGGATTATTATTTTAGTAATTGTTTTCTTTGATCAAGGTAACATTTCATTCAAATCAGTCTTAACACTCTGTGTGTGTGTGTGTGTGTTTGGCAGCATAAGGGTAACAGATTTTCTCTGCTTTTTTTCTGGATTTGTTTTTTGATTCTCTGCTTCCTGGTTATTTCTATATCTCTTGTGGTGTGCGATCCAAATACTGCCCAGGCATGAACCTGCTTAGCTTCTATCTACCAAGAGGATCCAACAGATGCTGCCATCTGCTGAGGGACTTGGTAGAAGGGACATATACATACAATGAAACATTTTGTCAGATCAATTTCTGTACAATGAAAAAGATAAATAAGAAGGAGCTTTGGAATGCTTTAAAAGCATTATGGTATAATTTTTGTGGCTGATATTAAAGATATTTGATATCGTTATATCTGCTTTAAACAAACAGCTCTTTCTCTTTGTAAAAGGAAGAACTTGATATAAACAAGTATAAAAATATTTGCATTCCAAAAACAAGAATATGTAACTTTTTAGATTCTTTTATAAGGGCAATGATCTCATGGAAGTGATTTGCTTTTGTTGTTTACTCACTTCCACTGAGAGATACTTTCCCAGTTTATGTAAACTAGCTGCTATGGCTGCACCTTTTCTGTTATTCAAACCATTCCTTTTGTTTTGGCACAAATTCCTCATTGACAGTGAATGCTGATGAATGGATGGTCCAGGGAACCGGTCACGACAGACTTTTTGATGAGCAGTTCACACCTGCCTGCTGGGAGGGAAGATGCTGTGAAACTTAATTGGCCCAATCTGAATAAGATCTGTGGATAATCTTGCTCATCCCAAACATATAGAAATAAACTACCTCTAGGAAAAGCAGTAGGGCAGCCTCTTCTTTCATGGGCACAATTTCTTCTTTGGTAATGGTATCCTACTCATTAATGACCTGCAATTGATAGTAAAGCATTACAAAGCAAAATGGCTCTAAAAGGAGGATAGATAGATAGATAGATAGATAGATAGATAGATAGATAGATAGATCTCTAAGGTGGCTTTGTGCATTGCTGACACACTAAGTAAGGATTTCATTGGGACGGGGGCAGACAGGGGAAGCATTTGAATTCAACCAGAGAAAGAAGTGCTTTGTTTTTGCAGCTGGCTGTCATAAACTGCACAAGTGCTCATGCTGTGTTGTGACTAACACTGCTTGTCTGTATGTCTGCATGCTCAATGTGTAGAGTTGTAAATAGTCAGTTTATTACACACACATGCACAAAACACAATAAGATTCCTGGGTCCTTTCCCCAAAGAAGGAATATAACCCTGTAAAGTTGGCTTAAGTCTTCTTCTTACTGCTTATGGAAGTGGGAAACACAAATGGTGGAAGCAATAATTGATTAATGATTCCAAGTTCAGAGCACCGAAATTGTTTCTTTGATCCATTGCTGTGAGATGCCCTCAAAACCTCTATTGGGAAAACAGTAGTCACGGATGATTCTGAAACCAAAAATCTGTGCAAAAACCATGCAAAAATAATTACTGTGACTTGCTCTATATTCTAAGGCTTTATGATTTTACCTGTTTTTGCTTAATATTATACAAGAAAATCAGGGCATGATTTGAATGCACATAGTGCAACGGTCGGACTCAACTTACATCAAAGTTGGTTTGATTGGTGTCGAGATGAGAAATTGCTGCGTACACAACCTCAAGCTACATATCAAGGAGGGAAGAAATCTAAAGAAACTGAGGGAATTTAAGAATCCACTACAGAGAATGATACAATTCTTTGCCATTTTCCTACTTGCAAATCAACCCTGTAAATATTATGTATAAACACTTCTACTTCATGAATGATTTTGCGGTTTTTTTAGAGTGGGCAGGGTCATATGTAACATTAAACTATTATTTGGTTGATTGCTTTTGACTCAGTGTGTTGTGTAAGCCCAAGCATCATGGCTAATAAAGCCAAGTTTTTAGCATTAGCAACTTCATGTAATACAGGAACCCAGCCAGAGAGTTAGATGGGAATGAAATTGGATAGAGATAGGCAGGATTGGACTCTTGAAATTTTCCTCTGGAATGGACTAATTTAATGGTTCCAAGGGTGTTTTCTGTACTCTGGAAATATATTGTTCAGAACAGAATGGATTCTGAATGTGAAATATGAAATCTGCTTTGCACCTAATGAAACTTGTTCTGCTATATTCCTGACTATGAAAATAACAATGATTTTGAAAATTTATCAGGATTATATTGTTTAACATCCACCTCGAATTGGGTTATTGTATTTGTGAGAGGGTTTTCTCCAAGATAGAATATTAGAACCAGGCACAGTTTCTTGGTTTATTGAAGCCTTTCAGGAGAAGTTGGGCATGATAATTACAGAAGTAATCTTGATTCACTCAAGTACCCAACTGAGAAGGAGTTAAGATCAGAAGAAGACCTCTGCTGAAGAAGCAAGAGAAAATCTCTGGTAAAGAAATTGTATGTTTAAAGATAACTTAGTGGGCAGAAACTCACTGAAACAGCTCGTGATCAACCAAAATCAAGTACAGATCTTGGGTGCACAGATCTGATCTATTACCTATACCCTTCTTAGCTGGCATACATAGTTTATGTTTCATTGACTCCAACAGAATGTAAAAGAACTGGGAGAAATTCTGGCAAGAAATATCCATCCCCACCCAAAGAAAAAGAGCCTTCTGTCCCACCACATTTGTCTGGAAAAGGCTTTGGATGTTGTGATGGTTCTGCTAATAGTTCTTCTCTCCTGTTTCAATTAGGGTTGCTTTTTAATCATCTAACAATGCAATGCTACTTTGAGAAGTAAAACCAAATTAATTCACTGAAGATTGGTCTTCAGTCTCGAGGCCAATACAGTAGAGTCTATAACTATAACTTTCATCTGGATCCAATCTGTAATACAAGGACACTGAAACAGATTTTGAAAGTAGATCCTTGTTGGACTCTTGAACATAGAAGAACAAACATGGTTTTGAATCTGTTCGGAATAAGCTTAAGGGTACATTCATTGGTCTTGAGCATAAAACTATTGGACTCCATTTCTTTTCTTGAAGATTATGGGTACCGTATTTAGTTGAATTTGATAAACTCAAATGCATAAGGTGGCATCTCCCCGGAAAATATTACCTGCAAATACACCTCACAAAATAACTGTGGTGATGCCAATTTAATGCCAATTTTTTAAAAAAGTGTGACTCCACTAATCAGGAGCCTTTTTGATCTGTTTAACCCCAAAGGTCAATGTGCCCTGACCTCATCAGTGCTCTTACTCAGCTTGGGTCATTTCTTCCATTGTTTTATTCATTTGTATTAACTTCAAAATGAAGCAGCCAAGTTCCAGTGTACCTTGCAAATCTTCCCGCTCTCACAATAGGTGAAGGCCCATTGTTTCATCCCCAATCAGGCCTCATTGTGTCCATTCAGCAAAATCCGTTCATTTCCTAACTCTAATGACTACATACTATTTTAGCATTTGGTCATTCTGCCAGTAGAAGTTATTCAGGCCCTTTGATCTCACCTGTTAACATCTTCCATTCGTTAACTGCATTGCTGGGAAAAAACGAGCTTGAATTAAAAGAGGAACAGGGTCTCTCTGTGTATCTGCACGCCCGTAGATAAAACCTTTCCTATTTATGTTGGTATCATTGGGAAACTGTAACAGTTGATAGAGAGTAACCCATACAATCTTCTACTACTTGAAGGTGGCTTTAAAGATGGTTCTCCCTAAGTGCTTAGTTTGGGCTGGTAACTCTCAGGCTGCTAATTAGCTCCCCTTAAAAGTAATCACATTAAGACAGGGCCCAATCCATCCAAGGCTAAATACATTTAATTCACTGAGGACTTCAGTGGGGAATTCAATTGGCAAGTGAAATTCAACACTGCCTGCCTGCTGCTGCTGCTGCTGCTGTTCTTGGCCCGTTCTCTGTTTTCTAAGGGCATAATGCATTTAATCACATAAATCAGGGGAAAAAAACCCATATATGTGAGATGGTTTATGTGCATAAAAGCATAACCATGTCATATCTTAGCCTACAGTTCCCCAGTCATTTCGTCACTTTATTCATGTGCTTGTTTTATTATGTATTCTGCCCATCTCCCAGCAAGGTTCAGCTTTTCTTTTCAGTGACCTTCTTCCAGATTTCCTTGTTAATCCTCTGTACTTAGAGTCACACATGCCATAAAACATACTGTAGTATTTATTACCATAACTTGTTGAATAACCACAGTGGACTAGGATCACAAAAAATATTGTACTGTTTATGTTTGTTATAATGTCATTATCAAATTAAAGCTGATCAGTCCACATCATATATACTACACCAGTGGTAGTCAACCTGGTCCCTACCACCCACGAGTGGGCATTCCAGCTTTCATGGTGGGCGGTAGGGGTTTTGTCCTCTACTTTATAAATCACCATTACTGTGGAACTGGTGGGTGGTTAGAGAAAACTTTACTACTAACAGAGATTCAAAAGTGGGCGGTAGGTATAAAAAGGTTGACTACCCCTGTACTACACCAACCAAACAGATCTCAAATTAATTTAGTACACCATGTAAACATAGTCTGTGTCTCCTTTTTTCAATCACTTTTTATGGATTCTCTGAGCCTTAAGATTTCTTCTTTCTGGGACCAATTTTTTCCTCCATGGTTTTTTTTTCTTTTTCTTTTAGCCAATGAGATCAGTATCTCTTATTACAAATCCAATTTGAGCATTTGGATTGTTCAATAAGATTCCCTATCATCACACCAGCTCAACTAATCAAGTTCAGACTTTTTATGTTCTTCGTACAAGTGTAATACACATTGTTTTTGACTTACAACCATTCAAAGTTATGACATGATTGAAAAAAGTGAACATTTTTTCACACTTATGACCCTTGCAGCATCCCCATGGTCACATGATTAAAATTCGGACACCTGGCAACTGGTGTTATCAAATTGCAAGTTCCCTAGGTCATGTACTCAACTGTCATGCCCCTGTCAGAGTCTGAATCTAAGGAGGAAGATGAACAGCTGACAGGGAGTGGGATTGTGTGCATGTTAGCTATTAGCTGTGGATGAAACTCGGAAAGAGCCAAGTCCAGCTGGGAAGAGCAGGAGAAATATAGAACAAGGGAGAGGGAATTCAGAGGAAGACCCAGGCCCATCCCCTTTTCATCCTAGGGCAAGCAGGGAGGAACACAGAAGAGAGCAATGTGGGTTGCATGGCTTATGGGGAAGGAAAGGGCCTTGATTCCCTTCATTAACCACACCTGGGAATGGGAGTTTAAAAGAAATGCATGCTGAGTACAACAGCTGCTGGGAGCAAACGTGAGTGTATCTTGTGTTGACTTTGCTTATCTGTGTCCCTGGTGTCTTCCCAACTGTGTTGAGTTATTACCATTCCTTCATGTTTGGAATTCTTGCTCCTGCCCTGTCGGACCAATTACCTCATTTTGCCTTGATTGGACTTATAGTTACAGTTTTTGTTGACCATGTTTTGGACTTGATTCTCTGCAGCCAAAGGGTGTTCCTGGGAGAGTTTTTCCTCCAGCCCAGAAGGTAACCAGGACATTGGGGGCACAGATGGAGCTGATAAAGGGACTCCTACAGATTATCTGATTGTGTTGCCTTTGTGCCACACCCTTGGTCATCACATTAACTTTTGGGACCTTGTGACTGGCAAAGTCAATGCTGAAGCCAGATTCACTTAACAACCATATGACTAATTTAACAATTGCCATAATTCACTTGACAACTGGAGCAAGAAAGGTTGTAAAATGGGACAAAACTCATGTAACAACTATCTTGCTTAGCAACAGAAATTTTGGGTTCAATTGTGGTCATAAGTTGAAGACTATCTGTATGTATTATAGATAGCCGATAGAAGAAAATATTTTTTATCTCAATTGAACTGTAGAGTTCTTGGTGCTCCCTGAGCATGGTTGTTTTCTTGCAGAGCTTTCTATATCCAACTAAGTAACATCATCAGTGCTAGAAGGGAGTGAGTTTTGCACTCTGTCAGTTCTGTCAGTTGTTAGGAGTTGTCTTAGGCTGTTGATTAGGCTATTATTTATGGTTAGCTTGCTTTTCCGAGTTAATAGTTCCTAGATTAGAGTATAGTTTACTTTTTGATAGTTGCTCTAATGTTCATCTTGGTGTTAATGTCTGCTTATCTGGGTGTTATTGCTGGGAAGGAGATGTTTTGGTTTATGTGCCTGTTGATGGCTGATTTGTCTGAGTACCAGGCTTCCAGCATTTTTGAACTTAGTTTGGTCTAGTATTATATTTTAATATTAGTATTATAGACATAGTATTATCAATAATCAGTATTATAGACATAGTATTATTAGTACTAGTATTATAGACAGGGTTTCATCTGAGAGTCAAATACTTGCCTGACATTCTCCTGCTAAACCTATGCAGATGTAAACTACAGTATGTATTACTTTTCATCATGCTCTTTGCTTGTTTATGAAACAATGGCATTCAAAAACCTAGAAAAGGAATTAAAAACAAGACTATCTGTTAAGTATGGAGCATGGGTGCGAAGAATGGAGACGAGTCAGTGAACTTCAACTCTTTATTTACATGGTGTGACAGCTCAGCTCAATGGCTGCTATAGTCTTCCTTATACAGGCAACTTATTAACTATTCAACCAATGAACACCTGGGAGCGCTAGCTCCGTTGACCAATGAGAATGGCTTGCAAATGGCCAATCAGACTCTCCTGAACGGACCAATCTGATCTCGCCATTTAACAGCCAATCAGAAGTGCAGGGCCAGAACCCTGCACTTGACTTCAAGCTCTAGATAACTTTATTAAACATTTATTCATTCACAACACCCCTTCCCCCAGGTTGCGTTTATGGGGTGTGGTCACGTAGTCCTTGAGGTAGGACGGTTGTTTTGTTAGTCTTTTGGATTTTCGCTGTGCACCCGGTATTTGGGTGCACTCTTGTTGAGGTAGGGCATTGTTTGGTGAAAGGGGTGTCTCTGATTCCGAGTTCGCGTTTTCGTTGTCACCAACATCTTCGGTATCACCCTGAGGTGAACTCACTCCCATCCCTGATTCCTGTTCTCATGTTTCCATTCCGCTATCATTTCCTTCAAAAAGGTTTTCTGCTAATTGAAGTTCATCTTCCTCTGTATCCCCCCCCCTCAGTTTGGTTATTTGGGGATTCGGAGATCCCTGACTGCAGCCTCGTAGTTGATCGATATGGCGCTTCCAAAGTCTATCATCATGGCATTGTACAAGGTATGATCTCGGGCTGGTTACACGGACCACAGTTGCTTCTACCCACAACGGATCCCCCGATAAATTTTTAGCGAACACCAAGTCGCCTACCTGGAAGGTACGGCATTGGCCGCTGGATCCGAGTGGTTATGCTGGGTGTAGCCGGTCGAGGTGGGAGCACAGCTTTCGTCCCATTAGCAGCTCAGCGGGAGTTTTGTTGGTGACGCTGTGCGGAGTGATATGATGTAAAAAGAGGATTCAGTTTATCTTTTCTTCGATGTTGTCATAGTCCACTTTCTGTAGCGTTTTCTTGACGAATTGTACCATGCGCTCAGCCCTTCCATTGGCCGCAGGATGCACAGGCGAAGTCAGCGCATGTTGAATACTGCGGTTCACCAGGTACTGTTCAAAGGACATCGCGGTAAATTGGGGCTCTCGTCAGATACCAGAATGTCCAGTTATCCGTGGGTTGCAAACAGTCTTTCTAGTTTCTTAATGACCGCTTCGGTTGTTGTGTCCCTCATTCGGTGGATTTCGAGCCAGTTCAAGTAGGCGTCCACAGTTAACAAGAAAGTGTGGCCTTTGGTCGGCCCAGCAAAATCCAGATGGATATGGGACCAGGGTCCCCGCGGTGTCTCCCATTTGGTTGGGATTGCTTTTGGTGGAGCGTTGCTTACTTCCTGGCATCTATGACAAGCTTTGACCCAAGTCTTGATTTGCTTGTCGATGCCTGGCCACCACGCGTAGCTTCGTGTGAGGGCCTTCATGCACATGATGCCAGGGTGGCCATCGTGCAAGATTCTCAGTACTGCTTGTTGGAGTCGTTCTGGGATAACGACTCTATCACCCCAGATGATGCAGCCCTTTTGAGAAAACAACTCTGTTTGTCGACTTTTGAATGGTGCGAAGTCATCTGATACTTTGTCCAATGGCCATCCGCGTTCCACCCATGTGAGGACTCATGCTAAGGTGGGGTCGCATTTTGTTTCTCTCGCGATATCACGGGCGGTTAATGGCGGTGTACAAAGTGCCTCGATCTGCAACGTTGTCACTGTTGGTGCGGGGTCGTCCATAGTCTCTGGAAGCAGTGCTCGGCTTAATGCTTCGGCGTGGGGAATGGCTTTCCCAGAGCAGTATTGCAGCTGATAATTATAAGCAGCCAAGAATTCTGACCAGCGAGTCATTCTGGGAGATAATATATAGGGGGTTGGCTTATCCCCCGCTATTATTCCCAGCAAAGGTTTGTGGTCAGTCACTATAGTAAAAGCCCGGCTGTACACGTACTCATGAAATCTTTTGACAGTCAACACAATTGCAAGGGCTTCTTTATCAATCTGGCTATAATTTTGCTCAGTTTTCGAAAGCGTCTTTGAAAAATAGGCAACAGCAGCTTCGCTATCATTAGGCAATACGTGGCTCAAAATGGCGCCCACTCCGAAAGGCGATGCATCACACATGATATTTAATGGCAAGGTCTCATTGTACTGCATTAGTACAGTGTCAGAAGCCAGTAGTTTTTTCACATTATGAAACGCCTGCTCTTCTCTATGTCCCCATACCCAAAATGCTTTTTTGTCCAGTAAATGATGTAAAGGTTCAGCAACAGTCGCCTTGTGCGGCAGGAATACGTTATAAAAATTGATGAGGCCTAGAAACGCCTGGAGGTCGGCCTTATTCCAGGGTCTGGGAGCGTTTTTTATTGCTCTCAATTTGCTATCTGTAGGGTGAATGCCCTGACTGTCAATTAGGTACCCTAAAAATTCGACATGATCTGTACACAGCTTACACTTATTTTTCTTCACTTTAAGGCCTGCGTCTTTGAATTTCTGGAGAACCAATCTTAAACGATCCCGTAAAATTTTTGAAGTAGTGGCAGCAATTAACACATCGTCAAAGTAGGGGACAACGACTTTAATCCCTTGTAATAGTTTTTCCATCAGGCTCTGAAAGATCCCCAAGGCTACACTCACTCCGAATTGTAGCCGTGTACATTTAAAGGCACCTCGGTGCGTCACGATCGTCTATGCCTGTGCCATTTTTTCATCAACCGGCAGTTGTTGATATGCCTGAACTAAGTCTAGTTTAGCGAAGACGTTTCCGCCCCCCAGAGAATGGAGGAGGTGTTGCACCACCGGCACCGGATATGGGTTTTGCTGCAGGGCGTGGTTCAGGGTGGCTCGGTAGTCCCCACAAATTCTAATCGAATCATCCGGCTTAATGGGTGTCATGATTGGGGTCTCCCAGGGAGAGTGATCGGTTGGCTCTAACACTCTCTGGGCTATTAATTTATCAAGCTGTTCGTCGATTTTCGGCTTTAGGGCGAATGGAACTCGACAAGGCTTAAGGCGGATGGGAGCTATTTTTGGATTAAGGCTAAATGATATCGGGGTCCCCTTGTACTCGCCTAGCTTTTCCACGAAGACATCCCTGAATTCATGGACGAGGTCCTCCTCCCCGTCATTGCTATCAATTCGGTTAATGCCTGCCACTTCAATGCTGAGTGGCGCGAACCATTGGAGGCTTAACAGGCTAGGCCAGTCCTTGTCGATCACAGTCAGGGGTAAGTACGCTGTGCAGTTTTTGAACGAGACCCGGACTCAACTGGATCCTACAACTGGAATCCTGTTCCCTGATAGTCTTTAAGTATGAGTCTTTGGGAATGAAGGTCTTGGTGCCGGATAGTAGGGATGAGTTGTTTGAGGGTCTTCCAGGAAACCATCGAGAGAGACGATCCCGAGTTGACTTCCATTTGGCAGGGCTGATTTTCGATGGCCACTTTAATTCGGATTTTCTTGGCATCCAAGGAAGGGGCGTGACCGATAGTGATAGTTTGGTGAGCCTCTTCTCGCTTCGTTGGGCGATTCATGGTTCAGTTTCTGTAGGAGTGGTTTACTGGTTCTCGCCTTACAGGACGGTTTCCTGTCGATTGGCGATAGTTAGCCCCCTTCGAGGTCTGGCTGGGTCCTAGGAGGCTTCTACAGACCCGTCCGATATAGCCTCATTTCCCACACTCATGGCAGAGCGTGTCGCGGAATTTGCATTCGGACCAGAAATGGTTGGCCTCACAGCCAGCGCATGGTTGTTGGGACTTCGGGTAATGGTCCTGATCGGACCGCAGTCGATGGACCTCTTCTTCGTTGCTTTCTGACAATGAAGAGAGGTCCTCGTGGTGGGCCGTCAAAAGCTGTTCTTCTGACTTAGGTGAAATGTCGCAGGTTGGTTGGTGTATCGGAACGCAGTTGCGGCGCAGTTGGGCAGCCGACTTCCTGGTTGCTTCTGCTGCAGTAGCATCAGCGATGGCATCGGCAAGGCTAATGTCGCCTTTCGCCATTATCTTGCTCTGCACATTTAGCGCATCTAATCCCAGAACTATTCAGTCTCTCAAAGCCTCTTCCAGGTCGGCGAACCCGCAGAGGCCTCCCAAGTTTCAGAGGTCCGCAACGAAATCGGCAATGTTCTCTCCTTTCCGCTGGTTTCTTTGGTAGAACTCATGCCGCCTTACGAGCGTTGGTACGGTTGGTGCATAGTGGGCCCTCAGTAGAGGTTCGAGGACGTCCCAGTCCATAGCCTTCACTTCAGCCAGTTTTGCTAGTGCCTTGGCCATCTTGAATATGGCTGGCCCACAATGCGTTAGGAATACCGCCCGTTTCTTCCCGGTTGTGGCATCCTTCAAATTATTGGTTTCCAAGAACATTTGGAAACGATCCATGTAGGACTCCCAGTCTTCTTGCGCTGGGTCTAATGGAATGGGTGGTATGACGCCGCCGGACATGGTTCCGCCGTTGTGCGTTTCAGCCACGTGCTCGGTTGTCTTCTTCATTGTTCAGTCAGCTCTGACATCTCCACATCCCACCTTCGTCGCCAGTGTTAAATGTGGAGCATGGGTGCGAAGAATGGAGACGAGCTGGTGAAACAGTGAACTTCAACTCTTTATTTACATGGTGTGACAGCTCAGCTCAATGGCTGCTATAGCCTTCCTTATATAGGCAACTTATTAACTATTCAATCAATGAACACCTGGGAGTGCTAGCTCCGTTGACCAATGAGAACGGCTTGCTAATGGCTAATCAGACTCTCCTGAATGGACCAATCTGATCTCGCCATTTAACAGCCAATCAGAAGTGCGGGGCCAGAACCCTGCACTTGACTTCAAGCTCTAGATAACTTTATTAAACATTTATTCATTCACAACACTATCCAAATTACATTTTACAATGCCTTGCATAGGTGTGAAAATTTTACCACCTCGACAGTGTGAATCTGGCATTTAACCAGAGGACAGAAGGAAAAAAAAAAAAAAAACCCAAGCAGACTCTTTCTTATGCATATGGAAATCTGTGATGCATGATCATTCAGAAATGTGTCTAGTGCCCTGACATAATTCTTTACCAGCGCTAGCCTAGAATGTTTCTTTTAAGTCAATGTCAGCGTTTTGCTCATTGAATATGAAAGACATTTTTAATTAAAAAATTGTTGGTTCGATTATTCTGATTTGGTGACTGCAATTTAAGCTGCTCATGATAGTGGTGTTTGAAATCATTTTATGAGCTTGCGTTTCTCCATATGGAAGAAGCAGTTCTAGAAACCCTGTTTACAATATCTGTTTTGTAAGTGGCCAGGATCCCAAGGAAAAGATATCAATCTATGAAATCTGGGACAGATAATTAAAATATCAAGAGGAACTGATAACAAAGGGGAGGGAGCCAAGACTATACTGACAGGCAATAAATTATTCATTATAAACTGTGTTTTTGAAAGATTTAGTTGTTTTATTCATGAGCTTGCTTTTTTTTTCCAGAAGGTTCAGTTAGTATGCTGGAACTCGGAGTAATAAAGCAAATTATAATTTTTAGTTGAATGTCTGAGAGCATTTTAATTCATTTTGTAGGTATCAGTTTAGATGGAAATTCTAATTTTTCATTTTTTCCTATTCTTTAAAAAAGATGGGGATGGGAATCAAATGTTTCTTCCTCCCCTTAGTTGTTTAAAATGGAGTATTTCTTTGTTCTTAAAATCTGCATTATATGACGATCTCATTGAACACATGGAATTCCATTGCAGAATAACAAGAAGAAAGTCCTGCACTAAAATGTGAGTTTTTAATATTGGTGCTGAAATGCAATCTGCAACATATAGATTTGCGAATTATTATCTACAAAGATTATTTGGTGCTTTTATTAAAATAAAATTAAAAAGGACAATTAATGGAATGTTATATATTCCTTTGTTTATTAGGAGATGATTAGATGCACCATAGAGAAAAGGAAGTTATTTATATCTATCCACAATCCAGTTTCTACTTTTCTTTCACATTTCAGTCTGATTAAGGTACAATAGATTGGCAACTTGAGATCTACTGTTGCAGCCATATATATATACATACAGTGTATGGAGCTTTCAATCCAGCCTTTGCAGACTTACACAACCAGAGCTGCTGAAAATCATCAAATGCAGTCTCCCAAAACTTTGAGAAGGATAACAAACTCAATAGAGGAATATAACCTCTAAAATAATAACTATTTTATTATTATGCTATGCAAAGCATACCCACAAAACACCCTGATCTAGGCCACATTTGTGTGACAATATATTTGCCTGCTTTCTACCATATGTTTCCACACTGCATCCAGTCTCCTCAATACACAGTTTGTCTTCCAGCCTTGTTCTGATCCCCACTCCAGATCTAACTAGTGGAAAGCTTTTGACTAAATTTACACAATCTATTAATCCAAAATGGGTTTTCTTGTGGGAATGCAACTGTTGACCACCCAAATCTAATTATATATACAGTTTTAGATATGGACTTAGCGTGCTATATGAATTTTGCCACTGTGGTTTATTCAGTAAACTGTGTCTTAAAACTTAGTGGTGAGGGGCAGTAGCCCCCATTCTTTTAGGTACCAGCAACCAGTTCTGTGGAGAGAGGTTTTTCGGTGGACTTCAGGGGGCATGGTTTAATATGTTGCCTGCATCCCATAAGTGGAGCTTTGCTTGTTTGAGTGGCCTAGTTTCTGGCATGTCATGGTCCAGTGCTGGTCCACAAATTGGGGGCCTCTGGATTAGGGTAACCTAGTGTGATGACCCGGGGCATGGCACAAAGGCAACACAGTCACATAAGTAAGAAGAGTCCCTTTAATACCTCCAACTTTGCCCCCAATGTCCAGGTTAATCTTCATCTGGAGAAAAAACTCCCAAGAACAGACTTTAAGTGGAGGAAATTCAGTCCGAAAACAAAGTACATACAAACTGTAAATAAAAATCCATACAAATCACGCTGCAGGAATTAACTTGCCAGGGCAGGATAAGGGATTGCAGACTTGAAAGGCCAACAAAACACACACAGTTGGGAAGACGCCAGAAACCCAGATAAGCCTCCACAATAACAGATAACTCACAATTTGCTTCCAACAACTTTGAAGTGGATAGCTTCCCTTTTTAAACACTGTGTTCCCAGCTGCAGCTAATGAAGGAAATCAGGGCCCTTTCCTCCCTTTAAGCCATGCAACTCATGTTGCTCCCTTCTCTGTTCCTCCCTGCATGCCCTAGGATAAAGGAGAGGTGGCCCTGAGTCTTCCTCTGAATTCCCTCGGCCTTATTCTACCTCTCCCCTGCTCTGCCCAGCTGGACTTTGCCCTTCCCCAGTTTCTTCCACAGCCAATGGTGCCACACTCCCTTGCCCTATCAGCTGCTCGGCCTCTCCCTTGGAATCAGACTCTGAAAGGGACATAACACCTAGATGGCTCAGTGCAGGGCTTTCAAACTCCCAGCCCATGGGCCAGATGTGTCATGCTCAGGTCACACTCACGCCAGGTTTAGCAAAGGGGAAAAAGTCCCAATACGTCACATGACGCCACTATTATGACATGAGTTTGACACCTGGCTTAGTGAAATATATGAGCTCAGCAAAGGGCTGACTCAGTGGAAGTTAAGAAAGCTGCTTTCCTTCCACCATATTCCTTCCTTTACTCTTTTACTTTCTCCAACTGAAGTAAATGTTTGTCTTTCATTTCTATGAACACTCTTCACTTCATGAACAGCCATAGTAGTGGTGGACAAACTGTGATGTGGTTTTGCTACAGCACCTCTGAGTTCATAAGAGTCCACAGAATTCAAGAGGGGTTGGACTTAATTTGCTTGTCCAACCCTGCTACATAGGGATTCTAGACTGATCCTTGTTTTAACTCAGCCCTCAGGTTCTGCCACTCCTTCTTCTATATCCATTTTTTTCTATGAGAATTTCAAATGTGGACTGCTATGTGGACTTATTGTACCATATGAAAAGTCTTTCCTTAACTACAAAATCAGACTTCCCTCAGCCAATGTTAGCAGAAGTGTTAACTACAATCCACAAAGTTATCAGCAAGCCTTGGCAGTTTACCCCAGCCTGTTATTCATTTCACCTGATTGTAGGTGACAGTTCAACACATCTGGAGAACATTTCCATAGGAAATGCATTAGACGTAAAATATAGGCTCCTTACCTAGAAGAATTCCTAATGAACTCAATAAGATCAATTTTTAATGTTGCAAATTACTGACTTCATGTCATTCAGAAAACAAGGTAAAGTATACACCTATAAAATAAAAGAGAAATATTTTTTTGTATTTACAATTCTGTCAAAATGTTGGCCTTGTCTATATTGATGTCTTCAGAGGTATTGGACATAAATTTCTATGACAGCTGACAGACCCAGGACCAGAAAATGTAATCTGTGTATACAAACATACACAATTACAGACACAGACTTAAGATACTATGTGAATATATATATAATTTTCGCAGGTACTTACATGAATTTTCATGGGTACTTACATGTATGGTATTCAGCTTTGTTCGGGTATTTTCTCACGTCATTATAGCTGTGCTTTTAAAGTTGTAGCAACGTTTCAGCAGAATCTCATCTGCCATCATCAGGCTTTTGTATTGTGTTCATCTGTGAGTCAGACTTTCACAGCCATTTCTGTTTTAAATTTGGGGCTAGCCTACTGCTGTGCCAGAATGGTTTTTTCTTCAGCCTGATTAGTTGGGAGTCTTGGTCTGTGTTTATTGGTCTTGGAGTTTGCTGTGTTCTGCTTGATTGGTGTTTCTAATATCTTCTGTCTGTTTTGTGGCTTTTTTTGTCTTGATTGGCTGGAAACATTGTGTTCCTATATTGGAGGCTTTTAGTGCAGCTTGGCTCCGAATAAATGGACGGCTATCATTTATTAGGAAGCTAGGTTTCACCTGGGTGCCTGGTTGGGGTGTGTTTGAGCTGGAGGTATCAGGGAGGATCTGCCCCCTTGTGCTCTGTATTTCTTAAGCACAACTATAATGACATGGGAAAATACCAGAACAAAGCTGAATAGCAGCGATAGATAGATAGATAGATAGATAGATAGATAGATAGATAGATAGATAGATAGATAGATAGATAGATAGATAGACGGATGGATGGATGGATGGATGGATGGATAGATAGATAGATAGATAGATAGATAGATAGATAGATAGATAGATAGACAGACAGTATTTGGCTTTGTTTGGGTCTTTTTGTGTTCATCCAGGTGGGTACTTATTCTTCTATGAACACTGGATGAACACAAAAATGCAGTAAAAAAGCTGGAACACACTTCCTCACTAGCCCAACGTATGAAAGCCACAGGTCATAGCATCAACTTCAATGGCACCAAAACCCTAGCCACTATAGAAAACCCCAGCTACAGAATTATCAGAGAAGCCATAGAGATTGAAAAAAGACCTGAAAGCATAAATGGAAGAGATGATTCCACCAGACTGTCAATTATCTGAAAGCCTGCACTCACAAACAAACAAAATCTCCACACCACAAGCCAGACAAACACCTGGGCACAAACAGACCCCCCCTGATACCTCCAGCTCAAACACACTCCAACCAGGCACCCAGATGAAACCTAGCTTCCTAACTAATGATAGCCATCCATTTACCCAGAGCCAAGCTGCACTAAAGGCCTCCAATAAAGTAACACAATGTTGCCAGCCAATCAAGATACAAAAAGAGCCAAAAAACAGACAGAAGATATTAGAAACACCAATCAAGCAGAACACAGCAAACTCCAAGACCAGTAAACACAGACCAACACTCCCAGCCAATCAGGATGAAAAAAAAAACCATTCGGGCACAGCAGTAGGCTAGCCCCAAATTTAAAACAGAAACGGCTGTGAAAGTCTGACTCACAGATGAACACAATACAGAAGCCTGATGATGGCAGATGAGATTCTGCCGAAACATTGCTACAACTTTAAAAGCACAGCTATAATGACGTGAGAAAATACCCGAACAAAGCTGAATACCATACATGTAAGTACCCGTGAAAACTTAAGAATGAATATCTATTCATTGTTAAGTTTTCGCGGGTACTTACATATACATACATACATACATACATACATACATACATACATACATATTCGCGGGTACTTACATGTCTGGCATTCAGCTTTGTTCGGGTATTTTCCCACGTCATAATAGTGGTGTTTTTAAAGTTGTAGCAACGTTTCAGCAGAATTTCATCTGCCATCATCAGGCTTCTGTATAGTGTTTGTCTGTGAGTCAGACTTTTACAGTGGTTTCAGATTTAAATTTGGGGCAGCCTATTGCTGTGTCAGAATGGTTTTTTCTTCCTCCTGATTGGTTGAGAGTCTTGGTCTATGTTTATTGGTCTTGGAGTTTGCTGTGTTCTGCTACTAATATCTTCTGTCTGTTTTTTTTTTTTTGGGGGGGGGGGGGCTCTTTTTGTATCTTGATTGGCTGGCAACATTGTGTTACTTTATTGGAGGCCTTTAGTGCAGCTTGGCTTCAGGTAAATGGACGGCTATCATTAGTTAGGAAGCTGGGTTTCATCTGGGTGCCTGGTTGGGGTGTGTTTGAGCTGGAGGTATCAGGGGGATCTGTTTGTGCCCAGGTGTTTGCCTGGCTTGTGGTGTGGAGATTTTTTTGTTTGTGAGTGCAGGCTTTCAAATGATTGACAGCCTGGTGGAATCATCTCTTCTGTTCATGCTTTCTGGTCTTTTTTCAATCTCTATGGCTTCTCTGATGATTCTGGGATTTTCTATGGTGGCTAGGGTTTTGGTGCCATTGAAGTTGATGTTATGACCTGTGGCTTCCATGTGTTGGACGAGTGAGGAAGTGTGTTCCAGCTTTTTGACTGCATTTTTGTGTTCATCCAGGCGGGTGCTTATTCTTCTATTGGTCTGTCCAATGTATGTGGTCGGGCATGATGCACAGGGGACTTCATATATGCCTTGGTTTTCCAGGTCAATTTTGTCTTTGAGGTTCCTGAGGATGGCTGCTATTTTTCTGTCTGTTTTGAAGGCAGTCTTGATGTGGTGTCTGTATAGAATCTTACTAATTTTGTCTGTAGTGCCTCTTATGTAGGGCAGGACAGCTGTTCCATAGGTCTGTTCATCTTCTGGGTCTCTATTATGTCTCAGTGTGTTTTTGTGGATCAAGTTGGTGATTTTGCTTTTGTGGAAGCTGTTGGCTGTCAATATTTTAGTCAGGGTGCATAGTTCAGTCTTAATGTGTGTCTTGTCTGCCAGGCATTTGGTTCTAGTAATTAATGTTTTAGCCACAGAGTTTATCTGTGCTGGGTGGTGGTGGGATTGGGCGTTGAGGTAGCGGTTGGTGTGTGTTTTCTTCTGATATATGGTGTGTCCTAGTGTGCCATCTGTTTTTTTGTAGATTAGTACATCTAGGAATGGTAGTTGTTTGTTTGTTTCTGTTTCCATGGTGAACTTGATTTTGGGGTGTGCGCTGTTTAGGTGTGTTAGGAAGTTGTTTAGGTTTTCTTGTCCATGGGGCCAAATCACGAAGGTGTCATCGATATATCTTAACCATAGTTTGGGTTTGAGTATGGCATTAGCCAGGGCTCTGGATTCGAATTCTTCCATGAACAGGTTTGCAATGACAGGTGACAGTGGTGATCCCATGGGGGCTCCTTCAATTTGTTTGTATCTTTGTCCTTTGTATATGAAATATGTGTTGATTAAGCAGTGTTCTGTTAGTTCCATGAGGTATCCTGAAAAGAACTGAAATGGCTCCACTAAGGAAGGAGCTCCACAGTAAGAGATTCCAATTAGATCAGTTAAACAAAGATTTGCTAGCACTACACCTGGAATTGAGCAGCAAAATCCACCCTCTACTTTGGGACAAGATAAAACAACTTACAACTTGGAGAGCTGAATCTGCAAACATTTACAAACAGGAAAAGCTCTTGAAAAAATTAAAGAAATTAGAACATGACAAGAAAACCCCCAACAACTCACAACAATACCTGAAACAATTAGTGTACAATGTTTCCAACAGAGAACTCACCAAAACAGAAACAGAAGTCCTAACCAAAGGATTCAATTATGCTATAGCATCCCAAAAAATCCCCACAGAATCCATCATATGTGCAGTAGAATCCAGCCTAACTAAATTAAATACAGATGAAGCTGATAAAATAAGACACCAAGTTACCAACATTCTATGCACAAGCAAACCACCCAAAAGCAACTTACAGCAAAATGAAATTAAAGCGCTACAAACCCTGAAAAGAGACTGCAGCATAATCATCCTCCCAGCAGATAAAGGGAATGCCACTGTAGTAATGGACAGAAAAGATTATGAAACTAAATTGACAGACCTACTCCAAGACTCCACATACAAACCCATAAACACAGACCCAACCACATATTTGGAAAAATTAACCAAGAAGAAAATTAATTAATTAAATTAAACTAATTCTGCCAACTGCCAGCAGTTCGATCCTGACCAGTTCAAGGTTGACTCAGCCTTCCATCCTGCCAAGGTTGGTAAAATGAGGAGCCAAATTCTTGAGAGCAATATGCCCACTTTGTGAACCACTTAGAGAGGCTGTAAAGCACTGTGAAGTTGTGTATAAGGCTAAATGCTAGTGCTAGTGCTATTTTGGCATTGCAAGAATGGTTGCATGATACCATCTGTCATTTTGGGAGGACTTCCTATGCCTCTCATTTAACATATCCTTTTATTGTAACTTGTGATGTATTTTAAAAAATGTCAGAAGTAGGAAGAAATTGAGTTGCAAGTAGTGCTGTTATTGAGCTTTAAAAGCTGCCTGAGGTATAGGAAGGACCTGAAATTTTGGTTTTATTTATTTAGCAAATTTATATAGCTGCCTATCTTACAAAGGTTACTCAGGCTGCTTTACAAGCAATTAAAATAGTAACTAAAGCCATGTCACAATATAACAGGCAGTAGACATTAATAACAATATAAATAAAATATAAATACATAAAAGAATTAACATGTAAAAAAAATTCCAAGACATTGAGAGAACAACCATGATTTAGACTCATTCAGTCACTTTGTAGGTTCACCATGAGAGCCCCACCCAGGTTGATGGATGAACCATATTTTCAAAGTCTTCTGGAAGGCTAAAAAAGATGGGCTTCATTTCAGAGGGAATGAAAGCAATAGCAATAGCACTTAGACTTACATACACCACTTCACAGTGCTTTACAGTCCTCCTAAGCAGTTTATAGAATCAGCATATTGTTCCCAACAATATGGGTCCTCATTTGACCCACTTTGGAAGGATGGAAGGCTGAGTCAACCTTGAGCCTGGTGAGATTTGAACTGCCAAATTGCAGGCAGCCGGCAGTCAGTAGAAGTAGCCTGCAGTACTGCACTCTAACCACTGCTCCACCACGGATCTTGAATGATGTTCCAAAGGGCAGGGGCTACAGCAGAAAAGTCATATCTCCTGAGTCTCACAGGTGGGACTTCTTAGCAGATAGGACTGAGAATATACCACTTCTGCTAGAACTGATGGGATGCGTAGACAAAATCAGAAAGAGATGGTCCCTCAAATAGTCTCCCAGAATCATTCTTATCACCCAGAGTTGTTCTCTGAAGGAAATGGGAGTTTTCTAAATGTGATACATCAATAAATAAAATAAATTGGTCCCATTCCATACTCTCATGTGCCACCCAACACTTTTCAACAGACCAGACAAATACATGTTAACTTTCCAATAGATCTTTACTTCCATCACCCTTGGTTTGGATATTAGTCTAGACAATGGTGCGATTCAAATAATTTAACAACCGGTTCGCCCAGGGTCAGGTTGGCTGTTGTGGGAGGGTGTGGCCCATCCCTGTCCTCCAACTGCACTGCACATGCAGGATGAGGCTCCCGCAATGGCCAACTTGACCCTGGGGGAATTGGTTGTTAAATTACCCCCCACACACACACACACTATCACAGTGGATCCTGGGCACTGCACTGAAATGGAGAAATTGGAAATGGAGTGGCCGACCACTCCATTACCCATATATCTATTGCAGTTCTGCGCCATGGAACTTGCCCCACACACCACCGCCCCAATGCCCTTGCTTCCCCCAAGAAAGGTGGCCAAAGAAAGAGGATTCCATCACATGCTGAATGACATAATTAAACCATGACTCCCTAAGATGCCATCTCTGTCACTGGATAAAGCAGGAGGGGGACTCAAGGCAGCAAGAACCTCCAGCCTGAACAAAGTGAAAGAAGAAGAAATGAGAGAGCAGTGCCTGTCCATGTCTCTTTTCCATGCTCAAACAATGGGCTTCTCCTAAAGGCCTCTGGTTTGATGTGCCTGCCTGCTCTGCCTCTTCCATCGCTTGCTCCTTCCCTGAAGGCAGGCATGGGAGAAGTGCCGCGGAAAGAGGCAGAGCGGGTGGGCATGTCAAACCAGAGGCTTTTAGGAGAAGCACACTATTCAGGCATGGAAAAGAGATCCGGGTAGGTGCTACTCTTGGGTTTCTTCTTCTTTCACTTGTTGGGGCTGGAGGTGCTCACTGCCTTGAATCACCTTCCTGATTTATCCAGTGACAGAGATGGCTTCTTAGGGAGCCATGGTTTAATTACGGCATTCAGCATGTGATGGAATCCTCTTTCTTTGACCACCTTTCTTGGGGGAAGGGAGGGCATCTGGGCAGTGATGTAAAGAGGAGAAAGAGAGAAGAGTGGCCCTTTCCTCTCTTCTGGGGTCATTGGCACATTTCCTCAGTGGCATCTCAAACCCATGGAGGATGGCAGGGCGGCTCCTGACCTGCATGGTGGACTGTGGCACTGGGTGAGCCCAGAGACAAAGAGAAAGAGAGAGAGAGAGAGAGAAAGACAGAGGGAGAAGGGGAGGGGGTATGAATGGACAACTGGGTGTGTGGTTGACAGTTGGCTTCCAGGGCCGGAGAGGACAGGGAAGGGAATCAGCTGCTGCTGTCTTTCATTGGGGTGCATGGAGTGAGATAGGGCTCCTCTTGCTGTCTCTTCTCCCCTCCCCCCGCATCTGCCCCTCACTTCAGCCAGTTTGCTGAACTCCAGAAAAATTTAGTTACCGGTTCTAGTGAACCTGTGTGAACTGGCTGAATCCCTCCACTGAGTCTAGACCTATTTTTTCTTTTCTTTACTGATCCAAATGTCACACTTTTTCAATGAAATATTAGAGAAATGGCATAATCGTCTCTGATTTTGGAGCACCTGCTGAAGAATGAGCTGCATGGTTGACCCCAACAGCTCCTATCTTAGAATTGTATCCTAAAGGTGTTTTTTGAAATGTTGTAACTGAACTGGAAAAAGGAGAAGACCCTCTCCTTTTCAAAGGCTCGGTGTATATAATTACTTAAGTCTGCCTCTCCTGATTCTGAGTGCTGTGCCTTCTGCCTCATGATCATGAACAACAAACTCTGCCCTGTCTTATTTAAAAAGACAATTACTGGGTTCATAAATCATGCAGCCCTAGGGATGTGCAACTTATCTCACTTGGCCTCTGAGTAGCATGCTGAGAACTGTTCTCCCAAATAATAAGCTGAATCAAGACAAAAACTAACCGTGACTAATTTGTTTTATAATTCACTGTAAATTGTATGCATTTACCTTGTTTACACATGTTGTTTTTGCAGTTAAGTATTAAATTATTTTATTAAGTCTATATGCCTAATATAAAACACCACCCCAATTGTTGTTGGTTTTTTTGTAAATTTTATTTGAGTTTTCACAAAGAGAAAAAAAATACAAATAAAACATCTTTTTTGAAAGCATCATAATCCCGGGTTACATTTTTTCATACAGACACAAATTCAGGTTCATGCTCATTTTTATATTCTATTCCATATCTTATTACTGTTTTACATTTTCTGCATAGCTTCTCCCCTCTTTTAATTTTCTCAATTTTATTTTAATTATCTCATCTCAATTCAAATCATTGTATTTATATTTTTTGTCTGTCCTGTTTCAATTATCTATTATCTTTTCTCATTAAACAAAATTTCTCCTGTAGTTACTGATTGGAGTATGCCGCCTTTATATCTTTTCCCTAAAGTTGTAACATTCAATATAATACATAACTTCCATTCGGATTCTGCTTGGTACATTCTTAAAATACACACTGTATTCTTAAAAAAAGAAAAAAATTATAAATGTATATAATTAAAACATTCCATTCCCATTCAATTCTATCATTAATATTAATATTCATTAAAGTCTTAACATCTTTAACATTATTTTTCAATTAAATATCATACTTCTATGGGAACAATTATAAGCTTTCCATAGTTAATTCCCCCCTCCCTTCACTTATATTTTATAAAACATTAACTAATTAAAATGTTCCTGTTCTTTCCTAATTCAATTTTCTCATTTATTTTATTTCACTTATTTTATTAACAAACATTTCACTAAATTACACTAACTATTTTATCCCTCATTTTAATCATACATTGTTTCCAATTTTCTAAAGTTATTTCTATTACTAATATACCAATACTATCTTTTGTACCTTTACAGAATCCCTTTTTCAGTTAGATTTTCATCATTTCATCATTTCATCTAAATAGGTCCTGTTTCTCTATATCTTGCTCCGGTCCTTTGTAACTTCTTTTCCTTTCCTTCTTCCCTCTCTTCTTCCCTCTTCCCTTTTTACCCCCTTGTCTCTCTACCTCTATTTCTCTCTTCTGTATTCCCCTTTTCTGTTGCTTTCCAGTATTATACTTATTTTTCGAATTATTTTTCTTTTCTTTGGTTGTTTTTTTAAGTCTTAAATTCTCTATCCTCTTTCTCCCACTTTCCTTTTTCTTCCCCACATAGAATTACTTGTTCATCAAAGATGGCTTCTTCTTTGTCCCAGTCTTCTTGTTTTGCAGTCTCTTCTTGTTGTTTCTCATAGTTCCAAATCTCCATTTCTAAGAATTGAAAAACAAAGCCAAAAGAACCCTTCCCTTCTTGTGCATCTTCTTTGTACTTTTTAAGTTCCATTTTCAATTCATCCAGAAGTGGTGCCATTGTATAAATTTTTAAACAACCACCCTATTGATTTTAGTCATTCAAATATTATAACCAAAAATCCAAAGACCACTAAATAATCCAAATACATGCAAGCTGTTCCTTTTTTGCTCTTTTTTTTTTTTTAACTTTCTCTTCCTGGGGTTACTATTTAGTTGCAAAGTTTCAGCTAAAATGTATCTTTTAGAAGTCTTGTTGAAGTTTTACTTTATTTTTAATTCCAGGCAGTCTCCTCCTTCTTCCAGATCCTGCCCTTATTCTTTTTCTCTCCCTTCCTGCTTATGAAAAAGAAAGTTTTTCATGTCCAGAAATCTTTATTATCCCTTTGGCATTTTGTTTTATTTTCAGCTTAATTGCCTATTGATGTCAAAGCTGATTTTTCTGATTTCTTATTTAAGTCTCTTAGTTGTCAGTATAGGGAAGGAGAGAGAAGGGAAAAAAAAGCCAAACCTTTCCCTTTTCACTTTCCTTTGCTGCTTCCGACTCTTCTTTGGGAACGATGTTATTTTTTGTAAGTTTAAATTCCAGGGTGCCTTGATTGTTGCTTTTACAATTTAACCTGGTCAGCCAAAACTTTCACTTCTTATCTCCCTTTTGCACATTCTCTTCTGGTCGAGTTCTTCTTTGTGGTGGCCATTTCTGACCACTGCTGCAACTGCCTTCAGGAAAGGGAGTAATGGCCAGCTGAGGAGGAGAGATGCGGCTCTTCTCAACCCTGCTGGTGGTCTCCCCCCTCTTCACCACCTCTATGAGGTGGCTTAGCCCCAAAACCAGCCAGCTCAGGGCGCTCCAGCGACAAGTCCAGACAGAAACCGCGCACGATCGTGGATTTCTGTCTGTCGCCAAAGCCCTTCAAACCAGTCCAAAACACCACCCCAATTGTTAACCAACTGGTTCATTATAGCAGATTTATTTAATATGATTAGTATCCAACCCTTTCTTTAATGGTTTTTCCCCTTTTAAGTTGTAGCATGAAAATTATTATTTTTAACTATGTTTGAGACTGTCTTGCAGAGGGTAACCAAAACATGCAAACTCAAATTGTACACTTGGCTCTAAATAAAACATAGTCTTGGCTTAACATGTCAGTTATTTTCTGCAATTTGTTTCTAAACTTAACAATGCCCTGAAGGGATTAACAGAAATGTACAGAAGACATGGTGAAGAGAAAAGGAAGGAACCATTTCTAGTCCAATCAAGATCCTTGAATTATAGGTAATCCTCAATTTGCAACAGTTCATTTAGTGACCATTCAAAGTTACAACACCACTTAAAAAGTGACTTATGACCATTTTTCACACTTATGACTTTTGAAGCATTCCCATGATCATGTGATCAAAACTCAGATGTTTGACAACTGGTTCATACTTATAACCATCAGTGTGTCTCAAGGTCATGTGATCACACCGAGATGGACTATGGGTGACATGATAGCAGTGTTCCAATATCTCAGGGGTTGCCCCAGAGAAGAGGGAGTCAAGCTATTCTCCAAAGCACCTGAGGGAAGGACAAGAAGCAATGGGTGGAAACTAATCAAGGAGAGAATCTACTTAGAACTAAGGAGAAATTCCCCGACAGTTAGAACAACTAATCAGGGCAACAACTTGCCTCCAGAAGTTGTGAATGCTCCAACACTGGAAGATTTTAAGAAAAGATTGGACAACCATTTGTCTGTAGGGTTTCCTGCTTAAGCAGGGGGTTGGACTAGAAGACCTCCAAGGTCCCTTCTAACTGTTATTCTATTCTATTCTGTTCCATTCTAAATCATCTTTAGCAACCTTTTGATAAGCAAAATCAATAGGTAAACCAGATTCACTTAACAACCATATTACAAACAACTGAAGTGATTCATTTAACAACTGTGGCCAGAAAGGTCATAAAATGGAGCAAACATCAAAACTCAAATTAACAAATGTCTCACGTAACAACAGAAATATTGGGCTCAATTGTGGTCATACATTAAGGATTATCTGTATTGCACTTGTGATTCAAATTATACACACATAAACATCAGGATGCTGGAAACTATACAAAGGAGATGCTAACCCTTCAAGGGAGTTGGAGGAAGAAGGGGGAAAGATTGTTAGCAGATCTGAACAACATGCAGCCCACCAGCAGCTTCACATGGCCCACCGATGAAGAGTAACCAACCCATTGCCTCCAGGAAGAATTTGCCACCGCCAGCTAGGTTTTTGCAGCCACTTTTGCCCTACAAGACAGCCTGCTGAGTACCTCCAAATTTTCCAGGCTGCTTGCAATGTTGCTAGGGTTAGGATTAGGGTTAGGGTTATGATTCTTTTTTTTTTCTTCAGGCATCAATCTGCCCCCTTGTGCTCTGTATTTCTTAAGCAGGGTAGTGCAGAGAACTATAGAGATGACCTAGGAGAAGGAAAGAGAGGCTCCTTAGCAAAAATAAATCAATAAAATGAATTAAGTCTGGGAAAGGAAGAAAGTGTGAGAAAAGAATCTTAAAGTGACCCAGCCTTGACTCTCTTTGATATAAGAGCAAGAGCAAAGAAAACATTGTCAGGCTTTCAAAATTCTGCTGCAACTGTATAGCTATAGCAATAAAGAAGAATTCCAATATTTCTTTGTAAAGTCTGTTTCCTGTCCTGGCTTACCTTGAAAAAGTGACAGGTAGCCAGTTTCTGGAATCGGGAATTAGCCATTCCTCTTTCTCTGGATTGATATGGTCCTGTTAACTGCAAGGAAACTTTTCAAATCCACTTCAAGGGCAAGCATCAAGTTTGGGGTATTTCTTCTTACAGTCTTTCATAAATAAATCCTATATGAAAAGGGAACTCCCCACCATTGCTGACAGGTTCTTGGAAATTTTTTTTTAAACCATCCATATTTTTCAAGCTGGGGTGCATCAATCACTTATTTTTGTCATAATTTATTGGGAAAGAGCATTTGTGGTCTTTGATAGAATAAAGGGAGGTGGTTTGACCTGATTAAATTTGAGAGCTGGGAGACTGATTTATATTGTGGTTGAGAGCTACATTAGGCACTGCTGATTTTTCGATGAGTACTTGTGCATAAAATGCCTAAAGCATGATTCTGTTCCAAGTTACAATGGAAGTTTTCTTGAATCTGAGTGGACTCTCAAACATGTCATTGTCAACAGAATTTGCAGATTATTTGGGACATAATTTTTCTATAGATAAGAAAGGCATCATTGGATAAGCAATCCAGAACTGACAGCAGGCAAGGCGTAAGGGATCAGTTAAATAAATCATATTATAATGCATTCGCTCACATTCTTTTGCACAGATTGAGAAATGAGTTATTATTAGCACTCATCATGAGTGCTAAAGGATGGAATGCTGGCTTAGGATCTCTTACATTTAGCAGAAACACTGTGAGCTGGCAGTTAGGGAATAATTTTTCCCCATCATGGTTATGTGTTATGATCACCATCATTTTTATCTTTGATGACAATAGCCAGTGGACTCAACTTCAACATATTATGAACAAAGAACATATATTTAATTTGTGGAAACTTGGTAGCAATTTGTCCATTCAGCCTTGTTAGATATTGTCATTCCCTGGCATAAATGTACCGCAAATGTAAAATGTCCCCAAGTGTTTCTTTCAACACTAGAGTGTTATTAAGGGCTAATGTTACAAAGTTCTCATTCTTCTGTAAGTCTCTTAAAAATAGCCATTCTCATAAATATTTTGTCAACTGTTTTCTCGTTACTACTACATTAAAATTATTTATATCTTCATAAAGCAATCCACTTCGTTAATCTACTTTGGTGATTATGAATGCATGGGAAGACATTGGATTCACAGGCCATCTTTGATGAATTGACAGACTGAGTCCAAATTACTTGTATGTGTGTGTGTGAGGAAATAATTGACATTTTTTCTCTTTCCTACATGTGCATGGAAAAAATGATCCATATTTCTAAGACGTCTAAGATTAATGCAATCAACTAATATCATTTTAGATATTGAAGTTGAATACATCTTTCCCAATAATCTTAACTGTAAAATCAAAATTATAAAAGTGTAGATTTTTGGACTGAATTGTTGTCCACCTTATTATGCCATCAAGCTTAATATAAAAACAGAGGCAAGTTCCAAGTATAATTTACACAAAAGTGTAAATGCAGCACGTATGCACACAGAGTTGAAGAAACTTCTTGGATGAGAAGCAAAACATCTTCAAAGAAAAACCAGAAAGTCCAGTTGCCTCTTGAAAAAAGCACCTTTGGAACAACCATGATCTGGATGGCTGAGAATCTCCATAGACATATATATATATTGAAAAATACAAAATTCTCCTCAGTTAAATTTCAGCAACAATTGACAACAAGGATTGTAACATTGATTTTAATCCCAACCCAAATTAGATGTTTAAGCTAACTAAAATGACTAAATAACTAATGAGTAAAAATTCCTCTGCTTGTAAATGGTATTGAATGTCCACCAAACCTAAGCATAAAATTATATATAATAATTATATTAGGATAGATACCCTTAATTAAATCTGATTAACACGCTTTACTTAACTTTGTCAGTTGTGCAAAATAATAAGTCACTAAATCAAATCAATTTGCATTTATGTGTTTGTGGGTAGACTTATTGTCATCATTGTCAACTGTCAAATGCTGACTGTGAAACTAAAGTGCCATATGACCCATTGATTGATTCTTCCAGGTGAATTAGCTTGGTTCTTTTGGTTCTTGGAGGATCTGATGAAGCCACCAACTTTTTTAATAGTTTGCTTTCATCAACATACTATGAAGTTTAATATGCATCTTCCTCAAAAGGAGTCTTATATCAGATGGACTCAGTCCAATGTCATCTGCAATAAACTACAGTGACAATACATGAAAAACAATGATGGCCAAAATCTCATGCAAATCCAAGTTGCAGCATTTATGTAATGACATCATATTTGTTTCATTTGCTCCATCTGTCAGGTATAATGACAGGATCAGGATCATTTGTAAGGTTGCAGCAAAGATTTAAATAATAGAAATTACAGAATAACAGTTGGAAGGTATCTTGGAGGTCATCGAGTCCAATCTGCTGCTCAAACACAAGCCCCTATACCATTTCAGACAAGTGGCTGTCCAGTCTCTTCTTGAAAGCCTCCAGTGATGGGGAACCCACAACTTCTGAAGGCAAGCTGTCCCATTGGTTGATTGTTCTCACTGTCAGAAAATTTATCCTAATTTCTAGGTTGAATCTCTCCTTGATAAGTTTCCATCCATTGCTTCTTGTCCTGCCTTCAGGTGCTTTGGAGAATAGGTTGAGCCCAGATGTGGTATTCAGCAGGTTCTGACCAGTTCTGGAGAACCGGTTGCCGAAATTTTGAGTAGTTCGGAGAACTGGCAAATCCCACCTCTGACTGGAGATTTTACAGTATTCTTCCCCTGCCAGGCCCACCGAGCCATGCCCACAGAACCGGTAGTAAAAAAAAAAATGAATCCCACCATTGGTTGAGCCCCTCTTCTTTGTGGCACCCCCTCAAATATTGGAATACTGCTATCATGTCACCCTGATCCTTCTCTTCACTAGAATAGCCATGCCTGGTTCCTGCAAGTGTTTTTCATATGTTTTAGCCAAAGGATATTTATTCAAGTCTATACCCAAGAATCTGGCCAATTAAAGTTCAACAATAGATTGGCACCAGGTAAGGGTTAACAGAATACAGAAGGGTCTCCCAGCTCTGCTTGATCTTTTCTTACATCATCACCCAGACTCTTATGATTCAAGGTATTGTTTTCACAAACCCACTGGGGCTTTCCTTCTCTCAAGTCTTGGGAAATTTACTAGGGAGAAGTGTGTGATTGGTCTTCCTTTGCCTTTGAGCTCAAGACCATAACAGAATTGCCATTCTAGAATCTAAAAAAAATTTCAGAGTATTCAGGAATCCATTAGTTCCCAAGAGTTCCAAAGATGGGATCTGAATTAGTAACTTTTTATCTTGTGTGGAGATAATCATTTTAAAACATCGACTTACAAGAGACCAAACTTTAAATTCACCCCTGAATATAATATATTCAAATACAGAATGTCACATAGTCAATGCAGTTTTACCCTTAAAATCCTGTGTATCAAATGCACAGAATACACAGAAGTCCCATTGAGCCAAACATTTCTTTTTTTTTTTTTTGAGACAAATTTTATTAATTTTAAAGACAAACAAAACATCATTAAACATTGAGCACATAAAACCTCTTTCCATTATAAATTTTTACAAGTCGAATAAAACATTATTTTATACAACATAATTCTAATTTATCCCATTTCCATATGGACACATAAATATCTTTTAGCAAATTTCTCATTATTTCTCTTTACTCTTATTCAATTACATTTCTTTTCTATATTTATCCATTTTATAGTCATCATATTCATTTCTCTCTGACTTGTTTACAATTATTCTCATCTGACATTCCTCCAAGGTTTTATTAATTCTCAAACAAACATAGACACACAAAACACAAAAACATAAAACTTCTTTTTAGAAAGTGGCTTGGCCCCAGATTACCTCTCTTTATACGGACTTCAATTAAATTCATGCTCATCTTATATACCATCACCTATCTTATTTACCATTCTATATCTTCTCCCCGCTTTTCACTCTTCTTAATTCTATTTTATTTATTTCATTTTAATTTAAATCATTATACTTGTATCTTTTGTGCATTCTTTTCCAATTATCCATTTATCTCATTCCCTATAATAATAATAAAAAAGATTTCTCCTGATATCACTAATCGAAGCATGATGCCTTTCTATTGTTCCCCTAAATTGACATTTAAAATAACACCTAGTTCCCAATCTGATTCTGCTTAGTACATTCTACCTACTAAATTTTAAGAAAAAGAAAAAACCGTAAATCTATAAAATAATTAAATACATAATTAAATATTAAATCTTGTAACATTCCAATTATCTATTTCAAAGACAAATGCTGCAATAATAAGTTTATAATAACATCAACGCAATAGTCAATTAAACTCTATAATTAAACTAAATATTTTAGACATTCCCTTTAATATTTTATTAAATTTTAAAATCTATCATTACTAAACATTTTAGTATTTTAATTTTTTATTAGATCTTATAAAATTCTAATTTTCTGTTTCTAATACAAATACTATGATACTATCTTATGTACCTTGCAGAATCTTTTTTTTTTTAAAAAATTATACATTACCCTTTATCCCTAAAAAAAAATTGTTTTTTCCCATCTTGTTTCATACCTTTGTGGCTTTTTTCCCCCTTTTCCCTTCCTTTCTTATCCCACCTGGCCTTTTTACCCCCCCTCCTAACCTCCGCCTTTTTAGCTTCCCCTCTCTGTTGTATTCCTCTTTTCTTTTGCTTTCTAAGATTGTATTGATTTTGCATCTTATTTTTCTTTTTCTTGGGTGTTTTTTTAGGTCTTAAGTCCTTCATTTTCCTTCCTCTCTTTCTCCTTTCTTTCTTAATCAAGTTTTTGGATTCATTAAAGATGGCTTCTTCTTCTTCTTCTGCTTCCTCCATCAATTGTTGTGTTTGCTGATAAATAGCAAGCACCATTTCTAAAAAGTGAAAGGCTTCTCCCACAGCGTCCTTGCCTTCTTTCTTTGTTTTTCCATATTCCTTTCTTAGTTCATCAACAGATAAAGCCATTATAAACCTTTTCTTCTTTTCTTTTTTCTTTTTTTCCCTCTTCTTCTTCTTAAAACAACCAAGATGTTTCAAAGCTTGAAACAGTTCCTCAAAGTCCCAGAGTCATCAAGCAGTTCAAACAGAGCACAAAGTTCTTCCCTTTGCACTTTCTCTTCCTGGGGTAATATCAATTGAAAAGAAAAAACCCAATCTGTATTTTAAAGCCTTATTGCAATTATCTTCTAGTCTGAAAATCTTCAAGGCATCTCCTCCAACAAGATCCTAATATAAATTTTTTTTTGCCCTCTCCCTTCCCACTTGTAACAAAAAGCTTTAAATTTTTACCTTCTGTAAAAAAGCAGGTTTTTCAATGTCCATTTGTTAACTCCATAGGGAAGGAGAGTAAACTTTCTCTTTCAGCACTTCCATTCGCCGCTTTAAAGATCTCCTCTGGAAACAAAGTATCATTCAAAGAAAAACATAGTTAAATGTATCGTACAGCCAAAGAACTTTCACTTCAAGACTTTCTCCTTCTTCCTCCTGCGCAATCTTATCCAGCTGCGGCTTCTTTGTGGCAGCCATTACTGACTGCCGCTCCACCGTCTTGAGAAAAGGGGGTTTTGCTAGCTGGGGAGGGGGTCTGCGATACCCCCAAACCCCTATCCGGATCCCTTCTGTCTTTGGCTGCCTCTGTGGAGCAGCCTTATCCTCCAGACCCATCACGATTGGAGGCACCAAGACAGCTAGCGTGACAGAGATCACACTGGATCGCAAATCCCTGCCACCGCCAAAGCCTGGCAAACCAGAAGTCGAGCCAAACATTTCTGTTACTAAGCGAAGTAGTTGTTGGGTGAGTTTCCTATTTTATGACTTTTCTTGCCATAGTTGTTAAATGAACCCTTGCAATTGTTAAGTTACTAACACGGTTATTAAGTCAATCTGGCTTTGCAATTGAATTTGTTTGTCAGATGGTCACAAAAGGTGATCACATGATCCCAGGACACAGTAATCATCATAAATAATTGATGATTGATTTCTTATAGTTATCCTTAATAAATGCATTAAAGAGTAAAAGGGGCACCACACATTGTGTCTTACTCCTTCCTCAGCATTCAACAATTTGCAAAAGGTTCCATGTTTTCTGCATATTCTTTACTTCTATCACAAACTGCTCTTAGGGCATTCGGCAATCCCAGCCTCAACTCTGTAAGAATGCAAAGCATTGCATGTAGTGTACTTGTTTGCATACTCGTAATACTGCATTCCTATTGGACAGATACCATCACTAGTGATTGGTAGATAACAACAGTTCCAATTGGCCGCCTAAGCGGCGGGAAGTTTAAATAAATGCCATTGGTTGCGAGCTGTTGTGTCCGCGAAATGATGCCAGGAGTCGGTAACTTCAATTCAAGCTCTTTTATTGAAAGTTGGAACCGAACTGGCGTAAAGGAAAAAGCCCGTGGCTTTTATTCCTTTAGCCGCGGCGGCCGCAGCCAATGGCACCGCTTTAAATCTCTCGCGATCCGAATGGACCAATCGCGGGAGATTCTCAGCGAGCCAATCGGCGCGGCTCGCCTGACCAATCGGAGAGCCCCGCGCTTTGGCCAATCAAAGCGCGGGGATCTCAAGAATGCTAATTAAGGACAGAACACCCCTCCCCTCTTGGTTCAGTCCTTACATCGCGTAGTCACGTAGGTAGGCGGGGCTCCGTCTCAGCCTACTGGACCTGCGCAGCTCAGTCGTAGGTTGGATCCCGGCCGGTTCGGTCGGGGTCTCTGTTGCTCCTGCTGCCGTCGTGGGAAGCGGCTGGTCGGTCGGGCCGGGCCGCTCTCCGTAGCTCCCTCCTGGGCCTCCCGGGTTGGTTGAGCTGCGGGTTTCGCCGCTCCCGCTTGGTCTTTCCGGGTCGGTTGAGCTGGCCTGGCTATCTCTTCCTGGCGAGGGGTCGTGATGGCTGCTTTCCGGTAAGTACGGCTGGTTTATTCTTCTTTGGTTTTGGTTCCCTGGGTATTTCCTCCCCCCTTGGTTTGTGTTGTGGGGGTTGGTTTCACCTGTTTGTGCGTCGGTGGTCTCTTGATTGGTAGTCCTCGACCTTAGTTGGTCGATGTGGCGTTTCCACGCTCGTCCGTCTGCTGTTTGTAGCCGGTACGAGTGTGGGCCTGTTGTTTGTGTGATGACGGCTGGTATCCATAGTGGGTCTCCCGTCAGGTTTCTCGCATATACAGGGTCGCCAGGTGCGAAGGTTCAGTGTTTGCTGTTTGAGTCTGGGGGCTTCTCCAGGTTATACGTGGGGTGTAACCTGTCGAGTGGGGACCTTAGTTTCCTGCCCATTAATAGTTTGGCTGGGCTCTTATTGGTTGTGGTATTTGGGGCTATGTGTTGGGTGAAGAGTAGTTTGTTTATTTTCTCCTGGATCTCCCCATGGTCTATTTTCCGGATGGTCTTCTTAGTGAATTGGACCATCCGTTCCGCCCTACTGTTTGCCGCCGGGTGCGCCGGTGCTGTCAGCGAGGTGAATTGGGGCCCGTTGTCGGAAACGACGACGTCTGGGAGGCCGTGTGTTGCAAAGAGTTTGCAGAGTTCCTTGATCACGGCCTCCGTGGTTGTCGTCTTCATGTTGCTTACCTCCAGCCAGTTGGAGTAAGCGTCAACTGTTATGAGGAAGGTGTGTCCTTTTGTGGGCCCGGCGAAGTCTATGTGAATCCTAGACCAAGGTCCCCTTGGGGTTTCTCACTCTAGGACGGGTGCTGTGGGTGGGCTTGGCCTAGTTTCCTGGCATCATTGGCACCTTGCTACCCAGGCCTCAATTTGTTTGTCCATCCCTGGCCACCAAGCGTAACTTCTGGCCAGGGCTTTAGTCCTAACGATGCCAGGGTGCCCCTCGTGTAGCAGTTCCAGAACCTTCCCTTGTAGCTTTTCTGGAATGACCACCCTGTCCCCCCATAGTATGCACCCTTTTAATAGCGAGAGTTCCGTTTGGCGGTTTCGGAACGTTTTGACGGACTCGTCGTTGTCCCTTTCCGGCCACCCTTTCTCTACCCAATGCAACACCCGCGCCAGACGTTTGTCTTTATTAGTCTCTCAGGCAATGTCTGACGTGGTTATGGGCAGGTTGGGTGGAGTCTATTTGCTGAGGGTGGTCGTCGTGGGTGCTGGGTCGTTGTCAGGTTCTGGTAGTGGCGAGCGGCTTAAGGCGTCTGCATGGGAGATCGTCTTACCCGGTCTGTGTATGAGTCCGTAGTTGTAGGTTGCCAGGAACTCGGACCACCTTGTCATTCGGGGAGACAGAATGTTCAGGGTGGCCCGGTTTCCTGCAAGGATTCCCAGCAGCGGCTTGTGGTCGGTTATGATGGTGAAAGTCCGGCCGTAGAGATACTCGTGGAATCGTTTTACGGCGGCAACGATAGCCAGAGCCTCTTTGTCCAGCTGGCTATAGTTCCGCTCCGGTTTGGTGAGGGTCCTTGAAAAGAACGCGATGGGCGCTTCTTTTCCGTCGGGGAGGGTATGGCTGAGGACAGCGCCGACGCCGAAGGGTGATGCATCGCATGTGACGGCCAGAGGTAGGGTCTCGTTATATTGTATGAGGACAGCGTCCGAAGTGAGGAGGTGCTTTGTTCTTTGGAAGGCGGCTTGCTCGCGTTTCCCCCAAGTCCAGGTCGCCGCCTTGTCCAGGAACCTATGCAAGGGCTCCGCCGCTGTCGCCTTTTGGGGCAGGAAAACATTGTAAAAGTTAAGTAGCCCCAGGAATGCCTGTAGTTCCGTCTTGGACTTGGGTGTGGGGGCTTCTTTGATCGCCTTGATTTTTTTGTTTGTGGGGTGAATGCCGTGACGGTCTAGGAGGTATCCTAGGAATTCGACCCGTTCCGTGCATAGCTGGCATTTCTCCCTCTTGACTTTTAGCCTGGTCTCTTTAAATTTGGTTAGGACCTCCCTTAGGCGACCCTCTAGTTCGGCTTGGTTGGTTGCCGACACTAGGACGTCATCGAAGTAAGGTACCACCCCCTTGATGCCTTGCAGTAGTCTTTCCATTAGGCTTTGGAATATTCCCGGTGCCACGCTGACTCCGAATTGGAGTCGGTTGCATTTAAATGCCCCCCGGTGGGTGACTATGGTTTGCGCTTCTGCCGTTTGCTCGTCGACTGGCAACTGTTGGTAAGCCTGGGCGAGGTCGAGCTTGGCGAAAACCTTGCCCCCTCCCAGTGAGTGCAGTAGGTGTTGCACTACTGGGACGGGGTAGGCGCTTTGTTGAAGCGCGCCATTTAGGGTGGCCTTATAGTCCCCACAGATCCTCACTGACCCATCGGGCTTGATTGGGGTGACTATGGGGGTCTCCCACCGGGCGTGGTCTAAGGGCTGTAGTACCCCTTGCTTGACGAGCTTGTCAATTTGCTCGTCTATCTTGGGTTTAAGTGCGAATGGCACCCGCCTTGGTTTCAGGCGTTTTGGGGGAACGTTTGGGTCTAAGTTGAAAGATATAAGGGGCCCTCGGTACTTGCCTAGGCTTCCGTCGAAGACCTCTTGGAATTCCCGGGCCAGTTGCTGCTCCCAGCTGTCGTCGGTGACGTGGTCGACTCCCATGAGTGCGATGTCGAGCGGGGCGAACCATTGCAGTCCCAGTAGGCTTGGGCGGTCGCGGTCGACGATTGTCAGGGGAAGTCTTTCGGTGTGCCCTTTATAGGTGATGTTGAAGTGTTTGGTTCCGATTACCGGGATGCGGTTTCCCTGGTAGTCCTTTACAATGAGTCTCTGGCTGTCTATGTTCCTCCTTTGGAGGGTAGGCACCAAGCGCTTTATTTCATGCCATGCAATCATGGAGAGGTAGGACCCGGAGTCCACCTCCATTTTGCATGGCTGGCCCTCGATGCCTACCTCCACGTGGACCTTCCGGGCGTCATTGGTGATGGCGTGGCCGATGGTGACCGTCTGATGGATCTCCTCTCTTTGCCGGTTATCGCCGCCTCGCAGGGCTCGTCCGTTCCGGTCCCATCTGTTGTCCGAGGGGCGATCTCTGGTCCGGGGTGGTGTGCTCTCTCTCCTCCGGTCGCTCTGGTCCCATCGTGCCGGGCTGCGATTCTTCTTTAGGCGGCAGACACGGGCGATGTGTCCCTTCTTGTCGCAATGCCGGCAGATTGATTCGAAAAACCGGCATTCCGACCTGGGGTGATTGCCGCCGCAACCGGCACAGTTGATCCTCGACTTATGACCCCGCCGGTTTTGTGGGTCGCGGCCTGTCTGGAGGCGATGGACGTCCTCCTCGTTGTCTGAAGTGCCCGATGGCGAGTGGAAGTCGCCCTGGTGGGTGGTCGTCTCGGGTTGGGCCTCGGTTGACCTCGCCGGGTTGTTGTTTCCGCTGTGGTCTCCAGTGTTCGGTCTGCGCATGCGGTCGGCGGAAGTTCGGGTTGCTTCGGCGGCTGCGGCTGCAGTGAGGTTGTCTGCTAGGCTGATGTTGCCCTTGGCCATCAGCCGGCTCTGGAAGACGGGGTCCCACAGACCGAGCACGATTCGGTCTCGCAGGGTGTCGTTTAGGTTGTCGAATTCGCAGAGCCCCCTTAGGTGCTGTAGCTCGGCGACGAAGTTGCTGAAACTTTCACCTGACCTCTGGTCCCAACGGGGGGTGCGATTTTCGCCATCACGGTGGTTCGTCTGGCTTCCGTCGGACACGTGGTTCGGTTCAAGGTCTGGATCCTATCCTCGTCGCCAGTGTTGTGTCCGTGAAATGATGCCAGGAGTCGGTGACTTCAATTCAAGCTCTTTTATTGAAAGTTGGAACCGAACTGGTGTAAAGGAAAAAGCCCGCGGCTTTTATTCCTTTAGCCGCGGCGGCCGCGGCCAATGGCACCACTTTGAATCTCCCGCGATCCGAATGGACCAATCGCGGGAGATTCTCAGTGAGCCAATCGGCGCGGCTCGCCTGACCAATCAGAGAGCCCCGCGCTTTGGCCAGTCAAAGCGCGGGGATCTCAAGAATGCTAATTTAGGACAGAACACGAGCCGTGAGCAGCTGCTATAAAAAGGGCTGCCGCAGCTCGACTTTACTTGAAGTTACTGACAGTTAATAAAAAGCTGAATTCAACTCCGGTCTTGAGTCTGCTTTTGTTCTGGTGATAGAACATTGCATAATTCAAGTCTTTTCACTTTATTATTTGCTTTCTCTAAAGCAATACATGTTCAATAAACCTTTCCACATTTATCTACTCCTCAGTGACTTGCTCAAGGGCAAAAAAAAAAAAAAAAATCTGGTCTGTATATATATGGGTTAGAAAGCTCCATTCCTAAGTCTGTGCTTAACTCAATGTCAACTCAGAAAGCATTCCTGGCCTACTCAAATTCCTGGACACTCAAATTTTGTGTGTAAATCAGAACTTGTACTTATGATTGCCTATCCCCCCAAAATGGTGGTCAACATTTATTTTCCTTGAGCCTATGAACACCGAAGTTGTGCAGTATCTGCACAAACCATTAAAAACCAGCTGAAACATGCGGCTTCACAGATTCATAAAAACACTTTGTGGCTTCAGGGTTCATCGGCTCAAGGAAGGACAATGCCATTCACCGTTTTTAGTAATAGGCAGCCTATTGGTAAGTATAGGTTATCCATAAGTCAGATGTTCTTAACCCCCTTAACCCAGGTATTCCTGGGTAATAATCTAAGATTAAAAACAGGCATATAATCAGTAAGACTATATCTTACTGTCTCTCAAGAGAGGTGCATTTAACATACTGGCCTGAATGCTCAGGAGAAAAACAGGTTTTTAATGCCCCTAATTAAATGCCAATAGAGTCAGGGACAATCACACTTTGGGTGGAATGGACATCATTCCAGACCAGGGGTCTCCAACCTTGGCTACTTTAAGACTTGTGGACTTCAACTTGCAGAATTCTGGGATTTCTCGGAGTTAAAGTCCACATCTTAAAGTTGCCAAGGTTGGAAACCTCTGTTCCAGAGGACAGGTGATCCCCTGGGGAAGTATTTGTGTTATCATACTATCCTTAAATACGGTTTCTAGAATTTCTTCACTACAATTTCATCTTAGAACCATTTCATCATTTTGTTTTCACTGATAAACAAGACAATGTGGTTCTTGTTGGCTTTCATATCCGTTGCAGAGGTGGCCACTAAAGCACAAGCATTTAAGTAACTTAAAACATAGGATTCCCATCATTTGTAATGCTGATTTGATATCATGTTCTTGGCATTACTTCTATGGAAGCTGGCACTCCAGTAATATTTGCTAAAAGCATGTGGGAGCTACACAAACAAATTTCTCATAATTACATCATCAATGTTGCTCCTTTGCAATTGTGGGATAATACCTTTTCTCAAAAGAACAATACTGGCAGTGTTTAAAGAGACCTGGGCAATTTTGTAAATGATGAAGAAATAGATGTATTAAAAAAAAATCACATTCCCACTAAGCCAAATATGCAGGTTGAGTAGCACAAATGCAGTGGCCTTCATAACAAATCAGACTTTGACATCTGGCAGAAGAGCTCTGTAAAGAAGGTGTGAAGGTGTGAGAGAATCCCAGTGAAACTATCCCAGCAACAATTATATCAATAATGCATTCAGGAAATTTGCTTTGGAACAGAACTTCTGAGAAAAGGATAGAGATATATAAGAAGCACAATGCCTCTGTTTCTGTCATTCTCATATATGCAAACAAGCCAGACTCAAAACAAACAAAAAATACCCTAGGAAAAATAATGGTGGCCTTCCCACAGGGAACCCATCCTTACATTATTTATGTAAAGGCTGATTAAAGCACCTCTCTTCCCTCTATTTTTTCTTTGAGCGGTGAATAAGATATCCTGTGTGTTGCTTCTGTGCTGAAGATTTAAATGTCCCCACACATTTGATCCAACCAACTCCGGCACAGCTGACGATAACAAAGCCGGGTTTCAAGCTCATTGTCATCACCATGGAGTTAGAACAGATGAATGGGTGGCATTGATTCTGATTGGCAGACTCATTCACATGCATTCAGAGCTCATGAATTTTACTTAACACATCCTCCTATTGCTTATTGGATGGGATTTAATTGGAGTGATGTATTGCAGCACTGCGAGATGAAGTGGAACAGTTTTGCTCTCTCTCTCTGTCTCTCTCCCATCTCTGTCTCTCTCCCATTCCTTGCTTTAAGTGGTTCTTTTCTTCCAAGCCTTCTGGTTAGATATGCTTTTATACATACACACACGGAAAAAGATCTTGGTCTTGTCTTAGAATATATGCTATTTCTTTATTTAAAAAGCCACAAAATAAAACACTCAAGGTCTTGACATGGATGCAGCCAAAATTTGAATATTGATACTTGTGATTTGTTCCACAGCTCACTTGTCAAGCAAAACACAATTTCACTCAAACTCTGAGCATTGCTACCGAGTTACACTGAAATCACTCATTACACTGAAATCAACTCAGGCTTGTTTCTGTGAAAGCCTGTTTACTACTATACTAACCTTTTAGATAAGCAAGTTAGTTGGCTTTAATTTCCATATTTGCTTAAAAAAATGTTTTCAGAGAATACATCTATTTGTAAAACTGAATGCATCAAGGAGTTGGTTCGAATCGGCCCATTTGGTGCAGTTGTTAAGTGAATCATTGTAATTGATAAGTTAGTAACATGGTTGTTAAGTGAATCTGGCTTCCCCATGGACCAAACCTTCTCAAAAGGTTGCAAAATGTAACCACATGACTTGGGACACAGCAACGGTCATAAATATGAGCCAGGTGCCAAACATCTGAATTTTGATCACATGATCATGGGGAGGCTACAAAGGTCGTAAGTGTGAAAAACAGTCATAAGTCACTTTTCTCCCCAGTGCCATTATAACCTGAATGGTCACTAAATGAACTATTGTGAGTTGAAGACTACTTGTACATTGACCCTGGTTATGTTCCAAATCATAATAGATAATAGATAATCAAGGCAGGGCCTGGAGAAAGTTCATTGTAAGAACTGGAAGATCGCATTGTACTAACATGGAAGATCGCATCGCATCAAATTATTTTCTGCAGCCAAATCAGAGACATTTACTTTGCATGTATTTTGAGATGCATGTGCAGTCAGCCATACAGCTGAATCTTGTGGTTATAACAATGAAATGTGGTAGAATCAGATAAACCATTTACACAAAGGGATAGGCATATGAGCCCATGTCTTCCACCAGCATGAAGAAGAAGTCGGCGAAGATGAGGAAGGAATATCTTCACATCATTCCTCCACCAGTAGAAATGTCTAGGACACTGCCATTTTTAAGATGTACAAATTTGAAATAAAAACCCATGATACTTCCCAAACATTTTACTATAGAACTTCATGTTTCTGATGTTTCTTATTCAGTGCATATCTATGTTGGACATCTCTAATTGTTTCAATACAATGCAGGGTGGAAGTAATGATAATGAATTATAGAATGGAATCAAGACTTTATCACCACAATGGGTAGATCTTTCAGAATTTTTAAATGTTCAAATTATGCATGATAGTTGCTATTATTTCAGAATTACAGTCTTCTTCTGCAAATGATATTTACGCAGCTCTTATAATATCAGGTATGTGTGTGTTTTCAAATTGTGACAAAGACAATATATATATATATATATATATATATATTCTTAAGTTTTCGCGGGTACTTACATGTCTGGCATTCAGCTTTGTTCGGGTATTTTCCCACGTCATAATAGTGGTGCTTTTAAAGTTGTAGCAACGTTTCAGCAGAATCTCATCTGCCATCATCAGGCTTCTGTATAGTGTTTGTCTGTGAGTTAGACTTTTACAGTGGTTTCAGATTTAAATTTGGGCAGCCTATTGCTGTGCCAGAATGGTTTTTTCTTCATCCTGATTGGTTGAGAGTCTTGGTTTGTATTTATTGGTCTTGGAGTTTGCTGTGTTCTGCTTGTAATAACTTCTGTACATTTTTTTGGCTCTTTTTGTATCTATAAAAGACCAGAAAGCATGAACAGAAGAGATGATTCCACCAGGCTGTCAATTATTTGGAAGCCTGCACTCACAAACAAAGAAAATCTCCACACCACAAGCCAGGCAAACACCTGGGCACAAACAGATCCCCCTGATACCTCCAGCTCAAACACACACCAACCAGGCACCCAGATGAAACCCAGCTTCCTAACTAATGATAGCCGTCCATTTACCCGAAGCCAAGCTGCACTAAAGGCCTCCAATAAAGTAACACAATGTTGCCAGCCAATCAAGATACAAAAAGAGCCCCCCCCAAAAAAACAGACAGAAGATATTAGTAGCAGAACACAGCAAACTCCAAGACCAATAAACACAGACCAAGACTCTCAATCAATCAGGAGGAAGAAAAAACCATTCTGACACAGCAATAGGCTGCCCCAAATTTAAATCTGAAACCACTGTAAAAGTCTGACTCACAGACAAACACTATACAGAAGCCTGATGATGGCAGATGAGATTCTGCTGAAACGTTGCTACAACTTTAAAAGCACCACTATTATGACGTGGGAAAATACCCGAACAAAGCTGAATGCCAGACATGTAAGTACCCGCGAAAACTTAAGAATATATATATATATGTCTGGCATTCAGCTTTGTTCGGGTATTTTCCCACGTCATAATAGTGGTGCTTTTAAAGTTGTAGCAACGTTTCAGCAGAATCTCATCTGCCATCATCAGGCTTCTGTATGGTGTTTGTCTGTATCCTATATATATCTTTCTTAAGTTTTCACAGGTACTTACATGTATGGCATTCAGCTTAGTTCGGGTATTTTCCCACGTCATAATAGTTGTGCTTTTAAAGTTGTAGCAACGTTTCAGCAGAATCTCATCTGCTGGTGGAATCATCTCTTCTGTTCATGCTTTCAGGTCTTTTTTCAACCTCTATGGCTTCTCTGATGATTCTGTGGCTAGGGTTTTCTATAGTGGCCAGGGTTTTGGTGCCATTGATGCTATGACTAGTGGCTTCCATGTGTTGGATGAGTGAGGAAGTGTGTTCCAGCTTTTTGACTGCATTTTTGTGTTCATCCAGGCGGGTACTTATTCTTCTATTGGTCTGTCCAATGTATGTGGCTGGGCATGATGCACAGGGGACTTCGTATATGCCTTGGTTTTTCAGGTCAATTTTATCTTTGGGGTTTCTAAGGATGGCTGCTATTTTTCTGTCTGTTTTGAAGGCAGTCTTGATGTGATGTCTGTGTAGTAGCTTACTAATTTTGTCTGTAGTACCTCTTATGTAGGGCAGGACAGCTGCTCCATAGGTCTGTTCATCTTCTAGGTCTCTATTATGTCTCAGTGTGTTTTTGTGGATCAAGTTGGTGATTTTGCTTTTGTGGAAGCCTTTGGCTGTCAGTACTTTAGTCAGGGTGCATAGTTCAGTCTTTATGTTGTCTTGTCTGCCAGGCGTTTGGTTCTGGCAATTAGTGTTTTGGCCACGGAGTTTATCTGTGCTGGGTGGTGGTGGGATTGGGCGTTGAGGTAGTGGTTGGTGTGTGTTTTCTTCTGGTATATGGTGTGTCCTAGTGTGCCATCTGTTTTTTTGTAGATTAGTACACCTAGGAATGGTAATTGTTTGTTTCAATTTCCATGGTGAACTTGATTTTTGGATGTGTGCTGTTTAGGTGTGTTAGGAAATTGTTAAGTTTTCTTTTCCATGGGGCCAAATCACAAATGTGTCATCGATGTATCTTAACCAAAGTTTGGGTTTGTTGGTGGCATTAGCCAGAGCTCTGGATTTGAATTTCTCCATGAACAGGTTTGCAATGACGGGTGACAGTGGTGATCCCACTGCCACCCACAAACCCAAACTACATACAGAAGCCTGATGATGGCAGATGTGATTCTGCTGAAATGTTGCTACAACTTTAAAAGCACAACTACTATGACGTGGGAAAATACCCGAACTAAGCTGAATGCCATACATGTAAGTACCCGCGAAAATTTTAGAATATATATATACATATATGGCATTCAGCTTTGTTCGGGTATTTTCCCACATCATAGTAGTGGTGCTTTTAAAGTTGTAGCAACGTTTCAGCAGAATCTCATATGCCATCATCAGGCTTCTGTGAACCACTCTGAAAAGCACAGAGCTGAAGACCAAGCCTGAAGATATTGAATGAGACTTCATTGAAACGTTGCCTAGATACTTCCAATCTTACGCGGGAGAAAACCTGAATAACCAAAGATCCACATATCTATCTATCTATCTATCTATCTATCTATCTATCTATCTATCTATCTATCTATCTATCTTACAACCACACTTAAGTGGAGATGGCACACAAATAGTCCTGTGTAGGTGTTTGACCTAATCATTCATGGGAAGTAAAATTGGATCATATGTATATGTTCAGGAGACAGAAGTAGATATAGCGGAATTTCTTTTAGGTCTTAATCTTTAATATGGGAGGATTGGTGCCTAAATAAAAAATGGTACAGACATTGGGGTTTTGCAGATGCATCTTGTTTACATATGACCAATTTAAATACTGATATATATTTATCCACAGAACATTGTTAGGGATAGAGAAATTCCATCTTCTTGTGGAGGTTAGAATGGAATTTCTTTTGTTATGATGGATAAAGTTTAGACCATAAATAAATCAATAAATTCAATTTGCATAGCTGCTGCTTATCTTCCATTCATGATTCAGGGTGGCTCACATAATGAAACACACACACAAAAGCAAAATACAGATGTCAATAAAACAACAAGTCTATTAAAACCAAATTAAAGCCATTTCTGGAATCACTTATTTCTTAAGGAAGTCACTTTGACTGTGTAAACTATGCTCATTATCTGCATGGAAGTCACACATAGCAAGTCTATCTCACTAAGGTGATATATAAATATTAGCACAAACAAACAAGTACAGTTTGCTTTTTTGGTATACTCTAAGACGGATGGCTATTAGAATGCCTTCTGGAATCACCCGACCATTATTGGTTTTATATTGCTTCTGGGAAGGCTGGATGCTTCAGGAAGATGCTGTAAGTCACTAGTGGAGAAAGATGGTAAGACACATAGTCCCAGTTTTTCCACCAAAATTGTCTTAGGAAAAAGGAATGCCTAGCTGGAATTCCTTTGCTAGGAATGCCTAGCAAACACTTCCTAGCTGGCAAATCTCTCTCCCCCTCCCTGCCCTCACCAACCTATCTTGTCTTGTTCTCGAGTCTGAGCAACAATTGTTGAAATTGCTAGTAGCGTTTTAGATTCTGCTGGTGTTCAAGAGGTGAACACCATCATTCATGGCTGATGTTGATAGGCAGTTGTGCCTCTCTTTGTTTCTTCGTTCCCTGGAGGAAATTCTAGAGGCATGCTTTGTTTACTCTGCAATTTCTTCTCTTCTTCCCTCTCCCACTATTTTCTTTTTTCTTTTAAAGAGTCAGCAATAATGTTTACTTGGCTTCCTTCTCCTGATACCGTTTACCAGCTTTGATGTGGCTAAATGACTAAGTCAATACATATTGGGGAATACATAATAATGTTGAAATGAGAATTAGCAGGGCACTGAAAAGACAGAAAGGAAGCAGCTAGCTTTTGCACTGTTTAGTCTGGTGGTAATAAAGAGCTCAGAGATGACCTGATTTCTTTAAAGTAGGTCAGGTTTGAGTGAAGTGCAGCTATGGGTCTCTTAGGAAGCTAAAACAGAATCTCTCTCTCTCTCTCCCTCCCCCACCACTTCTCTTTTTTTCTCATCTTGCTTCCTGAAATCATGGTAGATTTTGTCATCGCCACAGTTGGAGACATGAAAATGGTTACTTGGGATCTTTTGAAAAGTGTCCTTTGTGTTAGGCATGGAACTTAATCTTGACAGTAGCCGATGAGCCTCCTGATGTATGTTCTTCTGTGCCCCATTGGTTCTACAAGGCATCCCTTGATTGGTAAAAGTAACACATTCACCTGTCCTTGATTTTCCACTGACTTTTCTGGACCTTCTCTTGTTGTATGTCAAAGATGTCCAATCCTTTGCTGGCTAGGGAAGGCTTGAGGATTGCATGAAAGCCAACTGGGAGGACCACTTACTCTCTTTCAGGCCAACCCACCTCACAGAGTTGTTGGGAAAATAGGAGAAATGAAGGAATATTACTTGTTTCCTGCCTTAAATTATATATAAAAATAATAAAGATGGGATATAAATTCATACATACATACAAACATACATACATTTTGAAATAACTAATTTGTCCAGGAAATTGCCAAGAGTTTTGACTTTTCACACAATCAAAATCCTGCCTACTGAACACGGAATATTAGATGCACTGTCTTCAATGAAGAAAAGAATGGATACATGATTAAAAATGTGAATTCTATCCTCTGAGATTGAGAGAAGGCTAGGTTTTACTATCTTAATTCAACAATCAAGCCCTTTATCTTGTTTAACAATCATTCACAGTTATGACAGTGATGAAAAAGGTAACTGTTAGGAATAACAAGGTTACCTAACGTAGTTTGGGTAAAATAATATATATAAACTATGATAGTGAGTTTATGTGTGTGTCATTTTAAACAGCAAAGCATGTAATTTTGGGTGCAGCTGTAAAACTGCCATAAGAGGGAGCAAGAGAATTTGATTGATTGCTGGCTTACTGGATTGCTTGCTGACTATGATGGGTAGTTTGCTAATTGCGTGTTCCCTGTTGCTGAAGGAAGAAAGGAGGTTTGAATTTCTTCACATCTCTACTGTGAGAAGATATATTACTGGACTGATATTTGTAAGTTTACTGACCTCTTTTTCGACACTGGACTTTGCAAATGAATAATCCCTGGACGGACTGAACTAGTGAATGATATATGGACTGTTTGACTATGCTAAAACTCTTACTGGAATAAACTATTTAACTAGCACAGTGTGTCTGTTTTACTGAGTGTAAGCTACAAAAACATTTATCTCACATATTTACCTGCCTGACTGACTGCCGTGCAGATTATGCTAGGGTGTATCCCTAACACTGGTTATGGGCCCAGCTGCACAGTCAGACTAACCAGTATATAACAGGTTTATATAAAGTGAGTGTCAGTGTAGTTACACAATACTGTAAACAGACAGCTGTGTTTTATTAATTATAGTTTAAACTATTATATTATAGTTTATTATATATTATAGTTTAATATCCAGAAAAAGATGGCACAAGTCAATTTACCAAGTTTGTCTCTAATATCCAAACTGGATGGAACAAACTATGTTTCATGGTCTATGAAATGCAGCCTACTTCTACGTAGATAAGGTTTGTGGAGTATAATTCAAAACCCACCAGAGTTAGATGTTTGGGATCCGGAGGATGAGGATGATGCCCAGAAAATACAAGAATATAAACTGAAGAATGAGCGATCTCTCTGTATAATAGGACTGACACTCTGTGACCAGCAGCTTGTCCTTATTCGTGGAGAAGAAACAGCTGCGAAATGTTGGGAGAATTTAAAGAAGATTTATGTTCGAGACAGTGTAGGAGCACATATAAATCTTACATGAAAGCTGTTCAGAACACATCTTCAAAAGAATGGAGACATGTTGATTCATATAAACACTATGAAGAGAATTTTTCAGGAACTGCATGAAAAAGAACTTATCTTCACAGAACTAAATCAGGTTTATATAATTTTGTCTTTATTAGATGAGAGTTATGACGACTATGTAACTTCACTGGAAGTACTGCCAAAAGATAACCTAATCTGACATTACTGGCAGATTAATTGAAGAAGCCAGGAGAAGGCTTGAAAGGGATCAACTCAGGAGGGAACAGCCAAAAGAAAAGAAACCACAAGAAGATAAAGAATCTTCGACAGCCTATACAATTAGAAAATGTTTTAATTGTGGAGGAAAAGGACATTTGGCTAGATTCTGCAAGAAAGGAAAATGCCACAATGCCAGCCAGAATGCTAAAAGGCATCAAAAAGATAAAAAATGCTTAGAGTTAGCCATGTATAGCAACCAAACTGTGAATAATAATTTATGGGTTGTAGATAGTGGAGCATCGCACTGCATAACGAAAGATAAGAAAAGATTTGTTAAGATGTCAATGAGTTCACAACAGATATCGTTAGCTAATGGCTGGAAAATGAAAGCAAAAGGTGAAGTTATTGCACATTGTTCTTGCATAAAAGAAAATGTAAAAATGTTATATGTACCACAACTTAAATTGAATTTGCTTTCGGTTAGAGTTTTGATTAAACTAGGTTATGTAGTTACCTTTAGGGGAGAAAACTGCATAATAGAAAAGGAAAGTAAAAAAGTGACTGTAACTTTAAAAGGTGAATTGTAAGTGTTAAATGATAATCAGTTAGAGGTAGCTAACACAGTGTATAATAATGTTAAACCTCATGATGAATGCATACATTTGTTACACAGACGTTTAGGGCATATAAATTTTAAAATGCTCAAGAAAATGGTTGAGCTGTCTAAAGGAATAAAACTGAAGCCTTGCAGTAAGTATTTGCACTGCAATGCTTGCAGTCAAGAAAAAAGCATGGTAATACCAGCAAATAGAATTAATGGATTTAAAATTAAAGAGCCTCTAGAGGTCGTATTTGCTGATATTATAGGTCCTAAAAAACCAAGTGTGGAAGGTGCTCATATATTAAGTATAATGGATCATTATTCTAGATATGGTTTCTGTTATTTAATAAAGAGTAAAATGGAAACATATCAGAATTTCTTCAATTGGTTGAAGTTTGCAGAAAGAAAAACTAAAAGGAAACTAGTAACTCTTGTAACTAATAATGGTACTGAACTTATAAATAATAAATTCCAAAATAGACTGAAGATGGCAGGTGTTGAACATAAAAAGTCTGCACCATATAGGCCACAACATAATTCCTTTATAGAAAGATGAGGCCAAACAATACAGGCAATGCCTCGTATTATGTTGTCAGATTCAGGATTACCTGAAACTTTGTGGGGAGAAGCAATAATATGTGGTAATCATATATTTAATAATGTTGTTAACTCAACAACAGGTGAATTACCATTCACACAGTGGCATGGTAGAAAACCTGACCTAAGCTACATGCACACATTTGGAGCACCAGCATGGGTGCATATTCCTACACAACTGAGACATAAGGGGCAGCATAGGGCTAAAAGATTATTCTTTGTAGGTTATGAATCTAATCACAAATCATACAGATTCTGGGAAAAAGGTACATCTAGAGTTTACTGTAGTACTAGTGTACAATTCCTTGAACATGTAGGATGGGAAAAACTGGAGCAAGATTCAAGTAAGGATGCTATCATAGAAACCTACAAAAGACCAAAACAACATATCAGTGATAAGAAGAGTACAATTAAAGAGGAAATACAGGAAGAGCACATAGGGACCAGAACAGGAAGAAATAGGTGAACAGGAAGAAATAGATAACCAGGAACAGATAGTACATGAAAGTCCACCTGTAAGCCCTGTAATACCTAGATGTTCAACACATGAAACCAGACCACCTGACAGGTACCAAGCAAGTGTAGTTTGCCAAGTTAGTAAAGTTCCAACTACTGTTGAAGAACTTAGAATGTATCCTGCAAAGGATCAAGAAAATTGGCATAGAGCGATGGAGAAGGAACTAAATTCATTGAAACAAATGGAAGTGTATGAAAATGTTAAATTACCTCCAGGTGAAAAGTCCATTGGTTGCAAATGGATATTTAAATTAAAAACAGGTAAAAATGGGACTGTTACCCATAAGGCTAGGTTGGTAGCTCAAGAATTTAATCAAACTGCATGTGATTATGATGAAGTATTTGCACCGAGTCTAAAAGCAGCAACCTTGTGAGCAGCTTTAGTGTGGGCAGCTAAGAAGAACTATATCATAAATTACTAAGATGTAGAAACTGCTTGTCTGCATGCACCATTGCAGCACACTATATACCTAAAGAAACCTGTAGGAATTAAGGATGATTAAACAAATAATGACTGTTGGAAGCTTAAAAAGAGTCTCTATGGATTAAAACAATCTGGTTACGAATGGAACCAATATATTGTTAAGGAGTTAAACAATATAGGGTTTAAAGCAGGTTTAGCTGATCCATGTGTATTTAAGAAAGAGACTAATGGAACAGTGTCATTATTATTGTTGTTTACCGATGATATTGCCTTAATTACAAAAACTAATAATGAAGCTACTGAAATAATATCATTATTAGGTAAGAGGGTAAAATTAAAGCAATTAGGAGAGATAAAACAGTATCTAGGATTAACAATAAATAAAACCAAAGGTGGCTATAAGATATCTCAAGAGGATAAAATTTATCAATTGCTAAAAACATAAAAGGTGGAACTTTGTAAACTGGCAAAAACTCCAATGAGTAAGGAATTTGGCCACACTGATTCTCAAAGTCCAAAATTCGATAAGACTATTTATCAATCATTAATTGGTAGTTTATCATACATTAGTAATTGGTCAAGGCCAGACATTGCCTATAGCGTTAATCAATTGGCAAGATTCAACGCTGAACCCACCGAATAACACTGGCAAGCGACAAAACGTATCTTAAGATATCTTAAAAGGACAAGGCACTATGCATTGTATTTGGAGCCAAAAGATGATCTGATTTTAAGTGCATATGCTGATGCAAGTTTTGCAACAGACATAAACACTAGGAAATCAACTTCAGGTACGGCTATACTGTTAGGAAAAGCACTGATTGGTTGGAGGTCAATTAGACAGCAACACATAAGTATGTCCAAAATGGAAGCAGAATTTTCATGTCTATCTTTATTATGTACTGATTTAATTCTGTATAAACAGTTGTTATTGGATATGGGAATAACTGTTAATGATTCCATTGTAGTTTATGAGGACAATCAAGCAGCCATATGGTTGGCTACAAATATTGCTGTGGAAACGAGATCTAAGCATACAGATCTTAGATATCTGAATGTAAGGCAATCTGTAAAAAATGGTTTAATAAGATTGGAATATTGTATGACTGAAGAAAATATTGCTGATCAGTTTACAAAAGCCCAAGGTTCAGTCAAACACAAAAAAAGTTGTGATAACGATGGTTTAAGGTTGTAAATAGATATATATATTATTATATTACCCAAAAGGGGAGTGTGTTAGGAATAACAAGGTTACCTAACATAGTTTGGGTAAAATAATATATATAAACTATGATAGTGAGCTTATGTGTGTGTCACTTTAAACAGCAAAGTGTTAAGCCTGGGTTCCCCAACCAGGGTTAAGGAGACAAGCTAAACAGAATGTGCAGCGTTAGTCAGATAGGCACACAGATAAATGAGTGAGATAAGTTTGTATGTTTTGTTATCATACAGTAAAAATAACAGATACGCTTGTGCTATCAAAAATATAGTTTATTCCATTATGAGTTCATAGCATAGTCAAAATAACAGTCCAATAGTCATATATCATTTAGTCAGTCCATTCAAGGATATTCAGTTAGCAAAGTCCATGTAGAATATCCTATGTCAGTTCACTTACAAATCAGTCCTTTGTCTCTCTCCCATTCGAGTAATGCAGTCTTGAGTCCATGCAGTAATTAGGGATCATCAAAGCCAGAGAGAGCAAGCTGTCGTCTTACTTCTTTTAAAGTGCTTTCACAACCACTCCCTAATTACATTCCTATATTTAAAGATAACATATTTATTATTTTACTTAAACCAGTTAGGGTAAACAATGTTAGCCCTAACATTCTCCCCTTTTAGGAAATAATAATAAATATAACTATTTACATCTTTAAATCATATTTGTTACAACTCTCTTTAAACTTAATTACTCCTTGAGCTTTTGTAAATTGGTCTGCAATGTTTTCTTCTGTCATGCAGTATTCCAATTTAATTAGCCCATTCTTTACAGATTCTCTAACATTAAATTATCTTAAATCAGTATGCTTTGATCGAGTTTTTACAGCTATATTAGCAGCTAACTTTATGGATGCCTGGTTGTCCTCGTACACAATAATGGAATCTTTAACAGTTATACCCATGTCTAATAATAACTGTTTGTACAAAATTAAGTCAGTGCATAGTAATGACAGACATGAAAATTCCGCTTCCATCGTGGACAAGCTAATATGCTGTTGTCTGATTGACCTCCATTCTATTAGTGTCTTACCAATATATAGCCATCCCAGATGTTGATTTTCTAGTGTTTATATCAGTTGCAAAACTTGCATCTGCATAGGCACTAAGACTCAAATCACCCTTTGGTTCTATATACAATACATGGTTCATTGTTCTTTAAGATATCTTAAAATTCTCTTTAATGATTTCCAATGACATTGATGTGGATCTGAATTAAAACGAGCCAGCTGATTTACACTATAAGCTATATCTGGCCTATACCAATTGCTTATATATGATAAGCTACCAATCAAAGATTGATATATAGACTTATCAAATTTGGGACTTTGATCATCAGTTTGGCAAACCTCTTGACTCATTGGAGTCTTTGCCGGTTTACAAAGTTCAATTTTAAATGTTTTAATTAATTGGCAAATTTTATCTTCTTGAGATATCTTAAATCCATTTTTTGTTTTGTTAATTGTCAATCCTAGATACTTTTTAATTTCACCTAAATGCTTTAATTTTATCTTTTTAGCTAATAATGATATAATCTCATTAGCTTCATTATTAGTCTTAGTTATCAAAGCAATATCATCTGTAAATAATAACAATAATGATACCGTTTCATTATTTTCTCTTTTAAATACACATGGCTCTGCTAAACCAGATTTAAAACCTATATTGTTTAATTCTTTCACAATATATTGGTTCCACTCAAAGCCAGATTGTTTCAATCCGTAAAGATTCTTTTTGAGTTTCCAACAATCATTACTATTTACTTTATTGTCTTTTATAATAATTGGCTTTTTCAAATATATAGTGTGCTGCAATGGTGCATGCAAATAAGCAGTTTCTACATCTAAATGGTTAATGACATAGTTTTTCTTAGCTGCCCACACTAAAGCTGCTCTCAAAGATGTTGCTTTAAGACTTGGTGCAAAAACTTCATCATAATCAGATGCAGTTTGATTAAATCCTTGAGCTACCAACCTAGCTTTATGGGTAACAGTCCCATCATTTCCAGTTTTTACTTTAAATATCCATTTGCACCCAATGGATTTTTCTCCTGGAGGTAATTTGGCATCTTCATATACTTTCATTACTTTTAATGAATTTAGTTCTTTTTCCATTGCCTTTTGCCAATTCTCCTGATCCTTAGCAGGATACATCCTAAGTTCATCTATACTAGTTGGAACTTTAGTTACTTGGCAAACTATACTTGCTTGATACCTATCAGATGGTCTAGTTACACGTGTAGTACGTCTAGGTATTACAGGACTTACAGGTGGACTTTCATTTATTAACTGTTCTTGATTATCTAACTCTTCCTGATCAACAGTTTCTTCTTGTTCTGATCCTATTTGTTCTTCATGGACTTCTTTTTTTATTGGACTCTTCTTATAACTATTCTGATCTTTTTGCCTTTTGTAGGGTTCAATAATTACTTCATTATTTAAATCTTGCTCTAATCTATTCCATCCTACATGTTCTTGGAATTTTGCACTAGCACTGGTGTAAACTCTACATGTACCTGGTTCCCAGAATCTATAAGATCTATGATTAGATTTATATCCTACAAAAAATAATCTTTTAGCTCTTTGTTGTCCTTTTTGTCTGAGTTGTGAAGGGATATGCACCCCTGCTGGTGCTCCAAATGTGTGCATGTAACTTAAATCAGGTTTTTGTACCATGCCACAGTGTGAATGGTAATTCACCTGTTGTTGAATTAACAACATTATTTAATATATGATTACCACACATAATTGCTTCTCCCCATAAATTGTCAGGTAATCCTGAATCAGACATCATAGTACGTGCCATTGACTGTAGTGTTTGGCCTCGTCTCTCTATAAAGGCATTATGTTGTGGCCTATATGGTGCAGACTTTTTATGTTGAATACCTAACATTCTAAGTCTATTCTGGAATGTATTATTTGTAAATTCCGTATCATTATCTGTTAAAAGAGTTACTAATTTCCTTTTAGTTTTCCTTTCTGCAAATTTTATCCAATTAAAGATATTTAGATACGTTTCAGTTTTGCTCTTCATTAAATAGCAAAACCCATATCTAGAATAGTGATCCATTATACTTAGTATGTAACGAGCTCCTCCTACACTTGGTTTTTTCGGACCTATTAAATCAGCAAATACTACTTCTAAAGGCTCTTTGGTAGTAAATCCATCAACTCTATTAGCCGGTTTGACCTTGCTCTTGCTTTGATTACAGGCAAAACATTGCAAATACTTATTACAAGGTTTCAAACTTATTCCCTGAGATAATTGAACAGTTTTTTAAAGCATTTTAAAATTTAAATGCCCTAGCCATCGGTGTAACAAGTGAATACATTCATCATGAGGTTTCTTATTATCATAAACCGTGTTAGCCACCTCTAAACCATTATCATTTAACACATATAATTCACCTCTTAAAGATGCAGTAATTTTCTTATCTTCTTTTTCAATTATGCAGTTATCTCCTTTAAATGTAACTTCATATCCTAGTTTAACCAAAATTCTAACTGAAATTAAATTAAACTTAAGTTGTGGTACATATAACATTTTTACATTCTCTTTTATAAAAGAACAATATGCTATACCTTGACCTTTAGCTTTCAGTTTCCAGCCATTGGCTAACGATATCTGCTGTGTACTCTGGGACATTTTAATAAAATTTTTGTTATCATTTGTTATACAGTGGGATGCTCCACTGTTAACCACCGATAAATTATTTTTTACAGCTCCGTTAGTATACATGGCTAACTCTAAATTTTTATTTATTTTTTGATGACTTTTAGTATTCTGGCCAGCGTTCTGGCGCTTTGCTTTTTTACAAAATCTTGCCAAATGTCCTCTTCCTCCACAATTAAAACACTTTTTAATTGCTTATGCAGTAGGAGATTTATTATCTTCTGTTTGAGGTTGCTCCCTCCTTAACTCATCTCTTTCAAGTCTTCTTCTGGCCTCTTCAATCAATCTGCCAGTTATATCAGTTAAAGTTAAACTTTCCTTTGGCAATATTTCAAGGGAAGTGATGTAGTTGTCATAACTTTCATCTAGTGAAGATAGAATTATGTAGACTTGGTGTAGTTCAGAAAAAAATAAGCTCTTTCTCGTGCAGTTCTTGAAAAATGCTTTGCATAGTTTTCAAATGACTCAGCATATCACCATTCGTCTGGAGATGCATCCTGAAAAGCTTCCGTGTTAGATTTATGTGAGCTCCAACGTTATCTCGAACATAAATCATCTTCAGCTTCTGCCAACACCCAACAGCCGTTTGCTCTCCATGGATATAAACAAGTTGCTGGTCAGTTAATGTTAATCATATTGTGCAAATAACTTGTTCATTTTTCTGCATAAAATTTTTTATCTTTAGTCTATCTTCCTCAATCTCTGGATCCCATTCCTCTACGTTTGGTGGATTTTTAATTATGTTCCACAGACCTCTTCGTAGAAGTAGACTACATTTCATAGACCAAGTTCCATCCAACTTGGATATAAGGGACAAACTTTTGTGCCATGTTTTCTTTATATGGATATAAAACTATAATTAATAAAACACAGCTGTCTGTTTACTGTAATGTATAACAACACAAACTCTCACTTTTTACATAAATCTGTTTTATCCTAGTTAAACTGACTTTGCAGCCTCTGGGCCCTTAACCAGTGTTAAGCCTGGGTTCCCCAATCAGGGTTAAGGAGACAAGCTAAACAGAATTTGCAGCGTTAGTCAGATAGGCACACAGATAAATGAGTGAGATAAGTTTGTATGTTTTGTTATCATACAGTAAAAATAACAAATACGCTTGTGCTATCAAAAATATAGTTTATTCCATTATGAGTTCATAGCATAGTCAAAATAACAGTCCAATAGTCATGTATCATTTAGTCAGTCCATTCAAGGATATTCAGTTAGCAAAGTCCGTGTGGAATATCCTATGTCAGTTCACTTACAAATCAGTCCTTTGTCTCTCTCCCGTTCGAGTAATGCAGTCTTGAGTCCATGCAGTAATTAGGGATCATCAAAGCCAGAGAGAGCAAGCTGTCGTCTTGCTTCTTTTAAAGTGCTTTCACAACCACTCCCTAATTACATTCCTATATTTAAAGATAACATATTTATTATTTTACCTAAACCAGTTAGGGTAAACAATGTTATCCCTAACACAAAGCATGTAATTTTGGGTGCGGCTGTAAAACTGCCATTAGAGGGAGCAAGAGAACTTGATTGGTTGCTGGCTTACTGGATTGCTTGCTGACTATGATGGATTGGATTGTTTTTTAACTGCGTGTTCCCTGTTGCTGAAGGAAGAAAGGAGGTTTGAACTTCTTCATATCTCTACTGTGAGAAGATATATTACTGGACTGATATTTGTAAGTTTACTGACCTCTTTTTCGACACTGGACTTTGCAAATGAATAATCCCCGCACGGACTGGACTAGTGAATGATATATGGACTGTTTGACTATGCTAAAACTCTTACTGGAATAAACTATTTAACTAACACAGTGTATCTGTTTTACTGAGTGTGAGCTACAAAAACATTTATCTCACATATTTACCTGCCTGCCTGCCTGCCGTGCAGATTATGCTAGGGTGTATTCATAACAGTAACTTTGCAACCAATCCTCTCATTTACAGACCTCCTCTGTAGGTCTGTAAAACAAAGGAAAGCTTTACCATAAGCAAGTAAGATCATAAGCATAGTCATGGTTTTACTTAGCAACTACTTCATTTAACAACCAAGTTGTCAATCTCACTAAAAAAGGTTTTCTTGTAATAAACATTTATCCAGGAACCTTTTCTCTGTGAAAATTGGAGGAAGTTTGCTTCAGAGAGTGGAAAAAAAGAGGACCTTCTCAGTTATGGTATGTCTATCATAGAATGCCCTCTGGCTGAAGGACAGCTTGGTGTCAAAGTTAGTTTTGGTTCTGAGGGGAAGCTTGATTTGATTTGATTCCCATGATTCATCTTCTGTTATTGTTTCTATTGATTACATCTGGCCTGAGATGGTGTGAGGGAGGGAAGCTGCTAAACAAACTAATTGGATTGCAGTCTCAACAATGAATAGCTATTTCAAGTTTACAACAATTGAGTTTCTTCTCAACAAACACAATCATGGGAGATGCAATGCTCATTTCTTTTCAAACATACTTAGAAAACATGCTTAGCAGAATAACAGAGTTGAAAGTGACAATATAACACTGGAAAGATTAACTATGCATATAAGTTCAATTCACCTCCTAGGTTTAATGAACATTTTCATGAATACTTTTGACAAGCCAAGTCAGTTTCTGAGAATAATTTCCTTCCCACTTTTCCCTTCATTACATGAACGGTTTAACTAAAATTAACCTTCTAAGTAGAAGGTTAGAACAGAAGAACTATCACCAACTGGAACTGAATATTTTAAGGGTTTATGCAAATCTTAAGCAAATCATGCAAACAATGACCATGAGTTTTAGTTCTGCCTCAGCCATGAAAGTCATCTGAGTGATTTTGGGCCAATCATTCTATCTGAGCCCAGCCCGCCTCACAGAGTTGTTAGTGTGGGAAATATAGGAGGAGGGAGGCTTGTTGGATATGTTCGCCGCCTTGAGTTCTTTGTAAAAATAGTAAAAGCGTGGTACAAATAAATAAAATGTATCTTATCTTTAGTTAGTTTACTTTATTGTCACTGCACCTCATACAACAGAATCAAATGCCATCTTCAGTGTACATCATACATAAGAAATATAAATATAAAAAATAAAAAATAAAACAAAAACACACATCCTTCACATCAGTACAATTGAATTGAAAACCCCTGATATTGCATTAATATTACATTATACAGTAAAATTGAATATAGTTACTGTTCTGGGATAGGAGCTATTTTTTTTCCAGCCTATTTGTCCTTGTTTTTATTGTCCTGTACTGTCTGCCAGGTGGAAATAATTCAAAACTAGGGTGCCCATGATGAAATGGATCTTTAAGAATGTTTTGAACTTTCTTAAGGCAGTAGGAGCTATAAAGCTCTTCCAAAGAGGGGAGAGGGCAACTAATGATCCTCCAGGAAATGATGTGAACCCTCTGGAGTGCTGTCCTATCTGCCCCTGTGCAATTGGCAAATCCTATACAGGTGTGCAGTAAATTAAGATACTCTCTCTGATGCAGTGGTAGAAGGTCACCAGCAGTTTTCATTCAGTTATTGTTTCCTGAGAAGTCTCAGGTAGTATAATCTCTGCTGGGCTCTTTTGACTAGGGCTGCAATGTGGGTACCGCAGGTCAGGTCCTCTTTTAGGGTAACACCCAGAAACTTAAAACTGCCCACTTGCTCCACTTGGTCTCCATTTATAACCAAGGGCTGGATGTCTGATCTATTCCTACTGAAGTCCACTATAAACTCCTTGGTCTTATTGATGTTAAAGATCAAACAATTGTCTCCACACCACAAAAGCAACTGGTCCACCTCATCTCGATAGGAAGACTCATCTGTCCCGGAGGTGAGTCCCACCACTGTTGTATCATCTTAATTTTATAAAGATATCTTCATTGCACAATGGATGCTTGCTTTAGCTCAAAGAAACCTGGGCTGCAGAAATCTGAACTATTAGGTGATAGCAATGTAACATCTATTGGTCATCTAGATTAAGGTAACCCAATTTGGATAGTTCTAACACATGATTGCAAGATATATTGATAGACATCTAGGAAAGAGACTTTGGATATCATGCAAAAATGATCTCCCATCTGAAGTGTGTTTATTCTCTTTCTATTAAGAATATGACACAAACCCTGCTTCCTTTTAAAATACTACAGATAATAAAATTAACCCACACAGAACTTTGGGGTGGGGGAAAAGGCACATACATCTTATATTATGAATGAGTCTAAGTAAACTGCTAAGATTTTATTAGCCCTGGGAGAAAGCTATTTACTAATTTTACAATATTATATCTGTTTTAAAATAAATCTTGCTCTGGATATTTCATTTTCAGGAACCAGCCACTGGAATTCTTTTAATCCTTTACTATTCCACTGAGGATCTTCTGGTTTTCAAGAATGCAGTGGAAAAGTAATTGAACTTATCTCTTTAGGGTTGACATTTGTAATGAAAAGCAAGTATTTATATTTAAATGTATAGAGGGCCCATGTTAGTTGGGGCTTTCACTTCAACATTTAAGATGCAATATGTATGCTGTCAATTGCATAAACTGATCATTTGCAAAAGAAAAAAAAATAAGACACATTCTTTAAATTATTGGGGCAAAGAACAGTTTTTAGCAATTTTCTTCATATTTAGTAGTCAGACCTACTGCATCTACAGATCGTCTTCCTTAGCCTTCCTTGCATCTGATTATTCTAATTTCAAACCGAATATAGGAAGTTGGATTAGGCTGCCATGCTTTATTTTTCCAGGAGTGAAAAATCTCAGCAGAAGAATATTCATCACATCAAACAGTTCCCATTTTTCATCTTCAGCCCACCAAAGCATTGGCTGTCAAATTTCTATTTGGCATAACATCAGAGGAAAGACTTAATATGTCACCTAATGGATTGCTGTTAAATTTTACTTTATATCACATGAGACAGACCCCTACGTGAGCCATTTTGCTTCAACAAATGTATAAATGGCATAGCTTGAATCACATGCTAGAACCACACTACTATGGTATAACAAAATATGTTATTTTCTCACTATCAAAAAATCATACTGAAGATTTGTTTTCCTACTTCAAAATAGTTGAAAAATCAGGACTTTCTTCTTTAATTGCATTTGTCATGCCCCTGTTGGAATCTGATTCTGAGGGGGAGGCTGAGCAGCTGACAGGGAGTGGGAGTGTAGCTCCGTTGGCTGTGGAAGAAACTGGGGAAAGGTAAAGTCATGCTGGGCAGAGCAAGGGAGAGGTAGAGCAAGGCAGAGGGAATTCAGAGGAAGATCCAGGCCCACCCCCTCTTCATCCTAGGGCACACAGGGAAGAATGGAGAAGGGACCAATGTGAGTTGCATGGCTTATGAGGGAGGAAAGGGCCTTGATTCCCTTCATTAGCTGCAGCTGGGAAAACAGTGTTTAAAAAGGGAGATTGTGCACAGCAATTTGTTGGAAGCAAATTGTGAGTTATATTTCATTGTTGAGGCTTATCTGGGTTCCTGGAGTCTTCCCAACTGTGTGTGTTTTGTTGGCCTTTGAAGTCTGCAATTCCTTATCTTGCCCTGTCCAGTTAATTGCTGCAGCATGGTTTGTATGGATTTTTATTTACAGTTTGTATGTACTTTGTTTTCGGACTGAATTTCCTCCACTTCAAGTCTGTTCTTGGGAATTTTTTCTCCAGCCGAAGATTAACCTGGACATTGGGGGCAAAGTTGGAGGTATTAAAGGGACGTTTCTTACTTCTGTGACTATGTTGCCTTTGTGCCACGTCCTGGGTCATCACAGCATTCAGATTATTTTTAAAAAATATGTTCAATAGATGCATACTTAAATCATAAATCTAGGGCTTCATAATAAAAGCCATTAAGAAAAAAATAATGAAATCTTGGCTTCCGGTTTTGCGTGGCTTCGGCGGCAGCAGGAATTCGCAACTCTTCGCGATTCCTGTTGTGCTCGCTGCCAAGGTACCCCAGATCTAAATGGGTCTGGGGGCTATGGCTGCCTTGTAGAGGCAGCCAAAGAGAAAGGGGATCCGGAGAGAGGTTTGGGGGTATCGCAGACCCCCTCCTCAGCCGGGAATAACCCCTTTTTCCCAAGGTGGTGGAGCAGTGGTCAGTAATGGCCGCCACAAAGAAGTCTGCAGCCGGGTAATATTTGTGCTGGAGGAAGAGGGAAGAGCTGTGAAAGTTGCTTCTGACTGGGACAAAGCTAAGGGAGAATGCCCTGGAACTTGGAAGGCTGCTAAGGATACATTGTTTTCAGAAAGATTTACAAGCAGTGAACATTCTAAAAGGGATTCTTTTTTTCTTTTCACTCTCCTTCCTAATGTGACAGCGATGGAACCATAAGAGAAATCTGAAAACCTGTGTTGGAGGTAATTGAATGTTGAAGGGATAAGGATTTCTGAATATTTAAAGGGAAAAAAAAGAATCTTTTTTGGCTGTGAGTGGGAAGGGAGAGGGAAAAAATATTGGAGCAACTTGAAAATAAGGAGAAGATTGCCTAAAACTCTAAAGAGTTAATTTTAAAGAGTTACTAAACATCAATAAGACTTCCAAAAGATATATTTTAAAGAGAACTTTGTGATCAAACTTTAACCCCAGAAAGAGAAAGTGAAAAAGGAGAAAGTATTTAAAAGAAACAGCTTGTTTGGACTGCTTGGTGACTTTGGAACTTCTGAGAATTATTTCTGATTAAAAGCACTTGGGTGGTTGTTTGGAAAAACTTTTTCTCTACATAATGGCATCACTTGTGGATGGATTAAAACTTATTTACCAAAAATATGAAAATGAAAAGCAAGAAGGGAAAGATGTCCTTGGCACTCTTTTTCAATTTTTAGAAATAGCGGTTTGTACTTATATAAAGTTGAATGAGCAACAGGATGATTGGGACAAAGAAGAAGCCATCTTTGAAGAACAAGTGACTTTGGTTGGGGAAGAAAAAAAGAAAGAGAAAAAGGAGAAGAAGACTTTAAGACCTGGAAACACAATCCAAAAAGAGAAGAGTGAGGTGAAAAGGGGATACTATGCTAGAAAACAACAGAAAGGAGGAAAGCAGAATAAAAGGGGGGTGGAGGGACAAGGGAGTAAAGAGGACAAGGAGAAGAAGAAGCAAGGGAGAAAGGGAGGGATGAGAAGCCTTAATGGTGGGGAGCAAGATGCAAAGAAACAAAAGTTTTTTTTAGAGATAATGGATAAATTTTATTGAAAAGGGGATTCTAGAAAGGCACATAAGATTGTATTTCTATATCTGTACTTAGAAATAACCATATAAGATTGGAAATAATATGCAATTTAAAATGTGATAAAATATTTAGTATAATTTAGTGAAATCTTTGTTCAGAAAGGGGAGTACTTTAATGAAACAATAATTCAAGATATGTGATGTGGGGGCGGGGGAATAATTTTGGAAAGTATAAGAAGTGTTCCCACAAAGGCATGATATTTAATTGAAATGGGTAAAATGTCTAAGATATAAATGATTGTTAATATTAATGATTAGATCATGTTATGCTAGTAAAACTATTTGCGAAATGAGAGATTTGAAGAAGAAGAAGGGGGAACATGTAATGAAATAATGATCTATAATATGCAATGTGGGGGGGAATAATTATGGAAAATAGGTGCTCCCATAGAAGTATGTGATTTAACTGAAAAAAATGTGTTAAATGTTTAAGATATAAATGAATATTAATATTAATGAATTGGTTTGTATTGTTTTGATAATATTGCATAATTTTAGAATGTACCAGACAGAATCCCAATGTAAGCTATGTATTCTATATTAAGTATTATAAATATAGGGGAAAGAGATAAAGGCGTCATACTCCAATTAGTGTACAGGAGAAGTTTTTTTTCAAAGAAGAAAGATAAATGGATGGTTGGAAATAGAACAGACAAAGAATAATAAATATTATGATTTGAATTGAGAGGAGATAAGTAAAATAAAGTTGATAAAATTTAAAAGAGAGGAGAAGTTATATAAAAAAATGAAAATGTTAATAAGATATGGAATGGTATGTAAAATGAATATGAATTTGAATTTGTGTCTGTACCAAGAGTTTTAACCCGGGACTAAGCAACTTTCAGAAAAGAGATTTTTTATGTTTTTATGTTTTGTATTTTTGTGTATCTATGTTTTGTATGCCTTTAAAAATTAATAAAATTTGCTTATAAAAAAAAAGAAAAAATAATGAAATCTTGTAATTTAGCAGGTCCTGATTTTGTTCTATTGCTACATCTATTATCAATTCATGCAGGTGCCTCATTTCAATTAACCTGGAATTTAAGTATTGCAGAATCTCATCCACTAATTATTTACATAATTACAAAGCAGAGAGGAGCAGAATAGAATCAGTCATCATGCTATATTACTGTGATTACAAAAGAAAAGAGAAATGTTCAGCACACCATTCAAGATCCATGGACAAAATGGGTCCTTTGTGAAATGGAAGTAAAATATGAATATAAATGTTCAGTGAAAGAGGCATGGACTTTTAAAACAAGACAAGGTACTAATGTCTCACCTGGACTACCTTCTTCTTTTAGGCAAGTTGATCCTAAATCAAAGAATAGTTAATTTTAAATCTGCTTTCTATGAAATAATTCCATGAGACTCAATGAAGTCAACATCCAAGGATATCACCATAGGAATATGCTGCCTTTTGGGGATGATGCATCCATACTGAGTCTGTGTGTACCTCCTCAAAATTAACCATGAGGACTTCAATTATCTTTACTCCTCAAATATTTATGTCTAAGGAATGTAGCTTTAATACGTTGCAATATCACTTGATCCCTAATTGACTTTTTCAATGAAGCATGACTACAGAGCTGGATTTGGAACCAAGAATCCAAATGCCCCAATAAGAGAACCTCTATGCTAATATTCAATATACTTTGGAACAGGAATTATTAAAGATTAAATCATTTGAGTAACATGTCAAAATCAGAACACTTCCCTCCAGCATCTAGTTGTTGCTGTTGCTGTATTGTACACATGTTTTGTTACACATCTTTTCTGGGATGAGAGAATTTTTTCCCCAAGTGTACTTAAACATTAACTTTAACATGTTGGAGTTCATATATGGTCTATTTTTCATGGTACTTATACAAAATGATAGGTACATAGAACTAAAATACATGATGGATTAAACTTCCCCCTCACCACTTTAATAGGGAATAAGGATTCGGGATCAGTTGTCTATTTTGAAGAAGTACAGTTGCCTTTTTAAATTTTCAGTTATCTTGGCATGAGCCACCTATAGTTTTATTTGGAAAAAAATACTGTATTAGCATTGGCAATAAATCTCTTTGCTACGCATTGAAATTATGGAAAATGATTTTTCAACTTACTACTTTGCATGCCAAAAGCAACAATACTGCGGTCTGACCTGACTAAAATCACAGTGCATGTAATTCGATGAAATTAAGGAGAAAAGTGATGGTTCCCCCTAATTTCTACACAAGCAGCTATTCATTAAAATAAGAAGGTAAGCTAACTGAAGTGGCAGGCGAGCCCCTTGGCTACTGTCACAAAACATTATGTCCAAGAGAGGAAAGTGACTGAAAATATAATGCAATAACCAACCTGCATTTCCCTAGCTCTTTAAAAAAGTCCCAAAGTAGCTGTAGATGATTTATCGATCAAAGTGCACTGAATTTCTTGCTAGCATTGGGGATAAAAATACACACTTCTATATATTGTCCTGCAATTTTATGAGTCAGGATAGAGAAAAATATTAAAAGGAACTAATGAGAGAAAACTAGGTAGTGGAAGAATGTTAGTAACCTTAATTTTGGAGTACCTAGCATTTCCATTCATTTTTAGGATGATTCAGCTTCAGGTCTACAGCTGAAAGGCTTTTGCTGTGGCATCCCCAAAGCTCTATAAAGAAAGTAATATAAGAAGGTGTTTAGCATTTATTAAGTCCAGCTCTGGATTTTACCTAATATTTTCATTCTTGGGTCCTTGGTATGCATGGACTGTAAATGGTACCTTTCATAAACAAGGTCCTCTAAGAAGCAGAGAGACTGCTCCTACTGTGTGTTGGTGGATCTTTTTTCTTCTTCCTTTTTTTTTTTAAAGAAAGACCTACAGCCATGAACACACACACCATGCTACAAATGGTTCCATTATGCAAGCTTTTACATGCAAGCAGAATTGTCCCTCTCTTGGCCATTCTTTCTGATGACATTCTTAATACTGGCAATTGTTTTAGGAAAAGATGCTATTGTCTGCCTTTGGTTGTCTGCTGACCAAAGCACATACAATACAAGGCTTTGGATAAACTGAGCTTAGCCTCCAGGGAAGAGCTTAAATGTGAAAGGGCCTGTTTGAATATCCCAATTCACTGGCAATCTTCTGAAGAGGAAATGTTGGCCATTATATATGGGGTGCAGTTTGTCTAAACCTTGAACAAACATCATTTGTTCCTTCATAAAGAAATGAGCTTGGGAGGAGGGTATATCTGAATGCTACCAATATCAAAGTGGAGAGAACAACAACAACAAAACATGATTTGAAAAAGATAGATAGAGGGAGGGAGGGAGAGAGAGAGAGAGAGAGAGAGAAAGAGAGAGAAGTATTTATTTTTGTTGATTTGGCCTGATTAACAAAAACTACCTTTCCAGTTAGTTGAATGGCTGTTATTTTAAAATACAATTTCCCTGCTGGAGGATATAAAGAGTCAACATTAAATTGAGGGTGGGAAGCTCTTAGCCCATTATGCTAGGATGGGGGCCTTTGCCTTTCTTTTTCATTTTTGCACTGTCACATGAGTATCATGCAGAAAAGACCTAAAGTCATGTTGAATCAGTTCCCCTAGAACAAATGTCAGAGAAAGGCACTGTATTCACGTCAAGTTCCAAAAGTCTGTTAATATTAAATATCTGGCATTTAATGCAAGTGAAGATAAAATGTTTGAAGTCCACCATTGACGCTTGTTTCCTGGATCTGTAAATCAGGACTGGTCAATCTTTCAGCAGCCCAGACACTGCCACTCTTTTTCAGTAATGTTCTGAGCAGGTGAAGACTGCTGGGGATGGAACCATGATATGCAGATGATAGAGATGGATTTAGACTAGGAGTGTAGTGTGGTGTATGGTTAGAGTGCTGAAGTTGGATCACGGAAGTTTGGGATCAAGTCCTCCACTCTTGTGGAGATGTAATCAGGGGTGGGCTACTGGGGATTCACAGGGGTTTGGGAGAGCCCTTAGCTAAGACTCTGTGCAGTTCAGAGAACCCCCAAATCCCACTCCTGGCTGGCCCTGCCCACCCTGCCCCTCCCCTGTCAGGAATCCCCATGCGGCCAATTTTGGAGGTAAGTGCAGGGCATATGTGGAGGCTCAGGGAGAGTGAAAAACGGGCCTCCCGGAAGTTTGGGAAGGCAGGAAATAAGCCCATTTCTGGGTTCCAGAGAGCCCCCACAGCCTGGGGAGGCTGTTTTCACCCTCCTAGAGGCTTTCAAATTAAGTGAAGTTTGTCATGAGTCTCCTTATTCAATATAAATAGAAGGGAGCCATACATCTCATGCTTATGCTGCTTAAATTGTTCTTGTTTAATATAGGTAGGTCTCAATTAGTGTGGTTAATGAAATGGTGACATTATTCACATTCACAATATTCAAAGTGATATTTCTATCACTTTGGTTCCAGTTCAACAGAAATAGGCAACTATTTTTTTTAAAAAAAAATTTTTTTAATATGGTTAGTAATGAAATACTGTATAGCAGGCCTATGAAACTGGCAGCCCATGGGCCGGATGCATCATGTGCAGGCCAGGCCCACCCCAGCTTCGCAAAGGCAAAAAACATTATGATATATCACAATACGTCACGTAACACAATCGAGTTTGACACCAGTGCTATATAGTTTGAAATACTGTATAGCAGAGGTCTCCAACCTTGGCTCCTGGAAGCCTGGCGGATTTCAACTCCCAGAGTTCCACAGCCAGCTGTGGAATTCTGGGAGTTGAAGTCCGCCAGGCTTCCAGGAGCCAAGGTTGGAGACCCCTGCTGTATAGTATTCATGAGCAGTATGGTGGTCTAGGGGTGAAGACGCTTGCCTCCCATTCAGAAGGTTGAGAGTTCAATTCTACTAGGTAGCATCAGATGTTTCTCTCCTAAGTGCAAAGAAAACATCTCTGCTGTGAACTCCGCATAGGTGTCGGGAAGGAGATTCAGCTAGTAAATTCTTCAGCAACATCCAGTCATCCTGACTCTACCCTGTACAGGGACTAGAGGTTCATAAGAAGGGAATTTTAGTAACAAAACATTGTATAACAGTAAAAGAGGATAAGCCCATATTCAAAGTTTATCTGCAATCTCCTGTATTCTTTTGAAGTTCTTCAAAATGAGTCCTTTCTGAGTTGTCCTCAGACCGATCTTTCCTTTTCTCCATTTTGCACAAATGACAACTAGTATTTAAATGCCCTATGACAGCTGCGAATATGATAGACCCAACTACCTTTGCGCTAGATTCGCACTAATTGAGTTTTGTGATACCAGTTTGTGAATCACATTAAACTGAATTTTTTGCCATTTGAATTTGTATGCGGCAAGGAAAAGATATACTGGAATCGAAATGAATAACAGGTAAATGCATTGTAGTTTTATGTGTAAGGATAATATTAACTCTGACTACATCTTGAGAGAAAAGATGGGCTGGATTCAGTTTCATCTATTGCAAAAGGCATGTTAAAGGTTGCCAGCTATGTCACTAGTGACCACTCTCCCTGTGATTTATAGCAACACTTTGATAGGAAATGTGAAGGCAGTTCAAGGTCTGGATGATGCCAGAAGTTAATATATTGTCCTGTATGTTGTGGATTAGTGACTGAACTGAAGATTCGGAGATAAGCAGGGATTACTATAGAATTAAAATATTTGAAGGTATCTAGTACTCAGTTATGTTCACATTTCAAGGTACTGTACATGAGGAGTTTTCCTGAACTGATGCATTTTTTTTTTTTTTGGATCTGCATCATTTAAGAAACCAGAAATCTAAAAACAGGTTTTGATGCACTCTGCCCTGCTCGATTTACATAAGGTTTACTGTTAGTCTGAATTGTTCAGACTGCTGAGATAGAAGCAAAGACCAAAATTAGCAGCTTAGCAGTAACTGGGATGTTGCAACTGGGCATCTGCCAAACATACCCAGAATTTCAGCAATAGCTTCTGGAAATAGCTTTATGATTTCCTGCTTTTGTGAGTGGGCAGGTGTGGGTGTGTATATTCAACAAAGTTCCCATTGGCTGCACTGCAATACTGTTTAAGCTGCATCTTTTTTTTATTTTATTTACATTTGACCAAACCTGTCCTGTTTTCTCCAGAGTTATGAGCTGCAGGGCTCCAGAGCCCCACAGACATAGGAAGGAACCAATGTAGCTGTAATTTTATGCAATTCATCACAATTAAGAAACATCTTTATAGTTCCAAACATACCTTTACAAGGCATGTTTGGGCAAATTATTACATCTGCTATTAAGTTCCTTTTCTTTTTCCTCAAAAGTAAAAGAGGGTTATAAAGGGCACCGTTTCTTGGTTTTTGGAAAGCAATTTCATCTGCGGGTAAAGGTAGTAGTATTATGGATTGAACTATAATTAAACGCATCGCCTTCATGTTTTGCTTTTGTATTGCACGCAATCAGAACTTCTAGAAAGAGTCATATATCCAAGAAGTTGGAGTGGGGGGGGGGGAATTCAAGGGGATTTTCAGAGAAATGTTTGGAGTTAAAACCTAAACTGCAAATTTAGACTTACTGTACTTTGAAAAGACTGTCACAGAAAATGATAGGACTTATTTTGGAACAAAAATGCATAGCGTTTTGTAAAATTATCTCAAAGTATCATAAATTCCCTCTATCACTCTAGAATAGTGGTCCCCACTTTTTCTGGCTTGGTGGACTGGTAGGGGGAAGGGATAGTTCTGTGTGAGAGGTGGCACATATGTGTGAGTGCTGCTCTATTTATAGGTACTAATACCACTCTATAAAGCCTTACTAAGACCACACCTAGAATACTGCATCCAGTTTTGGTCACCACACTATAAAAGGATGTTGAGACTCTAGAAAAAGTGCAGAGAAGAACAACCAGGATGATTAGGGGACTGGAGGCTAAAATGAATGATGAACGGTTGCAGGAACTGGGCTTGTCTAGTGAAGAAAAGGACCAGGGCAGACATGATAGCAGTGTTTCAATATTTGAGGGGATGCCACAGAGAGGAAGGGGTCAAGCTGTTTTCCAAGGCACCTGAAGGCCAGACAAGGAATAATGGATGAAAACTGAACAAGGAGAGATTCAACCTGGAAATAAGGAGAAATTTTCTGACAGTGCGAACAATCAATCTGTGGGAGCTTTATCACTGGAGGCTTTCAAGAAGAGATTGGACTGCCAACTGTCAGAAATGATGTAGGGTCTTCTGCTTGGGCATCAAGGGGTTGGACTAGATCGGGGTCGCCAACGTTTTGGACCTCAGGGACCACCAAACTCATAATTTTAAATCCCGTGGACCAGAGACTCTGGGAAAATCCCCCAAAAAGTCTGCAGGAAAATTCCCAACCTCGTTTTCCTATCGATCAATCATTCTTTATTTGGAATCACAGGATACTGTCTTCAGCTCTGTTCTCAGGGAGAGAGAGAGAGAGAGAGAGGAAGAGACTTTTGGCTTCATCCAAAGAAGGCAGCAGAAGCAGCAGATGTCTTTCTTTCTCTCCTCCAAACTCCACCAGAAATGAGTCTTTGCCAGTATAACCTCTTGGAGCAGGATGCCTTGCAGGGTCCCAAAGACTCATTTCTGGCTGAGAAAGAAAGACTTTTGCTGCTTTCCTTGCATGCAGCCAAAAGCAGAAGAAGAAAGAAGCGGAAAGAAGCAGCCCGGTGGCCAGGCCAGGTGTGTGGGGTGAGTGGGGCAACTCCCCCCCCACTGCCTTTCTCCCCCTCCCCTCACTTCTTCATGTTGTTAGCAATGCAAATGATGCAAGCCTTGTGTTCCCATGGGCCATATGATCAGCACAGCTTTGTGTTCCCACACAGCCTGGATTAATTGCTTTGGGGGTGACATTTCTCTGCGGACCACCAAAATTTTCTCACAGACCACCAATGGTCCCTGGCCCACTGGTTGGTGACCACTGGACTACAAGGTCCTTCCAACTCTGTTAATTTGTACTCTGTAATCCATTTGAGTGAGCAGTGGGCACACATGCACGCCACTCACGCAAGTAGAGCTGTGCACACACACTCAATTGCTTCTTGCGTGTTCAGTTCGGAAGGGGTTGCAGCCTGGTAGGAGGTCACAACATGGAGGTTAGGAACTGCTGGTTCTAGAACACTCTTTCCACATGAAATGTTCTATATACATGTTGGTTGGATTACAATTTTCATCACCCTATTCACCACGTCTGATAGAATAATGGGAGTTATTGCCTCATGTGTTTGGATTGAAAAATGTTGGCTTCCCTTCCCTTAGTTGTCAGTAACTGATTTTTCTTTTCCTTCCTCTCCTCTTCTTCAGAGGTGGTATTCACCTGGTTTGGACCGGTTCTGGCATGCCGGTAGTGGAAATTTTGAGTTATTTGGAGAACCAGCAAATACCACCTCTGGCTGGTCCTGCCCTATCCTGCCCTATATTCCCTTGTTTTTTAGCTCAGCTGATTCGCTCGGCAGAATGGATTGCTGTGCCTCAGTTGAGCTAAAAAACAGTTCACCTCACTATCACTAACATATGGTGATTTTTGATTGCTGCACACATGCATGAAGCACACTCTCATAGAACCTATAGGAAAAAAATTGGAATCCTACCACTGCTCCTCTTCTTCCTCTTTTCCTGGTAGATTGATATTCCAATCTGGTCCCTGCATAGATCTGAGATAGAGACTCCTCTTCCATCCCCCCAGTGCATTATGCCAGTGTTACCAATAGAGGAGAATATATGTACATTCAGGGTTGAACTGTGAAGTCCTAGGTACTCTCTGAGGTTGTTTTCTTGAAGAGATTTCATTACCTCATCAGGTATCATCTTCAGTGCTAGAAGGGAGTGGGGTTCGCTCTCTGTGTATAAACTGTAACTTGTTCTATCAGGATTGGTGAGGAATGCCAGTATATAATAAAATGGGAGCTGACCACAGTAATCCAATTGTGAACAGTGTTGCAATGTTGATGCCCAACTCTAATGAAATAGTGTCAGTCATATTTGAGGATTTCACAGCAACTTGCAATGCTTATTTAAAAACCTTTGCTTCATAAAATACATCTCTATCTGGATTCTGATCCTACAGACATTACAGCAAATTAGTTCACAGCTTTTCTTAACATTGGCTTTGTTGGCTCTGGCTGGTAAGAGCTAGGTTTTTCAGTAATGGAAGGGCCACATATTCCCCATCTAACCTATTTTACTGTTGTTTTCTAGATGGGAAAGCAAAGGCCAGTGAGATTCTTCATGTAGTGTAAAGGACTGGTATCTTGTATGTTACAAGAATGCATTCATTCAGAAATCTTTAGGCCAAAACTATGATGTTTAAACTAATATAAAGTGACCTCTGATGTGTAAATTGCATTACATCTATTCACGAGACTGGACTGCAGTGTTATAAAAGAAGCAAAATGAATTCAGGTGATAGTTAACAAGAGGGAAATAAATATAGCATATGGCTAGAAATTAATTTAATCAATTATTATTGTTACATTCAATCACCTTCATGATCACTTTGGAATAAAGGAGCACCTTTTACCTAATGCCTTGCTTGTTACCTTTTTAGACCTAATATTCTGTTTTCATATTTTGGCATGCTACTCTTATTTACTCTTTTATGTCAAACATTTGGTGTCATATTGATGCTGAATCCACAGAGTCACACCTTGAGGCTGTCTCAATAAAACCAACTCAGTTTTCATTGCTGAACTTCAAGAACTATCACTAACCAGTGTGACTTTAGCACATTGTAAATGCCATTAACAAAGAAAAAAACATTTAAGCTGGGATCTTGTGAGACAGCTTGAGATCTGCAAATGTGTGTTAATTCAAATAGTATATGTATGTGCCAATTAAATGTCAAAATGTGCAAATAAAATCCAAGGGGACCTTTCATGACCCATAGAAGAATACTTTGCATAACAAAATCTTTAACACTTTGGTATATTTACAAGCTATGGAGTGGGGGCCAGCGTGAGACAAATTAGCACTGTCATGTGAGATTCAATTGATATTGACAGTATTCAAGAGAAGGCAGTGTAAAACTACTGCTCTCTGTACAGTTACAGAGGGTCCCTGTTTCACAAACATGTCTTGTGCTCATCAAATAAAGAAGAGATATTATTTCTGATGGCAATTTAAGGGGAAAATTAGCTCAAGTGTAATTCCAATTTTTGCTGTTCATTTTGAGACTGTTGACATGATAACTTGGTCCTGGGGTTCTCCATGCCCAGAGAGAGAGAGAGACTTTTATGACTTTATGAGATAATATTTTCCCTCTGTTTTTGCTTGCATAGGTACTGTATGAATTGGGGAGATTCTACATTTATTTCAGTAAAGAAGCTTGCCTATCCTTCAAGCTTAAAACTCATTTTCTAATGGCTTAAGTTTAGGGTTATCGCAAACTTAATGTTTGTGTTACAAACTTTTACAAAGAATAGTTTAAAAACTCCTTCTTGTAAAAGTTCCTATGGACACAATAGACCACCATTTGTTAGGTGGAATTTCCTGAAGTACCCAATAGAAAAATGTTTAAGTATTCTGTTCAGGGTTTCTGCCTTTAGCTCAGCTCTAGGAAAATACAGTAGGAAACTTGCTTTTTGTGCAGTCTCCAGAAATTCAGGTGTAATAATTTTGGGCCAGTCCTGAAACACATCAGGGAAGTGCATAATTATGCAGTCTTGTACACGAGGAAGACTTTAATAAGAAATTCCTTTATTATATCAATGAAACTGTTCTGTACAGTCATTAGCATACTTGAAAGCGCCGCACTGTGTTGGCAAAAGTGCACGGTGATCTCATTGGTCGAGCAGGCCGCACTGATTGGCCCGTAACGAATCCCCCGCGATTGGTGGAAACTAATCACGGGAGATTCAAAGTAGTGCCATTGGCTGCGGCCGCGGCGGCCAGAGAATAAAAGCCGCTGTTTTTCCCTTTAAACCCCGAGCCAATCTAGGGACCTAATAAAGAGCTGAAACTGAGTCACTGGCTCCGAGTCTCCTTTCCCGTGGCGGACATGACAGAAACCAAATCTCTACATAAAAGGGAGTTATTGTGAAGACAAAAATTATAGGAAAATCAAGGTGAGACTACAACTTCACTAATTAGACATAAGTATAGTCAGACTAGGTAAATAGGAGCTGGTGTTTCTTAATTATTTCAGGAGATCTAATAAAAAAATCTATATAATGAGTACATCCTTTGGTAGAATGATAACAATAGTATATAATTTTCATCAGTTATGTCATTATACAGGATTGAACAGAAGATTTGGGGAAGAAAAAAAATGCTTAATTCCATTTACTTAAATTACTGGTTCACTTGAAACACTCTTTTCTGAAGAATGATCAGTTTGTGGCAGTCCTCATTATAACCCCAGGCATATTTTTCAGGCATAGGAGCTGCCCGAGCATCAGGCTAACTTTATCTGGGCTTTGAAGCTAAATAGAGGCAGTCTTAGTTAGAAAATAGGTGGAAGACCCCCCCCCCAAGGAATATTTGGGTTATGTGATAGACTGAGGAATTGGAAAACATCACCAGAAAAATGCAGTGATAAATTACTTCCCTACTGCTATATGGAAACAGTTTGGATGTATTCGTAATTATCAGGAATTAAGGTTTATACAAGAATCTTTCTTTTTTTAAAAAAATAAAATAAAGAGGTAATATCTATGACCCTTCCATCTTTGGCCCTGTCTAGACTGAAATGAATAAGCAAACAAAATGCAGTTTAATCCAGAAAAAAAAAAAGGAATTAATGACTGGGGTTTTTGATGGCCCTGAATAGCATTATTTCTCAGAATCAGGTTCTTTAAAACTCAGCAATCCTTCTGGATGGATAGGGATCAATGACATAGCCAAGGTGTCATTTGTCAATCTTGGCTCTGATTACATCCATCTAGTATTCTCATGTAATTATGATTATTCTCAACAGGCCGTCATTAAGGCTAATTCAGAAATGAAATCTGGTTAAAATATAGCTGCTGGAAGATACCAATTTTGAAGTTTAATACTTGGAATTATCTAGAACCTACAGTGTGGAAGATAAGATGGGAGCTAGAGTTCTCCAGAACAGGAATTCAAGAATGACAACAAGCAATTGTCTCTTGGCATGGACTATGAAAAAGAAAGATTATGGAAAACATAAAAGAGCAAAGTAGAGAAAGCAGAAGGAAAAGGCAGTGTTATTAAGCCCAAAACATTCTAAGGAGCAATAGCAATAAGTGTCAGAAGCAATCAAATGTTGGAAATGACTTTATTTCTGATATAACAATAATGATTCATTCCGAACTGTGGTGTGTCAAGTTTCTGGGAAGTTTCAGTCACATTTAATCTGACAAGAAGAGCATAACACAATATAAGAACTATCACCTCTCTTATAAGTACCTGCCAGAATACCAAGACCATCTCCAGATACCCTGCTCTGTGTTCCCCTACAGTTCAATATTGTCAAGATTGAAAACCTCTTCCCAACAGACACCCACTAACTCTCCGTCTTTATCAGTAATCATCTTATAGGGATTCAGTGTATGAACTATGAACAGCACTAACATGTGTATATGTGCATATGAACAGAACAGACATCTATAGAGCAGAATATCAGTGTGTAAGCCTTTAAACCAGTTATGTCTTTACTTGGGGCTGCTTGATTGAGCACAGGATACACCAAAATCTCTGCACCGCATTTCCCTATGTCAGATAGTAAAGCACTTCCTTTTTTTTTTTTTTTTTTAACAAAAGCTTTTAGATAAAAGTGGATAGAGTGCTATCCGGTGATTAATATACTAGCAGTCTAAATCCTAACATGTCTAGAAGGTGCCACATTGGGGAAGCCCGACTACTTCAAACAACATCATTTACAGTAAAGTTATAGCAATAGCTGTTATGTCTGGAGCATGGGGGCGAATAATGGAGACGAGCTGGTAGAAATAGTGAACTTCAAACTCTTTATTTACATGGTGTGACAGCTCAACTGGATGGCTGCTATAGCCTTCCTTATATAGGCAACTTATTAACTATTCAACCAATAGCAATCCGGGAGCGCTAGCTCCGTTAACCAATGAGAATGGCCTGTTAATGGCCAATCAGATTCTCCTGAACGGACCAATCCGATCTTGCCATTAACAGCCAATCAGAAGTGCAGGGCCAGAACCCTGCACTTGACTTCAAGCTCAAGATAACTTTATTTAACATTTATTCATTCACAACACCCCTTCCCCCCGGCTTCTGCTTACGGGGCGCGGTCATGTAGTCCTTGAGGTAGGATGGCTGTTTTATTAGTCTTTTTGATTTTCGTTGTGCGCCTAGCATTTGGCTCCACTCTTATTGAGGTAGGGCGTTGTTTGGTGAAAGGGGTGCCTCTGGTTCAGAGTTCACATTTCCGTTGTCACCAATATCTTCAGTAACTCCCTGAGGTGAACTCACTCCCATCCCTGGTTTCTGTTCCTGCGTTTCTGTTCCGCTATCATTCCCTTCAAAAAGGTTTTCCTCTAGTTGAAATTCGTCTTCCTCTATATCTTCCCTCACCCTCAGTTTGGTTATAAGGGAGTTCGGAATTGCCTGACTGCAGCCTTGATCGTAGTTGATTGATATGGCGCTTCCAAAGTCTATCGTCAGGGCACTGTACAAGGTGCCCTGATCTTGGGCCGGTTACATGGACTACCGTTGCTTCTACCCACAGCGGATCGCCCGATAAGTTTTTAGCGAATACTAAATCGCCTACCTGGAAGGTACGGCATCGGCCGCTGGATCCGAGTGGTTTTTCCGGTTCGTAGGCTGGGTGTAACCGGTCGAGGTGGGAGCGGAGTTTCCGTCCCATTAGCAGCTCAGCGGGAGTTTTGTTGGTGATGCTATGAGGTGTGATGTGCTGTAGAAAGAGGATTCAGTTGATTTTCTTGTCGATGTTGTTGTAGTCTACTTTTTGTAGCGTTTTCTTGACGAATTGTACCATGCGCTTGGCCCTACCGTTGGACACAGGGTGCGCAGGTGAAGTGAGCGCATGTTGGATACTGCGGTCAGCCAGGTACTGTTCAAAGGACAGCGCGGTAAATGGAGGCCCGTTCTCGGATACCAGAACGTCTGGTAATCCGTGGGTTGCAAACAGTCTTTCTAGTCTTTTGATGACCGCTTCGGTGGTCGTGTTCCTCATTCGGTGGATTTCGAGCCAATTCGAGTAGGCATCTACGGTTAACAAGAAGGTGTGGCCTTTGGTTGGCCCAGCAAAATCTAGATGGATAAGAGACCAGGGTCCCCGCGGTGTCTCCCATTCGGTTGGGATTGCCTTTGGTGGAGCGTTGCTTACTTCTTGGCATCTCTGGCAAGTTTTGACCCACGATTCAATTTATCTGTCGATGCCTGGCCACCACACGTAGATTCGTGTGAGGGCCTTCATGCGCACGATGCCAGGGTGGCCATTGTGCAAGATTCTTAGTAGTGCCTGTTGGAGTCGTTCTGGGATAATGACTCTATCGCCCCAGATGATACAGCCCTTTTGAGAAAATAACTCTGTTTGACGACTTTTGAAGGTGCGAAGTCATCTGGTACTTGGTCCAATGGCCATCCGTGTTCTACCCACATGAGGACTTGTGCTAAGGTGGGGTCGCGTTTTGTTTCTCTCGCGATATCACGGGCAGTTAATGGCGGCGTACGCAGTGTCTCAATCTGCAACATTGTCATCGTTGGCGCAGGATCGTTGATGGTCTCTGGCAGCGGTAGATGGTCTCTGGCAGAGGAGTCTCTGAGGGGGCGTTTTTGCTCTCAGAAGACTCCCCTGGGGCTCAGGAAGAAAAAAAAACAGAGCATTGGAGGGACATGCAGCACTCCTCAAAGCTCCATTTTGGGGCCTTCCTGGCCTCAGAGGAGCCTCTGAGGGGGCGTTTTTGCTCCCAGGAAGCTTCCCTGGGGCCCAGGAAAGCAAAAGAAATGGAGGGGGGCTGTGCCATTTTTTGCCTTCCTGGGCCTCAGGGAAGCCTCCTGGGTGAAGCAGTAAGAAGCAAGGAGAATCCCGGCACAGCTGTTCGTAGGAACAGCTGATTGTCAGGAGGTTAAAAAAAAAAAAAGAAATATCTTAAGAAGTGACTGGGCAGGCGCGCATCAGGCAGACGGGGTGAGCAAGCATTGGGCATCGGGAGGGAGGGGCAAGCGAGTGAGCGGCGAACGGGCGACCAGGTTGGGGGCGAGGCCAGTCAGAAATTACTACCGGTTCAGCAACCCACACCAAATCCTTACTCCCAGTTCACCCAAACCAGTGCAAACTGGCTGAATAACACTACTGCTGCCCACCCCACCCACCCGACTCTGCCTCTCCCAGAAATCCCTGTTTTGGGTGCAGGGCACACATGGAGGCTCAGGGAGGGCAAAAAATGGGCCTCCTAGAAGTTTGGTTTCCAGCTTCCAGAGAGCCCCTGGAGCCTGCAGGAGGCCGTTTTCACCTTCCCTGAGGCTCGAGGAAAGCCTCCAGAGCCCAGGGAGGACAAAAATGCCCCATCCCACCATGGTGCAGGAGGCCGACTATGCCACGCCCACCATGGCCATGCCCGCCCACCTAGCAACCAGGCAGAGAACCCGATGCTAAAATTTTTGAAGCCCACCCCTGGTAAGTTCATTTGTCAAACAGGCATGGCCAAAAGAACAATAAAAGATAGGACTTTCATTCCTATTCAAGTCTTGGCAGTCAATTAGTCTGAATGTTAACTATTTCTCACAATAAAAAGCAGTTAAAGAATGGGAGAGCTGTGTATTTAATTTAGAGGTGACCTGACTCTATAAGGCTCTTTATGGCTTCACACATTAAAAACAATAAAACATCAAGAAAAAAGCTCATATACCATTGGAAAAAAGAAGTATTTAATAGGTTAAACTTGCTGTCACCTTACTCCAAGGTCTGTATTATGTACTTGGACATGGGTCGAAGTAAATGGAAACAGCCTCTGAATGTGAACTTTCAGCTCTTTATTGCATAGTGACTTCTCAAAACAACAGTGAACTCTGCCTTATATAGGCAACCCTTGTGAGAATTGTCCAATAGCGAGCTGTGAACGCCAGCTCTTTTAACCAATAATAATCCTCTGTTAAGGGCCAATCGGATTCCTAAGAACTAACCAATCCAATCTGGCCGCCTAACAGCCAATCAGAAGTGCAGGGCCAGAACCCTGCACTTTACCTCAAGCTCATACTTTTATTAACTATGGTACATACACAACACCCCTTCCCCCTGGCTTCTTAATTACGGTGTAGTTATATAGTCCTTCAAATAGGACGGTTGTCTTTTGAGTCTTTCGGATTTTCGTTGGACTGGTTGATTGCAATCCTGTTGAGGTAGATTGTTGTTTGGCAGTGTCTCTGCTTCTTGCTCAGGTGCAATTTCTTGCGGTGCAAACAATTCTCCTTCATGCTCCATTTCCTGGGTCTCACTTAATTCGTCGCTCCTTTCGAGCAGGTTCCCTGGAGCGTCATCTTCTTCTGTACCTCCCCCCCTTGGTTTGGTCATGGGGGAGTTGTTGATTGGCCATTGTGAGTCGTGGCCGTAATTGGTCGATATGCTGTTTCCACAGTCTATTGTCACAGCATTTCACTACGTAGGATTTGGGGCCGGTCACTCGCACAACCGTTGCCTCTATCCATAACAGATTGCCTGATAAGTTTTGTGCGTAAACGTGGTCTCCTACCTGGAAGGTGTGATAGCGGCCACTAGATCCAATTGGCTTTTCCGGTTCGTAAGCAAGGTGCAACCAGTCGAGGTGGGAACGGAGTCTTCGTCCCATCAGTCGTTCCGCAGGAGTTCTGCCGGTGACGCTATGTGGAGTTATGTGTTGCAAAAAGAGAATTTGGTTGACCTTGTCATCGATATTGTCATAGTCCATTTTTTGCAAAGTCTTTTTAACAAATTGGACCATGCGTTCCGCTTGGCCATTGGTCGCAGGGTGCACAGGTGAGGTGAGCGCATGGCGGATGCCGCGGTCAGCGAGGTACTGCTCGAACATTAGTGCTGTAAACTGTGGCCCATTATTGGACACCAGGACGTCAGGCAATCCGTGGGTTGCAAAGAGTCTATTTAGGATCTTGATCACTGCCTCGGAAGTTGTGGCCATCATACGATGAATTTCTAACCAATTGGAGTATGCGTCGACTGTCAGCAGGAAGGTATATCCTTTGGTTGGCCCCGCAAAATCCAGGTGGATTCTGGACCAGGGTCCACGTGGCATCTCCCATTCAGTCGGCATGGCTTTTGGTGGGGCGTTGCTGGCTTGTTGGCAATTGGTACACGCTTTGACCCACTGCTCGATTTGCCGGTCCATGCCTGGCCACCATGCATAGCTTCGTGCAAGCGCTTTCATCCGCACGATGCTGGGGTGGCCCTCATGCAGAATTCGTAGCAGCGTCTTCCGGAGTCGCTCTGGGACAACGACTCTATCGCCCCAGATGACACAGCCTTTTTGGGAAAAAAGTTCAGTCTGTCTTGATTTAAATGGCACGAAGTCATCTGGGACTTGGACCAATGGCCATCCGCGTTCTACCCAGCCTAGGACTCGAGCTAGGGTGTGCTCTCGTTTGGTTTCTCTCGCGAGGTCTCGGGCGGTCATAGGCGGCGAGTTGAGTGTTTCGATCTGCAACGTGGTTGCCGTTGGTGCCAGATCGTCGAGAGTCTCTGGAAGCGGTGCTTGGCTTAATGCGTCGGCATGAGGAATGGCTTTCCCCGGGCGATATTGCAGCCGATAATTATAAGCAGCTAGGAATTCTGACCATCGGGTCATTCTAGGGGATAATATGTAGGGGGTTGGCTTGTCCCCGGCTATTATCCCTAACAATGGTTTGTGGTCAGTTATAATGGTAAATGTCCTTCCATACACATATTCATGAAATTTCTTTACAGCTGAAACGATTGCGAGAGCTTCTTTATCAATTTGTCCATAGTTCCACTCTGCTTGTGAAAGAGTCTTCGAAAAGTATGCAACAGGGGCTTCGTTCCCGTTAGGCAGTACATGACTCAAAATGGCGCCCACTCCGAAGGGCGAGGCATCGCAGGTTATAACTAATGATAAAGTCTCGTTATACTGCATAAGTACAGAGTCAGATGTGAGCAATTTTTTAACATTCCGGAACGCTTGTTCTTCCCGGTAACCCCATACCCACAATGCTTTTTTATCTAATAACCGGTGTAACGGTTCAGCAACAGTCGCCTTGTGCTGTAAAAATACATTATAGAAATTAATGAGGCCTAAGAATGCCTGGAGATTGGCCTTGTTACGTGGCCTGGGAGCGTTTTTTATCACCTTTAATTTACTTTCGGTAGGATGAATGCCCTGGCTATCAATCCGATACCCTAGAAACTCAACACTGTCAGTATATAAGTGACATTTATTTTTTTTCACCTTAAGTCCTGCCTCTTGGAATTTTTTAAGAACACATTTCAAATGATCCTGCAAGATTTTTTTGGTAGGGGCTGCAATTAATACGTCATCAAAATACGGAACCACACCCTTGATTCCCTGTAACAACCTTTCCATGAGGCTTTGGAATATCCCCGGGGCTACACTAACCCCAAATTGCAATCGAGTACATTTAAAAGCACCTCTGTGCGTTACAATTGTTTGGGCTTGGGCCGTCTTTTCATCCACTGGTAGTTGTTGATAAGCTTGAGCTAAATCTAATTTAGCGAAAACCTTTCCGCCCCCCAAGGAATGGAGGAGGTGCTGCACCACTGGAACTGGATACGCATTCTGCTGTAGGGCATGGTTTAAAGTGGCCTGGTAGTTCCCACAAATTCGGATTGACCCGTCTGGCTTAATGGGTGTTACAATAGGGGTTTCCCATGGAGAGTGATCGATGGGCTTCAACACCCCTTGAGCAATTAGCTTGTCAAGTTGTTCGTCGATCTTAGCTTTAAGAGCAAACGGAACTCGACGGGGCTTCAAGCATATTGGGGCTACTTTTGGATCTAGACTAAATGAAATTGGGGTCCCTTTATACTCGCCTAAACGGTCCGCGAAGACATCGCTGAACTCAGAAATAAGGTCTTCCTCCCACTCACAACCACCGACTCGGTTCACGCTGGCCACTTCGATGCCGAGTGGTGCGAACCATTGGAGGCCTAATAGACTAGGCCTATCTCTATCGATGATTGTTAGAGGTAAGTACGCTGTATGATTTTTGAAGGAGACTTGGACTCGGCAGGACCCGACCACGGGGATTCGATTTCCTTGGTAGTCCTTGAGGATGAGGAGTTGAAATTGGAGGTCTTGGCGTTGGATTGTGGGGATAAGTTGCTTGAGTGTCTTCCAAGACACCATCGAGAGGGACGATCCCGAGTTGACCTCCATGTGGCAAGGCTGGTTCTCGATGGCTACCGTGACTCGAATTTTCTTAGTGTCCAAAACTGAGGTGTGACCTATAGTGATAGTATGGTGAGCCTCTTCTTTTTGCAAAGCTCGATTTCTGTAGGAGTGGTTTACTGGCTCTCGCCTTACAGGATGGTTTCCTGTCGATTGATGATAGTTGGCCCCTTTTGAGGCCTGGCTGGGTCCTGGTAAGCTGCTGCAGACCCGGCTGATGTGGCCTCATTTCCCGCACTCATGGCAGAGTGCGTCGCGGAATTTGCATTCGGCCCTGGCATGGTTTGCTCCACAGCCAGTGCAAGGGCGTAAGGGCTTAGGGCGAGGGTCCCAGTCGGACCGCAGTCGATGGACCCCTTCTTCGTCGCTGTCTGATGACGAAGAGAGGTCCTTGTGGTGCGTTGTTGCAAGCTGCCATTCTGAGTTGGGTAAGATTTCGCCGGTCGGTTGTGTTGCTGGAGTGCGGCTTTGCCGTAATTGTGCAGTCGACTTTTTGGTCGCCTCCACAGCCATGGCTTCAGTGATGGCGTCAGCAAGGCTGATGTCGCCTTTCGCCATCAGCTTGCTTTGCACGCCTAGTGCATCTAATCCCAGAATTACTCGATCTCTTAGTGCTTCTTCTAAATCGGCGAACCCGCAGAGGCCCCCTAAATTCCGGAGATCCACCACGAAATCGGCCACGCTCTCTCCTTTTCGCTGGTTTCTCTGATAAAACTCATGGCGTCTCATGAGTGTAGGCACAGTTGCCGCATAATGGTCTCTCAGGATGGGTTCGAGGTCGTCCCAGCTCATGGCTTTCACTTCTCGAGGTTTGGCGACTGCTTTAGCCATTTTAAATACAGCTGGGCCGCAGTGCGTCAGGAACAGTGCCCGCTTCTTTGCTGGTGTGGCGTCCTTCAAATTATTCGTCTCGAGAAACATTTGGATGCG